>BSYR01000035.1:14940000-16190000 GCA_030270665.1 Hibiscus trionum | reverse complement strand
CTCTTAGTCAAAAGTATAATAACTCCTCCCTTTTTCTTTTCTTTTTCTTTTGATTGAAGGAGAGAGATTATTACCACGAGCTTTATAAAAAAAAATTTAAACATAAATAGAAGAAAAAGATACTTTTGGTAATAATTACACAAGACTTAATACATTTCCCCCTAAAGTTTACATGTTTTCTCAACTTGCCCCCTAAATTATGTTTTGCCCACTTTTATCGTTTAAACTTTTCGTCATTACTCATATAACCAAAAAATAACATCGTTTAAAAAAACGTAATAACCAATGAAAAGTCGTCGTGTAACCTTTTTTATTTATAATTTCTTATTTTCAGTATGTTACATCAAAATTAAATAAATGTAATATAACATTATTAAAAATATTTAACCTTAATTAAAAGCATCCCCATATTTTAATTCGATCCCCATATTTTGGTAGAGATTCTATGGATGTGCTAAAGGCTGGCATGAAATAATTCTTTTTTGGCTATATTAGTTATCTGTTATAAATATTGTGATTGAATTAAGGTTTAATTTAATTTTTTTTTTACATTTTTGTAGAGCAGATGTAATTTCTTTAGGTGGATTGACTATGATAATGTAAATTTGAATGAAAATAAAGATTTAAGGAATGAAGTTCATAAGTTATTGGTTGAGAATATAGAAATTAGAGTTGAGAATGCAAAATTAAAAAAGATGGTGGACATTGATGAAGTTAGAAGATTAAAAAAAAGACTAAAAAAGGCGAAAGAAAATTTTAAAGTTGAAACAAGAAAATTGAAGAATAAAGCAATGTTCTACAAAATTATTTTAATTGCTTCATTCTTATGTTATGTTGTAATAAAAATTTTCATTTCAATGAACTGAGAATTTGGTGTTTAATGTTGTAGAAGACATATTTTTCATGGTGGTTATGCAATGTTATAGAATGTTATATGAATGATGAAATGTTATGGAAGATTAGAATTACCTCTGAAGAAATTGTTATGTTATATTATGAATTCATTTGTATATATTAGTTTTGCATTTGAAATTAATTTGATAACATGTACATAAATAACTTACAAAAGATTTAATTTGAATGCTATAGATTGATTTGTATAAAACATTTTTTTTTGTATAACACAGAAGATTGTATAACATAGATTCCATAATACAAAAGTTTCATAACACAAAATAATTTATTGGAATAGTTACATAATAATTTGTAAAAGTTGCATAATACAAAATATGTGCTTTTTTTGCATAGCACAGAAGATTGTATAACACAAAAATTTTATAATACAAAGGTTCCTTAACACAAAAATTTCATAACACAAAATAAAATTTTAAAATAGTTACATAATAGAATAACTTGCAAAGGTTGCATAACACAAAATATGTTCACAAAAGATCCCAAATAAGAACATAATATTAAATGTTCACAAAAGATCCTAAAATATAACAAAGTCTCAAAGCTTGCTTAAGCTTAAGTTGACCTCCTTCTTGAGATTAACTTAGGGATCGTGTTATGGTTATTGGAAGTTAATGGTGTTGTAGACATGACTGTAGGTTGGTTCACTGATGCATTGTGACTGAATTCAAATTGTGGATTCAATGGTGCAGACTGAACTAGAATTAGAGGTTCAGACATAGTTACAAGCTTCACTTGAGATCTGGTGTTAAGCCTCTTTACCATTATTTAACTTGGTCTGTCAGGCTACAAAAACAAAATAATATAATATTAGAATGTAGTCAAAATTTAAAAATAATGACTAATATTGGATGCATGACTTACATTTAGAATCTGCATGTCAATTATTTTATTTGTATATAGTCCAATTCCTTGCATAATTACTCTTCCTCTTGATCCAAATGATGGTTTAGTCAACTATCTTTCACATGATAGTTTAGTTTTTGTTGTCCTTTTTGAAGTATCTGCTAGTTGTGAGTGGTGAGTGGGTGCTAGTTGTGAGGTATTAGGGCTGCTGAATATGAGGGATGAGTGGTTGCTGGTTGAGAAGATGTAGACTCGTGTGTTTGTTAAGACTTTTAAATTATGAAATCAATTAGCAAATAATAATTAATAAATTTAAAGAACGGATTAAATTGAAATACACTCACAACTTTATTTTTTGAAAGACAAATTCTATTATTGTGTTCAAGCACCCCACATGATCTATATGTGCACTTGTTTTCTTTTTTAGAGAGCTTGGTCCCGAGCTTGTTTTTTCTCCCTTTCTTTTTCTCTTTAGTTTTCATCTTCTAGGGACCTTCTTTTTTAAAGGAGGTTCAACTTTTCTCTTTTTTGTGTCTTTCCAAAAAGCCACACTAAGTATGGTTGGCAATGCATAATCATAGAGTGACTGATATATTTTCTTTGTGTATGCCTCATAAACATACCTCTCAAGTGGTTCAGAAATAAACAGTATGACACGTATAGAATGTGAGCATGGATTACCAGTTAGATCCCAATATCTACATGTGCACTTATGACCTTTTAAATCAACAACATATGTTTGCCAATTACAGCATACCTCATACTCATATTGACCATTTCAACGGACATGACAATATGCATAAAAGGCTTTTGATTTTCAACTAACTTAACAATTTTGGTGCACAAAAGACCTTCTAATTTTCGACACTTCACTTTGTGTGCAATGGTTCTATTCATCACATTATGCCTAATGTCTTTAAACAAAGAGATTACTGATTTGTACCTTGCATCAATGATTGCTTAGTTAAAAACCTCTTCAAAGTTATTGTCCACTGCATCACACTTTGAATGTGTTGAAATAAAAGCTTTTGACCAATGTTTCGGATCTCACTTCATTAAACTTGACAAAACAATGACCTTCATAGTTTCCATCCTTGCAGAATACTTTTAAAAATCTGCCATAGTGGTTGCCTTGCAGCATGCCTAAAATAGTTGTTGCATATCACGTTCATTGTTCTCATTTTTTCAATATGCATACATATGTCTTGCATAAAATATGTGTTCAACTTTTGAAATGATCAATTGTACTTCTTCCAAGATCCCTTGAAACAGTTTACAAAGCAATTTAAAAAACCAATTTACATAAACAGTTTAAAATTGATTCAAGAAAATCAGTTGAATTTTTTTTACCTTTTGCATGTCATTGAGTATAGTGAACCTATACTCATCTCTTATTTGCATATCACTTTGGATGTGTTCTAAAATTCAGGCCCAAATTTCCCTATTCTCTACCACTACTACAACCCATGCAATAGGGAATATTTGATTATTACCATCCCTACTTACAACAGCTAGTATTTTATCTTTAAAGTCCCATTTAGGATAACACACATCTAAAGATAAAATTGGTCTACAATGTTACTTGAATCCTTCCTTTAAACCACCAAATCATACATACAATCTTTTAAAAATTAGGTTAGCAGATGGAGTAGGTTTCTGAACAACGAGATCAAATGTATCATTTGGATCTGCTTCCTTCAATGTAAACACATAATCAAATAACTTATTAAACTCCTCATGCAACCTACCCCTAATTTTTTTCAGTATCCCAAATTCTAGCTCTATGGCATACATTTTTGTTCAGTTCTACTTTAACCTCTTCCTTAGCAAGTCTCGCCATGTCCCTCAATTTCAAGTTAGAAAAAATCCTTAACTTACTCAAGAAATGTTTCCCAATAAACTTAGTCCTTTTGTTTTTTAAAGGTTACAGAACATAAATGTTTGTTCACATACGTTCTAACCCTAAAAACCCTATCTTTTTTTCCTACAGATGCCTAGATCATGAAATGACACCATACCCCCTTACACTTTGCTCTAGTCCCATCAAAATTATTTTTAATGTCCCTAAAATTAAATCTATTTGCAACAACATAAGCGCCCAAAGCTTCCTTAAACTACTTTGGGCTCTCAAATATCACACCCAATTTAATCTTAGGAACTTCACTAGTTACATGAAAGAATTTTTTTCTTACCTTTCTTAACAAAAACCTCCCCTTTTAGAATCGGTTCCATAGCTGCTTGGATCATTTGATTCAATGTAATCAGTGTCACTACTTTCACGCTCTACAGTTGCCCCTTTTTTCTTAAGAACCAATACCAGTAAACCTAGGCTTTGCCCCTTGTTGTTCATTCCCCAAGTTTCTCTCTTTAAATCTTATGTTATCTCTTCATCATCTTCATCAGTCAGCCATCCTTCAACCCTAAAATCTTTTGATTCACTATCTTCACTTTCTTCATCATCTTCACAATAAGCACTATCATTAACTATATTAAACCTTAAATCATCATTTTCTACTTCTTTAGGCCTGGCATAATAATTGTCTTCATGAACAGGCCCAACAACATCATTCTATCCCAAAATCGGCCCATCGGCATCATTTTCTCCCAGAACTGGCCAATTAGAATCATTTTCTTCAACAACATGCCCATTTTCATCAATATATGTATTTTCACCAAAATCTCCAACAACATATATGTATGCTTCCTTCACTTGACAAATGCTTAATCAAATCCAAACAAGTACTATTTCCAGTACTCAAGACCTTCAAAACCCCCTTCAAATTAAAACACGGTTCTAAATAAGCTAAATATTCAATGTTATGTTTGAGAATTTCTACCTCCTCAATAATAGAAGCAATAGTGGGGTAACATATGTAGTCAGGGTCAATCTTCTTTTCTATTTCTTTGCCCCCACATAATCAAATTTAGAAAAATTATTAAACCTACTCCTAAAATGAATTACAAAAAAATACTCTACCCATGTCATTTTACCTACAGAAATATTCAAAAGAAGACATTTAATACCAACAAGATTAAACAAAAAAAAAACAGCATAAGAGTAACCCATTTTGACACATTTTATTTGCTACAACAATCACTAATTAAAAAAGTAAGCACAAATCAAACAAATTCAAAATCAATAACTAATAATTAACCACCAAATCAATTAAACAAATCCACCAAATCAATTGTACAATAACCACCACTTATTAAACAAATCAAATTGCTACAACAACCATTAATTAAACATCAAGCACTAATTAAACAATTCAATGAACAATAACCAAAGTTAAAATATGCAACTTTATTCTAATGCACTATGTGATTCTGCAAAATGACAAAACACTCATTTTCTTACCTGTCAGCTTCGACTATCCCCTCAGAATGTCTTTTTGACTACATTATAAGCTTACAGACCTTTCTAAACAACCTGTAAAAAACCAAAGCAAATGATAAGAAATCTTACTTCTCACTTCTCTAAATAAAAAATAAAATTTTACTTCACTTATAAATTACTTTTCCCTTTTTTCACGACTTAGGGTTCCCGCGCCACTAATTTTAATCGTTGTTTGCGTCAATTTCGTTCAAATGAAAGCATAAAACTTAACGAACCTTAAAAACATGGATTAATCGAACTATAAACGAAGCCACATATTAAACAAAACCTAAATTGATTCCAGCCCTAAATTTCGTTCGTCGTTTATGTTCAGATGAAAGGAAAAAATCTGATCTAGGTTTCAAAATGATTTTGGGTTTAAGGTGAATGGGTAGTTTTGGGGATTCACTAAATTTACTGTTTTAATTATATTTTATTATTATTTTGGCTCTTTTTTACTTTTAATTTTTTTAATGTAATATATTGAAAATAAGAAATTATAAATAAAAGGGGTTACGTGGCGACTTTTCATTGGCTATTACGTTTTTTAAACGACGTCTGTTTTTTGGGTTATATGGGTAACGACGAAAAGTTTAGGGGTAAAAATGGCAAAACGTAGTTAAAGGGGGTAAGTTGGGAAAACATGTAAAGTTTAGGGGGAAAGTGTATTAAGACATTAATAATTATAAAAAGTTCACCAACAGTTACAACTAGGGTTGTACAAAAATTCGATCCGTTTATCCGTTGATTCGATTCGAAATTTCAAATATCCGATCCAATTTTTATTTTTCAAATAATTTGGATCGGATACAGATAGTTATTTCACATTCAGATCGAATATCCGATTATCCAATTTCCAAAAATTCAATTATATATATATATATATATATATGAATCTTGTTATATTCGATATTTTACTTTTTATATATGAAAAATTGAAATTTTTATGGATACAAATCATATTATATTCAATAATTTGTTGATTGTTATATTCGAAAACCTAAAAAAATTTCATGGATATGACCGCCAGATTTAAAAAATAATTAAATCAAGTTATAAATTCAGATATTCAGATATCTGATTTTTTCGTATAGGAAATGGATCGCTAAAATACTTATCTAAACATTTCGGATCGGATATCCGAAATGCACACCCCTAGTTACAACCCAAAACCATGGCCAAATAAAACGTAACAACTATAAATCATTAAGATCTGAAATAAGAAGCGGTACCACCTCCGGCAGTGGATGGACATAACACAATTCACCTACTAAACGACCTCGAGCCATACCTGCTAAAGCATCAGCAACAGAATTTGCCTTTCGGCATATCTGCATGACCTGAGTATTCTAGTTTCTGAACATAAGTTCTTTAAGCCGTACAATAAGGGCACTATTTGCCAAAGTCAAGGATCCTCCATTCAATATATGAGCCACAATAGCGTCGTCAACCTCAAGAATAACTTTACAATAGCCAAGACACCAAGAATGAACAAGAGCGTCGTGAGCCGCCCAAAGCTCCGATATAAGAATCGAGCAAGATCCCAAACTCCTAAAAGACCCAAAAATTCATAACCCCGCAACATCACGGAGCACCACACTCGTAGCAACCATGCCATGACTCTCGCGAACAGCTCCGTCGCCATTTGCTTTAACCCAACCCGCTTCTGGTGGTTGCCACTTCACTAGCACTCTCGGATTACAACCTGAGGTCCCTTAGATTGACCAACACACTCAACCTCATTGCAAAGACGACGACAATAGGCAACCACATTACCCAACCAAAGAGCCCCAATAGTAATAGCAAAAAATAGACATCTACGTTCCCTTGAATAGTCATGACCACTCTTCCTTTTTCTTTATATATTTGTAAAATAATATTATGTCAGGCTCGATATCCTTCAACTGAAATGCTTGTTAAGTTGTGGAGAACTTTGTGTTTTGGGTGATTTGGTGGAAGCAAAAAGATAAACAAAAGACACAAGAATTTATAGTGATCCGACCTTCTAACAAGCACCTACATCCACTACCTTAGCTCTCACTAAGGATTTTCGCCAATATCCACTAAATATTCTTCCCCTTTTACCGGTTTAGAAGGCAACCGTTACAATCCTAGACTCAACCTAAGTCTAGCAACTAAATCTCACAACCCGAGCTT
Source organism: Hibiscus trionum (assembly GCA_030270665.1). NCBI lineage: Eukaryota > Viridiplantae > Streptophyta > Magnoliopsida > Malvales > Malvaceae > Hibiscus > Hibiscus trionum. Next base: position 16,182,709 of record BSYR01000035.1, on the reverse strand, counting down.
TGAGAACACTCTTAAGCAAGAGAAAATCTAGCAAATTTAAAAACTCTCACAAGGTGGATAGTTTGCGCTATTTAGCTCACTCACCCAAACCTAAACACTTGAGCAAATGTGACAATTTAGGCTCACAAGTCTTTTCTATACAAATAATGTACAATAAAGTACTACGATAAATCTTTGATCATATTGTTATTGACAATTGAAGCACTAGTCTTCCATGGATGCTTGGAGGTCCCTTTTATACTCCCAGTTGAGCTTTTAGCCATTGTAGACCATTGGGATTGAATTAGAGCCATTGGGGTGCATTTCAAATAGCCGTTGGAACTAACCGTTGAGCTTTTCCAGCTAATGCGTATCGATACACTTACGAGCGTATCAACACGGGATGCATTTCAAATAGTCGTTGGAAAAATGAACGTTAGGAGCGATTAAGGCGTATCAGTACGCGATACAACCGTATCGGTACGTGAACTAGCCGTTGAGGAGTTTTAAAGTAATCCATATCGGTACGGGTTTTGACTACTGGAATTTCCCTGTAGCTGAAACCCTAAAGCGTATCGATACAGTATATACCGTATCGATACGTTGACATTAAAATCATAGGTTTGGCTACTTTATAAACATTTTAAGCTATTCCAAAGCCTTGTAAAAACCCTTAAACATATTTTCAAGTTGTTTAGACTTACAAAACATTTTGAACTCTTTTTCAATTTAGTCCAAATCAAATTTTCAATTATTATATCAAAATATATATCTTAACATATTATTTATCTTTTTATAAATACTATTTTATTTTTAAAAAACTATCAAAATAATTAAATTAGAGGATATTATAGTTTAAGTAAACATAAACTTACAACATTCAAATTATTATTAAAATAACGGTGCCAATCAAACTATTATTTGATATATATACATGTATTTAGTATAATTATCATGATGTATTTAATTTATTAATTTGATTAATCTAAATTAGCTATTGAAGAGGTTTATTGTGAGAGCGATTCTCTTTATTTAATTTATTCTGTTCAGAAGTTAAAGTTCGAACTTATAATATTGTTTAAAGAATCTACTGCTTCATTCTTCTAAAATAATCGTTTGTTAGTAATTATATACCTTTAATTGCAATGATAAAGCCATAAATTTCAAGTTGATGGAGTTATTATTACAAAGTTCATTCTGAATTATTATTTTGGGGGTGAGAAAAGAGGGATTCTTCTACATGACTCAAGGCTTTGATTTTTGATTGGAATAAAATCCTTTTGAATTGTCGAGAATCTTATTGATCTCACCATCTGCTACCGACAACCTCGTCGACCCAATATAAAGCAAGGCACACATCACAGTGTTTGTGGTTCCAGTTTTACTTGATTTATGGCCACAAATTTTGAATACTTGGAAAATTATTACATCCTAATTCAATTAGGTTTCTATTGGGATACTTGTGTTTTGATGAGAGAGCCCATATATTATTTGTTTATTTAAAGATAAGATTATAATAATTAAGGAGTTTCATTTGAGCATGTACCCAAAGATATTATGCTGTTTTGAAGAGTTCCCAAACTCGTTAGGAGGAGAGGGTAAGTTGGGTAACTTTACCCTAATACTATAAGAATGTTTCTAGTTCAACATATAATCTCCCCACGCACTGTATTTCACCATTTTTTTCTCATCCAACCAAAGAAGTAGATTTATGATTAATATTTAATTTATTAATAAATTAATTTGAATAGAATATTATAAAAATATAATATAGAGAAATGTTCAAAATGTCAAACATAGAGAAGAGAAAGAGATAGAGATGAATAAGAGGACAGTGATAGACGATGGTTGATGGTGGTTCACCTATTTTGATGTGGACGGAGAGCCACCGAAGATGGTAGTAGAAATTATGTAAAGACCTTGAGTTTGGAGAGTTGGTCGTCCCCTTACTCTTCGTCCCAAAGGCTATTTATAGTCGAGAGACACTGTTTGATGAGACTGAACGAGGTCTAGTAACCGCTATTGATGGGTTCAGCCAATAGACTTTTTAGTCTATACTTTAGCTGCAGATACTAGACTTAATTGGTTAGTTAGATGGACTAGTGATTGTCACGTCGGTACCATAATAGTCCAAGAGAAAGGGAATCTAAGCCGTAAAATTTTACTTGCTGATATATGATGTGGATGCTAAGAGTTTCGGAATATTGGCAGGCGAAGACAAAATAACTGAAGATAAAAATATATCAGTTCTAAACGAAGGTATAGCATAAATAATATTCATAACTTAACTTATTTTCATTACTATGACTAAAGATTTGTTTTTGAAATCAGTGACCCGCACATACACCATTCGAATTAAAACTCTTTTAAATCTTAAAAAAAATTGAAAATATCTTAGTCCTTTGAGTATTTGATTATTTATTCATTCTTTAACCTAATTTTTTTCTGCACCATTCTTAACACCGCAACCTCTATTTTTTTGTTTTCTTAGTCAGTGGCCGGTAACCAGTTTTAGTGTTGGTTGTCGACCACTAAATTCATTATTTTTTTTGTTTTTTTTTTTACATTTTTAATAAGAATCTCTGCATTTTGGCACGCTTTTTCCTCTGCCTTTGTAGCATATTTTTTCTTTATTTTTTGATTTCGTTTCATATGTCGTTTTGACATGATTTCAACATACCTTAGTGGTCGTTTGATGCTTGTACAGAGATCTTCATGGCGCTGGTTTTTTATTATAATTTTTTCGGTGGTCATAGAAAGATAAATTTCCACTCGGTTGATGGTTGTTTGCCGATATAATCAGTCATGAATAGCGGAGCAATATGTCTGGTAGTTTGGCTCGCTCACCACTTTTTTTTTACCCCGTAATGTGTTTCATTTGGATAGAAACAAGGAGATTTAGGAAGGATTATAGATTGTGACAGTATGATAATTTTTATGGAATAATTTACTTTTCTTTACAGTTTTGAGTTTTTGTATGAAATTTTGGTGTACTAGTCTCATTATTCTCCCTTCTCGATGCATTATATTTGTGATATCTTCTATAGTTTTTTTAATGTATTTCAGTTGCCCTTGTCAAAAAATATTTGATTATTTATTTTCAAAAAAAGTACTTGATTATTTACTCATCGAAAGGTATATTTCAGGTCAAATAATTTAATGGGATTTTCTTTAAATATATGATACGATGACATACACGACATTTATATATTGTTGGAAAATTTTATTTTGTACATTTTAAAAAGATAGAGAATGAGAAAAATGTAACTATAAAAAGCTGTTAAAGATATGTATACCACATAACCATATGTTAAACAAGTCAAGTTAAATTGTTTGACGAGAACAGCGGCAAAAGAAATTTCAAACACTAAAATACATTTGAAAGGATTTAATTGAAACATTTTAATCGAGTTATTGAATAATTAATACAATTTCAATCGTGTATTTCCACCGGTTAATTTGTTCCAAGTGTTGAGCATATTTTAAATATATTGATCAAAATTTAAAATGTGTTTGGACACCTCAACGTTGTTAGATTAACGATAGACTCTAATTAAAAGGATTTAATTGAAACATTTGAAAGCTTTGAGACTAATTTAAAACATGAATTATACTTTAGAAACTAATTAATTATATAAAACACCAACAAAAAAAATGGGTAATGTTCACAAACAGTCCCTTTCGTTTGGTGTTTGTTCTAGTTTGGTCACCAGATTTCAAAACAACTTATTGTGGTCCCTTACGTTTATAATCTGTTTTATTTTAGTCACTCTTCCGTCATTCTCCGTTAGAGGAGTAACGGCCGGCTGACATGGCAATTTTAAAATTAAAAAATTCCACGTGTATAATACACGTGTATTATATTTATACACATGGACTGCACCGCTCTTCTTCTTCTTCCTGCACCCTTCTTCTCTTAAAGGTCCTCCTCCATTTCTCACTCTTCCCAGTAATTACCCAAAAGGGTTTTCATCATTTCTGAATTTCTTGCAGATCCAGAGTGCTTCCTCCGCTCAGATTTCCGAGCGAATTTGGTTTCCGGTGCAAACCTGAATTGGGTCATCGATGGTGCGTTTCTCACTGCTCAGTATATCCTGATCCCACTCTGGTTAATAGTCCTGGTAAGAATTCGCTTTCGAATATGTTTTACTTGAAAAATTATTCATCAATTGCTGGATATTCGAACAAATAAACAGATTCTGTGATGCTAATGCAGACACAAATCATGGCGGAGTATCCAGCAGAATTAACTGTAATGTTCTTTTACAACTTATTTGTGTGCTTCATAGCTTTGGTTGTTGGTTTAGTTGTTGAAAGAAATGCAAGTGCTTGGAGAATAGGGTCAAATATTGCACTAGCGTCGGTTGTTTGCTCGGTAAGGACGGGTATTTATATCACAGTTGTCGGATTTTCGTTATGAGAATGAAGAAATAGTGACTTTATTCTCTGTTTTAGGGAATCTTCAGTTCTTGTTTGTGCAATATAGCCCATTCATGGGCTTTGCGGTTGAAGGGACCAGTTTACGTGGCAATGTTTGAGCCATTTTCAATTGTCGTAGCTTTTGTCTTGGGTATCATCTTCCTTGCTGATACACCCTACCTTGGGAGGTATAAACAACACAGTACTTGTTTCATTTTCGATAACATGCATTATCAATTTGATAGCATGATGACTGCATAATCAACTAAAATGAGTATCTACGATGAAGAATACCGGCAAACATGTAATCTAAACCATAAAATGAAGATCATACATCGTGTTGTGTTGGTAGTTCTAGTATCGGCTAATCAACTGTTATCTTTTATACTTGTGCAGTCTCATTGGAGCAACAACAATATCAATTGGTTTTTATATGGTGATGTGGGGAAAGGCGAAAGAAGCGACACCCGAGGACAGGGGCAGTGGAAGCAGCAATGGCACCACAATAGGTTCACCATCTTCCCACAAGGCCCCCTTGCTCCAAAGCTATAAAACTGAACAAGAGTAGAAACAAATGCATGAATATGAATATGTATAATCAATTTTCCATATGGAAATGTCAACAATTAGACCATCATAAATGGATTTAATTTTCTCAGTTCTGAAGGTATAGAAAATGTTCTTCTGGCTTCGGCCTCCCCCAGCTCATGTCAAATACATCTACCTGCAAAAGGATTTCTTATATGATACAATGAGCGCTGCCCTCATCATATTATCTCAAATACAAGTTGATTAATCATTTGGTTGGGAATATGATTCAGGAACAAGAGCCATGATTTTTTTAAAAAAAAATTCATTTGGTTTGTAATATTTGTGGATCTGGTTTCAGGATTTCATGTCAGATCATGGGGTACACAGGCATCATTTACAGTTCGCCTACTCTTTCATCTGCTATCAGCAACCTCACTCCAGCTTTCATCTTCATCCTAGCTATCCTTTTCAGGTCAGTTTTTTATCCCGATGACTCTAAATAAACATCTCTGGTTTTCTTTGATTTCGATATGTTTATGTTGCTGCAAATTTTAAAGAATGGAGAAGGTGATTTGGAATAGCAGCAGCAGTAAGGCTAAAGTGATGGGTACTATAATATCCATTACAGGTGCATTTGTAGTGACTCTCTATAAGGGTCCTACCATTTTCAAAGCTTCAAAACCTTCAATGTCTCTTCATCAACCTTTGAATTTGTCCCGAACGGATTTGGTTTTCGGTACAAACCAACAAAATCAACAAGATTAACCAACAAATTTCCTCTTCCCTTCTTTGTTGTTTCTGAAATTTTGACAGAATAAGAAGAAGAAATTGATTTAGGGTTCTTCAGTTAAGTAAAGGAGATTATATAGGCAATGTGAGGGTGCAGTCCATGTGTATAAACATAATACACGTGTATTATACACGTGGAATTTTTTTAATTTTAAAATTACCATGTTAGCCGGCCGTTACTCCTCTAACGGAGAATGACGGAAGAGTGACTAAAATAAAACAGATTATAAACGTAAGGGACCACAATAAGCTGTTTTGAAATCTGGTGACCAAACTAGAACAAACACCAAACGAAAGGGACTGTTTGTGAACATTACCCAAAAAAAATTTAAAGAGAGTAAATGATGTAGCTGGCTAGCGTCTTCCAGTAAGCTAGGTCCCAATCGAGAACCTTCGCGTAATCAATATCACCACCGTTGGATCATCTTGACAGACACGCGTACGGGACACGTCCAATTTTCAGCAGAACTGAACATGTGGAACATAACATTTTGCATTCAGTTTCTATATAATCACCATTAATCCGTCTCCGAGTTTTCAAAGAAAATCAGTCACCAGAAAAGAGCTCTCTTCATTCCTCTTATAATCACTGTTGTCTTCACTCCAATGGCTCCTGAAGTGGTTCAACTCGGCCCTAAATCAACCGTGTTGGCCAAACCACTCACCCTGCCCAACCGAGCTTATGTTACCTTCTTGGCTGGCAATGGAGATTACGTCAAAGGCGTTGCAGGGTTAGCCAAAGGGTTAAGGAAGGTTAAATCAGCTTACCCTTTAGTGGTTGCCGTTTTGCCCGACGTCCCGGAGGAGCACAGGCGGATCCTGGAGAGCCAGGGTTGTATCGTTCGAGAGATCGAACCTGTTTACCCGCCCCAGAACCAGACCCGGTTCGCCATGGCTTACTACGTCATCAACTACTCCAAGCTCCGTATTTGGAAGGTACGTACGTACATCTACGTTCTTTGCTACAGTCACAAGCATATGTACTTCAATTATCACGCATTCGATACGTTTGTGTATCGTATACGACTTAAATATTTGTGAGTATTTTTTCTCATTATTTTGTTTTCATCTTCTATTCTCTCTTTTCTTTTCTTTTTTGTAATTTTTTTCGACTCTTTTTACTTACTTGATTCAATGTTCACATAACTTTTATAATTTTTTATTTTTTTATTTTTAAAGTTTATTTTGTATTTATCATATTTGTTTCTATTTCCGGGGATTATTTTTCTTATAATTTGACCCCTTTAAATATTTTAAATTATAATTTATTTTAATATCATAAAATGTTGTAAAATGTCTGAATAAAAATAAACTTATTTTACTTAAAATAAATAGATCAAATCTTACTATTAATATTTTTAGTCTTATTTTTTGAATTTTATTTTAAGCCCCGTTAACTTTTTAATTCCTAGCTTCATTTTGTGTACCAGTTGTTCATAAACCATTAAAGTGTGGTGTTAATTTTGATTTGTGCAGTTTGTGGAGTACAGTAAGATGATATACCTGGACGGGGATATTCAGGTGTACGACAACATCGACCACCTCTTTGATTTACCTGACGGGAATTTCTACGCCGTAATGGACTGTTTCTGCGAGCAAACATGGAGCCACACCCCGCAGGCCAAGATCGGTTACTGCCAGCAGTGCCCTGATAAGGTGAGGTGGCCGGCCGAGATGGGTCAACCACCTTCTCTTTACTTCAATGCCGGCATGTTTGTGTTCGAGCCGAGTCTTGAAACCTATGAAAACCTCTTGGCTACCCTTAAAGTCACGGCTCCGACCCCGTTTGCCGAGCAGGACTTTCTGAACATGTTCTTTAAGGACATTTACAAGCCGATTCCTTTGGTCTACAACCTCGTTCTCGCCATGTTATGGCGTCATCCCGAGAACGTGGAGCTTGAGAAAGTGAAGGTTGTTCACTACTGTGCCGCCGGATCAAAGCCGTGGAGGTACACAGGGAAAGAAGAGAACATGCAAAGGGAAGACGTGAAGATGCTGGTCCAGAAATGGTGGGAAATTTACAACGACGAGTCTCTTGATTACAAGAAGCCAACCAATTGTGAGGGAGAGGCGGTGGAGCCGGTGAAGATGCAGCCGTTACTGGCGGCACTCTCGGAAGGTGGTGCTGTCCCATACGTGACGGTGACGGCACCATCCGCGGCTTAAAAGTAAACAACACTAGCAGCTCTGTTTTAGGGGAAGAAACTATTTGTAGACGTTGGAATAGTAAAAAAAAAGGGAGCAATTTCCTTTTCCTATTGGAATTCTTCCAGGGATCGAGGAATAAAAGCTCCCGGGTGGTGAAGTCTAAAGTGTCGGGGTCGGTTGATTTCTGAAACTAGTCCTGTTATCGAAGGGTCTCTGCTGAGACGGGCCAGGCCATATTGTACTTGCAGTTGCAGCTATTATTATATACGGTTATGTGAAATATACAGTAATATTTGTGTATTTAAAGTTCTAATTACTCTTCATATTTTTCAAGTAATATTTGTTCATAGATCATAAATATTTTTAGCCTTTTATAATACACATAGATCTTATAGATAAAACAATTAAACTCAATTCTCCTAAAATAAAGATTATCCGTTTTTTACAGAAATCGCATGCAGAGTTCTCCTTGAAATTTTTTAAATTTAAATTAGTAGAGTGATTAAAAATATTTATTTATTTTTATTTTGTATAAATTTAAATCTTAATATTTATATTAGAAGGATAACATCAATCTATGGTAAAAGAATGTCAATTACCCACTAATTAATCTCTACTACAGCTTTTACATCGATAAAAGAATGTCAATTACCCACTAATTAATCCCCCCCCCCCCCCACCCACCCTTGAAATAAGCAAATTTAGCAAATTACTCATTTTGTTTTTCATTTTTATATTTAGAAAAAAACCATTTATATATGAAAAATACTTAAATACACAGCTTTGTTAAAGCTTACACAAATTTTTCATTTTTAGGTGCTTAGTTTAAAGTTTAGGGGCATAAATTGTAAGATCTAAAATTTAGAATTGTGTATTAAAATAAAACTATTTATATATTAGCAATTTAGCATAAGGTAGCAGCGTCAATCATAATATTTTGAGTAAAATATACAATAATTATTAAAGTTGTCTTCAAATGTGGACTGTTTTTGTAACAAGGTAATTATCTAATCTACAGTATGTAGAAAGTATTATGTAGAAAGTATTTTTCTACAAATGTACTTCTAAATTTTAGGGGTTTAAATTTTAATATCTAAATTCTAAACCCTAAAATCTAAACATTAAATCATAAAATATCTCAAAATTTAAAACATAACTAAAAACACTAAAATTTTAACCTTAAACTTCAAACTCTAACCATCAAACCCTAAATATTAAAGGCTTATAGAAAACAATTTTTACAGCATATAATATTTTCCGGTAAAATATCTTCAAGTGTTAATTAAAGTCATCCTCTAGTGCGTGTAAAATAAATTGTGCCCAAAATCAGCCGCTGCCAATGACTTTGGTTTTTTAAAATTCCATTTTATTGTATTGTAAGAATCTAAACGAAAAAAAATTACATTGATTAAAATGAGAATATTAAGAAACTTTATAATTTAACAAACAAATATTAAATTGCGTTTTCCTTTTGGTTGGCTCTTTTTCACTTCTTCACTCTGTCTGTTGTGAAATTGCTTCTTCCCGTCATCAGTCCCTATAGGTTCTTTCTTCCATGCGAGTCATACTAAGATTTGTAATGTTTAGTGTTCCATTTGTTTATGTCTTGAGTGTTGATGCTTCTCATTTTCGTCGATATCATTTATTTTTTTGGGTAAACTACACAGATGACCACTGAACTATATGTTTGATGTCAAAATAACTACTATATTATTTTTTACTGTAAATGCACCACACAACTATTTAAATGGTTCCATTTTAACGACACGCCGTTAACGGAACTGTTAAAAAATTGGTATAATTACACATTTGGTCCTCTATATTTATACAATATATTAATTTATTTCTAATTTTAATCTAATAAAATAAATTAATTAATTTATCCTCCAATCAGGTGGTGACACGTGTCACCCTGATTGGAGTAGGAAAAATAAAAACCAAGGAACTGCCCTTGGTTAGAATCAAACCTGGGACCTATAGAGTGTAGCGCGCGCAAGTTTGCCACTAAGCCAAGCATATACTTGTGATATGCAATACTAATAATAATATATGTGTTATACATATGGAGAAAGAAAAAACAAACAGATATATAATTCTGAGATCTAAACGTATGCATCAAACTTGGAAGGACGCTATCAAACTCGCGCGCAAGATCATTTGCACATTGTTTATTGATGGCTTCTACTTTTCTGTATTCTCCTTTACAATTCTTTTTGGCTGACTGCAAAACCAAAAAAATCTCAGTAACATCAGCATACATATATACAAATTCCTTGAAGAATCATTTAGAATTAAGGGAATAGATAACTATAAGTTTCGATAGTGGTCATCCGTTTATACTACTTCATATCAGAAGTATTAGAAGAAAGGATTTGTGTCTAATAACCTCATAAAGTTCATCAGAGATAAATGACATACGATTAGAATACGGAATCTTTGAGTTGTCATCAAATTTTCTGTCTGTAAATGGATTGCCAAGCAAATAACCCTGCAAAAATTGCTAGAAATGTTGAAGCACACCGAAATCCAAAACCTGTATCTTAAAAAGAAAATTTTGAAGCACATGTAGTCATTAAGTAGAGCACTTACTTTGAGATTCAAAACCGGTATGCCTTTGTCTTCAATATCTGAAGCAAAGTGAGTAGGTAACCTGGTTATTTCCCCATTGATTAACAATATATATGAAATACAAGTCTTACAGGAAAGAGCATACTTTAGTAAGCCTTCCAAGTTTGATGCATACGTTTGGATCTCAGAATTATATATTTGTTTGTTTTTTCTCCATATGTATAACACATATATTATTATTAGTATTGCATATCACAAGTATATGCTTGGCTCAGTGGCAAACTCGCACGCGCTACACCCCCAAGGTTCTAGGTTTGATTTCTACCAAGGGCAGTTCCTTGATTTTCATTTTTCCTACTCCAATCGTAGTGACACGTGTCACCACCTGATTGAAGGAGGGGAATTAATTAATTTAGTTAAATAAAAATAATTAAAATCCCCCAATAAGGTGGTGACACGTGTCACCATCTTATTGAATAATTAATTTATTTTATTAGATTAAAATTAGGACTAAATTGATATATTGTATAAATATAGAGGACCAAATGTGTAATTATACCAATTTTTTTAACAGTTCCGTTAACTTTTTCGTTTTTTTAACGGCGTGTGGCAAAATGGAACCATTTAAATAGTTGTATGGTGCATTTGCGGCAAAAAATAATATAGTGGTCATTTTGACACCAAACCCATAGTTCAGTGGTCATCTGTGTAGTTTACCCTTATTTTTTCTGATGATATGCTTGTGATTAGGTCATGCTTCTCATTCTTCTTGTGATTGTAGTCGGACTCGAGAATTTCCGATCTCGTGGTGAAGCTGCAGAAGCAGGGTTGCTTCCCTTTTGCTGACTTTCATTTCCATGTGCATCTTTTGCACCTCCCATGTTTCTTTGTGATGTTGTTCTGAGTGACTTTGGTGCTTTTATGCTTTTGCAGAATATTTTTCCTTTTGTTTACTGGATGTTTGGTTTGGTGATTATTGAAAATAATTTGTGTCGAACAAAAAAACGACTTGTATGGAACGATTTATTCTTTTTGTTGTTTAAACTATAATTATAATACAAAATTTTAAAAGGTCATAATTTTACGTTCGATTGTTTGATTAAAGTGATTTTTTAGTTGATGTAATTTTTTGAGATCTATGTATTGTCACATCCTGAAAAGTCTCTATTTACTTTATTTTTTTTAAAATATTTATTAGAAGTTTTATATCTTCACTTTGATTTTTTTAGCCTATAGGACTTAAAATTTAAGTTATTATAGAAATATATCATTATTAATGCAGATTTTTTTTATCAGCAAAGTATGATTTATTAGAGAATGAATTATACAATAATTATTGTTTATCTCGTTAAAAGCTTCTTTAATATAAACAAGAGAAAAAGAGTACAAGCACGATAATTGGAAAAACAAAGCGTCCAACAAAACTAACAGAACACAAGACTCGGACACAAGCACCATCACACTCGGACACAAAGACATCCAAAGCTTACAGTTGTAACACCAGCATCCACAAGCCAAACTCCCAAAACTAATCGCCCAACAGCCCCACGCTCACTGAGCAACACGAGCAGCCTCCCATCGCCTCACCACCCATGCTATAGCCGAAACGCAACATCAGCAACCAGGCCTAAGCAACCATACTCATGTCTGAACTACGACCCACACACACACCACCCCACGGCAAAACCAACACAAACAAAAATCAAAGCAAGCAACCTACAACACCGCTCGCCAGCATTTTCGCCACAATGAGATCACCACCCCTCCTTGAACAAGCAACTTCGATCCACACCCAGGGCCGGATCTTGGGGTTGGAGTTTGAGTGGGCCTACTTAAAATTTTTAAAATATTTGAATGTTTAAATTAAAAATTTTAAATATTTTGATGGGTTTAATTTATTTATTTTTTTAAAAATTTAGAGTCGACTAAAATTTTCAAAAAAAATAATACTTTAAGAGATTTTTTTAGAATTTTAAGGAGGGTACTTAATTAAAAATATTCATAAAAATAAAATATAATAAAAATATTTTAAATTTTTGAAGGGGCCAAACTGAAAATTTTTAAAATATTAAAGACAAAATAATAAATTTTCAAAAGTTTTGGGGGGCCAGGGCTCCCACTGGCCCCCATTACCGTCCGCCTCTGTCCACACCTTCTTTGGCTAACATGCCCGCAACACAATTTGCCTCTCGAAAAATATGAGAAAAATATGTTTCAGGCAATAGCGCGCAATGAGAAACAATGAGCACCAAAACATCTCAAAATTTTCAAGGCCTTCTATCATTATGAGTAACCCAACTAAGAGCGGCCATCGAATCAGACTCAACAACCAAACTTTCAGTAAATGTCCAATCCTACACATCAAAGAGACCAAGGGCACATTCAATTGACCGTAGCTCAGCTTCATTGGAGTTCATCACCCCCAGGGGTCTAGAGAAAACCGCCCAAATTGTTTCTAAGGAATTCCTCAACACCCCACCACAATCAGCCTCATCCGACTTACCTCTCGTAGCGCCATCAACATTTAACTTTCACACCCCAAGAAGAGGCAGAAGCCAAACGATTCCCTACCAAACATCACACGAACCAACATCAGAAATGCACCATTGCGGACAATTTCACCACTATACTTCACAACAACTCAAATCAGCAGATAAGGCTATAACCCAATAAAAAGAATGCAGATTTTAATTTCTGAAATTCTATATTTTGATCTCAATAATTTAATTCTCTTTATTTTTAGTCTTTACAGTGCAAAAAATAAATTTACAACCAAAACAAAGACGTTGGCAGCTGCCACCGCTCAATGACTGTGTGCCAATTTTTTTTCACATGTGATGATAACGTTGTCAAAATCGTTAGTAATAGGGATGACTTCGATAATTACTGTAAATTTCATCCCAAATCCCTAAATTTTTTTAATACATCATTTCCCTTATATATTTTTAAATGCAATAAATATGTAATTTAGCTGGGAAATGACATATATAAAAACTGAAATATTAGAGCTTTCGACCATAGCATTAAATTTGTATACGCGCTCACGATCAACATTTCTTGTTCATGGTTAAGTTGTGGTAATAACCATTTTGTCAACGTGTCTTCATTGTTATATATATTATTTATGTTAGTGTTAATTTTTTATCCTTCATTGTTGATCAATGATGTTGTTTGTATCTAGGGATGTAAGTAGGGCGAGATTTGCAAAGATTCACCCAATTTTGCATCTAATTGGGCAGATATGGCTATACATTTCGTGGGTCGTGGGGCAAGGATGGGGATAAAAATTAAATTCATCGTAGGTTGTGAGGCATGCATGAATATGACTGTGGACATGCATCATCTTCACCCGCCCCTAACAGATCTTATAACATGTTATTATAAATTTTATTAAAACTATTTATTAAAAATATAATTGAGTTTGAGATTAATCTTATCAAATATATAAATATTTTTAAAATATTAATTTGAATCCGTGTCAAATTTAAGATAATTCATGCCTAAATCTTGTGGGGATTTAGGCCTTTTGACTTAAAAATAAAAAACGAGCCCAGTACTTCTTTTTTACTACCATCCAATCTTAGTTTCTCTAATAAATCATGGGTTTGGAAAAATATCATTTCGCCTATTGCAAATACAGATAATGTGTTGATCCAAAATCTTAGAGTTGTTGGCGATTCCAAAGTGTGTTTATTTCTTTAAAAGTAGTGTTTCCTATGATATTTGGTCTCGTTATTAAGAAAATAGGGGTAGTTACTTATTTTAGATATTTTGTGGATGTTGCTTGGCAATGGAATATTCAATTGCATAGAAGGCTGTTTACGCGGGAAATTGAAGTTTGGAATTCGTTCCTAAATATGATTAGTAGTGGATAGTATCGTTCAAATAATCTTGTTTAATATGGGGATTTTCGTTCTTCTCGTTCGATGGCTACTCTGTTGTAGGACATACCTGCTTGTTTCAAGTTTCAAGTGCGGTGTCCATTAAAGGTAGTAGTAGCATTGCTTTTCTTTGAGTGTTTTAGTGGTTTTTAGGTGTTGTTGCATTTATCGATATATTGTTGTTTTTGAGCTTCTATCAACGTTGGTATGTTGCGCTCTTTTTTCTTCAATTAGATTTTAAGGAAGGTTTTTTTTTTAATAAAATGCATGTCAATGTTTAACCTTGGTTATCCTTTTTGCATAATATTACTAGCTAATTTTCAAAAAAAAAAAATATGTCTTGTCAACAACTTCTAGAATAAGTGTTTAAAGCTCTCAATTGACACTCTCCATTCTCTCCTAAATTGTGAGTTCAATACCTATTAGGAGCAAAAATCCTCATTTCTCCTCCCCTTAGGTAGAAATTGTTTAAAAAAAACTTGTCTTGAAATATCTATGAAGAGTTCAATATACATTATAATATTTATGTAAGGACTTTGTTTTATAAATTTTTTAAACTTATGTTGAAGTTATATTTTATTTTACCAATTAAAGGGTCACGATGACTTAGTATTATTATTTTTAAAAAAATTTATGACAACTAGAATAATATTGCATATGTGTGGGAGTCCGAATAATATGTATTTCATACATTTTCATAACAAATTTGGTTTATATTTATTTAACTAGTAGTTATAAATATATCATATGAAGTGAGTTATGGGACAAGTAAAAAGGGATTAGGAGGCTCTTAAGACCCATGTAGGTGGTGGGACAAGAATGGTTTTAATTTTACGGGTTACGAGTAGGGATGATTTTAGATTTCGTATCGTAACAGGTCATGTGGCGAGGGTAGGAATGTAAGTTCTTGACAGGGATGGGTGTGGGGAAGCACCCTTCACACCCGCCCCACTTAATTGACATCCATATTCGTAAATGTTTTTTATTCGAGTCTTTTAGTATGATTTTAACCTTTTACTTATATGGTTCTTTTCTGATCTCAAGTGTTTAATTTTTTGTTCCAATAGTTAAACACGGATGGTGCTCGTTCTTCGGTTGATGGAAGAGCATCTTGTGGGGGTGTATTGCGTGATCATAATGGCCTTTGGTTACGTGGTTTCACTAAGTTTATTGGTCGATGCTCAGTTCTTGAAGCGAAGTTATGGGGACTTGTCACAGGTTTGGAGATTGCTTGGACGATGGGATTTCGTTGCTTAATTGTTGAGTCCGATAGTGCTGATGCACTAAGCATGATCAAGCAACAGAATAGCAAGACTAGTCCGATTGCTATTGTTTGTTATCTTCAGCAACTCTGTGACCGGGAATGGCAGATAGCTTACTCCCAAGTTGCGCGTCACAATAATGGAGTGGCGGATCTGTTAGCGAAACTTGCATCCGGGTCAAGTTTTGAAGTGGTGGTCTTTGATGAGCCTCCGGCTGAGGTGTTGCTTAGTTTAAGTCTTGATGATTAAGTTACTTTTGATTTTTATGTTGGTTGTGATGTTTTGTTTTTTTGATTAATTATTGGTTTATGTAAGTATTACTATGTGCACTCTTTTTCCTCCATTTAGGTTTAGAGAGGTTTTTTAACGAGGCACATGGTAATACCCCTTCTTATCGAAAAAATATATATCATATGAAGTGAGTCATGGGGAAGGTAAAAAAGAATTAGGTGGCTCTTAAGACCCAAGTAGGTGGTGGGACGAGAATGGTTTTAGTTTTGCGAGTTACGGGTAGGGATGATTTTAGATTTCGTATTGCAGCGGGTCGTGTGGCGGGGATAGAGAAGTAAATTCTTGATAGGGATGGGTGCGGGGAAGCACCCTTCGCACATGCCCCACTCAATTGACATCCATATTCGTAAATATTTTTTATTCGAGTCTTTTAGTTTGGTTTTAACCTTTTGCTTACATGGTCCTTTTCTGATCTCAAGTGTTCAATTTTTTGTTCCAATAGTTATAGCAAAATGTTAAAATTATATGTTTAATTTACTATTATAGATGTAAAATCTCATTCTAATTTTAGATATTTCTTCCTTAATAAAACTATCTCTTTCTCTTAAAAAACAGAAAAATTAGAAGGCTAATGAAAATTTTACAGTAAGAAATCCAATGGAGTTAAATTACATAAACACAGTGTAACTGTATAAGGCGCAATGAAGCAAATACCATAAAAGCAAATAAAATACTCTAAAAAAACAATGCTAATAATTGCATATCTTTATAATTGTGCATGCAGGTAGGATTCCGAAATGAAGGCAAAATCCATAGATACAATGTTTTAACAAAAATGTGCAATGAAAATCTTGTGAAAATCTCCATTAATTTAATGCATATTAAAATCGGGTTCAGGCGTTCAGCCTTTATAATGCGTAACCTTAATTTTCTCAGTGTATTCACAAACTAGAAAAAAAATATATGGGCAGCTTGAAGTGGTTCTCTACTACGGCGACTACCATCTTGGTAGTGGCCACTTGCTTCTCCTTCAACGGTGGCGATGCTGATCAAGCCTTGATAGAAAGAATCTGCAAGCAGTCCCAAGACTATAGTTTTTGCATGTCAACTCTGGGTAATGACCCTCGTTCCGGAACGGCCGACTTACGTGGCCTTGCCATGATCTCCACTTCACTTTCGATTATTAAAATTCAGGACACCCTCAGTCGACTTCCCGACATTATTAAACAAACGACCGACCCTCTGGCCATTCGGCGACTCGGGGT
Source organism: Hibiscus trionum (assembly GCA_030270665.1). Classification (NCBI taxonomy): domain Eukaryota; kingdom Viridiplantae; phylum Streptophyta; class Magnoliopsida; order Malvales; family Malvaceae; genus Hibiscus; species Hibiscus trionum. Next base: position 16,165,636 of record BSYR01000035.1, on the reverse strand, counting down.
ATGCCAAACAGATTACGATGGTTCGTTGGTTAATTTCAAGGGCGCCTATAACGCTACTTCGAACAATGCTTTTTACGATGCCATCGACTTTGTTAGAAATGGAACGAATCAGGTTATTGATTGCCATAATATTTTCAGGAGGGAGGGGCCGATTGCTACCTCGCCGATTGCAGGGGATGACATTAACGTGTTCAAATTGTCAGAGCTCATTTTGATTGCTATAGATGATCTCCTACACAAGAAATACTTGTGAAATACAATGGCATGGCGTTTTTATGTGTTTTGAGTTTTTGTTTCAGGAATAATGGAAAAAGCTCAATTGATGGTTTCCTTGTTATTGTTATGAAGTCAATTGTTTATTATTATTATTATTATTATTATTATTATTATTATTATTATTATTATTATTATTAAGGAGTGAATTGTGGCTTCCTTGGTCAATTATTGGAGAATTAATCAAAATCATTACGATCTAAGATGATCACTGTCGCCCTTTTATCAACCGGACGAGGAATTATATTATGGGTTATTCTCGCCATATCATTCATGGGATTAATCAATAAAAATTATTTATCTTATTATTTTTTCCATGTCATATTTTTATCAAGGGAATATTCACTCATATTTACTGTAAATTAATTTTATATGACATAAAAAAATAATGAAAAGTGTAATTTTTATTAGTTAGTCTCATAAATAACGTGGCAGGAATGACTCACGATATAATTTCTCAATTAGGATTACTCAATTGAGTTCTTGTGTATTATAATTTACAAACGTTAGGGTTAATGTGCAAATTTATTACTACAGTTTAAGTGACAATTCAAATTACAAATTTGAACATTTGTAGATATTTGATTTATTAGATCAAATATTGTAGATTTGAATGTTTAAATTATTATATGTTGAGGATTCAGAGCTGATAGAAATAGATGACACTCTAAAATATTACTTATTTGAATCCACATTATTTGCAATGGTTACGGTTTCGTACGTCTGAATTCGTATTATAAAATAGAGAATATGTTTATTTTAAAGTGGATTCAAACATTGATTATTCAACTTTTAGTATATTTGAATTTAGATTTGTACGGATTCAGATATTTAGCATATGATTTAATTTAGATTTTTTAACCCACATCCTTTAAAATGTCTTTGGAGATGAACTCTCCGTTGAAGATGCAGAGAATACTCCGAGTAATTATTTCCATACATGTATATCCGACAGTAGCTCAAATTTCAATCTACCTAGGATAAGACAACCAGACTATATGTGTCGTCACACCAAGAGTATAGATTGTTGAGAGAGGAAACTGAAAAGTGTAGACAAACCTTTTTCCCAACTCAAAATAATTATCTGAAATCTCCTAAAACAATTCCACCACCGTCCACAACCGCTCTCCGTCAAATTCAGTAAAAATGACTCGATTTAACCATCGTATCACATTTTTTTTCCTACAGCAATAGAGATTGCTTCAAGCGAATCATCTTGGAAAATTATGACATCAATTAAAAAGAACTATGAGGCCTCGACTTCCTAAACCCACTGAACTCAGATTTTGTTGACTCAATTCTGAGCTACTTTCGTTTTGTTTAGAATTATTTTGGTCTAAATTTGCCTAATTGGTATATTTTATATATAAAAAAAACTAAATTCAATTTATGTCGTTTTCTAATGCACCCCAAATAAATTCTTAATTTGTAAGCATTTAGACATTTAACCATCCCATTTTATCATCATAGATTGTTAATTTTGATTTATTCTCAAATATGCTTTGAAATAAGGAATACAACTTTTTCTTTACCTTTTACGTGCTTTTATTTATGATTATGTTATAGGGTATATGGTATATTTTTTAGGGTTAGAGTTTAAAATTTAAATATTACTGTTGGGACATAAAACAAAACACCAAAAAGAGAAATATTTTTTGTTCTAAAATAAGATTTCTTTTTAGTCAAAGAATAAACATTGAACCAACAAGTGTTGCGGTACAATAGTAAGTTGCATTACAATTCCAGGGAGAGAGCATGGGTTTAAACCTTAGAAACAGTATTGTTGGGAGGAAGAGTCACAAATCTTAAATATAAACCATAAAATAAACATGTATTGGAAAAATTATTTTATTAAAAATGACTTTTTCTTTTCCTCCGAAATTCCAGGACAATTTTGAAAACCTTAACCCTAACGTAACTGACAGGGTCACGTTGGAGGTCGTTGACTTTTCAGACACGGGTGGCCGGCCGCCAGGGGATGAGCTGCACGTGTTTTCCGAGAAGCTAGGGGCGGCTCATGCAACGGGTAGTGGGTTACAAGTGTCGGTGATCTCTGCTGCAGGTTCTTTAGAGCGCCTTGGCTCGCCGTTACTGCAGGCGACGCAGCATGAGAGCAAGAGAATTAAGGAGGGTAATGTGAACGGTGCTGTGCAGGTGGGGCTGCGTGGGGATGGATTTCACGCCGACGCTGGCCAGGAGTACATGTGTGTCATGGAAAACCCTACTTTTGAGGAAGTGGATCTGGGGGTGCTTTTGGTGCGGTGGAGAGTGCTGCGGCCTGTGCACCCACGACTAAGGCTGATGGAGTCAAACGATCATATGCCAATATCCTTGCTGATACTGAGGGGAACACGGGGGCTCAGTTTTTCGGCACTACTGATAATGAGATAACTGTTCATGATGAGGATGTAACAATTAATGAAGGCGGTCCATACCCGGTGATCCGTTTCTCTGAACGGGTTCATGAGTTAATTGATCGTAGTATGGAGAGGGCTATGATTGTTCGTCTCCTTGGAAGAACTATCAGTTATAGAATGCTTTGAAATTTGGTTGGTCGCTTCCAACTTGTTGATCTTGAAAATGAGTATTTCCTAGTGAAGTTGGAAAAAGAGGAAGACTACTCTAGGATCTTAACAGCTGGTCCATGGACTCTTTTTGGTAGCTACCTCACGGTGCAACCATGGAGCAGAGATTTCTCCACTGCAAAGTCACATCCTTCGCATGTCGTGGTATGGGTGAGACTACCGGGATTACCAATAAGATATTATACGAAGAACTTGTTTCGACGCATTGCCGATGTTATTGGGAAGGTTATTAAGGTAGACTACAATACTATTGCCGGGGAAAGGGGTAAGTCCGCTCGTCTCGTTGTCATGGTGGACCTATCTAAGCCTCTTCTTCCTTGCATTGGTATAGACAATTTTCTGCAAAAATTAGAATATGAAGGTTTGCACCAAATCTGTTTCCACTGTGGTGTCTATGGTCACACCATAGACTTTTGTGCAACTAAAGTTGCGGAGATGACTGAGACGCCGTCAAAGGACTCGATGCACCCTGTACAAAACAGTGACCGTTCGGAGTTTTATGGTCCTTGGATGGTCGTGGAAAATAAGAAAAGGAGGCCCCGGAAAAATAGTGAGAGCGACAATTCAACAAAGGGTTTGGGAAATGGTGCAATGCCTTCAAAATTTCACATGCTGCGGGATTTGGAGAATGAAGAGGTTCAAGAGGTTTCTCGTGAGCAAGGTAGAGGGGTAACTGATGTTCCCTCTGTGAATATATTAGGGAAAAAGAAGGGCAAGCGTGCGGTTTCAACTGAGAAAACAAGGATTGCTAGCACGGGTCGCCCAAAAGAGGGTGAGGAGGTTACTCAAGGACAGTCGTTTGTGGATACGCCGGTGGAGCTTTCACCGCTGAATATTTCCCCGACAGTCCCAGGTAACATGCCATCGGTGATTGAACATAAATCCAGTGATGCAGGTTCTAGCCATGTTGCGATTTCTATTCTTAATGATGGTCGGGAGGTGCATTCAACGCAAAGAGGTGGTACTAAAGTTTGGGTTCAGAGGGTGCAAAAGAGTAGCAAAGGTTTGGCTGAACCGCAGTTTTGAGGTAAGAAGAAATAAGATCAATTACCCTCAATGTCGTTACTATCGAAATGGGTGCAATCGGCGTCCGCACGTTTGGATGCAATACAGCCGAAACCGCCACGCTTAAACGCATCAAACTCGGCCGTTCGGGAGGTGGTGCGTTCCGAGTTGCAAGAGATGCATGGGAATATAAATGAACGGGGTCCTATCCCTGAAGTTGAGGTTCTAAATGGGGGTGGTGTAAGCCTCGATTCGACTGCCATCATGGTGGAGGATTAGGTCCGTCTCTACTCTTATTATTTGTCATATAATGATTAATGTTATTACATGGAATATTCAATGAGCAGCTAGCTCCTCTTTTCGAGACCATTTACGTAGGATTGTAGCTTCTTCACGGCCATCGATTATTACTTTAATAGAAACTCGTGTTAGTGGTGACCGGGCTAATCGCATCATATATTGTTTGGGTTTTCAGTACTCTTTTCGGGTTGAGGCTCAGGGTTTTAACGGAGGTATTTGGTTACTTTGGAATGGGGAATTAAGAGTGAATGTTCTTTCCGTGTCGAATCAGTTTATTCATGTGATTTTACAGGGGAATTTATTGCAGTGTCCCATCTTTCTGACTGTCATTTATGCGAGTCCTCATGTTCAGTATAGAAGGTATCTTTGGCACCAGCTTGACGCGCTTAATCCAGGCTCCGATCACCCTTGGCTTCTTGGCGGGGATTTTAATGTTATCTTGCATGCGGATGATCATCGCGGTGGTATGGGGAGCAGAAATCATGTGAGAATGGATTTTCAGAACTTTGTGTTTGATGGTGGTTTGAAGGATATCGAGTTCAAAGGGCCTCGGTTTACATAGTCTCGTGGGACTTTGTTTGAACGACTTGACCGCTATCTCATGAATTCAAAGTGGGCTGAGTCTTTTCCGGACACCTTGGTTCACCATCTTGACAGAATTAGGTCCGACCACCGCCCCATTTTACTTTGTACGACTCCTTTCGTTCCGGATGTTGGTGAGAAACCGTTTCATTTTGTATTTGCCTGGAAAAATTCAACCGACTTCTCCAATGTCCTTGAGAATTCGTGGGATAGCCTTCTGTCGTACGAGGAGAACATTGGGATTTTGCAGCATAATTTGTCACAGTGGAATGCTCAAAGTTTCGGTCTTTTGGGTAAGAGGAAACGGCAAATTCTTGCGCGTCTTCGAGGTATTGATAGAGCCATGGGATGTTGCCATTCGAATTTTCTTTGTGAGCTTGAAAAATCCCTAAAGCTTGAATTGGATGAGATCCTTGCGATGGAAGAAAGTATTTGGCGACAAAAGGCGAGATGCAATTGGATTATTAGTGGTGTTCGCAACACTAAGTACCATGCGATTGCGAATGGGAGAAGGAAGCGTAATTCAATCATGTCTCTTATAAATGATCACGGTGAGTGGGTGTCGAATCAGGAAGCTCTAAAGCATCTTGATATGGACTTTTTTGACAATTTGTTCTCTTCGGAGGGAGCTAATGGTTACGCGTATAATTGACGCGGTGTGTTTCGTTGTCTTCATCAGAGGGATGGGGATATTTTGGATTTTCCAGTCACTCAGGATGAGATTCGTCAGGCTCTTTTTCAAATGTAACCTTCCAAAGCCTCGGGTGTTGATGGCTTCCATGCATTATTTTTTCAACAGCATTGGGATGTTGTGGGTGAAGCTGTTTGTAACGCTATTCAGAATATGTTCACCACTAGTTCAGTTAATCCTGAGTTGAACAAAACACTTATGGTTCTTATTCCGAAGGTGGAGACTCCGGAATCGATTGCTCAGTTTAGACCAATCAGCTTATGCACTGTGGTGTATAAATTTTTTAGCAAGATTGTGGTTAACAGATTGAAGCCTTATTTGCCGAGTTGGATCTCTGAGAACCAGACTAGTTTCGTTCATGGTCGCTCTATTACTGATAATGTCGTCATAGCACAGGAAATCATTCATTTGATGCGTGCTAAGAAATGAAAGAAAGGTTGGTTTGCGATCAAGGTGGACCTTGAGAAGGCATATGACAGTGTCGACACAGATTCTTTGGAATGGTAGTAAGTCTGCAGAGTTCAAACCTTCTAGAGGGATACGGCAGGGCGATCCTTTGTCGCCTTATATTTTTGTCCTTTGCATGGAGAGATTAGCTCATGACATTCAACGTGAGGTGGATCAAGGCAATTGGAAGGCTTTCCAATTTAGGCGGAATGGACCGCTTATCTCCCATCTTTTTTTCGCAGACGATTTGGTATTATTTGCTGAAGCTTCTTTGGAGCAATTCGATGTGATTAGCCGGGTTCTCATGGATTTTTGTGACTGCTCAGGACACAAAGTGAGTATCTCGAAGACGAATATTTTTTCTCTCGTAATGTTCACTCCTCGTTGCAAGAGGATATCAGATGCTCCTTCGGCTTCCAGTGTGTGTCAGATTTAGGCCGGTATCTGGGAGTTTTGCTCATTCATGGTAGGGTTACTAAAGCTACTTATATTTATTTAATTCAAAAAGTGGCTGATAGATTGGCAGCATGGAAGGTTCGCTTCCTTTATTTCGTTGGGCGCATTGTTTTAGCCAAATTTGTGCTCGCCTCTATTCCCATGTATACCATGCAATCTGTGAGGTTGCCTAAAAATGTTTGTGATGAGATTGAACGACTCATTCGGAATTTTATTTGGGGACATAGCAGCGACTCAAGGGGTGTTCATGCCGTAAGTTGGGATAATGTATGTTCGCCGATAACTAATGGTGGATTGGGTTTAAACGCCTTGAACACCAAAACGGGGCTTTTTTGCTAAAATTGGGTTTTACCATGATTTCGTATCCGGATAGGCTGTGGGTTCGGGTGATGAGAGCGAAGTATGGGATCCATGATATGGTGTCGAGCTCTTTGCCTAACACGAAAGGATCGAGACTTTGGAAAGGTATTTGTTTAATTTAGGACGGTGTTTGTAAGAATATCGTGTGGAATATTGGTGACAGACATCTTATCGATTTTTGGGATGATGCGCGGGTGGATACGTTCGGGCCACTACGCTATTATAAAACTGATGGGGATGCCCTTGCTACATGTTGTACACCGCTTCGGGGTATGGTCGACTACAATGGGAATTGGAGGTGGTGGGATTTTGATGAGCTACTTTCGCCACATGTTGTATGGGGCATTGAAGCAGTGAAACCACCTACTGCTATGGGGGTGCCTGATCGGCCAGGGTGGTCATTGGAGGCATCCTGGCGTTTCACGGATAAATCCGCGTATCGGCTGTGTATGGATCCTATTGTCACTACTGAGGATCGTCTGTGGGTTGTTCTATCCAAGTATAGAGGTCTTCCGAGAATGAGAATGTTTTTATGGCAGGTTTTCCATAAACGTATTATGACGAATGCGGAGCGTGTGCGTAGGCACCTTGCGGATGATCCAAGTTGTGCAGTTTGCGGAGCTGCTGTTGAAGATGTCTCTCATGTACTTCGTGATTGCGTAGAAGTTAAGGATGCCTGGATGCGCGTGATCAAGGCTGATAAGGTTCAACAGTTTTTTGGCTCAGATATTAGGCTCTGGATCCTGGAAAATCTGTCCGATTCAGCTTTGTTTCCCAGCGTTTCGGCTAATTGGGATTTGGTCTTTGGATCGATTGTTTGGTTATCCTGGCAGCGTCGGATCCAGGCCATTTTTGACCTAGCAAATGGTGGTTAGGAGAGCTTGCTGCAGCATGCGACACGTCTGTGCAATGAAGCCTTGAGTGTGGCTGCTTTAGATGAGCAATCTAAGCCCGCCTTACGTGCGCAATTGTCTGTTATGAAATGGGTGAAGCCTCCAACGGGTTGGATCAAGGTCAACGTTGATGGGGCTCGAAACACGGCATCCGGTTTTGCTTATTGTGGTGGTGTTGGGCGTGACGATAACTTGGAGTGACGTTTTGGTTTTTCGAAAAAGATTGGGTTATGCTCTATCTTGGAGGCTGAATTGTGGGCGGTTTATGAAGGTCTTGCGACGGCGTGGTCTTTAGGCTTTTCTCGCGTCGTTGTTGAGACGGATAATAAGGAGGTGATGAAGGTTTGGCTATGGGTTATCCTCTTCGCTTTTCATCATCCCTTCGTGTTCATCTTGCGGATATGCTATCTAGAGAGTGGGATGTTTGCTTCTCTTGGGTGCGACGTGAGGCTAATTCGGTCGCGGATAAGCTTGCGAGAATGGTTGGAGACCTCGATGGTGTATCATAGGTTTCTTGAGCCTTCTTTGGATGTTCTTGATGCTGATTGTATGACTTAAGAGTGATGGATTTTGTTTGTTCTCGCTAGGCCAAGGGTCTTTTTTGTGTTCTTGTGTTTTTTCAGATGTAACGATTTCCACGGGCACTCTTTTTCCTCCTTCTATTAAGGAGGTTTTTTAATGAGGCGCATGAAAATCTCTTTCATTTCAAAAAAAATAAACATGGATTGTACTAAAAAAATAAACATAGATTTTAAACCCTAAAAAATTAAGAATTTACATTAACATATTAAATTAATCAATCTATATTTTTTACTTTTTAACAGTTATTATTTTATTTCTCTATCAATAGGTTAGAGTTGGTCCAAGTGGCAAGCAACTTGATATCACTAGATACATTTCGCTTAGAGTTGGTCCAAGTGGCAAGCAACTTGATATCACTAGATACATTTCGCTTAGAGTTGGTCCAAGTGGCAAGCAACTTGATATCACTAGATACATTTCGCTTGAAAACTCACCCACCACAACCAAGTGTGCCGCGAGTCAATCCGAATTAGTCAGGACTCAGGACAAAGTCTTGAAGTACCGGGAAGACAATAAAATAAATTTCTGTATTCTTGATATTTATATTAAATGTATAATTATGAGCAAATTAACCACACATCATGCAAGAGCATTCCTAGCAAATTAAGTGTTGGGTCCCAAATGATCTATGTTAGGATAAATACTGCACTTGTAATTTTATCTTAAAGAAACGGCTAAGCCGTTCATTGTTGATCAATCGCATACCTTGGTTCCGTGAATTTGTTTTATTGATGTTAAGCATGAATAACTAACTTAGAACAGATCTTAGCGCCGTCTCTGTGTTTGAATGCTCAAGTGGTAAAAGAAATGTTGACATCATGTAACTGGCTTAGTGAAGAATGAACCAGCACTTACTGAGCATGCTTAAACAAGCATTCACGAAACAAATAAACGAAGTTATACCCTGTATATATATTCAACATTACAATAATGAAACGAAGTAACCGCCAATTTCCCCAAAGGAAAGTATGGCCCTAACCTTCTTTTCTTGAACTACAAATAACAAAAAGCAATGTTTGCGAGAATATAAAACCAAAACACTTAAAAAAAAAACTGGGTAGACATCCATATAACTCAAAAAGGGACCGCAATAGTGAGACCGACTACCCAATTACGCCATCTATGCCTGCAAATTGCGTACAAAATATCAGCATAGGACTTGGGAGAAAGCCAACCAAAAGGCCACAATCAGCAACTTCAGGTTTTACTGTAATAAGGTTATCCTTGTGAGCTTACCTTGTTTGCAATGTTGTTGGAGAGCCAGTCCAGTCCCTCGTACAGTCCTTCACCGGAAGTAGCACATGTGCTCTGGATATACCTGCAAAATATGTTATAGAGGGTGATATACAATAACCACAGCTAGGGAGTGACGGATACAAGACAGGAGGAATTGTTCATTTTACCAGTGGCGCTGGCGGAGAGAATGCAGACCAAGCTTGTCAGTGATCTCAGCAGCATTCATAGCATTTGGGAGATCTTGCTTGTTTGCGAAAACTAGCAGCACAGCATCCCTCAACTCATCCTGACAATTCACATAAAATAGTATGTTAAGTGTGACGGAACCACCCCACCCCTCCCATCCAATAACCTCACAACTTTGTTCATTGCAACAGAAACAAGAAACTTTACTGCTCAGATACCTCATTCAACATCCTGTGCAACTCATCCCTAGCTTCAACCACACGATCACGATCATTGCTATCAACCACAAAAATAAGTCCTTGTGTGTTTTGGAAGTAATGCCTCCACAAGGGTCGGATCTATGCAGAATATCAAAGCAGATAAGCCAATCGATTAATTAAGATAAACAAAAACCACATACACTTTTAATTATTCTAAAAGATCTATCAAGATCTAAGATACAATCAAAACAGAAGGTACAATTTGACTGCTACAAATCCACCTTAATTAAATGAAGACCCAAATTGTGTTATCTCCTTTCAAGGAACTACAAGAATTCATTTTATCAAGATATAGTTGATAGAATCTATGAAACCAGCACATTCCCACCCATAGCTATCATAATAAAAAGAACACAACGAAAGATGCCCTAAATAAGATCCTTTCGATGCAATTTTTACGATTAAAATAATACCAAAATTGAATAAAACTAAAGCACCGTACCTTGTCCTGGCCACCAACATCCCAAACAGTGAAACTGATGTTCTTGTATTCCACAGTTTCAACATTGAAACCTGCAAGATATAATATATCATAATTAGCCATCGTCTTTTAAGCAAATGAAGACTCAAATGTTAAACTGTGAAACGCATAAATAGCGACTTACCTATGGTGGGAATGGTAGTGACAATCTCTCCCAACTTAAGCTTGTAAAGAATTGTGGTTTTACCAGCGGCATCAAGTCCAACCATCAGTATGCGCATCTCTTTCTTGGCAAAAAGCCGGCTGAATAGCTTCCCGAAAGACAGCCCCATTCTTCACGTCTGCAACCATTAATATAAAATATCCACATATCAATTTCAATAATCATCAATTTATTTGAAAATAAAAGCATGTGTTCAAGATCAGAGCAGATCCAACGGCCATATTTGAAAACAAGCATAGGATGGTTCGAGCGCCGATCGGAAACCAAACAGAGACTAAATTTAATCCAGATCAACGCATGGAAATCTAAATACCGATAAATCACTGCATGAAATCAATTCAAAAAACGCAGATCGAAGCAATTTAACGAACTTACGATGCTTCAAGGAATCAGAGCAGATAAAACAACGCAAATGATTGAAAACACAAGATATTTAAACAAAAATTGAAGAAAAAAAAGGCAGATCGGGAAAATTAAGTGAAAAAAATGAGAATATTCTTAGGTTTTGAGAGACTTGCCTGAGAGAAATGCGAACGATTACTACGCGAAGCCGATCAAAAGAGAGGAGCGGAGATCTACACCTCCCTCTCGAAATCGAAGGAGCTGTCTTTCAGTGAATTTACTCGGTTTTGGAGATTGGGCATTCTATTTATCAATCCAAAACAGAATCTTAGTTTAACGGAACGCCGTCTGCCTATTTCTTATTGTCCCAAAGGATTATCCGTTAGTCAGCATCGTACCTTATGACGCCGTTATCACGACGCTTTATATGCACGCGTTGTAGATCGTTGTCCTTTTGGTAAATGAAATGGTCGGTAGTCGGTTCCCCTAGAGATTTTTTTTGGTAAACTACGCATTTAGTCAATTACATTCTCCTTTGTTTCTGTTTTGGTCAGTCAACTTTAAAATTTTCTGATTTTATCACCCTACTTTTGAATTTTGTTTTTAAATCATCCATTCATTAGTTGTGTAATGGGAATTGCAAAAGTCTGCGTTTAGAGTAATTTTATTTATGAAATTAACCTAATATTTTATCCTTTCTTCTCCCAATGATGGGCATCCCTCTTTATTGGCGTTCGATTGGCGTTTAACATCATTTATGACGTAACTGGTATAAAATGTTTCACTTTCCCCTTCTTTCTTCTGGTCAGTTTGGTTTTCTTTAAAATCTCCTCGAAATAGATCAAATTCAAATCAAAACATCGACCTTGTCTTGGTTCGACCAACAATCTCCATGTCTGGTCATCGTGGAATCGAGTTGTTTTGCTTTTAACCTCCATATATGTTGGAAAGGAAAGATTCATTTTTCAAGGGATTTTGCATAAATTTACACACACAATTAAATAGTGTTAGATTTAAAGTGGAGTGAAAATGAAATTCGAATTGATGATAAAATTAGAAAAAAAATTATAGTTAAGTGACCAAAACAAAAATAAAGTTAAAGTTGAGTGATAAAAAAACATAATTTGCTCGATTATTTTCATGAAGGAAACTTGATTGAATAAATAGTAATCTTGTGGTAAAAATTGTAATTAGTCCCTATAAATTTCGAATGTGAGCAATTAAAGACAAGTAACCATTACTTAATATTCTCATCAAATTTACATAATTGTTATTGACGTGATAACAAATTTATCCCCTTAACATTTATATATTATATAAATTCGATCTAAATTTTAAGAAATTCAAGACATTATTTTCACATTCTGTAAATGGTGAGGGTTATACTTTTTTTTGAAAGTAATGGGGCCTCATTAAAAACATTGATGAGGGTTATATATGTATATTTTTAGTAAAAATTGTAACCAATTTAACATAATATATAAGCGTTGAAGGTTAAATTTGTTATTATATAAATGGAAATATGGAATATAAATTGATGAAAAATGTTAATTCAATTATTTGTTATCTTTAATTGTTCACTTTAAAAATAGATAAATATTAAATTGTTCTTTCGTTTAGAGGGATCTATTTTGTCCAATTTCAAAATTAAGAAGGGTCTAAAAGGTTTTCTTTTTTTACTTTTTATGAAAAATTAATTTTATAAGCATTTTAAAGTTTAAACATCTTCGTAATCTTATTGTGCGTTTCAACGAGAAATTTTAAATTTTTAGAAATTTTAAAAATGTTAACATTTGTTGATTGAGTATAATTAAATTGACATTGTCATGATACAATATATATGAGGATATGAGATGAACATGTTTAAACGCTTAATTTTTTTTATTCATGGATGCAAAAGAGTCTGAATAGTATAAATATTGTACACTAAAATGTTAATATTTCATTATGCGATGTTTCAAAATGCTAATTGTTTTGTTTGAATAAATAATTATTCTAAAAAAATAGGCTATAAAAATTTTATTATTTTAAAAATAATTATAAAATAAAAATAATAATGTTAGCAATAAACAATGCACAAAAAATGCAATATAATTACCATTAGATTTGTAAAAAAATATAGAAAAATTAATAATATAAAAATATTTGTTATAGTTAAATAAAATTAAATTTTTGAAGTTTAAATCCTTTATTTTATTGCAGGATCAAATTAATTAAAGGATTATTATCTCATACACAGGCGGTAAAAACTTTTTATTTTCACAATCGTCTTAATTTTAATGTTTAGGGTTTTAGTATATGGGTTTAGAATTTAGGGCATGTGGTTAGGATTTATGGTTTATGGTTAAGGTATAAGTGTTAGTGTAATATGGTTAGAAATTTAGGTTTTAACCTATAAACCCTAAAGCCAAAATCCTATCAACAACCCCTAAATTAAAAACTACTAAACTTAAACCCCTAAACCCTACGCCCTAAACAAAGTCCATAAACCCTAAAACTAAAACACTTGTGTAAACAAGTTTTCGCAGAATAATTAACCTTAATTAAATGAAATAAAATTAGGAGATTAAAAAATACAAAGTTAGATGTTATTTGAATAAGGGATTGGGGATAATAATTTTTTTTAAAAGATTCTTGTAAATTTTGAATTCTCCATCACACCATATTTGTGCTGGCTACTAAAATTCCAACAGATTTAACAGTTAACTATTTGGCCTAACTGATATTCTTTTATAAATATAAAAGGACCAAATTATGTCAAACTAAAGTAAAAAGACTAAATCCAAATTTGAATATAATAGAGGGACCAAAATCATAATTTGGCCAACCTTATTCAGAACTGACAAAAGAACAAGCATAATCATCTTTGATTATTCAATTCCTTTTAACTAACTGATTATAAGGCTTTAAAACTTCATGCTTAGTCCTTATTCTTTTCACCATCATGAAATATTAATATAGAACAATGGCAGTATCATAAGGTTCTATGTATACAACATGCAGCAGCAGGAAATATGATTAAAGTATGCTCTGCTAATCAGCGTCATGGATATCACAACTTAAGTCAATGTAGAGGCCGACATATCGACACGGCCTCCGGTCATCCTCTCAACTTTCTCCCCGCGCTCACCTGAAAGATTTCGTCTACAATTATTAAGGCTTACTTAAAGAGGCACCATCCTTCATATGGTACTTGCTAAAGCAAAGAAATGATTTGAGTTACTCCAATCTTGAATAGTTATTAGAATGTTACCGGTGCGAATTGTAAGATGATGAATCGAACCAGAAAAAAATAAGATGAGAAAAGCATAGATTTAAATGAGAATTAGAAATGAGAGAAAATCGGAAAGAAAGAGAGAGCCATTCATTCAGTATGATCTCAACAGATAAAATTGCCTAACGGCTACAGACTCGATAATATAGCCCTAAAACATAACACGACACCGTTTTATCTAAATACAGGCACCCTTCCCGTACGCAGCGTTTCATTAAACTAACCACCCAGACTCTAATTAATTAATGGAAATTCAAACCAACCCTATCTCAACGGCTATTTCATTTCATCTCCCTACAATGCTCCCCTCTTCAACACATCCTTGTTCTCAAGGATTGAATTGAAGAAATTGTTGCTGAAGCTGATAAAGAACCTCCCAAGTTGAATCCTCAAAAAATGAATTTGTCCACTTTACTAAAACTTCGGTTACAGCTCGGTCTCCTCTCTTCCCAATTTTTCGATCTAAGATTCTGACAGGTTCCTTACAAATGCTCCCATCAGGTCCTACCAGAGGTAGCTCTGTGCTGCAAATTGCATCTCCAATATGCTTTTTCAACTGAGATACATGAAATATTGGGTGAATCCTGAAATCATCTGGCAGTTGCAACTTATAAGCCACTTCGCCCACCTTGCCAATAACCTTGAAGGGACCAAACTATTTGAGAGACAAATTGTGTGAAGTCCTCCTCTGCAGATAATGCTGCCTATAAGGTTGTAGTTTCAAATAAACTAGATCTCCCACTTGAAAATTACAATCAGATCTCAACCTGTCAGCTTGTTGCTTCATTCTATTTTGAGCTCGTTTCAAATAAAACTTCAACATTGCAAGTGTTTCCTCTCTTTGCTGCAAGGATCTATCCACAGAGGCTACCATTGATTCCCCAGCCATGTAAGGGACATGAAGAGGTGGTTTCTGCCCATACAATGCTTGATAAGGAATTGTCTGGATTGATGAATGGAAAGAAGTAATGTACCACCATTCAACCAAGTAAAGCCATTCTCTCCATTCTCTTAGCTTTTCCCAGTCATGCATCTCAAGTAAGCCTTCAAGCACTTATCCACCCTCTCAATTTAGCCATCTGTTTGAGGGTGATAAGTTGTGGATGGTGTCACTGCAGTACCTAGCTTTTCAAACAACTCTCTCCGAATCACACACAATATTCTAAAGCATGCCATGTAATTTGAAAACATTTTCAAGGAATAGCTGAGCCACTTCTTTAGCTGAAAAAGATGAGCAATTGCTATAAAATGGGCATACTTTGTCAGTCTATCCACTATGACCCATATTACATCTTTCTTCCTTGATAAAGGTAATTCCTCAATGAAATCCATGTTTATAGAAGACCAAATCACCTCTGGTTTAGGGAGTGGCTGCAACAGTCCTCTAGGATAGCTTAGATCCTCTTTGCTCCTTTGACACACCCCACATTCTCTCACAAAATTCTTCACATATTTTCTCATACCCTTCCACCCAAGAACTCCACTCATCCTCTTAATTGTGGTTGTTGCTCATGAGTGTCCTCCAACATCTCCTTCATGAAAAAACTGAAGTAATTCCTTTCTCAATTCTGGTTCTTGGCCCACCACAAGTCTCCCTTTTTTTAGCATTTTACCATCCCAAACATATTTGGAGTGACTAGCAGAGCCCTTCTCTAATTTCTCAATAATTTTTTTCAGTTTCTCATCACTTTTCCAAGAATCAGCTATTCTTGACAAAACATCAGTGAAGACACAACTCATAGCCATTAATTCACAACTCCTCAATTCAAGTTTTGTATATAAAGCATCTATTATTGTGTTGTGGATCCCCTTTCGATAACTCACCTCATAATTAAATCCCATCATCTTTGTCACCCATTTCTGTTGGGCAGGTGTAACAGCTTGATTCGCAGCTAAAAACTTCAAGCTCTTGTGATCTGTCTTGATTTTATAATGTTTGCCCACTAAGTAAGATGCCCACTTCTTCATAGCCATCAAGACTGCCAACATCCCTTTCTCATAAACAGATAGACCCTGGTGTCTTACCCCTAACGCTTTGCTGAAAAATGTCAAGGGCTTTCCTTTCTGCACTAGCACAGCTCCAACTCTCATGTCAAAAGCTTCAGCTTCTATTGTGAACTCAGTGTCAAAATCAAGCAAAGCCAGCACAGGGGCTGAGCTAATAGCTCCCTTCAACTTGGCAAAGGCAGATTTTTCATGGTCAGTCCATTTCCATTCTCTCTTCTTCAATAAATTGGTCAAGGGTTTAGCAATGCAGCCATAATCTCTAATAAATCTTCTATAGTATCCTGACAGGCCTAGGAAACCTCTCAATTCCTTGACTGACTTAAGGCTTGGCCAGCTTGCAATACAATCCACCTTGCTTCTGTCTATGTGGATCTCTCCCTTAGATATCACATAACCCAGATATTCCACCTTTTTGGTCCCAAAACAATATTTACTTTCTTTCACAAACAATTGATGATGCCTCATAATGTCCAAAACCTCTTCAAGATGCAACAAGTGAGTTTCATAATTCACAGAATAAATCAAAATGTCATCGAAAATACCAGGACTGACTTCCTCAAAAAAAGGCCTGAAAACTCTATTCATCAACCCCTGAAAAGTAGCTGGGGCATTGGTCAATCCAAAGGGCATGACCAAAAATTCATAATGCCCTTCATAAGATTTAAAAGTTGTCTTATATATGTCTGCCTCCCTCATCCTAATCTGATGGTAACCAGCTCTCAAATCAAGTTTAGAAAAGACCCTTGCAGACCCTAGTTCATCCAGCAACTCCTCAATAATTGGCATGAAAAATTTGTCCTTAACAGTAACTTGATTGAGCCTTTTATAATCAACACACATTCTTCAGTAGTTGTCATTTTTCTTCACCATCACTATGGGTGAGGAGAAAACAATATTGTTGTGTCTGATAATTCCAGCTGCCAACATTTCTTCAATTTGTCTTTTTATTTTATTTTTCTGGCTTACATGGTATCTATAAGGTTTACTTTTAATCACTGTTTCCTTATCCATCAGTGTAATTTTATGATCTTGTTCCCTCCTAGGTGGTAGACCTTCAGGTGCCCTGAATACATCTTCAAACTTTTGCAAAATCTTCTGTAAACCCTCAGGCCTACCCTCTTGTTCCTCTTTCAACCCCAATCAGGTGTCCAGTAAAAGCAATGAAGCATTATAAGGACTGTGGCTACCTCTCAACATTTTATTGCAAGTCTGAGAACTTACTAACTCCAGTTTTTCTGGTCGTACCCCTTTCAGACTCACCATTCCATCATTCTTTTCAAACTGTATTTTCAAGGCATTGAAATCCTATGTGATAGCTCCTAAAGTAGTTAACCACTGAACTTCCAACACCACATCACAATTCTTCAGAGCCACCACCAAAAAATCTGAATTGAATTCCTCACCCTGGGTCTCCCATTTCAGTTTGTTACACCACCCCAAGGTCCCCAAGACATTCCCATCAGCCACTGACACTCGCAAATTACACCTCTTATCAATTCCCAACCCCAGCTGCTTAACCAAAGCCAGACTCAAGAAGTTATGGGTGCTTCCAGAGTCCACTAAAGCCACTCATTCTACTCATTTAATAGTTGCCTTCAATCTCATGGTTTCATAATTGTTGACTCCCCACATGGCTTGCAAAGATATCGCTGGATCCTCTAATTTTGATTCCCCTTTTAACAACAGTTCCTCATCCTCTTCATAATCTAAAAAAATTCCATGTTCACTTTCTTCCTCCTTGCCTTTTACTACAATCTAAAACACTTGAGATTTTGAGCACCTATGCCCTGGTGTGTATTTAGCTGCACACCAAAAGCATAATCCTCTTTTTATTTGTTCATCAATTTATGCAGCTGACAAAGTTTTACCACTAGTGGTTTTGTTGGCATTTGATCCTGTTCCCCTTGACACACTAGAACCAAATGGAACTGTGGTTGAACTTCTAGGTGGTATAGTAGGTGATACTGAATTATTCGAATTGAACAAAGTTTTATACCCACTAGCTGTGGACCTAGGGGGTAATGACAGAGCAACAGGAGCAGCTAATTTGAAAGAGGATTTTCCCCCACCGAAAAAAAACATATTCTCTAAATGCTTAGCAGTGTGAAAAGTTTCCATCAATGTCTTGGATTGCAAAACATTCAAAAATTGGCTAATTTCCAACCGCAGACGATTCTTAAAAATG
This sequence comes from Hibiscus trionum, assembly GCA_030270665.1. Taxonomy (NCBI): domain Eukaryota; kingdom Viridiplantae; phylum Streptophyta; class Magnoliopsida; order Malvales; family Malvaceae; genus Hibiscus; species Hibiscus trionum. Next base: position 16,147,328 of record BSYR01000035.1, on the reverse strand, counting down.
CTGAGTATATATTTATCTAAGAGTTGTACCTGATTAACCAAGCTGACAAACTCTTCATAGTATTTTTCCACGGATTCATGCTGCCTCAATTCCAACAAGTCTGCGAAAGGGTCATCAAATCCCCTTGGAGCAAACCTGTCCCGTATGAGCCTCAAGTACTGGTTCCAACTCAGACTTATAAACTCTTCCTGATTCCGCATCAAAAATTGATGCCACTGCAATGCCTTCCCTTCAAGGTGTAGCATGACCAAACGGATCTTTGAATTTTCGAGAACTGATTCCGCCTCAAAATACTGCTCTAACTTGGAATGCCAACCTCTAAAATCGTTGCCATCGAACCGAGGACAAGGCAACTTAAAAGTCATATTCCCCAACTGCCCTTGGCCTTCCATTCCAACACTACTGAGTCCCTTGCTACCCTGGCCATTCAAAACTTCCACGACCAGTTCTTTTTCTCCAAGGGATTGATTGTCTTCAACATTAACTCCCGCATTTGGAGTCGTTCCCAGAACCCCAAGGCCTTCCACCAAAACTTGGGTCTGGTTTTCATTTGAGGTTGCTAATGGGTCTATGCGCTTACTCAGGGCGATTTTCAGCATTTTTCGCATATGTTCCCTAATCTAAGTGCGAAACTCTACAAACTTGGCCTCCATTTTAGAGTCGATATTGCTCTCCACACGGTCGATTTCATCCTGCAACTTGGAAGCTTCATGTTGCCAGGATTGATTGCGCGTAATCGGGGCTTCGTCCACCATTGCCAGAAACGATTAGCTCTGATACCTTTGTAAGATGATGAATCGAACCAGAAGAAAATAAGATGAGAAAAGCAGAGATTTAGATGAGAATCAGAAATGAGAGAAAATCGGAAAGAGAGATAGAGTCATTCATTCAGTGTGATCTCAACAGATAAGATTGCCTAACGGCTACAGACTCGATGATATAGCCCTAAAACATAACACGAAACCGTTTTATCTAAATACAGGCACCCTCCCCGTACGCAACGTTTCATTAAACTAACCACCCAGACTCTAATTAATTAACGGAAATTCAAACCAACCCTTTCTCAACGGCTATTTCATTTCATCTTCGTACACGAACTCTTATAACATCCGCCACAGGTACTATTGTAGAAGTAGCGAACCGAACATCGTCAGTAGTTTGATCGGGAGTTAAAATATTAGTATTAATCAACAAGCAACCACTTAAATTCTTTACATGCATGAAAATCACAAGATCATTTGTACTATTTCACTAACAATTTCACTCATTCATATGTGGCTAATGGCTAGTACACAACAACAACAACAAGAAGAAACATGGAGATTTCAATATGCAGCTGACATATTTCGACGAATCTTGCTACTGTCTTAATCTGGTGATGGCATACATAAGGAAACGTATACTTAGGTTCTTTTTTAAGATGTCAAGTTTCCCCAGACGTGTGAAGTTGATGATGTATTCTTGGAAGGGATTGAGAACTACAACAACACTTATTGCTCTAGTATTTGGAAGGTATCTTCATGTTTTATGGACTTGACTGCTATTTATTTACTTTCAATATCCTGAGACATTGTTGTTTTCAACTTTTAAAACTCTGCCTGACTTGTCTGCTTTAGGCTTCTAATGGTGGCCAAAGCTAGTGATTGTCGAGCAGTTCTTTGCCGAAACGGAGAGGCAATAGTCAATAAATATGTCTGAAGACCACATACCTATATATCCATCAGAATGGAGGAGAGTTGAAGGGCTCGGCGGTTTACCGATGATGGGTATCTTAACGGTGTGATGAGATTTGAGATGTTATATCACCTCTCGAGCCTTGGGGGATTGGGACATAAAGTTTCCAAAGGGTTTGTCATCACCTCTCATTGCAGAGCCTGAGTTCTGACAGAGGACGATAAGTTCCTCATCATCGGGTGTGATGAGATTTGGGATGTTATATCAAGTCAGCACACGGTTAGCCTAGCCCGCAGAGGGTTGCAGCGGCATGATGACCCTGAACAGTGTGCCAAAGACCTAGTCATGGAGGCTTTGCATCGCAATGCGTTTGATAATCTCATTGTGATCGTTATATGCTTCTCTGCACCTGACAACCGGGAGCAACCATCTTCTCGGCAAAGAGGATTGAATTGTTGTAGCCTCTCAGCAGAAGCCATATGCAGATTGATAAGTTTGTTGGACCTAAATGTCAATTAGTGAACCTAAATACTCAAAAAACAAAAGCAACAAGCTTTAGCCTCTTATATTTGGGATCGATTGCCGGAACCCTAAATACAGCCTTTTAGATAATACTCTTGTCAATAAGGGACACAGTGTTGTTTCTGGATGCTTCGGTTAGAGACTTAGAGCTACAAAAGCAGCAACCAGTTTTTGCAGGGATATATTTACGGTAAATGTATATACAGGATGTTCATATACATATACATATACATATACATATACATATATATATATATATATTCAGTATATCAATACATTGTCAATAGATGTCCAACTTTCATATCCTCGTGTCTTGCATTGCTAGAATCAGAAAAATATTATTACATTTCGTAAACCAAATGCAAAATGTGAACATGACAGATCTCATTCAATGAAAAATGGATCCATTTATACAAAAGTCTCTCCAACCCCACAAAAATTTGCATTTACAAGTATTTATCCATTAATTTAAAATATCATAAACTAATCTTAAAGCAAGATGGATATTTTAAGAGGATAAGGAAGAACTATACAAGAAAAGACTCTTTCATTGTCTTGCGCAATGGATATTGGGATTGCTTATGGGTGAATTTTTCACGTCAATGAATCAGTGAACACAAGGTCGCATGACTAACCCGACCAGGTGAGATGATTATCTTGCTGAGCTTGAGCTTTTAGCAAATTTTGCAAAACGATCCATACCTTGTTTGAGTAAATTTTCCATGAAAGGTTGAAGCAGCTGAACATATATTATCAGAGGGAAAATGATAGATTACTTCATGTTAGCTCAATGATGTGCAGTAAAAAAACTAGATGAAGAAGCATTGTCTATTTTTCCGCCTCACGACTTTTTTACGATGAGAAAGAGTACTTACCGATGCCACCGGAACCAAGAGTTGAGGAACTTCATATGAAATACTCAGCTGAAAAGAAAAGAAAAATTGCAGCAAGTGAGTACAATTCGAAGTTATATCTAAAGAAAGATGGTTCCACTGATTTCTCTTGTAAGCCCGTAGCAGAAGATGCCGGAAACTATAAGGAACATTTTTCCATTTATGATTCTAAGTGGATGTTTATGATACTGCAACATCAATCAAACAGGTTTCATGTGCTCATAGAGTAATCTAAAGGTTGGTAATAAGGAAACAATAACAGTGAAAACAGCAAATCATGGAATGGAAATATTGTGTAGAGTGGCCTCACGTCTACTAAACACGATGAGGGACCTTTCGGATAAAATCGAACAGAACCCCTGCCATGTTAAACCAATTTGTTAAGATTCTATCATCGGATCGAGTCAAGTGATAAGAAAAAAAGATGGTTGATATAGAAATAACCAAATGATCTAACTTTCTCATCACATGAAACAATACTAGACATATTCATGTTTTAGTTCAGTGAGTCAATAAACACAATTTGAGTTACTGAGTTCATTTCTGTTTACCTGTTACCGAGTCCTTCCAAAGATCTCCAGTGAATTTTCTGATTGGGGATGGGCTGCATAAGAAAATATACACCCACTTGAATTGGTGAATAAGCAAAAGAACAGAGATAATAATATGATTCTGAACCTTACCTGCAGATTTTTGGCAAGCCAAGAGTATTCAATATTACGACCAAATGCTTCATATTTCACGAACCACCGTGACAAGTCAGGCTTGTCTTCTAAAACCTAGTTAGAATCAAACCCGCAAATATCAGACAATTACATCAAAAATGTGTTGAAAACTTGAAAATACTTTGAGAAAACAAGAATCCAAGTAAAATAGCCAGACCCCATGTGCATACTTGCCTTGACAGATGAAACAAATGGCATCCAATTGGGAATCGCTTCACGATCGGAGTACAAATTGTAAGCCACAGAGGCTGGAACATCAATCTCCATCTGTACCCTAAATTCAGTCAAGAAAAAAATTCAGACCAAACATGTCTTTCGGTTGTGGAAACAAAGAAAGAGAGGGAAATTATGAAACAGTACGTGCAATCCTGCCATTTCATGACGGGAGAAAAGGGTTTGGAGGAAGTGTAAAAGGAAGACTTTTTAAAGGACCCATATGGGATTCTGATGAAGAAACTGCTAAGAGACGGCGGCTTCAAAGGAGGGACTCTGCAACTGAATGTTGGATTTGTTTTGGTTGGGAAAACATGGGTGAAGCCAAGTGAGTTCGGGCTTGAAATGAAGGAAATTGCAGCAGAAGACATAATTGCTGAACTTTTGTTGCAGAAAACAAAAAATCAGTTAAAAAATGAAGAAGTATTGAAGGCGACTAGACTCCGCACCAAATTCCACAAGCTTGGCCTGACCAACACCAAGATTTTATTTTTTTTCTAACGCTTGGATCAATAACACCAAGATTTTATATTCTGTATCTGCGTGTGTGGAAGGAGTAGCAAAGCAAGGGAAGAATTTGATTGGATGTGGTCACTTTGCCCTTTGCCACGCGTTTTAGTTTTACAGAAATGAAGGGGAAACGTGCAAATAAAGATGAAACAAATTGTCCCCTTTTTATATAAAAAAAAATGATAAACAAATCATGTGCACTTTTGTTTTTAAAAAAATGGTTATTTTAAAATTAAATGTCTAAACTATAATTTTTTTAATATGGCCATTGAATTTTTATTACAATCATATGTTGGGTTATCCAATAATAATGGGTACATATGTATAATATATGTTGCTATTATAAAGTTTAACACGAAAATTAAGTGACCAATTATGTTACACGTGTTATAGGTATTAAATTGTCATGGAATTAAAAGTGTAGATAATGTAAGTTATATTTATAACTCAATGAGGGGCAGAGTTGTAAATATTAATAAACTGATTCTAATTCAGTTTATATAAAGGGTAGTGGTCCCCGAGATCTAGGTTAACTTGCATATCTCTCCTTCCCGTCAGAGAGTTGTGTGGCAAGAGGTAACCTATCATCTTGGAAGATCAAACCCTCTCTGGAAAATCTCCGTCAATAGATTCAGGTACGCTTCCGTAAATCTAGTCTTTGTTCTTAATGGTTTGGCATGTATGGATCTTGGGTTTATTATTCGTATGAATATTTTTTTGGTTATAACAAGTAGTATCAGAGCCAGGTTATGTCGAATCATTAAGAATCAATTATGTATTTCGGTGTGGTTTTAATTTCTATGTCGTTTATTCTTGTGCGATGAAGATCTCTTAATTTTGTTTCTTCACATATATTAGGGTTTGATGCTTCGGATATTCTGAAATTGTTTCGATAACCCTTTTGCGTGAATAATCGGTAATTAACTCTGATGTTTTCAATTGCAAGATTCTTTGGGCGAAAACAATATTTTATGTTTTGGTTTATGAATAGTATTCTGTTTCCAGAACATGATAATACCCCTAATATTTTGTATTTTTTTAAGTATGAAATATATATTTTATTTAAAATATGTATTTAATCAGGTTGGATCAAAATTTTAGTTTTGATCATCAGGTATAAAGATAAATTTTTAAAAACGAATAAAATTCATGTTTTGGCTATGTCTAATATTTTAGTGGGTTAATTGAAACACAATGTCACCAAAGTGACCGCTTCTGCGTATATTAACTTATTTAAAATATCAAGATGTTTGTGTTTTTGTAATTCATGCATTTATTAATTGGCCCAAAGGAAAATTAATATTTGGCCGAATTTCAACGACACTTGTGGTAATAAACGTGTGACAATTACAAGGTATTTTATGTGTACAATACATTAGTTCAAAGATTAATCTGTTGTTCGACATAATTTATTGTCAATGTTTGATTACTACAACAAGAGTACCGCTTACTGTTAATATTACTGTCCAAAGACTTGATATTAATGTTGTGTTTGATATCTTTAGGGGAATTAGTCATTTCTTTGAATTTATTTGTTTACTTATGGAATATTGATATGAGCCTGTTTATTTTTTATTTTATTCTATATTCAGCTAGTTCTTCTGTTGCCACAATATCTGCTAATATCAGTTCTATACCCATGCTTAATGGGACAAATTTCAAGGAATGGAAAAGACATGTACTTATAGTACTTGGTTGTATGGACATAGACCTTGCATTAAGGCAAGAACAACCTGCACCTCTCACTGCGAATAGCACCCCTGATGCTAAAAGGGATTTTGAGAGGTGGGATCGTTCTAATCGCATGAGTCTGATGATCATGAAACACAACATTCCGGAAGCCTTTAGGGGCACTGAATCTGAAGAGATTACTCAGGCTAAGTCTTTTCTTGACGATCTTGAGCAACGTTTTGCTAAAAACGATAAGGTTGAAATGACATCACTTCTGAATTCTTTGATGTCTATGAAGTATAAGGGTCAAGAAAATATAAGGGAGTACATTATAGAGATGTTCCATATCGCTTCAAAACTTAAGGCACTTAAAATCGAGCTTTCTAAAAACTTGCTCGTTCTTATGGTTTTGGTACCGCTTCTTGCACAATTTAACCAATTTAAAAATAGTTATAACTTTCAAAAGGATAAATAGACTCTAAATGAGCTCATTTCTCATTGTGTTCAAGAGAAAGATAGGTTGAAGCGTGATAAAATTGAAAGTGCTCATTTGGCCAGTGCCTCTAAGGATAAGGGCAAGAAAAGAAAATATCAGAATGAAGCTGTTAAGGGTCCAGCTCAAAAGAAACAAGAGCAAGTTCCAAATAATTGTTACTTTTGTGACAAGCCTGGACACTTGAAGAAAGATTGTACCAAGTATCACACATGGCGTGCTAAGAAAGGTATGAATCTTACTTTGGTCTGTTCTGAGGTTAATTTAGCTTCAGTACCTAGAAACACTTGGTGGTTAGATTCTGGTGCTACTACTCACATAAGTGTTTCTATGCAGGGTTGCCTGAGCTACCGAAAGCCAAGTGATGGTGAAAGAAACATCTTTGTGGGCGATGGAAAATCGGTAGAAGTTGAAGCAATTGGGCATTTTAGGTTGTTATTAGAAACTGGTTTTTATTTGGATTTGAAAGACACTTTTGTTGTTCCGTCTTTTAGGCGGAATTTAGTTTCAGTTTCTTTATTGGACAAATTTGGATATTCTTGTTCATTTGAAAACAATCAGTTTACTTTGTCTTTAAATTTAAATATTGTCGGAACTGGTTATTTAAATGCTTATGACAACCTTTATATGCTAGATAAAATTGCATCATATAATGAAACCTTGCACGTGGAATCACGTGGTACTAAACGCAAATTAAATAAAGAAAATTCGGCATCATTATGACATAAGCGCTTAGGTCATATCTCAAAAGGTAGGATTGGGCGACTTATATCTAATGGTATTTTGGAGTCCCTTTACTTTTCAGACTTTAATGTTTGTGTTGACTGTATCAAGGGAAAACATACCAAAACTAAGAGATTAGGTGCCAACAAATCTACAGACGTCTTAGAATTAATTCACACTGATATTTGCGGGTCATTCCCTACGGCATCTTGGAATGGTCAACAATATTTCATAACATTCATAGACGATTACTCACGTTATGGGTACCTATATCTCATTCATGAGAAATCTCAGTCTTTGGATGTGTTCAAATCTTATAAGGCTGAAGTTGAGAATCAACTCAACAAAAGAATTAAGAAAGTTAGATCTGATCGTGGTGGTGAGTACTACGGTAGATATGATGGCTCGGGTGAACAACGTCCAGGACCATTTGCAAAATTCTTAGAGGAATGTGGTATTGTCCCACAGTACACCATGCCAGGATCACCTAGTATGAATGGTGTAGCTGAGAGACGTAATAGGACTCTTAAGGATATGGTAAGGAGTATGATTGCTTATTCTACCTTACTTGAGTCCCTCTGGGAGAAGCATTAAAGACAGCAACGTACATTCTGAATAGAGTACCAACTAAAGGAGCTGAAAAGACACCTTATGAGCTTTGGATAGGTTAAAAACCTAGTCTAAAGCACTTTCACATTTTGGGGATGTCCAGCTGAGGCAAGGCCTTATAGGCCACATGAAAAGAAATTGGACTCCAAAACTGTGAGCAGCTACTTTATTGGATATTCTGGGTGATCTAGGGGCTATAAATTATATGATCCCACGATTAAGAATATTTTTGAGACGGGAACTGTAACATTTTTTAGGATGTTGAACTTGGAGTGAGAAATAAGGTTAGAGACATTACTTTTGAGGAGAAATTGAGTTCCAACTCAATTCCTACTATCACTTTTGATAATGTTCAGGTTCCCATACCTGTTATTAATCAAGAAGTGAATCTGGAACCTCAACAAGATAATGTTGAACAACTTCCTCCTATTCATGATGAGGTAATTGTTCCAGAAGAACAAATTCAACAACCTCAACAACAAGTGCCATTAAGGAGATCCACGAGAGAAAGGAGACATGCTATTCCGGATGATTATATTGTATTTCTCCAAGAAAATGAGGATGATAATGGAATGATGGAATATGACCCAATCAACTTTCATCGTGCCATGCAAAGTGTTAACTCTCAAAAGTGGATTGATGCCATGCAGGAAGAGTATAAATCCATGCAAGACAATAATTGGGAACTTGTCCCATTACCTGAAGGTGCAAAATCAATTGGTTGTAAATGGATATTTAAAACCAAGAGGGATGCAAATGGTAATGTGGAGAGGTATAAGGCACGTCTTGTAGCTAAAGGATATACTAAAAAAGAAGGCATTGACTTTACAGAGACTTTCTCTCTAGTTTCATCGAAAGACTCTTTTAGGATAATCATGGCACTTGTAGCTCATTTTGATCTTGAGTTACATCAGATGGATGTTAAGACTGCGTTTCTCAATGGAGACATTGAAGAAACAATTTATATGGTGCAACCAGAAAACTTTGAGTCGGGAGACCCAAAGCGTATAGTTTGCAAATTAACAAAATCCATCTATGGACTCAAGCAAGTTTCTCGTCAATGGTACCACAAGTTTCATCAAGTAATTATCTCATTCAGTTTTGAGATGAATATCATTGATGATTGTGTGTATCACAAATTCAGTGGGAGTAAGCATATATTTTTGGTTTTATATGTCGATGACATTTTGCTTGCCACGAATGATATAGGCTTATTGCACGAAACCAATAGATTTCTATCTAAGCATTTTGAAATGAAAGATCTTGGGGACGCTTCTTTTGTTTTAGGAATTTAGATACATCGAGATCGATCTCGAGATATTCTTGGATTGTCACAAAAGAACTGTGAACAATAGTGATTTTGAGGCAGAGAAGAATGTATTTCTCTGTTTTTCTTAATATTTTATTGATAACAACAGCTCCTATTTATAGTTTACAAGATAGGCTAATCTAAGGAATAATTACACAAAAAATCAGCAACTATATCTGCACCTATTACATAAGATCAGTAGCTAAAAATCTGCTTCTATTTATTGATAAAATCCTAAATATCAGCAATTAGATATTTAGGAATAAGATTCCCTAACTTTCTACAATTTCTACAATCTACACTCCCCCTCAAGCTGGTGAGTATACATTGTAAAGTCCCAGCTTGGATGTGAGCTCATCAAAGGTAGTTCTTGGAAGTGCCTTGGTGAGCACATCAGGTAGTTGTTTGTGAGTAGGCACAAAGTTAAGCTTGACTGTCCCACTTGTAATCTTTTCAGAGATGAAATGTCGGTCAAACTCCACATGTTTTGTTCTGTCATGTTGGACAGGATTCTTTGCAATACTGATTGCGGATTTACTATCATATTGAAGTTCAAAATCGTCACTCTGATTTAATTTTAGTTCTGTCAAGAGTCTTTGAACCCAAATTCCTTCACAGATCCCTTGAGCTAATGCTCGAAACTCAGCTTCTGCACTGCTTCTTGCCACTACAGATTGTTTCTTGCTTCTCCAGGTTACCAAATTACCCCAAACTCGAGTACAATATCCACTAGTGGATTTTCTGAGTGTGAGCTCTCCTGCCCAACTTGCATCTGTGAAAACCTCCACTTTTCTACTCTCATTCTTGGTAAAAATTACTCCATGGCCTGGCGTCATCTTTAAATATCTCAAGATTCTAGTCACTGCCTCTAGGTGCTCCTCTCTCGGGTCATTCATGAATTGACTTATGATGCTAACTGAGAAGGCAATATCTGGTCTTGTAAGTGATAAATAAATCAACTTACCTACTAGCCTTTGATAATGCTCCTTATCAACAGGAGTTCCTTTGTTATCAGTTCTGAATTTCAAGTTATACTCCATAGGTGTCTCGACAGGTCTACAACCCATCATTCCAGTTTCTGAAAGCAAGTCTAGAATGTACTTTCTTTGATTGATCACAATTCCCATGTTTGATCTAGCCACTTCCATCCCTAGAAAGTATCGCAAGTAACCGAGATCTTTGGTCTCAAATTCAGTTGCCAAGAACTTCTTCAAATTTCTGATTTCCAGAGAATCATCACCCGTAATGATTATATCATCAACATAGACTATTAAGATAGTCTTTTTGTTCTCGGAAGAGGTCTTGATAAACATAGTGTGGTCAATTTGACAATGATGATAGCCAAATTTCAGAATAGCCTTAGTGAACCTGTCAAACCAAGCTCTTGGCGATTGCTTAAGTCCATAAAGAGATTTCAGTAATTTGAGTTTCCATTTAGACCAGGTGGTGTTTGCATGTATACCTCCTCTTCTAAGTTTCCATTTAGGAATGCATTCTTGATGTCAAGTTGATGCAATGGCCAATCCAAATTTGCAGCAAGAGATAATAGAATTCTTACTGAGTTGAGCTTTGCTACTGGAGCAAATGTCTCATGGTAGTCAATTCCATAGGATTGAGTAAATCCTCTTGCCACCAGCCTAGCCTTGAACCTTTCGATGCTCCAATCTGCATTGTATTTGACTGTAAATACCCATTTACAACTCACTGCCCTCTTTCCTGGAGGTAAATCAGTCATAACTCAGGTCTTGTTTGCTTCCAGTGCATTGATTTCATCTTCTACAACCTTCTTCCACTTAGGATCTTTCAAGGCTTCATGCACAGATTGAGGAATGTACACCTTATCAAGCTTAGCAGTAAAGGTTTTGAATGAGGGCATTAGCTTCCCATAGGCCACATATTTTTGTATTGGATGACTTGTACATTTCCTGACACCTTTTCTTTGAGCAATAGGCAAGTCAAATGTATCAATTATAGGAACAATGTCATTATTCAAAGATTTCGTACCTTCTTCATCTTCTAAGGATAATGGAATTGGTTCCAGTTCTTGAACAATCCTAGGCTGTGTAGTTTCCTGTGGAATAGGCCTCATTTTCTTCCTTGTATAGACACTAAGTTCCTTTGTTCCAACTTGAGTTTTTGAAGGAAGGTTTTGCGGAGTTTTAGGTAGTGATTCATGTATAGGCGACATAGGTTCAGGCTGAAGCAAAGGAGTTGAAGTTGGTATGGGAATGGAAACCGAATCTGGTATAACACTAGGTTCATCAAGAGGAAGTTTAATGTATTGAGGTTGAGGCTGAAATTCATCCCAACTCCCCCATGGATTTCAGAATTGGAGAAAAAAGGTTGTAATTCATGAAAGGTAACATCCATAGATATATAGAACTTTCGAGTGACAGGGGAATAACATTTAAAGCCCTTCTTTAGAGAAGAATATCCTAGGAAAACACATTTGATGGCCCTAGGATCTAATTTGCTTCGAAACTGCTTGTGAACATGAACAAAAGCACAAGAACCAAATATTTTAACAGGCAGTGTAGAAGACATGGGTTTAAAGAAGGGAAAAGTTTGAAGAAAGACTTCCTTAGGTGTTTTAAATCCCAAAACTCGACTAGGTAATCTATTGATAAGGTAGGTAGCTGTAAGTAAAGCTTCTCCCCAAAATATTTTAGGAACATTGGAAGAAAATAACAGAGATCGAGTAACCTCTAAGAGATGTTTATTTTTCTTTTCAGCCACTCCATTTTGCTGAGGAGTATCTACACAAGAACTAATGTGTATAACACCTTTTTCCTTAAGAAAATTGCCCAAAGTATTTGTGAAGAATTCACTCCCATTGTCACTCTTTAGGATTCGAATTTTGCAGCAAAATTGGGTTTCAATCATCAAATAAAATTTCTTAAAGATTCCCTCTGTTTCAGACTTTTCCTTCATTAAATATGTCCAAGTAGTTCGAGTGTGATCATCAATAAAAGAAATAAACCACCTAGCTCCAGTAATATTCTTAACCTTAGAAGGACCCCAAATGTCACTATGGATGAGTGAAAAAGGTTGAGATGGTTTATAACATGATGGAGGATATGGATTTCGCTTATGCTTGGAAAGTTGACATATATCACAAGAAAATAATGATGGATTGTTATTGGAAAAAGTTTTGGAAACAACTTTTGAAGATAAAAGAAACTATGATGTCCGAGAAGAAAATGCCATAACATAATCTCATTAGAATTGAAATTGGGAGTGTTGGAAGATAAACACACAGAATTAAAGGTGCAACTTGGTAGGACTTGTCCCTTAGGAAGAGGTTGACCGTCAATGAGATAGAGGCCACTACACAGCTCAGCATTGCCAATCACCTTCCCCGAATCCATTTCCTGAAAAACACAACCAAGGGAACTAAATTTAGTATAATAGTGAAGTTCAATACACAATATACTAATCGACACGAGATTGCATTGGAGATTAGGGACATATAGAACAGAGTGAAGCACAAGATCCTTATTAATAAAAACTGTTCCAGTCCCCTTTACTTCAACCAAGGAGCCATCAGCAGTTTTCACTTGTCTCTGATTATTCTGTTTTGTAAGAGTTAAAAATAAACTCTTGTTTCCTGTCATATGGTCAGTGGCACCAGAATCTACTATCCAACGTATCTTAGTAGTTGTGGAAAGAAACGAAAAACTACCATTATGACTTGTAGAGGCAGCAAATTGATCAACAGAATATGTCATTTGGCTAAGCAATTTCTGTAAATCCTCAAGTTGCTGCTTACTGAAACTAGTCGAAGGCTCTGTGGTGACTACATTTACTGAATTTTCCCTTTGACGGCGCAATCGTTGTGGTTTCCAGTCAGCAGGTTTGCCATGAAGCTTCCAGCAAGAGTCTTTGAGATGACCAACCTTTTTACAGTGTTCACACCAAGGTCTATCAGGTCTGGTTTTATTACCAGATGTTGTGTGAGTGATGAAGGCTGATTCCTCAGAGGCATGGACTGTAGAAAGCATAACATTTCTCCTACTCTCTTCTCTACGAACTTTAAAGAATGCTTCTCGAATGGAAGGGAGAGGTTTAGTGCTTAATACCCTTCCTTTAACTCCATCAAGGCTTTTGTCCAAGCCATAAAGAAATTGGAATACTCTCTTTTGGGTAGTAATTTTCTTGTACAATTCTGCATCATCAACACAACTCCACTCATTAGTCTCAAATAAATCAAGGTGATGCCAATACCTGGTCACGGTGTTGAAATATTGCGTCACACTCATGTCTCTCTGACGAAGTTCCTTGATTTTGCTACCGATGTCAAATAATTCAGCAACATTATCCTTGCTAGAATAGGTTTTCTTTACAGCAGTCCAAATCTCACTTGCTGTGTCGTAGAGAAGGAAATTTTCTCCTATTTCTGGAACCATCGAGTTCAGCAGCCAGGACATAATCATGTTGTTTTCTCGCTCCCATTTGGAGTAGGATGGATCTTTGAAATCTGGTTTTGACATGTCTGCAGAGATGTACGCAGCTTTGCCCTTTCTAGTGATATAAATCTTCATGGATTGAGACCATTGAAGATAATTATTGCCAACAAGTCTATGGCATGTTATTTGGATGGAGGAAACATCAGAATTTTCTGGACAAGAATTCAAATCAGTTCCAAAACTGATTTCTGATGAAGAAATGGGATGCATCTCTTTAGGATTTCTGTGGAGAATCGAAAACCTGCTCTGATACCATGTGAACAATAGTGATTTTGAGGCAGAGAAGAATGTATTTCTCTGTTTTTCTTAATATTTTATTGATAACAACAGCTCCTATTTATAGTTTACAAGATAGGCTAATCTAAGGAATAATTATACAAAAAATCAGCAACTATATCTGCACCTATTACATAAAATCAGTAGCTAAAAATCTGCTCCTATTTATTGATAAAATCCTGAATATCAGTGTAGAATTGAGGTTTTGATATAATATTTGAAAAATGTTTTGGACTAAAATGGAAAGATTTTAAAATATGTTTTTAGTCAAAAACAACTTGAAAATATGTTTTAGGGTTTTTAAAGCTCTGGAATGGACTTAAAAGTACATTTAAAGTAGTCAAAACCGAGCATTTTAAGTGACAGTATCGATACAGTGGAGAGTGTATCGATACACCTTAGGGTTTTCAAACTACAAGGATTCCAGTAGCTAAAACCTGTATCGATACGCCTAGACGTATCGATACGGTGTGATTTGAAAATAGCCCAACGGCTAGTCGCGTATCGATACGGTTGTATCGCGTACCGATACGCCTAACGGTCATTCCCAATGGTCATTTGACTTTGCAGGACCGTACCGATACGCCAGGCAAGCGTATCGATACGCATCAGCTGAAGAGCCTAACGGCTATATCTGATTTCAAGACCGTATCGATACAGTGGAGAGTGTATCGATACACTAAGCTGCTGAACTGCATTTTGTGGGAAATAAACGGCTATTTTGTATCCCCAACGGCTATGAAACATCCCCAACGGCCATAAACGGCTAGAAACTCAATTTGGAGTATAAAATGGACCTCCAAGCATCAAGATGAAAAAGAGCTTCAATTGTTACAACATTATGAGTGAAAAACCTTGTCTAGTGCTTAAATGTTCATTCTTTGCTTAGACAACACTTGTGAGCTTACATTGTTAAATTTGCTCAAGTGTTTAGGTTTTTGGGTGAGAGCTTAATTGTGCAAACAAACGCCTATTGAGAGGTTTTAAGTTTGTTTTGTTTATCTCTTTGTAAGAGAGGGTTTCCTTCAAGCTTTGGGTAGAAAGCTTCGAGGGTGTAAAGGGTTTCCTCCTGATCCTAGAAAAGGGGACGAATCAATTAGTGAATTGATTGTGAAATCCTTAGTAGGAAGCTAAGGTAGTGGATGTAGACTCGGTTGAGGAGTTGAACCACTATAAATCATTGTGTCATTATTCTTTCTAGCTTCCTAAACCCTTCCACCCAAAAATTCACCTCTCCACCACTTGGCGAGCAAGAACGGTTGATCGATTCGAGCGTGCAAAAAACCCAACAATTGGTATCAGAGCTTGGCTCAATTGAAGGGGATTCACATCCTATTGAGAAGATCCGGCAAGCTCGATCAACATTTCACCAACCGGCTCAAATGGCGCAATCCATCAACATACCGCCTTTTTTCGACGGAGATCACTATGCCCTTTGGAAGACAAAGATGAAACTCTTCTTGAAGTCAAGAGATTACAAGCTATGAGACATAGTTGAAGATGGTCCGTTCGTGCCTAAAGGAAGCAAAGCGGAATGGAGTGCCGACGATCGCAAGAAGATGGAGCTTAATTGTAGAGCCTTGCACATGCTCTTTTGTGCTTTTGGCCCAACCATCTATGAGAAGATGTCTTCTTGTGAAAGTGCCAAGGAGGTATGGGACAAGCTTGAAGTCACATACGAGGGGACTAATGAAGTCAAGGAGACCAAGATTGGGCTCCTAACCTTAGAGTATGAGAACTTCAAAATGAATCCGGAGGAAAACATCGAGAAGATGTTTGATAGGTTCTCCACCATCACCAATGGTCTTAAAGGATATGGAGAAATCATTCCGGAAGAAAAGCTTGTTCGAAAGCTCATCTACTCACTTCCCGAGTCTTGGGACTCAAAGAGGACCGCCATCATCGAAGCCAAAAATTTGAAGACTTTGAAGCTTGATGAACTCATGGGGTCACTCCTTACTCATCAAATCATGAAGAAGAACAAAGAAGATGAGAAGAAGAGGGAAGAAATTAGAGCTATGGGAGAGAAGAAGCTCAAGAACATTGGCATCAATATAAATGCCATGGCTCTCAAATCCTCCACAAGTCATCACGTAGATTCAAGTGAGGAGGATAGTGAAGATGAAGAGATGAACTATCTCTTCAACAAGCTCGCACGATTCATGAAGAGCAAAATGGAAAAATCCAAGCATGAATCGATGAAGAAGATGAAGGATTCCCACAAATCCAAAAAGAAGGGATCATCTTCTAAACAAGCATACGTGGCCACATGGAGTGATGAAGACTCCACCGAAAATGAAGTAGCCCACCTATGCGTGAATGGCCCTCAATAAGGGGGAGGTGTGATGGAGAGTGATCAACAAGTCAAACATTGAGGGGGAGCTCCATGCACACAAGAAAGAACACTTGAAGAAGGAAGGCTTCACATCCTCCCTTGGGTTCAAGTGTTGGTAAAATTTCTAGTTGTTTTTGATTTTATTTGATTTATTCTTTTTAATTCAACTAGATACGCTTATATATTGGACTAACAATTTGATGATGCCTTGAGTAAGGGGGAGCCAATTTTTAAAAACCAAAATTTTAAGTGTGTCAAAATTTTTTGCCTCCTATGTTATCTTGAACTTAAATGTTATTTTAAAATTCTTTTTGATATAACAAAAAGGGGGAGAAATGGTTTTTGAAAGTTTTTGAAAAATTGATTTTTCAAATGAATAAGGGGGAGCTTTATTTTGATTTCATATCTTAAATCTCTTATTCACATTTTTAAAATTAAAGGGGGAGAATCCCAAACAATTTTTCAAGTTGGTTTTATTATATCAAAAAGGGGGAGATTGTAGAACTGAGGTTTTGATATAATATTTGAAAAATGTTTTGGACTAAAATGGAAAGATTTTAAAATATGTTTTTAGTCAAAAACAACTTGAAAATATGTTTTAGGGTTTTTAAAGCTCTGGAATGGACTTAAAAGTACATTTAAAGTAGTCAAAACCGAGCATTTTAAGTGACAGTATCGATACAGTGGAGAGTGTATCGATACACCTTAGGGTTTTCAAACTACAAGGATTCCAGTAGCTAAAACCTGTATCGATACGCCTAGACGTATCGATACGGTGTGATTTGAAAATAGCCCAACGGCTAGTCGCGTACCGATACGGTTGTATCGCGTACCGATACGCCTAACGGTCATTCCCAACGGTCATTTGACTTTGCAGGACCGTACCGATACGCCAGGCAAGCGTATCGATACACATCAGCTGAAGAGCCTAACGGCTATATCTAATTTCAAGACCGTATCGATACAGTGGAGAGTGTATCGATACACTAAGCTGCTGAACTGCATTTTGTGGGAAATAAACGGCTATTTTGTATCCCCAACGGCTATGAAACATCCCCAACGGCCATAAACGGCTAGAAACTCAATTTGGAGTATAAAATGGACCTCCAAGCATCAAGATGAAAAAGAGCTTCAATTGTTACAACATTATGAGTGAAGAACCTTGTCTAGTGCTTAAATGTTCATTCTTTGCTTAGACAACACTTGTGAGCTTACATTGTTAAATTTGCTCAAGTGTTTAGGTTTTTGGGTGAGAGCTTAATTGTGCAAACAAACGCCTATTGAGAGGTTTTAAGTTTGTTTTGTTTATCTCTTTGTAAGAGAGGGTTTCCTTCAAGCTTTGGGTAGAAAGCTTCGAGGGTGTAAAGGGTTTCCTCCTGATCCTAGAAAAGGGGACGAATCAATTAGTGAATTGATTGTGAAATCCTTAGTAGGAAGCTAAGGTAGTGGATGTAGACTCGGTTGAGGAGTTGAACCACTATAAATCATTGTGTCATCATACATGTATAGCTTCCTAAACCCTTCCACCCAAAAATTCACCTCTCCACCACTTGGCGAGCAAGAACGGTTGATCGATTCGAGCGTGCAAAAAACCCAACAATCAGCAATTAAATATTTAGGAATAAGATTCCTTAACTTTCTGCAATTTCTACAATCTACAAGAACTATATCGATAAAGTACTTAAAAGGTTTGGCATGCAAAATAGTAAACCAATGGACACCCCTGTCGTTAAAGGAGACAAGTTTTATCTTGCCCAATGCCCTAAAAGTAACCTTGAAATTCAAGAAATGCATAAGATTCCTTATAGATCAGCTATTGGGAGTTTAATGTATTCTCAGGTTTGTACGCGTCCGGATATTGCGTACATTGTTGGGATGTTAGGCAGATATTCAAGCAACCCTGGTATGGACCATTGGATAGCAGCCAAGAGGGTTATGAGGTATCTTCAGAGAACAAAAGATTACATGTTCACTTATCGAAAATCAGATCATTTGGAGGTCGTAGGGTATTCGGATTCTGATTTTGTTGGGTGCCAAGATAGTAGAAAATCTACATCATGCTATATTTATCTATTAGCTGAAGGAGCTATATCCTGGAAAAGTGCTAAACAAACACTTGTAGCTTCTTCCACTATGACAACAGAGTTTGTAGCATGCTATGAGGCATCTAATCATGGAATATGGTTATGGAACTTTGTCACTGGGCTGCGTATTTTGGAGAACATAGAAAGACCGCTTAAATTGTTTTGTGACAATAAGTCAACAGTATTGTATTCCAACAACAATAGAAGCTCGTCTAAGTCAAAGCACATGGACATAAAGTTCCTAGTTGTAAAAGAAAGAGTGCAAAGTGGACAAATATCCATAGAACACATTGGGACAAACTCTATGATAGCGGATCCACTCACAAAAGGTTTACCACCCAAGGTCTTTCATGAGCACACTGCACATATGGGTGTTGTATCATTTGATGATATTATTGTTTGAGTGGGAGTTTGTTATTTGTTTGATTTATGTTTGATTTTAGACATTTATATATTCAGTTATTTTTCTGATTAGGAATTAAGTATCCAGTTTATTCACTCTTTTCTTATTTTGATAAGGACCTCACTTAAGTTTAAAGAGGACCAGTTGGAAATAGGCATGCTCGGTTCACATTTACATGTAATTTCCATGCTACGCATCCATGATTGATCTATGTCATTTGATTGTGTTTGTATACGTGACCATTGATGGGTCCAGTCATGATTGATATGGCGAAGACTGCTTTGATCCTATATAGATATAGTTGATGGACGAGATTGTTAAAGAATACCTATTGTATGATAGCAAATTTTGAGCTCATAAGGTTATACATTTGTCAGGAAACATATGTTGCCCAAGTGGGAGATTGTTGGGTTATCCAATAATAATGGGCACATATGTATAATGTATGTTGCTATTATAAAGTTTAACACGAAAATTAAGTGACCAATTATGTTACACATGTTATAGGTATTAAATTGTCATGGAATTAAAAGTGTAGATACCGTAAGTTATATTTATAACTCAATGAGGGGCAGAGTTGTAAATATTAATAAACTGATTTTAATTCAGTTTATATAAAGGGTAGTGGTCCCCGAGATCTAGGTTAACTTGCATATCTCTCCTTCCCCGTCAGAGAGTTGTGTGGCAAGAGGTAACCTATCATCTTGGAAGATCAAACCCTCTCTGGAAAATCTCCGTCAATGGATTCAGGTATGCTTCCGCAAATCTAGTCTTTGTTCTTAATGGTTTGGCATGTATGGATCTTGGGTTTATTATTCGTATGAATATTTTTTTTGGTTATAACACTATAGAATATGTCACAATTACAATACATCCAGTTAGGAAAATAATGAAACTAATCTACCCAAATTTCTTACAACCCAAAAACAAGGAAAAGTAAAAATTTATTTAGAGATAAGCATAACATTAAAATTCATAAGCTTCTTGAATCTTTCTGTCTCTATCCAATCAGGACTCATAACTGATGAAAAAGAGTGGTGAGCGATCCAAACTATCAGACATAATGTTCCGCTACCCAAGACTGATTACATCGGCAAGCAACCATTAACTGAGTGGGGATCTAACTTTTCGTGACCGCCGACAAAATCATAATCAGGAACTAGTGTCGATTAAAAACTCTATGCGAGTAACGATCGACCGCTAGAGTATGCTGAATCATGCCATAAGGACAGATGAAACAAAACCACAAAAATAAAGAAAACATGTCACAAGAACATAAGAAAACTCGCGCCACAAGGACAGAAAACGCGTGTCATGAAGGCAAAGATTCTTATTAGAAAATAAAAAAAAAGAAAACAAGAAAATAATAAACACCAGCGATCGACAACCAATAGCTAGGTGATTACCGATCGTCAGCTAACGCAAAAAAAATTGATGAAACTTTCAGGCGGCACATGATTGTTAGAGAGAAAAAAATTAGGGATGTTTTTAAGGTTAAGATCCAAATACTCATATGTAGTAAACAAAACTATACCTTTCTTAAACTTTAGATGTTTAAAGTAATTTTTAATAAAAATAAATGTTTATAATTTCAACAGTTACAAGTTTATGTGTTCGACCGATTAAAAAGACTGTTATTCAATAAGAATGTGACCCATAACATGTTATTATTATTATTTTTAAAAAAATGAAAAAGAATATAATTTAAAAAAATCAAAATTTCCAAAATCACAAAAAACCTCAAATTCCTAATACCCCAAACCACAAATTTCTCTAATTGTCGTCATCATTGCCGTCGTAGGGCACCAACACTGCTATTTTCAGAGGTTACCATCTATTTTCTCCAACCACCATCGCCGGTAATTGTCGATAAATGTGACAATCGGACGTTGTTCAATTAGAACCATTCGCATTTGTCATTCGTTGTTCGATTGGCATGTCTCTCGTTGGTTACCAGCGATGGTGGTTATGAGAAATGGATGGTGACCTCCGACGACAGCAGCGGTGGTGTCCTACGACGGCAACAATGGCATCAATTAGAGAAATTTGTAGTTTTGAGTATTAGGGATTTGAAGTTTTTTTGGGGATTTTAATTTTTTTAATTATATTTTTTAAAATTTTTTTTAAAATAATAATAATAACTATGTCACGTGTCACGTTCTTAATGGGTAACGCTTTTTTTAAACCGTCAGACACTTAAAATTATGACGGTTGAAATTTTAGTCATTTATTTTTACCAAAAACTACTTTAAGCCCCTAAAATTAAAAATATGTATAGTTTAGACACTTAATTTTTATATTAAGCCAAAAAATTCATGTGCATAAGGATAGTTTTTTTAGCAATCTCACTTTTAGGTTTTAGCTACCTAACTTTGAATATATTTTTATTTTAGCCATTCAATTTTAAAAATTCAAGTAAAAGTTTAGGTAAAATAAGATTTCACTCAATGACTTATTTGATTATTGCTTAATTTGATAACTCTAAATTTGTTATATAAGCTTGAAATATCCAAAATCGTCATTTAAAAATCTCTAGATATTTATTCTTTTAATGATTAATTACACTTAAGTTACTTAACGTTTGTATGATTTTGAATGTCTTTGACTTATGGTTTAATTATACCATAAGTGCTTCAACTTTTGACATCTCTTAAACTAGTCCTTAACTTATGGTTTAATTAACTACAAGTCCTTAATTTTTACCCACTTCTCAATTTAGTCCATTCCTCAAAATTATAATTAGTATTTTCCTCTCGATATCATAAATATAATTTTTATACACTTGATATAATAAATTTAAATATACTAATATTATACAATTAATATAATTCATAAGAGTACTATTTTCGACGCTAAAATTTTAGAAACTTCATCAAATTTAATGATGGAAGAGTGATTAGAATAATAATTTGATTTATCGGAAAGAGTTAAAGGATTTTCGTTCCTTGGAGTATTCCCGGAAATGGTACTACTAAGTTTTACGCCACAAACAACATCTTCTTTACAAAATTACATCCAAAATGACGATTCTGAAAAACAGTGTAACCCCTTCGACCTAGCCTAGATGCCCGACCGAACTGAACGAGCTACATTGAGTTTGCTGAAAAAACCCGTATAGATTGAATACAAATTGCGTCCATTTTTTAGCTTGTCTATATGCAAATTATTAACTTATAGTGAGCATGCCGGCAACAGTTCAAATCTCACTCAAATCAAACATCAATAAGGCATTTAATTGCAATCACGAACATTAAGGGACCAAATTGTAAATCTGAAAAATTGTAAAAACTTGGCACAATTTTAATTTACTAATCCTTATTTAATCAAGTTCCATACTTCCATTCCAAATTTCAGCTCTAAACGACCATTCAAACTCATTTAATTGCATGCATAACAATCAGTGAACAAAACAGAAAAATTTAAAACCTTTATTAACCAAAATAACCAACTTAACTACGAGGCATATAGGTACGGCTCCAAGGTATATAGGTATGCGGGAGTATATCGATACAGTCCCTAGGTGTATCGATACACGGGTTACAAATCAATTCTCCAGAATTCCAGTAGCTCAAACCATATTGATACACCTCTACCCGTATCGATACACCTGACCAAATATACGCTTACCCGTATCGATACACTTTTCCAAAATATATTTACCTGTATCGATACACCTCTGCCCGTACTGATACACTTGGGCCTAAAATGCCCCAAATTGCTGGTTTTTCATGCTTTTAAGGTTTCAAACTCATACCATCGTGCCTTAAACATAATTACATATATTAGAGACCAAACCATATCAATTCAACACAAAATTATCACCAAGAAACAACATCATGCTTCAAAAGAAATCTAGAGGCATGCTTCCTAAAAAATAAACCACCCAATATCTAAAATATTAATCCATCACCAAACAAAGCATTATACGCCATTTACAAGTATATAACAACAATATAAACTTACTCAAATAAGGAGTTTAACAAAACACTACAGAACCCCATTGCTCTTATTACTTATAATATATTTATGAAAACATACTTTCACCACGAAGTCTTTTTTGATCCCTTGCTTTCACGCTGCATTTAAACTTTTAAATCTTTACATTGATGGACAAAGAGAGCGTAAGTACACTAGCCTTAGTGAGGAGCGCTCAGAACAAAACATCATCAAATACATTTAAAACTATTTACCAAAATTACATTGAAATCTCATTTCAATACTAATTAAAATACCTTTCAAATCATTATTTTAAACATCATGCCTTGTAAGCCATGCACTTAAATACTTTCATAAATCAACATATTAAACCATATGCAACATGTATCATGTACCAACATTAAATCTCATTGTTAACACTCAATTTAAGTCTTCCCATGCATAACAAATCGTATGCAAAGCTTAAAGAGTAACCATGTATAAATCACATTATACAATAACATCATTCACATGATACATCAACAATTATATTGGCTTACAAGTGATCATTAACCAAGTTTTATTTCTAAAATATCATATTGGATACACATATTCAACAAGTGTCCTCCCGACACTTCAAGCCAACTTAACCGGAATAACAGTACATTCACAACCAACAGGGACAACAACTCCACGAGAACAATAACCCCAATTATCAGTTAGATGCTTAACCCACTAGCGAGAGACGAGACACCAACTTTCTCGATCGTTAGGGTACTTGGATGGGGACAGGACACCAACCTTCTTGACATCCAATGCGACTTATTTACAGTGCACTCAATCCTATGGTCGACCAACTATATCTGATAACATCTCTTTAAAACTACATCACTTGTCAATATAATTCATTATAACCACATACCTCACTGTTTTCATATGCATCAACATAAAACCATTTTCTAAAACATCAAACCATGTTTTAAACACAAGTATAAAACACATACTTACATTGACCACTTATCGTGTGCATCCATCATCATCTCATAATTAAAAATAGTATATCACATACTTAAAACATGCATAAACAGTAGGTATCATGTAATAGCACGACCGATAGAGAAAACCACTTTATACTTACTTCTGAACTTAGAGAAGCGTTTCAAGCTCAAATATAAGTTCTCAAACCCACTTTTAAAATATTTCAAAGCTGAAACTCACGTTCTCACTCACCGAAATGCGAAGCTTCAATTCGTCGACGCGAATTTAAGCGTTCGAAACCTTCAAAGCTTCACCGATAGCTACGAAGTCAACTTCCCCTTACCTCCAATGTATGAGTTTCCCCTTAATTGGATGTTTTTCTCTTAAATTTTCTGATGAAAATGAATGTATTTGACTAAAGAAAAGTTGAGAGAAAATTTTGAGAAAAGAAAGTTACGTCAAATTGTGATTTTAGAAAATAACCACATTCCTTAATTAAATCATTTTAATTCCTTTATTTAAAACACATTTAAAATAGGGAAAACTTAGATTAGACCAAATGGTATAGTAGTTCTTTAAAGATTCAAAGTTTTGACCATTTCACAAAACAATAACTAAAACAGTTTTATACTTTTACATTTTGGTCACTAATCCCAAAATGTCAAATCTCCAAAACGTTTTTTTTTTCAAAATTGATTTCACCAAAATCATTAATATAATAAATGAGGATTTTAGAACATTTCTCATATTTTTATCACTCTCAAAAATATTTATTCAAATTTAAATCCCGAAATTAACTCAAATCAACTAACTCGATTCTCCCAAACCGTCTAACCTTCCCAGTTAACTTCTAGACTCAAAATTAAGGCGTTACAAACATCATATGTTAATATGTGATGAGAAGCATATTCGATTAACATATACCTAAAAGTATGAAAACAAAATGCACAATGGCAGGGACTTGAGAGAGGGAATTAACAAGCCAATAAGATGACTCAGGTCTAATGAGTAATGAGTCTCAACTTTCAAATGCAATGCAAAGCTTCTAAATGGTAAGTGTCCGAGAACAAAATTATGATACGAAAACAACCATACTTCCATAGGAGATTTAAGTGCTCAATAAGTACAAAAGAGGCTAAACTCCATGACATACATAGCATGTAAACCAAACACCGGCCTTGGTCCTAAAATGTTTCAATAAATAATATTTCTTAAACAACATGACGGTGAACAATAGTATATAGAAAAATGATTTATGTTTGATACACAATGGTAAAAAGTTTTTCTTAAACCACTTTAATTTTAGGGTTTGTAGTTTAAAGTTTAGTAGTTTAAAGTTAAGAATTTAAAATTTATGGTTAATAAATAAAATTTAGGCTTTAGAGTAATCTGATTAGGAATTTAAGTTTCAACTTATAAACTCTAAATTCTAACAACAACCTTTAAATGGTAAAGTTCTAAACTTAACTCTTAAACTATACACTTATATATACAATGTGCATACATCTTATAAACAAAGCGATTTGAACTTGTACCTCCTAAAAAAACATTGTTCGGCTTTCTATTAGAACAATTGTTAGGTTAAAAAATAAATGAAAATATGAATAACTAAAAAGGTTAAAAAAATACTCGTATTACTTATAAAAAAATAATTAATAAAAAACAAGGTCTTGTAGCCTTGTAGGGCAAAATCAAAGCGGTCGCCGGTGAACCGAAGAGTAAGGCGATGGAGAATCGCTGCAAATTCTGGGTTGCCAAAAAGAACAGATTCTGTTCAAACTCCCCTTTCAAAAATTCCTTGTAAGTTCGATCTCTCTCCCCCTTTCTTTTCTTTCGTTAAATCTCTAGTTTTATCACTTCTTTTCTTTTTCCTTTCTAATAATCTAATTGTTTCAAGGTTTTGTGGCAATCACACTCCGAGGACCAACGACCAGTGGATCCCATGTCCGATTGACCCTTCTCAGTAATGCCCTCTCTCCCAATCCTTCACTCCAGACCAAAAAAAAACAAGTTTTTAACATTTTTTGCCTTTATTTTGAAGTTGTGTGCTTCAGGAAAACCTGGGAGGACATCTAAAGAGATGCCCAGTAGTCAAACAAGCTCAATCTTTGAGCACCCAACCTTTTTACCAAAAGGGTGTTAATGCTGGCAAAGAAGATGAACAACAAGAACAGGAAACCCTGAATGTAACCTCTGAAATGAAGAGAAATGCTGTTTATAGCTTGAACATACCCGAGTTCTTCGAGGTTATTAGAAAGATCGAATCGGTTCATGCTCGAATTTGTAATGATATTAAAGAATCTTATAAGGTACCTGAAGCTTGTGGCTTATGGATTAAGGGAGAAGTAGATAGGTATGTCTAGTTCAATTGCTCGGGTTGTTTTTCTGTGGGAATTGTTTGGCTTTTAACTTGAGTTGATTTTTGACAGGAATGTGCCATTTCAAGAGAAGCATGTTACACAACAGGCGTCCATGCTTGGGAACTTGGAAGAGTTTGGGGTTTTGGAAAGGGTTGTTGGCAAGGGAGAAAAGTGTGGAGCTGTGGAGCCGTCTGAAAATAGCAATGGTGTTCCGGCAGTGGTCGAGTTTGGAGCAGGGAGAGGATACTTGACACAAATGCTTGCGGATTGCTATGGTATTAGAAGAGTATTTCTAGTTGAGAGAAAGGCATACAAACTTAAGGTAAGTTGAATTGAGATCAAATTTGTAGTATTTGCAATGATTTCATATGCTTTAGGTTCATGCCATGTAATCTTGATGTGTTTCTATGTTCTTTGATTTGAACCTTCACTGATTTTTTTTATTTGTTTCTATTGGTTACATTATGCCAATGGTATTTCTAGGCTGATCGGTCTTTGCGACAGAAAGAGAGCTTGATATTGGAACGTTTGAAAATTGACAGTAAGGTTTTCCGGAACTTTGTTATGGCTGATGCTGTTTTTAGTTTCTCCATGGAGTCTCTCCGTCCTCCAATGTTTTCCTTTCTTGGCTTTCTTTTTCTACAATTTTATCTAGACGAAGAACTATTAGCTTATGAACATTTTCGTTGCCATCCTTATTCTGAATATTTTGTTGAATTTTCTGATTTGTTATGTTTTTAGAAATTAAAATTGTTCGAATTTTGTACTTTGGCTTCCCCTCATTAAAAATGTTCCCTCTGAGACCTATCATTCTGATAATCACTACTGAAAGTGGGGTAAAAGGAAAAACATGTGTTCATACAAAACTGCAACCATTTGAGTGTGCTTAACTTCCGACCCTTCACTTTGTCACCGTATCTTGAACTTTTACTTCTGCAGTCGAGGATCTGAACTTGAGTGCTGTCAAGTCATTGCAAGGACTTCCTTATATAGCTATTGGTAAACATCTTTGTGGCCCTGCAACCGGTAAGTTATAACATCTCCGCAATCTCTCATAAGCTTGAGTGTTGAACCTCACAATGATTTTTGTATTTGATCCCCCAACTAAATGCTAGACCGGCGCAAAGCATTCTTTACTGTCTCACATTCTGTTGAAACATTTCGATGCAGATTTGACACTCAGATGTTGCCAGGTAAATGAAAGGAATGTTGACCAATGTGGAAGTAATTGTCACCTGAAAGGTCTTGCCATAGCAACATGCTGCCATCATCTTTGCCAATGGAAACACTACATAAGTAATTCAACTTTTCTGCCTTACACCAATCTAACATCTATGTATAAATTCATCATATCCTTCCCTTGTAAGCTGACCGTTTTTAACGTGTGTGTCCCTACAGATAAGAAATACTTAACCAGTTTGGGTATTAGCAAGGAAGAATTCCATGCAATTACATGGTTTACCAGCTGGGCAGTGGATGCTGATCATAGTTCGGATCTTTCTGATGATATCGATTTCAAATTGCATCCAGAATCAATGTAATATAGCATCTTTTCTTCTTTTTTGCCATTTAGCATGGATATGTTTATACCTTCATAACATTTCGGATTCACAATTGATCATTTTTTGCATTTGTCTTCTAAAAGCACATTCGGTTTTCCATTGTGGCAGAGAAAAGGAAGAATGCAATGAGGATGCAAATGGAGTCGAAGCCATTGCGAGGAATATGAAAGCGATTGAGAGAGCAAAGTTGGGTTTTATGTGCAAGCAGATAATTGATATGGGAAGGTTGATGTGGCTCAAGGAACATGGACTCGAAACTCAGCTAGTTAAGTATGTTCCACCAAGCGTGTCGCCGGAAAACCATTTGCTAATTGCCAGACAATGACATGTCGGTCATTTGTAAGTTGCCATGGGAATTTTTACCTCTTCATCTGACGTTTGTATAACTGAAAACCACAATTTTGTATTGAATAGTTCAGCATTTAAATGCCTTTCTTCTTGGAATATGTGTCAGAATTTCAGTCTTATGCTTTCTTCTAGTTGAGATTGTAGACTGCTTTGTAAAGAGGCTTGACATCTCAAAACTATTGCAGGTTCAGGTGATTCTTACTTCAGAAATGAAGTAATTCGAATGTGTGGCATTTTGACCGAAATAATATTTTACCAAACTCTCTTGATACCACACCAATAGGTGAATGATACTGGCACACACTTGCATATTTATATTATAAAATTTAAATCTTAAATCCATAAATTTAATCTTAAAAAAATTAAATCCTAAACTCTAAACAATATATCTTGAATTCTAAGCACTAACTTTAAATTGTATACCATAAAACCTAAACTTTAAATGTTGAACTAAACCCCTAACCCTTAAAACTAAAAACCTAAACTTTATATGTTGAACTAAAAACTAAAAGACTTATATCAAAAAAATTTCCTTATATTGTTTCTGTAAATAAATTTTAAAAAAAAACTATTTTCTAATTCTCTGTGATATTATTAATGTAACCACTTCTACTTTAGTTACCTATCAACTTTATTTTAATCATTTTCATTGAACTTGAAGTCTTGAATTGACCCAAGTTAAATTTTCTTGTCCCAAAAATTAGCATAATCCAATTCACGATTCTAACTAATTGAATGTATTAACAAAATTCCTAAAATAGAAACAGAATTGTATGATTGATTAGTGGGCCTCAACCCAACACAGCTGAATCTAAATCCATCAAACACGACTTGTGCCGATCTGAGTCACATAACTTCGTTCAAAGACGCATTTCCACAAACAAATTGTGAGCATAAGTTATAGCTTAGATTGTGTCTCACTTTTTTTTCACACTCAATGAGGAATGTTTTCGCCGCTCTCAACTGTCTTCTCCACTGGTATCATTCATTTCTTGTCTTTCTTTTGCCGCCCCCGCTCATTTTTCTATCAACTTCACTACCAATTGCCACCAGTGAGTTTTAGGATTGTTAAGCTCTTTTATAGCACCGAGTTGGGCATTTCTGGGTAATGATTTGTTGGATCATATTTCTTTCTGATTGAAATAAAGAGGATATTTTATGTAGTATATATGAATAATTAAACATTTATTAATAAAATATTGCTGATGATTGTTTCAATTTGAAGGGATAGTTCAGTAGTTCAGTTGGGAGAGCGTCAGATTGAAGATCTAAAGGTTGTGTGTTCGATCCACGCTCACCGCTTCTCAATCTCATGTTGCATGCTACTGTTTTGTATCCCCATTCAGTTATCAAAGTGTAAAACTAAGTGGAGAGGGTGATCCGTGATGTGGCCGGCCATTCGGTTGTTGGGTCATGGATCTATTTGTATTGCTGTTATAGAAATGGATATAAAGTCTGTCTATTCGGTTATGTTTTTCATGTGGTGCTGTTAATGCAGGGAGAAAAGGTGTCAAATTACTAAAATGTTTCATGGAACAAGCATAAGTTTAATATCCCAACCAAGCACAACAAATGTAGTATACAAACATAGTTAAAATCAACCAACATGCATTGTCATAAATCCCAATTCTAAATAAAAAACTTACAAAGTAAAACATATCAAAATGTGTTTTGATAGATTGGAAAAGCTTGATGATTTCCTGGAGCTTAGGAGGGAGTTCCTCCATGGGTTGGAGCTTGCTTGAAGCGGAGGTGGGGATCTTTTTGAAAGAGATGGATCTCTTGGAAAATAATGAAAATTTTGAGGGTTTGATAGATGGGAACAGATTGGGAACTTGGAAGTACAAAATCGAGCAGAAGAGAAGGAATATGATGTCATTTCTTTTGATGTGTTAAAGCACATATAAGAGAAGAGGAATTGAACCAACTTATCAACCGAAGTTTCACTTTCAATAATCATACGAATTGAAAACGAAGAAATAAAAGGGTGAGCTGACCTGAAGAACAGATGAAGCTCAGTTGTTGCCTCAGCGAGAGTGAAGCCTCAATCGACGCTGGCTCGGAGATTTCGAGAAGCAGCGGCGTGCTGGACATCATCATCGCACGATAGATATTAAAGGTCAAAATATGGTTTTGATCCCTCAGCTTCTATAAAATTTGGGATTTAAGCTCTCTATTTTAACATTCGGGAAAAATACACAAAATAGTTCTCAATTATAGGTGTTTTTAGAAGTTTGTTTAACATATGCCACAAGTCATACTCATAAGTTAAAGGCTATTATATTAGGTAATTATTTAAATTTTACTTTATTACATAATTTTATTTAAAATAATTTATTTAAAAAAACAACAACTAATTACCCAATATAGTAACTTAGGTTAGAAAATCTCCCCCATAATAAAATAGTTTTTCTCTATTTCCGTTATTTGTTTGTAACTAAAAGTTTAAAGTTTGTTGATTCAGTCCTAACTTGATCATATAGCTATTATTGTAATATTTAGGAGAACACAAATTTAAACACATTAATCTTTGATTTACGGATGAGATGTAAATTTAATAGTTTGGATATTGTATTCGAAGAAAGAAGTTTAAAAAATCTATTAATTGGCTGATTGATCAAAAATGTACATGTTACACCATTATATATGAGTTTGAATCCTGATATTTATCTTAGAAATGTAATATGTTTTTACTTATTCAAAAGAAAGAAAGAAATCTAAAAAAGTTAAATTACATTTGACACGGATAGTTAGCAATATTCTCTGAGTTACTAAGTTGATTCCACTTAGCAGTCTTAAAAATATGAGTTTTGTCTATAGGAGTGCTGAATTCAGTGGTGCGGGGACGATTTTACATTTTTTATTCTGTCTTCAACACGCGTGATTATACTTTTGAGAAATCTCCATTAAATGCTTTAAGAATTTTTTCGTCCTCATATTTTTTCCGCGCGGATCCCTACAGTTTTTAAAGAATCTCCATGCCCAAAAATTTTAAACAAAATTACTATTTTATTGACCAAAATAAATGGCCAATTCGGTTTTAAAATATAAAGTGTGGATACTTCGATTGGAAGTAGTTATGAGATGATGAAGATTGAAAGAGTTTTGTGTTGGAGAAGATTTAGACGATGGTTTTAGCTTATATCTAAAAATTAAGATAGAAACATGTTGAGAAACTTGAGTCACTACAAAAAAAATGACATATACCAACGGACAGAAAACCGTCGGTAAAACACTTAAAATCCGTCGCTATATAGTCTAAAACCCTATACCGACGGACAAAAGTGATATTCCGACAGACAAATAGCCGTCAGTAAAATGTTGGTCGGTATATATCTATAGCGACGAAAATAACCGTCGGTATAGATGTTGGGACCCTATACCGACGGACATATCCGTAGGCATAGGTATGGCCTACTCCGAAAAATTAGTGTATCTATTCTGACGGACATCCTCCGTCGGTATAAGGGTGTCTTTACCGACGGCCAACCCGTTAGTATAAGTTAATGTATTAACCGAAGGTGAGTCATATAAGATACATATACCGACGGTTTTGTCCGTCGATATATGTTTAATTGGCAATTATTTTTTTCATTTTAAATATTAATAATTGTTAATACTATTGTTATTTTTATTTAATATTATTTTTTATTTTAAATATTAAAATTACTAATACTATTGTAATGTTAGATAAAATTATAACAATAATTATTTATTTTTTAAAGAAAAAATATAAGATTTAATGTCCCAAAGAAGAATAAGATAAATTTAGTAGTTAACACTGTATTCTAATGCATACAAGACAGCAATTCTTTGGTTACAGTGTAACCGTTATAATGAGAATGTTGAAAAGAACAACAGTGATCCAAGGAATTGCAGCAACAAAATGACGAATCATTAACAACCATATGACTACTTGAATTGGACAATCCCATAAGTATATACTCCGAGAATTAAACAATGTGAAATTGACTGTCCTTAACACCACTTTGATAAACTTGATTTGGATTTCAACCAATACTTGAGTTCCAACTTACGAAGGCTAGGATGAGCATGCTTGTCGCCACATAATTTTTCTTTGTAGTTCAGACCGTATGTAAGCCTGACATGCCATCCAATAGAGAACAAATTATCAAAATCAACAAAGAGAAAATAGAAAAAAAAAAATAAGTTCAAAATTTCGACAGAAAGAAAGTAGAATAAGTAAAACTCAATACATATGAATAGGCAAACTACATCATTTAGAAGCTAATGCCCCCAACAAATGACAACTAAATTTTCCATAAAACACCAGCAATCATCACAATTTCTAGCTTCCAAGGTGAAAAAATATTTTTCAAAATCTAAATGGACACATCAATTCTAAGATGAAATGTCTCCTAAACCTGAACCATAAAGGGACCAGTATGAAAAAGTGTCACAGCCTTACGGAATGACCATCCCTAGGTTAGCTAGGTGTTTGGAACTCTCATTTTTAGTCCCGCTTCACAATTAGATCAGCCAACTAGTTTCTATTAATTTGTAGGCGCAATTCTAAAGAAAAATTCTCTAAGTATCTACTTTTATTCTAAAGACACTGTCTCTTTTTCATAAGAAAAAAAATAGAGGATACAGATTAATTAATTAAGGGTTAAAGATAAACAAATTATGGAGTATCACTTTTATTAAACATTAATTGATTTGTCCTAAAATTTTAACATTATCTAAACCAACCCATTCAACATTAGTAAGACTGTGGATTAAAGAAATAGTTCTAAGATAGCTTGACCTACAAAACGAGATGTGATCAACTTGACTCTGAACTTAGCCGGAGTTGTTGTGACTACCAAACACCAAGAGATCTTTAAACCCGAAAAGGTACACAATGCACCGAAAATTTCATGTTACATTGGGGCTGAAATTTCTGAATTTAACAGTGAGCTACCACGACATTAATTTAACTGAGTATGCATCTCTAAAGAACTGCCTTCTTTATATTACGAACTGGAAAGATCATCGTCTTTACACATCATAAAAAACGAAAGCATTAAGAAGATAAAGATAGACATCGCCACTCACCAGCAATGAAGTTCTAAGCAAATCTGGTTCGCAGCATCTTTAGAACTTAATGATAATAAGATGCTTCAAAGGTCACACAATGCCTAACTGGAAGGAGATAACTGCTTCAATTAATGTTAAACCCAAAGCTAGAGTTAACAATCATAACAACCCAAAATGCTATAAAAATGGCATAACATAATTGGGACAATATGCATCAAAACCAAACAAAATTTGTTGTTGTTATAAGCTGGAAAAAAAAATTGTTGTTTATCATTCATTTCATTCCCACTGCAAAGTACTGATCTAAGACACCAAATATTTACAGAAGAAAACGAAACTAAAACTTCACAATAAAAAACGACAAACAACACTAAGAAACTAACCTGGCAAATAAATATCAAATTACCATTCTTAATCTTCGGCGAGTGTAGTGAAAGTTGAAATGATCCCTACAACAAAATAAATAATTAAAATACAGTGTTCAGATCCATATGAAAATTATAAGATGGATCTCATCCAATGATAGATTTGCAGTAACAAAATTAACCTTGGAATATAAGATATTTAAGCTAGAAAGGTTCATCACTATCGCAATCACATTAATATCGAAAAACATAACATAAACGAGATTACGCCATAATTAAATTAAGAATTTAATCAAATGAATGAACAATTAAAACACCATTAAGATTTCTAGATCTAATTAGGTTTGATAAACGCCATTAAAACGCCATAATTAGGTTTGTCAATAACTTTCTCATCCTTAACGTAAGGATATAGTTCTTTCTCGACCTCTTTCATGGCCCTAAAAAAAATCTAACACACTCCAAATACCTTGCCTGGTATCGACAAAAGACAAACAAACTATTAATAATAATATTAGGAGCCTAAGAAATTTTTAGATTGAACAGAGTTCACTTATAGTTCCTGACCAAATCATGCATGCTGCACATTAAAACAATTGTCAACTCTGAATTTCACTCAACTATTACTGTCCTCAAATCAAATATGCATTTGAGATTGCCACAACTCATACACATGCATTGTTTTTGGCGTTTCAATTGTTGCAGAGAGGGATATATATACGCTTTTTTATTCTGCAAAAGGGAATCAAAACACGAATTATCATCCATATCCAGACATGAATTCACCTATCAATGCCACTGTCTCGACTTGAGCAACAGTGTCGCCTTTTAAGGTATTCAATCACAGGTAAGACCAGGATTTTTTTACAGACGTTTTCATGGTGTTCCATAACCCTAAACCTAAATCTACAGAAGATTGACAAATCTAAATCTAAATCTACCGAAGATTGATAAACTTAAACCCAAATCTATCGTTGATTGATAAACCTAAACCTAACAATTGGGAGAATAGAAGAGAAAAAACATGAAAGAAGAAAAAAAATACTTGCAGAGATGGAGTCTGAACTTTGAAGAAGAAATACTCTAGCGTCGGCTTCTTTTTTGTCCATTTTCAATCGCCAGTTCGCCACTTCTGCTCGAGAGAAGAGAAGAAAGAAATCAAAAAAATAAAGAAGCTTGAGAAAGTCTGTATTTTAACGCTAGGGGTTTCAATTTTTGGGTGAACTAAAATCGTAAAGGGGAGGGGTTTTTTTAAGACTTTTTTTGTATATTTTAATCAATAAATAATTAAATATGTATACTAAATATTTAAAAATAATCAAACATGAGAAAAGTTTAAACCTACTTATACCGATGGCCAAAAGTATCCGTTGGTATAGTTTACCTAAACCGACAGATAAAATTTTTTGTCGATAAAATTTTTACCTATACCGACACACAAAATCAACCATTGGTATATAGCTCACCTATACCGACGGTTACTATAGATCGTCGCCATAAATTACATATATACTGACGATTTTTTGTTTTCCGTCGGTATAAATTATATCTATACTGACGATTAATATATCCGTCGGTAAAAATTATAACTTTTATTGACAGTTTTATTTTCCGTCAGTATATATTGTCTATACCGACGAATTTTGTCCGTCGGTAAAACAAAGCGTCGGTATATGTATATTTTTTTGTAGTGAGTGTGACTAGGTTTGAGAGAAAGTTAAAGTGATAATAATATAGTTAGAATTTTTTTTATTAAGATATATATTAGGGGTATATAAATAAATAAGTATATATATATATTTAAAAATCTTGTAAAATCTCGGGATTCTTGCGGATGTTTTTTTTGATCCCATCAGTTATTTATACGGTTACGGTTCGGTTATCTCTCACGGTTTGAATATAGAAATCTTCGTCCCTATCCTCATTTGAGCTTCGGTAATAAAACTTCCTAGTCCCCATCCCCGTCCTCGTGGGTAAAGATTTCGATTATTCTCTGTACCCGTCGGTTCGGATCCCCAAAGTTTTCGAATATTCCCCATCCAATTCCCACAACTATTTGTCGCTTACTATTTAACTAAAAACATTTGATTTCAGAACCCAATGAGTGATCCTAGTGCAAAAGAGCACGATGGTTATCCTAGGAGACTCAAGTTCAATCAACTTTGTATGGAAGTTGTGTGTCTTATCAAAGGACTATTCAAAAACAATATGAACAAATACTTGTTTTGGTTGAATACAAATCATCTACCCATTTTGGTGACTCTATCTATGTCTCAACATTAGAAAATAAGGTTTATGGTTAGGATTAGAGTTACAGTTTAAGAATTAATATTTATGATGAAAGATGTAAGGTTTAAGATTTAGAAATTAAAGTTAAAGTGTAAGATTTAATTTTTTAGTGTTTGGCATTAACATAAGATTTTTTTTTCGTTTTGGTTATGGTCTTTGTTAGAAACTTCTTTTAGAAACTTGAGGAAATGGATTCTTCAAGAAAACTTTTGAAATTTGCTTAAAGCCTTTAAACTTATGTTTCCATACGGTTGTTTATATACTTCCTTTTTTTTTCAATGTTTCTCACTTGTTTGTGAATTGTCCAAGCTATCTGCCATTTTCAAAATCCCTCCAGCTTTTTAGCCGTCTGCTCTTGGTTGCCTCTATAGCTATCATTGGTAGGAAACTCCCTTGGTGTTACAATGTTTCTCAAATACGAAATAAAAATGGATTAGATGAGGAACTAAGTTGATATAATATTGAAATATTGAGAATTACTTTTTTAGAATTAGAATTAAATTAAAATAAAGTGTAAAGTTAAAGTGTTAAATTTTTTACAATGCTAATTTTATTAACAAGTATGTTACGTCATTTGTTGTTAATTTATAACGCAACAGGATTAATTTGTTATTTTATTTAATCGGATGACTATTTTATAATTTTTCATAATCGTAATACTAAAGAATAGGGGTGGGAGACGGGCGGTGCGGGAACAATTTTGTATTCCCCACTTTGTTCCCAACACTTGTGGGTATAAATTTGGGGAATCCTCGTTACATGCTTCGGTGATTTTTTTTTCTTTCCCTGTACCCATCGAATCCCTACGATTTTCGGGGAATCCCCATCCCAAAAAAATTAAACACAATTTACTATTTTACTAACCAAAATATAGTTTTTCAAAGCATAAAGAGATGTTTCGTTCAACATAATTTTTCAACTTTGTTTTGTAGGAATGAAGCAACAACTTTAGAATATGATTATAAAAATACTTGAGAACGAGAAATCAACCCCTTACCGGTGCTACTTGTTTTACACTTGACAACTTGGACAGACTCAAATATGATACATTACAGAAGAGATAAGAATTTGACTCAATTTCTCTTGAACATGTTGCTTGGATGTTGTCTCTCACTTTCTTCAAGTGTTCCGGCCTTCATAATATAGCTAGGAACAAGCTTGTGGCCGTTGGAGACCGTTGGGAATGATTTGGAGCCGTTGTGGCATTTATTTCCCGCAATAAATGCAATTTTGGTGATGTCTGTTTCGATTCGCTCGAAGCCGTATCGGAACACCCTTCTTTAGAACTAGCCGTTAGGTCTGATGCAGTGTGCCGTATCGAAACACAATGGGCCGTATCGGAATGCCCGTATCGAAACGTCTAGTGTCGTATCGAAACAGCCTGCAATTCAAAAGACCGTTGAAAAATAGCCGTCGGGGGTTTTGACTGTTGGGATGAATGTCACGTTGGCGTATCGAAACACCAAAGGGTGTTTCGAAACAACCCCTATCTGTATCGAAACAGGTAAGCCCTGTATCGAAACGAGTTCTGGCAGTTTCAAAACATATCGATGCAGATTGTGCCTGTATCGAAACGGGTACATTAAAAGCACTGGTTTGGCTACTTAAAAACATTTCAAACATTGCTAGAATCTTTTGAAAACACCTCAAATTTATTTTCAAGTTGTTTTTACTAAAAGCATGTTTTAAATTCTTTTCAATTTAGTCTAAAATATTTCTCAATTAAAACCCTAAAGGGTATCGATACGGTAACATACCGTATTGGTACGGTCATATTAAAAGCTTGTTTTTGACAACTTTAAATGCACTTTAAATTATTCCAAAGCCTTATAAAAAAACTTAAATATATTTTCAAGTTGTTTTTGACTAAAAGTATATTTTAAATTCTTTTTAATTTAATCTAAAATATTTTTTAATTATTATATCAAAATATATATTTCTACATTTTTTAATATTCTCCACCTAATTTTCACCCCTACTAAAGAAAGAGATTGTCTATCCTATATCACATGACATAGGATAAGATTACTATTTAGATAATTAGTTATTTTTTTCCAAGTAAATTCTCTTAATGGAATTATGTAATAAAGTAAAATTCAAATAATTTTAATCGTCGTATATAATTCCGTAGAAGTAGTGATCCCCTATATTGTATATGTAAATATATTCATAAGTTAAACGTTATTTAATTAATGTACAAAAAATAAAAATAATCTCCAACACAAACAAATACTTGAAAATTGAAATGTTTGTCCACCGGTTCATCCTTACACACCACTCTAAGCTTTCACTAATGTTAGTCCTGGTTAAGTATCAGATTCTGAAACCTTTTCTTAAGGCTGTAAGTATCAGTTCTGGACAAAACTCCGAGAGAGAAGGATCCAAAAATAAAAAATTTAAATTAAATATTTATAAAAAAATTATAAATTTATATATAATTATTTGTATATATATAACAATTATCTAAAACTTAAAACATGATAAAAGAATGACATTTTTTAACTAAAAATGTTTGATTTTTAGATGTTTATAAGTCTTTTTTTTTTGCTCAAGAGAATAATCTAATAATATTTTTTCTATTAAGATAATTTTTTTGAAGAAAGAGTAAACTTATATCTTTTACTGATCGCAAATTAAGGGCCTCTTTTTTAAGTAAAAATATTTGATTTTTTGATGTTTATAAGTCATTTTTTTTCTCAAGAGGATAATCTATAATATTTTTTCTATTAAGATAATTTTTTTAAAGAAAAAATAAGCTTATATCTTTTACTGATGGTAAATTAAGAAGCTCATTCTAATAAATTACACAGGGCCCTAAAATCTTTTACCTCTAGTAAACATGGGAATATATTGAAACTGCAAGGCCGATTGAACCACTCACCAACCATAAATAGACAATTTCTAGCTATATTCTTCTATATGTAACCCTGAGTCCCTGAGGTGTAACAAGACTCAACCTGCATGGGGTTCCTTCCTCTCCAATGGCCTAATTATACCTAGCATTAGCAAAGCTTATGCAAAAGATGTGAAAAATATCCAATATTCTGAGCATGGCAAGCAAGACCCTAAATTTAATTCCTCAGCCTGGCTTGTTACTGCATGACTGTTGAACCTGCGGTGATCCTGGTGCTGTAATGGCAGGCGCAGCGGCCACCCCATTGGAGGAGTTGTTATTCTCATCATTGTTTCTCGGTGGCGCTCCCATAATCGTCGAAATAGCAGCGACTAATGCTGCAGTGAAGTTCGGATCGGAAGCGATGGCTGCCGTAACCGTTTCGACCATGGTAGCCGGACGTTGCCCTAATTGCATTGCCGGTGATGGAGGTAACTTGGGAGGAGCGAACATAGGGTTCCCTAAAAGGTGCGGGTAACCGTGCAAAGGTAATGGAAATGAAGCTGTGGAAGGTGGGGGACGTAAGAATGGAACGGCATTTGGGCCCTGAGTTAAGTCAAGGGTAATAGTCGGGAACGGGGCGGAGGCCGAGAGCGTGGCCATCGACGATGCGTAAGGTAAGGAAGGGAAGTAAGAAGAAGCTGGTTGGCCGTCCTTGCTCTTGGTTGAACCCGATAGCAACATGGCTGCTGCGGCCGACGTTGTGCTAGCCATAGCTGTGGCTGCCGGTGGAAGAGGGTGATTGTGGTTTCCCTCGTACGTTGTTATGAGAATGCTTTTATCGTCAGCGCATCTTTGAACCTGTCGGACAAATAAGATAAGTTGTGTGAAGTTGAGGTAGTAAAAAGAAGGGAAAACTAACTACTCCATTTCGGTACCCGACCATCAAAAAAGTAACGCTTATTATGAGAAAAAAATCATGCGTGATATTTTGACTATAAAAGAGAAAATCATGCGTGGCAAACTGTCACGTCATTTTATCTCTCCTAATCAGCATTTCATGTTTGATTTTATCTGATGTGGCATGCCGACTAAGAGAGAAAAAAATGATGTGACAGCTTATCACGTGTGATTTTCTCTCTCGTAGTCAGCACGCCATTAATTTTTAACGGATTATGTGTTAATTTAGAAACATAACGTTAGGTACCATTTTGTCAAAAAATTAGTTAGGGTACCAA
This sequence comes from Hibiscus trionum, assembly GCA_030270665.1. Taxonomy (NCBI): domain Eukaryota; kingdom Viridiplantae; phylum Streptophyta; class Magnoliopsida; order Malvales; family Malvaceae; genus Hibiscus; species Hibiscus trionum. The sequence goes on along the minus strand of BSYR01000035.1, from coordinate 16,107,494 downwards.
AACAGTAACGCAGGCATAGGTGGGTATTAAATAAGTAGTTGGCAAAATGACAAAAAAATGCCCCCAATATTTGCATTTTTTGTCATTTGGCCCCCTATTCTTTTTTTTTTTGAGCAAACAACCCCCAACGTTTCAATTTGGTCCAAGTATGCCCTTGTTGGATGGAAATTGTCAGTAACTGACGGTCAACGACTGCTTCTGATTGGACTTGCAACGCGTTAAGATCGGCTGACATGACATATGCCACGTTAGATTTTAAAAAAAATTATTTTGTTATACCCTTCTTTATGGTGACACGTGGCTGACTATCATGCTGACACGTGGCCGAACCAGATGTGACACATGGCGAACATGATGTTGACACGTGGTGAATATGATGCTGACATGTCAGCAGATCTTAACATGTGACAAGTCCAGTTAACATCAGCCGTTGACCGTCAGTTGACTGGTAGTTTCCGTACAACAGAGACATATTTAGTCCAAATTGAAACGTTAGGGGTTACTTGCTCCAAAAAAAAAAAGAAGCCAAATGATAAAACATAGAAACGTTAGGACATCTTTTGTAATTTTGACTAAGTAGTTTCCCTAAAAAGAATTCATTTGTAAAAGGCAAGCACCTGCTTACGGACAGGGCAGCCAACAGCCATGGTGCAACGGTAGTAGGCGCGAGGACAAGGGTTTCCCTTTGCCATCTTTTGACCATATTTCCTCCATTGACATCCATCGCTTATCTGAACCACAAAATATAATATATAAGTGTCGGATATCTCATACGAATCGAGCAACGTAGCTGTATTACTCACCAAGGGAGCTTCTGATCTTGCTCTAACAGACACCCTAGCCTTCCTAAAAGGAACTTCAGAGGCTTGGTCTTCATTCTTCGACTGATCTAGCTTTGGGCTCTTGAATGAACCCCAGCTTTGAGATGTTTGATCGGAACCATCGTCGATAGACACGTTCTTTCCCGGGCTACTTTGAATCATCCGATGGTCGCGTTCCTTCGAGACAACTTCCGTGGTGTTTTCCGGCGATGCCGACAACTCTCGAGTCTTGTCGTTGGACCCCGAAGGTTCGTTGACATCTAATACAGCCGATGGCCGTGAGTCCATGAATTGTTGGACTGACATTATGGTTGCATCCTTGTGTTTGAAAACCAAATTTTGATCAGCCTTAATTACCACCATGAATATCAAACAACAACATATACATTTAATCATAATGTAAATATGTAAAATGAAAGTACACATACAAATCATCTTTCACAAAAATTAATAAGGAACTGAGGCATCTATATGTTCTGCTTTGAAGCAAGAAACTAAACCAAAATCACGTTTTGCACACGAGGGGCTGGAAAATAAGCCTAAACAGGCAAAAGAGGTTGAGCTAACGCCGCCTATTCTACCCTAGTCTTTACTCTATATCGTGTACTAGGACAACTGGTGGCACATGGTGAATCATATATATTGGGGGATCGATTTGTTTATGAATTTAATGAATAAAAGATTAATCGGGATCGGGGAGCACATTTTCCAATTCAATTCAAGCACGTTAACCAATTTCTTTTATGTATTAAAAAACACACACAAGCCTGGGAAAGTGATGCTGGATGATTATGATGTTTCAACACAAATCGAACCTGGTCTCCTTGATTTCGATTCGCCTGTTTTTGCAGCGCCATGAATAGTTGACCTTGTAGTTCATTGTAGTTTCTGGTAATCTGATCCAACATGCTTCTTAGTCTCCGATTCTCTTCGTTTAACTTTTCTAACTCGATTTTAAGAGTATTCTCCTGGGGACAAAACAGTTTTTCTTAACAAGTCTGAACTAAAAAAAATCAAAAGGAAGATAAACCAGAATCTCTTTGAGAAACGTACTTCAGCGTTGGGTTTCTCTTCGTTTGTTGTTGCCCTTGAAACTCCCGGGCTTGAACTCAGAAGATTTAATCCAATCTGAAACAGCATAATAGCTAATAAGTAAATTCAAATCTCCTTCATAATTCCAACTAGTACCATGCATATATAAATTATCACCGGATAGGTTAAATTAAGAAAATATATATAATTCAAAACCTTACGTTTACACAAGAACCAACAAGAGAAGACGATCCATTGTTATTATTATCATTAGTCTCGCTCTGTTGATGATCATTTGATTGATATTGAGTAGAAAAGAAATCCATTTCCTTGATGTCGTGATCGCTAGAATCATCGAGGGTACGATCGGGCACACCGGAATTCTCCCGGAGGAAGTCGCCGGAGTGCAAGAACGTCAGTTCCCGACGGTGCTGCTTCTCCATGACTGAAACAGAAAATCAGGGGGGGGGGAATACTAGAAGAAAAGGAGAGAGAGATATAAGAGAGGAGTAGTTATATAGCTTTTTCAAGCTGTCAACAAGAAAGGAGTAATTACAGTAAGTAGAAGATATATAATAATACTATTAAAGAAAAGATATATTAGAGAGAAAGGGTAAGCGAAGACCAGCCGTTTTTCTCGCGGGAGATATGACGTAACAGTTGATGCAGAGGGAGACGTGGCAGGTTCTGAGTGAGGTAGCACGGAGCCATGAGTGAAACGGTGGGGGAGAAAGGGACGGGCGGAGACCTAACGCCGTTAAGATTACCGGGTGGTATATGGTAGATTTTGAGTAAATTACACTACAGTTCACTTAGTTATAGGTTTAGTAATAAAGAAGTCAATCTTCTTCTAAAAGTAACAATTCAGTCACTTAAATATAGATTTAAGAGCAAACAAGTTAATTTTTTTCTAAAATAACAATCCAATCACCTAATTATAGATTTAGGAACAAATTGATCACTTGATTAAAATTTTGTGACAAACAAGTTAATTTATCATTAAAATTAAAACAATGGGTTCATATAATAATAATGTTAGTTCTTAAAACTTATGTATTCTATTAATTTGGTCCTAATTCTAGATAATTTAACAAACTTAACCCTTCATTTTAAAAAAAAAATCTATTAATGAAGTAATCATGTCTATTAGCAGACTACGTTAAGGTCATAATGAATATATTTCCTTAGTATGTCATTGTCCAGTAGTGAAGTGACTATGTTTGTCAAGCTATCACATATGTTGATTATCAAATTGATGGACAATAGCATGAATTGTGATAAAATGGTTGAAGGGTGTGTCAAGATGCTGCAATGTCAATTTTTTAAAATATGAATGGTTAAGTTTACTGAACTATTTTAAATTATTACTAAATTAATATAGTGCATAACTTTTAGAGACTAATATTGTTATTATACCAAATTAATATATGTTTGTCACGAAATTTTAATTGGGTGGCTTGTTTGTTCTTAAACATATAGTTGAGTGGTTTAATTCTTACTTTTAGAGAAAAAATGACAGTTGTTTCTAAACCTATAATTGTATGATTAGATTGTTAATTTAAAAAAAATGACATATTTATTACAAAACATATAATTAAGTGATCTCTAATGTATTTTAATATGAGATGTTTTATTTTTATTTTTTGAAGAAGGATTAGGCTACGGACGTCCCACGTGGGGGAGGCGTCGTGTTGAGGTCAAGGCAGTTGACGCACTGCTGTATCTGACGGTGGTTATTTTAGGGATTAAAAATAAATAAATAAATAAATATATACAAGGGTCTAGCTAGTGGACATTCATTACCTAATACCACAGACTTATGTTATGAATCTGGTATTCTATTAATAATTTATATCATATATGAATTTTAATATATTGGTTTTAAATATTTTATATTATTATTTTTTAATAGAAATATTTTATATTAAATTGTTTTTATTGTATTTTTTTTTTAGAAAAATAAGACTATATTCATATGGTGTTTAGTTTTTTTTGCCTTGGATATGAGATATATGATTTCTTCTTTTATCAAAATAATTATATTTATGTTTTTAAAGTATATTTAATTTTATTTAAAATTGTTTTTGACAATAGTATTAAACATTTAAATTTTAAAATAGACAATTTATATATTCTTCACTTTACTCTTTAAAAGCAATATAAAATTAATTATAAATAATTTTTTCTTGGGAATAGAATTAGCTAATTTTAATAGTACAGTTTTCTAATTAATTAATAATGTCAATATCAGAAAGTTAGCTGACGAAGAATCATAATTGATCAGCAGAAACATTTGACTGTTATTATTATCAATTTTTTTACTTTCTTAGTTTTTCCAGGATTTTGTCTTGACCAATTCGAGTCGATTCGCGTCGTATACATAGTTTTGTTGAGTGAGTCTTTCAACGAGTATTTTCTGCATACACAAAGTGTCAAACTCGAAACTTGTTTAAAAAATATCAAACTACTTATCACTTGAACCAACTTATTATTATTATTATTATTAACAATAAAAGATCAAACAATTATTATTTATCAGGACTGTTATTATCGTTGTTATTGCAAATTTCCACAGTCTGGTTTCTTGCTTCTTTCCACAATTGCGAGTAAAGACCTTCGCTTATCTCTTTGAAAAACAAACGAATTGTTTGTATGCAAATCGGTCAAGACAGTAGTTTTTGTTTTTCCACAGTCTGGATTTAGATATTTATTTAAAAAAAGTTATTTTTTATTTAGTGGACGAAATTATAATCAAATATAGAGAATGGTTAAATTAATTTACATTAAAAGTAAATATTTAAATATAAAAATAGAAAGGAGAAAATGAGTCATTCAACTAATACTTAAATTAAAAATTCTAAAATATAATTATACCAAACATTTTGGGACACAACCCCTCCAATGCCTTATCAGATTCGTCTTGCTTGCCTCTATCAAAGCTTTTTATAACCAAAAAATCCTTCTACACTTACAAATTTTAATTTGAACACAAAATCTCAAGGATTCAATATATAATTAATAATTTTTTAAAATAAAATGTATTTAAATTATTTTTTATGTATATTATATTTTTAATTATTTTTTTTGAAATAATTGAATCAAATACCAACCATAATCAATCCCTAAATTAAAAAACCCTAAATAATTGTATTTGTGGTTGGGAACCCATTTTTTTTGTTCGAATTTTCTGGGAAACTGCATCAAGAGAGAATATTATTGCAGCTTTGTAAACCATATATCATTATCATCTCTTCTTTTTCTTTTTTGCTTGGCACTGAATGCAATTCAAATTAAGCTTTCATCACCTGTTTTCTTGTGCAATGGGTTCGAGCCGGTCGGAACTCTTCATTTTTCTTCATTGAAGTGGGAGCCTAAGAAACTAGTTGACGGCGACCATGAATGAAAAACATGTTCACGAGGTTGTCTGCTATGTACGGTCGAAATACCGTATGCTTGAATCCTGGAAATAAGAAGAGGATAACAACGATGGAACAAAGCTGAAAGGTTCATTTTTTTTAATTTAGGGATTGATATGGTTAGTATTTGATCTAATTATTTGAAACAAAAATTAAAAATATAATATATATGAAAAATAATTTAATTGAAATTTTATTTTATTAATTGTATGCTAAGTCCTTGAGATTTTTAATCTTTATTAATTAATTTAATGGTGCTCAACGGTGTTCATCGCTAGTGGTGTTCAGGAAAATTCGACGCCCATTGTAGATTTTTTCATTATAAATATGTTAAAAACATTATATACGTTAATAATATTAGTTAAGTTTAAATTAGAAGTGTTACCAACCTTACCACATCAAATTACAAAACCCACAAAATATCATTAAGGTAAAAAAAATAGAGAGGTCAAATCAATGTAAATGTGTAAGAAAATAATAGTGGTTAACAAAATTAGTTAAGTTAAAATTAGAAGTATTACAATCTTATCAAATCATTTTTTTTTAAAGTTTATCACATCAAAATACAAGATCCACAGAATAAAAATAAATGTGAAAAAATAAAGTGCCAAATAAAAAAAATAAACTTTAGTAGAACAACGTAAGTTTTTCATAAATTTGAACTGACATAATATATAGAGAGAGGATCCACTTATATAAAATGTAAAATTTATAATTATACATATTTTTTTAGATAGTTGGATTAGCGAAATGAATGACTAAGATTAATTCCTTACTTTTTTTCAAGTGATAATCTTCACATAACCCACTGTTAAATCTCTATCATTCATTTCACACATCCAACGATCCAGAAAATGTGTAAAAATTAAAAACTCTTACACCGATTAACTTACATAATGTAAAACTCTTTAAGTTTTACACGTTTTCTGGATCGTTAGATGAGGGGAATGGATGGCTCAGATTAACTCCTTACTCTTTTTTTTTCAAGTGATAATCTTCACATATTTACTATTAATCTCATCCATTCGTTTCACTCATTCAACGGTCCAAAAAACGTGTAAAACTTAAAGAGTTTTACACTGTGTAGACGGATGGAATGGGATGGGATCAAGTTACATGGTGTAAAACTCATTTAGTTTTACACTAATCTAGAACCATTGGATAAGGAAAATGGATGGATGAGATTAACGGTAAAACATATGAAGATTATCACTTGGGAAAAAAAGATAAGGAAATAATCTGAGCCATTAATTACCATCATCTAACGGTCCAAAAACTGTATAAAAGTAATTGAGTTTTACACAGTGTAAGTTGATCCTAACCTTATATATATATATATTGTCAATAGGGTTAGGATCCACTTACACAATGTAAAACTCAATTACTTTTATATCTTTTTTGGACTGTTGGATGAGGGTAATAAATAACTAAGGTTATTTCCTTATTTTTTTCAGTCATAATCTTCACATTTTTTATTGTTAATCTCAACCACCCATTTATCTTCATCCAATGGTCCAAAAAAGGTGTAAAACTTTCAAGTTTTACACTAATCTATGGTCATTTGATGAACATAATGGATGGATGAGATAAAACACTTCTATTTTTTCTTTACATATATATGGGATCAGGTCCGCCATTGGATGAGTTTTATATATATAGAGGTGGCAATCGGGTCGTTTCGGTTCTATCTAGAATCATGTTACATGTTGTAAAATTCATTTAATTTTACACTAATCTATGGTCATTTGATGAATATAATGGATGGATGAGATAAAACACTTCTATTTTTTCTTTACATATATATATAGGATCAGGTCCGCCATTGGATGAGTTTTATATATATAGAGGTGGCAATCAGGTCGTTCGGTTCGGGTTCGGGTCGGGTCGTTTCGGTTCTATCTAGAATCATGTTACATGTTGTAAAATTCATTTAATTTTACACTAATATATGGTCATTTGATGAATGTAATGGATGGATGAGATAAAACACTTCTATTTTTTCTTTACATATATATATATATATGGGATCAGGTCCGCCATTGGATGAGTTATATATAGGTGGCAATCGGGTCGTTCGGTTCGGGTCGTTTCAGTTCTATCTAGAATCAGTTTAGATTCGGTTCGAGTCTGTGATGAATCTGATTCGGTTCGGGTATTGGATCGGGTCAAAATCGGATCGGGTCAAAATCAGATCGGTTGTTTTCGGGTCGGGTCAAAATCGGATCGGTCGCTTTCGGTTCGGGTCAAAATCGGGTTGTTCGGGCCGCTTTCGGTTCGGTCAAAATCGGGTCGTTCGGGTCGATTTCGGGTCGGGTCAACATTTGAATTTTCGGGTCAATTTGGTTTGAGTTGAGCTTAGGGTTTGAGGTTTATTATTTATGGTTTAGGTTAGAGTTATTGGTGTATGAGATTAATTCTGATTCAACTTGTTAATCTATGTTTTTGAATTTAATTAAATATTTAAATCAAAGCTTCATGTATCCATATCAAAATTTTGTGTATAATTATATTAAATCAAAGTTTATTATATGTAATAATAATAATAATAATAATAATAATAATAATAATAATAATAATAATAATAATAATAATAATAATAATAATAATGTCTGAAATGAATTAATTTATTAAACTTAGGATCTAATTGAGCTAACTAAAATCTAGAAGCATAAATAACGGACATAATTAAAATAATTCTAAAACTAAATGTGAAATTTCAATTAAATTAATCTAAATTGAAACTCAATTAAATTAAGAAAAAGAGAAAGAGAAAGACAATTGGTAAAAATAGAGAGAGAAAAGATAAAATTTTGGAGTGAAATAAGCTACCAAATTTTTAAGGTAGATTGAAAAAGAAAAGAAAAGGACAATTGGTAAAAATAGAGAGAAAAAAAAGACAAAAATCTTGGATCAAAAGAAAATGCAAAGAGTTGGCGGACCTGATCTCATACTTTTATCAATTGATACAATTGGTGGTTTATTTCGCTCAAAAAATCAAATTATAAATTAATACAATTCACATAAAAATATTTCACATAAAAACACTTTCTTTGGATCAAAAGAAAATGCAAGTATCTTTAAAATATTTATAGAGTAGGATGATATTAATATAGGTTTTGGTTATAAGAGTATCTTAAATTTAAAAAAAAAAATTATGGCTATGTTTGGTAAATAGCGGTTTAAGTCAAAATTATAAGTTTGAACTAAAATTAGAGGTTTGATCGGTCAATCTGCTAATTGAGATGTTTGGTAAATAGCAGATTGAGGTATCACCTCTAATTTTGAAAATGTTGCTAATAAGAGCCTTTTTGAAATTAGAGGTTTTGACATAAGAGTTACAAAGACCCTTTTACCCTTACAATTATCAAAAATATTTCAAATAATTCCTAAATTTAACATTTTCTATTTTAATTCTTCACCCTCACATATTTATATTGTGACATTTGTAAACTAATACTTTTTATTATTATTTTATTTTTATTCTCACACATTTATATTTGTATTTAAATTTAATAATTAATTAAATCATATTAAAAATAATTATATAAATAATAAATTAATATATAGATCATTTAATATGCTTAGTAATGTTATATTAAATAAATTATTTTTCATAATATAATTAATATTAATAGACACAAAATATTGGTACCTAATAAACTACTCAAATAAGTATCGAATATAACCATGTCCTTATATGACATGTTGCTTGTTTAAATAATCAAACAACTATCAGCTATCAATTAATTTTACCAAACATATTTATACAATCAGCTAATACAACTCGCTAGTCAAATCAACTAATGCAATTAGCTATCAGCTATCGACTAATGTAATTCGATATCAATTATCTACTAATTGTCATTATTTATAATAATTAATAATATTTTATTTTTTGTTGGAAGATCTTATTTCGATTGATATTGTTGTTGAAACATTACAAAGCTAGCGAGTTTCAATGCGTTTAAGCACGCAATAGTTTATGATGTAAGAGTTTATGGGGATTGTGATAATTTTAATTTTAAGTATTGTATATTTTATTAAAAATTATTATTTCATACACCGGTGATTTTGAGAAATTTTACAATTAGTGTTGTATGATTGTCACGTGTCTTTATTTTTTACTATAATTAAAGGATACGTGACAATTATACATCATCACTTGTGAAATATTTTTCATCGATATTACATAGAATTATTTTTTTATTAATTACAATAGTTAATAAATTTTAATATTTTTAAATTTGTGCTCATCCCCTTGTGTCCTGGTGGTAAAGGTAGATGTTTATCATCTTTTGGGACTCGGGTTCGAGCACCAGCAATGCCATGCTGTGTGTGCCGTCTTTTAAAAGACTAAAAAAGTTGAACAAATGCCTACCATTACATCACACCAGCATTATTCTAATATATATATATATATATATATATATATATATATATATATATATTTTAAATTTGTTTTTGAAAACATTGAATGAAGATACATAAGATTCAAGGTGAAATATTGTACTTTTAAAAATATTTTAGAAAATACTGGTGGACAAAATTTTAATACTCTTTTCGCCTCATAAAATATGTCTTATGTTGATTTTTCACATGATTTTAAAAAATATATATTTTTATGAAATATGTGATGTAAAGTAATTGAAATGATAATGTTATCTTTGAAAAGTCAAATTTTGTTTTTTTGGAAAACAAAAAAGGGTAGAAAAGGAAATGTAACTTATACAAGTTGATTTTTTTTTTTTGGTTTGATCCAACGTATCCATCGTCGATAGCAGTGACTAATCCCCTCGCTGCGGGTGTTCTCACTAATAGGTAAACGACTGGCCATGAAATGTACCTCATTCCCATTGGTAGGAATCAAACTCCTGACCTCATGGTGAAGAGATGAGGTGAGCAACCACCACACCACATCTTATGGTTATACAAGTTAAAATTTTCAATTAGACAATTTTAATGTGACAATTTTAAAACAAAAAATATATAAATTTAGCGGTACGGGGAATAATATGTACAAATCAATATAATTGTATGGTTAAAAATATTTTAATATTCTGCAATAAAGATGAGAATGGACTATAATCATTCTAATATATATATCATATATATAATGAATTGTTTAAGTTTTTTATTCATTGGCAACAAATGTGTTTAATTTCTCAAGTCTTTTTTTAAATTTTTATAATTAATTACATATTTAATCTTGACAATTTCAAATAAGATCTCTGGAGAAAAAACAAAAAAAAAAATAATTGAAACGTGGTAAGAAGTGGACTATTTTTTTTTTGAATAGGACTATTATTATTTTTAATTGAGCATTGTTACGTAGATAGAATATTTAATTTGTTTTCATTTCAAAGTTAATTAATTTGGTTATAAATTTCTAATCATGTTATCATCAGATATGTGCTTTCATTTTTTTTTTTGCAGAAAAAGTAATATGAACTTGAATTTACTGGGATTATATCATTTTCTTTTTTACTGAGACTACTTGTTGGATTCCTTTCAAATTATTATGGATAAAAATTGTATATCAAAGCTATACTGTATTATTTATGGCACTATTCTTCCACAAATAATGTTGTAATATATGTTAACAAATGTTATAATGCGTAAGTTATATTAGTAAATTATGATTTGGAACAGAGTTAGAAATTAAGATCATGAATTCATGAGTAATATATAATTAAATTTAATCAGTAACAATCTTTATAAAAATATAGAATTTGTAGGTGGGATAAACACCCTTAATATTTAGAAACCTTATCTCTATGAAAGTAAATTACAAAAGGTTGTTTTCAGCCAACAGATAAATCTCAAAATGGAAATCAACACCATATTTTCTGTAAACAAAATCTCAGTTTAATTAGTTAATATATGTGTGGAAAAGTTTGGTCAATGGTTGAAAACTTGAAAGATGTCATTGACAATGAAAGTCGCAGCTGGAGCCTGGAAAGTCCCCCTGTTTCTTTTTTATTATTATTTATATAAATAGAGGTATTTAAGAATCATCAGATTGTCCCATGTGAAGTGTACCTTTAAGTCAACCTGATAAACTAAACAAGCCAACAGTCGTGAGCTGCTCAATTTTAAATTCGATCTCAATATTTTAATTTTTAATATTAGGTTTAATTTCACATTAATCATCAAATTATAATATAAGTTTTAAATTGATTACTGTACTTCAAACATTTCAACTAAACCCTTAATGTATTAACATCGTATCAATCACATCTTTTTTATTTACTTTGTTATTATAGTTTAAACATTAAATGACGCATCAAATATTACTTGAAATATATTTAAAACATATTGATCGAATTATAAACATGTTTTCACGTATTGTATGGACACATAGAATGGAATTGACGTATTATTAAATATTTTACCTTAAAATTTAAATCATAACATTTAAACCATAAATTCTAACTACAATCCCTAAATTTTATACCTCTAAACATAAATTCATAAACTCTAAACTCTAAATTGAATTCCTAAACTCTAAAACTTGAACGTTTATGAAAATAAAAAAAATTATGTCGTTAATGCATGGAATATTTTCTCTTCCAAATATATTGACATTATTTTTAACACATTAGATCAAGCTGACCATGTAACAAATACACATATGTATATAATTTAATTTATATGTTTAAATATGTTTTACGTTATGTTGAATATAGAAGGTCAAGGTTAGCTGTTGAACCATTGACGTTGGTGTAACTGTTTCAGTTAGACTGTTAGATTGCTGTTAGCAGCTGTTAAGTTTCTGTTTTAGGGTTCAGTTGTGCTATAAATAGCCACTCCCATCACTTGTATTCACCACCCTTTTCAAGTATTCTTTTGTGAACAATAAACTCATTCTTTTTCAATTCTTAGAGATCTTAATATGGTATCTTTCGCCAATATCCTTGAGGAGTGTCTTCCGTTTGCGTATGCTTCTTGCTAGTTTCTTCTAGTGTCTGGTATCTTCTGTTATTCCTTCTCTTTTCATCTTCCTTCTGTGCTGAACTTTCTTAGTTCCTTGTTATCTCCTGAGTCTTCTTGAAAATGAGTACTTCCAAGTCCTCCTCTACTGGGAAAATCTTCACTCACAAAACCATCAATGTTGTTCTTGATGAAATGAACTTCTTGTTGTGGAAACAACAAGTTTTGCTGACTGTTCGTATCCATCGTCTGGAAAAGTTTCTCACCGGACAACAAAAACCTCCATCTGAGGTGGTTACGAATGTCACTGGTCAATCGGTTCCTAATGATGCATATGAGGTGTTTGTTGCGCAAGATTTAGCACTTGCGTCCTGGCTGCTGTCTACAATTAGTGCTCACATATTGCCTTTGTTTGTTGGTGCTGAAACTGCGTCTGCAGTTTGGGATATTGTTCTTAAATTCTTCTCCAGTCGTTCGACAACCAGTGTTATGAGTCTGCATTGCAAACTAAGGTCCATCAAGAAAGGGGAACAGACCATGCGGTCTTACCTTACCCAGATTAAGGAGGTTTGTGATGCACTTGGAGCATGTGGTAGCAAGGTCTCAGATGTGGAGCACATTGCCACGATCTTGAATGGTCTTCTATATGAGTATCAACCCTTCATGGCTGTTATCACGTCTAGCAAGGATTTGTTCTCTCTTGATGGTGTTAAGTCTATCTTGATTGATGCTGAGACGCAGCTGAGAGGGTTTCATGTTGATGCACAACTCCATATTGTTGCGAATGTTGCTCACATGCATCTTGGTTCTGGCACAGGGAACCAAGATTCAAGAAATGGCCCTTTTTACAGTGGTGGTCGGATTGGCTCTAAAAGAAGAGGAATGATGCGATTGCAGTGCCAATTGTGCGGAAAAACTGGTCATTCTATTGATCGTTGCTGGCGCAGGTTTGACAAAACGTTCCCTAGTGTGCTAGCTAGGGCGTCTGATGATCGAAGTGGACCTTTTGGGAGTGGCATGGAAGCCAACAATGTGTGCTTCACATGTTGTTCTCAATCACATGCTGGAGTTGGGTCTGATACATGTGTGGTTGATTCTGGTGCAACCCACCACGTGACACTTGATGTTTTGAACCTTATCAACAGCACTGAATATGAGGGCCCTGGTAAGTTGGTTGTAGGTAATGGCAACAATCTGACCATATGTAAAACTGGTCAAGCATGTTTAGTGTCTTCTTCGCGTAATTTACTTCTAAAAGATTTATTTCATGTGCTTTCTTTAACCAAGAATTTGTTATCTGTTTCGAAATGTGCTAAAGACAATGATGTGTTTTTTTGAATTCCATGCCAAGACATGCCTTGTTCATGATGAGAAGACTGGGAAATTGCTTTTGCAATGGCGTGAAGAAGATGGGTTGTACAAGTTTGAAGCCATCAAGGATGTTGTTCGTGCTGAAGTAAATGTAGTCACTAAATCTAAAAATCCATTTGATGTATGGCATCAAAGACTTGGGCATCCTGCTCACAGCACTTTGATTCAAGTGTGCAAGAATGCCAACGTTGTAATTTATTCCAAAGATAATAAAAATTCAGTTTGTGTTCCATGTAGAGTTGGTAAAAGCCACAAGTTGCCCTTCTCTGATTCCTCTACAGTGTACACTAACCCGTTTCAATTAGTTTTTACGGATCTATGGGGACCCTCTCATGTTGTTTCTTCAGATAGTTACAGATATTATATATTATTTGTTGATGCTGCAACTCGACATTGTTGGTTGTATCTCTTAAAGACCAAAGAGCAAGCGTTACATGCTTTTATGGTTAAAACACAATTTGAAACTGAGATTAAGGAGGTGCAAAGTGACTGAGGAGGGGAATTTATAAAACTTTCTACTGTGCTGGCCTCCTTAGGCATTCTTCATCGCAAAACTTGCCCTCATACCTCTGAATAGAATGGGGTGGTCGAGAGAAAACATCGACACTTAGTGGAACTGACCCTGGTCTTGCTGGCTCAAGTGTCTCTCCATTTTAGGTTATGGTCATACGCTGTGAGCACTAGTGTTCATTTAATCAATCGTCTTCCAACATCAGTGCTTCAAGGCAAGTCACCATTTGAAGCCTTGTACAACAAACCTCCTAATTATGGACTCCTCAAAGTGTTTTGGTGTAGGTGTTTTCCCCATTTGCAAGATTTTCAGACTCATAAGCTCAGCTATAGATCAGTCCCGTGCACCTTCCTTGGATATAGTGCTCAACATCGTGGTTATTGTTGTCGAGCTTCAGATGGTTGTGTCTATATATCTCAACATGTTGTATTTGATGAAAGTTGTTTTCCCTTTGCAGAATCAGTTCGTGATGTACCAGTAGGGTCCCAGGGCAAGGTTACTTCATGTGCTTGTTTACCAATTGTTAAAGGAGCTGATCGTGTGTGCAGAGGTACTTCCTCTACAGTGCCACTTTATGGTGATGCTACTAACTTCAATCTTGAGGGGTCCACTACTTCCGGGCAATCAGCTAGTTCATCTTCGACTGTGCCTATAGAACACTCCCTTGGTCTCAATTCCAACACCAACGATGCACCTATGGGATCCACTCCTGCCTCACCTGCTGCAGTGAGTGTTCAAAATGCTCAGCCTCATGATTCATCTGGTGCTATACCTTCTTCGATAGCAGATTGCCCTGGTAATACTAATGATAGGGCTGAGCTAGATGATGTTGTTACAGTAGTTTCTCATGCAAATCGACATTCTATGACCACACGTAGCAAGAATAGGATCTTTAAACCTAAGGGCTACGTTGTGATGCATGCAGCTAAGGAAGTTGAACCATGCAATGTTCAGGAAGCCCTTGAGTCACCTAATTGGAGGGTGGCAGTGATGAATGAGTATGAGGCGTTAGTCAACAATGCCACTTGGACCTTAGTATCCCTACCTGAAGGGCGTTCGACGGTGGGATGCAAATGGTTGTTCTGGATTAAGAGGAATGTCGATGAGTCTATTCAAAGATATAAAGCACGATTAGTGGCCAAGGGATACTCTCAAGTCCCTGGCTAGGATTTCCGAGACACATTCAGCCCGGTGGTCAAGTCAGCAACAGTCAATGTGGTACTTGCCTTAGCTGTTGCACAGAAATGCAAGCTTAGGCAGGTAGATATTAATAACGCCTTCTTGAATGGAGAATTGAGTGAGGAAGTTTTTATGCAGCAGCCTCCAGGTTTCGAACAGTAAACTTCTGATGGTTCAATGCTCGTGTGCAAGCTAAGCAAAGTGTTGTATGGCCTCAGGCAAGCACCACGCAACTGGTACTCGAAACTCAGGGATCCTCTGGTCGACATTGGCTTCAAAGGATCCAAGGCTGATAGTTCTTTATTCATTAAAACTGGGGATGGTGGTGTTACCTATGTATTAGTCTATGTTGATGACATCATAGTAACATGGAGCTTAGAAGATGAAATTGAGGCTGTAGTTACTCAACTTGGCAGGAAGTTCTCCCTCAAAGATCTAGGATCCCTCAATTTTTTCTTGGGCATTGAGGTGAGACATATTGGTGACTCTATTATGCTAAGTCAGAATAAGTACGTTCTTGAGCTCCTTGACAAAGCCAACATGAGGAATGCAACTCCGGTACCAACTCCTATGGTGGCAAACCCCAAACTTACTCATGAGGATGCTGGAAGTTCCCTGATCAATGCCACTGAATACAAGAGCCTGGTTGGAGCTCTACTGTATGTTTGTCATACAAGGCCCGATATTGCTTTCAGTGTGAATAAACTAGCACAGTTCATGCACAATCCCTGTGAACAACATATGGTGGCTGTGAAGCGTGTGTTGAGGTATCTTAATGGTACAGCAGATTATGGCCTCGTGTTTGCAGCTAAAGTAGAACCATGTCAGCTGGTGGCGTTTGCTGGTGTCGATTGGGGTGGCAGCTCAGAGGATCGACGCTCGATCTCAGGTAATTGTGTTTATCTTGGAGGGAATTTGGTAATGTGGAACTCTCGAAAACAGAAGGTTGTTTCATGCTCAACCACTGAGGCTGAGTACAGGAGCCTTGTGGGTGCAACTTCAGAGGTGATTTGGTTAGATGCGTTGCTACATGATATGGGAGTACGACAAGATATGGTTCATGTCGTTTGGAGTGACAATTCCAGTGCCATTGCAGTGAGTGCCAATCCAGTTTATCATTCGAAGACAAAGCACATGGAGCTCGACGTGCACTTTGTTCGTGAGAAGGTTGCAGCCAACAAAATGCAAGTGAACTACGTCCCTGCAGCTGACCAAATCGCAGATGGCTTTACTAAACCCTTGTCCAAGGTTTATTTTCAGCTGTTTCGACAACGACTAGGAGTGTGCTCAGTTGAAGAAGCAGAAAAGGGAAAAGTAGGGAGTATGTTGAATATAGAAGGTCAAGGTTAGCTGTTGAACCATTGACGTTGGTGTAACTGTTTCAGTTGGGCTGTTAGATTGCTGTTAGCAGCTGTTAAGTTTCTGTTTTAGGGTTAAGTTGTGCTATAAATAGCCACTCTCATCACTTGTATTCACCACCCTTTTCAAGTATTCTTTTGTGAACAATAAACTCATTCTTTTTTCAATTCTTAGAGATCTTAATACGTTAGATCCGAACTGATATTCTAAACAACATATTAACTTAAATTTTAACAAATTAGAGTACATCTAAACTAATGTTGACTGCCATAAACAAAACAAACACATCAAATGGTTTGTTTTTATATATGTCGAGCCATTAAATCATCATCTCGGATCATGTGTGATACGCACTAGTTGATATTATTTGCTACATACATTTTAAAACAAACCTCCTGCATTTCTTTTATTACCACCATTATATATACTACAGTTCATCATTTTCCGTGATGAAACATCAAATTCAGTAGCTGAAGGATTATGAATTTCATAAAAACAGTTGGACCGAACCCTTTTTTCTATTATAAATAAGATATATAATACAACATAATTATATATCAATATCTAACAAATGAGGTGTTAAGGTATTTAAGAAAGACCCAGTGTTAAAATTTTAATGTTGTGAATAAAGTAAATTAGATTAGAAAAATTATCTTATAATATGTCTCTACAGTGCTTAATCTGGATTAATCGTCCAATGAGTAGAATATCGGTAATTATTACCTAGAGACAACTCAAAGATTTAGGGGTCATATGAAATTTATTAAAATGATGCCATTAAGTTAAAAATTAAATGTTTATTGACTTGTTGTGCGCGTGATAGACTGACTTTTGAATAAAAAATGAGTATAACATGACTCAAAATATATTTTCCCACATGCTCGATCACTAATCTATAACTAATCTTTTCTCTTGTAAACAATTAATTTAACTCAGAGTCCTCTTCTTTTTAAGATCTTGTGTGATCGTTTTTATTGCGCTTGTTCAAAATCATCATGGTTATATAAAAATAAAATTTATGATGTCATCTGAATTTTAAAAAATGACAAAATTAAATGAATATTCCCTTTTCGGGAAGTATCTAGAAAAATAATCTCATTAAAGATTACGTAAAAAAATGCCCCCTTTCAGCCGAAGTAAGATAAACTTATGTATGGCCAAAAGCGAATTATGAGGTCACGCTTAACTAAAAGTGAGTTATGTGTAAAAAAAAAAACTTGATAGATTAATTTTTTTATTTTTTACTTGCTCACTCAACACGGAACTCGCGTTTAGTTAAAAGCGAGTTCGAAATTCGCTTTTGGCTAAACACAAATTTTATCTTACATGGGCTGAAATATGATATTTTTTTATATAATCTTAGTTGTGGGTTGTTTTCTAGATAATTCTGGAGAAGCAAATATTTATTTAATTTTTGTCTTTAAAAAATTGAAGAAAACAAAGAGGTTTGATAGAGTCTTGTATTAATGAAAGTAGCTAGATAGCTAGGCATCTAGATTGTAGTTGGTAATTGGGTGGAAAATGATTCAAGGAATATATCACAATAAAGGGTGTTTGGGGAGGGAAGTCACATGCACGACGGTGCAAACGTGGGATTGCTAGACTTTTTGGCTAATTAAGTCAAAACTCCCAACAGAAAGCAAAAGAAAAAATTGAATCTAAATCAACATTAAAGTCAGAGCGGCGCTCATATAGCTTGGCTAAAGCATTAATGGAAAAGAAAATTACAGCCACGGGGAGGGGTTAGATAAGAACCATGTCATATTATTAATTTGTGACTGTAAACAATATAATTGTTTTGAGATTGTCATAATACCGCAAACTACAGTCGTATTTAAAATTATATTTATATTTAAAAAAATACGACGCAACGTTTATAACTGTAATATCGTGACCGCAACTATAATTTAATACTATGAACCATCCCCACTGGTCCTTTGACATAAAATATGAATGACAGCCAACAAGCTTTGCCCACACGTTCAGCCCCCCTCTCAGCCTAGCTTATGTCTATGCCGGCCAACCGAAGGTCTAGACGCTAGAAAGAAAAGAAATCGTTGCGGTCTATTACTCACGTTGACGCCTCCTTGTATAAAATTCAAAGCCTGAAAGGCACTCTATAAACACCCCACTCCCCCAACTTGTCTCCGGCCTTTTGCCTGATCAGATTTAGGTCAACTTACGTTTACATGTTATCTTTACTACAAACTAGTCTTAACTAAACATGTAAATGTTATTAGGAGGATTGTGCTTTATGTTGTCATTGGTCAAATTCTAGTCTTGATCTCTCTACTATGCTCACATTTGTGTTTTAGTCCATGTACTTTAATTTAACATAATTTGATCCATCATATTTTATACTAAACTTCTTGCACCTAAATCTAATTGTTTTTTTATACATTTTTTTATCAGTCTATTCAAGTACAAGGTAGTATTTGTGTCCTGTCTCAAATCTAGATAAACTCACGCACACATGTAAACTAAAACTGCCCGAACCCAGATCACCTAAGTGAAACACGTCACTCTTTATCACTGTGACCACTATTTATATTTATTAAAATTTATTTATTCAGTAATCTTTAAGAAATGATATTTAACGGATTCAATATTCAGAAATAGATGATGTAACATGTTTTGATGGTGGTTTTCCGTGTGAAACTCATCAAAAGCGATGGAAAGTGAGAAAGAGATGCTGTTTTTTCGTTCTAGAGAGAAGCTAATTAATTCAGTTGTCATTTTCTATTAGCAAATGGGATAGGGAGGCTGACTTTAATTCAATATCTCAAAAGTCAGGCTACCGGCTTTGCTTGCCCTCCCGTGGGACCAAACTAGAAGGGCTTAGCTAATCAAAAGGGCCAATCTCCTCTTAGGAACTTTGAAAAGGGAGCGACCTCACAAAGCCTGGTGTACCTGTTTCTACTTGCAAGCTTTCTAGACTTTGAAGACAATGGAGAGAACAAAGTAAAAGAAATATATTTATAGATGAGACTTTAACTCAATGGTAGGATTATGGTTCTCCGAACTTTGAGATTTTAGATTCGAATCATACCATACATTAATATATATCATGAGTATTTCTTTATGTATACAGTCCAACGAGCTTATTGCATATTTACTCTTTTAAAATAAACAACTAAATTTCTAACCCTACACCTTAAATTCCAACCATACACTCTAAATTCTAACCCATACAAATTAAATCTATAACAAACTAAATCCATATCCCCTAAAACAGAAAATGTTACGTACTCTAAAGGCAACATAACATGTGTATTGAAAAGGTTCTTCTAATTCCTGTAATGTCTCGTACTCTTTTCCTTTACATAGGTTTAGGGAGGTTTTTAACGAGGTGCGCATTCAGGGTAAGGCGTGTAAGATCTTTAAAAATCTAAATAATAAAACGCGCTTTTGCCGAACAAAAAAAAATATGTTTGTTGTCGGTTATGATTTTAATATGATTTTAAATCTCATCATGTGTGGCTCGAATGTAAATCGTTTGCCCCCTTATCATGCACCCACTTTAAAATAGTGAGTTTAGAGTTTAAGGTTTAAAGTTAGGGGTTGTGGTTAGAGTTTAGGGAATTAAATGTAGGGTGTAAAGTTTAGAGTTTAAGATGTATAAATTAGGGTTAGAGTTTAAAATTTAATTTTCAAACGATTTTTAATATGGGGTATAGAAGGGTGTAAATTTTTTTTACCCGTGTGGCTCTCGTCTAAAATTATTTTAGTGTAGACTCAATTATCAATCAAATCACATTTTGTAATAATTAATTGCAATGGTAGTTATTCGAGTGCATACAATTTTATCGGTAACTTAAAAAGGTTAAATAAATGTAAGAGATATTTTTGGTAGAAGGTTAGCATTTTAAACCGTTAATCTATGTTAACTTTACTTATAGGATGGGTAATTTACGTTGTTGCTTTAAGAGATATAAACAGAGAAAAGAGTGAGATATGGAGCTTGTAATTAGGGTTTCCATGTGTGAATGTTTGATATCTAGTTAAGCAAAAAAGACGTGCAAGAAAGAAATAAAAATCTTTTATCATTTTTTGTGTTCTTATTTATCTTATTACACTAAAAATTATGTTTAAAGTTTAAGGTTTATGGTTTAAGGTTAGGGCTTGTGGTTATGGTATAGGGAATTGGGAGTAAGGTGTATTTTTAGGGTATAGAGTATTGAGTTTAGAATTTAGAGTTATAACTTACAATTTAACTTTTTAATATTTTTAGTGTTTAGACATAAAAAAATCATCAAAAAAGGTAAAAGATATTTATCCCGCAGGAAGGGAGTTGGCATTCAGAAGCATCTTTCCAATGCAACATATTCTTTTAATGTTTTAATTTATGGGTAAACAACATGTTTACTCACCCAGCTTTCCATATATTTTTGTTCCGGCACCCAGCTGTTAAAAGTTTCAAATTAATCACTTAAATTTTGAATTTTGCCTGTTAATTAGGTCACTCGAACGTTAGTTGTTTTCTTTTTATTTATGAAACTAACCTAATATTTTTAACATTCATCTTCTCAATGGCCAACATCCTTCTCCTCTATCGTTCAACCGACGTTTGTGATATAATTGGTGCCAAAATGTTTCATTTTCTCCCTTCTTTCTTCTTCTCAATTTTGTTTCCTCGAAATTGAAAAATTCAAATCAAATCTCCGACCTTTTCTAGTTTGATTTAAAATCCCCACTATCTGATTAGTGTGAAATCGAGATATATTGTTTTTCGCCTCCTTCTTGATCTCCCCACTGTTCGGATTTGGAAGAAAATACTTCAAAGTTAGCGAATCAAAGTGAGTCCAAAAATTTGGGTTTTAGAGGAAAGCTCCATGGGGTTTTAACCAAAAAAAAAAATAAACGGCGTTAAAAAGAAGTAACAATCGGGTGATCTAAACGAGTAAAATTAAAACGTTTAGTAGTTAGATTAAAAATTTATATAATTGAGTGACCAAAACATGAACGGAATGAAAGTTGGGTGACTAAAAAAGTAATTACCCTTAATTTATTTAATAAAATTTCTTTCTTCTGTATTTCAATTTTGTTGACTAATAATTAAAATCAGTTTCGAATAGACTTCAAGATTCATAATATAATGGTGCTAAGTTTTAAGTTTAAAATTTAAGGAGGAAATAAAAAAGGTTAAGCACAACAAGAAAAAGAAATTGAAAAAGGCAGCATGGTTTAGATTAGGGAGATTAATTAAAGGTTTAGCCCGTGCCTGTTGTTATAATGTTTGCATTATTGGAAGCGTATCATGCGGTCAAGGGAGATTGCATGCAGTGCAATCTTTTCCAAACTAGGGTTTGGTAAGGGAAAACGAAAGCGATTTAATTTCTCAGTAAAACCAATAAATCCAAAGGAGAACTGGGTTGTTTGGGGATTTAGAAAATGTGTTGAACAATGAGTTTCGATAGGGACGAGAGAGCCTCTATAAAAGGAACAAAATTAGTCTGTCATTTTTCTATGTTAATTTATGAGAAATTATATCATAGGCCTGACTCATCATATTATTTATGGTCCCAACTAATAAAAAATATTCATTTCATTAATTTTTTATGTCATTATTTACCGAGTGAATCTTCACTCAGATTTATTGTAAATTAAATTAAAAAAATACTTTTTACTAATTATAGATTCACTCGGTAAAAAGATGACATGAAAAAATTTAATGAAATGAATGCTTTTTATTGGTTGAGACCATAGATGACGTGACGAGCTGGACCTATGATATAATTTCTCGTTAATTTATATGTTCAACTAATAATTTTATGTCACATGTATTAATGTTTATTTTTAATTGTTTTATTAATTTATTTTATTTTATTGATAATACACGTTACATAAAATCATTGGTGGGATGTATGGGTACAAGAATTCTATTCCTATAAAAGGCAATGTAACTCCCACGCTATTGCATTCAAACATTAAGAATTTGATGGATGGGGTCTTTCAATTCCTCCATTTTTGTCAAAGTAGAACCACTTTCTTTTCCTTTTAGCGACGAAAGTTTGTCTGATTCTTCAAGGTCAGGAGTCAGGACTCAGGACCACCTTTTTGCTTTCTTCTTGATTGTAAAGCCTAAACCTCCGTTACCTCTTTTTGTAACACCAAAAAAATTTCGTCCAAATTATAAATTTTAGATTTAAAATATCTCTAATTTAAAATTTTAATTTTGAAATCTCTAATTAAAAAATTTAATAATTGAGAATTTTTAATCTAAAACCTTAATTTTTTTATGAGGAACTAAATAGAATTTTTATCAAACTTGGAAGTTAATATAAAATTTCTTAAAAAAATTTAAGGACCACATATGAAATTTACCCAAATTAAGATTTTAAATTCTAAATTCCTACGTTTATATCAATTCTTAATTGTTTAATTTTTTTTCAACCCTTTATATTCAAATTGAATTCTAATTCTCATTTTTCTTAATACTTAATTGACTCTCTTTTTCAACTTAAAATCTTGTTTTTACTATATTATTATTATTATTATTATTATTATTATTATTATTATTATTATTATTATTATTATTATTATATTCTAAACCTAATTTTCTTAGATTACCACCGCTCAACTATATACATATAATCATAGTTACCACGTACAGAAATAAACCTAAGCCTTAAGTTTTAAAGTGTTGTTGCTCTTAATTATTCCCATGTTTTATGAATTTCTCTCAGGTTGATGCTACCATCACCTTACATCGAAGCCGCAACCGCCCTTTGTTCGTCGTTAGAGCTTTATTGTTGCGAGGTGTGTTTCTTACGGTGGTACATATATAAATTATTTTTCTGTGTGTTTTCTTATTGTGCTATATAAATGGTTTTACTGTGTGATGTTATTTTTTTTAATTTATAGGTATTTTACATGAGATGTGTCGTAGCATAAGAATTTTTTATGCATTCATACTTGAGATAGAGACTTATTTAAATAATGATTTTATGGACTACAAACTCAAATTATAGTATAGGATTGAGTAGAGATTTGAGTATTGTGATTTAATATCGTTGTGTGCATGGGTTGGGATTGTACGGTGGAAGATTATGGTGACGACCACTTACCGATTGGTAGATGTAGTGAGGAGTTATGGGGAAATTTTCTCTTATCGATTTGTGACATGTAGTTGGGTACATTGCATTGTGTTTATAAAATTAAATCGTTTGTGTTGTGAATCATCATTGTTTTGAACTTAAAGATTTTATAGAAATTATTGTCTTTGTGTTTACGGTTTTTCTTGCACTTTAGAGACACATTAAGCTCTTTAGCTTACTCCCCATAGTTTTCTCTTAGAGATATCTTTAGACTTTAGGCGACGTGGTACTTGAAGGATCTCATATTTTATTTTGTTATTATATTATTTAGTACGAAATCATTTTTAATTATTCAGATAATTATTTTATTATATTGAGATATTGATGTAATTTCATACTTTTGAGAATAAATATGTTTTGAGATTATTTTTCTAGAATTCTTTTACTATGGTTTTATTTCAGAGATTTTATATAAACATTTTAATATCTATTATGATATTTATGTTTTTATCTATTATAAGATATTTATTAAAGTACTATTATTTTATTTAAATTAAAGTATATTTTTTATAATTAGTTTTCTTGAGGGTTAAGTTTTTAAACGTGGCTTCCTAAATTTGGTCTTTTTTTCTAGGCTGGGTTTAGGGGTTACATTTAGTGATATCAGAGTTAAGTTCAACCCTCGAATTGTGAGGCTCACATAAAATTTTAAGCCGAAAATGATTTTTTGCATGCATATTAAATATTTTTTGGCAAAATGAGATTTTCTGATAAAAATTGTTATTTTAAAGAATTAAAAATATGTTTTGAATAGAGATTCCAAGTACCAACTATAATTTTAGGATTAATTCTTTTTGTAGATAGACTATTATGTCATCTCGTAGGAGCTCTAGATTAGCGACCGATCATGATCATACTCGTTCCTATAAATTTGAGACCTAAGCCTATCTGAAAACTTTGTGTTGTCATTTTTAACCTGATTCGAAATGCTCTTTTAAAATTTTATCTAAACATCGTTAAGTCTGAAATTTTGAGGACAAAATTTCTTTTAAGGGTGGGAGAGTTGTAACACCCCAAAAATTACGCCCAAATTGTAAACGCTAGATTCGCAAAATCCCTAATTTAAAAACCCTACTTTTGAAATCCCTAATTGAAAACCCTATCAATTGCATATTTTAATTCAAAACCCTAGTTTTCTATGAGGGACTAAATAATTTTTTTTATCAAACTTGAAATTTAATATGAAATTTCTTAAAAAAAAACCTAAAGGACCACATATGAAATTTACCCAAATTAAGATTTTGAATTCTAAATTCCTACGTTTATATAATTCTTAATTGTTTAAT
The DNA here is from genome assembly GCA_030270665.1 of Hibiscus trionum. Taxonomy (NCBI): domain Eukaryota; kingdom Viridiplantae; phylum Streptophyta; class Magnoliopsida; order Malvales; family Malvaceae; genus Hibiscus; species Hibiscus trionum. Next base: position 16,082,492 of record BSYR01000035.1, on the reverse strand, counting down.
TTTTTTTCAACCTTTTAGATTCAAATTGAATTTTAATTCTCCTTTTTCTTAGTACTAAATTGACTCTTCTTTTCAACTTAAATTCTTCTTCTTCTTCTTCTTCTTATTATTATTATTATTATTATTATTATTATTATTATTATTATTATTATTATTATTATTATTATTATTCTAAACCTAATTTGTTTATATTACCACCGCTCAACTATATATACAATCATAGTTACTGCGTACAGAAATAAACCTAAGCCTTAAGTTTTAAAGTGTTGTCGCTCTTAGTTATTCCCATGTTTTATGAATTCCTCTCGGATTGATGTTATCATTACCTTACATCGAAGCCGCAACCGCCTTTTGTTCGTCGTTAGAGCTTTATTGTTGCGAGGCGTGTTTCTTACGGTGCTACATATATAAATTATTTTTTTTGTGTTTTCTTACCGTGCTATATAAATGATTTTACTGTGTGATATTTTTTTAATTTATGGGTATTTTACATGAGATGTGTCGCTGCATAAGAATTTTCTATGCATTCATACTTGAGATAAAGACTTATTTAAATAATAGTTTTATGAACTACGAACTCGGATTACAGTACATAATTGAGTAGAGATTTGAGTTAGGATCCACTCAGATCTTTGGATAACTTTGGGCTCGTGTTTATGATCATAGAAAGTAGGCTTCCTTTTATGCATTGGGCTGTTTTATGCAATTACTTTCCATGTCGGTCCACTTCACTTGAGATGGAAATTTAATCATCAAGCTGTATAATTTTACGATATTGTAATGGATAGAAGATGCAACATAAGACAATTAACATCCTAATTAAGGGTGGGAATTGCGGTGAATATATGAAAATTGTGGGATTCGAATTGACGGGATGAAAAATAATCGAAATTTTCACTCACGGGGACGAGATGGAAGAAATTTTATCACTGAAGGTGAAGCTCAAATGAGTATAGGGACGAGGATTATTATATTCGAATCGTCGAAATAACTTAACTGTAAGCGTATAAATTACTGTGAGGATCTCTAATACAAAATTTTAAAAAATATATAATTAACTCTCATTTATCAGTATTTCAATGATTCAATCCATCAAGATATTTCTAACTTTTGTTTAAAACTTATTTAAGTTTGAATAATTTCTCTAGTAATTTACCTTTTTTTTGTTAATTAAGAGTACAATTTACCCTTTTATTAAATATATGACTTGTAAATTTAAATTAACCATATATTTTGGTTAGTAAAATAGTAAGTTTTGTTTGATTTTGTTGGGATGAGATTCTCAAAAACCATCAGAATCCGATAGGTATAGAAATGGAGACAAAAAAATTTGCCAAAGCATGTAATAGAAATTCTCCAAAACTTTCCCCGCAAGTGTTAGGGACGAAGTGAGAAATACAAAAACATCCTCACATCACCCCGGTTCCCGCCCCTAATTGTAATCTTACACATTTGCCACGTTTGGTTACATATGTGTTAATATAAGGGAAATATTATTATTATTATTATTATTATTATTATTATTATTATTATTATTATTATTATTATTATTATTATATGAGGTTTTATATTAATTTATCATAATATAAAAAGAAATATTAGTACAAATCTATATTTTTAAATTTTTTATACAATGCTTCGATTCACATCTTCATATATGTTGCACCAGTAACGATGTCGACTGAACTAAATTTATGTAAAAAATAATATCTATTCAAAATAATCAACAAGAAAAAAGGAAAAAGCAGTAAAAGAATTGTTGAGTTGATCACACAATTACAAATGGCCAAGAGGGGGGTGAATTGGCAATTAAAAATTTTGTAGGAGGAATTGGTGAAAAATTAAAGATGACACAAGTAGTTAGAGTGGTTCAAGTTCTCCAAATGAACTCTACATCCACTACCTTAGTTCCCACTAAGGATTTTCAACCAATTCACTACTTGAATTCTTCCACTTTTCTTGGATGAGGAGGTAACCTTACAAATTCGATTAAGCTTTCTACCCAAAGCTTAATCCACTCAATTTACAAAGAAAAGTTTTGGTAAACTCAAATAATTCCTCACAAAGGATAAATGTCTACCCAATTACAATTTCAATCACCCCAAACTCACAATACAAAATGACAATTGAAAACAATAGAGTTGGGTACAAGAATTTGACTTTGAAGAGCACTAGGGTTTGGATTTTTGCTTTGATGTTGCTTGTAGGTTCAATAGTTGTTGTCTGGTCAATTGAAGCTTGTTTTTATATTTTTGCATTGATTTCTAGCCGTTTGGGTAGTTGAGATCATCAATAGAGCCGTTGGGAGTAATTTTCCCGCATTAAATGCAGCTCTGCAGCCTACCGTATCGGTACTCGGGAATGGCGTATCGATACCTGCATCAAAGAGGAAAGAGCCGTTGTGCCTGAAAACATGGTGTATCGATACGCATAGAAGGCGTACCGGTACGGTTTTAAGGGGCGTATCGGTACGGAAGGCCGTATCGATACGGTTTTTGCTCACTAGAATCCCAAGCCAAGTTTACATAAAAAGTGTATCGATACGCATACCAAGCGTATCGGTACGGTATAACGATCTTTTGAAAATTGGGAAACCAACCAACTGACAAGTAACGGTCAAATAATTAAATGCTCAGATTTTTCAAAGATGAGCTGATCGTATCGATACGGTTGCAAGGCGTATCGGCACGGTTTCATGAAAACAGTTACCCAGATGAATATCGTATCGATACGGTTGCAAGGCGTTTCGGTACAGTAACTCCATTAAAATTCTAGTGGCAAAAGAGGGTATCGATACGCCTGGGCGTTTTTGCATACTTAGGCTTGAAAAACATAGAAAAAAGACTTAGGGAACTATATATGTTTAAGAGCCAATCTTTAAATATTATTTTGTTCAAAAATACTTGTCAATTGTGAGACTTTAAAGAGTACTTAAAAATTTATTGTTTTGCAAATTGGTCCTTAAGTTTATGTGTTATATCAAAATCAATTTCGGTTTTACAATCTCCCCTTTTTGATATAACAAAACCATAAATAAATTTTTAAGTTTTTGAAACTTTGAAAAGCTTTCTCCCCCTTACTTTAAGATAGATTTTCAAAAAAAAAACATTTGACTATATGATCCATTCTATGATCCTTCTCCTCCTTTTTGTTAGATCAAAATAGAATACAAGGATAATAGCAATATAGAGCAACAATAATTCATTAAACTTAAAGCAAACATAAGAGCTCAAATTCATAAACTTCAAAATAAACATAAAGGTTCAAATGCATAAATTTCAAAGCAATCATCATAATCCAAACTTTAAAGACCTAAAAACATAGATAATAGGCATAAACTTCAAATCCTAAAAATAAAAGTGCAATAACAAAGATAAAAGACTAAATGTCCTAAGATGAGATGCATGATCTACTCGTCCCCTTCTTCATCATCATCGTCCTCATCATCTTCTTATTCATCTTCTTGAGAGGGTTGATTCCTTCGGTTTTGATTGATCCAAGCACCATGGAAGGCGGTAAGAGAGATATCCATGGAGTTTTGGCGAGCGGCCATGGTGTCTATCTTCTTTTTCATGCCTTGGACGCGATCCTCTAAGGATGTGAAACGATTATCCATCGCGGTGAACTTCTCATTTAGGAAGGTCATGAGAGTATCCATGGAGGAGGAATCAAGAGGAGCACGGTGAGAGCTCGAAGAAGCACGAGAGGCATCGATCGGAGCAACGTGCGGAGGATCTTGAGCATTGCGAACGCAATCATTATCAACATAAGTGAAACCGGAACGAGCTAGGGAACGCTCATCGATGGGTAGGCCAAGGGTTTCGGGAAAATCATGTGAACAATCAATGCCAAGGGAATGAAATAGAAAACTCAAAGCCGTTGAGTAGTAAAAAGAGGAGACTTGTTTGGTGTGACGGTGTTGAACTAAAAAGACAAGGTCGGCAAACATAATTTGACACAAATTTGGACGTTTACCTTCTCTAAAACACCTAAGCCAAAAATCATCCGTTTGACGAATAGTTGAATATTTCCCACCCGATGGACGAATGAACAAAGAAACAAGAAGATGAAGGATACGGTCATGAGCAATTAAAACTTTAGTTGGGCCTAAAGGACCCGTACCCAAAGATTGTTCATTATCAATACCAACATCTTCAAAACCAAAGACATTACATAAAGTTTTTTGATCAATTTGAAAAGTTTTACCCATAACAGAAGATTCGATAGCAATGACACTCTCCCTAGCTTCATCATGAATGCATATGGCATTAGAAAAGAACACGATGGCTAGATTCCTATAGAGTATAGGAGGAATGCTCAAAAAGGTTAAAAATTTCCATTGCTTAATTAAAGATAGATATTGAAACTTGAAACGGGCATAATTTAAGAAAGGGATTGACACAACACGCTCTTCCCTAAGGTTCATTCCTTGAAAAAGTTTATATCGTTCCATATCACCATCCTCGGGAAAACTTAATTGGATAATATAAGGAAGGTTAGGTGTAGGATTACCCTCGACATCCTCAATAGGATTGGAAGTAGAACGATGACGCTTAGTTCCCTTTTTCGGTGCCATAACCCTGAAAACACATTAAAAAGATTCGAATATGTATGCAATTAACATCCTATTCATTCCAATAAATTCTAATAATTCAAGGTAATTTGCAAAAAGAATTTTAATTTTAAAGAGATATTCACAATTTTAAAAAATAAACAGTTTAAAAAAATCGAATATAAAATATATTCGAATGAAAAATTTTAATTAATTGTTTTTAAAAAAAAAATTATGAAAAAGATGAAACCCATAACAATCAAACAAGGTTTGTACAAAAAATCAGTTGAAACAACAATTAAAAACAAACGAAAATTAAAGAAAATAGAAAAGAGAAGTTTTATACCTTGAATCTTAGAATGGATGAAAGAGGGAATGTGAATGCACAAGATTTGATGCCAAAGCTTTGCCTTGATGTGTAGAGTAAAAACCCTCAAGGAATTTTGAAGATTGATGGTAAAATTTAAAGGATTGAGGGGGTTTATATAGGGTTTCGCGGCTAGGGTTTTTGAGAGAAAAAGGGTTTTTGAGTTTTTAAAGAGTTTTAACAATTGCAACCTTAAATAGCCTCTCCGTCGAGGGCGTATCGATACGCTATACACGCGTATCGATACCCTTTAACCCTAATTTTATATTTGTCGTTACTACCGTATCGATACGCGAGTCTGTATCGGTACGCTTGGCTTTGACTATTTCCCTTGACTTGTACCGTATCGATACGCGTGGTCATATCGATACTCGTTCATCCTAAAAAATTCCCAGTTATCAACCCGTATCGATACGCTTTGTAGCCGTATCGATACACCTTTACCAGATTATGCAGATTTGACATATTTAAGTGTAAAAATCCAATTTGAAACGTCCCTAAATGCATGTAGATGTCATATGAACAAGTTTTAATGGCTAAACTTAATACATACTCCCCCTAGCAACATGCATAGAAGTAAGAGGAACAAAATTAACACAAGCATGAATCACAAACAATTTCAAGCAAATTTAGAAATTTTGGGACCTAAAAGGGTCAAGAAAGGCTAGTTAAACCTAACTCTCTCCTAAGGGTCCAAAAGCGCTCTTTATCTAAAGGTTTTGTAAATATATCCGCTAATTGGTTCAAGGTGTCAACAAACTCTATAACAACATCATTTTTCAAAACATGATCTCTAATAAAATGATGTCTAATTTCTATGTGTTTAGTTCTAGAGTGTTGGATGAGATTCTTAGTGAGACAAATGGCACTAGTGTTGTCACACCTAAGGGGTATGGTTTCTATTTTAACACCATAATCTAAGAGTTGTTGCTTCATCCAAAGGACTTGAGCACAACAACTCCCTAAGGATATGTACTCTGCTTCGGTGGTAGATAAGGCTACGCTATTTTGTTTTTTAGAGAACCAAGATACGAGCATACTACCTAAGAATTGGCATGTCCCGGAAGTACTTTTCCTATCTATCTTACACCCCCATAATCCGCATCCGAAAAAGCATGAAGGCTAAAGGAAGAGTCTTTAGGATACCAAAGGCCTATAGTAGGTGTGTCTCTAAGGTATCTAAAAATTCTCTTAATGGCAACTAAGTGTGATTCTCTAGGACTAGCTTGAAACCTAGCACACAAGCAAACACTAAATATAATATACGGTCTACTTGCGGTAAGGTAAAGCAAAGAACCTATCATGGATCTATAAAGCTTAGAATCAACACACTTACCTCCTTCATCTTTGTCAAGCTTTATGGAAGAACTCATAGGTGTGGCTTGAGGTTTTGCATTCTCCAAGCCGAACTTTTTGAGCATATCATTCACGTACTTAGCTTGATTTATGAAGGTGCCATCTTTCCTTTGTTTGATTTGGAGTCCCAAAAAGAATGAGAGCTCCCCCATCATGCTCATCTCGAACTCACCTTGCATTAGCTTAGAAAATTCTTTACAATAACACTCATTAGTAGAACTAAAAATGATATCATCAACATAGATTTGTACTACTAAGATGTCATTGTTATATCTTTTAATGAAGAGTGTAGTATCCACTTTTCCTTTTTCAAAACCCTTTTCAATTAATAAATTTGAAAGTCTCTCATACCAAGCTCTAGGAGCTTGTTTTAAACCATAGAGAGCTTTTGTTAGTTTAAACACATGGTTTGGAAATTTTGAATCCTCAAAACCCAGTGGTTGTTCCACATACACTTCTTCATTTATAAACCCATTTAAAAAGGTACTATTTACATCCATTTGAAAAAGCTTGAAATTATTATAACATGCAAATGCTAAAAGCATCATAATAGCTTCCATCCTAGCTACGGGTGCATATGTCTCGTCAAAATCAATTCCCTCTTCTTGGGTATAGCCTTGAGCAACAAGCCTAGCTTTGTTTCTCACTATATTACCACTTTCATCTAATTTATTCCTAAATACCCATTTAGTTCCTATAGTAGATTGATTACTAGGCCTTTCAACTAATGTCCAAACTTTACTTCTCTCAAATTGATTTAATTCTTCTTGCATGGCCAAAATCCAAAAGTCATCTTTTAAAGCTTCTTTAATATTTTTAGGCTCAATGCATGAAAGAAATGCAACATGGTTCATTAATTTGAGAGAGGATCTAGTAGTTACCCCCTTGGATGGATCACCTAAGATTTCACCACCTTTGACATAGTTGAACTCCCTTGGGTAAGACACTTCCTTTTCCTCAAGAGCCAAGTCCTTCAAGGCTTCAAGAGGTGGATCTTGTGTATCCTCATCTTTAGTTGAAACCTCATCCACCTTTGACGTTTGTCCTCCATCAATGACATCAAGGATTCCTACATCATCATCATCACAAGATTCCTTCCTCGGAAGGAGGTTATCATCGAAAACAACATGTATTGACTCTTCAACTACTAGAGTTCTTTTGTTAAACACACGATAGGCTTTAGAGTTTAAAGAGTACCCTAAGAAAATAACTTCATCACTTTTAGCATCAAATTTACCTAAGTTTTCTTTACCATTATTCAAAACAAAACACTTGCAACCAAAAGGATGAAAATAGCTAATGTTAGGCTTCTTAGATTTCAAAATCTCATAAGGTGTTTTCTTCAAAATTGGCATAATCATTACTCGATTTATAATATAGCAAGCGGTATTTGTGGCTTCCGCCCAAAAATATTTAGGTAAATTATTTTCGCAAAGCATTGTTCTAGCCATTTCTTCTAAAGTTTGATTTTTTCTCTCAACTACCCCATTTTGTTGAGGAGTGCGAGGTGCGGAAAAATTGTGGCTAATCCCATTTTCATTTAAAAACTCATCGAAACCTAGATTTTGAAATTCGGTTCCATGGTCACTTCTAATGTGAGAAATTTTAAGTTCAAGATCATTTTGAGTTATTTTAGAAAATGTGATGATTTTTTCTAAAGCCTCATCTTTTGTACTTAAGAATAGAACCCAAGTAAACCTAGAATAGTCATCTACAAGCACAAAAGCATATGATTTACCACCCAAGCTCATTGTTCTAATAGGCCCAAAAAGATCCATATGAATCAATTGTAAACATCTACTAGTGGAGACATCATTAATGAATTTAAATGAAGTTCTATGTTGTTTACCCTTTGAACATGCATCGCAAATTTTATCATTAGAAAATTTAAGTTTGGGTAAACCTCTAACTAGATTAAGGGAAATTAATTTCTCTAAGACACTCATGCTAGCATGTCTTAATTTTCTATGCCAAAGCCATGAGTCATGTTCATCATGTGCAACTAAGCATGTATGAGATGAATGGATGTCATCTAAATGCACCATGTAAATATTGCCTATTCTATATCCTATGAGCATTAGTTGATTTGTTTTAATGTTTACAATTTTGCAACCACTTTTATCAAATAAAACATTAAAACCCTTATCACATAATTGACTAATGTTCAACAAATTATGTTTAAGACCGTTGACATACAAAACATTTTAAATGAAAATAGAAGAGTGATTACCAATGGAGCCTATTCCTTCAATGTGGCCTTTGGAGTTGTCACCGAAAGTCACTACTCCACCACTCTTTGGCTTTAGTTCCACGAATCTACTCTTGTCACCGGTCATATGTCTTGAGCATCCACTATCAAGGTACCATGAGTTTTGGCTTGAAGCTTTGGCCTTGTAGCAATGCTCCTCCTACAAACAAAGAAATTAGGCCTTGATTTTTGGTACCCAAATCATTTTGGGTCAATGAGTGTTAGCCTTCAAAATTTTGGTTCCCTTAGGAATCCAAGAAGCAATATCATTCATATTATTAGAAATAATAAGCTCCTTAGGAACCCAAACACTCCTAACTCTTTGACCTCTAGATTGCTTATTAAAATTTCTTTGTTTAGGAATAAAGGGTTTTCTTTTTACATATTAGGATTTAGAAGGATTTCCTTTTTCAAAATTGTTTTTCCCAATAGCAATAGATGTTTTAAGATTATTCACTTCCTTTGTGTGATAATCTTGAAAATCGGAAAGAAGTTTTTCAAGTTCAAGATTTTTTGTTTTAAGATCATTTGAAAGATGTACTAAAAACAAAACTTTCTTTTCCAATTCGGAGTTAGCTTTAGAAAATGTCTCATTTTGATTTTTTAAATCGGAAATGGTTTTCTTGTTTTTCAAAATGGATTCTTTGTATTTTCCTACTAACTTATCGTAAACCTCTTGCAATTCATCATAAGCATCTTGAAGTTCATCAAAAGTAAAATCAAAATTGGATAAGTTAGAATTTACCTTTGGTTCATCATCAATGGCCATGAGACAAAGATTGGCCACTTCCTCCTCTCCCTCGGATGACTCATCGTCACTCCAAGTTGCTATTTGAGCTTTGAGCTTGTTCTTCTTCCCAAAGCTCTTTCTCTTCAATTGAGGACATTCAGAACGAATGTGACCCGGCTTCTTGCATTCTTAGCAAGTGATTTGGTCCTTCTCCTCTTCCTTACTCTTGCTCTTGAAGTCTCCCTTTCTAATAAATTTTCTTTCACGATTAGACTTCATGAACTGAGTAAACCGTTTGGCCAACATGGCCATCTCCTCATATTCATCTTCACTTGAATCGCTTTCTTGATGTGAAGCTTTAAGAGCGATTCCCACTTTCTTCTTGTCAACTTCTTTCTTCTCAACCATTTTCTTCTCTTCTTCTCTTCCCTTCCTCATGATCTCATGGGTGAGTAGAGATCCAACAAGAGCATCAAGCTTGAGAGTCTTCAAATCTCTAGCTTCAATAATAGACGTTCTCTTGCCATCCCAGGACTCCGGAAGAGAGTACAACAATTTCCTTACTAGTTTGTCTTCGGGGATGATCTCTCCGAACCCCTTCAATCCGTTGACAATGACCGAGAATCGATCAAACATCTTGGAGACACTTTCATCAGGATCCATCTTGAAATTTTCATAGTTTAGATTGAGTAGCCCAATCTTTGTCTCCTTGACATCACTAGTTCCCTCATATGTTGTCTCGAGGGTATCCCAAACCTCCTTGGCATTTTCGATTGAAGACACCTTGGAGTAGATATTCGGACCAAGTGCACAAAATATCACATGGAGAGCTTTGTCATTCACTTGCATCCTTCTTCTTTCATCATCCGTCATCTCGGCTTTTACCTTTGGGACAAGTCTTTCTCCATCTCTCTTTATAGGAATGTATGGACCTTCTTCAACCACATCCCACACCATGTAGTCGGTAGATTTGATGAAGAGCCTCATCCTATTCTTCCAATATGGGTAGTTATCCCCATTGAAGAATGGTGGCTTGGTGGTAGATTGGGACTCATAGTTGGAGGTGGAAGCCATTGCTTGACTAGTTGTTGATCAAACTCTCCTAGAATCGACTCAAGAGAGTTGTAATCCTTCCAATGAGTGTAGCTCTGATACCAATTGTTGAGTTGATCACACAATTGCAAATGGCCAAGAGGGGGGTGAATTGGCAATTAAAAAATTTGTGGGAGGAATTGGTGAAAAATAAAAGATGACATAAGTAGTTAGAGTGGTTCAAGTTCTCCAAATGAACTCTACATCCACTACCTTAGTTCCCACTAAGGATTTTCAACCAATTCACTACTTGAATTCTTCCCCTTTTCTTGGATGAGGAGGTAACCTTACAAATTCGATTAAGCTTTCTACCCAAAGCTTAATCCACTCAATTTACAAAGAGAAGTTTTGGTAAACTCAAATAATTCCTCACAAAGGATAAATGTCTACCCAATTACAATTTCAATCACCCCAAACTCACAATACAAAATGACAATTGAAAACAATAGAGTTGGGTACAAGAATTTGACTTTGAAGAGCACTAGGGTTTGGATTTTTGCTTTGATGTTGCTTGTAGGTTCAATAGTTGTTGCCTGGTCAATTGAAGCTTGTTTTTATATCCTTGCATTGATTTCTAGCCGTTTGGGTAGTTGGGATCATCAATAGAGCCGTTGGGAGCAATTTTCCCGCATTAAATGCAGCTCTGCAGCCTACCGTATCGGTACTCGGGAAGGGCGTATCGATACCTGCATCAAAGAGAAAATAGCCGTTGTGCGTGAAAACAGGGCGTATCGATACGCATAGAAGGCGTACCGGTACGGTTTTAAGGGGCGTATCGGTACGGAAGGCTGTATCGATACGGTTTTTGCTCATTGGAATCCCAAGCCAAGTTTACATAAAAAGTGTATCGATACGCATACCAAGCGTATCAGTTCGGTATAACGATCTTTTGAAAATTGGGAAACCAACCAACTGACAAGTAACGATCAAATAATTAAATGCTCAGATTTTTCAAAGATGAGCTTATCGTATCGATACGGTTGCAAGGCGTATCGGTACGGTTTCATGAAAACAGTTACCCAGATGAATATCGTATCGATACGGTTGCAAGGCGTATCGGTACGGTAACTCCATTAAAATTCCAGTGACAAAAGAGGGTATCGATACGCCTGGGCGTTTTTGCATACTTAGGCTTGAAAAACATAGGAAAAAGAATTAGGGAATTATATATGTTTAAGAGCTAGTCTTTAAATATTATTTTGTTCAAAAATACTTGTCAATTGTGAGACTTTAAAGAGTACTTAAAAATTTATTATTTTGCAAATTGGTCCTTACGTTTATGTGTTATATCAAAATCAATTTCGATTTTACAAGAATCATTTAAAAAATATTTATAGCCCCAGAAGGCCAGAACACAACTGATGCTTGTTATCATTTTAGTATGCGAATGTACATTCAAAATCGTACACATTTCCCATCATTCAATATATTTCCTACCTGCCTACTGATATTCACTCCACAAGAAACAGCGACAGAAAGGAAGAAAATTGTACAAAATTTAGCACTTGGTGATCTTCAATCTCCTCACAGCTGACAAGAACATCCTACACATTGCATCAAAATAATCAGATTCAGCTCTGGTTCATCATCATAATTCATATGTAATGAACAAACAAAATGGAGTCTAAATTACTTACTCCCATGGAACATCACCAACCATCATCCAATCCCCTTCCCTGTCTTCGTACGTTAAAACACCGTATTTCTCGTACCGGTCTCCGTCCATCTCAGCCCCTGCATGTCATAAAACTTCATTACTCGGATCTTTCCCAAAAATAAAGAACCCTAGAAATCGGTAATTGACTTAACAGATGATGTCTGTGTTGAACATGAGCTCCAGAGTCCTTATCAGATCCTAGTAATTCCGGTGAGCCAACAGGTCTATCTTTCTACCAATAGGAACCCCTTCCATGTAAACTTTTACATAGAAAGTTGCACCGTTGCACTCATTTTCTTCTTCCGTAACCGCCTGTCTTAATACCGATGGCCGCCCCCTGACATACGCCGGTAATTAACTCGCACATCAGCACAAAAGCAACTACTATTCGAAGTGATTATTAAAGAAAATTAAAATCAAACACCTTGTGTAGGAGATGCTGAGACCAAGCCTGAGTTCAGTGCTAAGGTCCCTCTGCAAGGAAGAAGAAGAAGATGAAGAAGCAACATTGCCTGAGAAACCGAAGTAGGTGCTGCTCTCGGTCGAAGATGAAGAAGAACTGGCTCGCCTGCCCATTTTCTAAGATTTACTTTTTGGTGAAGATTCAAGAGTGGAGACAAATGAGCCGCCACCTTGGGGTTTAAATAACCAGGACGAGTTCAACTCGTGTTTAATCGCATCTTTAGATATCAGAATACTAACCAGCTAGCTAGTGCTCAACTTTGTTGGGAGAAGCAAATCAAAGAACGGGAGCTCTTTGTTTTCGTCATATAACTGGCTCTGCTTGGTTGGTGGGCCGATATGTAGACAGACAGGGCGGCCGACATGTACACGTACGTGTCGCCTACCAATACTAAAACATGATTTTGTAACATTTGTATTGGACTTTGACTCAATGAGGTGCACGAGCAGGCAGTTTCATGTTTGATGTTCAAGGATTCACGGGTATATAGTTCGTATAGTTTGTAACGCAAATCAGTAATTTGCGGCATCTCTCTCGTTTAAACACATGTAGGCTTCAAAATTATGTCCCAAATCAATGTTCAACCGATATAGTTATCGTGCCGTGTAAACTATTAATTAATCGAATCATCAAAAATATTTATGTTGAGCATAGAATTTGTACATTGTTGGTATGCCTGATCAAATGACATTTTTAATAATTTCTTTATCTTTCTTCGATGTTTTTTCTCTGAATAAAATTTCCTTTCATGCATTTTAAATCTTCATTCAATACCTTATACCTAGACATGCAAATGTTTTGATTTGACAATGAAAGTTTTTAAAAAATCAAACATACTACACTAATGCTCATCAAGTGGTTTCTTTTCCAACCTTAATTTCTTCAATGAAAGTTTATTTTTATACAACATTTAAATTATTTATAATTTCTTTAAATTTCTGAATTGGAAATAATCATTAATCTATTGTCTTTAAAAGATGTCAACCAAATTAAAATTAAGTTAACATTCTTTTTTTTTATCTAAGTTAATGTTTATTTTTTGAATAAACGAATTAATGAAAAATAAAGAAATACTTGTATAATGTAAACTTAAAGTTGTTTTAAGATTTGTACTAGCTAGCTAATGAACTCTCTTAATTTTGTTTGCTATGAAAGATAGAAATGAGAAATTATGAAAAAATTTGCTAATTAAATGTTTAAAATTCATAACCATTTTTTAAAGAAAAGATCAGGCCTCATTAATTCATAACTATTGTTTACTTTGAATATTAACCATTTGATTAACAATTTTTTTATTCTTTTTCATTTTCATCCTTCCAACCAATTAAAAGTTAGAAAAAAAACCTTAAAAAACCATCATAAAGACAACAACTGAACTCAACATTATTTATCGAAGAGATCATTTAAAATGTTTAAATTTAAAGGGAGAGAACAACATAAATTATATATTTTTAAAAGACTAAAATACAATTTTACTATTAGTACATCTTATTTTTTAAAAATAAAAATAAAACTTTTAGAGAGCGGGGCCTTACCGGTCTCTCAAGACTCAAAGGTACTGGCCCCGCGTAGAGGAATGCAATTAAAACAAATTTTGAAGCACAATAAAAAAGGGGGTGTACATCTCTCTTTAATCAAAACCAAGCTTAATTATTGCTTAGGAGACCATAAACACTTATTAACAATTATCTAGATACGCGGTAAGTAAAGGACAAAAATCACCAACTCATTTCGGTATTATTTTCTATGTTCAACATTAAAAAATTAAATTTTAAGCTTTAACACTAAATTTTAAATTTTAAATCATAAACTTTAAAAAATACACTCTACTTAATTCACTAAACTTTAACCCTAAACTCTAATCTTAAACATTAAACCATAAACTTAATTTTTTAGTATGGGACACCGGAAAAGAGTAGAAGACTTCTATTCTAAATTAAAGGTATAGACTTTAAAATTTTAGATTCGAATTATCTGAAGTCGAATATAAATAATTATAAAAAAAGAAAGTTAATAATCCTTAAAAAGAAAATCATTAGTTAGTGTAATATCGTATCGATCGATGACACTTAGGAGGGATCCCCCATGCACGTTAACGAGGAAAGAAGGAACAAGAAATCTTGCTTACACCAAAAGAAACGCCAATTTTAGCGAGCGAAAGGAAAAATAAACTGGAGAAAAAGAAAGCAAAATGTCACAACCCGCCTATTTTCTCCCACAAATCCAAACCGAGGTTCAAGACCCTCCTTGGGCCATTTTGACGCCAACTAGCACCAAGGGGGATATCACAAGGGTCATGGACGGCCAAGCACTTAAAGGAACAAGCCACAACGTTCTAGAAAGGTCCGGGACATTCTATCCAACTCTAGACAAACCCGGGAGGCACCAGAAGGCCCCAGAAAGCTCGGGAAAGCTCGGGAAGGATCGAGACTACTCTGGAAGACCCTGGAGTTCTCTAGAACATGTTGGATAGTTGTAGATATCTATAGACATGTATAGATATGTATAGAATACTCTAGAAAGATGTGGATGTATACTAGATATTTTAGGAGGCACAATTGTGACCGTTGGATCAAATCGATCCTAGCCGTCCATTAGGGAGGTGGGAGCCTATAAATAGGGCCACCCCCTCATTTTGTACTCACTTAGAAAGTCAAGCATTGTAAAGCATTCAAGCTCTCTTGTAAGCTTCCTTTATTAAGCTAATACAAGTTTCCTTACTTGTAATTCTTCTAGCCTTCTCTTGTGTTACTTAGCCAAGTGTTGCGAGGGACATTAAGGCTTGTTAGCATTGCCAAGAGTTGCTAACGCCGCACGGATCGGGTTTGAGAGAATACGTCCGTGACAGTTGGTATCAGAGCGTGTTTCGAGACCCGGGATATGGTGAAGTCAGGCAAAGTTCAAGTGGCTAGCTCAACCGAGGCAGAAGTCACCCAAGAACAACAACGAGGGCGAGAGGAGATGGCTGATCCCAGTGCGACTAGACCAAGGGGCAAGTCGAGGGACGTGATCTCTAGCTTTGAGAACCGTCTAGCCCATGTAGAGGAGAACGTGGGAGGCATAGGGGCCAATGTGGACGACCTTACCCAACGGGTGGAAGGCCTTGAGGCCGAGGACGCCGAGCTCCACACCGCCATGAAGGCCATGATGGTGAAGCTAGAAGAGGCCATGCGAGCAGAGTTGGGACAAGTTCGCGACCTTCTCATGAGTGAGCTCTCCAAGGTACATGCTTCTCTTCAAGAAGAGCTAGACCATACCCGTGCCCAAGTCGAGGTACTACAAGGCGATGTGGCCTTGTGTAAGCGTGTTATGGTTTCCGGGCCAAGCACCTCTTATGAGTCTAGGAAGGTTGAGGTGCCCAAACCAAAGACCTTCTCAGGAACCCGCAACGCTAAGGAAGTCGAAAACTTCCTATATGGCTTGGAGCAGTACCTTGTGGCCGTTGGCATTGTGGACGAGGCCTCCAAGATCCAAACCGCTACTTTGTACCTTACCGACACCGTCATGCTATGGTGGAGGAGAAGGCGCCAAGACATTGAGAAAGGTACGTGTACTATCTCTACTCTCGATGATTTCATAAAGGAGCTTAAGAAACAATTCTACCCCGAGAATGCCGAGGAAGAAGCACGAGGCCGCTTGCGAAGGCTAAAGCACTCAGGGAGCATCCGAGATTATATCAAGGAGTTTACCAATCTAGTGCTCGAGATTCCCGACATGTCCGATAAAGACTCCCTCTTCCACTTTATGGATGGTCTCCAACAATGGGCCAAGACTGAGCTCAAGCGACGAGGAGTTCAAAACCTAGCCGATGCCATTGCCATAGCAGAAAGCATTGTTGACTACACTAGCAACAAGGAGTCCAACAAGTCGAAGGACAAGAAAGGTGGCCATGGCAAAGGTGGGGGAGACAAGGGCCATCGCAAGGAGAGCCATCAAGAGGCAAGCTCGCCCAGGCACCAGGACTCATCATCTTGGAAGAACAAAGGTAAAGCCAAGGACGCTCGAGGCACGAGGCGTCCCCCACCCAACAAATGCTTCATTTGTGATGGCAACCATTGGGTCCGAGAGTGCCCACAAAGACAAGCGCTTAACTCGCTCCTAGCCAAGCATCGAGAGGGAAGCGACACCGACAAGGATGAAGAGGGTGTCCAGATGGGTTCCCTACAACTTCTTAACGTCCTTCAATCCGCCCCAAAGACAGAAGCTAAAGGCTTGCTTTACGTGGACGTGACCATCAATGGGAAGGCGACTAGAGCCATGCTAGACACAGGTGCGTCCCATAACTTTGTTTCCATTGAAGAGGCCAAGAGACTAGGGCTCAAGGCATCAGGAGGGGGAGGCTCTATCAAAGCAGTTAAATCTGCCGCTCGACCCATCCATGGCATAGCTCGTGGGGTCAAGACCAACGTGGGGGCTTGGTCGGGTCAGATCGATTACTCAGTCGTGCCCATGGACGACTTCCAGGTTGTTCTAGGACTTGAATTCCTAGATCGAGTCAAAGCCTTCCCCGTGCCATTTGCCAACTCTATGTGCATCATGGATGGCAACCGAGCTTGCGTGGTCCCGACGACTAGGGCAACCAAACAAGATGCCAAGGTTCTCTCAGCACTTCAATTCAAAAAGGGCATCAAGAGGAACGAGGAAAGCTACCTAGCAATCCTTCGAGAGTACGATGACGAGGAACCTTTGCCCAATGAAGATCTACCGAGGGAGGTAGCCCAAGTTCTCGAAGAATTCAAGGATGTTGCACCCCCAGAGCTACCCAAGAGGCTACCACCAAGGAGAGAGGTGGACCATGCTATTGAGTTGGAGCCAGGGACTAAGCCACCAGCCATGAGCGCTTATCGCATGGCACCCCCTGAGTTGGAAGAGCTAAGGAAGCAACTCAGGGAGTTACTTGATGCAGGATTCATCCGACCCTCCAAGGCACCATTTGGGGCACCCGTTCTTTTCCAAAAGAAGAAGGATGGTTCTCTCAGAATGTGCATCGATTACCGAGCGCTCAACAAGGTCACCATTAAGAACAAGTATCATATTCCTTTGATCTCAGACTTGTTCGATCAGCTTGGACATGCACGTTATTTCACCAAGCTTGATCTTCGCTCGGGGTACTATCAGGTGCGCATAGCCGAAGGTGATGAGCCGAAGACTACATGCATCACCAGGTATGGCTCTTACGAGTTCTTAGTCATGCCCTTTGGTTTGACAAATGCCCCAGCCACGTTTTGCACCTTGATGAACAAACTGTTCCATCCCTATCTTGATCGTTTCGTGGTGGTATACCTCGATGACATAGTGGTATACAGCAACACCTTAGAGGAACATGTGGAACATCTAAGGGTGGTGCTCAAGGTTCTCAGGGAGAACCAGTTATACATTAAGAAGGAGAAGTGCTCCTTTGCCAAGCCCGAGGTAATGTTCTTGGGGCATAAGATCAGGGATGGGCAACTCATGATGGAGGATGGCAAGGTGCATGCCATCCAAGAGTGGGAGCCACCCACCAAAGTGACCGAACTAAGGTCTTTCCTTGGGTTGGTGAACTACTACCGCCGCTTCATCAAAGGCTACTCCGCTAGAGCTACACCACTCACCGAGCTACTAAAGAAGAACAAGCCGTGGGTGTGGACACCTAAGTGTCAAGAAGCCTTTGAAGACTTGAAGAAGGCCGTGAGCGAGGAGCCAGTACTTAGCCTACCCGACCACACAAAGCTTTATGAGGTGCACACCGATGCCTCGGACTTTGCTATTGGAGGAGTACTTATGCAAGAGGGGAATCCGATTGCTTACGAGAGTCGAAAGCTCAACGACACGGAAAGGCGCTACACAGTCCAAGAAAAGGAGATGACAGCCATCATCCATTGCTTGAGAGTGTGGCGACACTATCTTCTTGGGTCCAAGTTCTTGATTCTCACCGACAACATCGCTACAAGCTACTTCCAGACCCAGAAGAAGCTAAGTCCAAAGCAAGCCCGATGGCAGGACTTTTTAGCCGAGTTCGACTATGTGATGCAGTACAAGCCGGGCAAGACAAACGTGGTCGCGGATGCATTGAGTCGCAAGGCGGAGCTTGCATCTTTAAGTCAAGTCACCAGCCCTATCCTCGAGAGGATCAAAGAAGGTCTCCAACACGAGCCTCTTGCCCAAAGCATTATAGCCTTGGTGAACGAAGGCAAGACCCGTCGATTTTGGATGAGTGATGGCCTACTTTACACCAAGGGCAACAGACTCTACGTGCCCAAGTGGGACAACTTGCGCAAGGAGCTCATCAAGGAGTGCCATGATTCATTATGGGCAGGCCACCCAGGTATGCGACGTACCCTAGCACTCCTTCAGTCCACCTACTATTGGCCTCGCATGCAGGATGCCATCGAGGAGTATGTGAGGACTTGTCTCGTATGCCAGCAAGACAAGGTGGTTCAGCACCAACCAGGTGGACTCTTAGACCCTTTGCCCATACCAGAGAGGCCTTGGGAGAGTGTCTCGATGGACTTCGTTACTTGCCTACCCAAGTCCGAGGGGTTTGGAAGTATCATGGTCGTGGTGGACCGCTTCAGCAAGTACGCTACCTTCATTGCCGCCCCAGCCGATTGCACCGCCGAGGAAGCAGCCAAGCTTTTCCTACGCAATGTAGTCAAGCTTTGGGGAGTCCCGACAAGCATTGTGAGTGATCGTGACCCTCGATTCACAGGAAGGTTCTGGACAGAGTTATTCAAGATGCTCGGGTCCGATCTAAACTTCTCCACCAGCTTCCACCCTCAGAGTGATGGGCAAACCGAGAGGGTCAATACCTTGCTAGAGCTATACTTGAGGCACTATGTAAGTGCCAACCAAAGGGATTGGGCCAAACTCCTAGATGTGGCACAATTCTCCTACAACTTGCAAAAGAGTGAGGCTACCCAACAAAGTCCCTTTGAGATTGTCTTAGGACAACAACCATCCACTCCGCTCTCCCTTGCCACACGCTATGAAGGGAAGAGCCCTGCCGCCTTTAAGTTTGCCAAGTCTTGGCATGAACAAAACGAGTTAGCCCGAGCCGCACTTCACAAGGCTAGCAAGAGAATGAAGAAGTGGGCTGACTCCAAGCGAAGGCATTTGGAGTTCAAAGAAGGTGATCTTGTCATGCTCAAACTCTTGCCCCAACAGTTCAAGGTCTTTCGAAAGGTGCACAAGGGACTTGTTCGCAGGTACGAGGGACCTTTCCAAGTAATCAAGCGAGTGGGCAAGGTGTCATACAAGCTCCAATTGCCTCCGAGACTCAAGATCCATCCCGTCTTCCATGTCAGTCTACTCAAGCCGTATCACGAGGACGTGGAAGACCCAGCACGAGGGGTGTCCAACCGAGCACCCACAGCCGTGGTCACTTCCTTTGATAAGGAAGTAGAGGAAGTACTAGCCGATCGAGTTGTTCGAAGGAGGGGCGTTCCAAGCTATAAGGAGTATTTCATCAAGTGGAAGGGACTACCCATTGCCGAAGCAAGTTGGGAGACCGAAGAAGCTCTTTGGCAATTCAAGGACCAACTCGATCGATTCAACCAAGGCGCGACGAGGGCGTCGCGAGCTTAGGTGGGGGAGGATGTCACAACCCGCCTATTTTCTCCCACAAATCCAAACCAAGGTTCAAGACCCTCCTTGGGCCATTTTGACGCCAACTAGCACCAAGGGGGATATCACAAGGGTCATGGACGGCCAAGCACTTAAAGGAACAAGCCATAACGTTCTAGAAAGGTCCGGGACGTTCTATCCAAGTCTAGACAAACCCGGGAGGCACCAGAAGGCCCTAGAAAGCTCGGGAAAGCTCGGGAAGGATCGAGACTACTCTGGAAGACCCTGGAGTTCTCTAGAACATGTTGGATAGTTGTAGATATCTATAGACATGTATAGATATGTATAGAATACTCTAGAAAGATGTGGATGTATACTAGATATTTTAGGAGACACAATTGTGACCGTTGGATCAAATCGATCCTAGCCGTCCATTAGGGAGGTGGGAGCCTATAAATAGGGCCACCCCCTCATTTTGTACTCACTTAGAAAGTCAAGCATTGTAAAGCATTCAAGCTCTCTTGTAAGCTTCCTTTATTAAGCTAATACAAGTTTCCTTACTTGTAATTCTTCTAGCCTTCTCTTGTGTTACTTAGCCAAGTGTTGCGAGGGACATTAAGGCTTGTTAGCATTGCCAAGAGTTGCTAACGCCGCACGGATCGAGTTTGAGAGAATACGTCCATGACAGTTGGTATCAGAGCGTGTTTCGAGACCCGGGTTTGAGAGAATACGTCCGTGACAAAAAGCTGATGTTCCCCACCCCTACCGGAAATGTTGCTTCAAATCATCATCCACCTAGGGATGACAATAAGGTGGAGCGGGATTTTTACCGTCTAACCCGACCTAACTCGAAATTTAAAAATTATAATATTCTGATCTTGTCTTGCCTCTAAATCAAGAGAAAATATTTGTTTGGATCAGAATAGATTATGTCGAGTCGAGACGAGACATGTTCGGATAATTTTGTCCAATCTGATCCCATCAAACTTTTCTTTCACTGCTCCAATAACTTTTTGGTCTCTCCAAACCCAAACTACATTAACGTTGAAACCTAAAGCTTTTCTTTTTAACAAATCCAAGAAAGACAGACAGAGACAGCCACACCCACACTTTTCCAGAAGAAGCCTCAAATCTTCAATGCTTTTGCGAAAAGGGTTGCTCATAAATCATATCTCCTTCATGAAAAATCTTTAATGGCTTTTACCATCTTTTACTTTAATGGATTTTGCTTTTGAAATGAATCTCTGTTCGTTTTTTTACAAGAAAGATAACAACTCCGCCGCCCAATAAGTACTAGGCTGGACATTGTGCTTCCCTACTGTCCGAAACCGAATCAAGTCCTTTGTTTATAGCCCGTTTTTAGGGCAGTTACTAGAACAATGTGTTTTGCACATCCCTTTTCTATATATGCGTGCATGAGGTAGTTATGCGGTACAGCATGATACAATGTGACACCAACTGAAAATGTTATAAGATCTGAAACATGAAGTTTAGAATATTATACTGTTTGATAACATTTTTGGGTACAAAAATTTAAAATGTTATCAAAAGTGTTGATACTCAAAGTTAAAATTTCGATACTTATCACCAACCGAAAATGTTATTAAAAAGTGTAACATTTTTAATTTTATATTTTAAATCTTATAATATTTTTAATTAGTGTCGCATTGTACCATGTCGTATGTTAGACACGCTGGCGTGCATGGGATGGGCGCGGCAAGATCCAACTGAATCGCCCAAATTGGTAAGGTGATGTGTAAAGAAAGTATAATATCTAATGCATACTATTGCTAGACTGCTAGTTAAATTGTAGTATTGGTCTAAATAAAACACTGAAATGATTGCTTTTGGACTCGTGGTTTGCTTAAATGGGATTAAAAAGAGAAGATGAGAGTTGCCCGGGGCTCTGGCGGCGAGTAGCAGCAAGTTATTGTTTGTAATAATTGTCTGTGTAGAATCAGAGAAACACTCATTGTTAGCCACCAAAGTCCAAAAGAACAAGTACAAATACAACAATAAAGGACTTGCGGTTGTAGTAAAAAGTAAAAGAAAGATGGCGAAAGCAGCTGGAAAGGAAATAAATAGCAGAATCCGAAGTCTGCTCGAGCAGCAACTGCACCAAGGGGAAAACATCGATGGAATGGAAGAGACCTTGCTTAAAATTTGGGTCTAGAACAATCAAAATCGTCTAAAATGTTACTCGGTTAATCATAAACGGTTACCGTATCATTTCAACCACTTTTTACTGGTACAGTTATCTAATATTTAGTCCAATTTTTCGGTTCAAATTTTTATAAACACCCCTACTTCTAGAGGCAAGGTGACCGACCACTAGGCTGAAAGCGTTTTTTCTAATGGGTTTTTATAAAAATAAATACTCAAATTATATTTTTTTTCTAAATTTTTGGTGCCTAACTATTTTTTTTTTTACTAAAAATATGTGTTTAAAATTTCAACCGTTATAATTTTAGGTGCATGGTAGTTAACTACCGTTAAAAAATCTGTTAGCCAATAAAAACTCGACACATGTCATGTTTTAATTTATAATTTCTTTTAAATATTTTTTGTATTTAATAATTTAATTTTTTTAAAAAAAATCTTGAAATTCTAATAATTTCTAAATTAGTCCTCAAATCCCCAAATCTTAAAATCCCAAATCTTCACCGATGTCGCCATTGATCACCGTCATCGACCACACCCGTTCGGTTACCGAACCTAGCCGATTATTTCTCCCAACGCGTTGCTGTCATAAATTGACGAACGGTGTGCCACCCGAACATTGAACGTCGAATGTGAAATAGTCATTCGATTGACACACCGTTCGCCGATTTTCGACGGCAACACGTTGGGGGAAATGGCCGGTTGGGTTCGGCAACCAAACGAGTGTGATCGGTGACGGTGATCGACGACGGAAGCGGTGAAGATTTAGGGATTTAGGGACTAGTTTGAAGATTTTTTAGAATTTTGGGATTTTTTTAAATATAGTTTTAAAGTTTTTTTTCTAAAAAATATTAAAAAAACAATATTCATGACACATGTCTCATTCTAATTGGGTAACAAATTTTTTAGACGGGCGGACACTTAAAATTGTAAGAATTGAAACTTTGAACACCTATTTTTATAAAAATATACTTTAAACACTTAAAATTTAAAAATAATACAATTTGAACACTTATTTTTCATTTAAGCCTATTCTAATTTACAACCATCCTCGATAGACAATTATGCACAAAACATAAAAATGCTGGCTTCTTTTGACAATCATAGGATATAAAGAAACGCAACCTCATTAATTTCAATTTCCAACTTTTAAATTGAAATAAATTATGGTGAAATTAAAGTTTTATTATGAATAAGGATAAACTATATAAATAGTCACTAAAATTTTAGAACTCTTTCATTTTAGTCACTAAACTTTTTAAAACTTGCAACACAATCATTGAACTTTAATTTCGCTTTCATTGCAGTCACTGTAGTCAACTACCATTAAGAGATGCTGACGTGACAGTTAACTCCATCTTTTCACCCTAAAATCCCCCACGTTTCTCGACTTGAAATTGGCAATAGTTGATTTTCTCGGTAGAAAAAAAAAATCATTGAACCATAAAAGACATAAACTTGAGACAATATGTTAAACATTGCAGATCATTCCAATGCCAATGTTGCTGATGTTCGACATGAAATGAAGCAACAATTTCTCGTGCCTTCTTTTCTAAATCAGTCTGCCATTAAAATAAAAAGTGAAAGTTTTACTTGTTAAAACATATAAGGATAAGATTTACAGAAATTTGCAACAAAACATTAATATAAGTTAGAACAGAACATAAAATACCCTCAAAACGTTTCACAAGCTAGAAATGGCAAATAAGTTGTACACATTATTTTCAGTTTGTCTTTTGCTTCTTTAAGAGTCCCTGTTTCTCGAACAGCAGTTATAAAAATGTGTTTAAAATATGAAATCCATTAAATCTTTTCGGAGCAAAGTTGCTGAGAAAAAATGTGCTCTCCCCTCACAACCTTATTCCTCCAATGCCATTGACTGGTTAATCCTGCTTTCTGGATGCAAAAATATGATTAGTTTTCCAAAAAGTAGTTAATTAAATATTCAAATTTTCAACTTGAGGTTCAAACCTTCATAGCTTCACAACAATGTGCAACTTTCATTCAAAAGTAACATTAATTTTATGAAGATTAAGATAATTATAGACAATTAGTTATACCAGAACCTGAATGATAATCGCAACCTTAGATTCCTTTCTGAATCTGAATTCATTCCGTCCCTACCCAAAATTTAAAAAAAAAATTAAATCTTAAACCATAACCCTAGTTTATATATCTTAAATTATAAACCATATACTATAAAAATAAATATTAAACTCAACTCTAATCTTAAGCCCTAAACTTATTTTTTAAGCTTTGGACTATATATAGGGGCACAAAAAAGAACAGAGAATTTCTCTTTAATATTTTGTAATCGCGTAGTTGGGTCCTGTCTGGGCCGAATTTTTTTTGTAACCAGGTACCCGACCCGATACTTTTAATATATTTATTTTTTAGTTTTAAATTATATTTT
The DNA here is from genome assembly GCA_030270665.1 of Hibiscus trionum. Lineage (NCBI taxonomy): Eukaryota > Viridiplantae > Streptophyta > Magnoliopsida > Malvales > Malvaceae > Hibiscus > Hibiscus trionum. Next base: position 16,057,912 of record BSYR01000035.1, on the reverse strand, counting down.
TATTTTAGACTCCTTAATTTTTTTACCCTAAAACTAAATTTAAATCTCTACATTCTTTCTGTGTTTCTATTATATACTTTTAAGTTTTAAATTTTTTAAAAATATTTGTATTAATTTGTTAATACAAGATTCGAAAGAAAAACGAGGTTAGTATTTTTAATATCTTTTTGGTGATAAGCTTTAATATATATATATATATATATCTAAATATTTCTATCTTAAAACTAACTTCAAATCACTAATTTTTGTGTTTGGATTATGTATTATAAACTTTTAAATTTTATGTGGTTGCTATGTGATTTTAAAAAAAAAAATTAAATAAATAAATAAGTCAACCGGGTACTTATTACTCGATTTTGCGGGTACCAAAATTTTACGGGTACCCAATTAGGGTGACCCGATAATTATATGTGGGGACCAAATTAAAAAATTTAATAAAAAAATCGAGTACCCGAAAATAAACACATTTAAGAAGGCGTCGAATTTGCTGGATGGGCCGCCACCTCATGCGCTATACATTATGTCATCATCAAGTCGGAGGACATAGAATTTGCTGGATATATTGTATAAATATATATATTCAAACTAGTTTTTATACGTACGGTAGAATTTCTATAAATTAATATTTGATAAATTAATAATATTTTTTTAAAAATAATAATTTCTTCAGTCTCGATTTAGGTCTAATATCTAAATTAATAATTTCAATAGATTAATAAGATAATAATTTTTCGGAAGACCGTTATATAAATTTATGGCCCCTTCATTATTATAAATTAATAATTTTATAAAACTACAAATATAACTAGGACAACTTAGTAAAATAGGATTCTATTGTTGTTTGCTTCTGCTTAAAATTTAAATTTAGTTGTATTTCATCTCTAACTTTCCTTATTATATCTAAAAGTTCTGGTGTTGCGTTCTCATACTGCAACAAAACATTGTGAAGAGTTGTTGCCACTATGAGTGCTTCCTTCCGCGTAATTGGTTGCAAAGGCATTGTATCATCTTCAGTTTCATCATCAATAGGATTTTCAATAACACTAGCTACAATTTCTTCTAAACTTTAGACCTCTAAACATGTATCATTTTCACCTGGGTAATCCAATAGGTGATTGACATCCATTTTGTTGCGGTACCTAGGGGTGTAAACGAGCCAAGTCGAGCTCGAGTAGTGCTGAGCTCAACTCAGCTCGTTAAGAATTCGAGTCGAGTTCGAGCTTGATTAGTTTTTAACGAGCCTTAATAATATGAGCTCGGTTCAACTCGTTAAGAACTCAAGTCGAGTTCGAGCTTGAGTCGAGTGTTGACCGAGATTTGACCGAGTTGGACTCGAGGGGCTCACGATTTGTCTCGTCTCATTTAAAGCCGTATTAGAAAAAAAATTTGATACACAAGTTATGTAAACTTTATCTTGTTAATTTTAGGGTTTATGGTGTTAGTTTAGGGTTTAGAGGTTTTGGTTGTTGGTTTAGAATTTAGGATTTAGATTTTAGGTTTTTAGGACTTATGTGTTAAGGTTTATGTTTTAGGATCTTAGGTTTAGGAATTTAGATTATAAATTTAAAAAATGTAGTATATTATATTTTCGAATAGCTCGTGAGCTTTTCGAGTTGGGTATCGAGTAGCTCGACTCGTTAAAAAATTGAGCCGAGTTCGAACTCGAGTCGAGTCGAGTCCAACCGAGTCAAGTGGTTATTGAGTTTTGACCGAGTCAAACTTGAGTAGCTTTGCGATCTGTCTCGTCTCATTTATAGTCCTAGCGCCTAGCAGTACCTAAGACATTGTACATGAACATCATCTACAATGTGACTAATTAAATATAATACATACCCCTCAAAAAACAAAATTCATTGTAGTACGTAGTACTAGTTAAAACTTAATGCAATTTCATGTATGGTAAGAAAATTAACCACTATATAAACAACACCAAACATTCCTAATTAGTCAAGCCAAATCAAAACCAACCAACTATGGCTTCATATCTAAAATGTGTCAAAAAAAATCAACCATGACAGATCAAATACGTGAGCACTATGTGAGTATAAGAGAGATCACTCCACATGCACTCAAAGATTTGCAAACAACAGAAACTTTTGGTTGTATTAAGAAAAGTTATAGATAAAATACAACTAGATTTAAATTTTAAGAAGCAAACAACAATAAAATCATATTTTACTAAGTTGTCCTTGTTATATTTTTAATTTTATAGAATTGTTAATTTATAATATTGAAGGGAATATAAATATATATAAGGGTCTTCCGAAAAATTATCATATTATTAATTTAGACATTGGGCGCAAGTAGGGATGGGCATTTCACCCGGGGCCGACGGGTTCCGACCTGACCCGATCGGGTCGAGTATTTTTATGAAAAAAATCGGGCTCGGGTCGGGTTTTTGTGTATGGCGAGGTCGGGTCAGGTTGGGTTCGCGTTTTAGGGTGAAAAAATCTGACTCGACCCGACCCGGGACTAATAGTGTAATTTCCCCCTAAATTTTTTAGAGATATTTGTAATAAAACCCTTTTTTATATTTTTTTATAATTTGGTCCTTAAAAATAGTTTTTTATTTACAATTTAGTCCTTAAATTTATTATTTTTATAATTATGTCCCTTAAAATTATTTTTTTTACAATTAAGTCCCTAAAATTAATTTTTTTTATAAGTCGGGTCGAGTCGGGTTTGGAATATTTATTTTTGGGTCAGGCCGTTTTTTTTTTAAAGAATGGGATCGGGTCAGTTTCGGTTTTAAGATTATTAGTTTCGGGTCGGATTCGAGTGAGCCAAAAATTCGACCCGACCCGTGCCCATCCCTAAGCGCAAGTCAAGACCGAAAAAAAATTATTTTAAAAAATTTATTAATTTATCTAGTATTAATTTATAAAGGTTATATTGTATATTCTATTAATTTGAGCCTAAATTTACCCATATATAATTAGCTAAATTCATAAACATGTACAATGCGAATTCATACGATGTTGTAATTTGGGATTTCTGATTTCTTGAAGCTCAGAACAAATTTCCATTTTCCCGCCTCTTCTCCACTCTCGCAATTTAGCAAACTCTTAACTTCACCGTATTTTCCAAATTTTCTCGTTCGAACTATCAGCTAGAGAAGTGATCAGTAAGAAATTGCATTTCTCTCAATTTCAATTATTGGCGGTGATCTCTTAGATTTAATTATAACTGCATTGTGAATTCATGGCGGCGATCTCTTTGTTTTTTTTCTTCATTTTAGGTTTTCGTAGATTTTGCATGATACGTTGATCTTTGAGGTCTCGCTTGGCATTCGAATATATGATTATGGTTTTTCTTTTTTCAAATTTTAATTTTCAAGCTTAAGATTGTGATAAACTGGATTTAATTTTCTTAGTTTTACTGTTATCTTACTTCTTAGAAGCACGGGATGCTTTGTTTTTCTAACCTGTATGAATTACCTGTTGTTTATTATTCCCTTTGAGATTTTTGCTTAACATTTAGTTTAGTTTCTGAGAGATCAACAGAATCAGACGGGAATGAAAGGGTTAAAACCAGCATCTCATTGAAAAAAATAGAGAGATCTCTTAAGATTATACGAAAATTCGAGCAAGTGAAGTTGATTTTCTCGGTAACTAATCAGAGTTCTAGTAGCAGCGTCGATTTTGTGCATCTCAAGATAAAATTGCTCCAAGAGATTTGTACTCATTAACTTACGGATCTGCAATTTTTTTTGCTAGCAGTGTTTGTTTATAATAAGTTTACTTGACCGACATTAATTGTACAATATTTGATGGAGCGTTATAGCACTTAAATTGTTTTACAATTATATTTAATTTCTGGGCGTTGATTTTCCTATTAGTAGCTTCATTTCCGGTTCTTGCAATTTCTAGGTCTTGTTTTCCTTGAATGTGCATGTTACTTGGTTTTGAACTTTCTTGAAAACAAATTTAGCTCCATTCTCATAGGTATTGCTATTACTGCATTCACAATTCTAGTACCTTTGCAGTAAGAAATTTAGTTTTAATGCCCTACAAATTTACATTTCAGGATCAAATGAGCGACTGTCGAAGTTTTGGCAGCTATTGTCATCCATCCAGCCAATCTAGAAAGATTTCAATAGGGATAATCTTAGATTCCGTAGCTGACAGAAAACTTGGAGCCATCAAGGAAGATGAATCTAAGCAGCCAAACACGAAAAGAATCAAATCTAACAATGGAATTTCTGTGGAGGGGAAAAACGAAGTGGAAGCTGTTACAATTTCTAAAGGGAAGCAAACTGAAGCTACTGAGCAGGTTAAATCTCCATGGATTACTCCTAGATCAGTACATGAAAAATCTCTTGCTCCAGAGACTGCTTCTTCCAACCTTGGACAGAAGAAACATAAAAAAGTGAAGGATGTCGATGCACAGAATTTCGGTAGCAAGCAGAATAGTTTTGATAGCTTCTTTGAGGACATCAGCTACAAAAGGAAGGGAAAGAATGATGGCAACTCAGAGAAGGAGGAGGAGTTCAATATTGCAAATGCAGGAAAAGTCCTTGAGTCGGATAAAGTGGTGCTAGAGGGCAAAGCGGATAAAACACAAAACAAACAAACGGAAACTTTGAAAATGAAGCTGCAAGAATTATTGGGAAATTTTTCTTCACCAAAATGTCTGCCATCTAGTTCACAGGCTCAAGAAGTAACTGGAAATAATTTACAACCAAAGCTGAGCGTTGATCATATGAGAGACACAGTTGTAAATCCCAGACAAAATTCAGATACTGTAGAAACTGATTCAGACAATCCTATTCAGACTATTAAGAGGCCAGTAACCCGTTCTTTTGCCCGAAAGCGAGCTCCAGCCAAAGTGCAAACAGACAAGACTAAAGTTGGTTTATCCTCTAAGCAGAAACATCGAGAAAGCACCTTCTCTTTTAGAGACCATAGATCTACGGAGCTAGATGGTGCTGTCAATACTAGCTCAAAATTGTCCAGGGAAATGAAAATTGAGAAGAAAAGTTCTAAAGTTGATCCACGTAAGATCTGTTTTACAGATGAGGATAGTGCTGATGAGATTAAGCGAACAACTAATACAAGTGAAACTCCAGTGGCAGTAATACTTGGAAATAAGATAGAAAGCTTTCTTGGCCCTTTTAATGAGAAAAGAAGAGAAAACTTTGAAAATGTGCAAGAAAAACACTCTTTTCATTCTCCAGTGACCAACAAGAAAAACCAGTCAGTTTATTGTGACAATCCAACATCACCAGAGAAAGGGGATAAACAAGATGTTGGCAATATATCTTTGAGGAATGTAGTGTGCACACCAGATAATTTCCAAACTCCAACTTTTGGATTGAAAGCACCTACGCTAAACATTTCTCCAAGCCCAAAACCAAAAACTGTGGAGACAAAGCAAGGTGCACACAGTCCTGTACCATCAGAGAGAGGATTTGCCATGGGAAATATCCGGAGCTTCAGGGCTTTCCAAGCTTCAAGACCAGTTTGTAATAAATTAAATTCACAAGCTCACTCACCTACATCCCCAACTATTCTTCCGGATACTGATACGGGTGTTGAACATATTAAAATACATGTGCATTCTGAACCATCATCAGAAGAGAGGCTGTCAGAGAGCTTTGGAGATGGTTCGCCCATTATTGAAAGATACGATTGTAAGTGGCAAAATGCTTTCTTTAAACATGTTATATACATTTTTCCTAATATTTCTTGGAGAACTTCATTTAGGATATGATTGACCTCTAGTTACTTATAAGTATTCAGTTGGTTGGGATGATAAGATTTCATATGTAAACTTCCAATTCACACGCTCACAAGAAATTCCACCTGATTTGTTATGAATGGGCTGTATGTTTCAAAAGTAGAAAGATTGAAAAGTTGTAGTTTAATTTTGGACCTTTTGGTTTATCTTCTCGATACACCTCTGCTAATGGCTTAGTGATTGGGAACTTTGTTATTCCTTTAGTAATCAGCTAAAGAGTAAGTTAACCCATAAAACAGAACTGTTTAGAGCAGAAATCATATCCTAAAACCACAATCCCTTCTGACCACTGTTAATTTTATAACATAACTGATTAACCTTTCTCTTAGAAGAATAATTGGTAACTTTGTCACAACAGGATATTGCTCCAATATTGATTAATTTACTTGACTCCAATTCTCAATTCCCATAGCTTAAGTGACTCAAAAGTTCCAATCAGTCTGTAATGCATATAGCGATATGCATCAGCATATATTCTTAATTTCATTTTCTTTTCTGTTTTATTTTTTCTTAATTTTCCTTGTTAATGGAAGATCTTTTGGTTCTTTATTTGATGTTTTCAAGGTCATAGAGAAAATCTGATCTTACCAGACACTGTTGTTTCTGAGAAACTAAATTCCGTGGATTCTCCGATCAAACGGTTTCGAAACCATGAAGATGTCAGACTTAGTGAATGCAGTCCCGCCACAACCTCTCGAAAAGGCACAACTTCTTAACATTTGAAGATCTGCATGCTCCTCCTATTCTCTCATCACTTGTGTTAGTAATTTCTTCTCTGTTTTTCTTCATAGGGGCAAGGATTGGAGAAAGTTTTTGGTTCCAGGAACCCTCAGAAAAAGAGCAAGAGGATGAATTGACAAGGTTCTCATTATATCTAAGCAAAGATTATGAAATACCTTCTGATACTATATTGTACTCACCTTTATTCTTGATTGTTTCAGGGCTGTTACACTGTTTGCTTCGGCTTTAAAAACCTTCAAAAGGAAAATGGATTCAACTACTAGAAATAAGTCCTCTGAGATTTTGGTGTCCGTTTCCAAGGAGATTAAGTCACTATTGCTGAATGTTGAGTCTGAGATTGCATCTGATGTGTATGTATTTAAAACTGAAAGCCTTGCAAATCTAACATGTTGATACTTACCTTTGTTTTTATAATCCTTCAGAGGGAAGCTGATTAGCCTCAATAAAACAAGAAGGAAACGCATGGAAATAGGATTGCAAGGTGACAGTTTTGAGTTAACTGAATAGCTTAATTGGTTGCACTTGCAATTAGATGCCATCGGTCCTAGTAGTATCTAGAAAGTGCTTATTTGTATAATGTCTTGGACTATTATTTTACTGATATTGGTGTTACATACAAACTTCCCCAAATAAATGCCTAACTACATGTAGTTCAATGGTCTGGCACAATGAGTTACATTTAGCCATTGTGTTTATATGTCCAGTTTGCTAGCAGTAGCATTCTAGGAACTTGGCATCACTGGCGAGGTTTTGTCTAAGAGGCATGCTATTTCCTTGTAGTTAGTCCTGATACATTAGTCATCTAGTCATGCTTTTACTGAGAACACACATACCTATAATACAGCATGAGTACTATCCTACTTTCTGTAAAAAGATGATTACTGATATGTGGGGGAAAGCAAGTCATACTAGTGTATTCTTGCAAACAAAGTTTCAGCTTTTATATTCTCACAAGTTTGCAATGTTATTATAATAAACTTGATACATGACTGCTTTTGGTCTTATGAAATCTATGTATTTAGTTATTTATGTTGGTAAACAAATTCTATCTCAAGAAGGCCTTGAAGATATTTTTATTTGGTTAATCTCTTCGCAGAGCAACAAGAACAATTAAAGCAGATACTTGAAAAGTTCAAGGAGGATATCCACCATCATCTCTTTGACTGTAATAGCATACTTGAAGGGATGGAAGCTCACCAAATTGAGTTAAAGGGAATCATGAAGAAACAAAGTATGTCAACTTTATTTAATTTGAATAAATTCCTTAACTATGATTGCATTATTGCATCTTGTTTTTATTGATTATTCCAATAAATTTAAGCCAAAATGTGATGAGTGTATACTAACATGCGACCCCATTGTCCTTGGTCACTGACATGTGATGTTGCAGTGAAACTAACTTTATATGAAAGTTTTAATTGGTGGACATGGAATATTTCTTGGGACACCTTGATTCACTGGGATAAACATTGATTCAGTCCTTGATATTTCATGAAGGCTATTTTAGTTTGGAGAAATTAATTGTCATAGTGGTTATTGGATATGACATCACCTAGGATATTGTGAAGTATCCCAATTATAAATAAAGGACTAAAGGAATCTTTTATACTCGTTTTAAAAATATAACATGGTGTTCTAGGTCCCATTTGAACTTTGAATACATGCATTTCCAATACTCGGTATTTGTTGTTGCATTCAAGGATATAGTATTTACAATCTTCACATGTATATCTTCATACTTCAAAAATGTTTATTAGAGATTGCAAAAGTTTAAAACCGGTTCACACTTGATTTCAGATCAAACAGCAAATCCACAAACTCTTAACTTTATAATCCAATGTGGCGATGTATGGTTATAGAATCATGTTTGACAGTGTTATGCATGTACAAAGCTACTGTTATGCTTAAACTATATTCTGGTGTATCTTGCACACCTGAATCTGTCTCTTATTTTCAGAAGTATCACACCAGAAGCTTCTCCTGCGCGTGGAAGAAGAAGCTGAAATCCAACTTAATAATGCTGAAAGAAGAATCACAGCTGTCCACGAGGCAAGTTCGTTGCCTGTTCATATTAAAAATTTAGTACTAGTTTTTCTATAATTCAACTGTGGTGTGTTTAGTCCACATACTTCTTGGGGCATCCACCGGTCAAATGCTTGCTTGTGAAATATAACCATTGGCAAGACGGTAAAGTCATTTGGGCCCGAAATCTATGCTGTTGGGTATATTGCTTATGGTATTGAGTTTACTTTGTACTGGTTAAAGAAGAAGCCTAGTATAATCGATACGAGTTTATACTGGGATCGTTCAATTGCTATTTGCTACCCACTTTATTCAGAGTCCTGATATTTAAGATGTCATGTATAGACCATGCTTTATAATTAATTTAGAACTGAATGTTATCTATTTGGATTAACACTTGTTATCATCCTAACTTAATGCAGTCGGCAAGGGAGAAGATGCTCCAGCTGAAACATGCTATAGCTGAGTGCTTGAAAGACAGTATATATACACTAAACTGATAGAGGCCGATGATCGACTTCCTGTGACTAAGAAATCGACTACGTAAATTTTGCATACCCGAAAACTCATATCTGAATTGTTTAATGAACCTTATCTTGATGCATCTGGTGCTTGTGTAGTGCGATTGATTTTCGGTTTTCTAGACATCATTCTGGTTATTGGATAGAGTAGAGTGAATGTTCCATATTTCATTGTATATTATTAGCAAAACACAGGTGTTTGATTATTTTAACTTTCGGTCGTCTTTCTGTCCAGGTTACTTCATGGTTCACACTTCACACAGAGCCTCTCCATGCACCACAATCAGGGTGAGATATTTCTTCTTATTTCCTATCCTGTTCCACCACCCCTTTTCCATGCCCCACCCTATGTTGTTCGGTGTGAAATGTGAATTGTGATGCAACAAAAAAGAAAAAGCAATGTGGTGTCTCTGTCAGGCTGAACACATTATTATAAGAGACCCTGGCAGAAAATTTCTGGCCTTTTTGAGTTAGACACGTGTCAGTCTTGAACTTTCGGGAATATTCTACATGGTATTAGGTGCTACATTTAGTGTCCGTCTAGTTGTGGACTTCCTTTATCATCATCATTGTGAACATTTATAATGTTACGTTACTAATTAGATTCAATTTAAACAATTTTTATAACTCAAATTTATATTTCTTCATTGTAATATACATGTGTCAGACAAATTTTATTTTATAACTCAAATTTTATTTAAAATTTTCTCGAGTTGAATCAAGTATATAAATTTACGATTTGAATCAAATCAAGTTAAAAAAATTTACCTTTTCAAATCGACCCGTGGTTGTCTGTTTTTCTTGCAAGGATTGGTCACGCTTTTGTTTCATCTGCCCCGGTTTAATCACTGCCTGGAATAGGAAAAACTGAATAATTCATCCTAAAGACAAGAAGACATGGGCCACGTGAAGCATGGGCGATCACGTGAAGTAGGCGGTGTCTTTTGCTCAATGCAAGGGATTCTGATTCGAGTTTTAGACTGTAGTGAGTCAGTGATGAATTGGGTTAGATGTTGCCACTTGGCGGTGTGGCTGGTCAGGTAGCGGACCCCTCAGACCCACGTGAGGGTCTTAGATTCCATGATGGGCCGCTCGTACTAAAACTTGGCCTTATATGTCTCTTACTCTAACTTTCGTCATCGGGTTCAGGATAATGAAAACGATTCGTCACTGTGGCATTACTAATTGTCAATCACCATCCACTTATCCTGTGGTTTTCAATTAATCAGCTACTATAATTATCAAATTAGCATATTAATGCATTGTCGAAACCCTTTTGGATACCAACATCCAATTGATCTTAAAATTCAAACTCTAACATTGTAAATGGAATAAGTTAATTGGGAAGATCATTCTATAATAAATCTCTACAGTCCCCGATGTGAGTTGGATATAAGTAGTTAAACCATAAAAAAAAAAACCTTTTGTATCAACCGATTTACACAGTTTTGTTTTTCTTTTTGGATAATTGAACATTTTACTATACCCAAAAGAATTTAGCAATTGTTTGCTAACCGACTCAAATAGATCGAGTTCCATTATTTTGATTTTTTGTACGATACTTCACTATTTAAGTTTACTTGGAATATTGAAGAAAAAAAAGCACTTTTGAAAAATAATAAGTACAGAGATCCAAATATACCACGTCATTAACAAGTAAATAAAAAATGTTAAATAAAACCAGGTACGAATGAAAGTCCCTGAAAATGTATAACCTCCATAGCCTTCAAGCAGGTCAAAAACCAAACAAAGTTTTAAGTAGAACTCTTAATATTTGAATTATTATTTATTTATTTATGATTACATTTAAATAAAACTTCTTGTATTTACTAACATGTCCTCTAATATATTTTGTTTTATCCATTAATGACGTGACACGTTATGGTTTATCGACGGTGTACAAATTTATATACTAACATTCTATCAAATATAATCCTAAAATTAAATGCTATAATATCTCCATAGCTTCTATGATAAGACTGAACCCACAATATATTTATTCATAATTTAAAAGCCACATAACATTGATGATCACTATTTTTATTGAAAGAAAATTGTATATAATCACCATTGAAGAACATTTATTTTCTGATCTATTAAATTAGTTAAATGTTAAGAATGTTTTTGTTATTTTATTTTGTATAAATTTAAATTTTGATATCTATCTAAGAAATGTAATACATTTTTATTTAATAAAAATAAAGAACATCTATTTTCTCTTCTATGATCGATTCTATTGTCTGTTCCCCCGGGTCTAAAGATGCTTCCATATAGTTCGAATTTGGCTTGGTCCAGTTCTTTCACATTGAACGTGTTTTTCGCCATGAAGTGAGGGATAAAAATACTCTACCCTTTTCGCCTTTTCGGTGTCTCTATATATGCATCAACACTAAAAAATACTAAAAAAATAATTGTCAAGCTCTAATCCTAAATTCTAAATTTTAAACTCTACATCTTATACCCTAAAAATTACGTCATACCCTAAATTCTCTAAACCCTAACCTTAAACCATAAACCCTAAAACTAATTTTGAATGCAAGACATAAGTAGGGGCACCGAAAAGGGGCAGAGAATTTCCATCCGGGAGTGAGTAGTGAGTACCTAGTTAAAACAGGGTAAAAATCTTATGCTCCTCCTATGCTCCACACTAAAAATCACTTAAAAATTAAAATTTAAACCCTAACCCTAATTTCCACATCTTAAACACTAAATTCTACACTCTAAAAAATAGACCCTATCCCTAATTCCCTAAACCCTAACTACAACTCTTAACCCTAAACCTAAGCTTACTATTTTAAAGTGGAGGCATAAAAAAAACATATAAAAGTGAGATGATTTCCATCCTTAAAACACCACAATTTCAACGGTCCCAAAATTCTCAAGTTTCTTTAAAAACAACAGATTATTATTGAGAATATCTCGTTGGTGGTAGGGCAATGAACTTGCACCTTTCTCTGCTGTGGACAGCTTACCTCCACGCAACAACCTATTTAAGATGAGACGGGCTTCGAATTTTTTTTGTGGACGCCTCATCAGTGCTGTATGATAATTTCACAAACTGTGCCTGCTGATTGATTTGATGCCCTTTTTTGGAGCATATTTAGCAGGTAAGAGTCCCTTGTAAACATCCCCATGTGGGGTTTTCTCGTTGGTTGGTGGGTACAATAGCCTTAAATTAAGCTGACAACCCCATATATCTTCTCTTCTACTTTTCCTTTTTCCCTTGCCCTTCATCATCATCATCATCATCACTGTTCTTGGTTTGGAGATATAAAGAAAGATGAGAATGTAGATTAATAGGAAAGAATTAATCTCAGTGTTTGAGTATTATTGATGCAGGTTAGGTAGGCTAGCAACATTCAGCTACAAAACCCCACCGAGGATGACAGGCCACTTGCTTAATTCACCTTCCATGTACGTTTTCAAGCTTTTTTTAGCTTTTCTTTCTGTTATATATAGTATTATTGTCTGTTCTGAATTGAAGTTCTTGTAATAATGCAGACGTGATCCTGATTTCATGGAGCTGGTGTGGGAAAATGGTGAAGTTCTCATTCGAGGTTTATCGTCGAAGATAACTAGAACCACTTCCCCGTTCTCATCGTGTTATTTGTCTCGATCAAAGGATGGGGTTATAGATTCTACGTTCGACGATCCTATATCGGGTCTCTCGAGTGCTGTTTTGGGATTAGATAAAAGACGTTCCGACAAGCAACTCGTGGATTGTTCTAATGTTGTTTCGGTGAACAACAAGTTCAGACAAGGCGACGGGGATAAACTCATAGCAGACCAGGTACCCGGTTCTTCCTTGAAGCAAAAGCATGGAACTTCGGTTATGGGATCAAAGGAGAAAGATAGGGTGAACTTTTCCATGTTCTTAAGCTCCGGTGCAACAAGAGCAACGATCAGTCAAGGATTAGCAAATGTCAAACCTTTGCCTCCGACAAGTGGCGAAAACGAAGGGAATTTCATGGCTAAGAAAATGAAGTCACCTCGAAAGGAGTCGGAGCCTGATGAGCAAATGGTTGCATCGTCTTCGTTGTGTTCACGGGGTTCTTCAAATTGCCCAGCATACCCTTTGAAAAGGAGATATGAAGACACTGATCTAAGTGAAGTATGTATAATTTGTCATTGTCTTTTTTTCATTTTTCAATACCTTTTCTCCCTTAATTCATTAGATTTCCATGTTTGGTGCAGAATACAGAAATGGAAGAATCAGAGGGAAGGAAGGGAAGCAAAGTTGCAAAGGGAAAGAGAAAAACAGAAGTTCACAGCCTATCTGAAAGGGTAAGATCAGTAGCCAATTTCTAGTAAACTTAAGTAATACTTTGCTGCCAAAAATGAAAATCTGATAATATTAAGTAATATAGAAGCGAAGAGGTAAAATCAACAAGAAGATGCGTGCACTGAAAGAGCTCATACCAAACTGTACTAAGGTGGATAAAGCTTCGATGCTTGATGAGGCGATCGAGTATTTAAAGAGCCTTCAGCTTCAAGTTCAGGTAGCCATTTCTCTGGTTCTTCCATTACAATGTCTTGTTTTATAATCTAGAGCGGTAACCATGGGTGTTGGAACAGATGATGTCAATGGGAAATGGGGTTTATCTGCCACCGATGATGTTCACAATGCAACATTTGGGTGGATATTCTCCCATGGCTGTTGGGATGGGTATGGGAATGCAAATGGGTATAGGCTGCGGTGCTCCGACTTCACTAATGCCAGGAGCCGCACCACCTTTAACTGGGATCCCTGAAGCTACACTCAACATGCTCGGGTTAAGGTCTATGTCACGTCCACCTTTTGTATCTTCGGCTGCTAGTTTCATCCCACAATCGGTCCAGCCCCCTGGATCAGCGGCGACGGCGGGGCAAGTGGATCTTCCAGGTGGTTCTAATCCAACAAATTTTTAAACTTGCAACATTATGTCTTGTATCTTGTAGTGCTGTGAAATTACTAAATTTTCTTTGAATTATATGTTATCATACTCTGTAGATCCTCGTTACTTTGAGAGGAATGAATTATATACATTGGTCAAGAAACAACAAGGTGTCAAGGGCTAGGATCTTTCGTGCTTCTCAATGAACTGCTGTTCATACGAATAATTAACCAAATATTTAAGTTGTCATCATTTTGTAGTATAATTCATCACTTATATTTTAAGTTAGTTTTTTTTTAGACATATCCTATTCCTACTTACAAGGAAAAGAAGTGCTCTTGAGTAAAGATTAATGTGTCTTGTCATAATTGAGATTTTAATGATAGTTTAGTTTTTTTAATATTTATTATTAGGAGTTTATTTTTTTCAATATTTGTTATTTGTGGCTCATTTTTTCAATACTTATTATTAGATTCTAATTTTTTTCTCAACATTTGATATTAGGGGATTACTCTTAAAATTCATTTTTTAATATTTGTAGTTAGGGTTCCAATTTTCAATACTTGTTATTTGATACTCAATTTTTAAAATACTTGTTATTAGAGGCTTGTTTTTTCCAGATATTTGTTATTAGGACTTACTCTTAAAATTTATTTATTTTTCAATATTTGTTATTAAGGGTCTAAATTGTTCAATACTTGTTATTTGTGGTCCAAATATTTGTAATACTTGTTATTTGAGGTTTAAATTTTTCAATACTTGTCATTAGAGGCTCATTCTTTCAAATATTTGTTATTAGGGGCCTACTCTTAAAATTCATTTTTTCAATATTTTTTTATTGGGGGCAAAATATTTCAATAATTGTTATTATAGGCTCAATTTTTTCTCAATATTTGTTATTAGGGTTTATTCTTAAAATTCAAAATCTTTTAAATATTTATTATTATGAGCATACTCTTAAAATTTATTATTTTTCAATATTTATTATTAGAGTCTAGAAATATCAGACATGCTCTTAAAATTATATTTTTTCAATACTCTTTATTAAAGACCTAATTTTTCGGTTTATCTGGTACCTCTAAAATTCCAAGACCGCCCTGCACCCCACCATTCTTACTTTCTCGACATTTGAAGTTTTTATCTTATACTATCGTGGAAAGGTACTTTGGAAGATGAAAATGAAAAGAAAACTTTTTTCCTCATTTCCATTTTTACGTTTATTTTCTGAAAACAATGTGAAGATTCAAATCTCATACTTAGATAATGATTCTGAGTCACAATCGACGCAACTTATAAGATGAACTTGAAATAAGAAGTTAAATTTATTAAACTTTTTTTATCTCAGGGGCACTTCTTGTTAGAGAAATCTGTTTTGACAGCAAAAGCATCGTCAAATAGGTAAAAGTTAAGGATAAAATTCGTCTGCCCTTTTTCGGTGCCCCTACATATGCCCCAACACTAAAAAACACTACAAAATTAAATTTTAAGTCCTAACCCTAAATTCTAAATCCTAAACCCTACACCCTTACCCTAAAAAATACACCCTACCCTAAATTCCCTAAACCCTAACCATAACTCCTAACATAAAACCCTAAAACCTAAACCCTAAAGTTAATTTTGAACATGGGGGCATATGTAGGGGCACCGAAAAGGAGTAGAGGATTTCCATCCAAAAGTTAAGTGCAAAAACACTTTCAATCTGATTCGAAAAGTATTTTTTAAAAGTTAATTTTTTTAATTTTTAACTTTTTTTAAAAACTATTTTTAAACAAAACTATTTATCTATTGTCTTTTAACATTTTTTATTTTCAAAAGAGTATCTAAAATTAACATTTTGTTTACACAAAAGTACTCTATAACAATAATCTAAACACTCAAATTTTAAACTAAACAATTTAAAAACACTTTTTAAAATTACTTTTCATCGTATTTTTCAAAAACAATGTTAAACTAGCTTATAACAAAAACCCATCACACTGAAAATTCAGCCATATGGTTATACCTATTAAGAATAACGATTGACTCAAAAGCACGTAAACAAGGAAGGGCTTACAACTAGGGATGGGTACGAGTCGGGTCGAGTTTTTTGCCCACCCGAACTCGACCTGATTATCCTAAACTCAACTTAATTATATTATTTAAAAAATTCGACCTGGCCCAAAATGTTTATACCTAAACATGACTCCGACCTGACCTTTTAAAAAAATTAATTTTAGGGACCTAATTGTAAAAATATAATTTTAAGGACCTAATTATAATAAAAAATAATTTTAGAGGCCAAATTGTAGATAAAATTTCAATTTTAAGGACTTGATTATAAAAATATATATAAATAGGGTATTATTACAAATATTCCTAAAAATATAAAGAAAAATTACACTATCAATCTCGAATCGGGCCATGTCGAATTTTCAACCCTAAACCTGAACCCAACCCAAACTTAAATTTTTAATGATAAAAAAAATTGATCCAATCAAATCGAGTCTGTTAAAATGCCCATCACTACTTATAACATACAAACTCAAGGGTGAAGAATGTAACTAAATCTAAATTTCAACTTCCAATTATTTTCGGAGGATATGCATCCAAAAACCATATGGATACAATGGTAGTTTTATTTTAGAGTTAATTGCACTGCACATCTTCAAATTATGACTTTCATTTTAAATTGGTTTTTCAAATTTTTAAATATTTTAATTTTATACCTAAACTATGGCTTTCATTCTAAATAGGTCCCTAGACTTTTAAAATGTTCAAATTTCATCCTCAAATTATCGTTTATACCACATCATATTATTATATAATACACATAAGTGTCTCACGACAATTAACAATTTTTATGACGGTTTTATTAACATAAGATATGGTTAGCATGTACTGATAATTTGGGGATGGAATTAGTGAGTTCAAAAAGTTCGAGGATCAATTTAGAATGAGAATCATAGTTTGAGGTTGAATTTGTAATGTTCAAAAGTTTGGGGACCAATTTAGAATGAAGGTCATAGTTTGAAGATAAAATTAGAATATTTAAATGTTTATGAACCAATTTAGAATAAAGGTCATAGTTCGGGGACGTGTGTTGCAATTAACTCATTGTTTTATTATATGAAATATGATTTTAAAAATTAAAATTAGTTAATTAAATATTTCAAAGTCAAAAATAGTTTTCTTGGGCTCGACTTTAAATTTCTATTTTTTAGGAACCCAACAAATGTCCTAGTAGAAAAGCGGATAATATTTATCTTAAAAAACACAAGTTTTAATTGATTTGTCTACAAGATACATGTATATTATCAAAAGCATATGATACTATATTGTTTAGACTATTTAAAAAAAATTCTTTCTACGACAACACATGCACGTAGGTTGTAGCCTTTCCCGTCGTTTTAAGAACTTATATTTAAAGAGTAAACTACTGGAGCAAGTTAATTGTAAATTTAATAATATATATGTAAATTTTTAACAATTACAAATAAGTTATTTACTTAAAATATTATTACAAATAAATCATTAACGGTTAAATATTATATAAAAATATTTATATAACTTGCTATAATAATAATTTCAGTCTTTAAAATTTACATAATCTATTAATTATGTCATAATTTGAAAAGAATTAATAAATTTAAGCTCTCATTTTTAAAAATTTCGTCATTTTAGCTTTTTGTTTCCCCTTAAGTTACTTATTCTTCTCCCATAAATGTCATATTACTTTCATGTTAATTTTCTGTCATAATTCGATGTTGTTTTATGATAGAATATCGTTATTCAACTACTGTTTTGATTTGATGGACTCACTTGCTTTGATAGTATCATACAAAAAGACTAAATTGATAAAACTTTTGAAAATGAATGACTAAATTTATTGAATTGTTTCAAATTAAGACAAAATCAATAGAATGTATAAGTTTTATAATTAAAAAAATTATTATATCATACCACATTAGACATCCATTTTTAACGACAAAATGACATGTTTATAATAATATTTTAACTGAATAATTTATTTGTAATTTTTTTTAAATAACCTCTTTATTATCAAACATAACTTTTTGAACAATTACCGATTATAATTTACAAATTACGATCTTAATTAATTAAAACCCAATTTCTATTTCCATCTAAAAAAACTCAATTTCTATATTAAACTTGTTGTACCAAAATTAATTAGACTAACGTAAAATTTTATATAGATTTTAAAAACTTAACTCAAAAATAGGTACCTAAAATATACATTCTTTTTGATATATGTGTCTAATGTTTTTTTTAGCCGAAATAAGTGTCTAAAGTTTCATTCCGTTAGTATTTTAAGGTAACACCGTTAAAAAATCATAATCCAATCATAATTTTACATGGGTCTTTTTTTATTTATAAAAAATTGAAAACATTATTTTAAAAAAATTAAAAAGTCTTGAAATATCCAAAAAAAAATTGAATCCCTAAAACCCCAAATCTCAAAATTAATGCTACTATTGTCGTCGATAGTCTCATCAAACCCTACTATCTTCGTCACTGTATGAGGTTACTGCCCATTTCTTCCAACCACTCATTGTTAGTAACTAATGAGAGGCGTGCAAATCGGACGAATAGAGTCTTTTGCGTTTGACATCCAATTAACACCCTCCTGTCGATTACCGGCGATGAATAATTGAAAAAAAATGAGCGGTGGCTTAGGCGACGGTGACAACGATGATATAGTCCAGTAAGACTATTGACAATAAAAGTAGAGCCGATTTTAGATTTAAGGTTTTGAGTTTTAGAGATTTGGGGCTATTTTGTAATTTTTAAAGATTTTGGGATATTATTTAATTTATTTTATTTTCAGTTTATTATTTAAAAAACAAAAAATAAAACACATGTTAATTTATTATTGAGTGATAATTTTTTTAACAATGTTACTTTACAACACTAATAGAATAAAAATTGGGTAAACTACACGAAATACCACTCAACTTTACCCTTTGACTCGAACATACCACTGAACTATAATTTGATACTATTTTACTACTAAACTTAGCTTTTGGCTTCAATGTAAGCACTTGACCGTTAACTTATAACGGGCCGTTAAATCCAAAACGATGTCGTTTTGGTTTCGTTGTTTTGAAGCCTAAAATAGGCCAAAACGACGTCGTTTTGTTAGTAAAGAAAATAAAAAAAAACATTGCATTTTGGAAAACTTAAACCCAAGACCTTTAAGATGAAATGCTTATACCAAACCACCAAGCCAACGTAAATATTTGATATTATTCTAACGAAAATAATATATAAATAATACTTCAGTTAAACTTAATTTCATTTATCTCATGATATAATTTTATAATATTTATAATATAAATTTTGTTATGAATATTTATCTATGTGGATGTCTATCATGATAAGAACTTTATCAAGGAGATTTGATTTGCTTTATTATTAGGAGTGTTATCTTCATTAATTAGAGTCTAATGTATTATGTACTTCTTATGCCTATAAATAGATGATTTGATGAAGGCATTGTATACAAGTCTATATTTGAGAATAATATGAATCTCTCTTTTTCTCTCATCTCTTTGTTTTTCTTGTTCTTCTTTATTTTATTTATAATACGTTATAACACGAATTTGCTCAAATAATTATAGATGAGAAAGATGTGGGATATTTATACACACAATACCGGCGTTCGATTGCCAAAGTTTTGACTTAAAGATTCGAGACAGCTTATGAACTTTATCAAGTATGTTCATGGAGTTTGACATATTATTAATGAGATTGGTATGCACCCCTAAAATCTTCATTCGTCTTATCCCCAACAATGGTAACTCCTTAATTTTTTCCAATTTCTTTTTCTATTATTTCTTTAGTTCATAACTAAAGATTAATATTTGTTTATATTATTTGATAATATTGGTATTTTTAACCGTGTTTTGAATTTTACACGTGTTTAAATGGTTTGGAAAGAGACATGACATAAAAGGATTATTCACGAAATTGTTCGTACATACCTCAACATTATTTTTCGGTGATTCGATATCGTTCGTATGATTGTAACCAGCCAAAAAAATTGTCGGCCTAAACTAAAATTAAATGTTATGATATTTATCGTATTCTAATTATTTGTAACATATTCTTTTCCAAAAATTTGTTATATTGGTTTTACAGTGTTATTATACTAACAAATTTAACCACCATTTTATTGTGTTATTACTCATGATGCTCCACGAAGCACCCAAAATTTAAAGCAGGGATTTGCAAAACAAATCGGGCTTGTGGAGCCACGCGTGAAATCAAGCTTCCATTATGGTTGTGCACCTTGCACTTTAACCCGTAGGTCGATTTTAAAGTGCGATAAATTATGGTGGTTTTGAATCTACAAGAAGACTGTTATAAAGTCTATATGTGCTCGAAAGCAATGATTCTTATGTGTCAAAAAACTCGACTATTGACTTCTCACAAGTTCAAGTTACGAAAATTCGTCTTGATCCAAAAAAATTTATAGGAGGCATTCCCTGAAGTGAATGCAAAGCATGATGTTTATTCCATGCGATTATCAATGATGGGGCATTCCTTGAAGTGAATGCAAGCATAATGTTTATTTCATGCGATTATTGGGACCGTTTCATTCCCTGAAGTGAATGCAAACATGGTAAATCATTATTCAATTAGAGACATAATTTCGATATAATCCAAGTATATTGGCTGGACATCCCGTTCTGCGAGGCTACTGGTCTCAAAGGAGGTTTTTAAAGGACCGCGTGGACTGGTTTAACAATGCCACGAACGAGGATTAAATATTTGTTCTCTATGATAAGGATATGTTAATAAAAACATACTCCACTTTTCACGACAAATAATATTGTCCTTAGACACAATATCATGAAAAATGTTTCAAAGGCCCATTGGCTCTACTCCATTTCCTGAAGTGAATGTGAGATTATATTATAGAAAGAATAAAAGCCACATTAGAAGTTGTGGTCATGGTCGAGGCATGAACATAGGCATTATGGTCATTTTAAGAATACTTCTACCCACTGGTGGTGATGTTATAAGGATGATAAGAGTGATAAAGATCATTCTAATGAAGTAAAATTATTATCAATGTGATGTTATAAACTATTGGTCTCGTACTTGACGTACGTTGAAAATCAACAATCTATGGTGACGATTTATGCTCAACATAAGCATAAGATATATTTTTCCATTTAAATGCAAGGGAATAATGTGAGTACTATATCTCAAAGTACTGAAAATATTAATGCTCTAGAAGAGCAATACATTCTTGAGAGAAAGCACACTATAAAAAGTGTAAAATTGCGAATATTGTAATAATTACCGCTAATGGTAATAATATCGTCACCACTAGAATTGAAAATTTTAAAAGAGCAAATATGAGTTCGTAAAATATCCCTTTGGGAATTATAGATAACATATGTTATCAATTAGCATTTGAAATAAGTCATTGTGAATATAAGTTCTGATAGTCAAAAAGTCAGTTGAAAGCTCTAGAAAAGCTATATATATTGCTACCAAAAGATAATTTTAATTGAAAGCTCCGAAAGAGCTAAATATATTCCTATTCAAAGGAACAATTTTGATGATCGTACTAGACATGTACGAGTGAGATTGAATCACATGTTATGATAAAACCAGGAGTTTACAAAATTCAGAAATGTATATACACACTTGTATGTAGTTGGTATGATCGGTTAGACCATCCTAATCAATAATGATGCGAAAGCTATTGAGATTTACATGCACATATATCAAAAGAACCTGGAGTTCTTATGGTGCTTATTCTCAAATGAATGGATTAAATTCCACTTATTAAAGAACATGAAGTTCTTGTGTTGCTTAAGAGAATTGATTAAATTCCACTTACTAAAAGAACCTAAAGTTCTTGTGTTGTTTGTTCTCAAAGGATATAGATGATCTCACTTACCAAAAGAATTAGAACATGAAGTTTTTGTACTGAAGTTGAGACTGTATGTCTTGCATATCTGAACAAATGTGGAAAGTTTTATATGATTTTAGTAGATGCATCTACATTGTTTTATCAACTTACAACCAGAAGTTTGTGAGATTGATTCTAAAAGGATTCAGATTATGCAATTAGACTATTCGTTTTGCAAAAGCTTGTGGGTTTATATTTTAGGCTATATCGGTTGTTACAAAGCCTATTAATTGTGAAAAATACGGTTTAGCAAATGTTTAATTAGATGTCTCATATTTAATAGCTAAACTGTGAGAACAAAACATTTATTATTTATATGGTATTTCCATATAGCAACACTTATACGCATCAAGCCAACGAGTTATAATAAACTCTCTATTATGATTTGACTTTTGGTCAGAAGTTGTATTTCTCATTTTTGAATGTGCGATATATAGTTGAATTGCTCCACCATAACACACAAAATGAGCAAGTAAAAAGGGTTGAGAATATATATTGAGTACGAGTCTCCTTTTATGTTTAAATTCTAAACATTAATTGGAGAATCATTTATTAGATGATTTTTCTCAACATCAAGGGGGAGAATAATCAGTTGGATAAAGAAGGAAATGAATTATCATTATTTAGATCATCGAATATGAACTAAAAGTTCATAAGATAATTCATGTTATTTCATGTCAAGTGCTAGACATATTTACTGACCCAATGAGAGTAATTAAGTCTCATATACCAGCTAAAATGCTATAAGTTTAAATTACACATTATAACAAGTGGATGTAAATCATGCTTGAAGCATGATAGTTGAAATGGTTCCAATGATCAAAATTCTCGTAAATGAAAAGTATTATGAGATGGTCATATATTGGAGGCGGGTGCTCCTAAAGAGACCCAAGACATAACTAATAATAAAACCCTTGAAGAGTTTCAGGTACCTGAAATAAAGATTGAAATCTTGAAGAGAACTCGATGAGTTATGTCATTACGAGAATAGAACCAGAAAATTGAAAACTTGTCGACAACGATTTTGCAAACAATTTTGCATAGAATACTTCTATAGAAGTAAAGAAAGAAAATGAGGATCTTGTATAAAAATCTATCCGGAAGTATAGATATTAAATTTACCAATGTAGAAATACGCTTTGAACTTCTAAAAGAGAAGTATTTGGACCAACAGTCCAAACACCTAAAGGTGTAATGCAAGTGAGTCACAAATAAGTAGTCGTAAATATGACTTAAACTATGATTTATGAAAAGTTTTAATTACTTCATGGTGGATAAAATTACTTTGGCTGTTATGAATTTTTTTTACATGCGTCTAATTTTTTGTGGATCCATATTTATCCTTGAAAGATTTAAAATGCTAGAAGCATTTGAAAATTTCTGAGGAAATTTATTTAGACATGTCTCATGAATATTTTAGCGCATTTGGTATAATCGCCTTAGTGAATACTAATTGAGAAAATACTATAAGAATGATCAGATTTCCTTATGTATTTTATAAAGGAGTTTGGATCAAGATCCATTACGATAAATTTAGAACTCCTAAAGAGCTTCAAATTGAAAACTAATGAAGTACTTTCAATACAAGTACTTGGATATTGACCTCAAGTTTATCTCGACCTGAAGATCGAACATTTTTATATATTTCTTTTGTCTATGAATAGACATAAGCTGAAAGAATCTTAAAGAAGATTCAATACATATCTATTGAGTATCCTAATAGTTGTAAGATTGTTGGATGTGAATAAAGATAATTATATCTTTTCTTGGTCTTGAAGCACTATATATTAGTTGGTCAAGAAATATCTATAAATATACAAAGATCATTACATTTAGACCTTGAAACATTCGTCGATGCCTCCTCAAATCTTGTAGAAATAACTGTTATGCACAAGGCAAGCCAAAAATGTGTTTGGTTAAGACCATTGACCCAACATATCTAGAAGATATGTGATTTACTTTTACAAGATATGATACAAATATTATCTTGTATAGAGATAATGGAAGGTGGATACATCATGGAAAATATTACTCCAAAGTTTCATCACCCGCTATCTTTAGAAAAAATAATATTCAAGTTTGAATTATGAAGATTCAAAGATCTTCTGAGATGTTTTCATGAGGGGGAGTAAATATGCGTTGCACTTTTTTTCCCTTAACCGATATTTTGTCCCAATGGGTTTTCCTAGTAAGGTTTTTAATGAGACAACATGTTTTGCATATCAAAGATGTGTGTACTCTTTTTCCTTCACTAAAGAATTTTTTCCCATTGAGTTTTTATCTTAGTAAGGTTTTAATGAGGCACATTATCTTCAGACATCCAAAGGGGAGTGTTATGAATATTTATCTATGTGGATGTCTATCATGATAAGAATTTTATCAAGAAGATTTGATTTACTTTATTATTAGGAGTGTTATCTTCATTAATTAGAGTTTAATGTATTATGTACTTCTTATGCCTATAAATAAATGATTTGGTGAAGGCATTGTATACAAGTCTATGGCTCTGTTTGGCAATTAGCGGATAGCTGATAGCGGATTGCATTAACTGATATCTAATTGCATTAGCTGATTTGACTAGCGGATTGTATTAGCTGATTGTATAAAAGTGTTTGGTAAAATTAACTGATAGCTGATAGCTGTTAGATTATTTAAATAAGTAAAATGACATATAAGGACATGTTTATATTCGATACGTGTTTGAATAGTTTATTAGTTATCAATATTTTGTATCTAATTATTATTAATTATATCTATAAAACTATTTTAATATAAATTTTCTAAACATATTCAAATGATTTATATATTAATTTATTATTTATATAATTATTTTAATATAATTTAATTAATTAATAAATTTAAATACACATATAAATATGTGATAATAAAAAGAAAAAAAGTAAATAGGATTAACTTATAAATAGGATGAGAAAATATTTAATTTAGGTTATTTTGAGATTTTTGGTAACTGGTAAGGGTAAAAGAGTCTTTACAACTCTAATATCAAACCTCTAATCTCAAAAAGCTCCTATTATGAGCTTTTTCAAAATTAGCGATTTCACCCCAATCCACTCTTTCAATCCGCTATACACCAAACAACAATATTAGTGGATTTGACTGGTCAAACCTCTAATTTTTGCCCAAACCTCTCTTTACCAAACATGGCCTATATTTGAGAATAATATGAATCTCCTTCTTTCTCTCGTCTCTTTGTTTTTCTCGTTCTTCTTTATTTTATTTATAATAATTTTATAAATATATTAACTTTATAAATAAATATTATTTATAATTTATATATATATATAATATAACTCAAACCCTAAATCAAATATTAATTAAAACCCCAAACTTGAAACCCTAAAAACTACAAACCATAAACCATGTATTAAATAAAACCTCAAACCTTAAAACCATATATTAATTAAAACCCTAAACCATATATATATATATATAAATCCCAAACTCTAAACAATAAACCTTAAACATAATTAAATCATAAATCCCAAACCTAAATTCCTAAAATTAAAATATTATTTATAATATATATTAGGATTTGTAACGTAGGGTTTAGGTTTAGGGCTTTTAGTTACATATATTGTTGAAGGGTTAGGGTTTATGATTTATTTATGTATATGGTTTAAGGTTTGAGTTCTGGGGTTTAAGGTTTAATTATATATATTATATCTATTCAAATATATATATAAATTATAAATTATATTTATTTATAAATTTAATATATTTATATATATGGTTTAGGGTTTGAGGTTTAATGTTTAATTATATATATTATATCTATTAAATATATATATATATAAAAATTATAAATAATATTTATTTATAAAGTTAATATATTTATAAAATTATATCATAAGATAAATTGCAGTATTATTTATATATTATTTTTGTTAAAATATAGTGGTATGTTCGAGTTAAAGAGTAAAGTTGAATGACATTATGTGTAATTTACCCATAAAATTTTAAGCACCTATTTAGTCTTCCAAACCTATTAATCTTCGTCACCCGCCGTTTTCTTTTCACATCCTCATATGCCATTTTCTGAAAGTGGAGCTTCCGCCTTTTGCCGTCTGCCTCCGGCTGTGTCCGACACATATCTGACACCGGTACTAGACCCTTGAGGACGTTTCGGCCAGGGATTTAAAAAGCGTTTGCGGCTGTGTTTTCGGTCGCGTTTATCGCGGTTGCGGACATAACATATGCTATTACGATTATTGCGGGTGTCGCAGTTGTGAACTTTTTAAAAATTTGCATATCTTATTGTAAAATATAATAATTATAAATATAAATATAGACAAACGACTAAGTCAACATGAATTCTCACTCAGTAATATCAAACTCTTTTATGGCACTAAGAACGTTAAATCGTTTTAAGCGGATGCAAACTATAGAGAAGACAACTCAAGAACAACAAAGAGAGTCTTAGAGTGAATATCTTAATTACTTAGAAGATGGGTGATACAAATGAGGTGAGGAATGCCTCTATTTATAATTGAGTTCACCTACATCCGACGGTCTCTAATGATTTAAATCGATGACAATGATTAATACTCACCAACCACAATGGAATATTCTCTAGAATATATCTTTTATCTAAGGAAACATGTAACGCCCGTGTTTTGGGCCTAGGAGTTAACCATGTTTATGGTTCGAGTCAATAAAATTTAAATTAAAACAATTCAACCTAAATTGTGATGTAATTGAGCTTTATTAAAGAGGGAGGGACCTATGTTGCAATTTTACCCAAAACTTTTAAAAAGCAAGGTAACTTTAAAATAAAAGTTATCTTCTCTTTCCCCCATCCCCTTTCCAACGTCAATTTTTGCCCCAAACCCTTCTTCAAAACCCTCCCAAGCCTAGTTACTATTCCATTGTGTCTCTCCCTCAATCCAAGGTGTTTTTCAAAGGTAATCATGTTTTCTAACTCTCCTCTTTATCCTCTATCTACCTATGGTCTTGGATTTTAAAGATATGAAGTTTTGAAATTTAGGGTTTGTTTTAAAGTTTGAGTTTTTAAGGGGTTTTTCATCTTGTTTTGATAAATTGAGTTGGGGCTTTGTTTATTCATGTTACAATACACATTATATGTTAATTTGGTTGAATTTTAATGAAAATTCGTAGTGGGTTCTTAAACCCATTTTTGGGATGTCAAAAACTCCATTTTTGGTGGGTTTTAAGTTAAAAACAAATGGCTGATGGTTTAGGTATGTTAGAAGGGTGATTTGGGACCTTTTGAGAGTCTTTTGGAGGTTTGGAAATGGAAATTTCAACAAGGTTTTAGGGGAGCACGAAAATTGGTATTTTGGATGATTATGTGATTTGGGGATTTGTGGAAATTAGCTTGTGTTTGTAAAGTGAGTTGATGGTTGAGTTTTAGCATTGAATTGTGAAGTAATAAATGTGTTTTGCTTGGCTAGAAGCAAGAGGAAGCATTGGAGAGGCATCGGGACCGAATCCGAGTTCGTAGGAGATTTGCTTCGGTTGCTAAGGAAGGGCGGTGAGTGGTTAAATATTCCTAAAATGGTTTTGAGTATTTGGTTCAAGCATGTGGACCTAGGATGGGCTTGGTAAACCCACCTAGAGTTGGGATTAGAGTGGTAGCCTAATCCCAAGCTTTGATTAGAGACTTTGGTTGCACTCTTTAATAGTTGTATATGCCTCGTGTTAAATTGTGATGGTGTTGATTTTGTATATGTTGTATACATGTATGTTGAGGCATGTTGGATGCATTGTTATATGCATGTTGATGATAGATAAGATATGGTTATACACATGTGCAAAATATGATGTGATATGGTTGTTAATGATGTACATGTGGTGTTGTCATGTGAAATGATATTATGAGATGATTGTATGATCCGAGGATCATGGTGAGAACATGCTAGGCATGGGAATGTGGCTTGTGCATGACGGTAAGTCATAGTGAGTACGTGCTAAGCACGAAAGTATTATGAAATGATATTGTGAAAGATTAATGGAATGTGTAGTATTGGCACTAGTATGCTTGGGTACAAATGATCGATCATTAGGATGTTTAGTGTGCACACGTGAGTCAAAATGTGCGCGTGGTCTTGATGATGGTAGTCATCAATATGGAGTACGGGTTCGCCCGGAAATCTTCTTATATATTTATATGTCGGTGATGAGTGGAATCCCATCGACGGGCGTGAGGATGAGTGGAATCCCCTCCGCGTGAAATGAGGCGTGAGGATGAGTGGAATCCCCTCCGCGTGAACGGTGATGAGTGTAATCCCACCGTCAGGTAATGGTTGTGTTGTTGGATGTGAGTTCCAACGGTTATTCGCGTATTCGAGTCATAGCTAGGTGCCAATACGGATTGTGGTTTATGTTGCCAATATGTGATTAATTGTGAGCCAATGTGATTTGGGGATGTGTTGCTAACATGGTTTAATATATGCGTTTTCATATGTTGTGGATTTAAACATGTTGAGCACGACATGACATTGAATATATGTCCATGCATCATTTGTAATTATGGCTCGTGTGGACCGGATGTAAGATCATGCATTTTATCTTGGTTGTTGCTCGTGTTTGGACCCTGCATTGTCGAAGGTTTGTTTTATGAGCTTACCCTCACTAAGCTTTTCTGCTTACGCTCTCTTTTGTTCGACAATGCAGATCAATAGCTTGTGGGTGGCAAGGGCAAGGAAAGGTCTCCAAGTGTTGCTTTGGTGAGCTCAATGTATGAATTTTAAGTGATAGAATGTAATAGTTAAGCAATGGGATAGGTATTGTGTTTGAGTTTGGGTGTATGTTGATGTTTTGATTTGGCCTTGGTTTGTAAAACATGTTATGCTTTGATGTATGCTTGTGTGTGGTGGCATGTCTATAGACGTTTAGGTTGCCTTGTTATAGTGCAAACCTCTTTATGCTTATCATGTGCCTTTTAAGGCCTTTGAGCACCATGTATGACCTTAAATGTTGAAATGCCTTTTGTTGGAATGCCATGCTTGAAAGCTTATGTTGCTTGTATGGTTTGTGTATCATCAAGTGTTGGATTGTGCCTTTGATTTTAAGTTAAAGCATGCTTTTATGTTTGGTTTGCCTTAGGATTGATGTTAGTGTGTTGGTTGGGGTTTTAGAGGGATTTGAGGGCCTCCTTGTGCCTTAAATCAGCTCAAACCTGCAAGTTCGTGGCAGAGGTATCGATACGGTTGGTACGGTATCGATACCACCTTATTGTTTCAGGCCTCGTGTATCGATACACTTGGGGGTGTATCGATACCATTTTGGTCACTGGAGCTACTGTCCATTTCGGTATCGATACCGGCCTCTGGTGTATCGATACCGTCATCTTAGCGTTGACCGTGGGAAGTCAACCGTTGGGGAAGGTATCGATACACTCCTTGGGTGTATCGATACGGTCTCTACGGGTTGACTTTGACCAGTTGACCTAGTCAAGGGGGTATCGATACACCCCGTAAGGGTATCGATACCGCCTGCAGTTAAAGCTCAAACCTAGTCAAGGGGTATCGATACACCCCTTAAGGGTATCGATACCGCCTGTAGTTAAAGCTTAAAATTGGGCCGTAAGATGTTGGGCTGAGTTCGTCTGTTTGCCTCGTGAATGTTGTTCCGCTGTATGATCACATAGGATTAAATACTGATCTAGACAAGATTTAAAATGAAAAAAATAGGGTTGCTAACCGAGGGGGAATTCCTTAGGGAGTTTTCACTCGGTTTTCCCCGTGTGGCCCACTCGGACCAGTCATCCGACCAGACCGGGACGAGGGGGTTACAAAACAAATCTTATGTTTACATGGAAAGTTTACATAGGTTAAAGTGGTTGTCTTTTAGAATACTCCACAGTTCGGGTTAAGTCTGGTGGTCTCTTTAGTTCCAAAATCTCTGTTGGAACCTCTTGGTCAATCATGTGTGCATGTGACTTGAACTGAAACTGACGGTCCGTGACAATATTGTCAAGTATTGTTCACTTTGATTATAGAGTTAAAGTCTTAAAGAGTTTAACGGTTTCGTACCAAGTCTTACAAATATGAGTCGTCTTTATTATATTAAGAGTTACATACATATAAATGGTGTAGAATTAAATAAACTTTTCTGAAATAATATTATAAACAACTACAAATGATTCTTTTAACACAAAATATAATTATTAAAAAAAAACTCAAAATATAAATATTTTTTATAAAATAAATGTATTTTAATTAGTTAATAATTTTTATTATAATTAATATAATTTGTTTCATAAAAGTAATATAATTAACTTAAAGTATAATTTAAAATAAAGGTTTAATAATTAAATAGGTGCTCAAACCATAATTTAATCTTTTATTTTGGGTCAAACTCTAATTGATGATTTCAATTAAAAATCATTAATGAGCCTTTTTTTTTATCAAATTAATGACTCTCTTAATACATTTTCTTAATTGAATTCTCGTACCCAATGATTTTTTTTAATGATAATAAAATAAAATTATAATATTTTTGACAAAACCTAAATCCCTCTTTATTGTTCGTTTACTCTTTGGCTTTCAAACCCAGGGTTGTTTTCACGCCGTCGTCATCAGACCAGCATCTAGAGCCGCGCGATTTCACCCCTTGTCGTCGGCACGCCGTCAATCTCCTCTCCTCAACGTCGACCAATCCTCTTCCTAAAGTCTCATCAGCTCGCCTCCCTTTACACTCTTACGTCACCCTTATCGCCCGTTATTACCGTTATTTACCACTACCCGTTAAATTGCGACCGCAATCCACCGCTACTAGTGTCATTCCGCGTCCCACCGTTGTTTTCGCCGATAACGGTTTCGGCCGGCGGCATTACCGCTAAATAGCGGTCGCGGGCCGTTTTTTGAAACCCTGGTTTCGGCGCTTCATAGTTCCTCTCTTTCGATTTTTAAAGGAAGTAATGGCGAGCTCCATAGCTTCGCAGTTACAGTCCATCAAATCTTTTATTCAAACCGACAATGAACCTCAAAAACGACCTTTCACTCGCCCTTCCATTTTGTTCAACCCTAAGGAAGCTGCTGACATCGATATTGACACCATTCTAAACATTGGATTGTCAGGTTAGTTCCGTTTTGTAATACTTATGTTTCAGAGATAATTTCTGTTCTGGTTGTCCTTGTTCGTAAAATTTACTATTTTTTTGTTTCATGCTGTGTTTAGGGCTAGAGATTCTAGTAGGCATCGACCAAAGGTTTAGAAACTACAAGAATGATTTGTTCAGTCTCAAGAGTAAAGAATTGGATAGAGAACTGATGGGAGTAGATGATAATAATCAAATTAATGCCTCAATAAGTTTGTATTTGCGGTTACTATCTGGACACCTTCAGCTTCCTGCATCTCTTAAAACACTTGAGTACTTGATACGTAGATACAAGTAAGCATTTCAGTTATTTACCTTTCGATAATGTATGTTATTTGAATGCTGATTTTGTTTTATTTATTGTTTTGATAATGCTTATGTCATCGGCGTTTGCATTTTTTTCAGGATTCATGTTTACAACATTGAGGATTTGGTTTTATGTGTGCTTCCATACCATGATACACATGTTTTTGTTCGTATAGTTCAGTTAATTAACACAGGGTAAGGAGAGAATGGAGTTTCCTTTTTAACCCTTAGTTATCATGAATATTTGTTAGTGAATGGTGGTTTATTTTTCTTGACTGATACAGGAATAGTAAATGGAAGTTTTTGGATGGTGTTAAAGTCTCCGGTGCACCACCTCCTAGGTCTGTTATTGTGCAACAATGCATTCGAGATATGGGGGTTTTGGAGGCCTTGTGCAACTATGTGAGTTACTGCTATATAACATATGTGTAATTTGGTTGCTATCTCCTGGTAATTCTCATGTGAATTACTATCTGCTATAGGCATCTCCGATAAAGAAATTTCAGGCATCAAGACCAGTAGTTAGCTTTTGCACTGCAGTTATTGTTGAAATTTTGGGTTGTGTTACAACTATTGACAGTGACATCGTGAAGAGAATCCATCCATTTGTAGCTTCCGGTCTTCAAACTGGTACGAAAGGAGGTTCCGATCACAAGGTACTTCAAAGGCAAAGTGTAATTATTTGAAATTTGTTTTTACTATTGATTCTATTTTGTTTTAGGGATTCTTTCTGCAACATTTAGGTTGCTGATTGCAAGATGCAGTTAGCATTAATTATATGCATTTTTTGTAGGCTGGTGCTTTGATGATTGTTGGATTACTAGCAAATAAAGTGGCATTGTCTCCCAAGCTCATAAATAGCTTGATTCGAACAGTCACTGAGGTTGCTAGGGAAGATGTAAAAGAGTCAACTGATTTGCAATGGTTTCGGTTGTCCCTTATGGCTTTGATAAGTCTTGTTCAGGTAAGATCATCCTACTCATGCCAATTGTGTATTTTGCGATAAGCAATTTCATCCTAAACTCCTTTTGTTTATGAATTTGTAATTGTAATCACTCTCTATTGACTTGGTTTTGGCACTCATGGATTTGATAGTTTCAATTGTTGCATACCGTGAACAGTTTGTGTTGTTTGTCTCATGATGAACATATTAAAATATATTAACTTGATCCAAATTCTCATCCTGTTGGTGTTATAGCCATCCCATCTCTGCTAAATTACTAACTTGAGATCACACGTAATACTTTTTTCGTTTTCTTTTAATGAATCAGCTTACATGATTTAAGGGATGCTTTTGAACAGTTGCTCGATGCACCTTTCTTTCAAAATGGTTCTAGTTAAAGTCTCTTGATTTGAGAATCTAGTCATCCTTGCAATAAATGTTAGGTTCCAGTTACCAGCTTTGTCTTGTTTCTATTTTTCTTACTGTATTTTCTGTAATTTTTGCAGTCGCAGTCTGTTGATATATTCCCAAAGAAGGCTTTGGAAATTTTAAGGGATATCAGGTAACTCCTTGTTTCTTTAAACATTGTTTGGAAATTTAATGTAGTACTGCAATTTTGTTGTCACCAGGTTTATTTGTAATTTACCCTTTTTTGCATGCTTTGAAAGGGATATTGGCGCAGTTCTTCTGGAATTATCTAAAGAGTTTAATATTGATAGATTCCTTGCCATACTGTTGGAAGCTCTGGTTGATCAAAGGTGTGAAGCTGATTAATATTTGCTAGTTGTCCTACTTTTTTTTGTATACTTGCTTCTTCTAAGCTTGTTTTTGTTTGTTGCAGTTCTTACGATGACTCATATCATCTTGCTTTAATATCAGTAATAGATACAGTCCCTCTGAGGAATTTAGTGGATCATATTGTCTCGAAGATTCTACTAACCTGCATGAAATTATCTGAGAGTGATGGCAAATTGGCATATTCTGAATCAGGTATGTCGTATAATTCATCAACTTTTTTGTCTTACTTTAAATTTTGTTCCACAGGTGCACATGGTACCATTTATTTCCTTGATATTTTTACTTCTATTAGTTTGTACTTCATTCGCTAACTTCTATTGTAGGCAACCTTTTTCTTTTTAAAATTCTGAATATCATTTGAAGGAGATAATCGTACCCTGCTACTGTTAACATGATTACTGACTCTAATTATGCTATATATTTCTTGGTTACCTGTGAATGATTTTGCAGTAACCTGGGCCAAGGATGTTTTAGCTGCTATTAATAAAAATTACCCATCACAATTTCATGCTGCTGTTCATAAGTTCCTAGAGGTCTGTTTAACTATTACTCCATATCTTTGCTTGTTTGTATCTTTTTCACGCTTCTGGTCTTGTGGTTTTGTTTTGATCCTTATTCATTCTACTAGGATGCCAAAGTACAATCCAAGAAAGAAGACACTGTGTGTGAGTTCTTGAGTAAAATATTGGATGGGAATTTGGATTTATCGACAGCCTTTTCAGAGTCAAAAATATGGTTTGCATCACACCATCCTAAGGTATTCTTTACTATCAGATTGTTAGGATCTTTCGAATGTATGTTCAAGACTTCTTATGCTTTGGTGCTGTGATGTAGCCCAATGTTCGACGTGCCACATTTTCAGGGCTTAACCGATCTGCTGTTCTTAAAATAAAGTCTCTCGATGCAAAGGTAATTCATATGCATTATAGGTATATTTTTGGTTTCTGTATTGTACTTATTTGCTGCTTCATGCCTTTAGTTTGATCTGATAATGTTGTTAAGGGTGCTTGTATAATTTCATGCCTTTTTAGGAATATATTTCTAGTATTTTTGATTTTGTACGGTGTTTGCTCGACTCTTCCTGAATTCTTTGATCTGTTTTTTACCTTGCTGCAAATGAATTTGATTCTTTGCATTATTAGTTTTTTGTTCTTCTTTTGACTGTCTCACGACATTTTCTTCTCCTTTTTGTGTTTTTTCTCAAGTAAATGGCATTGTCTCACTTTTCTTGGTAACCAGTCTACTCTTTTAGTACGACTTCAGTGCTAATTGTTGTTTCTTTTTCTCAAGAAGATATTGTGTTTTCTTTTCTTTTCTTTCTTTCTTTCTTTCTTTATTATATAATATATATACTATGTAAACTATGTGCACATTAGGTTATTTCATTTTTTGATTGATGTTTGTTTCATGATTCTGTTGTCAGAGGCTTGTGGCCATTAATGATGCCATATTGCGCCAGCTTCATGATGATGATTTAACTGTGGTTCAAGCTGCTCTGTCTGTGGATGGATTGACTGAAATAATTAGTCCTCCAGATCTTGTTGAAGCATTACGTGATGTGCTTAAGAGATGTCTAAGTTTTCTGACATCAGGTCAGTAAGTAGAATTGTGAATCTTAACTGCCTCTAATCCTCGTAGAGAAACAAACTTCTCCATTGAGTGCATCTGTTGCCAAAAAAGAGAATAAATAAGTAGATTCTCTGTTCTGAGCAAATATTTGTATTCCTTCTGCTTCTGTAGTGGACTTTAATGCTCAATGATTTTTTTGTATTTGATTTGAGAGTCCATTTTTTTAGTATGTGCCGATATTGGTATGTGCTGGATGCTCTATATTTAACCTAAGCAGATTATCAGGTATTCACAATTAAAGGACACTCTTGTAATGGAAGTTCTTGAGTGGAGTCCTGCAATATAACTCCCCGGGGTTTTCTTTATTGCTCTTGAATTAAATCTGGTCATGTTAGATAAAAAGCAGTGGTAGAAGTTTTTGTCAACTGGCTGGAATTTGTTCAATTGAATTTCTAAAATAGCAAAGGATTAGCACACCAAGATTTGGAGGGATATCAATTCTTATTACTTATGCTTCTCGGTTTCAGGTTCATCAGTCAACTCTACTTTGTTTTGCGATGTTGCTGTTTCATTCCTAAAGATTGCTGTGGTCAGCTTCCATGATCAGATAGATTATTTGAAAGAAGTTGCTTCCATGATATTCTCACTACTACTTATTCTGCCAAAGGTGCTTATATTACTTAATTTATTAAGGTGCCATAGTTGGACCAATTAAACCATACTTCTATTCTTAATTGATGGATATTATTTTACCTGTATGCAGACTCATAGGTTGAGCTTAAAGGTTTTGGATTTGGCCAAGAAAATAAATTGGCCATTTTTCCAGACTCTTGCTGCTGCATCTGGGGAGGAAGTGGTTAGTCTTCCCTTTCTTTTCTTCTTCCTTTTATTGGCTGCCCTTTTTGTGTCATTATAATTTTTAATTATAAGTTAAGCATTCATCCTCAAAACAGATTTGTAATAGATG
The DNA here is from genome assembly GCA_030270665.1 of Hibiscus trionum. NCBI lineage: Eukaryota > Viridiplantae > Streptophyta > Magnoliopsida > Malvales > Malvaceae > Hibiscus > Hibiscus trionum. The sequence continues at coordinate 16,022,423 of BSYR01000035.1, read as the reverse complement.
GATGGCCAACTTGAATATAAGATCACAAGAAACCCAAGACTTGTAAATGTGGGATAACCCCTCTTAAGACTCCCCACACCTGTAGCTCAACAAGGGCATTCACAAATCACGTGAATAATCTCATTAGTGGTCATCAAACCTCACATGAGACTTGGCTGGAACAACAGAACACACCTGTTGTGTATTGATGTCGTTTGCAGGATGCTTTTTATGTTTATCAAGGAGGGAAAACAAACACAAATTTGGGTTGATGAAGTTCACATTGAGTGGTGGCTTTGTAGTATATTTGGTCATATCTTGACTTAAGTTTGAATTTCAAAACTGGAACAATCTTCTATTTATTTTTGTCTTGAGGGATCGATAACTGCTCTCAAAATTTTAGAGGGAATAGTACACTCAGTTTAGGTGAAGGTCTAAGGTGGTTGATTACTTTAGTTGTGGTCTACTTGTTCTTGCATTTATATCTAAATTATTTAATTATAGTTATTCACTTATTGGTTTATATGTGAGATGAGTAACTCTGAAATGGTAAAATTTGCAGAAATTGCTCTTGGGATCATCAGTTGACGCAGAGGCTTTTGGCAGATTTGAAAAGAAAATGCAGAAGCGTGGAAGTGTGTCTACAGTTAATATGGAAATTGTTAAAAGTTTATCGGAAGTTTTCTTGATGCAACCTAATGAGTATATGCCTTGGCTTACTAGAAGTTGCAATAGCTTTAAATCGTCGAAGACTCTTTTCCTTTTGGTTCTGATGCAGTCATTTTCTTTGTCGATAAAGAGTATGTTTCTTTACTGTCTCATGAAATGCATAAGTCTTGGGATTTCTGCTGTTATGCTAACATTTCAGTTTTAAAATATTATGATAATTTAAGGTGCAATTTTTGATACTTCTATGTTCTAACAAATATGTTGGCTTTTGGTGGGTGATTTAATGTAAAAATTAATTTGTTAGTGAAGAAATTTTATATGTAATTTTGTTGAACCATCTGCATCATATCTCATTGTAATTCCCCGCAAGTTTTCTTCTGCCCTGCTGTTGTTTTCTGCACTTATACCGAGTGTTTGTTCTGTATGTTTTATCTATTAGGTGGAAAATTTTTGGTACTTTTCGATGCATGCTTTCCAGTTCTGAAGTCTGAGTGGGAAGCTTTCGGGTCTATTGTTGGTGTTTCTCTACAAGAGGTTGAAGTCAATTTTGGATGTTGCCATTTGGTGTCAAATTGCTCTTTTTTGTTCAAATTATTCAATGCTGTTTTCTTTTGTTTTGTCAGTTCAATGAAGAGATGCTTGATTGGGATTGCAGAAAGTTCCTAGATCAGCTCTTTGTTGCTGATATTGATACTCTAAATAAGAATATTCTTATATGTGTATTTTGGAGGTTACTTGATTCAGCAGTCAATGCGGAAGTCTTTTTGGTTGGTGATCCTTTCTTTTGCCTTTTGTTGCTGATTTATGGCTGAGTTGCGTCATCCTGACCTTTTCTTTGTTCTCTTTTAGGATGATAGTGAGGAAGGTATTGGTCGAGTCCATGATTTGTTCTTCTTTGTGACGGGTTCTAGTTTGAAGGATGCATTCAAGAAACACCTCCAAGAACTTGTTGAGAAGCATCTACATGACTTTCGTAGAAAGTGCAAAGTTTCACCAGTTCGATTTCTGTCTAGGTTTTATACAGCAGAAGGTGTTTTTTTTTGTTTCCCTCTTTTCTTTTCAATTTTAAAGGGTGGCATATGCTTAATTCCTGCCAATTCTATCGAAGTCTAGGTTTCGTACCTGAGACCAAGTAATCTGGACTGTCTGCTAAATGAAAATGTCTCTCTTTAAGTTAAGGCTGAAAAAGCAATACTTTAACTCTTTAAGTTCTTTACAAGAGCTACAATCCTAAAACTGTTATGAGTTATGACAATTCAGTTCTTAACATTTTAACGGACATCCTAAAACTGTTATGATAATAAAGTTCTCAACTTTTTAATAGTACAATATATCCATGCAAAGTTGCAATGTAAAATGAATTTGAAAAGACTACCTGACTCGATGATTACTGGCTGGAGCCTCCGTTGCTTATGCTTATGTCTGTCATTGATTTTGCAGAAGTTCCTGCTGCAGTTCAAGTAGAGAGCCTTCATTGTTTCTCATTTCTTTGTTCTCAGCTAAATGATAGACTACCATTTGAACTTTTGGCTGAATTTCCCTCACTTCTTCTTCCACTCACCAGCAAAAATCAGGTTTACCATTTTTCAGATTCTTAAATGCCAGCTTAGAATTGTTTTACTTTAGGAGCTCATGATGGTCCCCCCCTCTTTTGAGGTCTTTGTTGTGTATAAATTTGTGAGATTCTGTTTTCAGGCTACTAGGATTGCTGCTATGGACTGTGTCGAAAAGCTTTATAAAATGTGGTGTCAAGTGGACTTCTCCAGCAAGAAAAATGGTATGATGGACATTATTTTTCTTCCTATGGTTACATTTATTTGCTTTTTTGTTTTCCCGACTGTAACGAATTGGATTATTAACAGGGAACACTGAGATTTGGAGCCATCTTGATGAACTTTTGGGATTGATGGTTCAGCAAAAGAGGCTTATATTGTCAGACAAAAATTTCCTACCTTCTTTTTTGACATGTTTGCTTAGCACGTCTTGTGAGAGCATTTTAGTGTCTCCAAAGATTGAGCAGAGGTATTGATGTGCTTTATTTCTTCTCTAATATAATTTATTACCAGGCATGATTCATGAACCATAATTAGTGCTGATTCTTTGTAATAACTTGAACAGTCTCACTATTGCTAAAAATGATATTCCTTCAGGAGTTTCTTTTTTTTTTTTGCAATGGAATTAACAGTTTGCATTGTGCAATCTTCAATTGCCATATGTAGTTGCATCTTGTATATGTAGTAAATATGGTAGAATAATATCATGATATATGAAATTGAGTTTTTGTTGTCTTTAGCTAAATTGTTCTGTACTATTTATGCTGTGTTGTTTTTAATGAGCATATTAGCATCTTTCTCTCTTTATATATTCAATTTCAGATTTAATCAATCTACAAAGGAGAAGATTCTTGCTTTCATATTGAGCACTGCTCTAAGTCTTCCTGAATCTGGAAAGGTTTGCTCTTTCAGCTGGTTCCCATTTTTCCATCCCGGTTAAGAGGTTCTATTATTCCAGGGATTATAATTATTTTCATGTTTGAAGAGTGATAATGACTTGGAATTTTTTTATTGGCTCGATCTTGTTGGCAGCTAAAGGTTTTATCCTTGCTCCAAGGATTAGGCAATGCGATTCTTCATGTTAAAGAGGTTGAGTCATTATTATCTCTGCTTCTGAGAAAGAGAAGTCGATGCTATTTTGACCTGGAAAACTCATCCCAGAAATTGTCAGAAATTGAAATTAGAATCCTGTGCTTGCTTTTGGAGGTAAGGGTTTTAGTTGGTTTTGTGTTATATGGCTTTATGATAAGCGTGTTTCTCTGTCTCTTTCATCATTGATTTGAAGTACGGGTTTATGATCAAAGCTGTTTGATGATGATTTTATCCCCTGCTTGTCCTAGATGTGTTTTTTCCCCTCATCGTCTCTCAGTGGACAATTTTCTGAACATGTATTCAAGGCTTTGCAAGTATGAACCTCCTCGCTATTTGTTTCTATGTCCTAGTATATTGGGGACTCAATTCTAAGCTTTTATTTTTCTTGTTTCAGTTGGATTCTAAGTCTCCTGAAGACCCTGTCATTGTAGAACCCTGTGTTACTGTTTTACAGAAGCTCAACAGTCAATTCTACAGTGGCTTGACAAAAGAGGCACAGGTTATTTATAAAATTATTATCAACTTCTAGCATATTTTCTGGATGTGTTGCTTTAAATTTCAATGTTTTACCTAGTTGATGAATTGAAGTAGGATCTTTAAAAAGAAAGAAGACAAATATACATGTTCTTGTGCCATAACATGAGGAGCCTCAGAGATTGTATTATACACACGGAAGTGTTTCGGCAGATGTTAGATTGATAAACTGAACTTGGGGCATGCAGTGTGTGTTTATACATTCTAATCATTGTTGGATAACGATTGGACTTTATGTGTATCCTTGTTGAAAAATTTTCTCATATAAAAATCATTAACAATCTATTTGTGCTATTAATTATATCTATAGCTAATCCTGTATAGTAGACTGTTTTCTCTGAGGTGAAAATTATACACACCTTTCTTTTGTTCTTTGAGTTCATTGTGGCTACCTAGGGTGGACGATTGTGGTTGATGCTTGATTTATTTATATAGAGTGGATGGTTGTCAACTATATAATTACATGAGGTAGATGTCTATTATCTATCTGTTTGTGTGATGATTAATGTTTGTTGTACATTCAAAATAAACCTAAAATGAAAAGTTCATCTTGGATGAATGTTTTTTCATTAATTTTCTTTTCTTTGCTCTGTCAGGGTCATATGTTTCGACAGCTAGTACTTTTGTTTCACAACAGTAATGGTGATATTCAGACCGCAACCAGAGATTCATTGCTGCGTTTAACTGTTTGTTCCTCTCTCTCTCTCTCTCTCTCTCTCCTTTGCAGTTTCTCTTGTGGCCAATCATATAAATACTTTGTGAATCTGAATATAGTTACAATCAGTATATTTGCTCTGCCAAGTTAACAGTTCACATTTGGTTGATCTTGAAGTTGTTGAAGAAAAGGTCTCACTAGTTCTAAATTTTGCATGTCTGTTGAGTTTATGTGTGAAAGAGATTTTTTTGAAGTTTTCTACAGTTCTGTCCTATGCTTGATGTAATTTGAATATGTAAAACAAGTTCTTGCTTTTTAATGGCAACCCATGTTTTACATCAATAGTTCAGTGACAAAGGATCAAAATGAACCTGAATGTGTTTTTAGTTGTTTGAAGAGGTTTTGGTTAAAATGTCGTGTAATTTGGAAGTTTTCATGACACCAAGGTCAGTGTGTTAATTGTGATAAATTTATTATATTTTCATCATGTCATAGCTTCTACATTAGACAATAAGTTCCTCTCAATGATCTTTTTCTATGAAGGCAACTGTAACAATCGACTGTTTTCTTCTGTATGTCATAGATTGCATCGTCTACAGTAGGCGAGATGCTTGATCTTGTGTTGAAGGGGGATCCACTCGTAATTGTTTCAGCTCATGGAAAGAAGAAAAAGAAATCAGCTAAGCCTGGTTATGATTTAGTTTCTAATGGAGAACAAGGTGTCTATTTTCTTTGCTCCCTTCTTGATGTGTTGCTTCTGAAGAAAGACATATCAAACAGGTATAAGTGATACTTCTATATTTGATTGATGTGTTTCTGGTTTTGGATTTTTGATTTGTATAACCATTGAAGCCCTTGCTATTTCCAATCATGTCTAGATATTCCCCCACAAAATAATTGTATTTGTTAAATGTTTCAGGCAGTTTATTGTTGGTCCCTTATTTAAGCTTCTTGGGAAAGCTTTCTCTGATGAATGGGTATGTGATGTTCCCACTCGAGATGAAAGGTGGATACAAACTTCTGGTGTTCCTCAGTCGACGTCTACTGCAATTTTTTACATACAGCATACACTATTGCTAGTTCTGGATGATATTTTTGCTTCATCTACCAGTGAAATTAGTTCCCTAAAGGTATGCTCCCTGTTGTGCAGTTGAAAATGGTGTACAACATGCCACTGTCCGGTTCCTCTTTGTTTCCTTTTTTCTTTGTTGATTTTAAATGACATCTATGTCATGGCAGGATGGCATAGTAGATGAAATTGATATCAAACGGCTGGTTGATTGTGCTCGCTTGACAAAGGATGGGACAACCCGTAATCATGTTTTTACACTTTTATCCACGGTGGCGAAGTTAGTTCCTAATAGAATATTGGAACACATACTGGATATGCTTACAGTTATTGGAGAATCAGCAGTCTCACAGGTTTATCAAATTATCTGCGGGCTTTATGTAGACTGTATCCAGTTGATCAATTTTCTCATTGTAAACGTGGCATACTTTTATTAATTTTTAGAAGAAATACTGGACAATGTCTTGAACACAAATCATTGTTTTTTCTCCCTAAATCAATTTAAAACTCATCTTGTTTTTTATATGAAATATTGCAAAGTTTTCAAAATTTTATTTGCTAATTACTTTGTTTTGAACACCTCTCTACAGATTGATAGCCATTCTCAACATGTATTTGAAGATCTTATATCTGCTGTCGTTCCATGTTGGCTATCTAAGACCAATAATACTGAAAAATTGCTTCAGGTAAGTTTATTTTAAGTTTTTCCATTCTTATATATATCTGGATGTGGTTGTTACTAAATACCCCAATTTGGCTTGTTCAGATTTTTATTAATATATTGCCTGAAATTACCGAGCATAGGAGGCTGTCAATTGTTGTATTCCTATTGAGGTATCATCTAGACTTGGAACTTGATTATTCTAGTTGGGGTTTTCAGTGTTTACTTGAATTAACTTTGTTTCTGCAGGATTTTAGGGGAGAGTGATAGTTTGGCTTCATTGCTTGTCCTCCTTTTCCGTTCATTAGTTTCAAGAAAAGGACTTTCTTGCCTTGCACATACATACACTTCAGATAGTTTGTTGTATTCTGCATCCCAAGACTGGGAGTATGCCTTTGCCATAAAAATATGTGGGCAGTACTCATGCCTGATTTGGCTTCCTTCTCTATCAAAAGTTCTTCAAGTAATGAGACTGGATGATCTCTCTCAAGAACTGTTTATGCAATTGTTGTTTGCCATGGATTTTGTTTTACACAAATTGCAAGACCCGGAAATTGCATTGAAGCTTGAATCAAGGGAGATTTCAGATAGCATCCAGGTATAAATCCATTTTAGAATTTCTCATGCTTTATAGTTTAGCCAATATGTTGCTGGTGACAAGCCCAGAGTTGCAACCAGGTTTTTATACATGTGCATTTATAATGCTATATTACCTAACTTTATTTACTTAGTAATTTGGAAAATATTTGGATTGTTTTATTTTTCATTTTTTTGATAAATTGCATTGACACTATATGCTATCAGTTAAAAAATTCTATGTATCTAAGTGCATAAAAGTTGCAGATAGACTGAAATAGGGGAATATTGAGTTGAACTGATACAATGCAATGCTCAATCTCAACTCAATTAAGAAGACATATACATCTCACTAACATTCATCTTTGAGTTGAGTATTAAGATACTTGTTAATTGATCTACTTGATGACCCTAAGCTTGCTTCAATTATGAACAAGTTAAGCCAAGTATTAACCTGGTTGAGGCCCATTAAGTCAAGTAGGTTGGTTGGTTTTTACTTTTAATATGAGTGCTCATTTTTTATGAAGTATAAACCCACTTTTCAACTATTCAGTGGCAGAATAAGTCTTGTCAGCACTAATCCTTTTACACAATTATGGTAGGTTAGATTTTGCTTATGTTTCTAGACGACTAAATCTAGGATTCTTCATTTTATTATTGCGAGTGTAACCATTCGTGATCTATTATTGTTTTTGTAAAAGCTGAACTGTCATCATTTTAAGTAGTTGTGCAGCCTATTTGCCTGACCAATTGGCTGTATTTGTTTTCCCGATTCTCATTTTATTCTTAATGTAGTCAGAAGCATTATGCAGATATGAATATTTTTTTTTGCTTATTGCAGAGAGAACTTGGAGTACTTGTAGAGGAGGTTGTCTTTCTGTTACAAGTTGTTGAGAATAGAAGAAAGCAAATAGGAATTCCAGTTGCAAGTTGGAAAGAATTTAAGGCATGTGTGCATGCTATATTGAAGGCAATTACAAGAAGCATGACGCCTACAACTTGCTTTGAATACATCACCAAGTTACTTGGCAATGCGGAGAGCACTATGAGAAAGAAGGTAATATGGCTACTTCAGTATTTTCTCTTTCCGTTATATTTGTGGATTGGGATTTTTGGGACTGAGATTCTTCCATTATGAGGTACAAGTTTGTGTTATATATATATATATTGCAGAGTTTGAATGTCAGTGTTACAGTATCCCAAAATGTTGGTTGTTGTTGGTCATATTTATACTGTTCTAGATTCTTAATGATGAGCTTATTATTTAACCAATCGAGTTGTACTTGCAAACAGGCCCTTGAGATATTATGTGAAACTGTGAAGGACCATGTCTCTGTTAAGAAACGCAAGGAAAAACGAGAACAAGATCCAAATTCAAATAGCAATGAGCTACATTTGGATGATACTGCTCTCAAATCTTTTCAGAAGATGTGTGCAGAAATTGTTCAGATAGTTGATTGTTCTAATGATGAATCAAATGCTTCATTGAAACTGGCTGCACTTTCAACCCTGGATATCCTGGCACAAAGGTTTTCTTCAAATCATTCAGTCTTTGGCATGTGCCTTGCATCAGTTACAAAAGGAATTAGTTCAGAGAACATGGCTGTGTCTTCCAGCTGTCTTAAAACAACTGGTACATTGGTTAATGTTCTTGGACCAAAGGCACTGGCTGAGCTTCCTTGTATGATGGAAAATGTTTTAAAGAAGTCCCGTGAAATTTCTGTGGGTTCCAATTTAAAAAGCAGAAGTGCTGAATTTACTTCTATTTTGCTCTCTATTCTTGTCACTTTGGAGTCAGTTGTTGAGAGGCTTGGGGGATTTTTAAACCCATATCTTGGAGATCTCATAGAACTTATGGTACTTCATCCTGCATATGTGTCGGGATCAGATCAAAAGCTGAGAGCAAGAGCCGATTTAGTGCGAAAGCTCTTGACTAATAATATCCCTGTAAGTCTTCCACTGTTATTATTTTATTCAGTTTTTGTTTTCCCTCTCTCTCCATCTGGAAATTTGCAATTATTCTGTCAGCTAATCCTTGTTATATTTCTTCTGATTTTGTTGCCAGGTTCGACTTACTCTTCAGCCTTTGCTAAAGATATTCTCTGGTGCTGTTAAATCTGGAGATTCAAGCTTGGTGATTACTTTCCAAATGTTAGCGGACCTAGTTAGTAAAATAGATAGGGCATCAGTTAGTGGTTCCTATGCAAGGATTTTTGACCAGTGCATGGTTGGTCTTGATCTTCGTCGGCAGCACCCTTCTACTGTTCGAACTATCAATGTTGTAGAAAAAAGTGTCATTGATGCAATAGTATCACTTACAATGAAACTTACAGAGAATATGTTTAAACCTCTCTTTGCCAAGAGTATTGAGTGGGCTGAGACAAAGTTTCAAGATGTTGCTGGTAGTGGAACCAGTAATATTGATAGGGCTATATCATTCTATAACCTGGTTAATAAACTTGTGGAGAATCATAGGTGAGTAATTCTTTCAAAAGTTTCTTTTATGTCTTTTGTTTCAGAGTAATGGTCAACCATGGATTTTATTTTCTTTGTGGTGCGTGGTTCACCTTTATGTTGTCAATTCAGATCCTAAAGATTTGCCCTTTGAATTCCTCTCTGCCGTATGGCTTGTTTAGCTATACTTTGTAAATTGAAGGTTTGTGGTCCTAGATGAGTCCAACATTTTTGTTATGATAAGTGATGTATGAAATTATCATTCATAGAACTTTTATCATAAAAATGCTGCAATAGTAGTTTTCTGATGCTTGGGATGATTCATTGGTTATGAATTTTGTTATTATTTATTTCTCAATTGATTTATAATTATATGTTCTGAAATGCAGGTCTTTGTTTGTCCCCTACTTCAAGCACTTGATCGAGGGTTGTGTACAGCTGCTTAGTGATTCTGCAGATTTTACAGCTTCTAACTTAGTTCGGAAGAAAAAGAAAGCCAAGGTTCAGGAGGATGGGAATCTTGGAAACAGTGTCTTATCGCTTAAAAGCTGGCATCTGAGGGCGTTGATCTTATCATCACTACATAAATGTTTTCTCCATGACACTGGAAGGCAGAAATTTCTTGACTCATCATATTTTCAGGTTAGTGAATCTTACTTTCTAATTGCAGTTTTTATGGTGCATTGATTCTTTTCTAATTAAGTTTACTCATATCTATTAAATTATGAATTTATATTTAATACACTGACGGTGGGAACTAAAGTTTTTGCAAGTGCATTAGTTTTAGGGTTTAGGGATTACTTAAACTGCCTACATTATGGATTTATATTCTCTTCTGATTGCGGGGTTTGTGGTGCATTTGTTATATTCAATACACTGACAATGGGCAATAAAAGGCTGTTAAATGAATTATAACTGATGGAATTCATATGCAGGTTTTATTGAAACCCATTGTTTCTCAGCTTGTCATTGAGCCACCAACTTCTCTCGAACAAGATCCAGATGTACCGTCTCTGGAGGAAGTAGATGACTTGTTGGTTAATTGCATAGGTCAGATGGCTGTTACTGCTGGAACTGACTTGCTGTGGAAGCCTCTGAACCACGAGGTAGGTTTCTATCTATGGTGTTTGGCTAAAAACATTTACCTTATTGAGCTCGAAATTGCAGTCGTTTCAATGTTTATGTATGTACCATTGCATTTTTTTTTAATAGATTTCTCTGTACCCCTGTTTTCTTGACACTAGCTGCAGCATTTTTTCTTCTTTTTGTGTGTTTTCCCATGTTCACCCGTATGGTTTTTTCTTTTGTGCGTTAAAAAAACTGCAGGTGTTGATGCAAACACGGAGTGAGAGGACACGTGCTCGAGTGTTGGGGTTGAGAATAGTGAAGCAGTTTCTGGATAATCTGAAGGAAGAATATTTGGTACTGCTGCCGGAAACTATCCCCTTCTTGGGTGAATTGCTGGAGGATGTAGAGTTGCCTGTTAAATCATTGGCTCAAGATATTCTCAAGGAGATGGAGAGCATGAGTGGCGAAAGCCTTCGTGAATACCTCTGATCTGGGAATTGCGGTTGCGTTTTCGGTCGCGGACAATAATTGATCTATTGTGGTTCCTATAGACCACTATTACGATAACATACCGCTATTTGAATCTTTTGCCTACGATGACACCCCAACCCTCTGGTGTATGATAATGATGCTCTCGTGCCATTATAGGAAGCTTAAGGTCAAATTTTGTATGCTTTGGCCAACACATTATTTAATATATAAATTCAAATCCAAATTTTGTATGAATAATGGTCTAATTTTGACAAATTTTGTTTAGCCAAAAGAAAGGAAAAGTTTGCTACATGAGAAACAAACTACAAGACCATTACGATCCACTAAAAACAATGAGGGTAAACGGTACCATCAAATTAAATTATTGGTGGTGATTTGTTTTTACCATTAGTATTTTATTTGGTCTAAATTTGCCATTAAATTTTATTTTTTCGATTTATTTGTACCATCGTATTGTTAACTCTTTAACGGCGTCATTATCTTGGTGCTGCTAGTTTGATACTAAATTGTCCAATATAACATTGTTTTGTTGGAGGAAAATTAAAAAATTACACAATTAATGGGATTTGAACTTAAAACCTTTAGAATCAAAAGCCACCTCCTAACCGCAAAGCTAATATAAAATCTTTAGTTTGTTTCTAGCACAAATAATATATATTTCAAACTACAGTCGAGATTAATTTAATTTATTTTATTATATAAATATTATTACTTTATATAAATATTATAAATATATTATAAATAATATTAATATACATATAGTAATATATTAATATATAACTAATAAATAAAATATTTATATTAAATAAATAAATTTATATTATCAATAATATTAAATATATAAATAAACAATATATTATTATAAAAATTAAACCCCAAAATTTACAAAAAAAAACTCAAAATCCAACAAATCATTAAACTATAACCTAAATCCTAAAACCCTAAATCTTAAACCATGAAACCCTGAAACCATAAACCCATTAGCCACCAAAATGGGATTTTCAATTTTTTTAAATAGGTTTTTTAGTTTTATAATAATATATTATTTATTTATATATTTTAATATTATTTTTATGAATAAAATTTTAGGGTTTAAGGTTTATAATTTATAGTTTAGGGTTTAAGGTTTTGTTAGATTTTGAGTTTTGAAAATTAGTCTTTTAGGTTTTATAATAATATTTTTTTTATTTTTTTTTATTATTTATATATTAATGTATGTATACTAATATATTCCTAATATATTTATATTATAAATAATATATTTATATTATTTATGTAGAGTAATGTTATTTATATGATAAACTGCATTTTGGAATATATATTATTTTTGTTAGAAATAAATAAAGATTTTAAGTTGGCTTCATGATTAAGAGTTTTCCTTTGATTTTGAAGTTTTTAGGTTCAAATCTCATTGAGTGCAATTTATTTATATATATATTTTTCTCCAGTAAAACGACGCCGTTTTGAGTCATTTAGTATCAAATAGCGGCACTAAAATGACGACGTTTTGGTCTAGTATTCAAGTCATCACGTTGTTAATGAGTTAACGGAGCGATGATATAAACGAGTCAAAAAATAAAATTTAATGATAAATTTAGACCAATTAAAAAATTGGTGGTAAAACAAGTCACTCGACCATAATAATTTAGTGGTACTTGACATAATTTACCCAAACAATAATTATGACATGAATTTTCATGAGGAGTTATTAGTCATACAATAAAGGTAAAAAAAAAGAAATGAAAGCCACCAATTTCAACGCGCCTCACGCGCCCAAAGCTTTCTCTCACCTAAAGCTCCCCGGGCCTCAGACGACTATTTTGTTCTGTCGGAGCCGGTTTTTTTGTGTGGTCTCTGCATAGAGGACTCCGTCGCCGTCAGAGGGCCATCAGATCGCCGGCATCTTAGGGGTCGAGGTCGACTGTTGGTTTGCTCGGAGGTCTCTTGACGGTGGAGAAGCAAGGGCGGGGAGTAGGCAGGTTTCGGGCGATTTAGGCTCCGGTGGTAGGACTCCAGCGGCGGTTGTTACCGCAAAACTCCTTGAAGCTGATTCTTTGGTCGGATTTGTGGCAGCCGAGCATCAGAGACGAGGTCCCCGCCTTAGCTCCCTGCGCTTCCGTCTGGTCGTCGCTGTTATGGGTACCGGCAAAGAGTGGAGCCAACCGGCGTTTGCTTTGATCTTGGTGGTCGGAGGGAGCGAAGGCGGCTGGTGGTTCGCCTAGGAGAACTGAGAGGCGGAAGAAGGAGGGTGAGGGGCTCCTCCTGGATATGGGTTTTGCGACGGCTCCACGATGTCGGAGTTGTGTTTTCGTCGGGCGGGTTTGGCTTTAATCTCGCCGGAGCTGGGCATGGTCGTTGGTGCTTGCAGGTTACGGGCCGTGTGGCTCAAAGGCCTATCTTTATGCCTGGTTTCTATCTACCGGCGGCGAAGCTTGAGGCTTGGTGGTTTTTCAGAGCCACCGCGCTAGGCCCTAACTTCCATCATCGAGTCCGAGAAGCCCACCGCCTTGCTGATATGATCTGGTTCTGGGGTGGTCTCAGCGGCGGTTTCATCCTTATCGGAGCCGGTGCAGTTTCCGGGTCCCCCGTAGGATTCAGTCGCCTTTTTTTAGTGGGGATGGGGCGTTATACAGGTTGGGCTGGTCCACGCTATGGAGCTTGCCGGCTCATCGTTTCTCGGGCCAATGATCCACCGGTAAAGGCCTCTGCCGGCAACGGGGAAAAGAGTAATGGAAAGAGGACAAAAAGGCATAACATTCCCGGATTTGATGGGATTTTGCCCACTACTAGCCCTTTTTGGATGCAAATTAACGCTGTTATCGGATCGAAAGGAAATTTTGCAAGGTGGAGACCTATGGGGCCTAGAAAAAGAATAACCACCAGGTTTAGGTGGGATCCAGGAGGTTCAGTTCAGTCTTTTAATATCCGGTTGTTATCTTCGTTTTTATGGGTCACAGTCTCTTGGTTGGTTACGTATCTGCAGTGGATCAAACCTCTAAGGTTTTCCTTCCTTGTTTTGGTTGACTTTAGCGGCTTCGATAAACCAGGATTGGGAGGAGGCTCGGTGAATTTATACATTTCTCACATCTGGGGTACAGTAAATGATGCCTTGATAAGGACCAACGCTTTCGCGCTGAAAGCCTGCCTCTGGATAGAGCTCTCAGGCACGTATACTGTCTTTTGCCTCGGGAAAAGTGTATGGTTTCACCGCTTTCTCCAGTATCGTTCTGGTGCTATCGATTTTAAAAACACTATCCACGGTTTGACCGATGGAAGTGTCTATCTGGGTGATCCAGTTTATGTTTCGTTATGGCTTGGAAGGTTTTCCGTTCGGTCCGCTTATGTTCGTTGGTTGATGATGCTGGTTGCGCCATGGCTTTTGGCGGTTTGGTTGTTATCTAAGTTTATTCTGTTTGATGTAAGGCCTTGTTTGGCCCTTGTTTGGTTGTTTGTTTTCTGCTTTTTGCGTCTTTCGTTTAGAGGACCTTTGGGTCCCTTCTGGTTGTACCTTTTTTATGTTTAATGAAGTCAGTTTCCTTTGATCAAAAAAAAAAAAAATACAATAAAGGTCATGTCAACCAATGCATGAAATTTTTAGTTTCTACAAGTATTTAGTTTTAGAGTTGGACTTAATTTAGAGTGTAGAGTTTAAAAGTTTAGGTTAAGTAGTTTAGAATTTAGTGATTATGAATTGAATTTAGGGTTTAAGGTTATAATTTAAGATTTATATGTTAAAACTTAAATCCTTAACATATTACTCTAACATCTAAACTCTAACCCTAATCCTAGATTCTAACCGTTACCCATAAATCTCAAATCCCTACACCTAAGCCTCTAAACTCTACACCTTAAATTGAGTCCTTAAAACTAAAGCGCTTGTGAAAACTAAAAGTTTCTACCGTTGTGTATTGGATATAAATCCATGAAGCTATTGGTAGGGGTGTTCAATCTGTCAGTACGGTTAACTAACTGAACCACCTAATTCATTAACTAATTTTTCTCTTTTAACCGTTAATCGAACTGAATTTATTTCGAAAACTTTTACCAAACTGAAAAAGTTCGGTTAATTCGGTGAATTAATTGCAATTTGTTTTTAAAAAATTGGGTAAATTATACAAATGGTCACTAAACTATGTTAAAACAATTTTTTAAGTCACTTAACTTTTAAAAATTAAAAACAATCATTAAATTTATTGAACTATTACAAAATGATCATCGACTTGTTATAAATTATTGAATTTTTTTTGATAAATTTAATTATCATTTTGTGTTAATGTGATAAAATTCAATGACCAAAATTAAATATATGTAATATATATAATAATTTCGGTTAATTTATTTAACTGATTGATTTCGAACTGAATTAACCGATAATTGAAGTTAAAAAAAATCTTTACTGTTAACCAATTATATTTAAAATTAACCGACCGATTAATTTAAAAAAACTTCAGTTTAGTTAGTTAATTCGTTTAAAACCGAAATATAAACACCCTTAATTATTGGTTAATTGAACGTTAAGGTTGGTTCTCAAAATCGTTTTAGGCTTACTAATAGTGTTATAAAATTAGAGAGATAACATGCCGTAAAATAAATTAAATCCCAATTTCAAAATTAGATCTTGAATGTTCACTTTTTCATGGCTTGTTAATTTTAAGCCCCTGTAGTTTTTGTTTTTCTTTTTGGTTTTCCCCTATTGGTTCACTTGATAATTATTTGATGCACCGACGATAGAATTTTTTTTGTTTTTCCTTTTAGTTTTCACACGCGCATTAATTTTAAGGTTTAGAGACTCAATTTAGGGTGTAGGGTTTAGGGGTTTAGGTTTAGTAGTTTAGAATTTAGGGATTGTGAATATAATTTAAGGTTTAGGGTTAAAATTTAAGATTTATAGGTTAAAACCTAAATCCTCAACTTATTACACTAAAACCTAAACTTTAACCTCTAAACCCTAAATCCTAATTCCTAAATTCTAACCATTGCCCCCAAATTCTAAACCCCTACACCTAAATCCCTACACCCTACACCATAAACTAAATCTCAAAACCCTAAAATAAGGCGCTGGTGGAAACTAAACTCAATGTATTCCTTGGTTGATATACATATAGTTTATGTAGATTGTAGACGTGTGGTAGTCCTAATTGAAGTTAAACTCTAGTATAAGATTAATACATTCAATTAAAAAGATATAATACAAAGAACACATTATTCTCTGCACAACACCTCAGCTAACTTCAATATATATTAATGAGATTTGAAAGTTTTGGTGAGTCAAACGAAAATATTTTAGTTATCAAAATTTTAAAGGGCAATACAAATTCATGTTTATTCATATCATCAAACAGAGGACAACACAACTGTAACTATAAAAACACCCTCTAGGCTCTGGCACCATAGTGAGTTATTTTGTTTGACATTGACAATTCCAACTTCAGATTTAAGTTTTAGGGTGACAAGTTCCCTTGAGACAGATAAGACCAGATCTGAAAGCAAACTGCTAAACAAAGTAGAAAAGGAGCAGCACAGAGCTGGAGAACCTTTAGCCATGAAGGTCTGCTGCTGATATCATTCCACCAAGCACTCACTTGCTTCCTACTCGCTATCATGTATTCCTTTCCTGTTGGTTCCACCAAGTACTGATTTCTGAACCGTGGACCACAAGGGAGACCCTTAAAATAGAAAACTCTCGAGCCTCTCCATGTAGTTGCTTGTTTCAGTTATTACAGTCATGGAATGAGGTGCATCCAGGGAGGGTCCCTTTTATCAGAAGTGATTGATTATAAGTTCGAAGATAAACAGCTCAAAATCCAGTGTTATTCGAAAAGAATGAGCAACCCTTTTTTTCCAATAAAGGCATTGAAGAATGTCAAAAAGCAAGTATTTTCCCAAGGAAACACACCAAGGGAATATAAAAGCTTCATTTTCCAGCAGTTTAGCTTGAGAGTTCGGCCGAATTATAGTCAGACATGAATCTTAGTAGCAGCAGCAGCACCCAAGCTAAAAGCAACTATGACCAAACTCACCAGTGTTAACTTTAATTAATCTTTCAGAAATCATTCCCAGATTTGGATTGTTCACTTTTTTTTTCCTAAACTCCAAAATCATTTTTCATCGGTCGAAGTATTATGAACAGTTTCAGCTAGCATCAAAATTCATCCAATCATTAACATTGTACTAAAGATCATCGGATGAGAAACTTGGATCAGGCATATATCCTTCATTCCTCATTGCCAGCAATAGATTTTCCAGAGTGTCATGAATCTTACCTAATTTCGTTTGTGTAGCATGGAACATATATATCCTAGAACCTATCTCAATCCAGCTACTTCCAGGTCTCTTTGGCAGACGCTTCTCTTTTATCATTGTTCTGACTTTCATTGCATCTTTCCATCTTCCTGTCGAAGCATATACATTGGATAACAGAACATAATGGCCCGAATCTTTCTGATTTTTCTCCAGAATATGCTTCACTAAATACTCAACCAGACCAACCTTATTATGAACTCTGCAAGCACCAAGCAAACTTCCCAAAATGTTCATGTCAGGTTCCACTGGCATTCTTTTGATAAGATAATATGCATCATCAAGGTGCCCTGCTCTACCAAGAAGGTCCACGATGCATGAGTAGTGCTCCGTGTCAGGTGGAATATTGTAATCACACACCATAGAATGATACAATGACCAGCCTTTATCAACAAGACCAGAATGACTGCAAGCTGTCAAGAGAGCGATAAATGTGACTTTATTGGGTCTAATTCTTGCCTCCTTCATTTGCTCAAAGAATTGAAAAACATGTTCTCCAAGTCCATAAATGCCATGAGCAGAGATTATTGTGTTATAAGTCACAATATTCCTTTCCTTCATCTGATTGAAAACTCTTACTGCAAGTTCAAGACTCCCACATTTGCAGTACATATCTATTAGAGCATTTCCGACTGAAACTGCTGATCCAAGACCACTTCTGGTTGCATAGGCATGGATTTCTTTCCCATATCTAAGAGTTCCGATCTTTGTGCAAATTGGAAGAATGCTGACCAGGGTTATCGAATTCGGTCTGAGGTTGTAATCCCATATTCTCCGAAAAATATGAAATGCATTATCAACCTCACCATTCAAAGAATATCCTACAATTATTGAATTCCATAACATAATGTCACTATCTGACATTATCCTAAAAACGTGCTCTGCTTCTATCATTGACTTACAATTGGAATAAAATTCAACCAAAGCAGCTCCAACAACAATATCAGATTCAAACCCCTGTTTTAGGATGTAACCATGCATCTCCTTCCCATGCTTCAACAGTTTTAGCCTGGACAATACCGGAAGAACACTTGTGGCAATAACGGCATTCGTTCTTATTTTTGCATCTTTCATCATGAGATACAGCTGCAAACTTTCATTGTACTGACAATTCTGTGAATAACCAGCAATCAAGGAACTCCAAGAGACTACATCCTTATTGTCTATGTTACAAAATAAAGAATAGGCAAAACGAGTGACACTGCATTTACAGTACATATCCATTAGAGCATTAGAAACATACAAATCACTGTCAAAACCACACTTTATAGCACATCCGTGAAGGGTCATTCCCATTTTCAAATCTTCAAGTCGGCCACAAGCTGGAAGAACGGAGGCCATAATTACTGAATCAGGTCTTAGGCCCACAAATAACATCCTCTTAAATAGAGACAACGCCTCGAGCCACTCTCCACTCTGCACATTCCCACATATCAGTGCACTCCAACAAGCTAAATCTTTTGCTCTTATTCCTTCAAAAACCTGTCTGGCTTCACTTAGACTACCACACTTGGCAAACATATCTATCATGGCACATTCAACATAAACATTGCGTGTCATATTATATTGACACTCGTTCCACAAAATAAAATCTCGAATCTTTTTACCTTCTTCAATATCATTCAACTCAGTACAAGCCTTGAAAACAAGTGGATAAGTGAAATTATCAGGAACCAACCCTTGACTAACCATCAAGTGATAGAACTGAATTGCCCTGGAAAAGCGACCCACATCGAGAAAACCTCTAAGGATCGCATTCCAAGCAAGATTACTCCTTTGGGGCAACTTATCAAACACAAGCAGGGCATCTTCCAAGCAGCCAAATGCGACGTACACATGAACAAGCTGTGAACCAATGGTCTTAACAGCATCGCTGGAGTTGAAGAAGCCATTGACAATCAAAGTAGCATGTAATCTTTTGGCTTCATAAAGATTCGACGGTGACTTGAGTTGGGAGAACAGGGAGCTGTGTAAAAGAGTTTGGTGAGTGAATGGATGTGGCAAAGAAGAGAGATTTGTGAGAAGAAGGGCATTGTTGGGTTGAGCAGTGGATTTATGAGGTGGGTTTGGTTTGGTGGAAAGAGTTGCAATTAGTGTTCCAATAACAGGGGATGTTCCGGTCGGTGAAGGAAGAATTTGTTTTTGAATCCTGCTTAGCATTTCTTTCCAATTTCGAGGGGCCACGCTGTAGAACTAGCAATTTATAGATTGTTAATGTAAAATAAACAAATCCACCTCCCACTCTCTTATTTTCTTTCCTATTGTTTGGGTCTCTACTCTATCGTGTCCAATTTCGAGTTTAAGTTTTTTATTGAATAAAATCTTAATACACAAGCTGTGTAAAATTAATTTTGCATAAGTATTTATATTTATATTATAAAATTTAAATTTTAAATTTTTAACTTTTACCTTAAATAAAACTAAACTCTAAACTTTAAGCCATATACTCTAAATTCTAAACTCCTAAATCATAAATTAAAACCCTAACCCTTAAAATTAAAAGACATGTATAAATTAAAATTTACACGGTTTGTGTTTCAAATTTTTTTTTATTATGATTAGTGTTATAAATTTAGATTTGTTAATAATATTATAGAATCAGCGTATTTGAGGGATTAACACAAGTGAACCTCTAAGATCATGTAGCTCTCTATATTGTTATGTTCAAATTGGAAAATAAAAGTATGATGTTCGGTGTCCTGGTAAGAATAAGAAAGTAAATAATGTTCATTTTAAAATACATGTGTTCAGGTAATTTTGTGTGTATACATGTTATTAAAAATTTTAGGGTAAATTATATTGGTGATCACCTAACTATCACCGTTTTTCTATTTTAGTCCCCAACTAATTTTTTTTGTTAAAATCATCACTTCCGTTAGATATTTTTTTTGTTTTGGTCTCCCACCGTTAAAAACTAACGATAAAAAATAAAATTGGATTTCATTATAAAGAGGGGATCGCTAGGATTCAAACTGCACCCTCGAGAGAAGAAGTAAACGTGTTTAGCCGCTGAGCTAAGCACTTCATATTGATTTGTTTTGGCACATATTAATGCTAAATTAAAGAAACGAACCCAAAAATTGTTCCGCCATGAATACTTTGGATTCGTAAAAGTGTTACCGGTAGGTTCTAAACCTCTTGCTTGCACACATCACAGGTGTTGTTGGCTTTGATGCTGAAGCATTTCACGGCGCAGTCTTTGTGCGCCAAAGCTAGCTCGCCTTTGCAGCTGGATTCCATCTTCAGTGTTTCACTTCCTTCGCATAATTCAACCAGACAAATCCTAGAAAATGAGACCACAAGGACTTTTGAGGGAAACAAAGGGTTCACATTTCTTGGCAACAAACTTAGAGATGCTAACAAGCTTTTATGGATTAAAATATAGCAACTGCATCAAAACTAACAACTTTCAAAATTGAACATACACATAAAATATATAGATAAAGGCCATGGAATACCAGCATCAGGTCCCACAGAAGCATTCCAACTTATTTCTCCTTCCTTTACTCGTGGAGTCGAGGGAATCACTCGGAAAATGAATCCATTCTCCTTAATTGTCCTTCTTTGTCGTCTACAGGAACAGAAAACGAGCGAGATATCTGCCGCAGGTTTCCTTTTTTCTGCAAAGGAACTAATAACATCAAACAATATGCATCAGAGAGGAGAAACACGGAAAATATTTATAAACAAGTAAGTTCTACTTTACATTAACACAGTTTCGAATGCTCTTCGTTTAACATTAAGATTAAGGCCACCACTTCTCCGGGTCAATAGATTATATAGATGTTATATACTATGGCTTATGCCTTATCCTAGGAGTAAATATCACAAAACTTACAATAGAGTTTACAGAGCCACTAAGGCCTCCACTGCTGGTATATTCCAGGTTCGAATTAGCGATATCAGTTAC
Source organism: Hibiscus trionum (assembly GCA_030270665.1). Lineage (NCBI taxonomy): Eukaryota > Viridiplantae > Streptophyta > Magnoliopsida > Malvales > Malvaceae > Hibiscus > Hibiscus trionum. The sequence goes on along the minus strand of BSYR01000035.1, from coordinate 16,001,411 downwards.
AGGCAATGACGACGTCCTTTTTATCCTAGGAGTAAATAACTTTGAAAGTCACAATGTCCTTGGGATGGAACTTGGAAGACTTCTCTCTTTGTAAAGTAGAAGAAGATGCTACAGCTATGGCTGCAACCTTTTTCAACATCTAAATTACCATTTCTCTGCTTCAAGTTTAGCTTTGGTAAGAGACGATTTTGGCTCTAGATGAGGAGGGACCTAGGGACACACTGACACTAGCTCTTGCATCGGATGATTATTTAATATATATTTTTGGGTTCGTTTCTTTAATTTAACATTAATATGTGCTAAAACAAATCAATATCTAGTATTTAGCCTTCTCTTGGGGGTGCGGGTTTGAATCCCAGTGCTTCCCCCTTTTTAATGAAATCCAATTTGATTTCTTTGTTGTGGTGGTAACATCACCACCACATTGGTTCAAATAAAAACTTTAAAAATAATATAAGAAAGAGAGAGAAAATAATATTAAAAAATATTTTAAAAAAATACACGTCAGCAATTTTGTTAGTTTTTAACTGTGGGGCCAAAACAGAAAAAGTATCTAACGAAAGGGACAATTTTGACGGAAAAAATTAGTTGGAGGACCAAAATAGGAAAACTGCGATAGTTGGGTAACCACTAGTGTAGTTTACCCAAAAATTAAAAAAACCATGAATATATTGCCGTCATCGTCATCTTCGGTGAAAAATGGCGAGAGATCGACGGTGGAAATCTGGGGCCCAGCCATAACCAAGTGTTGTTTCGGCTAGAAGGATTCAAGTGTTTTCTTTTGCACGCAGGAACTGTCGGGATATTTATTTATTTATTTATTGATCAAAACTGTCGGGATATTTAGTATATTTTTGTGTGTTTAGTTTTACATTGGTAAAATTGATTTTGGATTATCGTGATTTTATATAATTAATTTTGTGTATAATTTACTTTAAAGTAACGTGGTTTATGTTTAGGAGTTTTTTTTCTTAAAAATCACGATTGTGTAAAAGTATAGTATAAAAATCACGACGAAACGCAAAAATTATTTCTACCTTACTTTTTCTAAAATCATATTTAGATTTTTAAATTCAAACATGTTGACACGATAACCGAAGCATATTTTACCATTTAATCGGGATTTTTAGACCCCAAACGCAAAACCAATAGCATTCAAGTCATTTCAAAAATCAACCGACCACTCACTTAAGTCTTTTTGCTTGTTGATTAGATGCCTCTTTCCCTAGACAAAATGGATAGCAAGATTCTCTTTTAGATGCTTTCGGGATAAACATGAATATTGGATCAAGTTGAGTAAAAAATAATTGAGTTACTCAAGTTTACAAATATTATTTTATTATTTAAATTTTATTGGAAAGTTTTTTGAGTTAAACTGAATTGAATATATTTATTCGAGTTTCTATTTAAATTTAAATGTAATTATTTATGGGTAATTGTTCTATACACAAGCGCTTGTGGAAACTTTTTTACACAAGCGTCTTAGTTTTAGGGTTAGGAACTCCGTTTAAGGTTTAAAATTTAGGGGTATAAGTGTAGTAGTTTTGAATTTAGGGATTGTTAATAGAATTTTGTGTTTAGGGTTAAAATTTAGGGTTTATAGGTTAAAACCTAAATCCCTACCCATATTACCCTAAAACTAAACCCTAACCCTAACCCCTAAATTCTAACCTTAAATCTTAAATTCTAAACATGAACCCTAAATTCTAAGCCTTTACACTAAAATCCCTAAACTTTAAACCCTAAACCCTAACCCTAAACCCTATAATTGATGCGCTTGTGGAAACAAAAAATTTCCACCGCCAGTGTATAGGATATTAATCCATTATTTATAATGTTGATGTTGATTGGTTTCAATTTAAAGGATTTTATAATATATACATATATATTTTTTATATGACTTAATATAAAAGTAAGTGATCAAATTATACATATTTTTTGTTTTAGGTGCTTAAAATATTTTTTTGGGTAAAAAGATGTGTCTATTGTTTGACCGCTTATCACTTTAGGCGTCTGGCTGTTAACATCCGTTAAAAAAATCGTTATCTAATTAAAACACAACACTTTGACATTTTTTTAAATTTTCTTTTTATCTTTTTAAAATAACAATTTAAATTTTAAAAGAATCTCAAAATTCTTAAAACAAAAAAATATAGCTTGAGAACTTATTTTTATATTAAGTCTTTTCATATTTTTTTACACATGTGTAAGAAATATTTGTAATGTTATTTAATAAATTAAATATAATCTAAAATTATATAATATATTTATAATGTTATTTTTAAGAAGTAATTTTGAGAGAAAAGTATTGATAACATAATAAAGGAGTCAATAAACTGATGGAAGAAAGAATTCGCAAAGAGTTGCAATTAGATGATCAAATTGAATAAAATATAAAGTTGAAAGATTAAATTGTAAAAATAATAAATTTATTGTTAAACTTAAATTGAAGTTAAATAGATATTCTAAAATGATTGAGAACTGAGAAGCATGTAGTTCAAATTTGGTTAAAATGAACTTAAAATAAAGGAAGAATTGAAGAAAAAATAAATCAAGTAAAGTTAAGGGACTAAATTAAAAAAATAAAAAATTATCATCTAAAAGAGTTATTGAAGTTACATAGGTATTATGCAGTAGTTGAGGAGCACATAACTCAGATTTGGTATAAATAGACTTAAAACGATGGAAGAATTAAAAAAACAAGGAAATCAAGGACCAAAACACAAGACAATCAAATTATTTAGCTGAAAACCAAAACGATGTTGTTTTAATATCTAATTTTTCAATTATTCAAAATATGCAAATTCAAACTAGACTCGAACTAATAACCCAAATTAAAAATTTGAGTTGACTCAAATAATATGAACAACATAAAAAATTTAAAAAATAATGGAGTAATAATTTTTTTCATATCAAATTTTATTAGATATATAACAAAATAAAGAGTTTGAAACTAAATATGGAGATTAAAATTCTTTTTTACAAAGAAAACAAATTTAATTGAACATAATCCCACAAACTCAAATAAAATAAGCCTGAAACTAGAGGGAATCCATTTAGAAAGTTTTCTTGGTATCAGCTTCGTGTCCATTAATGAAAATGGATTATTATCCTATACATTTACGGTCGAAACTAAAAGTTTTCACAAGCGCTTTAATTTTAGTATTGTAAGATTTAGAGGTTTAGAATTTAGCAATAGGGGTAACAATTTAGAGATTAGGGGTTATAATTCAGGGTTTATAAGTTAAACCCTAAAGCATAACCATATTACCCTAAAAACAAAACCCAACATATAAACCCTAAATTATAACCTTAATCTTTAAATTCTTACCCATATCCATAAATTCTAAACCCTAAACTAAGACCCTAAACCCTAAAACTAATGCTCTTGCCGCCAGTGTATAGGATATAAATCCTAACAAAAATATATCAAAATGATTTAAATAAATGATTATTGGTGATTAAAATAATTTAAAATTAAGTAATTTGTTATTTTAAATTAGTTTTTAGTTTAAAATTTGGAAAACATATAGTAAATGTTTTAAAGAGAAATGGTACTGGCCAAAAACGATAAAGGGAAAATGGATTTGAGTTGGTTCAATCGTATTACGTTAATAAATTGTGATGCTTGATTTTATAACAACAGATCAGAGTGGCGCAGCGGAAGCGTGGTGGGCCCATAACCCACAGGTCTCAGGATCGAAACCTGGCTCTGATAATTCAGTGATAATTTTTAATAGTTTTTACGATATGTTTTTTTATTTCACGACACGAATTATCCATATGGGCCGATAATAATGGTGTGGGCTTCTCATTTTCATTTTTGTTTTGAAATGAACAAGGCTCTGTTAGTTATTTGTTCTAATAGTACATGGCACAGGCAATACACATTGTTCAATATACACACATACAGGTTAAAAAAAAATCTCCTCTTTTCCTTTGAAATATCTTATAGTATTAACATAAAAAATGGTTACTCGCGAATAAAAATATAACCCATCTTTTTATCGCAACAGCATCGTATGCATTCCACACAATTTCATCGATCGGTCCAACCATCGAAAAGATTGGCCATTGGATGGTATGTATCAGGTTAAATGATGTTGCAGCTGCCTTGACGGCTAAAGGGAGACCAATGGTTAGTCAGTTGAGTGAACATACGGCTGCATCTTGTTAAATGCATACAAGATATGGCACGTACCTTATCGTTCGTTCGTAACGGGACAAAATTTGCTCGAATTTAAGCCACTTCGGACACGTCTCTTCGAGATGTATACTTTTTGGGCCATAAATATAAGCCTGGAAGATGAAGTGCAGACTCTAATCAGAGAAACCACAGGTTCTGTTAGGATGTGGAAACAAAACGACCTAATAAATGATATTTATAGAGTTTAACCTACCTCCCTTCATTCTTTGATAACCAAGCCAAATACGCCGCTCCGAAATACATGGACACAAATGGATTCGTCAGGTTTTCTACATAATCAACTCGATAAGCCCTATAGCGCATCTCTCTTCACAGACAAATATTTGGTCATTAAAAAGTGGTAAACAAGCTAAGTTGTATGTTAAGAAGCCAATAATCGTGTGCAAAACCACGGTTTTAGATCGAAAATGTATAGTAATGTTTTGGTATCAGCCTCATAATGCCTCCAGGTTGCACGCAATAATATGTGATAACTGGTACTGTTGGGTACGAGGAATAAAATTAGAATATAAAATTGTTATCTATCCGGAAGGCAATTCGACTAGATTTGTTTACTAAGAACGAAATACAACTTTTACGTGTATTTCAACTTTTTTTTAACTCAAGTTTAGGGTAGATTTGTTTATTAGGTGTTTATAAATTTTATTTAATGTTTAAAATAGAATAAATACTATGAGACCAAATGCTTACTTAATAGAGTTAATTATACCGCATGTTTTCAAAATATGACTTTTATTTTAAAATAGTCCTTAAACTTTTAAATGTCTCAATTTCATCCCCAAAATATGGATCTCATTTTAAATTGGTCTCCAAAATTTTGAATGTTTTATTTTCATCCCCAAACTATGACCCTCATTCTAAATTGGTCTCAAACTTTTTGAGTAGTTCAATTTCATCATCAAATTATTGTTTATACTACATCATAATATTACATAATACACATAAGTATTTCATGACAATTAACAATTTTATTAACATAAGATATGATTAGCATATATTGATAATTTGGGAATGAAATTAGGATGTTCTAAAAGTTTAGCAACCAATATAGAATGAGATTCATAGTTTGAGGATGAAACTGGAATGCTCAAAGTCTGAGAACCAATTTACAATGAATGTCATAGTTTAAGAGTGAAATTTAAATATTTTAAAGTTTATAGATTAATTTAGAATAAGTGTCATAGTTTAGGGATAAAACTAGAATACTCAAAAGTCTAGAAACCAATTTGTAAAAGAGTTATAATTTAAGGATGTAATTAAAATATTTTAAAATTTAAAAATTAATTTAGAATGAGTGTCATATTTTTAAAACGTGTATTATAATTAACTTTACAAAATAAGACCACTCATTGGGTTTAAAGCTTCAAATTAATTTAAAATTTAATGACATTTTGATATGGGCCATCAATATGTGCTCTGGAATGTGTTATTGTTCTGTCCAATGGTCTCGTGTGATTGGCAATGGCAACTTGGCAAGTATCCAATTGTCTGCGCACACTCGTATTTTCGTTGAGATTCACTAATGAGTTAAATGATAAAAATATTTATTTTATATAAATTTAAATTTTAAGACAAATTTGTTTTATACGAGTGCAAATTTTAATATTTATTCTAAAAATAATTGTCCTTGTATTTAATAAAAATAGATTATAGATTGAAGTACTTTGTATTTTACCTATGATCGGTAATACTATCTCGTTCATATACATTTCCTTTTTGCATCCACCCCAAGCCCCCAACTAATAATTTTACCCACCTTCTTTTCTTTTCTTCTGACAGGATTATGAAAAGGAAAATTATTTAATATATAGAATATATAAAATTTATTTTAATCTCATTTATTTTATTTAAAAGTTTTAGAGTTTTGTATTTTAGTTTATAGGGTTTGAAGGTTGTGAAAAACTTTGATACACAAGCTTGTGTAATTTTTAATTTACAGAAGCTTGTCAAATTTAGGGCTTAGGGGTTTAGTTTAGAGTTTATAGTTTAAGATTTAGGTTTTAGAATTACAAATTTAGATTGTATACTTTAAATATGAAGGATTGTGTTAATTTTTAGGCTAAAGGGCTACTTTTTGGCCTTATAGTAGTCCCAATTTATTGATTCGCCCATATAGTATTTTCGCATCAATTTGTCCCCCTGAAGTAGTCGAATTGCATCACTATTTAGGATTTAAGAATACTTTTATGTTTCATAATCACTTTAGATTGATAAAATAAAAATTTTATTCAATCTAGCCTCTAAAATTTTTAACTTGGAATTCATCAGCAAACAAGAGCTGTTCATCTTCTTCTCAAGTTAAGAAAAAATCAGATTTAATACAATAATTGTTTATTAATTTTTCAGGTTTAATACACAGATTTCAGGGATTAAATTGAATAAATATAAAACTTGAGAGACTCAACATGTCATTTACCTATTTTTATTAAAGCCGGTCAATTTTGGTCAAAAGAACCACATGGCCGCCATCTGATTGGGCTAAAAAAATTTAAATGGGCGTTACAAAACAAAAGCTAACGGAGGTCACAATTTTTAGTTCAATGAAAAATTCTTTAGAGACAAACTCAGGGAAAAGTACATAATTTAAGAGGTAATGGAGTCGTTAAGCATTAATTATCCCATTAGTGTTTATAATAAAATCGGATGCTTACAATTCTTTATTCCGTTATACACTAATTATAACCTTTTTGATATAATCGAAAGAAAGCAAAAAAATCATATGCGTGTTTGAATATATATTAATGTAAGGCCGATTTGATAAGGATACTCGTTATTTCAATTATGCAAATAAAGAGTAGTTATAACTTATAAGTTAAATTATTTGTTGCTACCTAGGATAAGCAAAATTCGACTAAAATTTAATTTTTTATTCAATTCAAAACAAAAAAATCGACTCGGTTTATTTTGAATCGTAACTTTATAAACGTGACTAAAAAAATTCAAAAAAAATTTGAGATATAAAATTAAATTTTGAATAATTCAAAATTTTTAGTAATTAGTAGATTAGTTTTCAAGTTGGACTCAAGACCCAGTATTGTCTGATATATGATAAAAATATAAATAAATATATATGTATATTATACATGGTCATAGAAATTCGTTTAAATTGGAACCAATTACTACCATAATATTATAAATATCTACAATTAAATTTGAGCAGAAACTCGAACAGTTCGACTCGACTAGAATTTCTTTACTCAACTCAACTTGAAAAAATTAATCAAAATTTAAATTATCAAATAAGACTCAAAAAATTCGACTAACTCAAAAAAAAATTTACCTAAACGATCGAATGTTGACCCTAAGTTACATGGATCTGTTTCTTTCTTGTTGATATATATATATAACAAAAGTGTAGAAGTCGAAAAGGAATAAATATCCATTGAAACAGGGAATGAAAGCTACTGGAGATTTGCATGGCATGCTAAATAGTAACCAAGATTCTGTCGATGCAACAATTGACAGATTTACCACACTAAACAAAGCAAATAACGAGCATTGAGCTTAACGGGAGTGTTTAAAGAACGACAACATAAAAAACAGTTAAAAGTATTTGATTTAAATATTATTAAATATATATAACATTTTAGGTTGTCTTGTGGGTAATATTTTAAGTTGTGCATGATAATATTTTAGGTTATAACTGAAAATATTATCAAAATATATAATATTTTAGGTTATGTCGTGGGTAATATTTTAAGTTGTGCATGGAATAACATTTTAGGTTATAACCGGAAATGTAAATGTTATCAAAATATATAAGATTTAGGTTATGTGGGTAACATTTTAAATTGAGTGCTTTTAATATTTTAAGTTGTAACATAAAATATTGTACGTTTTTAATAATATTTTAGGTTAGTCTTTCTTTTTAAGCTGTTATACAACAGACTCACGTGCTCTTGGCGGATAAAAACCAGAAGGGAAAGATTGTAGTAATTAGGGGTGAGCAAAACTCGACTCGAAAACATAACATGACATGATAAATATATGCATAACTTATATGATTAAAGAAAGTCGTTTAAATTAGAGTCAAATTGTATCATAACATGATAAATAATTACAATTAAATTTGTATAAGAACTCGAAAACTCAACTCGAATAGAATAAATTTTTTTAAAATAAAGTTTGAATTGTAAAATATGACGTGTATACTCAAATAACTCAATTTTTTTTAACTCGACTCGATCGAACGCTCAGACTTAATTAATTATAATAAAATAAACATATATAACGAAAATACTGTTGTCAAGTCAAGTCAACTCAAGAGGCAACTAAAAGGCTAAAGTGGTATTGATTGTTCTGTGTAAGTAGTAGTATTAGTAATGGCAGACAAGCAGATTGAAAAACAATATTCCATCAATGGAAAAGTGAAGAAAGAAAAGATTTGATTATGTTATAAAGGAAGTAAGAAATGAGTAGCGGCGGGTTAAATCTTATAAACAAGGCTTTGCCGACATTCATTACTCCTCTCTGGAAACCATGTTTTTGCACTTCTAAATTCTAAAATTTTTCAGTCAATTTTAAGTTTAGGTGATATAAGATTTAGGTCATTTTGAGTTCATATTATTTCTTTTTGTAAATAATTCAGGTTTGAGATTCAATCTTTTTAAGACGAGTCATTTTGAATTTAAATTACTTTAAATTCATTCATATTTCAAGCTCAAATTTCCGGGCAAGTATGTTGTGCGACAACCTAAAAACGGCCAACTTAAAATGGAACCAAAACATATAGCGTTTATTTTAAGTTGCAACATAAAATGTTAAATGCACGGAATTTAAAATGTTATACGTTTCGATAACCTAAAATGTTATACGCTTCGATAACATTTTTTGTTGTAACCTAAAATGTTATCTCACGCACAAATTAAAATTGTTACCCACGCACAACAAAAAATGTTATACATTTTAATATCATTTTCAGTTGCATGTTTTTTAACCATTTTTTAGGCTGTCGTTATTTAAACTTTTCGTAAATTTTCTTGAACCGAATCATTATGGATTAGGTTATAATCACTTCATGTTTGGATCTTCAAAAGGCTAAACAAGTAACCAATCAAACCAAAAATAACAATACAAAAATTCAAAATTAGGCTTCTCCACTTCTCCACTTTTCCATTTTCTCTGAGGCGGTTACCAAACTATTTCAAGTTCTTCTTCTTCTTCTTCATTGTTTTTCTTTACCGGCGGCGGCCTTTGGCCGTTATGCTGGATCTGTACATAAATAAATTCATCTTTTCAGATGAATGTTTCCTTTTTTCAAGTTTTTTTGTTTTTCATCTACTTTGTCGAATTTTTATTCAAATCTGCTTTTATGGCAGTTCTTTTGTCTGCTTGGTGGCAGTTCTTTCGTCTGCTTTTTAGCAGTTTTTGTCTGTCTTCATGACAGTAGTCTGTCTTTTGACAGTTACGCGTTCGAGTGACGAGTATCAACGAGCGCTTTTCAACGAAGGAGGCCGTTCTATACATGTTATGATTCCCTTTGGTGGTTGTGCCGACATGCCAAGATCAAGTAGCGAAAGAATTTTTGCTATATTCAAAGAGCACTCAAGGCAAAGTATAGTTTTTCTGGATTTTTATTTCAGAAGATTTCTTCTGACAGTGTTAGGTTTGGTATGTTCAACGTCTTTCACACCTTTATATTTTTGTTGTTTTGTTCAGCACTGTATTTCTATTGTAAAAGGTGTGAATCCTTTGTATTCCTTTCGCTGTTGAATATAATCCAGATTCTAAAAAGGCTAAACAAGTAATTCACAATAATTCAACCCGATTGTGATCTTTTTTTTTTGTTGAAATCAAATTAACTTTAAAGCGTATATTATGTTGATAGATTGGTTATGATAACCTATCATTATTTTACATTTGAATGCACTAAACATCGTGTCATCAGACTATTGACAAAGGAGGGGAAAGGGGAAGGGCCCCAACGATATATAGACGACATGATCACGAGGCCTACTCTCTTCCACATATAATCAATCGTAATATCCCCAACTTTTTGAAAAACTGTGTTAATGAACTGGGTCCCAAAACAAGTGTTTCAAGGATAGCCCTAAAAATAGAGAGACACTGCCCCTACGCTTTCATTGTTTCTCGGTTTCAACGTTGCATAGAGCATTCTTGAATTATGGCACTTACCCTTTTGTGATCCCTTCGGGTCTGTTTAGGTGTACTGTGATGTAACATATCCTTTGTAAATGGTGGTCACCTTTTCTCATTGGAACTTCCCCTTTTGGGGCTGTTTGGTTTTTTTTTTTTATATTTCAAACCCTATATTCTCAGGGTATTCTTTCTTTCTTTCAACCCTTTTAAGCCCTTAACAAATGAAACATTCAGTTGTTTGACCCACCTTCCTGATGCTAATTAATCAGTCTGAGAGAAGAAAATAACACAGATTAACAAACAAGTAAAGCAAAAAATGGTTCAACATATAAATATTGTTACATATTGACTCAAATTTTAATTGACAATTAAATTAATTTTTATTATAATTCTGGTGGTTAAAGAATTAATACTTGGTACTTAGGTTTATTTAATACTTGAATATTTATATTACAGAATAAGTCTTAAGAAATAAGGTTTCTTGTTGACCAAATATTTGAATATATATATATATATATATATATATATATATAGATAGATAGATAGATAGATAGATAGATAGATAGATAGATAGATAGAGTATGTTTTTAATCTTTAGAATTATGATGAGAGAATTATATTAGAGAGATGCAATCCTTTTTATGATCTATGCAACTATTTGTCGGTATGTTCAGGGACAAAGTTAGGATTGAATTATGAGGGACAAGTTAATTAAATTAGAAATAAATAAGATTTTTAAAGTAATTAAATCATAAAAAATAAAGAAATTAAGGTTTAATTTTATTATTTTTAAAATTGAAGGGTCTTAAAAAAGTGATTAAACTAGAAAAATGAGGATTCAAGTCTTAATTTCATTTATTTTAACTTAAATGGTCTAAAAAATAATAAACCAAAAATTTTGGAAGGGTCAAGGACTTAATTGTAAAGATTTTAAAACTATTAATGACATAAAAACAATTAAACCATTCAAAGTTGAAGGCAATTGCTCCTCCCACCCTCCATTTGGCTCCGTCTCTGATATGTTACAAATATGAGTATTGCAGGGACATTAAGAAAGTGTTTTTGGATACACTATCATTTTGGAATACATAAAATATCAATTATTTGCACTCTTCAAGATATTTAGGTTTATGATGTATTATTTGTTTTTCCTACATGGAAGCTAGACAATGGCCAACCACTTCAAATTTAAACTTTGTTTAGCATTGTTTTTCAAATCAGCTTTTAGTTTTAAAAGCTGGTTTGAGGCTAAAAGATGTACTAAATAGCTAGTTTTTTTGGAAAAAATTACTTTTGAAAAGTGATTTTCAACCCAAACGCAAAAGCTAAATTTTTTAGCTTTTGCAGTTGTAAAAGTGATTTTGAGAGTCAAATTACAATTTTAACCTTTATTTGCTATTGTGTTTATTTATAATTTATAAATTTATAATTCTTTACGAAAATATAATTATATAATTAATAATTTTTTTTAATTTTAAAATGATCTATATTTATTAATGTCAAGTTTTTTAAATAAAATATTTTAAACTTGTTATATTTTCACGGAACACGTATAATTGTTAAAAAATATATTTATTAATAAAAATATTTTACATTAATTTAAGCTGATATAATTCATATATTATAACATTAGAGAATTTGAATATCATTATATATATATATATATATATACACATATATAACTTACAATATCATGTCCAAAATAGTCATTTGTCTTCTTAAAAGCATTTTTTGACAGCAATGTTGAACATTAAAACTTACAACCAACTTTTTAAAATTTCTTTTCAAAAACAATGCTAAACTAGCCCTTAATCTCTTTTGCGTGTCTTGTTTTATGTTGATATCGCTTTAATTACGCATTTGCTTTTAAATTACTAATATATATATATATTTGCTATGCACATGTTAATTTACCGTTTTGGCATCATTTCTTAACCATTAAAGGGGAGAATGGATAGATTGATGGCCCCTAGGGGTGGGGTTTAATTGGGAAAATGTTGCATATATCTTCTAAACCAAACCCAATACAAAAATCTTATCTGTCTCACCATAATTTTATCTTCCTTTTTTGCCTCTTCTCCCTTGTAGAGATAAACATGAAGTGGGCAATCTTTAAATGTGGCTACATATAGAGAGAAAGAGGAAGATAACAGCCCAGCTCAGCCAGTTTGGGGGGACAAAATATAAACCAAGTACCTAAAGTTTGATTTTAGGTTGGATCTGGTGATTAGCACAATGCACCTAGTCACACACCCCTTTGTTTTGGTCTTCATGTCATTCTTGATTCTACTCCTTGTAGGCCACTGCCTAATCTTTGCTCTTTAACCTTAATTGCCGCTTCATCCTTTTTAATTATTGCCATCTCTCTCGTTTATGAACTCGATAATAGAGATGGTAATTAAGGACGAAGTCATATATTATTATTTCTCAGTATTTGATTCTAACTCTATTCCTGATGGTAATAGAGTAGAGTTATTAATTTTATTATTAACATGAAATAGATGTTAAATAGTGTTATAAACTTGATGAATACCGAATTTAATCCCAATCATTCTGTCTCACCCTATTCCATTTGATTTTTTTTATAGAAGGAAGATTTACAATCATAATCGTAAACTAAACGTATAATTTGGACATTTTCTATAATCATTGACACAAAAAATTAGTTAGTTGAGATCATACAAGAACCATACAAGGAAAATATTAAAAACTCAACCAAAAGGCTCGAACAAAATATGAATACGAATAGATCTGATTGCATCGGTAAATGAACTACAAAGGAGGATCATACTAATGAAAAATCAGCAAGCCACATATCCAAATCCAATCCGAGAGCCCAAAGCAAGAAAGATCAACAAGATAATAAATAAGTGTTATCTTGATCAGTCGAGGTGATGTCAAATCTAACCTAAAAAAACGAAATGAAAGACCAAACGACCGACAAAGAGGATTGAAAATGCGCCGGGGGGGGGGGGGGAACGTGTCATAAAGAGGATCAAACTACAAAAGAGATGAACATGTTAAAAACTCAACTAAAAAACTCGAACAAAATATATATATGAACATATCTGAATGCATCGGTAAACGAACCACAAAAGATGATCAAACCATTGAAAGATCAACAAGTCACATATCCAAATCCAATCTTAGGGTCCAAAGCAAGGAAAATTTACAAGACAACAAATAAGCAACATTTTGATCAGTCGAGGTGATATCAAATCCACACTGAAAAAACTAAACGAAAAGAACGATTAATGGATCGACAAAAAAATCAAAAACATACCAAAGACAAAAATATATCATAAAGGTAGAGTTATTTTATTAAAAAATAAAAAATAAAAAGGAAAAAATAAGAAAACAAAGAAAAAACGAGAAATGTCGACGGTAAACTACCAATATCAAAGTTGAAGTCGTGGCTAAAACAAAAATGGAAAAAAAGTTGAGTATGCTGCCCGAATATGAAAAATCTTATTCCATTTGATATTTTAATTTTTTATATATACTTTCAATTCACATTTGACATATAGACGTGGTCCACGTGGAGAAATAATACATGCATATTTTTTTTTTAACAAGAGCTGGTTTTAATTTTATTCATACGGTAATAAAATAACCCAAAACAGGACAAAGTAAAAAGAACAAAGCGTCTGAAATAAGCTAAGAGAAGATCAAAAGACACAAACCAAAAGAAAGAAGAAAAAAACCCTTTCTCCAGACCCATCGTCCTTGGAGACAGACGGCAGCGCCCGTTGATGAAGGGGCTAAAACCAGCACTTCGAAGCCTTGGCATGCATCTATGAATGCATATATTGTATAGGTCGCCAAGAATAATTCTACTCCGGCAGAAGCAGTCAGGTCCCCTGTTGCCGTTGTTCTTTCGTCGCGGCTAGTTGTACAACAGCTTCCGGAGCTTCTTCAATCCAGTAGCTCGGAGACGGCAGCGTTTCTCCAATCTTTGCCAGAAGGTGCGCCGCACTGTTTGTTTCCCGGTAAGAAAACCGAAATTGGATGGTTTCAAACTCCTGGCTCATCTCTTTAATTACCTGAATAAGTGGGCTGATTATTGATCTATCCGGCATTGAATTGTTTATCCTCTTTATGACCGTGAGTGAATCGCCTTCAACAATCACCCTTCTGAAACCCAGATCTTTCATGAAACGGACAGCTTGGAGACATGCATAGGCTTCAGCTATGAACGGGTCGGCTATATGGTGATGGTGAACCGTGCAGGCCGCCATAATTTTCCCATGATTGTTCCGGCCAATTACCCCTGTAGTCGATTTGTGCTCTCTCTGTCTGAAGGCTGAATCGAAGTTGAACTTGTATGTCTCAGGCGGTGGTGGGTTCCACTTCACCGTTTACCTAACAGTGGGCATTCGATTGGGGACTTCCAGGGCATTAATTTCCCCTACGAAAGTTTTCACAAAGTTAAGAACCGAGATAGGGTTTGGCACTGTATTTTCATGAACTATTTTGTTTCTATGATGCCAGATTGCCCAGAAGGTAACTAACATTTCCTTGAATTTGTCTGTATCTAGGGACATACTGATATTGTGTAACCATCCTTCCCAAGTTGGTGAGCTATTTCGGCCTGAGATGTTGAGACCAAGCATGTGAACCAGTTGGTGAGTGAAGCTGCAATCTTTATATATATGTTCCGTGGTTTCGCCATGATAACCGCATAAGGGGCAAGCATTACAGGTATTCAGTCTCCTGATTTGTAAATTGCTAAAAGTCGGTAGAAAGTTCTTTACAATTCTCTACGCATGTACTTTTATTTTTGTTGGAACTGTTGCTGTCCAAATTTTGCTATACAAACTAGATATGTATGACTGATTGCCTGTATCTTGATCAACATTAGTTGTATGTTGTACCATTCGTAGAGCTTTGTACCCACTCTTTGCTGTGTACTCTCCAGTACCATCAAACTTCCATGCTAAGACATCATCTAGTGTATTATTCGATATAGGAATAGAGATTATCCTACGTACCTGCTCATCATCGAATAATTCCTCTAGGATAGGAGTTTTCCACGTAGCAGAGTGTGCATCTATAAGACCAGAGACTCTTGTGTACTGAATATTGATTTGTTGTCCCTGCACCCTGCTTTCTTTGGGCCCTGGTATCCATGGGTCGTTCCATACATTGAATGATGCGCCATTACCGATTCGCCAACATAGACCCTTCTCCAATAATGCTCGGGAGCTCCATATGCTTCTCCAAGTGTATGAGGGACAGGACCCTAAGTTCGAATCCAGAAACGAACAATTTGGATAATATCTAGCCTTCATGACTTGAGCAAGTAGACATTCTGGTTGTGATACGAGTCTCCAAGCTTGCTTAGCAAGTAATGCTATGTTGAATTGTTTTAAGTCTTTAAACCCTAGCCCCCCTTCCAACTTAGGAACTGTTAGCTTCTTCCACACACACCAGTGTATTCCCCTTTTATTTGCACTGTTTGTCACATCCCAAAAACCGGTCTAGTCGGAATTAAGTTCCGGTGACCGAATATTTTTACTATTAAATAATTTATTCGATCTTATTTAGATTATTCGAGATAATTTATAAATCAAGGTCAAGTTCTAGCAAACAAATATTTTTATCTCGATTAAGGGTTGGTTCGATTTGGTACCAAAATAGATTAAATAGTTAGTTTATTATTATTATTATTATTATTATTATTATTATTATTATTATTATAAAAAAGTTAGCAAATCAAGTGGATTGCCGTGTAAGGCTTATCACTTAGTAAATGGGTAGTATTTAATTTAGGCAATTTGGCCATTATGAAAAGAATGGATAAAAAAAATAAATAGTGGGTATTAATAAATTAGGCAATTTGGCCACTATAATAATTAAAAAAAAAAATATATAGATAGTGGGGGGGAATAGTGGACGATAATTTGCTATAAAAGGGGAGGGGGGGATTGTTTGAATTCACGGCAATTGAAGAAAACAAATCAGTAGGTTACGATCCAATGTTTGATTAGTAGTCCGATATTTTCGATATAGTAATATCGAATTTCTGCCGACGACGGGGTAAGCTCAAATCTCTAGTTAGTTTAAGTTTCGGTGTCAAGTTTGATTAATATTTATATATATATTCGATACTGTCTTATTATTTTAATTAATTTTTATCGTAGTACACGAGGTCGATTCAGAACAACCTTCAAGCCCAATAAATAAAAATAAAGCACCGGTCTGTCAAGGTGAGTGTAGATGCATTTGTCTCGGGTGACACGGTGTCATTCCGATATTTTTATGTCTTGATATGTGAGTATAGTCGTGTCAGGGGTAGGCTCGGTGCTGCCCCGTTGCATTAATTATGAATTTATCTGCATCTGGTAAGTACCCTGCATTATTTGGATATGCTAAAAAATGATTATGATATGCTATATGTACATGAAAATAATATGAAATGCTATCTGATATGGAGCTACGGCTCATCTTGCTATTTGATATGATATGATCTGAAAATCATGGACTATGTGAAATTGTGTGTATTTATGGACGTTGGATACAATTGGCATGCCATAGGAATATTCGAGCTCATCATGTAAGGGAGGACTACGGTCCAGGGCTACGGCCTATATGTGGGAGATAAAAGGATGGAAGTGTAAGGGATACATGGAGCTACGGCTCAGGGCTACGGCTCATTTATGATTTATGATATGGTGTACAGGGAATCCGCGTATCCAATGGTACCAATATAATATGTGTTCGATATGTTATACCATGACATGTTTATGATAAGATATATGATTATATTATGTTATGTTAGTGATATGGATATCTGATCATGTTATGCTTATACTGATATAGAAGCATGCAAATAAGTTAGATTAAATTTATATTTAATCATGACATTCATATTATTGTCAATTTACTATCATGACTACCTCACTAGGCTATGTAAGCCTAACGTACGTGTCTCATGCATTTTCAGGACCGTGATAGATTTCCAACCTTTGATCGTGTGGTGCAGTTGCAAGTCACATCTCTACCTTATATGTATGATATCTTTCATGAACTCCTAGTAAAGTGGCATATGATCCAACTTTTGTATAAATTGTGTTTTGTAATTTAAGAATGTGGTTTAATGTGGTTTTATTTTAGTAATCTAGAAAAGTCCTATTAAATAAATGTTAGAACAATAATAATGATAGATACGAATAATTTTCTAATAAAAATGATTAGAAAGGACTCTAAGATTTTTGTAAGTTGTTAGGCTCATTTAAATTTGTAAATAATTTTAGTAAGATAATAAAAAGAAATAGATTTGAATATTTTACAAAATAGTCACTAAATATTGCATCGTCTAATCAGGTTGATAAATGACCTCCGATAGTAATGAGGTTTTACAGGCTAATAACTAGTAAGTTTATTTTCAGTATATTTTCACGAATTTCAGATAAAGACCTTTAATTTGTGAAAATTACAATTTAGTCCCTAAAGTTTGAAAAAGTTTAAAATTGACCCCAATTGAGTAAGTTGTTAATAAGTTGAGTGTTAAGTCTTAAAAGAGATTAACAAAATACGCTAAAATGATTTTTGAACTTTGAATTTATGTCTCCGATCACCGCATTGTTTTCCGGTAGCGCTCTCCGACCCGGTTCTCTACCAGGCCGGGAAGGGGGTGTTACACTGTTCCTCCACCAGAATTTCGCCATAAGTTGTTCCAGCTGATTGCACAATGATGAAGGCAGGAGAAAACACTGCATAGCGTATACTGGGATAGATTGTAGCACCGCAGTGATTAACACCTCTCGTCCTCCAATAGATATGAACCTCATTCCCCAGCTATCTGTCTTTTTGTTGAATCGATCAAGGAAATAAGAAAACGCCTCCTTTTTCTGTCTCCCAACCATCGTAGGTAAACCCAAGTATTTTTCTGGGTTTGTCGAGATTCTTACCCCTAAGTAATCACCGATCTGTTGCTGTAAGTTACTATTCACATTCCTACTGAAATACACGAGGGATTTGTTATAGTTGACCTTCTGTCCCGATTCATTTTCATATGCCGTTAAGATATCCTGTAGTTTTCTGGCCCCCTCCATGTTAGCCTCACTGAATATTATGCTATCGTCTGCGAAGAACAAGTGGCTGACTTCAAGTCTTTGTCTGCCTATTCTTGCCCCCCTTCAGTTCCCCTGTTACATTCGCTGTTCTTAGTAGCCCAGATAGCCCTTCTGCACAAAGCAGGAACAAATACGGGCTCAGTGGGTCGCCCTGTCTAAGCCCACGCGAGGGCTTAAATCTGCTGCCAACTGTACCATTAAGGCCCACAACATAGCTTACAGAAGAAACACATTTCATTAATAATTGCACCCGTGATTCGGCATAGCCCAGTTTTAACATAATCTTTTCTAAGAAAGACCACTCAACCCTATCGTATGCCTTGCTCATATCAGCTTTAAAGGCGAAAGTACCTTTTTTTTCCATACCTGTTTTGTTTTAACGAGTGCAACACTTCGTACGAGATGAGAACATTGTCAGATATGTGTCGTCCGGGAATAAAGGCCCCTTGGGCTTTGTCTATGCATCCATCAAGCGTCACTTTCAATCTGTTGGCTAGGACTTTAGATACAATTTTATATAGCACGTTACAAAGGCTTATAGGCCTGAATTCTACCATGCTTTCTGGTCTTTGTGTTTTCGGGATAAGAACTATCAAGGTTTCATTAATCGGATCCATCCCCGTTAGCCCATTTAGCACTGACATACAGTATCTTGATACATCAGGCCCAATAACATTCCAGCACCGTTGGTAAAACATAGCCGGGTACCCATCCAATCCTGAGGCCTTCAAAGGCGCCATTGAGTCAATTGCCCCTTTTATCTCATCTATCTGAAAAGGCTTTAGTAACATGTCGTTCATGGCAGTAGTTATTTTCGGCTGAATTAACTCCACAATAGATACTTCATTTGTTCTAGTATCAGATGTAAATAGGCCCTTAAAGTATCCCGTAGCTACAAATAGCAACTCCTCTTGTTCCGTTACCCAGCCTCCCTCATCATTGTATAATCCCTGGACAAGGTTGTTTTTCCTCCTGAAAGTAGCATAGTTGTGAAAGAAAGGGGTGTTTTCATCCCCACTTCTTAACCAGTTGATTCTCGCTCGCTGCTCCCAATATAACTCCTCTTTGTCAGCTTCCATGTTAAGACCTAATTTGATCTCAAGCAATTTGGCTAGAACATCCTCATCCGGGTCCAATTCAGTCAGCTCAGATAGGCGATCCTGCAGCAGTTTTTTCCGTGCACCTCGACCCTTTCTTTTACGTTGACTCCAAGACTGCAATGTTTTTCCCAGCTCTGCCAGTCTTGTTGGAACATCCGATACCGATGAATCCCAGCAAACTTTAACTTGCTCTGACAAATCTTCTTCCATGGTCCAATTAGCGTCGAAACGGAAACGATCATTGTTGGTATTTACACGGGAAATAGCCTGACCAGATGTATCAATTAACAGTGGGCAATGGTCCGACATAGAGTGATTCAAATGGGTAACCGTGTGCCCTGGAAATAATTGCCACCAATCAGAGTTGGCCACTGCTCTGTCTAGTTGTTCCCGTATGTTTGTTGCTGCCAATCGACCTCTTTCCCAGGTATACCAAGCCCCAGAGAATCCCATATCTGCTAAATCACAGTCCTGTAGTGTATCTCTAAAGTCTGTCATCTGCCGTTCTGATCTTATGCGGCCACCCTGTTTTTCAAATGAAAAGGCAATTTCATTGAAATCGCCCGCTACAAGCCACGGTAATGACTGGTCCTGACCAAGGTGTTTCAAGAGGTCCCAGGATTCATGTCGTTGTCTCTCTTCTGGGTGCCCATAGAAACCAATAAAGCGCCACTTCTCTTCGTTGCCCTCACTCACTTCGATACCAATGTGCCAGCGTGAATAGCTTCGTAAATTTACATCACAATCACCTCGCCATCCGATTGATAAGCCCCCTCTCGTTCCAACAGAAGGGATATCAATTCCAAATACAAATCCGCACTTTCTTCGCACTAACTCCATTCTTCTTCTATCTAATTTTATTTCAATGAGAAACAAAATTTGGGGATTTAAACCTCTCAGCATATTCTTGAGACGGTTTACCGCCCGCGGCTTCCCCAATCCACGGACGTTCCAGCACAGGAGCTTCATAGCTGCCGGCCGCTCTGATCTGCAGAGCTGGCCGAAACATCATTTTTGTGAAATGTCGTGCCTAAATCAGTATTATCGGAGAGAATCTGATTACCGTCTTGCTTGCGTTGTCTTTTATTCCCATCAACTGTTTTAAGAGGATGATCCTCGTTGTCCGACCCTATGTCCATGTGGCCCCCTTCATTAAGCCCAATAACAGAATTAATGTTGGTTTGATGTTGGGCTTGTGGTATTCCCACATTACCACCTTCTACACGTGCATGCCCAACAGGGCATTGTGAATTATGGGTAACGTGTGTAACATCTTTTAACTGCCTCCAACATGTCCCCACGTTTAACGGCCCACTATTGGCATTTCCAGTAACCGCCTCCCTTAACCATCTGCTCGGCGCCGGAGGTCCCCGTCGAGAAACCGCTCGGATGGACAAATCCCAGCCAAAGGAAATTTCAGAAGGTTTCACCGTCAATCTGATCGGACAGTAACTTTCTCCATGACTGTTGCGTGTAAAATAGTCTATCGCAATTGTAGTGCAAGTGTACACGACGCAAGTAGTAAAGTGATACGAAGTATCGGATATCGTCTCCACAGGGATTGGGCCAATAGCTTCACCTTATTTACTGCACGAAGTAAAGAAAATAGTTTAAAGATTTGTCACGAATATAATAAGGAAAACGTAAATAAAAGGATTGAGATATCAAGATAGAGAGAATGGGCTGGTATTGAATTGCTCAGTAGTGCAGGTATTGAATTGCTTAGGAACTCCAGTTCTGTCGTCGCGCCTGTCGCCGACAGCACCTGTCGCGGCAGCTGTCC
This sequence comes from Hibiscus trionum, assembly GCA_030270665.1. Taxonomy (NCBI): domain Eukaryota; kingdom Viridiplantae; phylum Streptophyta; class Magnoliopsida; order Malvales; family Malvaceae; genus Hibiscus; species Hibiscus trionum. The sequence continues at coordinate 15,980,144 of BSYR01000035.1, read as the reverse complement.
GTTGGCTGTCGCGGCAGCGAACACACCAACTCTGTTCTTCAAGTTTGGCAAGAATCCCAGATCTGCCTTGGCCTATCCCTAGGTCCAAGCCTGTCGATGATCACGTCTTTGATGATACCTCCCGGCGTGAATCGAAGGATGAACACCGATGTGTATGAATTCTTCTTTAGCCACTTAACCTCGCCCTATCCCTAGGCACGAGATAGTTCAACTATAAACTAGAGAACTTGCTCTTATTTCTTTCGTATACTTAACTCTCCCGATGCTAAGTAAATAGATAACCTCACAATGCTCTCCCGATGCTCTTGCAAGATGTTAATAACCAAAATAAGAGAACTTGAAGTTTATTTTATTGAACTTGGAAAATCCTAAAACAAAACAACCCTTGCAACTACTTTACAAAACAACCCGTAGCCCTAGTAGGAATTTAGAACATGTCGGTGACGGGTGAACGACAGGGGGGGTTTAGGTTTCAGTTATGAGGTAATCGGTTCTCCCTCCTAGGTTAAATCTATGCCCTTATATAAGCTTTGGGCTCAAGTCCTCTAAGGTAACAAGGATTACAACTTTAATTAAAAGTAAGATTCTAATGAATGCTTAATCTCTAAGGATTCCTACTTTTCAGCCGTCCTCCTTGTTTCATGGGAATTCCTCTCCTTGAGCTTTGGCTTGACATATCTTTTGATCCGGGGCTTGGAAAAATATTTGGCTTTCACACGACAGACGAGCAAATTTTTCTCTATCTATCGAGGTCCACTTTACTTTTCCTCTTCATAAGGCTGCTGTCACCTTGTTGTCATGACAGGTCCATGGCAGCTTCGTCTTCTTCGTCTGCTTGTCCAGTTCAGCTTTCCTGCTTCTCTGCCCTGCGCCTGCCTTCAACGTCTACTATGGCAGATACCTGCAAAAATAGCCATCTTTTAGTAGAATCCGTGCTTTTAATCCTTTTGTGATGTTTTGCTGAAAACTAACCTAAATGCAATACAATGATGCTTGAATGCAGCAGAAATATGGGTTAAAAAGGGTGTAAATAATAGAACTTTTACACACTCAACACACCCCCAAACTCAAGTTTTTGCTTGCCCTCAAGCAATTAAACCTAAAAGAAAACTGAATTTTTTTTTGTGTTGGCCTTTAAATAGTGAACTGTCCCTTACCCGTCGCTCATTCTCTATGGTGGCAGCAACCTGTCGGAAAGGTTAGGATCTGTCCGGAATCTCCCTATAGCTCTCGTGCAGTGTGTGCATGCTTGTGAACAGTTATATGCTAAGACTCTCTTAGTTTCACTAGAATATTCAACTTCTTAGCTCGAATTTTTATGCCAAAGTTTATTTTTTTAGAAGACACATTTTCATGCTTCTTTTTCTTCTATTTTCAAGCTAAATATTTCTAGAGCCAGTTTCGGGCACCTCTAGTTAACTTCCTAGAGCCGGTTTCGGGCACCTCTAGGTTTTTGATTTTCTTTTGCTAAACTTCTTTCCTAGAGCCAGTGTTAGGCACCTCTAGGGGCTATTCAAGTTCTAAGCTTCCTATTCTAGTTTGGCTAAAAGAAATCTAAGCAATATAACAGTCACAAAAGTGTTTAAATTTTCAGAACTATAGAAAGGCTCTAAACTTCTCCTTAACCTGTCCTAAAGATGCTGCCACGACAGAGCTGTCATGACAGGTAAGTTAACTTCACAGTTTTAAGCCAACAGTTTTATCTTTTCTGATATTTTTTTTTAAGAGAACTTATTTAAAAAAAATAAGACACAACAATTAATAAAAAGATGTACTTAAGACTCCATTAATGATGGAGGGTTGCCACCCCCAAACTCGAGGGTTGCATTGCCCTCAATGCAAAATGACAGAAAAACAAAAACATGAAAAGAAAAGTACATCACAAAAGATAAAAGCAGACAGCAATAAGAGAAAATAAAAACTTAAATTTTCAGTCGCTGTCCTCGCTGCTGCTGCTGACTCGGATCTGCCGGCGGTGTCTGGGCTGTGGAGGAGGCTGGGCAGGTTCAGAGGCAGATTCGGGGACAGGTTGCTCCACGAGCTGAACATCGGAGCTGCTGCCACTGTCCCAACTGCTGGTGGTGGTGGTGCTAGCCTTGGGCAGCCTTTTCTTGTCTGCCATGTGTTTAATCCTCTTGACCCTCGTAAAGTCCCTCTCCAAATTTCTCCAGATTAGCGGGCTGTCATCGGAGGCAGGTCGCTTTGTTCCTCTAGGAGAGGTGTCTGCCGGTAGGCTGCCTGCTGCCGTCGGGGCAGGTGATGTTGTGGAAGCGGTAGAGTGGGAATGTGGAGAGCCGGGTGGGGTGGGTGTGTGAACAGGGGTGTGGACAGGAGTGGGGATACGGAAATAATGGGCAGGAAAAGTAGGGAATTGAATATCGGGAAAATTTAAAGTTTGGGTAATAAAATTTACCGTTGAGTTCGTGAAGTCCCGAATAAATGTCATCAATCCCATTTGGCGTTCCTCTACCCGTTGTAACGTAGCAAGGAGGAGGGCAGACTGGTCTGTCGGAGCGGTGGCGGCAGTAGGTTCCGGGGCAGGCTCCTCTGATGATTCTGCGGGGGAGCCGGCAGGGTTGAAGGAGGAGACAAGTGTAGCCGCGATCAGCTCCATGAGGCTGTTGATGTTATTGTCTGTCCAACCTCTGCCCTTCCTGATTTTGTCGGAGGGATCCTCGGGCACAACAGCACATCGGCAGAGGGAAGTTATGGTGAACGTCAGGCAGAGGCGTGAGTCGGAGCGGAAGGCACAGTCCAGGATGCTGTCCCTCATAGATCTGCCTACATTGATGGGCCTGTCGTGCATGATGGAGTGAATAAGGGCAAGCCGCTGCCGGTTGACTGTCGTATGGTGGGAAGAGGGCAGAATACGCTTTTTGATGAAAGCGTTCCAAAGTTTTGCTTTGGGGAGGAGCCGCCCCCTGTTGACGGAGTGGGGGTTCTTCTTGCTGGTTGTCCATGATGTTCCCGCCTCTGTCAACTCTACCATGATAGCATCATAAGCGGCAGCATCCAGGGTGTCAAGGAATTTCTGGTGAGCATCATCATCGGGGCCAAAGAAGAGGCCAAACATATGATTGATGCTGTCGGCAGTGAAGGGCACTTGCACTCCTCGAACGGTGACAGATGTCGCTATTCTGCTGTCTATGGCTGCGTAGAACTCCCTGACTAATGTGTCATTTAGCTATGCCGGTTGTTCAGAAAAGTATTCCCATAATTGAGCCGTGATGGCCTTTACAATGAACGGCCGGAGTCCCATGTTGGGCGCCTGCCGGATGTAAACGAACCCACGTTCTTCCCATAGCTCCTTGTTGGCAAAGGGCGTTGCTGCTGCTGAGGATGATGCTGAGGCAGCACCACGACGGGTCTGTCTAGTAGACATGTTGGTTGCAAGGGTTGTGAAAGCTGAATAAAGTAAAGAAAACTAGAGTAGAAAACAAAGAAGAATAAACAGAAGTGAGAAAAAATGAAAATGAGAATGGGGTTTTATAGCGGTCGAGTAGCTGCCCATTTAATGCTGCAACGGCAGGCGGGAATAACGGAGCGGCAGATTGGATTTAGCGTGTCTGATGCGTCTGACACGCATTTATGCGTCTGTTATGCGTCTGCCGCACGCTTCTGCGTCTGCCATGTCAGTCTGTTGACAGCCTGTCAAATCCGTCCGCGGCGGCAGCCGAAACGACAGGTCTCCATAAATGGGCTTTATTGGGCTGATGGATGGGTGGTGGGCTTGGGTCACTTCTCCTTTTCTTCTTGACTCATTTATTACCTAAAAACGGAGATGAGAAAAATAAAACATTATTCGAATAAAATAAACCTAATTCCTAATAAATAATAAAAATAATAAAAATAAAAATAAAACTTAGGTTAAATTAGGGATACCTTGTGGGGCGTCTCCTAAAGTAACCACTTCCTGTATTCCTGGGGCTTCAGTCCCCTGATAGTGCTTGAGGCGTTGTCCATTGACTTTGAATTGGTGCCCGTCTTTTAATGATTGAATTGTGATGACACCATGGGGAAAGACTTGAACCACTTGGAACGGGCCAGACCATCTAGACTTTAGCTTTCCTGGGAAGAGTTTAAGTCTAGAATTAAATAACAACACAAGCTGCCCTGGGCAGAACTGTCGTGGCAGCAGTTTCTTGTCGTGCCACCTCTTAGTCTTTTCCTTGTAGATCCTTGCGTTATCGTAGGCCATTGTCCGTAATTCTTCCATCTCGTTCAGATCTAATAATCTTTTCTGGCCGGCCTTGTCCAAGTCCATATTCACTGCCTTGATTGCCCAATATGCCTTGTGCTCGATCTCGACAGGCAAGTGACAGGTTTTCCCATAAATCAGTCGGTATGGAGACATGCCCAATGGAGTCTTGAAAGCTGTCCTGTATGCCCATAATGCATCATTTAGAAGTAAAGACCAATCTTTCCTCGTTGGTTTAACCATCTTTTCAAGAATGTTCTTCACTTCCCTATTGGATATCTCAGCCTGTCCATTGGTCTGTGGGTGGTATGCTGTCGCGATCCTGTGCTTGACACCATATTTCTTCAAGGCGGCAGCAATTACCCTATTATCGAAATGTCTCCCTTCATCACTGATAATCGCCCTAGGGATGCCAAATCTAGAAAAAAATGTTTTTATGCAAAAAATTTTGGACCGTCTTGGCATCATTCTTTTGAGTTGTGATTGCTTCAACCCACTTGGAGACATAATCCACTGCTAGGAGGATGTACAAATTTCCACATGAAGATGGGAATGGTCCCATAAAATCAATCCCCCAAACGTCGAAGATCTCAACTTCTAGAATATTCTGCAGTGGCATCTCGTTTCTCCTCGAGATGTTACCTGTCCAATGGCACCTGTCACAGTTTTTGTAAAATTCATGTGCATCTTTATATAGTGTCGGCCAGTAGAACCCTGACTGCAGCACCTTGGCAGCAGTTTTATTGCCTCATAAGTGACCTCCATATTGTGAAGCATGACAGTGATGGAGAATGTCTTCTTGCTCTTCTTGTGGTACACACCTCCTTATAACCTGATCTGCGCACATTTTGAAAAGAAGAGGTTCGTCCCAATAATAATGTTTAACATCATTTTGGAACCTCTTCCTTGCTTGATAATTAAGATCAGAAGGTAATATTCCGCTAACTATAAAATTAACGAAATCAGCATATCAGGGAAGGTTAGAAGACTTACCTGCCGCCATGGCTGTCGCGACAGCGATTGCGGCAGCAAAGAGTTGCTCATCTGGGAAGGTCTCCAGTATGTGTGTCTCATCTAACGGTAGACTCTGTCCCGTCTCCAACCTCGACAAGTGGTCTGCCACCTGATTTTCTGTCCCCTTTTTGTCCTTAATTTCAAGGTCGAACTCTTGTAATAGCAATATCCATCGTATCAACCTAGGTTTTGCGTCCTTCTTTGCGAACAAATACTTGAGGGCAGAATGGTCGGTGTGTATTATTACTTTCGTTCCAAGTATGTAAGAACGAAACTTGTCGATGGAGAACACCACAGCTAACAGCTCCTTTTCTGTGGTGGTGTAGTTCACTTGGGCGTCATTCAACGTCTTGCTGGCATAGTATATGACGTGAAACAGCTTATCTCTGCGCTGCCCAAGTGCTGCCCCGACAGCATAGTCACTAGCATCACACATGATCTCGAATGGCTGTGTCCAGTCTGGTGGCTGTACTATGGGGGCTGTCACTAACTTTTCCTTCAGAACCTTGAATGCTTCAGTACATTCTTCATTAAAGTCAAAGGGTCGGTTTTGCTCTAAGAGATGGCATAGGGGCTTCGTGATTTTCGAGAAATTTGCGATGAATCTCCGATAAAAACCCGCATGCCCTAAAAAACTTCTAATGCCCTTGACTGTTGTTGGCGGCGACAGCTTCTCTATGACTTCAATCTTAGCCCTGTCGACTTCTATCCCACGGCAGCTAATCTTATGGCCAAGGACTATCCCTTCGTCCACCATAAAATGGCACTTTTCCCAATTTAGAACAAGATTAGCTTTTTCACATCTTTCAAGAACCTTTTGAAGGTTGCCGAGGCAGCTCTCAAAATCGTCTCCAAAGACGGAAAAATCATCCATGAAAATCTCAAGGAAGTCCTCTACCATGTTGGAGAATATAGCCATCATGCACCTTTGAAAGGTGGCAGGTGCGTTACATAGGCCGAACGGCATTCTCCTAAATGCGTACGTTCCGTAGGGGCATGTGAAAGTCGTTTTCTCTTGATCCTCTGGTGCAATAGCAATTTGGTTATAACCTGAGTAACCATCAAGAAAACAATAGTAAGGCTTACCCGCTAATCTATCAAGCATTTGATCAATAAAGGGTAAAGGAAAGTGGTCTTTTCGGGTAGCTTTGTTAAGCTTCCGATAGTCCATACAAACCCTTCAACCGGTCACAGTCCTGGTTGGGATTAACTCGTTGTTTTCGTTGGTTATCACGATCATGCCTCCTTTCTTGGGAACACATTGCACCGGGCTTACCCATTTGCTGTCGGAGATGGCGTAAATAATACCAGCATCTAACCATTTAATTATCTCTTTACGCACTACCTCCTTCATCGCAAGGTTTAACCGCCTTTGGGCATCAATAGTCGGCTTATGATCTTCCTCTAGGAGGATTTTGTGCATGCATATCGCCGGACTAATGCCCTGTATGTCTGCTATCGTCCATCCAATCGCCTTCTTGTGCTGCCTTAGTATGCCGATTAGCTGCCGTTCCTGTTCCTGTGGCAGCTTAGCAGAGATGATTACGGGCAGTGTATCATTGCAACCAAGATAAGCATATTTAAGCTGCCCTGGCAGGGGCTTAAGTTCTAAGACAGATGGTTCAACAGTAGAGGGCTTTTGGATTAAATGGTTATCCGAAGTGTAATTCAAGGGTTCGAATAACTTACCTGGACGATGGTCTAACCAGTTTACCTCCTCATGACTTTCAGTATCAGATGTATCGGATTCAGAGGAGTTGCTGTCGTTGGTGCTGTCGTCGTTGCTGTCGTCATCGCTGTCGTGACAGGCCTGTAGGTGGCTGTCGCAGCAGTGACCAAATTTTATATCACGGCAGCCCGACCTGATGCAGGGGTAATCAAAGGTCACCTCAATGATGGCCTTGCATTCCTCGTCCACATCAGCATGTTTCATTGCTTGGAGAACATTTAACTTAATTTATTGATCGTTTACGCGCATGGTGAGTTCTCTTTTCTCCACATCAATCAATGATCTTCCCGTGGCTAAGAAGGGTCGCCCAAGGATGACTGGTGCGTTTTCATCTGCTTCACAATCTAAAATAAGAAAGTCAGCAGGAAAAATAAGCTTATCCACTCTTACCAGAATATCTTCAATCTTTCCCTCGGGGTGAACGTAAGAGCGGTCGGCTAGCTGTAGGGTAACTGTCGTGGGCCGCGCCTTGCCAATACCTAGTTTCTGAAAAATAGATTTGGGCATTAGATTAACACTGGCACCAAGATCACAAAGTGCCTTACCCACAAATTTGTCGCCGATTACACAAGGTATGATGAAGCTCCCCAGATCCTTCTTTTTCTGGGGTGGCTGCCGATGAAGAATACTCATGCAACCTTCTTGCATCCTTACCGTTTCAAATTCCCCAAGTTTAGATTTTTTTCGACATAACATCCTTGAGAAATTTAGCATAACCGGGCATCTCCCTAACAGCATCTAACAACGGAATATTAATATGAACCTGTTTAAAAATATCATAAATCTTTTTAAGTTGAGATTCATGCTTAGCTTGCTGTATCCGTTGAGGAAAAGGTGGTGGAGGACGATAATCAGCAATACGCCCTTCCCACTGCATGCGAATCTGAGGACGATAATCTTCTTTTTTCTCCTCTGTCGCTTCTGCTGTCGTGACTGGCTCATCGGCAGCAGTCTGTCTATCACCTGTCGGGGCAGCTTCCTCGGCAGGTTTATCCAAGGCAGGTTCCTTTTCTGTATCAGCTTCTTTTTCCGGCCCTGGTAGTTTCTTCCCACTCCTAGTAGTAATCGCCTTACATTGCTCATGTGGGGGTGGTCTAGCATTTTCAGTATTGCTAGGGAAACCTTCATTCTGCCTCGGCTTAATATGTTGCGACACCTGACCCATTTGTGTCTCTAGAGATTTCAATGTAACTTCATGGTTTGTCATCCTCATCTCGGTTTTATCTATAAAATTTTCCGTCTTCTTAACAAACTGATTTATATTCTCCATATACGTACCGGTCTGAGACATAAAAGTGGCCAGAGTCTGTTCCAATACACTACTCGTGGCAGGTGGTGGCTGCTGTTGCTGCTGCGGCGGCAGGTGCTGCGGCTGGTTCTGCGGCGGTAGTTGCTGTCGCGTCAACAATCTAGGACCCCCCTGATTCTGATTATATGCTTGCGGATTCAGAGCATTGTTAGGATTACTCCAGGAAAATTTGGGATCCTTCCTCCAATTAGGGTTGTAGTTGTTGGAATTGTAGTTCGGCTTGTAATTTCCAACATATTTTCCCTCTTCTACATTTATAGGGCACTCATCCATACTATGATTTCCCTCACAGATAGTACAAACTTCCTCGACAGCAAATCCTTGTAATTCATCTTCATTTAATAACCGTTTCATTGCTTTAGTAAGGAATGCTACCTGTGATTTTATAGTGCTGTCGGCCTTATAGTCCTTGATATGTCGGAAACTGCTCCTCATTCTTAGCTAGATTTTTCAGAACTTGCAATGCCTCGTCCGGATTTTTATCCAATAATAGTCCATTTGCTGCAGAATCAATTCGAATGCTAGTTTGTAAGTTAGCAGCATTATAAAACTTAGTTACCTGATTCCAGACGGGAAATCCATGCATTGGGCAGTTCCGAAGAAGAGTAGTAAACCTGTCCTAGGCCTCGTGCATTGGCTCGTCATCTTCCTGTTGAAAAGTAGCAATTTCATTACGTAATCGCTCAGATAAATGCGAAGGATTAAAACGAGATAAGAATTCACGAGACAAATCTGCCCAAGTTACGATTGAACCCGGTGTTAGTTTATTCCACCAAGTCTTAGCTCTGTCCCTCAATGAATGGGGAAATAACCGAAGCCTCAGTATCTCCGGATTAACTCCTGGTAGTCTAAACGAACCACAGATCTCCTGGAACGTTTTGAGATGCTCCCTAGCATCTTCTGTCGCAGAACCACTAAACTGTCTGGCGTTGTTGATCATACTAAACATGACAGGTTTAAGCTCGAAGTTATCAACATCAATATCCGGCAGCGTGGTCTCCAGCTCTACATGATCATTCAGCATGTAGTCACGACATGACCGTCGTCCACCTGCTGCGGGCGGATCGACGACAGGCGGGTTATTATTGCCAAGGGGTGGTATGAAACCACCAGCAGGTTGGTTATGACCCATCTTCTCTAGCTGTTCCTCGAGATATTCGTTTCTGTCTAAAAGGTGGCGAAGTTGTTTCTTGAGATTGAAGGAACGTTCGATTTCCGGATCTAATTTATACTCAGGATCTTCACCTCTTTTAGATCTGCGCATAAACAATAAAACCTCGTGAAAAGCAAGAGTCTAAACACAAAAGAAAAATTAAAGATAAATAAAAATAAAAACAAAAAAAACGAAAATAAAAATAAAAATAAAAACGAAAAGTGCAATAAAAGAAAGATGTAGTTATGTTGCCAATCCCCGGCAACGGCGCCAAAAACTTGTTGCGTGTAAAATAGTCTATCGCAATTGTAGTGCAAGTGTACACGACGCAAGTAGTAAAGTGATACGAAGTATCGGATATCGTCTCCACAGGGATTGGGCCAATAGCTTCACCTTATTTACTGCACGAAGTAAAGAAAATAGTTTAAAGATTTGTCACGAATATAATAAGGAAAACGTAAATAAAAGGATTGAGATATCAAGATAGAGAGAATGGGCTAGTATTGAATTGCTCAGTAGTGCAGGTATTGAATTGCTTAGGAACTCCAGTTCTGTCGTCGCGCCTGTCGCCGACAGCACCTGTCGCGACAGCTGTCCGTTGGCTGTCGCGGCAGCGAACACACCAACTCTGTTCTTCAAGTTTGGCAAGAATCCCAGATCTGCCTTGGCCTATCCCTAGGTCCAAGTCTGTCGATGATCACGTCTTTGATGATACCTCCCGGCGTGAATCGAAGGATGAACACCGATGTGTATGAATTCTTCTTTAGCCACTTAACCTCGCCCTATCCCTAGGCACGAGATAGTTCAACTATAAACTAGAGAACTTGCTCTTATTTCTTTCGTATACTTAACTCTCCCGATGCTAAGTAAATAGATAACCTCACAATGCTCTCCCGATGCTCTTGCAAGATGTTAATAACCAAAATAAGAGAACTTGAAGTTTATTTTATTGAACTTGGAAAATCCTAAAACAAAACAACCCTTGCAACTACTTTACAAAACAACTCGTAGCCCTAGTGGGAATTTAGAACATATCGGTGACGGGTGAACGACAGGGGGGTTTAGGTTTCGGTTATGAGGTAATCGGTTCTCCCTCCTAGGTTAAATCTATGCCCTTATATAAGCTTTGGGCTCAAGTCCTCTAAGGTAACAAGGATTACAACTTTAATTAAAAGTAAGATTCTAATGAATGCTTAATCTCTAAGGATTCCTACTTTTCAGCCGTCCTCCTTGTTTCATGGGAATTCCTCTCCTTGAGCTTTGGCTTGACATATCTTTTGATCCGGGGCTTGGAAAAATATTTGGCTTTCACACGACAGACGAGCAGATTTTTCTCTATCTATCGAGGTCCACTTTACTTTTCCTCTTCATAAGGCTGCTGTCACCTTGCTGTCACGACAGGTCCATGGCAGCTTCGTCTTCTTCGTCTGCTTGTCCAGTTCAGCTTTCCTGCTTCTCTGCCCTGCGCCCGCCTTCAACGTCTACTATGGCAGATACCTGCAAAAATAGCCATCTTTTAGTAGAATCCGTGCTTTTAATCCTTTTGTGATGTTTTGCTGAAAACTAACCTAAATGCAATGCAATGATGCTTGAATGCAGCAGAAATATGGGTTAAAAAGGGTGTAAATAATAGAACTTTTACACACTCAACAATGACCCATTCTACCGCAAATGAAACAGAATAATGCTAGTTTTTCGTACTGGAATCTGACATATGTATGCTTGTCACCGCCTAAAGCTATTTTTTTCTTCCGTTTCAGAGGTTGTCGAACATCCAGCCACACTTTAATACGCATATAATGTTTCCTGCCTAAAAGGATTAGTTTGGAATCATACTCCAAGAACTCCCCGATGAATTTCCCAAATTGATGCGCCATCGGTTCTGACATTAATCCCGGTGGTAAGTCATGGACTTGCACCCACATCATCGTGTGTTCCAAAGGCACTTGTAGTGGTTCGTCGCCATTGTTAAGCTTATGTAAAAGTAAAAGATGATTATTGAAAAACCACGGGCTTCCATCTATCACCCTTCCCAGATCAATCTCGTTGTAGAATCGAAAACAAAATCTCTTGTCTCCAATGTCCGATATGGAGATACCGCCCAGTGGATGCCATAGGTCCGCCATTGTATTCCTCATAGCCAGGAAGTGGATCACAGTTTCCGTTAAAAATCTGTCCACTAAACAGTATTCATACTCATAAGCAGTTTCGTCAGCCTCAGGGGGAATCACCAAAGCCTCCTCCTCGCCACCATCAATTGACAGACCAGCCATACCTACTTCCATTGTATTTCTTTGCAAAAAACAAAATAGAGAAAGTTCAGAACCGCATGCTAAACAGCAGACAACCGCGTGCTAAACAGCAGACTCCAATTTCAACATATACATGCATATCTAAACTAAGTAGTTAAGGGTTTATGTATAAATTTATTGTATTGTATTTGTATTTTTAAAAGCTATCTATAAGTAAAGTTATATTTTCAAATATCAGATGTGATGGGACGACCTGAATAAATATTACTAGAACTGTTTCATATCCCTTTTTTAAAGAAAAATGTCTCACTTCAACTGACCTTCATTGTGACTCAAAATAAATAAATAAAAAAACTAACCTGCATTGTGGGAAAAAAACACACACCATTCGAGGTGGATTTTTTCAAAATTCCCTGCAATTTAGCTTCGCTTTATACTTTTTTTTTTCATTTCGATTTTTTATAGTTTTTTATTAATTTAGATAGACTCACATTACACATCTAGGTGGGTGTATCTTTAAAAAGATTTTTTAAGGTTTTGTTTTGATTAATCTAGATCAGCTCACATCGCACGTTTAATTTTGGTGGGTGAGTATTTCAGAAATTTTTCTACATACATACACAAAGCCTCAAACTGGTCAGGACCTATTTAAAAGATACCAATATATTTATCACTTGGACTCCCGCTAATTTTTTTCTAGTGTTTCTTTGGATGATCAAAGAGAGCAAATAAAAGGAATCCTCATGTTGTCTATGTTTTTATAAGTGTAAATTTTAGCTTTTTGATTTTGAAAATGGTTTAAATATTATTAAATAAAAGAATCATACATATTAAAATTTAAATTTTACTATCAACTATCAGTTTGAGCGGGTGGTAGAACGTTTACATGATAAATAGATTTACGGATCTTGCATCTCAGTGTTCCCAACAAAATATGGAGATCGTGATTCGTTCCAAACAAGGACTGTGCAATCAGAATAGGCAGGGAATTTGCAATCCAAGCACTCAACGAAACAACGATCGTAGGATGAGGTTAATCAATGCAATACGTTAGATCAAAGTATGCAGGGCTACGTGGCGGCTGACAAATTGGAAATTCTGCACAATTGCGCGGTGGGATGGTGGAAGCAGCCGTGGAGTATTAAGGAATTAGCAGTGAGATTGTACTTATCAGAGGTTGAGGGATTGTCGATATTACGCATTGTTGTTTCTATGATTATTCTCATGTTTAAGGATCCAACAACACGCGACAAGATATTGCAATTAGAATCTTTACGATAGTGCTTTTCGAAGTTTGACCGGTGGTCGCTGGAGTTAGTAGTAGAAACGATGAGGGTTTGGCTCTTGGTCAGAGGTGTACCGATTCACGTGTGGTCACAAGATTCTTTTGAGAGCATTGCGCATATATGGGGGAAACTGGTACGTTTAACGGATGCTACAGACTCCCCTCAGTCCTTTGAATGTGGTTAGATGGTAATCGAAACATAGGTCATGCCGTGTATTGAAGCTAAGATAAATTTGGAGGTGGAAGGCGTGTCCTACCCTTTGTTTATTAAAGAACTTAACATTTTTGGCCCGTGGGTCGACCATGAGTGTACGATGGTGCTGTCTGAGGATGACGATAGTGACTCGTCGGCCTTGGGCTCGTTAGGGAAAGCGTTGAAACCGGGGTCTGACCGTCCTTCGGAGGAGCTAGGGGATAAAGAACCGGCTAGGGTGACAGCTGCCCCAGAGCGGGTAGAACAGTGGCATTGCAATCATCCTTGGGAAGTTAGTTAACAGCTGGAGCTTGCCAATGTTGAGCAGGTCGTACATGATTCGCAGGAGGTTTTCAAGCCGAGAGAATTGCTGGATGGTAGGATAATGAGGTTGACGGATGTACATCGGACCGATCGGGAGGTAAGAGAGATTGCGGTGAGTCCTACAGTTGGTGATCATCTTACGGAGAATAGTTTGAGTGCGATTAGGAGTCTGCCGCTAGAATTGGATGCTAGTATCGTAGAGTTGGTTGAGCCAAATTCAAATGCAATAGATGTGGCGGTTAAAGATTCTTCATGGGTTCAGTTGATGGTTCAATCAGATATCGCGAACCAGAATGTTCCGCTTTGGGTTAATGGTCGAAAAACCAAGTCTGTGAATCTACTTTCGGGAGCACCTTTGACGCGGAAACCTGGCAGGGGCAGGCCGCGAAAACAAATTGCGCGAGTTCCTTCTCAGGTAGCTAACACATCTTTATCTGATTCAGATTTCCAAAATAGACAGCAAATTCTACATAGAGAAATCGCGGCTACAGTTGCTTTGGGTAACATAGTGAGGGTCAAGACGGTGGGTTGCGAAGAAGATATTATTAAGGACCTTACTTGAGTTTTTTCCGGAGAGAAGCGTGGCCTGTGAGGATGCGCGTTGTGTCTTAGAACGTCAGGGGGTTAGGTTCTTCATTGAAGCGACGAGCGGTGAGTGATTTAATTAAAAAACAACGGGTTGATATGGCGATGTTTCAAGAATCCAAGTTAGATGAAGTGTCTTCTTTGATGGCTGCGAGTTTATGGTATTCCGATGGATTTGAGTTTGTCATTTCACCTTCAGTAGGTGCCTCGGCTGGACTAGTAACCATGTGGGAAGGTTCCCGATTTCGCCTAACATCGGTGGAGGTGGATCGCCACTTTATACTCTTGCACGGGAGGTGGTGCGCCGAGAATTTGAATTGTTATATTCTGAATGTTTATGCTCTGTGCGATATGTCGGCTCAAGGATTGTTATGGTTGCGTCTTGGGGATTTGATTCTTAGTTCTCCAGGTCCTTGGTGTATTGCGAGTGACTTTAATTTGGTTTGATGGCTATTGGAACGTGCTAGTTGCAGTTCACTTCCGACAGGTATGGAAGCTTTTTTTGAGTTTATTGATTCTGTTGAACTTGTGGATTTGCCGTTAAGAGGGAAACATTTTACTTAGTTTGGAAGGGGTTCTCGTCGGAGTCGTATTGATAGGTTTTTGATTTTGTTAGCTTGGGTAGATGCTTTCTTCAATATTGAACAATCTTCTTTGTCTAGAGGGGTTTCAGATCATACTCCATTGTTATTGTTATGTGATGATCAAGATTGGGGACCTCGTCTGTTTCGCTTCATTAACTGTTGGTTGGATGACAAGAAACATATTCAGGATTTGGCTGTAGAGTGGTGTCGGTTATTAGAATTAGGTGTTGGGAGTGAAAACATAATGGTGAAACTTAGGCATTTGAAGAAGTTTCTGCAGAGTTGGAATTGCACTGTATTCGGAGATGTTGAACAGGAAATTAATTCGCTTCAGCTTCAATTAGAGGGTCTAGATGCTAATGGAGTTGATGAGGATCCGAGTGGGACTAAATCAGAGTTGCTAGAGCGGAGGCGGGGTTGGTTGCAGTTGCTTTGGCATGCCATAAAACGTAAGAAGTCCATTTGGAGACGAAAATCACGAGCTATTTGGTTGCGTTTAGGGGATAGAAATACGGCTTTATTCCATCGCGCGACTAAGCTTAGAGTAGTTCGAAATTCAATTTTCGGCTTGATGGTAAAGGGTCGTTGGGATAAAGATGTGCGTCGGTTACGCGCCCACATTGTGGGTGCTTTCTCTTCACATTTTGCGGCTTTTGATCGGTTGTGTGCATGGTGCATTGAGGGTGATTTTCGACAGGTTGGCGAGGAGGATAATGAGGGGCTGGTGGCACCATTTTGTATTGAGGAAGTATGGGAGGTCATCCGAGGTTGTGACGGTTCGAAGTCGCCAGGTTCGGGTGGCTATAGTATGGCTTTCTTTAAGTCATGTTGGGATGTAATACAAGGGGATGTGCTACGTTTTTTGGAAGTTTTCTTCACTTCGGGTACACTAGCTACGAGCGTGAATTGTACTTTTCTTGTATTGATTCCGAAGATTGATTCTCCGAGAAAATTAATTGATTATCGGCCGATTAGCCTAGTCAATTCTATATACAAAATTTTAGCTAAGGTGCTAGCAAGGAGGTTGCAAAAGGTGTTGGGTGGATTGATAAGTGAAAATTAGTCGGCTTTTGTTCGTGGACGGCAAATTATTGATGGCATTTTATTGGCTAATGAGGTTATTCGTTCTTTGCGTAAGAGTTCTTCGGGTGGCTTCGTTCTCAAGTTGGATTTTGCTAAAGCGTACGATTGTGTATGATGGGATTTTTTGGACCATATGCTTATGCGCATGGGTTTTTGTGAGACTTGGCGACATTGAGCGATGGAATGTGTATCTACTGTTCGAATGTCGGTTTTGCTGAATGGTAATGAGACGAAAGAATTTTCCTTGGGCCGTGGTTTAAGACAGGGGTGTCCTCTATCGTCTCTGCTGTTTTTTATTGTGGTTGAGGCTTTGCACAGTCTTTTGGTTCAGGCTGAGGACGCGAGTCTTATACAGGGGGTGCGTTTAGTTTCGGGTGTGTCAATTTCGCATCTACAGTTTGCGGATGACACAATTTTATTTTTTGAAGCATCGTCTGGTTGTGCTGATAACATCCTCCGGTTGCTATGTTGTTTTCAAGTCTGCTCTGGTTTGCAAATTAATTTTGGTAAGTCTTCGTTGTTTGCTATCAGAGTTGAGGATGTATTGGTCGACTCTTGTGCTAGTGCTTTGGGATGTTGCCGTGGTGCCTTTCCGTTTACTTATTTCGGGATTTCGTTAGGGGTTAATCCCCGTAGTGTCGTAGTTTGGGAGCCCGTTATTGCCAATATTCGATGGAAGCTAGCTGGTTAGAAGCGAACTTCATTATCGTTCGCGTCTCGGGTCACCTTGATTAATTCAGTCCTATCCTCACTACCTGTTTATTACATGGGCTTGTTTAGGGTTTCGAAAAGAGTAATTGCGGCCATTGATAAGGTGAGGCGTGCTTTTCTTTGGGGAGGTGTGAGCTTACATCGTAAAATGAGTCGAGTGAGCTGGAAAATGGTATGTTGACCGCGTCATTTGGGTGGTTTGGGGATAACGGATCTACAAGTTTGGAACACAGCATTGCTAGCGAAGTGGTCGTGGCGTTATGCTACCGGCACGTTTTTGTTATGGTGAGGCTACCCAATGGTGGCGTTTTAATTCTTCACATCAGCGTATGATGTCCGTTGTTTGGAAACAAATTGTGCAGACGGCTTGTTCAGTTGATATTCAGAGGCATTTGCACGATAATTTGTTATGGCAAGTGGGGATGGGAGTCGTGTGCTTTTTTGGTTTGATGCCTGATGCGTGGATAAGCTCTTGAAGGATATTTTTCCACGTTTGTTCTCATGTGTTCGGAATCGATTAGCCTTGGTTGTGGATTACTCGGTACAAGGGGCATTTCAACATACTTTGTTGTCTGATTTTTTCCGTCGACCTCTTCGCTCGTTTGAGGTGGTGTAGCTTCATGAGTTGTGGTCTGTGGTGGGCGATACACGTCTTCATGTTGGCTGCTGCGACAGATTGGTTTGGTCTCCGGATGATCAAGGGATCTTCTCGGTTAAGTCTATTTCTCAGCTGTTAATGTTAAATCGAGCGGGCGAAAGCGACTTTGGTGCTTGTTTTACGTGGAAGATTCTCGTGCCGCCTAAGGTACAAGCTTTTTTATGGTTTCTTTGGTTGCGCCGTTTGCCTACTTTTGACTTTTTGCGACAACGTGGTATTGTTTTTGATGGTCAAAGCACGTTGTGCATATGGTGTAAGGATGGTAGGGAGGATGTCGATCACTTGTTATTTTGCCTGCTCTTTTGTTTAGAACATTTTGGATTGGTTTCAGTGTTGGTGGGACGTGTGTTTGCCTTTGCCGAAGAACTTGTCAGCTCTTTTCATACCGGATTTTCATTGTTCGTTTTCTGGTGTGCTTCGTTGCTTGTGGATCTCGAGTGTGGCAACTTTGTTTTGGTCAATTTGGCTCGCGTGCAATGAGATGGTTTTTAATAAGAAGTTTTTACCGGCATCGGAGATTTGCTTCTTAATCAAATTGCGCTCATTTTATTGGATGAGAACGTTGTGGGCTGATCTCCTCATTAGTGAGGCGTTGTGGTGGGAATGCCCAAGCCCTTTTTTCGAGCCTTTCGTCGTTCGACCGGTGCGCAAGGGAATTTGTTGGGAACCTCCGGTTAAGGGGACTTTGAAGTTTTCGGTTGAGGAGTCTGCACGTGGTAAACCTAGTCCATCAGGCTTTGGGTGTGTGATGCGAGACGATCAAAGTAGGATAGTGGCTCTGTTTTCTGGTCCGTTTGGTTGCCTTGAGTCTAACGAAGCTGAGTTGCGGGCAATTGTGTTTGCCTTATCATTTTTTCCAGAAGTCGGCTTTGTCGTCTTTCCCGTTGGTGGTGGAGTCGCATTCCAATGTCGCTGTTAGTTGGATACTACATATGGACAAGCGTCTGTGGCGTCTTTGGTATGTTTTTCATGAGATTGATAGCGCTTGCCTCAGTTTATCTTTCGTGTGTTTATTGCATATTTTCCGTGAAGCGAATGGTCTAGCTGATGTATTGGCTAAGGAGGGGGTCTCACGTGCTTCTTTATTCCTTGCTAATTAACGATCTTGTATGGGCGTTGTTTTTTTGTGTCGAGATGGGTTTTCATTACTATTCAGGTTGTCTTTCCTCTCTTTGTCGTCTACGGGCCGTACTCTTTTCCTCCGTTAGGCTTAGGGCAGTTTTTAACGAGGCGACCGTATGTCGTTTCGTTGTATATCATTCTTTATAATATACGTCTTTTGATGAGCAAAAAATTAAAAATTCAAATTTAGATATTTATAAATTAAATAAACTAAATTAAGAAGATTGCTCTCATAACGAGCTTCTGTAATAATCCATTTAAATACTGATAATTATAAAAGAAAATACCTATTGATACAACCAAACCAATTTCTGGTGGATAAAAATCCTTTGCCCTTTTTCAGTGCCAATTTCTATGTCACAACATTAAAAAATTAAATTTCAAGCCTAAACCCTAAATTCTAAATCCTAAACACTAGACCTTACCCTAAATTCCCTAAACCCTAACCACGACCTATAACCTTAAACTCTAAACCCTAAAACCTAAACCTAGTTTTTAGTATGAGAGCATAAATAGGGGCACAAAAAAGGAGCAAAAGATTTCTATTCACTTCTATAACCCTGACTGAAATTTCAAGAGACAATAATAAAGTTAAAACAGTTTTTTTCACAAAATCTAAATTTCTTGCACGGCTGGAGAATAGCCTAGTCAATGTTGTACAAAAACTAAATTAAAGATGAAAAACACACACAAGGGAGTTTAACATATTTGGCTAGATGTGGCATTTTTTATTCCTTGTATTGACATGTTAGAAGATGGCTGTCGAAAAAATCATCGTTGATAGGATTGGATGTTGTAAAAAGATAAATATAATATTACAAAAGAATTCACTGATTTTTGGATTCTTAAAATACTTTTAAAATTATTTTCTTAATTTACTTAAAGTTGTTACCATAAAATTGGCATTGACTACTTTTCAAAGTAAATCAGATTGAAAATCTCTTCAAACTTAGTGGAGGACTTTGTGGAACTAACCAGTGAAGTTTTTTTAACGTGAAATGCCCACTTCATTCTATATATATATGTTTTCCAAGTTATCAGTTAACAGATGAACGAAAAACACTTTTTACGGGTTTTCTTTTCTTTTGTTGCTTCTGATCCTAAGTTCTTGATTCTTAGAAGGACTTGTTGAATCCTGGGGGTTTCAAAGTAAACCTTAAGGACAATGTCCTCTTACACGCCTCAAGTCAGAATTCTTTTTTAACATTCTTAAGGTTTATTATGGCCATTGATCCACCACCCACCGACCCTTCATCCACTATTACTGATGGAATTTTGCCTAAACAAGCCTCTCTTTCACCAGTGATTTATGCAAAGTCATATCCAGACATCTCCAAAATTCTGGTGTTCGATGGACAAAACTTCAAACGTTGACAAGAAAAAATTAGTTCGTTGCTGGATATGCATGTTGTTGCTTGGGTGCTCAATGAACCCAAACCAGAGCCTGTTACTGATAAGTGGTTTTATGGAAATAAAGTTTGCAAGTATACAATAATTTTTACTCTACCTAATGAATTATTTGATGTTTATTGTTCATGCAAGGAAACCAAGCAGATCTGGGATTCTATGATTCTCAAGTATATTACTAAAGATGTTGGGAAGTAAAAATTTGTTATTGGAAACTTTTACAAGTGGGAGATGCCAGATGAAAAAGACATCAACACTCAGATTAATGAGTACCATAAGCTGCTGGAAAATCTTAAAGCCGAGAACATTAATCTGCCAAATGCATTTGTTGCCGGAATATTCATTGAAAAATTACCTGATTCGTGGAATGACTACAAACAACAGTTGAGACAGAAGCCAAATCAGTTATCCTTAACTGACCTGATTACTCACATCATCATTGAAAATACAAATAGGAAGAATTTAAAAGCTAAAAGAACGAGAGAAAGGACCGTGAAAGCTAATCTGGTGGAGGATCATAATCTACATCAAAATAAAAGCTATGATCGCAACTAAAGCAATAAACATAATTATGCTCATAAAGTTTCTAACCATGCTTTCAAGAAAAAAGGTGATTGTTATGTATGCGAAAAATCAGGTCATCATGCTCATCAATGTAGGAAAAGAGTGAAGAGAAATAATTCTCCTCAGCCAAAGGTTAACTTGGTTGAAAGAGATGATATAATAATTGTTGTGATTTCTCAAGCTCTTTATGTTGTCAACGTAAAAGATTGGGTGGTAGATTCTGGTGCAACAAAGTACATTTGTGCCGATAGAAATGCATTTTTCTCTTATACTCCAACAGGGGATGAAAATAAGATGATCTACCTTGCTTATTCTCACACCACCAAAGTGCTTGGTAAAGAAAAAATATCTCTGAAACTCACATCTGGCAAGACATTGAAGTTAACTGATGTGCTGTATGTACCTGAGATTAGAATGAATTTCATTTCTGTTTCCTTTTTGATTAAGGCTGGGTTGAAAGTTTTCTTTGAATCTGATAAGCTAGTAATTACTAAAAATAATGTTTTCATTGGGAAGGGTTATTGTAACCAGAGACTCTTTGTGTTGAATGTTTTCGAAGTTATTAATAATGCATCTTCTTCTTTGGCTTATTTGATTGATTTGCTTGATTTGTGGCATGCAAGATTAGGACATGTTAGTATCTCCTATATTAAGAAAATCCGATTATTGGGTTTAATAACAGGTTTTAATAGTGGGAACTTTGATAAATGTGAAACTTGTGTTGAATCTAAATTGACTAAAAAAATCTTGTCATTTTGTTTAAAGAGAGACTGAATTACTTAGTTTAATTCACATTGATCTAGGAGACCTGAAACAAACCATGACTTGAGGTGGCAAAAATTATTATGTTACTTTTATAGATGATTACTCACGCTATACTAAAGTCTATTTGCTTAGAAATAAAGATGAAGCCTTCAATATGTTTCTAATTTATAAAGCTGAAGTAGAAAATCAGTTAAACAAAAAAATTAAGAGAGTTAAATAAGATAGAGGTGGTGAGTATGTCTTGTTTAACGACTTTTGTGAAAATAAAGGTATAATTCATGAAACATCCCTCTCTTATTCACCTCAATCAAATGGTGTAGTTGAACAAAAAAATAGGACCCTTAAGGAAATGATGAATGCTATGCTTATTAGTTCTTCTGCACCTGATAATTTGTGGGGTGAAGCTTAATTGTCTGCATGTTATTTACAAAATAGGATACCTTATAAAAAGATTGATAAAACACCATATAAATTGTGGAAAGGCTATTCGCTTAACCTTAAATATTTAAAAGTGTGGGGGTGTCTTGCTAAAGTCATGTTGCCTGATTCTAAAAAAAGGAAAATTGGTTCTAAAACCCAATCATGTTCATATGATATGCTGAATATAGTGCGGCATATAGATTCCTTGTTTTGAAAAGTGAAGTGCTTGATCGTAATATTATTGTTGAGACAAAGAATGTTAAATCTTTTGAGAATGTGTTTCCTTTTAAATCAGAACAAATTTCTCATGCTAATCCAAGTAACACTTCAAGTTTTAATGAACTTGACCAAAGTGAGTATGAAAATACCTTTGAGGATTTAAGAAGAAGTAAGATGCAAAGGAAAACGACTTCCTTTGAACCTGATTTTTACACTTTTTTATTGACAATGATCTGTTAACTTTTTCTGAAGCTATTTCATCCGTTGATGCACCACTTTAGAAAGAAGCAATTAAAATCGAAATTGATTCTATTTTACAAAATAAAATTTGGGTTTTAGTTGATTTACCTCATGGTGCCAAACTCATTGGTTGTAAATGAATTTTTAAAAGAAAATATAATTCCGATGGTTTTGTTGATAAATTAAAAGCTAGACTGGTCGCCAAAGGTTTTACCCAAAAAGTAAATGTCGACTATTTTGACACTTTTGCCCTTGTAGCAATAATTGCTTCTATACGAATTTTAATAGCACTAGCTTCAATTCATAACATTTTTATACACCAAATGGATGTTAAAACTGCCTTTTTAAATGGCGATTTAGAAGAAGAAATTTACATGGAGCAACCTGAAGGTTATATTGTTTCTGGTCAGGAAAATGAAGTTTGCAAACTCACTAAATCTTTATATGGTTTAAAGCAAGCCCCCAAACAATGACATGATAAATTTAATAGTGTTTTGATTTCATATGGTTTCTTGACTGTTGAAGTTGATAGATGTGTGTATACCAAATGTTTGGATAATGAGTGTGTGATTATTTGACTGTATGTGGATGACATGCTTATTTTTTGAACCAACCTTAATATTATTCATGAAACCAAGATGTTCCTTGCTTCTAAATTTGATATGAAAGATATGGGTGAAACAAGTGTAATTTTAGGAGTCAAAATCATAAGGAATGAGAATAAAATCATTATTTCTCAAGAACACTATGTTGAAAAACTTCTAAAAAAAGTTTGGATACTTTGATGTGTCACCTGTAAGTACCCCTTATGATGCCAATACTCAATTAAAGAAAAATAGAGGTGATCCAATTGCTTAATCTGAATATGCACAGATTATTGGGAGTCTGTTGCATTTGATGAATTTTTCTCGTCCTGACATAGCTTATGCCGTGGGCAGATTGAGCAGTTATACACATAGTCCTAATAACGATCATTGGGCTGCAATAGACAGAGTAATGAAATACTTGAGAGGTACTGTAGAACTAATGTTTTGATATAATAATTGAAAAATGTTTTGGACTGATTTAAAAGTATTTAAAACAAGCTTCCAAAGTCCAAATATCTTGAAACAATTTGTAGGGATTTTTTAAAGGGGTTTTCATGTTTTCAAAGCCAATTTTCACAAAACTGTCAAGGTGTTTCGAAACACCTTAAGGGCGTTTCGAAACAGGGGATTCCAGTGGCAAAATCGTTTCGAAACGGGCTTTCCTTGGACAGATTTTTTGCCCAGCGTTTCAAAACGGGCAAGGCCGTTTCGATACGCCTACGTGGCACTGACCACAACGGTCATAAACCCCAACGGCTATTTTCCCAACTAACTTTTAAATGCAGGCGTTTCGATACGGGCTTATAGCGTTTCGATACGCGTTTCGAAACGGCAAGAGGGTGTTCCGAAACGGGTACCCTGACAGACTACAACGGCTCTTTCTACATTGAGAGTGTTTCGAAACGGCTTCGAGCGTTTCGAAACGAGGAGTTGTAGAACTGCATTTATGGTGGGAATTAAAGTCCTCAACGGCTCCAATTTGATCCCAACGGCTAGTAACGGCTACAAACTCAATTGGGAGTATAAAAGGGACCTCCAAGCATCAAGAGAAGGCTAATGATCACATTGTCAAACATCAAATGATCAAATATTGTCTTAGTACCTAAATTGTCAATTCTTGTATAGACAAACACTAGTGAGCCAAAATTGTCAAATTTGCTCAAGTGTTTTAGGTTTTGGGTGAGTGCTTAATTGTGCAAACAAACACCTATTAGAGAGTTTAAGTTTGCTTTGTTTATCTCTTTGTAAAAGAGGGTTTTGATCAAGGCTTTGGGTAGAAGCTTGATCGTTTGTAAGGGTTACCTCCTAAGCCTAGAAAAGGGGACGAATCAATAGTGGATTGATTGTGAAATCCTTAGTGGGGAGCTAAGGTAGTGGATGTAGACCTTGGTTAGAAGGTTGAACCACTATAAATCATTGTGTCCATTTCCATTCTAGCTTCCTAAACCCTAACACCCAAAAATCCACCTCTCCACCACTTGGTGAGCAACATTGGTTGATCGAATTGAGCCCCACACAACTCAACAATTGGTATCATAGCTTGGCTCAATCGAAGGGGATTCACATCCTATTGAGAAGATCCGGCAAGCTCGATCACTAGTTCATCAACCGGCTCAAATGGCACAATCTATCGACAAACCGCCTTTCTTTGACGGAACCCACTATGCCCATTGGAAGACAAAGATGAAGTTCTTCATCAAATCTAGAGATTACAAGCTATGGGATATAGTTGAAGATGGTCCGTTCGTGCCTCAAAGAAGTAAAGCGGAGTGGATTGCCGACGATCGCAAGAAGATGGAGCTAAATTGCAAAGCCTTGCACATTCTATTTTGTGCATTTGGTCCATCCATCTATGAGAAGATGTCTTCTTGTGAAAGTGCCAAGGAGGTATGGGATAAGCTTGAAGTCACATACGAGGGAACCAATGAAGTCAAGGAGACCAAGATTGGGCTCCTAACCTTAGAGTATGAGAACTTCAAAATGGATCCGGAAGAAAACATCGAGAAGATGTTTGATAGGTTCTCCACCATCACCAATGGTCTCAAAGGCTATGGAGAAGCCATCCCAAAGGAGAAGCTTGTTCGAAAGCTCATCTACTCACTTCCCGAGTCTTGGGACTCAAAGAGGATGTTGAGATTTAGGGTGCTCGATTCGATCAACCGTTCTTGCTCGCCAAGTGTGGAGAAGTTGGATAATTGGGTGTTTTAGTGGGAGGTGAAAAATTGGCAATTGGACACAGGGATTTATAGTGGTTCAACCTTCTAACCAAGGTTTACATCCACTACCTTAGCTTCCCACTAAGGATTTCCAACAAATTCACTAAGAATTTCGTCCCCTTTTCTCGGATTAGGAGGAAACCGTTACAACCCTCAAAGCTTTCTACCCAAAGCTTGAAGGAACACTCTCTTTACAAAGAAAGACTTAGCAAACTAGAAATCCCTCTAAAAGGTGTTTGTTTGCAACTCTAAGCACTCACCCAAAACCTAAACACTTGAGCAAATTTAACAATGTAAGCTCACAAGTGTTGTCTAAGCAAGAGATGAACAATTTAAGCTCTAGACAAATTTTGACATCATAATGTTGTAACAATTGAAGCATTTGTCTTCTCTTGATGCTTGGAGGTCCCTTTTATACTCCCAAGTGAGTTTGTAGCCGTTACTAGCCGTTGGGGATGAATTGGAGCTGTTGAGGACTTTATTTCCCTTCATAAATGCTGTTCTGCAGCTAACGGTATCGATACACGTGGAACGGTATCGATACAGCCTTCATATGAACTAGCCGTTGGGCACTTGCCAGCTTGGTCGTATCGATACGCTTGAGGGCGTATCGGTACCCTTTGACATTTAAATGGCCGTTGGGAAATAGCCGTTGGGGTAGTTAAAATGGGATCGGTACGCTGACGTGGCGTATCGAAACGACTCCACTCCGTATCGATACACTAAACCCTCGTATCGATACGGGTTTTGACAGTGGCCAAACTGGGGCAAAATGGTATCGATACTGGTACACCGGTATCGATACTGGTACTTTGAAATCACGAGTTTGGCTATTAAAAACATGAAAATTCTTTGTCAAAAACCTCTTAAAATACCTCAAACATAATTTCAAGTTCTTTGGACTTAAAAACAAGTTTTAAATTCTTTTCAAATTAGTCCAAAACATTTTTCAATTATTATATCAAAACATTAGTTCTACAGAGGACCGCCATCATCGAAGCCAAAAATTTGAAGACTTTGAAGCTTGATGAACTCATGGGGTCACTCCTTACTCATCAAATCATGAAGAAGAATAAAGAGGATGAGAAGAAGAGGGAAGAAATTAGAGCTATGGGAGAGAAGAAAATCAAAGGGCTTGGCATCAATGCAAGTGCCATGGCTCTCAAGTCCTCCACATGTCATCATGAAGATTCAAGTGAGGAGGATAGTGAAGATGAAGAGATGGCCTATCTCTTCAACAAATTCACCCGGTTCATGAAGAGCAAAATAGAAAAATCCAAGCATGAATCGATGAAGAAGATGAAGGACTCCCACAAATCCAAAAAGAAGGGATCATCTTCTAAACAAGCATATGTGGCCACATGGAGTGATGAAGACTCCACCGATGATGAAGTAGCCCACCTATGCTTGATGGCCCTCAATGAGGGGGAGGTAACTTCTAACTCATCTATTTCAAATTCTTATATATTTGATGAGTTACAAGATGCCTATGATGATTTGCTTTTGGAATTCAAGGCATCATTTTCTAAAAACAAAAAGTTGATTTCAAAAATAAAAATTGAAAATGATTTGCTTTCCAAAACAAATCTTGAACTTGAAGCAAGATTAAAAGATTTTGAACAAAAATGTTTTAATTTACAAAATTTGCTTCTAAAAGTTCAAAAAGAAAAAGATTTGATTTCAAATGAACTTGAAAAGAAAAATAATTTTCAAAAATCAAATTTTTATGTAAGACAATCTAGTGCCCCTAGATTTATAAAAGGTAAATGTCTTAGAAGTGTTTGGGTCCCAAAAGGACTAACCACTTCAATTAAAAGGGATGACATTGAAAAATGGATTCCTAAGGGGACTAAAATTTGTGCTACTAACGTTTATGGATCCAAAGCAATTTGGATACCAAAAGTCACTTGATTGTCTTTTGCTAGGTGTGATGGAGATGTTCAACAAGTCAAACATTGAGGGGGAGCTCCATGCACACAAGGAAGAACACTTGAAGAAGGAAGGCTTCACATCCTACCTTGAGTTCAAGTGTTGGTAAAAATCTAGTTGTTTTAGCATTTATTTGTTTTATATTTAGTTTATTCAACTAGATGATCATAAATGTTGGACTAACATTTTTAATGATGCTTTGAGTAAGGGGGAGCCATTTTAAAACCAAATTCTTATTTTTGTCAAAGTTTTTACCTCTATTGTTATTTTGAACTTAATGTTTTAAATTCTTTTTGATATAACAAAAAGGGGGAGAAATGGTTTGAAAAATTGAATTTTCATGAATAAGGGGGAGCTTTATTTGAATTAAAAATTTTCATCTCTTATTCACATTTTTAAAGTTAAAGGGGGAGAATCCCAAACAATTTTTCAAGTGAGTTTTATTATATCAAAAAGGGGGAGATTGTAGAACTAATGTTTTGATATAATAATTGAAAAATGTTTTGGACTGATTTAAAAGTATTTAAAACAAGCTTCCAAAGTCCAAATATCTTGAAACAATTTGTAGGGATTTTTTAAAGGGTTTTTCATGTTTTCAAAGCCAATTTTCACAAAACTGTCAAGGTGTTTCGAAACACCTTAAGGGCGTTTCGAAACAGGGGATTCCAGTGGCAAAATCGTTTCGAAACGGGCTTTCCTTGGACAGATTTTTTGCCCAGCGTTTCAAAACGGGCAAGGCCGTTTCGATACGCCTACGTGGCACTGACCACAACGGTCATAAACCCCAATGGCTATTTTCCCAACTAACTTTTAAATGCAGGCGTTTCGATACGGGCTTGTAGCGTTTCGATACGCGTTTCGAAACGGCAAGGGGGTGTTCCGAAACGGGTACCCTGACAGACTGCAACGGCTCTTTCTACATTGAGAGTGTTTCGAAACGGCTTCGAGCGTTTCGAAACGGGGAGCTGCAGAACTGCATTTATGGTGGGAATTAAAGTCCTCAACGGCTCCAATTTGATCCCAACGGCTAGTAACCGCTACAAACTCAATTGGGAGTATAAAAGGGACCTCCAAGCATCAAGAGAAGGCTAATGATCACATTGTCAAACATCAAATGATCAAATATTGTCTTAGTACCTAAATTGTCAATTCTTGTATAGACAAACACTAGTGAGCCAAAATTGTCAAATTTGCTCAAGTGTTTTAGGTTTTGGGTGAGTGCTTAATTGTGCAAACAAACACCTATTAGAGGGTTTAAGTTTGCTTTGTTTATCTCTTTGTAAAAGAGGGTTTTGATCAAGGTTTTGGGTAGAAGCTTGATCGTTTGTAAGGGTTACCTCCTAAGCCTAGAAAAGGGGACGAATCAATAGTGGATTGATTGTGAAATCCTTAGTGGGGAGCTAAGGTAGTGGATGTAGACCTTGGTTAGAAGGTTGAACCAGTATAAATCATTGTGTCCATTTCCATTCTAGCTTCCTAAACCCTAACACCCAAAAATCCACCTCTCCACCACTTGGTGAGCAACATTGGTTGATCGAATCGAGCCCCACACAACTCAACAGGTACCATTAACTATGGTATTTGTTACGGTGGATTTCCCGTTGTATTGGAAGGCTACAGCGATGCAAACTAGTTTTTAGATTCAGATAAGACAAAATTCACTAGTGGATACGTGTTCACCTTAGGAGGTGGTGCAGTATCATGAAAATCAGTAAAACAAACTATCATTGTTAAGTCAACAATGGAGTCTGAATTTGTTGCCTTAGAATTGACTAGTAATGAGGCTGAATGGCTAAGAAATTTTTTAGCTAACATTCTTTTGGGAATAAAGCCAACGCCTTCCGTATCCATGCATTGTGATTGCCAAGCGGCAATAGCTATAGCGAAAAATAAAATATTCAATGGTAAAAATAGACACATACGTTTGAGACATGGCGTTGTGAGCAGATGTTGAAAGATGGAATAATTTCCATTGATTATGTAAAATCAGAATTAAATCTGGCTGATCCCCTAACCAAACCCTTAGGGAGGAAATTGATATATGAAACATCGAGGGGAATGAGACTTGAATTAATGTGAAATCAATAATGATGGAAACCCAACCTCTAATTGAAGAACCCGAGAAAGAGGTTCATATGGGTAATAACAAGCCATGTATTGATTCTGCTAGCACTAAATTTGTTACCCTTTTCCTATGGTGTGAGAAAAGTGTTATACTGCATGTAAGCTGTCAAGCTTTTAATGATTTCATATTCCTTACGGATAGGGTGTCAACTGCAGTACATGCTTGATTAAATCACCTATACGAGTGTGGGGGTAGGGCCGCTCCTATGAGAGTGTGACAAAATCTCTAGAGCGCTCGTGAAAAATCAGGCGCACGTATGACCTATTAGCGTAAAACAGAGTTAAGCAACAAGATTGTGTAAGTGTAATGAGGTTGGTAAGACTTCAATATACAATGAGGGTTCTTAGTTCATAGAAACTATTGTTTCACTACTTACTCTATATACTTGGCGTACCTGTCTAGTTTTGGTTCATAGTTCATTGGACACCAATTTGAAACATTACACTCTTATTTTAAACTATCACATAAACTGTGAATCTCTTTTGTAATATGTGGGGGATTGTTGTAAAAAGATAAATATAGTATTATAAAAGAATTCACTGATTTTTGGATTCTTAAAATACTTTTAAAATTATTTTCTTAATTTACTTAAAGTTGTTACCATAAAAATAACATTGACTTCTTTTCAAATTAAATCAGATTGAAAATCTCTTCAAACTTAGTGGAGGATTTTGTGAAACTAACCGGTGAAATTTTTTTAACGTTAAATGCCAACTTCCTTCTATATATATGTTTTCCAAGTTATCAGTTCACAGATGAACGAAAAACACTTTTTACTAAGGCTGAGTTTTCTTTTCTTTTGTTGCTTCTGATCCTAAGTTCTTGATTCTTAGAAGGGCTTGTTGAATTCTGGGGGTTTCAAAATAAACCTTAAGGACAATGTCCTCTTACACGCCTCAAGCCAGAATTCTTTTCTAACATTGGATACATCTGCTTTTAGAATCCTGTTGAGGTGAATGGCCACTGGATTTTCAGTTCCTTTTAGTCGCGAATTTTTAGATCGAAATCTTAAAATTGCAAAACTCATCTCATAAGCCGGGGTTTGGAATCATTTTCACGAACAAGTATTTTAGAGTTGCATAATCAGTGTATACAACAACCTTAACCCCTAATAAGTAAGACCAAAATTTATCTAAAGCAAAAACAACAACCAATAATTTTTTTTCGATGGTTGAATAGTTAGTTTGTGCGGTATCCAAATTCTTTGATGCATAGTGGATCACATAAAAAGACTTGTCAATCTTCTGACCCAAGACTACTCCTATGACATGGTCATTTGCATCACACATTATATCAAATGGATGATCCCAATCTGGTGGTTTCACGATTGGGGTCGTAATTCCTTTAATGTGTCTAATGCATGTTTGCATGGCTCATCAAAATTCAACTCTACATGTCTTTTGAAGTAGCCTACAAAGTGGTATGGTGATCTTGGAGAAGTCTTTGATGAAACGTCTGTAGAAACTTGTATGTCCAAAAAAAAAGAAAAAACTTCCCGCACACTTGTGGGATAAGGCAATGATGAAATAATATATATCTTATGTTTATCAACTTCAATTCCTCTAGATGATACTGTATTCTCTAGAATAATTCCTTGATCAACCATAAAATGACATTTTTCATAGTTAAGCACTATGTTAGTTTCTATGCATCGTTTTAAGAATTTTTTAAGATTAACCAAACTTGTATCAAAAGAATTTTCATAACCGGTAAAATTGTCCATAAAAACTTCAATGATATCTTCAACATAATAAAAAATACTTATCATACATCTATGAAAGGTGGTTGGTGCGTTGCACAACCCGAATGAAATGTGTCGATATGCAAAAGTGTCGAATGGTCAAGTGAATGTTATCTTTTCTTGATCCTCGGGAGCTATTAGGATTTGATGGAATCTAGTAACCATCCAAGAAACAATATTGGGACATACCTGCTAGGCGTTCGAGAATTTGACCGATAAATAGGAGAGGAAAGTGATTTTTTCTAATCACTTTGTTTAATTCCCAGTAATTGATACAAACTCTCCATCCATTTTGAACTCGAGTGGGCTTACCCATTTACTGTCTCAAATTGGGTAGATAAATCTCGCCCTAAGTAGTTTCACGTTCTCTTCTTTTACGACTTTCATCATACGTGGATTCAATCAGCATTGAGCTTGTCATGTAGGATGTGATGCATGCACAATGAAGAGCTCAATCCTTGAATGTCTGCTACAGTCCATTCTATGGTTGTTTTGTGATCTTTTAGCACTTGAATGCGTCTTTCTTCTTTGATCTTGCTTTGCTTGTTTGATATGATCACGTGTAGTGTTTCATCCAGTTTAAGATAGGAATATTTCAAGTGGCTCAATAGACTTTTTAAGTATAGTTTTGGTGCCTACAAAATAGAAGGTAAGTTTTTATCAAAATCGTTTATTATAATTTTCATACCTTGCTCATCTTGTTCCTCTTTTTCAATTGGTGTTTCGGTGTTCTTATGATCAATTTTTTCTTCAAAATCCTCTAAGGCATCTTGTATTAAAAAACTAGTAACATCAAGAGCGAACAAAGAAGATTCATCTTCGGGATATTTCATGGCATCGTAAATATTAAACTTTATAAGTTCACCATCAGATTCTATGATAAGTGTATCATCATGTAGATTGATATTTGTCTTAGATGTTTTCATGAATGGCCTTCCTAGCAAGATTAAATTGGGTTTAAAGGAATAATTTTCTTCCATTTTCGTCCACGTCTCAACTGATCAAGATGATATGTAGTACAACCAATCCTTTGCATGAACGACTAGAGAGAATGGGAAGGGTCGAAGCTTGACTTGATCTACACTGATATTATGTGGTTTCATGCTCGAACACACCACATGAAATTCCTTCAAGTGCTTGTGTAGATTTTCATTCTCAAGTCCCCTGAAAGTAGGAAGAAGAAGATGAATTAGTCTAGACTTGAGTTCAAATGGTACCTCAGGATCTTAATAATCGATGCATAATGGTTGCGGAGAGATTCCAGGGGCAGCAAGTTGGCGTAGGGTTTTTTCGGCCATCTCGCCTTTTTCAAAGGCGTGATTTTCTTGCTCCTCTTGATTTTTCATTGAGCTTTCTTCCTCAGTTGAAGATTGCTTGTGTTCTCTTGCTTCTTTTTTCAGTCGGCGTGCGATTTTTTCAATTTTAAGATTGTACTCAAGTTTCCTGACACAAGAAGAAAAAACATAAAAATAACAAAATAAAATAAAATTAACCTACTTGACACCGCACCCCAATGGCGCCAATTGTTTATAGTGGTTGTCGAAGCCGTCAAAAATAAACTTGCTCAAAATAACTCGTAGTAATGATAAGCGGAGTTGAATCTACAAGGAATGGTAAGACGTTAATTTTATATAAAACAAGTACTTAAAGTAAAGGGGGGTTTGTATTTGAGTAGAATTGAGAAAATAAGAAAACTATTCAAATAAAGAAGAATTCAATAATGAGATGAATCCTAGTCATGGTTGATTGATAATCCATAATTAAATTCAATCCCTCTTAATTAGTAGATAATCATTAAGAACTGCATGAATAATTACTACCCTTATTATCAAGATTTAAATCCTTAGAGAACTAAACATAAGAATTAAAATTAATCAAACAGCTTTTACCGATTTAAGATACCTAAAGCATATAAACTTTTAAGCACTAATCGGTTAACTTAATAAGAATATGAATTCATACATTCAAAGCCTGTTGCTTAGGTTACTTACCACTTGCCAAAAATGTCTTGATTGGTTGTTGCATATAAAGATAAATAAACCGAAGAAAAACATGCAAAGCTTATAAATCGATATATATGTGTTGAGTAAGCCTGAAAGATACAAAAATATTTAAAATAGA
The DNA here is from genome assembly GCA_030270665.1 of Hibiscus trionum. NCBI lineage: Eukaryota > Viridiplantae > Streptophyta > Magnoliopsida > Malvales > Malvaceae > Hibiscus > Hibiscus trionum. The sequence continues at coordinate 15,947,610 of BSYR01000035.1, read as the reverse complement.
TGAAGGTGATGAAGAACAAGAAAACCTCACTAAGAACTTGTATCAATAACCTTGAATCAAACCTTAACTAGAAAGAAATAGTTTAACAATTCATAAAGAGGAGAAATTGACAAAGAAGAAAAGAATGAGAATTATGAGATGAATGGTTTCTCTCCTCCTCAAGAATATATTTATAATAGAGGTCATTTACATCAGAGAAGGAATTACAATAAAAATTAATTTAAAATTCTATCCTACTTCAAATATAATATAAAATTAAAAGTTTAACTTGAAGCATGATTATTCTTCTTGTGTTAAGCATTTCTTAGAATTCAATTCCAACTAAAACTTCTCTTCTAAGCATGTACTATCCTTTAGCTGTTAAAATCCCTACACAAATCAAATACTTGTTAAAACATAAATTTCTAATTGGATTAAAACAATGAAATATATGTATAAATATGTGAAAATATGTAAATATTAGACTTATCATTTGTCCAACTCGAAAAACTGAAAAATCAAAATTACAATTTTGCGATTTAGTCTCTGATTTCCTTTTTCTTCAATTCTTCCTTCATTTTAAGTTATTTTTGACCAAATTTGAACCATATGTTCCTAACATGTTCTAATGAGGCATGTGTTAATTTTCATTTTGTATGATTCTAGTTATATAATCATACTATCTATCTTTCAAAAAATAATAAATTTTCTCTTTTTGCATTTTAGCCTCTCAACTTTGTATGATTTCCTCATTTTTTTCATTTTTCACTTTCGTTTTAAGTTCATTTTAACCAAATTTGAACCAAATGCTCCTAAACAACTGTAGAATACTAATTTAGCTTCAATTCGTATTTTTAAAAAATAAATTTCTTATTTTTGCAATTTAGTCCTTCAACTTTGTATGATTTCCTCATTTCTTCAACTCATCTTTCGTTTTAAGTCCACTTTGACCAAATTTGAACCAAATGCTCTTAAATCACTATAGAATACCCATTTTGCTTCAGTTCATATTTTTAAATTTTTTTTGCAATTTAGTCTCTTAACTTTGCATTTTATTTAATCTAGTCCTTCAACTAAATTTTTGTAAATTCTTTCTTCTCATCAATTATTTGACTCTTTTATACTCCTATCAATATTTTATCATCAAAAGTTCATTCCTTAAAAATAATGTTATAATTATATTTTAGAATTTTAGATGATATTTTTTTATTAAATAACATTACAAATTTTACTTACACATGTGAAAAAATATATATGAAGAAATATATGATTAGAGAAATTCATTAAAATTAGAATCAATGCGTGCTATAACATTATAAATAATTACAATTAAATTTGTATAGAAACTCGACAACTCGGTTTGACTCGACTCGACTCGAATTTCATAAACTTGACCTAAATAAAAAATTAAATAAAGTTTGAGTCATAAAATATGGCTCGTCAACTCAAATAACTCAAAAAAACTTTTGACTCGACTTGATCGAATGCCCACTCTTAATGGAGAGTATCGAAAAACCGATAACATTAAGTATATTATAAAATTTATTGATTTAAGGGTGAATTATGAGGGAACAGCTCATGGTGGTGCATATGATAAGCTCACGAGTGAATGATGAGGCATGGTAGCATTAATTTATTTGATTTGATTTTTGTTGGTTATATGTGAGTTTGGACCATTGGTATTGCTAAGGTCAAGGAAGCTTTAATACGGGGTTCAAATTTTCTATACAATATACGAATATAAATAGTATTAATGGTTGGGTCATATTTCATATATATATTTTTTCTTTATTGAGTATCGATAAGAAAACCTATTCTTTGGCTGTGTTTTTAAAGAATGTATAGATTGATGTGTTAAATGTTTATAATCTGCATAGACAGCGATAGATTTGGACATTCAATTTTGAGAAGGTCAATTAATTTTTTTTTGAAGGGATCTACTATATATATATATATATATTATGTAACAAAAAAATTGGCAATAGATTTTACCATGATGTTTCTTCATGAGTTATATTTTGATACACAAATTGTGTAAAAAATTACACAATCCTTCATGTTTAAGTTAAAAAATCTAAAACTTAAATCCATAACACATAAACAATAAATTCTAAACTCTAAACTCTAAATTCTAACAATAAACATTAAATTCTATACCCTACACACTAAACCCCTAAACTCTAACCTAAATTCTTAAACCCTAAAATTAAAATGCTTATGTATCAAAGTATTTTCATTCTTCATTATATAAATACATAGTAATTAGAAATTTTTAAAATTTTAATGAATTAATTTAATTTTTTAAAAATATTTGAGGGGGCTTAATGATAGTTTTTAAAAATTAAAAAGTCAAATAATAATATTCCAAAATTTTGAAGGGTCCAAATGATATTTTAAAATTTTTAAAAGGTCAAAAGATAATTTTTTAAAATTTTGTGCGACATTGTGCATAGAGGTCGTGAACTAAAATTTGAAGTTTATTTGGGCTATGAGGAGGTTAAAAAAGTAAATTTTTATTGACTATCAATTTTTTTGATAAATCTTAATTATAATGTATTCCTATTTAGTGGGAGAAGAAAAGGAAATTCTAAGAAAAGAGAGGGAGCGCTCTTAGTGAATAAAGAACTCATGACTTAAGAGAATACGAGTGAACAAATATTAGCAGTTTGGCCAATCGTTCAAATGTATTTGCTCTACAGACTATCATTCTTAAAATTGCATATAATTCATTTATGGTTTAAGGAGTGTTTTTGTCATTGTAGTAATCCGAAATCAGCAATGTTGTCCCTCTTTTTTAATTTTATTAATTTAGCCCTCAAATTTCTGAATTGCACCAATCTCACCTTTTGACTTTCGTTGACTAACAGAGTCGTTAAATTATGTGCATGTGGCCACTATCTGCTTCCACATTAGTCGTTATCACCAACTGTCTTGACATATCGATGGTGATAGGTTAGTTTTAATGACATGATAGTATGAAATGAGAGTTTTAGAATTATTTATTTACTTTAAAATTATAGATTTTAAAAAACTATATGTCAACTATATCGCCACATCATCAAAATTTACTCGTAATCGTCTTATTAGAGGACATTAATTCATTAAAGAAAATGAAAGATAGACATACTAACTTAGCTGATGTTGATTATTTAACGACGAAGTGTCTATCATGGCAAATGCGAGATTGATGCAATTCAAAAATTTGAAGGCTAAACTGATGAAATTAAAAAGGAAAGAAAATATTACTGACTTGAAATTTCTACATGTACATAATTACCGTTAAGCCTTCATTTATTTTGTAGAAATATATGTTTTGATATAATAATTGAAAAATAGTTTTGAACTAAATTGAAAAGATATCAAAATGTTTTTAAGTCCAAACAACTTGAAATTATGTTTGAGGGTGTTTAAAAAGGTTTTTGACAATGTTTGAAACGTTTTTAAGTGGCCAAACTAGTGTTTTTAAGGTACCCGTTTCGATACATGGCCAATCTGTATCGATACGGTTTGAAACTGCCAAAACGCGTATCGAAACGGGCAAGCCGTTTCGATACGGTGTAGTTCTGTTTCGAAACACCCTTTTGTGTTTCGATACGGCTAATGGTCAAAACCTCCCCAACGATCATATTTTTCCAACGGTCTTTTAAATGTAGCTCAATGGTCACTCGTACCAAAACGGTTTGTAACCATTTTGATACAGCTCAATACTGTTTCGATACGGCCATAGGCGTTTTGATACGGCTTGCTGCATCAGGCTTCAACGGCTAATTCTGAAGAAGGTCGTTTCGATACGAGCTCGTATGTTTCGATACGGACAACTCTAAAACAACATTTATTGCAGGAAATAAATGCTCCAACGGCTCCAAAACATCTCTAACGGCTAGCAACGACCACAAGCTCAATTGGGACTATAAATTGAAGGCTGGAACACTTGAAGAAGTTTAGAGACAACATCCAAGCAACATGTTCAAGAAAAATTGAGTCAAATTCTCATCTCTTCATTTCTCTTGTAAATAGTCTTTAGAGAGTGAGCTTTATCGTAAATCTTTGTACTCTTGTGTGCTTAAATTTGTGTAAACACTTATTAAGTTTACCAAACAAATCCCTTGAAAAATGAGAGGTTTTAGTTTAGCCTTGAGAGAAAAACTAGAGTTGGTTCTATCTTAGCCAAGTCCAAAAGATATGGTTGTAACAGTTTCCTCCTAAACCGGGAAAAGGGGACAAATTCTTAGTGAATTGGGAAATCCTTAGTGGTGTGCTAAGGTAGTGGATGTAAGCTTAGTTAGAAGCCAAACTACTCTAAAATTATTGTGTCACTTGTCTACTTTTATTTTAATTTTAGCCAATTCAACCACTAAACAAATACAACCCTCCTTGACAGTTTCGGTGATCGATTCGAGCTTGTAACAAACTTAACATATTTATCTCATGTAGAGGAGAGGAACTTGATGATATTTTAGTATTAAAGTTTGAGAGTTAAAAAAACAAAATATTAAAAATATATTATATAATTAAATTTAAATTAAAAACGTTATCTTATCATTTACACTTAGTTCAAGAAAATATCCTCTAACTACATAAAATACATAACGTCATCCTCTCGATATAGTGATCTAGTTTGACCATTCTCCTATTGAAAGTTTATTTCGATAAATGGTGATTTATTAATTAAGAAATAGTAGGTAAGAATTTTATATTAATGACAGAATATGTATTTCTAAAAATATATATAAATGGATGTGTCGGTGGAGACTGGAGTGCCACTGAGAAGTCCATCAACATATAAATAGGCTTACATTAATTAAATTAATTTTACAAGTTTTTATAGCTTCATGATTGATATTTTAATAAATAAATGGTTCGATTTAGTAAAATAATCAGATTCATTATGCATCTCTAAAATATATTATAATCCTTACTAACTTTATTTTGTTGCTCCGACAAGAGAAATGCATGAACCGTTTTATGAAGTGTTCAAATTGTTCAATGTCTGAATGGGGACCCCAATGACCATATTCCCATGAAATATTATTCGTAGAATAAAAAAAATACCGGAAATAATTTTAACGTTAGATGATTGAATAATATTTTGACAGAAAATACCTTTGCTTGAGGCAATTAGTTTTCGATTCGATTGAATATGAAAATAAAGGTTCTATGCATAATTGATGCAAATGTGGTCCATATAAGCAAAAGAAGAAGCTTAATTATCAATATATAATATAAAACTTGTAATTATTAATGTAAATTATAAAACTAATCTCTACAACGAATCTTTTGTTTACTTATTTTATTGTTGAACTTTGTCTTATTGAACATTTAAGTAAGCTTTCTTGCAGAAACTGACCTCATGAAAATATCAAAATTCTGCATTTTTTTGGTGGGTTTGCCTTTTATATTCGTAACGCATTTGTCAAGGTTTTGAAATTTTGTTTTTGTGAACATATGTCAAAATTAACGGAAAATACAAGTATAGCATATTAATACACTTATTATGTAAAAGATTTTTTTGTATATTTAGTGAATTATATCCGAATTTGTATTCGAATATAAAAAATAATACTATAGGTCTGGCTCACAACATCACCTATGATCTTAGCCATGCCATTAACTCACTTATATAATAAATTTTAGAAAAATTATTCTAAAATGACATGTAAAAAAAAGCAGTGAAGATTCACTAGTTGAAAAAATGATGGGAGAAAAAATGGTGAAATAGTTAATTTTTATTAATTGGAACCGTGGATGATGTGGCGAGTTATGTCTGTAATATAATTTTTCTTTGAATACATATCGGGTATAAATGTCAAACATTGATAAATGAAAGTGTTTTCCTGCAGAAGGTGAATACCAGCAAGAGAAATGAATGCTGCTGCAGTTTTTGTGTTACTAAAAAAGGGGGGGAAATCCACATATTGCATGATTTTGATTAAATGTACAAACAAATTAGTCAGCTTCAACGTCTGTAAATCCATGGAAACATATATATATATATATAATTCGTTTCTCAAATTTGGTCATTTCCGTGGGAAGAAAGCATTTCCATGTTTCAACTGGAAAATATTTTGTGAATCAATCTTAAATCTCAAAGTAGAAAGATATTCGCGGAGTTAGCCAGTTAGGTGATTTATAACACTGGACTGGAATTCATCAGAAACAGGGAAAATATTCTTAATTATCACAACATAAACAAAGAAATGTTTTTGTTTCTTTCCATGTAATGATTAAACTTTTCAAAGTGGTCATGATTCTCAAGAATTTCCCTCCATAAAGCCTCATGGATTAAAGCAGGGACTGGATCCTACTTCCTACTTCCTTTTGATATACATATATAAAAGTTTTTCTGTTTTTTTTTTCATGATTCCATCCGTATGAGAAATTCTTTACTTTTTTGACAATTGTAAAAAGGGATTTACTGTGGGTGCTCGTCAACTGAAATTTACCATTTGGAATCAAACTCAGTTTTCTTAATAATATAATATCAGATAAGCCCCACCATCCTTGCAGAAGACATTAATTCTCAAGACTTTTGATGCGACACATGTAACTCGATACCCATCAGCCAATAAAAGAAAAAGAAATGAAAAAAGCAGAGGAATATGTACAAGTAAATAAGAAAAACTATAGCATGTGTATATATATACACAACAAAATCCATCCGTCTTTTTTTATGTCATTTGATAATACATATGACATAAATTATTAACATGATATATAAAATATACAAAAAGAAATAAACGAATTTTAGTATATAGAGAGATTTATAAGGAAATGAAATCTTAGGTTCTTTATCATAAAAAAAAGAAATTTATATTTTTAGTGCTTTTTTATTGTCTCTGTACTAAAAAATTATGTTTAAAATATAGAGTTATGATGTATAATTAAGGTTTATGAAATTGAGGGTATAATGTATTTTTTTTTTTTTTGCTAATACAGAAGGATAATTCGGGCTAGAAGTTCAAATCCTCTTGTAGCAGGTGACGAACAGCAACCGGTGGTTCTCCAAAAAATTCTTCCGCAACTGAAACCCCTTGGCTCATAGCCGCAAGGCCATCCGCAACCATGTTCTCTGCCCGGCCAATATGACGGACGCGTATACACCATTCCCTCTCCATTAACAAGAAAATCGAGGCCACTAAACCATGACCTTACAGAGCATGAGAAGCTTTCGACAAGATACGTAACGTTTCCATGATGTCCGACTCTACCTCAACTCGACGGAATCCAAGTCGCCAAGCATGAGCCAACACGTCATGAACACCCCATAATTCCGATAGAAGGACAGAGCAGATGCCTACCTTACGATGAAAGCCAAAAATCCAGCGACCCTCACTGTCCCGTAAGACGCCATCCACCGACGCACGATGACTGATTGGGTTGACAGCAGCATCCGCATTCGCTTTAATCCAACCGATAGCAGGGCAGTGTCAGTGCAACAATTTAAAATTTAAAATTAATGTTAGACTTAAAATTTAATTTTGTAGCGTTGGACATAAAAATAGACACAAAAAATAAAGATTTTTCTTCGAGTTATAACACCTTATTGAATGCGACTTTTCTTTGTGGACACCCTCCTCTTATATTAATCCAAACTCCCTTTCTCAGCTCTTACTTCATTGTCTAGCCTTCCTATTTCAAAAAAAAAAACCTTTCTCTCTCTTCTACATTGCAAAGAAACTGTTAATTGTTGCTGACAAATTCTTTTCACCTAGGATTCAGCAAAGTTTCTGTTTAAGGAAAGGGGGTTTTCTTCCTCATTGTCATTTGGTCGTGTCCTGAAATGGGGAAGCACTCTTGCTGTTACAAGCAGAAGCTCAGGAAAGGTCTTTGGTCACCTGAAGAAGACGAGAAGCTCTTGAGACATATCACAAAGTATGGCCATGGTTGCTGGAGTTCTGTCCCTAAACAGGCTGGTAAAATCTTTATGCAATCCTCTCTTTTTTTGTCCATTTTAGTTTTCCATGAATTGTGTCTGAAAATATGAGAAAAATTTTGGCAGGTCTGCAGAGGTGTGGAAAGAGTTGCAGATTAAGGTGGATCAATTACTTGAGGCCAGATTTAAAGAGAGGCACATTCTCTCAAGAAGAAGAGAATCTCATAATTGAACTTCATGCAGTTCTGGGGAATAGGTATTGTTATTATTAGTGTTATCAATTATCATCTTTCATAATTTTGGACTTTATGCACACTTTGTAAAAAAAACACACACAATTTCTTTGAATCTTTCAGGTGGTCCCAAATAGCAGCACAATTGCCTGGAAGGACCGACAATGAAATCAAGAATCTATGGAACTCTAGCTTAAAGAAGAAGCTTAAGCAGAGAGGCATTGACCCTGTAACTCACAAGCCCCTCTCAGAGGTTGAAAATGGGGAAGACAACAAGAGTCAACAGCCCACAAATAGCCTGGACATGGCTTCTGGTGCATCCACTGAGTTGAACCTCAACACCGACAATCCGAAACCGGGGCCGGTTTCTATGGAAGGCGGCTCTCCTTGCTCCAACACAATCAACAGCACCAACAATAACAGTAGGAAAGACTTGTTCATGGACAGCCAGTTTCCAATTCAGCAATTGAACTGGTTCACACAAACCAGTAACAAAGCCTTCGATTCTGAATTTCCTTCAACTTCCATGTCTACTACCCTTTTCCCACCATTCACAACTTCTTTTCTCTCATCCCACATCGGATTCAAGCCTTCTCTCACCGTCTCGTCCGATAGTCCTTCCATGGCCTCGTTTACTCCTCATAGCAGTAGCAGCACCGAGCTACAATGCATCGGTTCCTTCTTTGAAAGCAGCAGTTACTCATGGGAGAAAGAGGCTCCGAATCCAATCCATTTAATGGAAACGCAGGGAGATGAAACCAAGTGGCCAGAGTATCTAAATAGCCAATTGTTAATGGCGGCTGCTTTGCAAAATCAAGCCCCACAAACCTTATGCAATATCGAGATTAAGTCGGAAACAGATTTCTTCACCAACAGTTCATCAAACAGCATGTGGTCTTTTAACCAACACCAGCAGCAACAACAGCAAGAAGCTTTACAGAACTCTGATTTGTGTGCTTATGGACATATTTAGCTTCTGCCATTGCAATTTATGAAAGGAACCCTTTTTCTTTGAAGTAAAAAGAACAAGGGTGAGTTGCCAAAAAAGTAAAAAACAAATGGCATTCTTAATATCAGGTTTGTACCACAGGTTTCTCTTTCTTTTTAACTCATTCTCGTGTATATAGGGTCCGAAATCTGATACAGAAATTTATCTCCTTTGCTTTTGAACTATTTGTGAGTGTGGGGTAGTAGAATAGAACTGCTGAATAAGGCTTGTTTTTCGGGTCGTTTTACTCTTCTTTGCCTCGTTGCATGTGGCCATTTTTGTGCATTGGAATGTTGCAATTCTCTATCTGTAAACAATTGTTGATTAGAAAAAAAAAAGGGATCATTTGTTCTTCATATCATCCATTCATCCCCATTGTCAATAGTAACACTGCCATCTTATTATAAATACCAACATGTACGGACCTAGGATTTTATATTAGGGAGCCGAAAATTAACTTTTAATAAAAAATAAAAAAAAAATTCTAATTCATATATGAATTTTAAATTTTTAAGGAGCGATCGTCCCTCCAGCTCCGCTCGATCCATCCCTGAATACCAATCGATGTTCAGTTCCACCTGCACGAATAAGAAATCAAAATCACTTTTATAACAGCTTTACCACTTTTTGTTTTCGGTCCCTTCCTTTAAATTTTAGGTGATTTGAGGGTGGAGTAAATGAATCCATTATTAGTTGGGAGTTTCCTTTTTGTTTAAACAATCTTAATGACACCCTTAATTTACATTTTCAATCACTTTCTTTCCAAGACTCAAAAGCATTTAAACTATACACATGTTGATATCGTATTCTCATGTCTAAAAAGAAAATAACAAGTTTAGAAAAAGGGTTATGTCAGTGCTGCATCATGCTCAAGTAAGCAAAGAGAAAAAAAGAGTTATTCAGTTTAGTGTCGGTACATGTGAAAGTGACAATGAATCTATCTACCAATGGTCATGTAAACTGGTGTTTTCGTATAGCTCCTTTTAAGACACATGCTTTATATTAAGAAACACCTTATTCGAAGCAAGAAACTCGAATTGAGAGTCCTAAAGATCCTACACAAAATTGTGATGTGTGTTTTCATACGGAGAGATTAATTTTGTCACGGATTATTATCTTTTTTTTTAAAAAAACATCTCATAGGATGTACGGCGTGGATTAATGTCACTCTGATACTACTGGTCACAAAATTAACATATTTTTCTCAAAATACATAATTTTAAAATTTTCTTTTTCGTTTCTGATGTGAGATTAATATTTCTCGTCCGTATAGAAAGTGACATTAGAAAGTGGGAATACATCAACGTCAAATTTGGAGACTTAACGTTCAAACAAATCAACGCTACGGATTTGTGCCTTTGTGGCATACTACATGAGAAGTTGTAGTAAATGAAAGCGAAAGTGTGTTGGACGAGGCCCCCACTGCAATAATTCTAGCTTTTCTTGTTTTTTTTTTCCAGCCCAGTTTTTAAAAGCAATTAATTAGGAGCTGAACTTGAATGAAAATCTAAAATCTTTAAACACGTTTTCATGCAAACCAGTTCAAGAATTGTAATCACGACGTTGCTTGACAAATTATTCACCGAATTTCAAAGTAATCATTTGTGTTATTGCCTGTTAGTTAGAACTTGGAACAAAATAAAATAATATGAAAGAGAAGAATCAAATCCTTATCCTGTTGAATTTTAAATAGGTTTGGATGTCATTGTCAATAAGAAAATAAAGCACAAACCCTCGCTCTCAGTGTTAGGAACGTACTGGTTAATTGTAATCAAATATCTGTACCTTAAACCTCAAGCATTGAATTTAAAACTGCAAAAAAAAAAATCAAATTCAACTTCAAAGGCAAATCAAAGTTATTTTAGTCATCATATTCCCTCTACAATACTTTTAAATAATTTCATCTGCTTCTATTGGGACAGAACTAGACCTGGCAAACTTGACCCGAGACCCGAAACCCGAACCGAAACCCGATTTTGACCCGAACATGATGATTCAAAGTTGACCCGAAACCCGAACCGAATCGAACCGAACCGAACCGAAATTTTTTGTTGAACCGAAATGGACCCGAACCGAATGGACCCGAACCGAAAGCTGAACCGAATATCGACCCGATTTTAACCCGATTTTAACCCAATTTTGACCCGAATATCTATTTTTAACAATATAATAAATAATAAAATGAAGTATAGAAATTTGAGATCTTGGTGACCAATTTTATAATTTCATCATAAAATATAGCATAAAATTGAAATTGTAGACTAAATTGACAATTTGGAAGTGGAGAAATTTGAGAGTCCAATGACCAATTTTGTAATTATACCATATAAATAAATAGGGGTCAATTTTGGCTAAAAATTAAATCTTTGAAATTAAAATGAACGAAAATATCAATATATTAAATTAATAGACTAAATTACAAAGATTAGTTAATTTCAACTAAAAGTAAATTTTTAGAGACTAAATACCACTACGGGGAGGGGATTTCTATATCCGAAGTCTAAACCGTGGGAATACTTGTGACTAAATTAAATTAAATTAAAACTTAAAGTTGACTAAAATGTAACATTTTAAATGCAACATGACCTAAAAAGTAATTAATCTCTAGCTTAAAAAATTGGTGACTTATTTCCCTCCAAAATTTTGTCTTTTCTCTCTCTATTTTTTCCAATTGTCTTTTTCTTTTTTTTCAATCTAGCTTAAAAAATTGGTGGCTTATTTCCCTCCAAAATTTTGTTTTTTCACTCTCTATTTTTACCAATTGTCTTTCTCTTTTTCTAAATTTAATTGAGTTTCAATTTAGATTAATTTAATTGAAATTTTACATTTAGTTTTAAAATTATTTTAATTATGTCCGTGATTTATGTTTTTAGATTTTAGTTAGTTCAATTAGATCCTAAGTTTAATAAATTATTTCATTTCAGACATTATTATTATTATTATTATTATTATTATTATTATTATTATTATTATTATTATTATTATTATAAACTTTGATTTAATATAATTATACAAAAAAAATTTATATGGATACATGAAGCTTTGATTTAAATATTTAATCAAATTTAAATGCATAGATTAACAAGTTGAATCAGAATTAATCTCATACACCAATAACTCTAAACTAAACCATAAATACTAAACCTCAAACCTTTAACCCAACTCAAATCGAATTGACCCGAAAATTTAAATGTTGACCCGACCCGAAATTGACTCGATTTTAACCCGAACCGAAAGCGACCCGAACGACCCGATTTTGACCCGAACCGAAAGCGACCGATCCGATATTGACCCGACCCGAAAACAACCGATCCGATTTTGACCCGATCCAATACCCGAACCGAATCCGATTCATCACAGACCCGAATTAGACCCGAACCCGAACCGAACCGACCCGACCTGAACCGAATCTAAACCGATTCTAGATAGACCCGAAATGACCCGAACCGAAACGACCCGAACCGAATGACCCGATTACCACCTCTAGACAGAACCTATCAGCTTACATTGTGAATGCAAGGCCCAAGTCTGCTAAAACCCAAAATGTAATGCCCCAATCTGCAATGATTTAGGACCTTGGGACATGTTCATCAACTACGTTATCCGGACATGATTCTATGCTTGCACGTATTCTCTAGTCTTTAGGGGTGACATCTTTGGATTCGAATAGTATCCGATTTGGAAAAATTGGATATAAGGTTTTTGGGTCAATAAAATCGTGATTCGTATGTTACGAGTCTAGAATAGGTTTGATCAGTATTCTGTTGTAAGTCAACTAAAGTTGTAATGAGTCAGCAAGAAACAGTTAGAAATTTTTGTTAGTCTGTTATCATGCTAACTCACTCAACTATTGTATATATATCTGCCAGTCACATTTGAGATATTATGGGAAAATTAATAAAACTTGTGAGAGTACCATCCTCTCTTTCTAAAGATTTTTCTTCATTCATTAATTGTTAACTGCTAATGAGTTGCCTACACCTATAGTTTTCAATTGTCATTTGTTTGTGTCAGTTGGTACTCCTATTGAAAATGTGACAGAATATAGAAGTATCGTGGGGGCATTACAGTATATTGTCATCACTAGACCCGATATAACTTTTGCTGTAAATCGGGTGTGTCAGTTCATGCAAGTTCCCTTGGATACTCATTTTTAGGCTGTTAAATGAATTTTGCGCTATCTTCATGGGACTATTGATTGGGGATTGAAGTTCAAAGCATCCTCTTGATTGGACATAGTGGGTTTTGCTGATGCGAATTGGGGATTTGATGTTGATGATCGACGCTCTACTACAGGGTTTTGTTTGTTTTTTGGTGGTAAGCCTGTGTCTTGGGGTTGTAAAAAGTAAGCTGTTGTCTCCCGTTCCACGGCGGAAGCTGAGTATCGCGCGGTTGCATGTGCTACTACTGAAATATTGTGGCTGCAGTCCCTTCTTCGCGAACTTCGTGTTCCTCTGGATGGTTTGCCTACGTTGTGGTGTGATAATTCTATCGTTGTTGCCGTTTCTGTTGATCCAGTGATGCACTCCAAATTCAAGCATGTTGAGCTTGACCTATACTTTGTTCGGGAGAAGGTTATGATAGGACAGTTGGTGGTAAATGAGGTGCCTGCTTATGAGCAAGTAGTAGACATTATGACTAAACCCCTTTCTGTTGTGTTGTTCTATCGCTTTCGACATAAACTTAATGTTCTTTCTTTAACTAGTACATCTTGATCTTGGTCTGGTTTTTCTATATGTTTGTTTGTGCAGGTTTCCTTCCTCACCTGATTCATGATTTCTTCCGCCATCATATCAGTTTTGGGTGAGTGGAATAGTATGGTGAATGTTACGAGTCTAGAATAGGTTTGATTAGTATTCTATTGTAAGTCAACTAAAGTTGTGATGAGTCAGTAAAAAACAGTTAGAAATTTCTGTTAGTCTGTTATCATGTTGATTCACTCAACTATTGTATATATATCTCCCAGTCTCATTTGAGATATTATAAGAAAATTAATAAAACTTGTGAGAGTACCGTCCTCTCTTTCTAAAGATTTCTTTTCATTCATTAATTGTTAACATTGTATTCAACCGAAAAAATTAAATATCCAATTTCTCGGGTATCAAGTTTTCAAATTTTTTATTGGATATTCGGTTTTTAAAATTATTAATGGGAAATTTATTTTTTAAATAATAGTAATAGTAAAAATTAATATATGGTAATAAAAATTATAATATTAAAAATAATCATAATGGTGTTTTATAATAATAAAATAAAAATGTAATAAATATACAATGTAATAAATAAATAAATGAAAAAACTAAGCAAAAATAAAAATAAACATGATATGGGATTAAATTGGATAAAATTAGAACTTAAAAGAGTCAAAATAGTAAGTAATTATGTAAAATTAGACTACAGTCAAAAGAAATAGGACCAAAATAACAATTAATCCCAATATAGCAAAAATCTCTTTATTTTTCAGATTTTCGAATAATATGAAACTCAAAATATCTCGATTCATATCCGATCTGATTATTTAATATTTTTCTCGTATATCCGGTTTGAATTATCCAAAAATCAACAAACAAATTGAATATCTGAATTTTCAAATTGGATCATCAGATAAACGAATCAGATTGTTCGGATCAAATTATTGTAAACAGCCCTATTAGTCTTAAGTCATATTCTGATTTACATTTCAGAGGTGTTTTAGTTTTTTTTTTGGATAATTAAAATTTTATTATTCAAAAAAGAAGAAATCTCAGCTACATGAAACAATACATTACTAACATATTCCAGTATCTATTTACAACTCAAGACTCTAATTTGTACAAATTTTCTCTTAACTCTATCATTTGTATTAGGCTTAAATGTCAGATAGGTGCCCAAACTATACCTTTTTTCAGTTAGGTGTCTAACGTTTGTTTCGGGTCACTTAGGTGTCTAACGTTTCATTCCGTAACCCATTTATGGTTTTAGCCGAGACGGACGTTAAAATTTTCCGTTATCCAATCAAAAAGCGACACGTGACACATTTTTTATTTTTATGATATTAACTAAAATAAGAAAAACAAAATAAATTAATTAAAAATAAAAATAACCCTGAATTAAATTACCTTAAACCCATAAACTCATCTTCTTCCCCGGTCAAACCGTCCCTCCCCCTTTCAGTTTAATCATCCATAAAGCAACACAAACCCATCACAGTAAAGCATCCATTGAAATTTCTTATTGAAGGATTCTTATTTTCTTTCATTCTCCAAATGGCCTGCGATTGTGCGGCAAATTTGGTTATCAATCTTATGAAGAACCAGTTTAATCACTTCAGTAAACAGATTAGTTACTGGTTTTGGGTAAGATTCTTTGATGCTTTTGAATATATATTATTTTCCATGAAAAAAAGGAAATTTCTAAAAGTTAGAAACCGAAGCAAGTAACCATGTGTAGAGTATCTCTCACAAAAGGCAGTAAAGATTGTATCTTTATACAAATTTTTATTTATACACAGTTATTTGATCTGGTTTTTGTTTCTGGACACTTGAAACTTATGTTGCTCTGCTTTTCAGTCATTTAAAATAATGGAAATACAAGTTGGTTTAAACATTTGCAAGCTTGAAATAGCTTCTCACTCTTGGAATAAACAAACCATCATGGTTTGGTTGGATGATGTGAGTTTGGTTTGTACTGTTGTTGCTGCAATATTCTACAAGTTATGGGATCGAGCTCGTTTAAGCGCATAATTATTTTCGATTTGTTAAAGTTGTTTACAACGTCAAGTAAACTTGAGGTTGGTAGGGTGCATGAATAAATCTTGTACTATTTGAGACTGGATGCTTTTCCATTGGATAAACTGAAGGGGGGACGGTTTGATGGGGAAGAAGATGGCTTTATGATTGGACGGTTTAATGGGGAAGAAAATGAGTTTATGGGTTTAAGGCAATTTAACTCAGGGTTACTTTTATTTTTAATTAATTTATTTTATTTTTCTTATTTTGGTTAATATCAGAAAAATAAAAAAATGTGTCACGTGTCGTTTTATGATTGGATAACGGAAAATTTTAACGTCCGTCACGGCTAAAACCTTAAATGGGTTACGGAATGAAACGTTAGGCACCTAAGTGGCCCGAAACAAATGTTAGGTACCTAACTGAAAAAAAGGTATAGTTTGGGCACATATCTGACTTTTAAGCCTTTGTATTAATACCTTTTCCTAAGGCTAATTTGTACGATTTTTTAACTTCTGCAATCATCTCTTCTGTTGTGAATTGTTGCCCTTTAAACTTCTGTTTATTCCTCTCGCACCATATTATATGTAAAGAACAACATTTTAAGTAAATTTGACACAAAGACAACGAGTGATTGTTCTTTTAATCAGGAGCCCCTTCCAGTTTTTTACTCCAACCTCCAATATTCCTACAAATCTGGCAAGTCTAAGGATCGAATCTCATATTATTCTTAAGAATTCACACTAAAAAGCACATGATCATGAGATTCACCACTTTGACAACATAGTATACATTGGGCATCAATATTCACTTCCCTCGAGATTAATCTATTACAAATAGGTAGTTTACTTAAAGTAACAAGTTAATAAATAAAAGAGTATTTTTGCTTTGTTCAAAGGGTACTAAAACTTTGGTTTAACAACAAAATTTGCAGGATAGAATTTTTTTTAAAGAAATGTATAGTGTTTAACAACCTTGCATTCCTTAACCAGACATAAGAGTGTACATTCTTGCCTAAGAGAGGCTTTAGATTGCATTCGGAGCTCGTAGTTTATCCGTCTTTTTTAACAAAAAAGACCGAATAAGTGACAAACTTAGACAGTGAAGAGGAAGGAAGAAAGATTTCTGAAAGAATTTCGGATAAAAAATAATATGACATAAAAGCAAGCAAAGAAGAACGAAAGGAAGAAGAACACTTTTGATTCTCGGTAAACCACTAAGTAAGAATTATGAGTTTTTATTTTTGAAGGAATTTTGGATGAAAGAATAGTGAATGAGAAAGAATGCTTTCTATTTGGGTAGCAGTCAATTTCAACATTTGCTATGTGTTGAGAATCAATACATGAAATTCATCCTACTAAACCAAAACATGCTCTACGTTTGTTGATTTTAGCATCTCATCAGTTTTGAGGAAGATCAAGAAGATTAGAAAGTATGGTGAATGTTAGAATGTAACTAATTAGTTTGTTGATTGTGTTGTTATGACCAGTTGAGCTGTTAGTTAGGATTTTTAGAGAATGGGCTATATAAGCCAAATAATTGTATTGGGTTTGTAACACCCGTGTTTTGGGGTCAGGAGTCAGGTTCGAGTCGTTAGACTCGATATAATTAAATCGAGATTGGGTTTAAAAAAAAGAAAAGAAAAAGAAAAATTTCAAATCTCATTAATGGCGTTTTTGTAAATAAGTCAAAACAAGAAAAAGATAAGCTTTTTGAAACAAAAAGAAAAGAGTCATCTTCTTCTTCATTCCAATCTAACGTGAAAAACTCAAAATCCTCCCTAAATCACTATCCCATCAAGGTGCTTCACCATTTCAAGTGATTTTTGCAAGGTAACCTCGTTTTTGACTTCTCCTTTCTATCCCGATCATTTCCATAGTTTTAGATTTCAAAAACATCCTCTTTTTAGTTTTTCAAGTTTTCAAGGTTTGAAGAAAGTATGAAACTTTAATGGCTTCTTGGGTTGTTTTTGATTAATAGAGTTGAGTTTTGATCTAACCTTGCCTTATGGAACATTATATCTCAATTTGGTTGGGTTTTATAAAGAATCTCGAAATGAGTTTTTAGGGGTATATTTAAAGCGTCAAAATTTGTGTTTTTGGAATGATTTTGTGAAAAATTGTTGGGCTGGTGTTATAGCAACATTGGGTATGTGTTTTTAGATGTTTTTTTTTTATGATTTTTGAGTGGTGATAGTGTTGGTTTGAATGGATTCTCGTAGCTACTGCTGTAAGTGATTTTTAGGAGTGGAAAATGGGAGTTTTTAAGGTGTTTATGTGGGGAAATGAATGGCTGATGGTTGTACAACCTTAGGGTGATGTTTTGGACATGTTTTGGGGTGTTTTAAGTGTTTAAATTGAGAGGTAATGGTTAGGTTTTGCTGGAGTATGAAAATGGGATTATTTGAGAGCATTTCGGCTTTGAATTGTTGAGAAAATATTGTGGAATTGTGAGCTGATGTATAACAGTAAATTTTTGGTTGATTAAGAGGTTAATACATTGCTTTTGATTGGTTAGAAACAGTGGATTTGGCCTTGAGAGGTTCGGGCACGATTCCAAAAGTTGTGGAGGCTTGAGTCGGCTTTGCTTGGTTTGCTTAAGAAAATATGGTGAGTGAGAATATTTATTTTAAGTAACGTTTTGGTTCAAATGTGGTTTTGAAAGAGTTTGGGTTGAGCTTGAAAGGTCAATTTAAACTCAAGAGTAAGTTGATGTGAATCGCCTCTTTAAATTCCCCTTTTTACCGTTTGTTTTTCATTAATTGTGGTGATAACTTGTTATGCATGAAATTTAAATACTTTGGGAGGAAGCATGTTGCTTATTTTCATGTCGTTAATCATGTATGATGGAATCAATGGTGTTGTTGTTATGCCTTGTAAAATATATGTAAGTTGGTGCAAGTTGTGCACGAAAATGGTAAGTAAGACCAATTGCGGGTGGTAAGATTGTAAGTAGTAAGATTGTGCATAATTGTGGATTTTGTTACAAGTTATTTTGGTCGTGCATGATATAGTGTGTTCATGTCTCATGATGGTGATCTGTATATCGTGTTGCATGGTTGGTGTCGAACCTCACGTGATGGTTGTCGTTACTACGGTGATGTGTGGTCCCACCGGTAGTGGCTAGTATAAGACTACGGTGATGTGTGGTCCCACCAGTAGTGACTAGTAGGAGAGTACGGTGATGTGTGGTTCTATCGGAAAACTACTAGTCGAACGGTGATGTGTGGTCCCACCGTGTGTGTTTTTGTTATGCTTGTGCATACCATATATTGTTCATGTTTGTGTCTCACTATATCATTCCCTCTTAATGGTTTTGCTTTAAATCTAAGATTATGCCTTATGCATATTATGAAGTGTGATGCCATGATGAATGTCTATATTGTTGACTTGTGGTTGAACTTGTATGATAGTAAGAGGATTATGTCGTTGGATGGATTGTATGTGTTGGCCTTTATTTTAAAGAAAGCTTTGAATCCTGCATTGTCGTTGTTATGTTTTTGAGCTCTGCTCACTAAGCTTTATGCTTACGCTCTCATTTTTTCAACAATGTAGATCCTTAGCTTGGAGTTAGCAAGGAGCAATAAAAGGGCGTCCAAGCGTGTGGTAGTTTGCTAAGTATGGTTAATTAAATAATGTAGTAGTTTAGCAATGGGAAATGCTATGTGTTTTAGGAGTGTGTATCTAGGCTCTTTGTGTTGGCTTTATGTTGTTAATGCCTTTATGTTGTGGATTGTAAACCATATTTACTTGATGCATGCTTGTTTTGTGGTTGAAAACTTATATCCCTTTATGAATGATATATGTATGTTTGTCTAAAGCTTGAATCTTGAATGTTATGTATGAATCCTTGTTGTTGCTTATTGAATCTTTTAATGTATGGCTCTTGCATGTTTGATGGGTGTTAAGTATGTCTATATAGGGTATCTTTCATCTAGATTTGATGTATGTTGAATCTTGGAGGTTTCAGATGAGTTTTGGGCTGCCTTGTACCAAAAACCAGCTCCTTGTACCAAAAACCAGCTAGAATATGTCTTTTTGTAGCCCGTGTATCGAAACGGTTGGTCCCGTTTCGATACGTTTCAGGTCAGACGTTTCGATACGCATAGGGGCCGTTTCGGTACGATTTTGCCACTGAAAATCTAAGATTTTACCGATAAATTGAGGTATCGAAACGGGTCTTGGCGTTTCAAAACGGTCTTAATATCGTTGACCACGAGAAGTTGACTGTTGGGGGTGTTTCGGAACGGTTGACTACCGTTTCGATACGATCCTCTCGTGTTGATCTGGACCCGTTGACCAAGTCAAGGCGTTTCGATACACCTCTTGGGTGTTTCGAAGCGGCCTGCTTACCAAGCTAAAAATGGATTGTTTTGTAATGATGTTGAATTGATCGTCTCGTTTGATTGCTTCCGTTGTTGACTTTTCATATAGGATTTAATAAAACCATTTAGACAAGATAATAATAAAAGAAATTTTCTAGGGTTGCTAACCGAGGGGGAGCCTTAGCAGGTTTCATTTCGGTTTTCCCTGTGTAATCTACTCAGACTGGTCAATCGTCCAGACCAGGACGAGGGGGGTTACAGGGTTAAAATCATCTTATCCATTTCTAATAAATCAAATTTATTCTTTTCTCGTCATCATTATCATAGTCTAAAATCTTAACCGTTTTCCCAAATCACCTCCACTGATCACACACATCTCCATCGTCGTTCTTTATTATTTTCGGCTACCAATTACCATAAGGTCCATACCTGAGTTTTTACAAGTAAAAAATTTAATTAAAAAAATAGTCGACATTTTTTATTGGTTTGATACTATAATTGATATAGCAAGATTTCAAAACAGCTTATTGTGGTCCCTTTCGTTTGGTGTTTGTTCTAGTTTGGTCACCAGATTTCAAAACAGCTTATTGTGGTCCCTTACGTTTATAATCTGTTTTATTTTAGTCATTCTCCGTTAGAGGAGTAACGGCCGGCTGACATGGCAATTTTAAAATTAAAAAATTCCACGTGTATAATACACGTGTATTTTGTTTATACACATGGACTGCACCCTCAAAATGCGGCCATTGTTGATTTTTCCCCCCATTTCGATTATCTTTTTCCATAGTGATTCCAACCCTTTTCTGGGAATCGGTTTCTGCACATAATCTGATTTTCTTTTCAGGAAAGTAGCATCGTTTGGATTCCTGTCGAGTAAGGTCGTTGGCTGAGTCGGTGAGTGGAAATTTGCCCACTGGAGAACTGTATCGATCCAACTCGTTTCGTTGCAAATCTGTTTGGAAATACCCAACTCGGGGAATTCTTTGCTTAATAGACTCACCAAAGAATCGGAATCGCCTAAATATAAAGCGATTACGGTGATTCTCACCGTTTTTTTCTTGTTTCTCGTCACTGGTTGTATAAGCATTCTCATGAACAGATTGTCGTCGGTCGTCGGAGCAACCGTTTGCCATTTGAGTGTTATATCGGTGGCATTTTCGGATAATAATCTTTCGACTCTGAAAACGGTGACTTTTTCCGGTACGGGGACGAGCTTTATTTTATAGGCTAAAACCACACCAAAACTGGCTGCTCCGCCGCCTCTTATCGCCCAGAAAAGATCCTCCCCCATGGCTTTTCTGTCGAGTATTCTTCCGTTCACGTCCACCAGTTTCGCGTCCACGACGTGATCCACCGACACTCCGTACTTCCTCATCATGTTGCCGTACCCGGCGCCGCTTATGTGTCCGCCGACGCCGACGGTGGGACAGACACCCGCCGGGAAGCTATGGACTCTACTGTTCTTCCATATGTTGTAATAAAGTTCACCCAGCGTCACGACGGCGCCGACCCAGGCTGTTTCGTCTGCCATGTCGACGGTTATTGCGCGGAGATTGAACATGTCGAGGACGAAGAACGGCTCGTCGGCGACGTACGAGAGCCCTTCGGAGTCGTGGCCGCATCTATGGATTTTGAGGCGGAAACCGAGCCTCTGGGCGCAGGTGACGGCGGCGGAGACGTGAGATTCGGCTGACGGGGTGATGATGATGAGCGGTTTAGGGGTCGACGAGGCGTTGAAACGGGCGTTGCGAATGTATGCACGGAGAACGGAAGAGTATGAAGGGTGGGACTTGGAGTAAATGATGGAGGAAGCTTCGCCGGCGTGGATTGTTTGGCTTAAGCATCGGAGAAGAGATTGATTAATGGGATCGGAGGCTGCCGATGAGAGCCGGAGGTTGAAGACGACGAGAGAAACAAGAAGAATCAACAATGGCCGCATTTTGGCGGTGTGGGATTCTAGTGGAGTGTTTTGGATGGTGGGTTTATTATTTACGGGTTATGCTTTGATGTTCACATGATATTTTTGTTTTCTAGTGTGACGTGTATTATACACGTGGAATTTTTTAATTTTAAAATTGCCATGTCAGCCGGCCGTTACTCCTCTAACGGAGAATGACGGAAGAGTGACTAAAATAAAACAGATTATAAACGTAAGGGACCACAATAAGCTGTTTTGAAATCTGGTGACCAAACTAGAACAAACACCAAACGAAAGGGACTATTTGTGAACATTACCCAAAATTAAATTAAAAAAATAGTCGACATTTTTTATTGGTTTGATACTATAATTGATATAGCAAGAAAATTTTATAATATAAAGTTCCGTTAATGGATGGGGAAAAAAACATTGCAACAAGAATTCAAACCCAAGCCTTCTAAGGTTTAATAAAAGTATAACGTTCCTATCAACAAAATAAAATTGAAGTCTACAAATAATTGCTCTATTAACACACACACACAATTCAATTATTAATCCATTATTGCGGTAGGAAATAAATAATTCCATGAATTAAATGAGTGATTAAAGATGTTTATGTTGTCTTTATATGCTTGAATCCCAACATTTACTTTGAGAACGTAATAAAAGAAATTACTAAAAAATTACTAAAAATAACATCTCTCCTCTTGATAAAAGAAATTAAAAGTCTAACTGAGAACACACTTTATAAAAATAAAGGTAATTATTTCATGCACTTAGTTTTAGGGTTTAGAAATTTTGTTTAGGGTTTATTAAATATGGGTTTTAGTGGACAAGTTTTGAATTTAGGGTTGTGGTTAGAATTTAAGGTTTATGGTTAAATTTTAGGGTTTATAGGTTAAATTTTAAATCCCTAACTATATTACCCTAAAAACTAAACCCTAAATTATAACCTTAGACCATAAATTCTAAACTCTTAAACCCTAAACTAAGTTTATTAACCCTAAAATTAAGGCAATCGTGAAAATTTTTGTTTCAGGAGATATTTTCCCTAAAAATAATAGTATACGTGTACATTTTTTCTGCATTAAATCAAAGCAGATTAACTTCCAAATTCCATAATCTTTTACCCTCTCTAGTTTGGTCCCGAGAGAAGAAAATTAATGTAGAATTGGACAACACAGGGGTCAAGCAGAAGCTTGTCCATATCAAACCGTATAACATTAAATAGGAATAGGCTCATGGACTCTCTCCCATCACTAAACAATGTTTTTTCCACAGGGCTTTGGAGCCCACTGCCTATAGCTTTCCCTTTAGGGGCCTAGCCCTACCTTCTTGGTCCCCAATTAACAATGGCCATAGTTGATTTTTTATTATTCTTCAAAATTATCGGTATCCGATTAATTCAGATTGAGTATTGCATAGATTTATTAAGTGAGTGACTCTATCACATCAATTGGACTTAAAATTATCAAATAACAAGATATCCAAACTTATATGTTCACTTTAGAACAATTTTGAATGAATCATATCAAACATATTTGAAAAAGACCACCAATCAGTGAATTTTGAACTTTAAGAACTGAATTGTAAAGTTATAACTAAACATTTTAAAGATTGCTCAAACCATGTATGTTAATGAATGATTAAACATATATTCAATCAAAACTATGAGTTAAAACAAATTATGATCAAATTAGACATCAATTGGTCAAGATATGACATATGAAATAAATTGTAAACTTTTTTTTTTAAATTAAAGTGATCAATCCTTTTTATAAGGGGTCATAATGATACACATTGCACATAAAACAAATTGTACGCTAACTCATTGAATCATAATGATACAATTAAACACCATACTAACATTAATGAAGTTTACATTCTTATAACTTAAGAGTCGATGTTTCTAAGCATATTCACATAACAATTTATAAAATGGATAGTACATTCATTTTCAAGCATTATCGTGTTTTTCAAATTTAATTAGAACAGTGTACTTTTAATAGATAACTAAGTAAGATTATAACATTCTTTATCTAGACTAGACGATCGAACATGTAGAAGATGTCACCAATAATTACCAAAATAATAATTACTTTTTAAGATAATATTTAAACAACTTAACTAAAATAATCAAACATATTAATCTCGCCATTGAATTAGCTAAACATGCAAATGAATTCATGCTTAAGTATATGGGTTAGGCTAGAAGTTGAATCTTTAAATTCATTAATGGGTAATCTTCACAAATAGTCACTTTCGTTTAGGGTTTGTTTTACTTTAGTCACCGGAATTCAAAATACATCATTCTCACCACGTACGTTTCGAATCGTTTCTGTTTTAACCACTGGGCTGTTAGTCTCCGTTAGTGGCCTAACGGGCAGCTGACATGGCCGTGAAAAAATAAAAAATAAATCCACGTGTATTATACACGTGGAATAGACATGTTTAAATTAAAACACCTTGTCTATATAACCCCTTTTACTTCAATACCTAACCCTAAATCAATTTGTTCCTCTTTTAACTCATATTCGTCATCCTTTTCTACCTATTGTCGTTGTGGAAGCAGTAAAGTAAAGAAGAGAAGACGATAGAAATGGAAGCAGGCGTACCCATTTGTCGTTGTGGCCTCGAAGCAAAGGTTGCTGTTTCTTGGACTGATGACAACCCTGGTAGGAGGTTTTATGGCTGTAAAAATTATGGGAGAGAGTCTCATTGCCGATTCTTTGCTTGGTATGATGCTCCTTTGACACCACGTGCAAGAGTGGTCACTGTTGGGTTGTTAAGGAAAGTGAAGAAATTGGAAAAAGCAAAAAGGATTGAGTGAATTTGTTGGTTATGCTTGCTGATTTTCTCCATGGCAATTGTGTGGGTTATGAAATAATTGATGGGTTTAATATGCTAGCTGATTTTCGGGAATGATGTTATCCATGGATTATTTTGTATGAGTTTAGGGTTGGTAGTGATGTTATCCATGGATTATTTTGTATGGAATAGCTCAATATGCTGATTTTTATTTTTATAGATTGTTGTGTGGAATATTTTCGATTAAGTAATGAAGAAATTGCTGTGTTGTTTTCTACTGAAAATGTTTGGTATAATATTTTGGTATAAAATGATGAACTTAACACTTTAAGTAAGCAAAGGCAAATTTTCATAAATGAGGCAAGTTTGTACAAAAAATCAATTTCTAAGCTGATAAACCTCCTATATCAGCTGCAAAATAATGACATCAATGGTAAACCATTTCTGTCAATTACAAAATAATGCCCCAAATGATAGTGAAGCTTGTAAAATGAAGCCTCAAATGATTGTTGGTCAAATATGTGACACAAACATTTCAGTTAACAAAAAAAGCAAACTAAATCTGCCCTAACTTCACTCCTTAGTTGAATGATTGTGATTCTTGAGTGGGAGGGTTAAAGACATTGGATTTTTGACTTGGCATCCATCTCACAGTTTGTGGAGGAGGAAGAGGTTGTTTTCTCCTTATTGGAAATTTTTCCCTTCGAGGCACGGGAGGTTGTTGTGAATGTTGAGGTTGCTGATTTTGTTGAGGTTCTTGGGGATGTTGAGGATTCTGATTTGACCGAGATTGTTGAGGATGTTTAGGTTTTGGTCTCTTGAATGTGGGTCTTTTTATAGGCTGATTTGCACCCACTTCCCCTCTACAAGTCCTTCTATTGTGGCCTTGTTTTCCACATTTTGTGCAATTGCCTTGCTGCCCTCTTTTACTTAGCTTAGGGTTACTGACTTCACCAGGTTCTAATCTTCTTTTCTTGGCTGGCCTTCCTGGTGGCCTCCTTATGATTGGTGGTAATATAGGTTCCATGTCAGTAACTGGAGCCCACTGGAACGGACCTGTACACGAAAAAATGAAATGAGTTTTGTACTTAAACTATTAATTGACTATAAGGTATAAGCTAGGTTAGATTATTACCTCTGATAGGTTTAATCATGTTCGAGTAAATAGCTAACTGTGTACTGTTGTGGTAGCATTCATTGACATATTCTTCAGGCTTTAAATTATTTAGCCGAAAGGCTGATGCTGCATGGGGACATGGGATCCCACTGAGGTCCCATTTTCTGCATGAACATGATCTTTCTGCAAGATCCACAACATGTTGATGAGATGGGTCAGCTTCAACTTGATATTTGTGTACACCAGCATAGGTTGGCCAAAACCTAAAACAAGACATGAAACATGAAACATGATGTTTAATGATACACTAAACAAACCATAACAAACTTCATGAAACATGATGTTTAATGATACACTAAACAAACCATAACAAACTTCATGAAACTTGATGTTTAATGATACACTAAACAAACCATGAAACATGATGTTTAATGATACACTAAACAAACCATAACAAACTTCATCAAAATCTGCATTTAATCAAATCTGCAATCACTAAAAAATACAAACAAACTTCAGCCCAAAATAGAACACACCCTACATGAAACATGATGTTTAATGATACACTAAACAAACCAAAACAAACTTCATCAAAATCTGCATTTAATCAAATCTGCAATCACTAAAAAACACAAACAAACTTCAGCCCAAAATAGAACACACCCTACATGAAACATGATGTTTAATGATACACTAAACAAACCATAACAAACTTCATCAAAATCTACATTTAATCAAATCTGCAATCCCTAAACAACCATAACAAACTTCAGCCCACATTTCAATATAGTTTAATCTTCATAAGTAGTCACTTTCGATTAAGGTTTGTTTTATTTTAGTCACTTTCGATTAGGGTTTGTTTTATTTTAGTCATTGTCGTTTAAGGTCTGTTTTATTTTAGTCACCCGAATTCAACAAACTTTATACTTTTCAGCCTACATTCCATCAAAACATAGAATTTCAGCATACATTTCATGCATCAAACTCTATACTTTTCAGCCTACATTCTATTAAAAAAAATTTCAGCACACATTTCATGCAACAAACAAACTTTATAATAAGCAGTTTTACAAGAATTTCATCCTATATTCTATCAAAACAAGAATTTCAACCCGCATTTCAATATATCAAAACTTTATACTAAAATCATGCAATAATTCAAAATAAAATTAAAGAACATAAGAAATTTGATTTAGTAACCCGATGGATGCTTCAATACTAATGTCCAGCTTCTTTTGAATTTTTTCACACAATAACCCTTTACATTTTTCAGCAGCCTCTCTTTTGGATACAATTCGAGTCATAATTTTCACTCGAATTGTCTCTATCATAGTCAATATAGGCTTATCCCTTGCCTCCAAAATGGACTGTCATATTGACAATAAAAGAGTTAAATACATATTAAGTATAAATTATTGTGTTAATCACTAAATAAACACAAACAAGTTATATTACCTTATTAAAAGACTCACAATGGTTATTAAGGAGGATATCACACTTGCTCCTAGTGGAGAAGTGTGATCTAGACCACTGAGCAGGGTCCTTCTCCTTAACCCAATTATAGGCATCCTCTGACAATGCCTTCAATTGGTCCATAGCAACTTCAAACTCTCGCAAATAGGTAGCTCTGGCAGCCTTCTAAAGAGCATCTTTTAGAGCTTGGCATTTGTGTTTCTCCTTGAAATTTGTGTACATGTGTCTAACACATTTTCTATCCTTTGCATATGGGAATACATCTGCAATAACTTCCTTAAGGCCCTACATCATTAAGGAGAGAGTTAAGATCTGAAATAAATAAAATAAATGTAAACTAAATTAAGGAGAGAGTTAACCTTGTGTTCATCAGACATGAAACATATGCTGAAAGAGTTTTCAATCTCTAAATCAGTTTTTAAATTTTCCACAAACCAATGCCAAGAAGACATATTCTCACTCTCTACAGCAGCATATGCTATAGGATAAATGCAATCATTTGCATCAATCCCTATAGCTGTCAACAGAAACCCATGAAAATAACCCTTTAAAAAACAATCATCAAGACCAATTATCCTCCTACAACCTACTTTCCACCCTTCTTGACAAGTGTAACACCCCCTTCCCGGCCTGGTAGAGAACCGGGTCGGAGAGCGCTACCGGAAAACATAACGGAGATCGGAGACATAAATCCAAAGTTCAAAAATTATTTCGGATTATTTTACTAATCTCTTTTAAGACTTAACACTTAACTTATTAACAACTTACTCAAATTGGGATCAATTTTAAACTTTTTCAAACTTAGGGACTAAATTGTAATTTTTAAAACTTAGGGGTCTTTATCTGAAATTTGTGACATTATACTGAAATTAAACTTACTAGTTATTAGCCTGTAAAATCTCATTACTAACAGAGATCATTTATTTATCTGATTAGACGATGTAATATTTAGTGACTATTTTGTAAAATAGTCAAATCTATTTCTTTTTATTATCTTACTAAAATTCTTTACATGTCTAACTGAGCCTAACAACTCATAAAAATCTTAGAATCCTTTAATCAATATTTTAGTACCAATTATGCCCATTTTTATTACTAACTCAATAGTCAATATAACTTTAACACTTTATACAAAACATAGAAAACATATACATTATACTAGTATAATTACTTTAACTACTTTGCCACCCTACTAGGAGTTCATAAGGACAAAACACATTACTATTTAATTGTAGTGACTTGCCAACCTTCCAACCAATCTCGATCTCGTTCTGTTACTTTCCTTAACCTGAAATGTTATGCAATGAATGCATTAGACTTACATAGTCTAAGTGAGGTAGCCAATGACAATGAATGAACATGTTATGTCATGTAACATGCTTCCAAAAATAATCATTATGAAATAACATGGCATACTTCATATTTATAACAAAACATAATATCATATCATGATCATAACATAGCATAACGTATCAAACTCATAATATATTGGTACCATTGGATACGCGGATTCCCTGTACACCATATCATGAATCATAAATGAGCCGTAGCCCTGAGCCGTAGCTCCATATATCCCTTACACTTCCATCCTTTTATCTCCCACATATAGGCCGTAGCCCTGGACCGTAGTCCTCCCTTACATGTTGAGCTCGAATAACCCTATGGCATGCCAATTGTATCCAACGTCCATAAATACACACAAATTCACATAGTCCATGATTTTCATATCATATCATATGAAATAACAAGATGAGCCGTAGCTCCATATCATTTAGCATTTTATAGTCATATTCGAACATATCAAAGTAATACAAGGCACTTACCAAATTTTCCATTCGAGCATAGTTGCTCTACGTGAGCCCTTAACAAATGCAAACATAATCATAAATAATGCAACGGGAAGGCACCGAGCCTATCCCTTGACACAACTACAATCACATATCAGAACATAAAGCAATGATCGGAATGACACCGCGTCACCCGAGACAAATGCATCCACACTCACATATAAAAACAATGATCGGAATGACACCGCGTCACCCGAGACAAATGCATCCACACTCACATATCAGAACATAAAGACAATGATCGGAATGACACCGCGTCACCCGAGACAAATGCATCCACACTCACATATCAGAACATAAAAACAATGATCGGAATGACACCGCGTCACCCGAGACAAATGCATCCACACTCACATATCAGAACATAAAGACAATGATCTGAATGACACCGCGTCACCCGAGACAAATGCATCTACACTCACCTCAATCCAAGCTTAGAGACATTTTCCTTATTCTCCAACTTTGTGGTTTCCTTCATTTCTACTCTTTTCTAACCAAACATTAAAGAAACATATCATTTATTACATTAGGCAGCTTGCATTGTCCTCAAAGAAATATTTATATAAAATGTTCTATAACTCAAAATCTGATTTCGTTTGTTTTAAACGAAACTAGACTGAATAAACTTTTAAACCATATAAATTATAGCTTTTAATTCTTCTTATTCAATTTATAATAAATTTCTAAAGTCGTTGTTGATGCAGATTTAGGGGCAAACTGTTACCCTATTTTCATGACCTTTACTTACTCAAAAATTCATATCTTTTTACTCACAACTCCAAATAAGGAGTTCTTTACCATTCTGGAAAGCTTATAAACACACCTTTATAACTATGTATGGCATATAATTTTATCATTTCCCTATTAATACAGTTTATTACTTGAACATAAGGCATTTTCAGAAACCTAATCTGTCTATGCTTAATTTGTGACTTTAGTGCATTTATAACCTATGTTTCACTACACCATAAATCTTGAGATTTTAACCATATTTACCTTCACATATTAACATAATAATCATGTTCCAGAAACCATGAAAACAGGACATATAAGTCCTCAAATTATCAATTCTTACAAACTAGTCCATTTTGATCTTCTATGTGTTCTAATGATATTTAAGCTATCAATTGATATATAATTCAAACTAAATTATTTATTTTTCATTCCTACAATATCTCTCTTGTTTCTAATAAATTTTCCAGAATTTATTGGCATCAATTAAACACTTAAACATTTTCAAAATTACAATTTAACCTAAGCAGTTTCCATATTCATTCAATTCTGAGCAGTCTTTTTGTAATTCAATTTGCAGCCACTTCCTTTGTCGTTTTCATACTCAAGAGGACATTTTCTTATAGTACTCATTCAGATCTACAACTTTTATTTACAAAAGTTTTCCTAATTCGAACTCGAACCTATTCGAATTTTCAATACAAAACAGGGCAGTGCATGAATCCTAATCTGGGCAGATTCAATTTTAGGCTATCGTTCATGCTTTATTTCCAGAAATTCATCAATAAATTCAAGAACCCAGCAATCTAACATCACTATAACACATTTTTAAACATTTTCCAGCAACCATTCATAACCAAAACCTAACAAAACATCATCCTAATTCAAAATACAAGACCGAATAGCATAGATGTGTACTTACTTTAAATCCAATGAACATGCATGTATGAATGGTTTAATTTCCAACAACCATTTTGGTTTCCCTTCTTAGTTTCGGTGAGAATGCAGAATGAAGAAGAAGATAGTGATAACTTTGGTGTTTCTCTCTAAGTGATGTTTATCCAAGTGTCCGTATGTGGTCTTATTAAGGACACATGGATTGCTTAGTCTCCATGTATGTCCACTAACTTAGTTTTAGTTTATTTTAATTGAAGTCATCAGCCCACTAATGCATTGTTTCTATTAATCATTTATACTTTAATTATCATATTTTAATCATATATATATATATATATATATATATATATATATATATATATATATATATATATATACATAGCTTGTACATATATATTTTCATCATCTCACCGAATTGTACATGTATTTATGAGTACACTAATTTACATCTCATATTATTCAACATGTGAATATATTAGTTACCAATTTAATCTTAGTTAGATTATAATTATTTACGTTATCATCGTCATTTTTCTATCGTTCGAACTAGGGTACTTTTCAGGGTGTTACAACAAGCCAGTGGACAAACATACATCCTCTGAAACAACCTTAAATCTAGATAACAGATTGTAGTTGTTCCAGGATTTGTAATCCTCAACTCTTGTAAGTAGTCATAGATTTTCCCATATTGAGCTTCATGATTCCCTTCAATCATTTCTAATGCCATATCTTTAGCCCTACTACACTTTCCAGTTGACACAAGTGTCCCAAATTCATGTAACACATCATGCCTTAATGATCTCAGAGTGTAATTAAGTTCTAACATGAATTTTCCAATATAGTACTTTGCCATCCACTTAGCTGTAATATTAGCATTGCTAACAGACTTGAACATGTATGACAATTCACCAAGGTTTTAATTTGCCAAGTTTGGTCCTTACTGTCCTTTGGATTCATAGGGGCTGCCCACAGTTTCCAAGGACATCCTTCCTTGCACAGTGCTTGAAGCCTTTTAGTGTCATTCCTCTTCAATTTTACTTCCACCCTATCTACTCTCCCATACTGCTTGATAGCTTCTTTCAATGTTGTCCTATTTGGGAATATTAAACCCTTCACAAAATTTGGTTTCACCATGTCAGTTTCAGAATGGAATTTAGGGTACCTAGCCCCATCTGAGTCTGAACCATGCTCACTGTGTAGGTTTTCAGAATGGTCATCATCTGATTCTGGCCCATGATCCTTCGGATTCACATGCACACCATCAGCTCCAAAGCCATCCATATTCCTCTGAACCCTAATTCCTATTCCATCCTCTTGTATGTGTGGTTCACAATCATACTCATTATCACTAACATCAAATTCTTCTTCATCACTAGATTTTTCTTCTTCAGCAACATATTCTTCTTCCTCAGTAGATTCTTCTTCCTCAACATATTCTTCTTCACCAGATTGTTCTTCCTCAACAGATTTGTTTTCTTCAGCACCAAATTGTTCTTCCTCAACAGATTGTTCTTCCTCAACAGATTTGTTTTCTTCAGCACCAAATTGTTCTTCCTCACCAGATTGTTCTTCCTCAACAGATTTGTTTTCTTCAGCACCAAATTGTTCTTCCTCACCAGATTGTTCTTCCTCAACAGATTTGTTTTCTTCAGCACCAAATTGTTCTTCCTCAACAAATTTTTCTTCTTCAACAGATTTGTTTTCTTCAGCACCAGATTGTTCTTCTTCTTCATGAACATCTTTTTGAAATCTCTTCAGATATATATGCATGTACCTATTGCTAGGTAGACTGTTCAGCATAGTAATACAGTCATGATCAGTCTTTAATTGACTAATAGAAGCAGTACACAGTTTTGCATTTGGCACCCTCCAGTAAACAGCAAAATGCTCAACTAAACCTAGACTCTGAACCATCTCACACACTGTAAAGGTTGAGAATCTACTAGCATCAACAAAATCGAAGCAGGCTTTAGACTTAGAGGTGTACTTCATCCTTGGTGAAGTTACAAAGTCTCCTCCATAGTGAATCACACAAGTAAACATTTCTGTATTACTACCTGCACAGTACACAAAAACATTTCAATGTCCCATGCAATTAAAAAGTACACAATGACACTGTTTCTGAGCATAAAAGATATACACTAATGTAAAAACAAAAAATCATTAAATTAACTACAGATCTTTAAAACGTGGTGAAGAAAGCAATAGTAGAAGTAGGTCTAGTTTCTGAGCATAAAAAGTATACACTAATGACACTGAAAGTTTGGATGATTTGATATTAAGAAGCTGCCAAACTCAATTACTTAAAATTCAAGCGATTGCCCAACATTGATGAACAACTTGAACTACTCTCCCAAGTGAACCCCATGGAATAGATCTTAAAGCTTATGGAGTACATACATGGACATAATTCATGTGAATTGTAAAAGAAAAACATGGACTTTCCATGAAATGTTTTCATTACAAATTGTCAAAAAGAAGGACCCAACAAAATACAATATACAATTAAAATTGTCAAAAAGAAGGACTCAACAAAATGTGAATTAGTCAGGGAAACCACTCATGTTATGCATGAGGGTATATATATGTATTACTACCTGCACAGTACACAAAAACATTTCAATGTCCCACCCTAAAAAAGTACACAATGACATTGTTTCTGAGCATAAAAGGTATAAACTAATATAAAAAAGACAACTATAAACTAATGTAAAAAGTACACAAGTAAAAGGTATAAAGTAAAAAAAGACAACTATAAACTAATGTGGTTAAAATTTTAAAACCAGTGAAGACAACACAAAAAATTTTCTGAGCATAAAATGTATAAATTAATGTGGACCACTTACAGCATAATATTCTTCAAAATTAATGTGGACCAATGCAACATTACCTTTTTCAATGCAATTAAACAACTCTAAATTAACATTAAACTAATATGCAACATTATCTTTTTCAATGCAATTAAACAACTCTAAAGTAACATTAAATTAATATGCAACATTACCTTTTTAATGTAATTAAACAACTGTAAAGTAACATGCAACTAATATGCAATTCAACCTAAATCAAAACAAAACCCTAAATCAAACCTAAAACTAATGTGCAATCCAACCTAAATCAAAACAACTTTAACTCAGTGTAACATTAAATCAAACCTAAAAATAATGTGCAATCCAACATTACAGTTCTGTTAATCAGTTGTGCAATCCAACAATGCAACTTTAAATTCAATGTAACCCTATACTAATGTAAACCCTATACCCTAACTAATGTAAACCCTTAAATCAATGTAACCCTATACCTAAAACAATGTAAACCCTTACTAATGTAACCTTAAATCAATGTAACCCTATACCTTAAATCAATGTAACTTTAAATCATAAACAACCTTAAACAACAAATAAAATTCAGAACACTTACTGAAAAACCCTTACTAAAAAACTATTAACCCGAATCCAAAGTCAAATAGAAGACCCTTACTGAAAAACCCTAAACCCATTACGCAATCATTTTTGAAACAGAAACGATACAAAGAAAACGAATAAAATAAGTGCGAAAGTAAGCATACCATACTCCACTTGCTTCTCCCTTGGTTTTCGAAGTCTCCATCGCACCATTTTCAAGCCTCTAACTAATGATACAAAGAAACGATTAAGACGATTGTTGACCATTACAAATATTAGATTACGAAAGAGGAAAAAATTGATTTCTTTCACTTCTTACCTTGATTATTCAGATATGATTCCTCTACTAAGCCCTAAGATTTACCCAGAATCCACAGAAAAAGAAAGAGGAGAAAATGACTTTTGGGAAGAATTTTTTTTTTAATTCGTGATTAAGGAATATGAACATGTTTATTTTACTTTTAACCATTTCAAAACTACTCAGATATAAACCTATTCCACGTGTATAATACACGTGGATTTATTTTTTATTTTTTCACGGTCATGTCAGCTGCTCGTTAGGCCACTAACGGAGACTAACAACCCAGTGGTTAAAACAGAAACGATTCGAAACGTACGTGGTGAGAATGATGTATTTTGAATTCCGGTGACTAAAGTAAAACAAACCCTAAACGAAAGTGACTATTTGTGAAAATTACCCTTCATTAATTTGGTGATGCAGATGTTATGGACCCGACCATGTGAGAGAAGATTAGTGCATGAAGAATTTATTCGAATACGCTAGAACCAACAAAATCTCTCAAGTATTACAAGTATTAATTGAATTAAGCCGACAAATCAAAAAAATAATAATAATAATTTAAGAATATAAATTTGAACTAAATCCACACTTAATAGAATATGAATTTAAGACCCAAAGTTTTTATATCATTTTCGTTGTCATTAAAATAAGGTCTCAGCATCAAATCTATAGAGGTAAAAAATGAATTTCGGTATTTAATAGCGAGAGCTTCAGCATTTTACGAAATAAATAAAAAAAAACAAAACGAAACAAATTATTTATTTTATTGGACCAAATATGACGAGAACTCTAAGGTTTACTCCAAACAAGCATATAAGAAGTTGAATATGGCGTTTGTAATAAGAAAATTTCTGGAATTTACATTTTATAGAAATGATAGTTTTCAATTTTTGTAAAAAAGAAAATAAAATCTTGGGGGGAATTTCATAAATCTAAATATATTTAATATAAAAATATAATTATCTCCTATTTAAAAGTGTGAATCCTCTCTACCACTGACAAAGTCAGTAACGGAGATGTGATGTCAGTTCACATCCAAAAAAAAATTTTGGGTTGGGGGGGGGGGGGAATTAACCTTTATAAATTTAATATAAAATAATAAAAAGTGAAATAAACATTAGTCTAAAAAAACATTGATATTTTTTTGAATATGCAAATATTGACATCCTTTTAAAAAAATATTAAAACTCATCGTCCGTCTTCACTCACCTAAATATATATATATATATATATATATATAACTTTTTTATAAATTTTTACATCACAATCTTTTTTTTTTTGAATTCAACCCTTTCTCTTATTCTCTATCCCAGATTATTAGAAGAAAAAAAATACTCATTCAAAATTCAACTTCAACCGTAAAGCCTGAAGCTTGGTCATCCCGAATCCGCACAAAATCTAATGCGTGCTCATTCATCACCTATTAATCGTTAGATCATCCACGTAAGCATTATCGTTGTTAGCAGAAATAGAAGATATTTTTACATTTACCCATATTTAACACGTGTAAGGAATCAGTCACCATCAATTACAATTTACAATATCGTCGTCCTTTTCTTGTTGCCATCAACAAAGCTGGCCAGAAAACTTGAAATAAATAAATAAATAAATAAGCAATTGGTCAATGAATCAATGGTCGGCGAGCGGCTGTGCTAACAAAACCATAAGTTTCCGGCAAGGGAATTAAATAAGAATGAAAACGAGAAATAGGAAGGGAAGGGTTTTGCCTTAAGCATTGTGTTGAAACCACATACGGATCTACATGTATTATAAGCGAGTCCATGAACGGACCAAGATTTTGTATTAGAAGATGAATTTATAAAATTTTAAGGGTTAACTTATAAAATTTTAGGAGACAAAAAATAGATTTTGAATGTAAAATACATAAAAATTTTACAAAATTTTTAAATCATATAAGAATTTTAGGGGGCAACTGCCCTCTAACCCTCTCCTTAATTCTTATTTTTTTTAATATTTATGACTTGTGTCCATCTTAAAATTTTAAGATTTTATATGTGTTCGCTCTAAAAAAAATATTTCCGATCCGCTACTTATTTGAAACTTGAGCAAAAACTTATGGATGTGGAGTCTGTGCTGGACAATGGAGACTAAAGGCTAAAGGTTAGTTTGGAATCAAATTCCATCAATGGTTGGTGGGAGGGGTGAGAATTGTCGTTTCGAAGAGAGGGGAAAGCGCGGAGAAATATGAACTTTCAAGTTTCAGACGCGGTTTAGGTTACATACATCATCTGCTGCTTCTCCATTTTAAAGACAGTCTCCTGGCCCAATGCTGCCGCTGCCAACCAGTTAACCCCACAAATAAAACCACGTGTAGAGTAACAGTAAACATTCGATTGAGTCGATAAAAAATTCAAATTAATCGAGTTAATTAGTCTTAGTTTTTTGAATATGTTGGTGTAATTACATGGTAGTATATGTTCATTTTTTTTAGCTCTTTAATGACGCACACACACCGACACCGTACAGACATGGTGCTCGAATCCGGGTCACCTAGATGAAACACATCATCCTTTACCACTGGGATTACTCAACAAGATCAAGTTGTTCGAATTTCTATTTATATTTAATGATAAATATTTTATAATGTCATTGTATTAATTAGTTTCAATTTAAATAGTTTTCTATAACCATGTACAATATATATATTTCTTCATATTTTTCATATGTGGTATATATTATGAATTAATTGAGGGATTCGATTTAAACTTGAAAATCGATTCACTATTACTGAATAGTTTTCTATTTATATTTAATGGTAAATATTTTATAATGTCATTGTATTAATTAGTTTCAATTTAAATAGTTTTCTAGAACCATATACAATACATATATATTTTTTTCGTATTTTTCATATGTTGTACATATATATCATAAATAATTGAGAGATTTAACTTAAACTTAAAAATCGATTCATTATTACTGAAAATTTAAATTATTTGAATTTTTATTTTGTAACTTACATTTTATTTAAATTTTTTTGAATCGAATTAAATTTTATTTTGTAAGACACAATGGTTTCGAAAGTGGTCTCAGTCTATATAACCTTGTTGACACATAGACATAGTGAGCCGTGAGTCGCCAGCAAAGGATAAAAATAGAGTGCACTTAGCAGCAGCAGAAGAATCTGTCCGAAACTACGTGTCCAAAACTCAGCGGTGCGTCGCACTCCTTGTGCCGGTTCTCAACGTCATCTGTCTGGATGTTGCCGTGTGGAAATATGTAATACTAGTAATAGTTATTTCAATAGAAAAAGCCAGATGATCCGAACCTTCTTACTTAACTCAGTTGCTTTACACCCAAAATTACAATCCCGACCAAGAGAGTAAGTCCAAGTGATTCAGCACTCAAATGTAATTAAAGGCTTCATATTTTGTAGTATAAATTTGGTTGTTACCTTTTTATAAAAAGCACAAACGCCACACCTTATTCCTTCTCTCATCAATAATCACTCGACTAACAGCAAAAGGGAAAACACTTCAACTCCTTCATTCTTTTATGTTTTCAGGAAGATGGCATCAGATGAAAGTATGACGCTTGTTTCGTCTATGGTAGAAGATGACTATGGTGATATTGATGTTGGGTTTCATCAGGTTCATCAACATAACTTGTCGAGGCTTTCCATGTGTACAAGCTCCATGTTCACAGACGAAGCTGACCACGACGATCATCTGGGTTTCTACATGTCTGGGTTGTCGATCGAAAGCTTTGATGCAGATGTTGATGAACAGTTCCGTGGCAAAGAACTGCTTCAACTTTCGTCCGACTCCGACAAGGAACCGAGTTGCTATTCTCTTCCCGCCACCCCACCTCGCCGGAGGAGTCGAAAAGGGGTGTTGACAGAGCAGTCGACGGGAGCGGCGAAAGACTACGCGAGCGAAAACGAAGCTCAAAAGGGTAGGTTTAGGAGGTCAAAAGGGAACAGGGATATGAGGAAGAAGAAAGATGGGGAATTAATTAGGGGGTATAGCAACAATAGTGGAAGCTTTAGTGGTGACAGTGAAGGGAATAGTGCGGCGGGACTGGTGGTGATTACAAGGCCGAAAGGAGGCCGGAGGCCGCTGTGTATGGACATGGAGGAAGTGAAGGCGTGTAGGGATCTTGGGTTCGAGTTGGAACATGAGCGTATGTTGGAGATGCCCAGTAGCGGCGGGAATTCCCCCATCGCCGGTTGGCGTATCTCTAGCCCTGGTTAGTCTCTTTGAATTACAACCCTTTATTTTCTCGCCTAACAGCCAACTTGGGGAATTGCTGATTGTTTTACTCTGTAACTTTAGGTGATGATCCAAGAGATGTAAAGGCTCGGCTGAAGGTGTGGGCACAAGCTGTGGCACTTGTATCGACGTCTAAACATTGCAGCTGACAAGCTTCTGCTGCTCTCAGTTATCGTCATCGACAACTAGTTTTGGTTCCCTGTTTTAATCCTTTTGTAAAAATATAACACTGTGGATTATAGAGCCATACGGTACGCAAAAAGCTTGAACTACACTTTGTAAGCAGTAATATTTCCAAGGCCGAAGGCTAAAGCATGTTTCAGCTTCATGTATTCTTTTGCTGCATCACTTCTCTGTTTCAGGTACAGTGTTCCCAAGATTTGTGTTTTCAAACAGAAGGCATATGTTTTTACACTGCTATATATTCTAACGCAACAAACAACAGTGCCCCCACTCAAGTCAAAAACAGAGTTAGGCTTTGTTTTTGGTTGCCTTTTTTAGGGGCAAATTAGTTTTTTTACTTAAAAATTTTTAAAAAAAATATTCAGCTTTTGAGTGTCAAAATCTTGGTTAGGAGCAAAAGATTTTTACCCCATTTTAGCTTCCTAAATTTTAGTTTTTCAAAAGTTAATTTTTTTAACTTTTACAAAAACTTTAGTTCGCCTCAAATTTTGATTTGACCATCACAGCCAAAAACAAAACCTTAACCTTACTTTCTGGGTTCATTTCTCTTCACTTTCTGCACTCATTAAACACATTAATAGAATACAGGTAAACCATCCCACGTATATCGGCCAAACTGAAACCACATGGTGCATTTGGAAGGCTTAAGCGAATAAGAAGGTGCTGACTGCTGAGCGGGTTTAGGAGAGAAAATGCTAAGCTTTCTGGTCTGGAGACTGAGATTGTCTCAGTCTACGTGGAGACAGACAGTCCAGAAAGAAGTAGAAAGAGATGAATAATATCCTCACCGACATGGAGGGGATTAGAATTAGGTATGAACGTTTGATCGAGTCGAGTTAAATTTTTTTGAGTTATTGGAGTTGGCGTTGTCATATTTTACAACTCAAACTAATTAATTTTTTTTATTTGAGTTGAGTTTTCAAGTTATTATACAAATTTAATTATAATTATTTATTAGTTTATATCATAATTTGATTTTAATTTAAACAGTTTTTCTCTATTCTTATAAGATATGTATATATATTTCTTTGTATTTTTTATATGTGATATATATTTCTTCATGTATATATATATATGAAAAAATTGTGAGGCTTGAACTTAAAAAATCAATCGTACTAATTACGAAAAATTTTGAGTTATTCAAATTTTTATTTTAAACTCAAACTTAAAAATTTTAATTTTTTAAGTTAAATTTTATTTACCTCTAATAAAAAAACTATGACCTCCTAGGGCAGGACTGGTATGGTATCTTTCTTAAATCTCAACAAAACACCTTGCAACATAAGTGTGATACGTTACAATGAGAATGATCCATTTTGCAGTGACCCAAGAAGCTGATGGAATTGAACTCACAAGTCACGCCAGCTTTTATTTCTTGTGGACCAAAAATTTATTTGGAGAAGATTACAACCACAAAATATTAGTGAAGCTCATAAACCTCAGGTCAAGCTCCCAGAGGCAATTATGTTGTATGTATTAATTGAGTTTGACCTACACAGAAACCAAGGGCCGAAAGTACTTCGCCTCCATTTATATTTTTTTACAATTTTTGCTACTGATTAATTGGTAAACTAATTTTTATTCTAGTCATGAGTATCCTGGATAATACGAGTTAATTTAAGGGTATAACAGAACCACTCCTCATTTTTGTATCCCGATGAATGGGGAACTTGTAGAATATTTCAAAGGGGGCATGGAGATCTTCTATCTTCTTATCTCTTTATCGTCCCCATGAAATATTCTGTCCAATTTGCTTGATAGAGCTGTGGAGCATGTGGTTTTTCTTTCATTCCCAAATGTCATGGAGTTCAGCTCACGAATCTCTATTTTGTGGATGATATTATAGTCTTTTCCAGAGGTATATTTTTTTAATACTTTAATTGTGATTACAAGATGGTATTTATTCATACATATTCTTAATCATTTGATAATGTTCATACACTTTGTAGACAAAACGAATTGAACGCGTGTCTCTTAATATGAACATCATCTACTTTTCTAAAGGTATAATTGAATACATCTTGGGAGTTTGGAAAGTATTAAAATTATTTTATCAACTCTAGGGATTGCAACTGAATTCAATTTATTTTATTTAATTAGATGGTAATACGTGTCATTATCTGATTGTAGGAAAAAATATTAAATTATGTTTAATTAAAAATATGACTAAATTGAAAGAATGTCTAAATAATGATGGTTGCATTAATTGATTTTTTTTAACTAGGACTAATTGATTAAATGCATAAATATGGATGACTAAATGTGTAATTATACAAAATTTCGTATCTGCTACATCACCTACTTAATGACAGTTAACAACTCAGTGACTGTTTTGTAACAA
This sequence comes from Hibiscus trionum, assembly GCA_030270665.1. Classification (NCBI taxonomy): domain Eukaryota; kingdom Viridiplantae; phylum Streptophyta; class Magnoliopsida; order Malvales; family Malvaceae; genus Hibiscus; species Hibiscus trionum. The sequence continues at coordinate 15,906,253 of BSYR01000035.1, read as the reverse complement.
TAACTAAAATTTAATGCTCATTATATAACTTTTAAAAGTTTAATAACCATTTTAAACACTTAACATATTTTAATGATCATGTGTGTACTTTACCATTTTCTAATTATAAGGGAAAATAGGAGAGGTGAATAAGAAAAACCCTAAATATATAATCATCTAATAATCTAATATTAATGTAAGTGAATTTTACATCCCATATATGATTTTTACATCCCGATATGCAATGGATTTTACATATACTAGTTATAAATAAGGAAAATTCTACACCGTGCGACGAACATTGATGAACACCACTAATGATAAACATCGATGAACACTATTAAATTAATTAATAAAGATTTAAAATTTCAAGGACCCATCATACAATTAATAATTATTTTAAAATTTTAATTAAATTATTTTTTATATATATTAAAATTTTATTTTTTTAATAAGGATAAACTATATATTTAGTACCTCACTTATTTTCGTGTTTCTATTAAACCCTCATTATTTAAATATTATTTCAATTTGATCCTATTCTTTATAAAAAAATAATTTAACCCTTAACCTAAAACCCTAAACTATTAAACCTTAAACCCTTAAACTCTTAAACATATACCCTAAACCATATATCATTAAAAATAATTTCACCATCATCGATTTAATTCAATTCAATAAATCGTTGAATTCTTCTAAAAAAATTAATTAAATTGTTTTTAATATATCAAAATTAATTAAACTCGAATCTCCTAGAACTCATCGAAGTTAAACCCGATGTTCTTTACACTCTGCTTAAAGGGTATGCCAAGCACTCGTCGTTGCAATAAACTTTAATTATTATTTCATATTCCTTTCAAGAATCTTTCCTTGATATATGTCTTCGTATGCCATCTTTAGAATTCAATAATTCAATGGGCAAGAATCTTCATGCAGGTTTCTTATTTGCTAGATTCTTCAATATTTTGAAGGGAATTTTCACCAAGTGAAGTAGAATGTGAAAGGAAAAAATGTTAGTCTGTTCTAAAAAATGATTAAATCTTCAGGCATGTATTGCTTGACTATGGCCTTTATGTTGTAGGACGTTACAAACAGCAGTTGGGGTTTTTGGTGGTGAAGGTTATACAGATAGGATGGATGTAGTGCCTCTCATGGTGGAAAATGCAGGAAACAGTGCCCGTGCTGCAATTTCAAGTCTAAACTGTCCACCGATCGTTGCATTAGAACTTTGTCGAGAACGTTTGGTTTGTCTCATTTCACTTTTTTGCATTAATGGCTTCCTCCCAATGTAGTTTTTTAATGTATGCACTATTTAGTTAATGGATAGCCTTAAGAATGCTTGAATAGGAGTAGCTAACCAGATGAATCTCCTTACCCCTTCTAAGCTCCCCTTTATCCCCACAAACTTTCAACAAGTAAGTAAAGTTATAAACAACGGGCTTAACATTATCAACTTTCATCCTAACAAAAAACAGCAAAGCTTCGTGCAACGACGAGTGCTTGTCATACCCTTTAAGCTGAGTGTAATAAAGAATCTCGGGTTTATCTTCGATGGGTTCTAGGAGATTCGAGTTTAATTAATTTTGATATATATATAAAAAATAATTTAATTAAATTTTTTAGAAGAATTCAATGATTCATTGAATTGAATTGAATCGATGATGGTGAAATCATTTTTAATGGTATATGGTTTAGGGTATATGTTTAAGAGTTTAAGGGTTTAAGGTTTAATAGTTTAGGGTTTTAGGTTAAAGGTTAAATTATTTTTTTTATAAAGAATAGGATCAAATTGAAATAATATTTAAATAATGAGGGTTCAATAGAAATACGGAAATAAGTGAGGTACTAAATATATAGTTTACCCTTATTAAAAAAATAAAATTTTAATATATATAAAAAATAATTTAATTGAATTTTTAAAATAATTATTAATTGTATATTGGGTTCTTGAAATTTTAAATCTTTATTAATTAATTTAATAGTGTTCATCAGTGTTCATCATTAGTGGTGTTCATCGATGTTCGTCGCACGTGTTAGACTCATCCTATAAATAATTTTAAATTTATTAAACAACCAATATCAAATTTAAAATTTATATAATATGAGATAGGATAAAAATATGATTAGCATCTATTTCATTATTCATTCATTATTTTTAGTATATAAATAATCACCGGTCAAATACATGGGTAATTATATCATGCATTGGCAGTGAGAATTTTTTTCCACAAGCATGCCTAATTTCATTATAAAAATTAAAATTTTAAATCTTAGATATAAACCTTAAATCTTAAATCTTAACTCTTAATCCCTAAACTTAAGTTAAAACCATAGATCATAAATTCTAAACCATACAACCTAAACCCCTAAAACATAAACCTTAAACAAAAACCTAAGCCTAAATTGAACCCGTTTGTGGAAAACAAAACTTCCACTTTTAGTGCATGGAATATTTCCCTTAAGTGCAGAGACGAACGCATGATTTTATGTTAGAGAGACGAACCTATAAAATTTTACAGAGACAAAAATAAATTTTTAATAAATTATATACAAATTTTAAATTTCAAAGAGGCGATTGCCCCCTCCAGCCCCTCGATCCACCCCTGCTTAAATGTATAGATATATGCATAAGATATAAAAATTAGTTTGTAAATGATGATTAAATATATACGAAATAACAAAAGACATAAAAGGGAGCTAGAGCTAAATCTAAAAAAAAACAGGAAAAATTAAAATATAGTACATGAGAAAAATAATAATATAAATATATAAATTTTATAAAAATCAATCTCAATGCACAACTTATGTTAAAAAATTACGTATATGTATTAGTCATGTCACGATAAAGAACACATAAATTGAATACGATAAAATTTGAATAAGCATGAGGTAAATATATAAATTTATTTAAAAAAACGTTAAAATGGTTAAACAAAGTTTTCAGAATTCTATAATATTTTAAATAATTAATATACAAATAACTTTTATTTTAGTCGCTCTAATCTTGACTCTTTTCATTTTAATCCTAAAATACTCAAAAAAAGCTCAAAGTTGCACGGGGGTGCAAGTAGGATGAGAAAGATCATGAGCTACTCGAGCACGAGTCGATAAAACTCGACTCGATTTGAGTTCTTAACGAGCCGAGCTACTTAATACCCAACTCTAAAAGCTCGTGAGCTACTCAAAAATATAATATACTAATTTTTTAATTATTTTTATTATTATTTTGATACATAAGCCGTGTAAAAAAAATATTAAACAACCAATCTTTAAAATCAAAATTCTAAATCTCTAAACTTAAACCATAACCCTAAAGCCTAAATTCTAAACCTTATAACTTAAACTCGTAAACTTTAAACCATAAATATAATACGCTTGTGTAACCTAGTGTATCAAAGTTTTTTTCACATCATCATCATCATTACTGAATAGGACTATAAATGAGACGAGACAGATCACATGCTATTCGATTCTGACTATAAGAATTTTGATAAGTTTGCGTAGAAGAGTTTATACGGTTGATTTTGGAGTCACTACAAAAAATTGTACATATACCGACGCCCGGTTATACCGACGGACACAAGTCGTTGCTATAGATATTATATACCGACGGAAAACAATACTGTCGGTAAAAGTTCTGATGTATACCGACGGATACAAAATTTGTCAGTATAGATGTAATTTATACCGACGGAAACAAAAATGCGTCGGTATAGCTGTAATATTTACCGACGATGTACTGAGACCGTCGGTATAAGTCAACCATATACTGACGGTTTTTTTGTGTGTGTCGGTATAGGTAAACCATATACTGACAGTGTTTTGTGTATGTCGGTATAGGTTTAGTTTAGACTGACGGTTATTTGTGGCCGTCGATTTAGGGGATTAAAATTTTTACACGTGATTTAATTGTTTAGGATTCCTCCAAAAGTTAAAATCCCCAAATCCCTAAATCCCCCTGCTCGTGCTCCTCCTCCTCGTGCTTCTCCTCGTTGTTCTCCTTGTCGCCGTCGGTCGTCTCTCTGGCCGCTCGGTCCCACCAACAAGCAAGCAACGAAGGTCAGTCTCCACTTTGACTGCTATGGAAGTTTGTGAAGATTTACCACTTGATTACGGTGACTTCCTTCCCCAGCCCGATCCAAACCATCGCCGAAGAGCTGGCATTTTGCTCCACCCCACCTCCTTTCGTGGACCTTATGGCATCGGTGATCTTGGCGAACAAGCTTTTCATTTCGTTGACTGGCTTCATTTAGCTGGTTGCTCCGTTTGGCATGTATAACCCGTTCGAAATTCAGTTAAGCTAAAAATGAATACAATATGTTATGGAATGATCTGTTTTGTATTAATGATTGAAGATTGATTGCCAATGTAGGTTGCTAAGTTGAAATGCTTTCTTTTTATAGTACTTGTTTTTTTTTACCTTCTCCTAATGCTTCCATCCCTTTGTTTTTGGGGTTATGATGCAGCTTGATAATGCAGTTTTACAATTTCAGAATCAAAAGCTTGTACAAAAGTTAGAGGCACAGAAGGTTGAGTATTCTACTCTTGAGAACAAGTTCATTCAACTGAAGGAGAAACAAAAGCCATACGATTCTATATTGAAAGTGGTGAATAAATCATGGGAAGCAGTAAGTCCCTGTTTAACTGTTAGACAATTTAATGCATTTTCTGTTGATTAAGTAAAGACTGGAATCATATTTTATACATTCTAAATTTTGTTTTGTTTAGTAAACTGCTTGATGGGATTTTGACATTGTTTCTTCTCCAATAGCTGATTACCGACTTGGAATCAAGTTCCACCCTCACAAGAAAGTCTAGTGGACAGGATGTTGGATGTACACCAAATGCAAAAGGTGAGAACCTTCTGCCATGCTTTGGTATTCAACAATGTCTATAGCAAGAGAAAGCTTCAAAGCATTCATGAGAATGTGAGGGTATTGCGTTATCCAGATCATTTCTCTGCTGGTGTTTATCTATGGTATGCATTATTTGGAGAATTATGTATGTACTGGCATTTTTGTTACAATGGATTTTTTCAGACTGATACGCATTTCTTTTACCTTTAGGTCCCACCATGAAAAACTTGTAATTGTTGATTACCAAATTTGTTTTATTGGTGGACTTGATTTATGCTTCGGTCGCTATGACACGTTTGAACACAAGGTGGGTGATAATCCTCCCTTAATATGGCCTGGAAAAGACTACTATAACCCACGGTAAGCTATTAGCAAGCAAAGATTCTCCTTAACTTTTCAGAAATTTGTTTAGAACTCAAAGTGAGTTCATTTTGGCCTTTCATGAAATTTTCATGTTTCAGTTGCCATCAGTTGTTTTAATGCCTAATTTATGTACACCATTCTGCTTTAGCGTGTTATTACCTGGAAGACATCATTGCAAGTAACTGTTTTGATGTTTTTGGCCGATTTTCATACCTCATCTCTCATAACTTTGGCAGTGGCTACTAGTCTCTGCTTAAAGCATCTACCACTTGCTAGGTTTTGGGATAGATGTTCTCCAATATTTTGCTGAATTCTATTGGTTCAATTTTTATGTAAAGAGATCACGAGTTCAGAACCTTAAAGAGTTTGTGACTGCCTATACTCCCTCCCCCCCTTCCCTTTCTGATAATTTTCTTGAAAAAAGGGTAATATTCATGGTTAGAAGTATTTATGAGTTGGTTCGAAGCTACTGCAGTGTAACAAATGAAACCAATTTTGTTTTACAGGGAATCTGAACCTAATTCATGGGAAGATATAATGAAAGATGAGTGGCATCGAGGAAAATATCCTCGAATGCCTTGGCATGATGTCCATTGTGCACTCTGGGGACCACCTTGTCGTGATGTAGCACGACATTTTGTTCAGCGCTGGAATTATGCCAAGGTCATATTTATTTAGAATTAATATAGTGAACTGTAAAAATCCTATAAGTTTGCTATTTAACAATGTTCTGGTGTTTTCTTTTCCAGAGGAATAAAGCTCTATATGAGGAAGCAATTCCACTACTCATGCCTCAGCATCATATGGTGATTCCACATTATATGGTGATTCGTTTTGTTCTGGATCAGCTGTTGAAGATATTCCTCTACTTTTGCCTCAAGAGGCTGAGTTGGATGGTTGCAGTGGGTATCTGAAATTGGAGAGTGCAGTTGTTGAACTGTAGGAAAGTAACTGCAAATTGGCAGCTCTTAAAGCAGAAAGAGATGCAACAAATGGGGCATTTTTTCCTGTCTTGAAACTAGGCAGTAAACACGGTTCTGGCGATAAAGTCAAAGATAAGCATAGAAATCTGCATGAAATGGAGTCTTCCCTTAAAGAGCTGTTGGTAAATCATTTTTTCTCTTCTAGTTATCTTGTTAAATTTCTTAATCTGAAAGTTGATGCAATGATCTGTTTGAGCTGCACAGGAACAATCATCTATGCTTGTGATATTAAACTTGCTAGAAGTGTGATATTAAACTTGAAATTTAATTTAAAGACCGATGAATTTTCTTATCCTGAAACTGTGAGAGTGGTTAAGATTTGTGGTTTTGTTATAACCTATGCTTGTGAAGGACTTTGTACTTGTACTTGAAGAGCATCCATAGTCTTCTGAATAGACATGTATTTACTCTCCTAGAACTTGATTTTGCTTTAATGGTCTTTTACAGCTTGTTTTGGAAGGCTTGAGGGCAAAACAGCTTCAAGACACACTACTATTGGAGAAATATACCATGGAGAAGGAGATTCAGCAAGCCAGTGCATCCTTGATTTTTATAACATGAAAGCCGCAAGAATTGAAGATCAGGTATGATTATGAATGAGTTATGTTGTATGAAATAAACTTTTAAAGGCATTCAATTCTTGAGCAATTCCTTTTGCAGCTGAGGTTCTGCTCAGACCAGGTTCAGAAACTTGGAGAAGAAAGATTTTAGAAGTCAGTTTCATTGGAAAATACACAAAAGCGATTGTCAGATATAAGGAAATCATCTCATCAAGCAAGGGAGTCATTGGAGGACTCACAATTGAAGATTGAGAAAAGTAGAACGGCGTTAGTGGAATCGCAGATTGAAGTATAGGTTCAAATATATATATATATATTTTGAAATATGTACGTACATGTTTTGCTTATTATGTATTACATACTTTTTTATTTGAACATTAAATTGAATATTTTCTCTTTAAAAAATGAAATGATTTTTGTTTTAATAGTTTTATTAATTTTAATACTTAAAATAAAAAAATATTAAATAAAAATAATGGAATGTATTAATAATTATTAATATTTAAAAAAACAAATAAATACCAATTACACCTATACTGACGGAATAACTGTCGGTATAAATATTTTATAGAGATCTTACATGATACCTATACCGACGGACACAAGCGTCAGTAAAGATACGGATAGAACCTATACCGACGGACGCACCGTCAGTACAGATAGAACCTATACCGACGGACACACCGTCAGTAAAAGCCGTAATATATACCGACGAATAAAATCCGTCGGAATATATACCTTAATTTGTCGGGGTAGCCAATACCTATGCCTACGGATGTGTCCGTCGGTATAAGGTCGGTATATCTATACCAACGGTTTTGTCCGTCGGTATAACTTTATACCGACAAGCGTATTACCGACGGTACTTTATCTGTCGGAATTTCCCTTTTATCCGTCGGTAAAAGTGTTTAGACCATATACCGACGAATTTTTGGTGTTTTACTGACGGATTTGTGTCCGTCGGTATAGGACATTTTTTTGTAGTGAGTTCACCATGCATTCAGACCGATCTTCAATAGCTGCTATCAGTATTTCTAGCTTTTTGCTATCATTCAAATTACTTCTTCTTCACTTCATTGTCGCCCTAAATTTAATTAAATTCGCAGGTAAATTCATCTATTCACATATATATAGATTATTTAAAAAATAAACATATTATGTATTTTACGCTCATACTGAATTCTAAAAAAATCAAATATTTTGTACCGAACACATATCCATTTTTTATTAAAAAAATCAAATATTTTGTATCAAACATATATCCATATCCCAGTTCCACCCGATTCCAAAGGTACCTTATCTGGTAAGAGTTGAGATGCATATTACCAATCTTGGTAGCAAAGATGGGTTGATGGAATAAAGGGCACTCTAAGTAGCAGCTAAGATAAGCTATGAAGTACGGGCACTTTGGCTTAAAACCATACTACATATCTAATACATCCCTGTACTAAAGACCAGGGTCGGTCTTGACATATTTGAGGCCATGAGCAAATTATAAAAATAAGGCCTTTATTTAGTTGTAAACTAAAAATATAATTTAATCGCTACTATATTAAATGTGCAACAGAAATTTTTTGTCCAATAATTTTTATTGAACCTTTCATCAATAATAAATCCTTTTGTTTTGTTATAAGACCCCTAATAATAAATTCTTTTTTTCTTCTTTCTAGTTTGATCTCTTAAACAATCTTTTTGATAATGTTAACATTGCGGGGGTGTCTTCCGTGATCACCATGACAACTTCATCTCAACTTTTCTCCGTTCGCTAGGGCTTTCATCAGTTCTTCATGCCGATCTCTGTGGCTTTTATGAAGGGCTCCAACTTGCTTAGATCAACAGCTTCAATTGTGTTCTTGTCTAAACAAACAACTCTGATGTGCTTGAACTTGTATGGAGAGTCCCTTCATTGCTGATCGATATATTACTGATTTATGTTCCAAAGCTTGAACTGTTGAATTTGTGCTTGTTCGTAGGGAAGCAAATTTTGCTGCCGATCATATGGCCAAGTACGTGCACCATTGCACCGACCCTCTTAGCATCTTTGTTGTGTCTCCAGCTTCATTATTGGATATCATATACCGGGACATTCATGGCCTTCCACATATTTATATGAATGTTTGATGTACCAGCCTAGGCCTCCTTTTTATTCGGAAAAAAAATAAGAAATAAAAAATAGTGTAGTGGGCTAGAGATTGGAGTGGAATATTTAGAAATTAAAAAGTTTAGGGCTTTAATTTATGGGATTGAGAGTTTGAGTTATCTTTATAATAAAAAATAATCAAAATCAATTTTTTATCTTTGTTTTTTTATTGGTCATTGATGGCCCACATTATTATTTATTTTACTTATTATTCATGGCCCTAAGTTGAGGTTTTTGCGAAATATTATAACTAAAATTTGAGGCCCTTTCTACTACACTTGTTTAAGTAATTAAAATTGAGAAAAATGAGACTTTAGGCGGTCGATCGGTTCGACCTGCCCAGGGGCAGCCCTGCCAAAGACATATTAAGTACGTCTTGGGTACCTGTAAATATTTTTTCTCTTTTATTTTTTGTTATTCTACTCTCCCATCCTTTTTTATGTCTTGAGTATGTCGTTTTTTGTCCCGTTTTTATCCGTGTCTGCAACATAGAGGATAAGTATAGCACTGGTTTGGTACAAAAAGCACGAGATTTACATATGCTGATGAACTTCTCCATTTTTCCTGTCATTGATGGTAGTATTAGGAAAATCAAACATTTAATTTTACCCATTTGTGCTGGCTGAAATTTCAGGAAAAGTAAAATATAGATAGAACAGTATTTAGTGTCATTTTCTCATATCAAATCTGCTAAGTGGATATTTAACGATAAGTTCTTTATTCTATATGCATTTGAAAGGAATATGATACCCCTTTTTAACAACACCACTTTGATTCTAGGCTAACTTGAATACATTCCTTTTCCTTACTCTCTGATTTAGCAAAATGCATTGCAAATCATTTATCAATCAATTGTATTTTTTAACCAAAGGGACAAAACAAATTATTGTGAACAAAAAATTAAAATTTGAAACTTCAATTGATTTGTCTCGACTTTTCAAACTAAATCAGAATATTTTTAGATCAAAATATCTTCTGATGAATCGACCGACTTTCCGTTATTTTTTTAACGTATCTTCAAATAACTCATGCATACAATTACATCAGTTATAGAATATAAAAAAATCTTCTTCGAAAGTTTATTTGAAAACTTCAGAGTGTGAATATCCAATTGCGTTACATCGAATTAGGGTGTTCTTCACACCCATTCAAATGCACTTTCTTAAAGGTGAAATATCCTTAACAATTTAGATTGTGAAGAAGAACACATTGGTTCGTCATAACACAATTAAATACACGCATTCTAAATCATAAACAAGATAAAAGTTCTTGAAAAAAAATATCAAAAAGAGACTTTTAAAGAAGAATTTTTATTATTTGAATGTGGTATCATGAATTGAATAATACATTAAAATAGTGCTTACTTATAGGCTCGTAAAAGATGAGGATATTATATTTGAACTAAACTATGAAGTTAAATAACTAAAAAATTTAATTTATCTAAATCTTTTGATAAATAAAATAAACAATAAATCTAATCTTAAAATGAATTTAATTATAAATAATTATTAAAATAATTAAAAATTAGTAATAATAAAAAATTCATATTGGACATATTTTTAGTTGTTGTATGCTTTGTATTTGTTAAAAGTGAGTATCTTGATTCTTGAGTCTCTGATATCTGATTAAGACAACTTAAAATGCATTAAGAATGTAAATAACAACGTGTCGATTCATAAAAAGAAATTTCGACCCTAAAATGCTATCATATTAAAAAAATACAAATTAGCTGAAATTTCCACCTTAAAAATCTTCATTTTTTTACTCAAAGTAATTTGTTTATCCTCCTATGCTCCTATCATCAAGTAACATCTTCCAAGGTAAGAGATGGCCAACATGCATCGGAACCCACGGAATTTTGTTTTATTTGCGGTTCCTTATCAGTACCATTTAGGTTTCTAATTAAATAAGCAAGTCAGCAATAATCACAGAAAATGACCGGTAACATAAAACAGGATCGAGTTTAAGCAATTCAGAATCACATATTTTCATATATTTTGTAACCAAATTCATAATCATGTACTGAAACAGAGATTAAAATATGCTCCCCACACCAGCCAACTTCAGCATCAATACATTATTCCATTGTGAAGATGTGCCATCTTTGAGTTCATATAAATAGGTCCACCGCCGGTATATAGGATAATATATTTTTTTAATTGCACTATGATTTTTAGATGCTGATTGTTTTCGTCTAGTGTTTTTGAGACACTTCTCCCTCGGTTTATGCGGTTGATATTGATAGGATTGCCTTGCTTTCACCAAAATCAATGTGGAATTTGCTGAATATGCTCTCATTCTCAAAATGGTTACACAAGAGACAAGCCTAACTTGCGTATATATGATTGAACTCCAAGCCCTCAGCTTCTGCTCTTCCATATCAGTTTTTCTCTTCTTACAGGTACATTCATGAAGATGGACACTGTTGGGAGAGCCACTGGAGCTAAATATGAATGCTTGCTCTTTGGTATGTTAATCTCTTAATCTTTAGGAACAAAATCATGTCATGTAGCAGTTTTTATTTTCTCAACCATTCTCTGGTCTCGGCTTTTTCGAACAATTTTCGACTTCGGGTTTTGTTTATGATTTACAGATTTGGATGATACTCTTTACCCCTTGAGTATAGGTTTCAACTTGGCTTGCCGCAAGAATATAGAAGGTAAGGTCATAAAACATCAACATGATTGTTTTCTCCTGTTTTTATCATGGTTTAAGCAATTTGGGTTGTTTTAATTAATGGCAGAATTCATGCTGAAATACCTTGATATTGAAGAAACTGAAGTAGCAAGAATGTGCTTGGAATTATACAGGGAATATGGAACAACTATGGCTGGTTTAAAGGTGACATTCAAGTTTATTCTGTCCTAAATTCCCTTCTTCTGTCAGTTTGTTTCTAGCCATTTAGCTCTTTTTTCATGCTTCTGAAAATTTCAGGCTCTGGGTTATGAATTCGACAACGACGAGTTTCATGCCTATGCTCACGGAAGATTGCCGTATGAAACACTGAGGCCGGATCCAGTGTTAAGAAACCTACTGCTGTCGATGCCACAGCGGAAAATAGTAAGTGAACAGATGAATTCTGTTTTACTTAACCAAAAAAAAAAAACATAAACATATCTTGTCTGTTCTAAAGATGTTGGTTGATGTTTTAGATCTTCACGAATGGTGACAAGGCGCATGCGCAACAAGTTCTTAAAAGGCTGGCCTTGGAAGGTTGTTTTGAAGGCATCATATGCTTTGAAACACTTAACCCTCCTCTTCAGCTAGCTGATCTAATGTCAGCTGATAAGTCACAAATCCTCTGTAAACCCTCTCTGGAAGCATTCGAAGCTGCGATCCGGCTCGCAAATGTCGACCCGAAGAAAACGGTAGAGACGCAATCCTTGACAGTCTAACACTTAGCATAATGTAAACGATTCACGGACTCCCTTTCTTTGTTTGGTTTTTCTTTTCTTTTTCCAGATTTTCTTGGACGATAGTGCTCGAAACATAGCGAGTGGAAAAGCAGCAGGGCTTCATACAGTTATAGTAAGCAGTATATGATTTGGTTTTCGATCGCAGCACCTAGAGACTTGCCTACAAAACCATGGTTAACATGTGAGAATAATGATGGCAGGTGGGGAGCTCGACGCAGGTGGCCGATGCAGATCATGCCTTGCGTAGCATCCACAACATCAAAGAAGCAATAGCAGAGATATGGGAGGGCGAAGAGGAGCAGATGGACCAAGTTATCCAACCAGCTGCAGTTGAAACGGTGGTGCTTGCTTAGATTTCAGTTCAAGTTGAAAATGGGGGAGGCTGCCCTTGTTATATTATTATGTTGCATGGGAAGCATTCATCTTAAGCCTGATTAAATAAATGATAACTAAAGCTCCATAATATCTGCATGTAATTAGGATAAAAGGAAATGGTTATGTTATTGTATCTTTAAAGATTTATGTACTAAACCCAAACTTATGGGGTTGAAAGCCAATTGAAAGGAAATGGATTAGAATTAGTAAAATCATAGGAGAGTTTGGGAGTCATATGCACAATTAACATCTACTGTATTCACATTGAGCAGCTGGATTTGGCAAATCAAATCATCATATACAGAGGTTCCAAGCGCGAGAGAAGGATGCCGAATGTAATACCCACTAAGCGTAGACTCAACACGACCAATTTAACAAAGGATACTGAAATAATTTTTAAGTTTCAGGATGATAAAGACAGCGAAGAAAAAATCACAATGGCAGAAAAGACATACTCTTTTCATCATAGACACCACTGAGGTTGATAGGCCTTATTGAGAGGGTTGAAGGAAATGAGGCGAAACCAAAAGACCACGAGCAAGACAATCCTCGGAGAAGGAATTGCAACAGTCACTACCCTTATACGCGGCAGTCGAACCTCGCGAAGAAATAAACATTGCAAACTGGAGAAACCGGGTTAATTCAAATGCTTACAAGTAAAAATAACACTGTTTTTGATTTTAATATAATAATGACTAATTTGTAAATAAATAAACATTACTCACAATTGACAAGCATGTGAACTAAAATAAATTTATATAAACATAAATATTTTTGTAAATCAATCCTTTTCTAAGTATTTTGGTATTCAAAATAAACAAATTTGGTTAATGAGTATCGACACGACCCTGTACGTACTAGTACGATTTTTCAACACTGAATTTCAAATTGGTATACAAGTACCAGTACGGAGCTTAGCGTACCGGTACGAGATTCAAAAATTTTAAAAAGGGATTGCTTGTCAGTACCAGTACGGTGAATCTAGTACCGATACACACTAATAGCGAAATTTTTTAAATTAACCTGAGTACCGGTACGGTCATCTGTGTACCGACACTCAAGCTCCATATAAATTTTCAGTGTACGTAACGTACCAGTATCTTGTTTGTTTCCTCACTTTGTACTCATACGTTCAGTTGATATGTCGATTGTCGTTTTCGACGACGTCGTGTTAGGGGAATGATTGACTAGGTCTAGTGACCAAAAGAGTGTGCTCAAGGACGACGACCGATGGTGAAAGCATCGATGATTTGAGGTTTAAGTTTTAAAATTTTTAGGGATTTAGGGGTTGTTTTGTAAAAAGTAGAGAATTTTAGAATTTTCTGAAAATTTTAAAAAACATTTTTTCCTGAAAAATTAAAAATGTTTTTTATTCAAATAATTAAAAAAATAAATTATTGCTACATGTCAACAAAAAAAATTGGTTAATAAATTTTTAAACGATAATTAATTACTCGGCACCTTAAAATTGTAACAATATAAACTTTAAATCAAAATAACATTAAGAAGTTTAACACTAGCCCTAACTTTTCTTTTCTTTCTAAACGCCGCCACTCTCTATTTTGGTTTAAACTAAGGCCGGCTGCGGCAGCAACTTTAGGGTTGTTTTGTCGACCGTCGGCCGCTCACTTTTATTTGTTTGTTTCGTTTTTTTATTTTTCAGTCTTTTAATTCAATAAATCTGTCTTCATGACACGTTTTTCTCTACCTTTTGGTACGTTTCTCTGCTTTTTGGCACGCTTTTTTTATTTGTTTTCTATCAGGGTTGGATCTGACGTCGCCACGACTGATTAAGATGGCGCTCTTTTATCATGTTGTTGATCTCCCTGTCTCGGGCCCTTGAATCGGATACGCGATTACATCTACCGTTTATTCGCGATTGAGTTGTGGTAATGACCTTTTTGTCAACGTACGTTCACTGTAATATGCATTTGTCAATGTTGTTTGTTGATGGTTTTACCCATCATCGTCGATTTGGGGATGTTTGTATCCGTCTTTTGTTTCGAGTCTTTAGATTAGGTTTTTACCTATTCTTGTATGGTCCTATTATGATCTAGAGCCGCTAATTTAGTTTTTAGGTTTGTATATGGATTTAGATGTTCGTTTACTTAGTGGTAAACTTTCATTGTAATTTCGGATATTCTCTCGTTTAATAAAATTAGTGGATTCAATTTCAAAAAAACAATATAAACTTTAAGCATTTATTTTTAACAAAAAAATATTTTAAACACATAGAGTTAAAAAAAAGTATAGTTTGAATAATTTTTTTTTATTTAAACCAGTTTTTTTCTTTCATTTTTCTCTTTTCTCTTTTTTTTTTTATTTCACTATTCTACCAAATCAAGCAAAGCCCAAGGGAAGCTTGAGAGTCGGTAGGAAGCCCAATCAGCATAGAATTATTAGGCCGTGAGTACCATTTTCTACCGCTCGAAAAGCTGCTGTTCTTAAAAAGAAGTGGCTAATGCCTAATGGAAATCCCCTGAAAATTTCATCGCACTTGAAAAATGTGGGGCTGTGGTATTTCAACTAAGCTAAACAAAATATGCGCGCCTATCCAATTCCACTCTCACTAACTCTTGTTTCCTCCGTCGCACTCGCGCCTTTCCCCACCACCGCCCGCTTCCTCCTCAACCCACCCACCTCCGACAAAACCACCGCCCCACTTTCCCTCTCAACTCCCTATCCCAGGTTTCTTTTCTCCAGATTCAGGCCCTGCCCTTTTTGTTCCAACTCCGATTCCACCAATTCCGACACAAATGATGATGATGATGTTTATTTTGACGTTGACGATGATGGGTTTGTTCTCTCAGACGATAAGACGCAGTCATTGTCTGAAGATGGTGTTTTTATCGAGGTAATAAAGCTTGGAGGGAGTTCTCGTCGAATCCGGTCCAAAATTGGGATTGACGCCAGCCTCGATACTGTTTGGAACATTTTGACCGACTATGAGAAGTTGTCTGATGTTATTCCGGCTCTTACTGTCAGCAAAGTTGTCGAAAAGAAAGACAAATTTGCTCGACTTTATCAGGTAAATCATTTACCTCCCGTTTCTTTAATTTCCATTTCTATTTTTGTTATTGTGTCTGCCGTTTGATCTAACATAAGTTGCATGTAAATTTTGACAATGTCGTACTTATGTTTAGTTAAATTTTAACATATTGTAATGATTGATTTTGGTCATAGTTATATGGTTTGGATATATTTCGATTATAAGTCCGTTCGTTTATGTAATTATAATGTTTGATTTTGGTCGAAGTATTGATTGTAATTATAATGTTGTTTGTTTATCATAGTAATTGGTTCTGATTGTAATCATATGGATTTATTGATTGTTATTGTGACTTTAAAAAAGGGTAGGAATTTAGTGCATGTGGGTATACTCAAATGCCTGGGTGAAGCATAAAAAAATGGGTATTTTGAGTTCCTTGGATCATACTAAGGCAAAGAGATGAGGTAGAATGTAACAAGGGTGTTCACGGTTAACCAAAATACTACAACGGTTACCTAAGTTATGTTTTTAGTGCAATTAGATGATAATGTCTGAAGATAATGTGTTTTATTTACACTAAGGATAGAACCTACAGGTTAACCGTTGTAGTATTTTGCTTAACCATGGACACCCAATGTAAGTACTGGGATTGAGAATCTCTATTATTAATCTTCACTTATAGATATGGCTTATTGATGATATATGTCCCTCAACCTCAAATTTCTAACAGTGTTCTCTTTGTATTAATTACTCGATGTTTTGTCCATAAGTTGATTCATTGCCTTCTGTCATTGATGAAATTGATATAATCGTTCTGTTTCATTTCTTTGGACAGATTGGACAGCAAAGCTTGCCATTGGGTTTGAAATTTAATGCTAAAGGAGTTATAGATTGTTATGAGAAAGATCTTGAGATTTTGCCTTCTGGGAGAAAGCGTGAGATTCAATTTAAGATGGTTGAAGGTGATTTCGTTGTTTTTGAAGGAACATGGTTGATCGAACAGGTAGATAATTAATTTCTCTTACGCTGTTGAGTGCCTTTAAATCTCATCCTTCAGTTTGTTTTCCGTGCAAGTATAAACTCACATCGAGCTGTTAAAGTTTACGGAAAAGTATTTAGCTTTTAGAATAGTATAAAACCAAATAAGGATTGCAAGGAAAAGCTAAGAAAAAGTAAACCCGTTTTAGCCCAAATGGTTATTTATGCACCCTTTGGAAAACCCGGATCAACTGATAGGAAGCTCTTGTTTCCTGCTAAATTGAGACAGAATTTTGATCCGTACTCTGCCCTCAGACTTGTTTATGCCATTGGTTAGTGCTATAAGTTTGTTTACTCCACTGCAAATTACTAAACCATATAATATGTTGAATTCGTATTGGCTTTAGGTACACTTAGCACTTTCACTTGCACTTTTACTTTTGCGATTTTTGTTGTCCTGTTTTATGTTGGTGTTGCTAGTTTATTCCGAGTTCTGTGTGGTTCTTGCCCACAGTTACTTTTTCAAGCATTTTTCTCTTTAGGGTTGCATCTTCAGCAAAAAAATGACTGTTTGAACTTTGAATAATTTTGAAATTCATTTTAACGAGTAAATGCATATTTATGGATGCAAGGTTCATTATCCAAAAGCTAATGACTTTCTTACTTAACTGATGGGTTATGCAGTTTGAAGGAAAATGCAAAGGTGAAGAAGCATTTCTCGGTGAAGAATTCCAGACGACCCTTTCGTATTCAGTCGATCTTAAGCCGAAGATGTGGTTGCCTGTTCAGCTGGTTGAGAGCAGGCTTTCAATCGAGATAAAGACGAACCTTTTGTCTATTCGTGAAGAAGCAAAGAGAGTGATGAGTGCTTTGTAACTCCGCATAGCGTGATATGTACTTGGACATGTAAACTTAACAAGTATATAATCCATTGAACATGCTGGAATTAAAGAGGCTTTAAGAGTTTCAATTCCTTCCTTGAAAGTGAATAAAGCTGCCAATGTTGGGCTTAAATAATCTTTTGTAAATCATTTGCTGGGCTTCATTACAAAACTCTAAGCCGCAGCCGAAGTGCCTACATTTTCTATAATACAGCTCAGAAGAAAGAGTACAAAAACAAATGCATGCATGAGATGAAGTACTAAAACTGAAGGTTGCTTTTGAAGGACTGACCGAATTGCCAATTGGAAGGCACCACATTCAGAGCTGTTCTACTCCTTCCATTGCCGACTTGGACCCTAAAGGACAAGCTCTGCCCACGCAGATAGCTCAAGCTCTGCCATTTGGCACCCCAGTTCCTCGACATGGCTTCCCATTTATTGGTCTTGGACCCCTTCACCCATACTTTGGAGATCTCTCCAGCACCCCCAACGTTTGATATCAGCACTAGCTCAAAATAGTTCCTTCCATTGATGGTGAACGTCAGTCCTCCACTTCTCCTGCATCTAACCCTGGTACACACAACAAGTTATTCATTAGGATTCGAATCAATGCTATTGCAGTTAACAGCGGTTACGACAGTAGCGTCGCGTTACATACTTCCTGTAGAGGACTGGTACAATTCCTGCCTTGTATTTGGCAATGGTCTCGAATGCAGGTTGAGACATGTCGAAGTGTGGTCGGGGAGGGTTACACCAACCACCATTGTCACTTGGGAGTGCATAGTTAGGAGGACAGAAGTTGGTGGCGGTGATGGTGATATGTTTACCCCTGAGACACCATTGGGGTGCACTTTGTGCATCACAAACTATCCGATAGCAGCCTCCACATGACTTGCCACCATTAAACAAAACCGTGCTCACCGCAGCTGTGTTCGTTCCGTAACCATCCGTAAAGAGATTACCATACCCACATGCTCCTCCTGGTAAAACCAACATGGTAATCAATAAACATCAGTTCAAGATTTGAGATCAGCACAATGGAAGGGAAGAAAAATAGTTGCTAAAACTTACCCATTGTACCGGAAGCATCGATCCCACCATAGAATGTAGCATGGGCTGGGAACCAGACCGGAGCAGCTTCTGCTGTGCTACATTTAGTGGAAAAATATAACCCCAAAAGGAGTATACCAGTAGTTAATAGATAGGCAGTATTCATTGTTTGAAGAACGTAGAGCTAAGAATGAGTTTGATGCAGAAAATGGAGAAATCTTATATATTTATTGTTGCTCTATGATAGAAATAACATGCAAATCAAGATGTCATGCGGAAAATCTTCATTTTATATTCAAACCCATGTGACAGTTATGAGCCTTGATATTGAAATAATTTTATCAACATATGTGTGGAAAAAGAAGAGAAAATTGGGAAGATTTTGATCCATATTGACAGATCACTGCATCAATAATTATGAATAAAATACACCGACAAAATCTCACGCAGATTAGATCAAAGCAGGCTCTAATTACTATCGGCAATGCCAAGTGATTTCCTTTCAAGATGTCAATTAAATTCATTGTATTGGACAATCCGTGGTACTATATAACGTATAGTACAGTTGTGCTTCAAATGGTCAAGCAGGCAAATATAAAATTACAAGAGAAATTTTAAATAGTTTCTAGGAAGAAACCTTCTGCTTCAAATCTTGGAGTCCATTTCTTAATTACTGCAAGTCTGCAACTACGACTTACAACTAAAAGCTGATAAAAAAATTAGGGTAATTTATGTAAATAATCATTGAACTTTACTCTCAAACTTATTTTGATCATTAAAGTTTCAAAACGTTTAATTTACTCACTGTAGTCTAGACATTGAACATTTTTTGTCACACTTTCATTAACTTTTTTGACGAAGTCTATTTACCATCGAACGAAGGAGCTTCTCCAAGCTCCAAACGGTAGAAAGCTTCATCCACATGAGCGAAGCAATATACTCAGAAACGGACTCCATCTGACAATGGAGGAGGTAGATTGATGAGAGAGAAATCGAAAAATTTTTGCCCAATTCATGGGCTTCGAGGCTCTTTCTAACGAAATGGAGGTTGGATTCGGAGTCAAAAGGAGTGAGGTGAAACGACTGGTGAAACTTGGTACCGGATGACGACGACGATGACGTTGAACGGTTGAGTGACAAAATGTTCAATGCCTAAATTTCACTGGTAAAAAATTGAACATTTTAAAAATTCAGTGGCCAAAATAAATTTAAGAATATAATTCAGTGATAATTTACGCAATTTATCCAAAAAGAAATTATGCAATTGCAAACCTATAGTATCTGCACTCATATGATTGTTTTTTTAGATGCATATATAGGTTCAAACATGAATGTGTATGCATATTACTTTCAATAATATCATATCAAAATTTGTATCAACTACAAATATATTTTTTTTGATAATGAAGAACACAAACCCTGCTAACGGGGTTCAACTCCTTGAACGTCAAGGAGAATCAGTGCAGCCGCCTCCGGTGGAGGTTCCTCGAGCATTCGAGCCCCAATCGGGCTTCCACGAGCCAGCCTTGCCAAAGAATCCGCTACCTTGTTCGCACTACGCCGGACATGCCGGATCGTCACATCCCACTGATAGGCCATAATTCGACCAATAACCTGTAAAATCGCAGAGCCATGCAACGCCGATGATTTCCCTTGGAGAACTCGCGATACCTCCAAATTATCTGTTTCCAATTCAATCCTCCGATATCCTTTCAGCCAAGCCATATGCAGTCCATCATGTGCTGCCCATAGTTCCGCCACTAGTACCGAGCACACACCTAGGCTTCGCGCACAACCCGCTAGCCAGCTCCCATTCGAGTCCCTCGCAACAACTCCTGTCGCGGCCGAACCATCAGTTGTATTAACAGCCGCATCGACGTTAATCTTAACGCATTCCCCAGCCGGTGGTTTCCAACTCTCCTCTGATCCGATCCGCAGAGTACAAGGGATCATCCTCCGTGCATTTGCAGCCGCAATCTCCTCCACAAATCGGAAACATTGCTCAACAAAATTCCCCCTTTCCACAAATTCCGCATCCAAGATCACACTACACCGACGCTTCCACAAACGCCAACAAATCACTATAAAACAAGTTTGCCAATCCTGGCGAAAGGGATGAAAACCAGTTTTATAAAGGTTGCTTTTGAACCATGCACCATCATCCAGTCGCATAAACTGACGATATTCCTTGGCCGGTAAAATTTCTGCCCAGACCGTGCGAGCCTTAGAGCAATCGCGCAACACGTGAACCACGTCTTCCACCGTTCCTCCATATATACTACAGGAGCTTGATGTAGCAAGATGCCGGCGAAACCTCTCTGCGTTCGTCAAAAGTCTACCCCGCAACGCTAACCACACGAATACGCGAATTCTTTGAGGTACATGAAGCTTCCAAACTGACTTCCAATGAGTAGTCGAATCCGCCAAAATGGGTGACACCAGTGCCTTGTACGCAGATTTAGTCGAGAAATTTCGGGTCTCTTCACCCTTCCAGCCTACCGTGTCACAACCTGCATCACTAAAGGGATGGCACACAGCCGCTATATACGGCAGCACGCTGTGGGGGAGAACTTGCAATAATAAATCCCAGTTCCATTGCCCGTTTGCCGTAGTAGCTTCGCAAACTTTCATCGGTGCCGGGGCATCATCATGGCCAGCTAAATTGGCAAGGGGCATCGGTAAATTCAACCAATTATCATACCAGAAATCTGTCGTCGCACCATTGTTTATGCTCCAACAAATATTATTACGAACATCGTCCCACACATGAGATAATCCTTGCCAAATCCGGGAGCAATTCGTTCTTCGCAGTGTTCGCGGGATTTCATCACCCCAACCATACTTATTCTTGATAGCCTTCACCCACAGTTTATCCTCATTTGTGATTAGCTGGAAACCAATCTTCATAATCAGTGCCTTATTCTTGGTATGCATATCCCGAAAACCAAGTCCTCCACCTTCTATCGGTTGTTTCATATCCTCCCAATTAACAAGAGAAATACCACGAGCGTTGGTTCCATTACCCCACACAAAGTGCCGTATCATTCTCTCAAGTTCCATGCAGAAACCTTTAGGTAGCCATGTTGATTGCATAGCATATGTCGGAATTGCCTGCAATACCGACTTTTCCAGTGTAATTCGCCCTGCAATCGAAAGTGAGCGCGCCGCCCAGCCAGAGAGATGCCCCCGTACTTTATGTCCCGACACACGGCAAAAATCCGTCATTACTCTATGTAGCACACCCATTTGATCAAGTGAGGCTTCCAAGAAAAGTACAAGATCATCCGCAAAGAAAAGGTGCGAGATATCCGGACCATTATGAGCTAGTCGGATAGGTTTCCAATGGCCCTCCTCAACACATTGGTGAATTGCTTGCGATAGTCGATCCATACACAATACGAAAATATACGGGGACAAAGGGTCTCCCTGTCTGATCCCACGTGAAGGCTTGAAACTTTTTGAGAGTTCTCCATTCCAAATAATTTGCATCGCCACCGACCGGATACAAGTCATGATACGATCGATGAGATCAGCTGGCATTCCAATCAGCACAAGAGTTTCCTGAATAAAATCCCACTCCAGGCGGTTATATGCTTTTTCGAGATCTACCTTTAGAGCCATCCATGATTTCCGGCCCTTCTTCCCACTCATAGAGTGAATAACTTCCTGTGCTAAAACTATATTATCCGTTATCTGTCTAACCGGAACAAAACTCGCCTGGTTTGGCGCGATCCACTTGGGCAAAAATGGTTTAATACGATCCACAATGACTTTAGATATAATCTTATACGCCACATTGCATAGGCTGATAGGCCGGAATTGGACAATTCTTGTGGGACTCTCCACTTTAGGAATTAGCACCAACAATGTCTTATTCAATTCTTCATCAAGGATGCCACTTTTCATGAAATTAACAACCGTGTGAACAACAGCCGGCCCCACTATGCTCCAATTCCGCTGATAGAATAGAACTGGAAGCCCATCACAGCCCGGCGCCTTCAATGGCTCCATGGAGAAAACAATATTTCGGATCTCCTCTGCTAGCACAGGAAGCAATAAGGCTTGCATTTCAGCCGGTTCAAAAATATGGAAGCCATTCCTTGTATGGACAGCAGCGCATTCCCTTGTCTCCGCCGTGAATAGAGCTTGGAAAAAGCACAACGCATGCTGCCGTAACATCGCCGGGTTATCACACCAAACGCCGACCGAAATCTCCAACCTTCGCACCGTGTTTCGCCTTCGTCGGAGCGTCGCGCAAGCATGAAAGTAGGACGTATTACGATCCCCATCACTTATCCATTTAACCCGTGAGAGCTGATGCCACAACTTCTCCTCTTGAAATAGTATCGTATCAAGTTCAATTTTAAGAGCATCTTCCAACTCCAAAAGAAAAGGGGACTCTCGTTGCTCAAGTGCTAATTCAATACCCTTTAATCTTGCCAAGATATGCTTTTTCCGCTTTCCAATATGCCCAAAAGTGGAGCAATTCCACTCACTACTTGCCGCCTGAAATCGTGCAATATTAGTGTTAAGGTTCGCCGTCTCCGACCAAGTGGTTGCCAACATCCTCGGAAAATCGCTATGGTGAAGCCACGGGGCTAGGAAACGGTACGGTCTAATTCCAACACTGTCCACGCCTTCTCTTGTATCAAGCAAGATGGGACGGTGATCCGACCCCAAGCGTTGCAAGTGATAGACTTCCGAATTCGCAAACAACTCCAGCCAAAGTTTGTTACAGAGGAACCGATCAAGTCGTTGCGATAGATCCCCTCGTTTCCAAGTATATTTCGGACCAATGTATCCCATATCAATCAGCCCACTGTCAAAAATAAAATTAGCAAAATGTTGGCACACCCCAGACCGACGTTGAGACCCACCACACCGCTCAGAAATATTTGCAATAGCATTCAAATCTCCTCCAATTGCCCAAGCGTTTCCTATCCCCGGATCCAACGCTTCTAATTGCCTCCATAGACCGCGGCGCTTCAAAGCACAGGGGCTCGCATAAACAAAAGTAAAAAAGAAACGCATCTTCAAAGCTGATATGGTACAGACCGCATGCACAAACTGCGAAGACACTGCCACAACATCAACCTCTACCGATGAGTTCCACAGAATCTAAATTCCACCGGAAAATCCTTCAGCTTCAACCCGATAAGATGACTCAAAACCAGAGCGACGGATGAACCTATCGGCCTTATCCCCTCCAATTTGGGGCTCAAAAACAGCAAAAATATCTGGGCGCTTGTTTCGTACATGCAATCTAAAGTATCGGTTAAATGCAGGGTCTAACGCACCCTGGGAATTCCACAAAATAAGCTTAACCATTAAAATAAAATAAAGGTGGGGTGGGATACCGGAAATCATTCCTGCATGACCACAGTCTCTTCCGCCGAAGCCTCCCCTTCCTTCTCCGATACCGCCGCCGGCTTGCTCGAGTCCACAAGTAGTTCTTGTACATGATCAAGTTCGGATGATAGTGATGTTACCAATTCCTGAAGTGCCGGCTGTGAGGATTGTTTACTAGCTTTCTTCTTTAATTTTGCACGTGCCACTCCCGGGATGGCCACCTTATTCTTTTCTGTCCCTCTCGCAATAGAATTCACAATGGAAGAAGGTAGAACACGGCCATTCCTTTCGCGCAACACAGGCCTCTCAGACGGGTCAACTACGTGCACAACCCCATGCTTCCTGATATCCAACGTTGTGGCTGCAGGCACCACATTTTCCTTCGAAACAGCAGCTACCTCCTTTCCCCGCACATTCCGTTCCTCTGTCAACTGAGCCACCGGGGTAGGGGTGGCTTGATCCACAACCATCACAACACTTGGCTCCTTCACTTTCCGCGCAGCAGCCCGTGCTCCTTGCTTGCTGTAGCCGACATGCCCGTTGGTGAATGTTTCCACACGGGACAAAACCAAATCCCCTTGCTTTCCATGCACTGTGTTCTCATGCACAACCCCGCTGTTATCTCCCAGAATGTCCAAGGCAGCAAAACGAGATCCTTTCACCCCACCAACACCAGCACTCACCTTGCTCGGGGCCCCACTATCCATCTTGCTCACCGGTAATTTCCTACGCCTGCTCTGTACCTGCATCCAGGGCCCGTAGGTTTCTTTTGTGGGCATCGCCGGTTCTTGGTTGGCCGGAGGGGCCTTATCCGCTCCTAGCACACCACATACTTCTTTTGTATGACCATATTTGCCACAACCAAAACAAATCGAAGGCAGCCCTTCATATTCAACCACTTGTCTTTTTCCATCCACTATAATCCCACTTTTGAGAGGCTTCTCAAGATCGACCATCAAGGCCAATCGGGCGAACTTGCCCCGACAACCTTCAGACGTATTATAGTCAATACGAACTATTGTGCCCAAGGAGTTTGCAATGTGACTAAAAAGGCTTCTAGTGTAATACCTGTAGGGCAGACCCGGGATGCGAATCCACACCATAATCTTCGATGGATACTCCTTCGCCGTCGAGAAATCATGGCTCCAAGGCTGAACCGTAAGGTAGGCCCCATAAATCACCCACGGCCCTCCGGTTAACACTTTCTCACAGTCCTCCGTCAACGCAAACCGCACAAGGTAATACTCGTTGTCCAAATCAATTAACCGCATCCCTCCTTTTGGCTTCCACAGTGTCTCAATTCTGGTAAGGAGGGCCTTATAACCGATCGATTTTCCTAGTAATCGGACAACTACCGAGTTTTCCAATCTCTTATCGATCGCGGCATGAACCCTTTCAGAGAAGGAGATTTCCGGTATCGCCCCATCGGCATGCACACGCACGTCCTCATCGAGGACCACTACGTCCAGCTCTTCAATTGTGCTATCAATCACCTTTTGCGTGGATTGTCCAACCATAATATCCCGGAAAGAGGGTTTCATCCCTTCACTTCCAGCAGCAACAGATGATCACCCTCAATCAAACTCGTCTGTGGCGGAATCTGTCGTTGATCCCCTCCCAGGACCGAGGGGGGCTTGTCATGGCCACCGCCGTCCACTATAGCCTCTTCTTGCATGCCGTCACCAGCAGCCCCCTCAGCAACCGCATCACCCATACCTTCATCGCCCACAGGATCCGGCGGCCTGCCAACAGCGCCGTCCAACCCGTTGCCATTAGGGTTTATCGGTACAATAGGGTTTCCTAGAATATCGGACATGATTTTTACAATAGATTCTTATAGATTCTTAGGGGTACCGGATGACGACGACGATGACGTTGAACGGTTGAGTGACAAAATGTTCAATGCCTAAATTTCACTGGCCAAAAACTGAACATTTTAAAAATTCAGTGGCCAAAATAAATTTCACACGTGGCTTCACGTTCTTGAATTCAATTGGTTGGTAAGGGAAATTCAGCTTAATTTGTATTATAATAAAATAAAATGTGAAGAGAAGAAGTGGCGTGTCTAACATACGGTATGGTACAATATGATTACGGTGCGGCACCAACTGAAAATGTTATGAGATTTGAAATATTGAACTAAAAATGTTACACTGTTTGATAACATTTTCGGTTGGCGGTAAGTATCGAAACTTTAACTTTGAGTATCGAAACTTTCATAGCTTCTGATAACATTTTAAGTTTTTGTAAGTATAAAAAATATTATCAAAGAGTGTAACAGTTTCAGTTCTATGTTTCAAATCTTATAACATTTTCAGTTGGTGTCGCATCGTACCATGCCGTATCACAGAACTATTTAAAAAGGGCGTATCTAACATACGACATGGTACGGTGCGACACTAACTGAAAATGTTATAAGATTTAAAACGTGAAATTAAAAATGTTATATTATTTAATAACATTTTCAGTTTTTATATATTTTTAGTTGATGTCGTAATATAATATGCGGTAATGTAGAACTACCCAGTGAAGAAGCTACCCTACCTTTCAAGGAGTTTTTTACATTGTGAATTCTATCTACCAAACAAGTATCTGAGAATGATATGATACCTTTGCATGCATCGATTTAAATTTTCATCATTTCCAAACAGAAAGTACCAAAAAAATCTTAATTTGAATACATGGTGAATTGATTATCATTAGTAAACTTTTTTTAATAATATTAATTATCATTAGTAAAAAATAATATATATATATATATATAAATTTTAATTTGAATACATGGTGAATTGATTCATGATATCAACTCAACTAGAAATTATATATATAACATAGATTGAAAAATAATATATTTTAAAATTTAATAAAATATATTAATAACATTTATAGTTATAATAATATTTTAAAGTTAATGAAGTAAACATCACCTCAACCAAAAGTTTTATACCTCTTCTATATGTCCCACTTAAACTCACATGTTTGACATTTTTTTAACTTTAATTATAAATTAATTTTAATATTTTAATTAATTGAAATTTATAAAAATATATTTAAAAATAAATTAACCGAAAGTTTTTAAAATATATTTTTTATATTTTTATCAATAATAAATTTTAAATTATAAAAATTAAAAGTTAAAAAATTTGATAAAAAATATCAACATCTGACAACTTTAGTAAAATAGAGGGAGTATTTCATAGGATGGCAACAAAATAAGTAATTTTTTATCGCTCTGATTCCGACCCTGAAATCAAATGTCTACACCCGACTTGAACCCGCTCATATTTTTTAGTGTGTCACCAGCTCCGAACCCAGCCCGACTTTTATATGGATTGGAGGAAGCTATTGTGTTAAGAAAATAATAGGAGTAATGTTTATTAGCGTAGCATAAACGGTTGTTGGTTAGTGACACTTTTTTGTTTTGTTTGCATATTTGGAGAAATTGTATGTTCTTGTACTGCTTTTATATGAAGAATGAATTCTAGTTTTCTTTAGTAGCAGAAAAATGTTGTAAATTTAATTGCAGTCTGTTAATTACTTGCTTATCTATTTTGGGCGTATTATATTTGATCGAATTAACACCTGTTTTTGGTTTGCTTTGTGGTTAATTCACTTTGTAAGTTTTGGTTTCCGAGTATGCTGTGATTTCCAATTTCCTCAGACAATTTGTTGAAAAAGCTTGTTTTTTTTAGCTTTCTGACATGTATATGTATGGGTCTAGTTTCTTGAAAATTGTTTGACATTTTTTTTCTATTGTAAACCAAAGATATATTTGCGTCATCTTATGATCGTATGTATTTTTTAGACCCAGTTTCATATCGCATTGAAGTATAGCATCTTCAGACTTTAACATACCAATCTGAAGTTCTGAACGTGTTAGATAAAAAATTGAATAATAAATTTATAATATGATTTGAAAGAGAGTTTCCAACGGCCTATTAGCTCAGTTGGTTAGAGCGTCGTGCTAATAACGCGAAGGTCGCAGGTTCGAAAGCTGCATGGGCCATTATGTATTCATTTTTAATACGATGCCGTTTCATTACTGCCATTTTATC
Organism: Hibiscus trionum; assembly: GCA_030270665.1. NCBI lineage: Eukaryota > Viridiplantae > Streptophyta > Magnoliopsida > Malvales > Malvaceae > Hibiscus > Hibiscus trionum. The sequence goes on along the minus strand of BSYR01000035.1, from coordinate 15,878,279 downwards.
CTTCTACGCGCCGTTTTGTTTCATTTGGTGCCGCTTTTATCCTTTAACGCAAACGGTGTCGTTTGCCTCATTTAGCAAAAAAATAACAGCTGCACATCCGGATCCGGGTGAGTAGAGTGAGTCATGCCCTACAAATGTGAAATGTGAAATGTATCATGATAAACAGCCCATACTGATCAAAACTGAAACCAATGGGTGCTTGCAGACTTGAGACTACAGCAGTGAAGGTGTTATTTTCACTGTTAGCATTGTTGCCTTTTGCAGAATTTCCCTCCAATTCCCCTTTCAACAATACATTAGGTCAGGATTGATGCCTTTTGCAGCCTCAGTTTCTGGATTATCCAAAATGGTTTGGAGAACAGCCTGCATCTGCATGCATCCTTTAATTGACCACCCTTTCCCACTGCATTCATCAGGGTGTTGTACAATGTACATAACTATGTCATGATACCCCCCTGCTTCATTAGTTTCTCCATAACTGAACTTGCGATGTCCGCTCTTCCCATCTTCCTCCGGTCTTAAATTTAGGTGTGAGCATTCGATCGAGTCGAGTCAAAAAATTTCTAATTAGTCGAGTTTACAAGTCTTATTTTACGACTCAAACTTTATTTGAAATTTGAGTCAAGTTTTGGAGTTTTTGTACAATTTTATTTTTGTAATATGTATGTCCGCCTTACGGTTCATGTTCAGGGTGCGAGGCTACACTCCCAACAATGTCAGCTTCAAGGTTTGAAACTGCGTCTTCTCCTTGAGAGTGCAATGTTATAATACATATTAATTCTAATTTAAACGACTTTATATATATATATATATATATATATATATATATATATATATATATATTCATATTTAGTATATGTATCCGACAGAATTGAGGGACTCGACTCGAACTTAAAAATCAATATACTAAATACTAAAAATTTTGAGTTATTTAATTTTTTTATTTAATTTTTTTAAATCATATTGAATTTATGAAATTCCAAAAATTTTCACGTCGAATCAGAAAAATCAATTTTTTTAGTCGAGTTTTGTTTCCCTACTTAATTTATCAGATTATAGGTTGCTATGTATGCGGGGCACACTTTCTCATCCAACTTCATTAAGGACACCCCATGCTTCATTGATACAACCCTTAACGAAATTTGAAAAATAACATTAACTTCAAAAATGCTTTTTCTACCTTCGATCTTGTCACAAGAAAAAACAACACTAATTTTAAAAGTAAATAATTTCTTGAATGAATTTTATACTTATTCGTCCCAATAAATTTAATGGTAAGCTCGTTTAGGTTCTTTTACTTTTAAATTTTCTTACCATTTTGGATATCATTAATGAAATTTCTGAATGAATATTAAAAAACATCAATTCAATTTCTTAAAATTTTCTAGGATAGAATTCAACAAGAGAAATGAAAGCAAAATGTTGAGATATTTAATTTTGATATAACAAGATGAAAAAAGTTTTTGGACTTAAACAATATTACAAAAATAATTCTAAGTTCATTTAACTTGAAAAATATGTTTGAAATGATTTTGACTTGAGCAAATGCTTTTAAAATTGTCGAAGTGTCAAAAACATGCCTTGAGTTTTGATACCCTAACTTTGATATCGATACCCAACAGCCTGTACTGGTGCGACATGTCAAGTACCGATACACATTGTTTTTTAAAATTTCAGTATAAAATTTTGGTAAAAGTACGCTCCTTTGAGTACCGGTACGCAAAACCTTCAATGGCTAGTTTTGTTTGAATTTATTGCATGTACAGGTAGCCATTGGACGAACTATTTTTTATAAAAAAATACTTTTCAACGGCTTCAAACTAACCCCAACAATAATAAATGACCATAAACTCATTAGGGTTTAAAAAAATATTTTCAAGCAGCTATGGAACAACAAGAAAGCTGTTGTGAACATTCTTGTATAGAAAAAATTGTTTTAGTGCTTAAAAGTCTTATTTTTCATTATAGAACACTTGAGAGCTTAATTGTTATATTTGTTCAAGTGTTAGGCTTGATTGAGAGTTAAAATTTGCCAACAATTTACCTTAGAGAGGTTTTTCTCTTATTTGCTAAATTATATTTTCTCTTTGCAAGAGAGTGTCTCAAAACTTTGAGATATAATCTTTAAGGGATTGTAAGTTTTTTTCTTCTTTAAAACAAAAATAAATTTAATGGGTTTGTGAAAAATCCTTAGTGGAGAAGCTAAGATAGTAAATATGAATTTGATTTAAAAGTTGAACCATTATAAATTCTTGTGTTAAATTCTATTTTTCTATTGCTTCCACCTATTTCAATCAAAGGTCAATTAACTCCTCTCGGCATATTCAATTTATCGTTTTGAGCCCAACACAAGGCATACAAACAACTAATTTCTTAATTTGTCTCACTAAATTGCTTTTTAAGTTCTTGTTATTATAAATTAATTACAATTAAAAAAATACTTCAACTCAAAAATTGAGGAGATTTCTCACTTGAAGCGGCATGCTTCCACGTTAACGATATAAGTCTTTTTTAAGAAATCATCTCATATATTATCTCTCAAATCTTAAATTTATGAATATTTTAAAAATAATTTTTTATTCATATTTAAAAAATAATATATAATACATTAGTATTTCATATAGATAATACTCTTTATTCTTAGAAAATTAATTAATTTGAAATGATATTTGATTTATTAAGACTAATTTTAAAATAAATTAATAAATTCATTTTTAATTCATATATATTCTTATTAAGTTTGATCTAATAATAATGAAATTTAGAATGTTTTGATTTTTTTTTATAAAAAAAAAAGTTTTGGACTGAAATAAGTTGGATGTATTTGAGGAAAAAAATTGTTTGATGGGTTTATAAACTAAACATAAAAATATTTTAGGCCCACTTTTAAGCCCAAACCTAATAATTTAGTTTAGTTTTTTAAGTTTCAGGTTATAATCTATTTTGCTGCCGCCTGTCTTCTTTCTTCTTGCTCCTGCTGCAACTTGAATTCAACTTTATATTAAAGAGTAAAAAGGGAAATTTAATGGAGGAATAATATAAGATCTGCCCCTGTTTTCAACACAAATCTTTTTGTGCGAATCACTGTTGTTCGTGCAGCCACCGGAGAGACAGCGAAGCCGTAAGAATGGGCGGAAAAAGAAAGAACAATGAAAACGAAGGGGCCGAGGGAGACGAGGGCAGCAAAAACAGTAGTAAAAAGATGAAGAAGGAGAAGCGTGAGATACTTCCTTCCTCCATTAAAAACAAGGAGAAGAGATCAGCCGTACACGCCAAACTCAAGCACCAAAAGAAGCTCGACAAACGCAAGAAGCTTAAAGCTCGCGACGCCGCCGCAAAACGCGCTCTCGAGCTCGGAGAAGAGGTCTCCCTTCCCTTGTTTCCTTCCCGCCCTATGTTTTAATGGAGTAAATTGTTGCTGAAACTTTTTATTTATTATTGCAGCCTCCAGCGAAGCAAATTCCTCGCACTATTGAAAATACGAGAGAGGCCGACGAGACTGTTTGCATGCCTGATGATGAAGAGGTAAATTTATTGGTTTTATTTTCTCGGAAAATTCATTTGTATAATATTTAAAGTTTTGAAATCTGACAAGAAAGCTGTAATCCTCCCCCAGCTGTTTGCTGGAAATGACGCCGATGAGTTTAGTGCGATTCTGAAGCAAGATCGTACTCCAAAGATATTAATCACAACTTGCCGTTTCAATTCCACTGTATGCTCTTTTATCTTACTTGTTTCTCATTTCTGATTAAATTATGCATTGATATAATGCTTATTTTAGATGAATTTTTGTCTTGATGAATCTTCTGATATCTTACGTTTATGGATGGATAATATGTTATCAGAGGGGACCTGCTTTTATAAACGAATTGCTTTCGGTGATCCCAAATGCTCATTACTATAAAAGAGGAACATATGACTTGAAAAAGGTAATTCTCATGAAAATTTTCTTGAATTATTCTGTTATATGTTAACATTAGAAAATCAGGTTAGTAAGTAGCATTTAGTTTATGTTGTTTTTTGAAAGATATGTACTCATGTTACTGCAGATCGTCGAATATGCAAATAACAAAGAATTCACATCTGTTGTAGTAGTTCACACCAACCGAAGAGAACCAGGTTTTCGATTAGAATATTCGGATTGTGCCATTGGACTTTGTTTGATATGCTGGCTCTAGCTTTGTATTCTTCATGAGAACTATTGCTGACTAGTTGGTTTGGCTATTGTGTAGACGCTCTTCTAATTATTGGATTGCCTGATGGGCCTACTGCACATTTCAAGCTTTCCAGTTTGGTTTTGAGGAAGGATATTAAGGTAGAACATTGGTTTTTCTACTTTGTGTGAGATATCCTTCATTTGAATTGATGTTTCTGTTTTATCGATTCGACCTGAATTTTCATCTCTAAAATGTTGGATTTCTTGTAATGGAGTTTTTTAGTATAATAATCGTTTTATTTGCCTTGATTTTGCTCTTGTAGAATCATGGAAATCCTACCAGTCACGAGCCTGAGCTAGTGTTAAATAACTTCACAACGCGCCTGGGCCACCGCGTTGGCAGGTTGCATGCCAGTCTCTTTTATAGTGTATTACTATTTTAAATGTTTAAATTCTGCTTGAAATTGCACATTCCCTTCTTTATTGTTTTATCAAAAACTAAAACATTTTCTTGTGTAAAATATGTGCCTCTCCTTTCCAATCTTTTATTCTGCCTCATTGGGCTTTTCTGTCTAACTTTCTGTTTTTGTTGTTCTAGGCTAATTCAGTCACTTTTTCCACAATCTCCTAATTTTCGTGGTCGACGAGTTGTAACCTTCCACAATCAAAGAGATTTTATATTCTTCCGACATCATAGGTTGGCCTCATAGCCTCAGAATCCATTGCATGTTGTGTAAATGGTGATTGTATAAGTTTCTGACACTGTCTATTCATGCAATCAGGTATATATTTGAATCAAAGGAGACCAAACAGAGTGACTCAAAAGGTAAAGATGCGAAGGATACTAAGGGTGAGGGCATCAGTAAAGAAAAAGTAATCGCTCGTCTTCAGGTTTGTTTCCTTCTCTATTTCTGTTGTTAATTGTATTTAGAGGTTCTGGAAATGATTTTGCTGGCTCTGGTTTATGGAAATCCTTTTACCCCTTTTTCCAATGATTATATGGCCGTTGCATGCTTTTGTCCCGTCAATAATATGGCATTCGCAGTAAACTGTTTACTTGGCTGGAATTATTTGTTATGGTTGGCAATCTTGTCGAAACTTGCAGGAGTGTGGTCCCCGGTTTACACTGAAGTTGGTAAGTCTCCAGCATGGAACATTTGATACCAAAGGTGGAGAATTCGAGTGGGTTCACAAGGTAATTACTTGTCACCTGATTTCTAATGATACATTGGTTGTTTTCTGTGTTTTTCCTCCTACCAAACCATCTCTATCTGTATTATTGGTTGCCGGCGTTAATTCTCTCCCATCTTTGATTGGCAGCCTGAAATGGACACCAGCCGAAGGAGATTTTTCTTGTAATCTCGATTCTTCCTTATGTTGTGTCGGTCCTCAACTGCAACAATTTTCCATTGAAGAGGGAGGGAATCTACAGCAAGGAAATCAAATCAGTATTGAAACATAGTTTATTTTTTCTAACATCCTGTCTGCCCTCTGCAGTCTTGAGCTTTACTAAAGTTATATTATCAGTTTTTCTAACATGTTCAAAATGTCCTTTTTATACTTCACTCTTTTATGTATGAATGAATTGTACTTCGGATTTTAGGAAATGGACTAAATGTCATCTGCTCAATTTAATAAGCAAGTTAATGTGAAATATAGAAGGGGACTGCTGTGTGGGGGTTGTTTCCCGACTATAAGGTAGAGCATCTGCAGCATGCGACAGCTGACCAATGTCTGATTTTACTTGCTATGCGTTCCGGCTTGAACCAGTGACAATCTACAGAGTCTGTTACGAGATTTCGTTTTGAGTCAACGTGTGTAGGATTCAAAAGCAATCTTTATCGAAATCCAGAAACGATGACACTTCTTTTGGGTTATTTGGTTCCATCCTAAAGAGACCAACTCTTTGTAACAAAAACCGAAAGCTCGAAATAGTTAATGATTGAGTTGAGGCTTCAGTGGAAAAACATTCTAATGTGAGAAAAAAATCAAAGACAAAGAAAAATATTGTTAGCAATGGGACGACCAGAGTGGTAGGCCAGTCAGTGTTGTTTGGTCTGAAGAATCCATGGATTTGGATATGGATACTTCATTTTGTTGCAGTCATCAATCCATGGATATGGGAGTTGACGATGGTCGCAATGTTGAAGAGAGATCTTGAAGGCGAAGGGGTTGAAGAAGTCGTTGAGGTTTTTTTCTCAAGTAACTGGAGTTGTCACTGGTGTGAGTTTTGCAAACGAATGAGAAAAATAGAAAATGAGCTAGAAAATGGGCTGAATTTGTGTAATATTTAAAAGCTAATGGTTGAATTATGTAGAAAGTTCTAGGAGTTTGTAAGAATATTCTAGGCTTGTATAGATTTTTTTTTAAAAGTTTAATATTGACGGTAAAATTAAATTGATCTCACCATCCATTAAAGATATAAAAAGCTATAAATAAATAACCTAGATCATTTTTGAAGTTTTTTTCTTCAAATTAATAAATTTCTCTTTTTAAATATTCAATACTTTAAGTTTTCTTTTTTCTTACTTAAAACATGTCTTCAAGTAAGACGGTTAACAATGTTTTAATTTAATCTGATTAAATTCTTTTAATTTATCTCAATCAAATTTATTTGACTTAATTTAATTTTTATTTTACTCAATTTACTTTGAAAATGTTACCTCAAACTGCTCCAGATTATTTTCTCTCGATTCAATTTAACTAAATCGAATACTCACCCCTCATGCATGAAACTTGTGTAAAAAAACAAATCTAAATCCATCAAAATTTAAATTTGAAATATCGAACATGAATAATTCGAATAAAAAAATTCAACCTCAAAAACAACTTTAAACTTAAAATTATCTTTTAACCAAACCTCGTAGCTATGGCCACTCACAGAGCCGTGTATTGGGGTGTATTATATAAAAATAGGGTTTAGCTAACTTATGCATGTATGCATAGGTTAAGGTTCATTTAATATATTAAAAATTCTTTTAACCAAACCTCATACCTATGGCCACTAGATTTTATTTGAAAATAATCACAATCATTTAATGTATTAAAAACTCTAAAAGATTTTAGTGAAAAAAACACTCATTTAATGTAGTAAACCCTAAACCCTAAAACGATAGCTCTAAACTCTAAACCCTAGAACCATAAACCATAAAGCATAAACCTAAATCTTAAAACCCTGAACCATAAACCATAAGCTCTAAATCATAAACCTAAAACCTAAACACTAACCATAAACCCTAAATCCTAAGCTATAATAAATTAAATGAGAATTTTTTCAATAGAATCTTTTAGGGTTTTGTAATACATTAAATGATTGTAGTTTTTTCAAATAGAATCTTGTATTTAATGAAGGCTTTTAAATGACCCTTAACCTATGCATGTATGTATAGGTTAGAAAAAGCCTAAGGGTGCATTTGGTTCACGGAAAATATTATTACCTTGGGTAATAATCTTTTATGAAATCTTATTCCTATGTTTGGTTTGTCCTTATTCCCACCAACCCGGAAAAGATTATTACCAACAGTAGCACTTTTTTGTCAACATTCCGAGAATGTGATTCCCACCCTTCCTTCAGTTATTTGTCAATTCATGTCACTTTGGACAAAATTACCCTTAAAGTAATATTTTTTTTTTAATTTGGATCCTTTGTAGCATATGTAAATGGTGTAAATTTATTAAATAATTTTATTTCATATTGGTTTGATATTTTAATGGTTTTACACATTTAAAAGTAGTTTAATATTAAAATAAAAGAAAAAAATTCATGGCTATGAAAATTTTCGATGAAATGTCTAAATATTCTGTAATTTTTTTATAAAATTTTATTAAGAAAATAAAATAGACACATAGCATATTACAAAGAGAAACTTTGTGTTTATTAATTTTATGTTCTAATTTCGTAAAAATCTTCGTAACTTAGTGTTTCATGATACAATCAGCATCTCTTATTTATCATTTTCCTGACTTTATGTAAATTTATTATTCATTTTATTATTTCAATCGTGGTTTAATATTTGGAGAGTATATTTATTTAAAATTATTTTATACAATTAGTTTAAGATTTAAATGTTGTTACCCGTTAAATATTTATTTATTTGAATTTAATTATAAGAGTTTTAATATTAATAAAAATATATATTTCATACTGTTTATACTAATTATATTAGTAGTATGTTAAGGATAAGTGTATGAATCTTCAAGTAAATATTTTTAAAAAGTTTAACATTTTTTAAAATATATATCACAAGAAAAATATAGTAAAATTTACTTTCAAGTAATCTTATATTCCCTCAACCAAATAATGGTCATGTTTGGCAATTAGTGGATAACTGATAACGGATAACGAATTACATTAGCTGATAGCGGATAGCGGATTACATTAGCTGATAGCTGATTGCATTAGCTGATTTGACTAGCGGATTGTATTAGCTGATTGAAAAAAGTATTTGGTAAAATTAATTGATAGCTGATAGTTGTTAGATTATTTAAACAAGCAAAACAACATATAAGAACATGATTATATTTAATACTTGTTTGAATAGTTTATTAGTTATCAATATTTTGTATCTAATCAATATTAATTAGAACTATAAAATTATTATTTTTTGATTAATAATGGGAAGTAACGCCACATGTCTCGTTAAAAACCCCCTACACCTAGATGGGGGAAATGAGTACATGTGAAGTTACATACAGGGAAGACTCAAACGAAAAGAAGCAAACACATAACTCGACAAACCATCACGAGATATCAAAAGACAACAATGGTTCCACGTCCGGTGGAGGGCGAATAAAAATTCTACCACTAGAAGGCTAATTTCGTGCCAATGACGCCAACTTATCAGCAACCTTATTAGCATCACGGGGTATATACCGCGCCGAGAGATTCCAATTTCTCACAACAATACGCCTTAAGCGTTGGACCAAACCGTTCTCAACCAAGACGTTCGTTCTCCTGTTAAGGATATCCACCACCGTTGTATTATCAGTTTCGAAGTCAACGTAACAAAACTAATAATCCCACGCATAATTGAGAGCCTCATGCGCCGCCCATAGTTACGCCATAACAACCGAACATTGGCCAATATTCCTCCCAAACCCATATAATCAAGCACCCATCGAGTCCCTAATTACCCCACCTATCGAAGCCAATTTACCAGGCCCTCCAACCGAACCATCGGCATTCACCTTCACCCTTCCCATAGCAGCTAACCTCCATTGAGCCCTAGGATGATGCCCCTGCCCAGTAGTGCTCCCCACGACGCCACCATGTGGAAAGGCAAGAGCACACTCGTCCCGCAATTGCCTAGCTTCAAACACCAAGTCACGAGACCCTTCCCTAGGGGAACCAAACACCCGAGCACACCGGTCTTTCCAAATGAGCCACACAAGAGCAGCGAACACGACACACCACGCACTCTCCGGTGAGGTCCCTCGTGCGTTACCTGTAATGTTGCCACGAAACCACTCCTCAAAAGGTAGCGCGAAGAAATCTGAAACGCAGTGCGGATAGATCACACGGAGCCAATTACGCCTTGCAACAAGGCAGTAGCGTAGCACATGCTCTAAATCTTCAATATCCGCGTCACATGCCATACACTTACTAGAAAGAGTCATGTGTCGTCGACATCTTTTCACGTTGGTAAGCACCTTCCCATGCGCAACAAGCCACAAGAACGTACGGATGCGTTGCGGCACATTCAACTTCCAAATAATTTTCCAAATGCTCACTGCACTCACCATGCTGCCATTGCCCAATGCTGCATAGGCCGAGGCAGTGGAGAAACGCCTCGTCTCTTCCCACCTCCACGCAGGTTGGTCCAGTCCCAATGAGGCGTGCGGTGGCGCCACGGTCCTGATTTGCTGCAGCACCGATTGCGGTAGGACCCTCGAGAGCTTATCCCAGTCCCAATCACCAGCAGCATTGATAATTGCTGCTACTGGAATGTTATTTGGCAGGTTACCATTGATGCAAAAGGCCGCCAACGGACCATCACCCTCCAACCATTGATCATACCAGAAATTCGTACCCCAACCATCCCGGATATGCCAACAAATACCACCACAAATATCCTCCCAAATCTGACTTAACCCTCTCCACAGCCGCGAGCACCCAACCCGGTAAATGTTGAGAGGAACAACACCCTCCCATTTTTATTTGTGGCAAAGAACCTGAACCCAGAGCTTACTGTGATCAGTTATTAACTGGAAACCCACTTTCATGAGGAGAGCCTTATTATGCCGCATAAGTTGACGTATACCTAACCCTCCCTCATGCATATCGGTCGAAACAACGCTTCAACGGACAAGCGAAACACCCCTCGAACCATCTGTCGAACCCCAAATGAATCGCTGAGTAATACACTCAATAGTATCACATACACCCTTCGGCAACCAAGCTGTTTGCATAACGTAGGTGGGAATGGCTTGGAGAACAGCCTTAGCTAACGTTATACGCACAGCTAAAGACAACGTACGAGTAGTCCACCCAGCTAATCTACGCTCCACCTTATCTATGAGAAAACGGTAGGTGGCAGTTGTAACACGCTTATGAAGAAGGGGTACACCTAAATATACACCCAAGTCACTAACCAACTTAAAACCGCCATAATCAGCAAGCTCCCTACCCCTCTCCTCACTAAAATTCTTGGAAAAATAAATCGTTGTCTTCGCTACGCTCACTTTATGACCCCGAGCACTCACAGAAAATATTCAAAGTATCTTTCAAAATCCTTATCTGCTCCATTGACGCCTCAGAAAAGAGCACCAAATCATCTGCAAAGAAGAGATGCGATATACCAGGTCCATGTTTGGAAAGGTAAATACTTTTCCAATTCCCATCAGTTACCTTACTGTTAATCGCATGAGAAAGTCTCTCCATACATAAGACAAACAGATAAGGTGACAGGGGGTCACCCTGTCGGATACCGCGGGATGGGCTAAAGAAAAAAGAAAAAAATTTAAGTATGTGACTTTTCTAAACATATAATTTAATTAATAAATAAATTTAAATACACATATAAATATGTGATAATAAAAAAATTATGATTAGCTTATAAATAGGGTGAAAAAATATTTAATTTAGGTTATTTTGAGATTTTTGGTAACTGGTAAGGATAAAAGAGTCTTTACAACTCTAATATCAAACATCTAATCTCAAAAAGCTCATATTATGAGCTTTTTCAAAATTAGTGGTTTCACTCAATCCGCTATTTACCAAACAACAATATTAACAGATTTGACTGGTCAAGCCTCTAATTATGCCTCAAACCTCTAATTTCTACCCAAACCTCTCTTTACCAAACAAGGCCAATGTAATCTTACATTCCTACCAATTAAACCAAACAAAGTAATCTAATATTCCCAATAATATCTCAGGTAATGTTACATTCCGAGAATCATATTCCCAAAAGTAATCATATATTCCATGAACCAAACGGACCTTAGAAAAATATAAAAGTAGGAAATTGACATTATTTAGAAAAAATGACACCGGTTTAAAAATTAATTAAGATACTTTAAAGGAATTTGAAACCAATTATTTAACTCCGCCTATTTTTAATAAAATATGAGCTAACATTGAGCATTTTAGAATAGTAAATTAAATTTTTTGTCTCCGCCCTGTACATTATTTCATGTACTAATGGGAAAATTTTATTTTTCACAAGGTGATCTAATTTAGGGTTCTGAGGTTTAATTTAGCGTTTAGAATTTTATATTGTAAGGTTTAGAATTTAAAATTTATTGTTAGAATTTGGGATTTAGGGGTTAGAAGTTAAGATTTAAGATTTTAATTTTTAGTGTGAAATTGAAGTACATAAAATAATAACCCTATATAAAAATAAATTATTTTCGAGAAACCTTTGTATAAATTCATTGATTATTATCTGTCTTCACATACGGGCTTAAGTACACTTCCAATTAACTATATTTTGAATTCTATATCATTATTTTTCCTATAACATTATTTAATTAAAATGGAAATTAATGAATAAAAACATCTTTGCTTTTTTTGCCAAACAAATATTAATAAAATCAAAATGAAAAGAAAATTAAAACAAAGTTAGTATAGTTGTGAAAGTTCTTGTAGTATTCGTGTATTTTATCCCATTACAACAACATTTAAGATATTTAATGTTTGAAAATTTATTGATATTTTAGGGTAAATTATGCAAACAGTCCTCTGGCGATAGAGTGTTTTTTAGATCTATCAACTAAGAAAATTTACAAAATGGTCACCCGACCTAAAAAATAGCAAGTTGGTTTTTTCCCTTAAAAATTAAAGTGTGATGATGTGGTAATTAATAAAATTGATGAAATAATAAATTTAGCCCTCAATTTTTACATTTTATTTTGGTTCTAATTCTAATAAAAGTTACAAAATAAACCTAGGAAGTCACCATTGTTTGAATTTCCTTCACCAGTTAAAAGCCCTAGTGTATCTTTCTTCACATCTTAACAAGAACATCTCTTCTTCTTGAAACAACTCTTAGTATTCAAAAGTAATCTTTATCAAAATCCAGAAGCAATGACACTTCTTTAGGGTTATTAATCAAGAAGTGAATCAAGTACCTCAACAAAACAATGTTGAACAACTCTCATTCAAGATAAGGTAATTGTTTCAGAAGAACAAACTCAACAACCTTAAAAAAAACAAGTGTCATTAAAGAGGTCCACGAGATGAAGATGAAATACTATTCCAGATTATTATATTGTATTTCTTCAAGAAAATAAGGTAACAATAGAATGATAGAAAATGTTTAATCATTTTTTTATCAGACCATAAAAGTTCTAACTCTCAAAAGTGGATTGATGTCATTCAAGAAGAGTATAATTTTGTGCAATACAATAAAGTTTAGGAACTTGTCTCATTACCTTAAGGTGCAAACCAATTGGTTGTAAATGGATATTTAAAACCAATAGGGATAAAAATGATAATGTGGATAAGTATAAAGCACGTCTTGTATCTAAAGGATATACTCTAAAAGAAGACATTGATTTTGTAGAGACTTTCTCTCAAGTTTTTATTGAAAGACTCTTTCAAGATAATTATTACACTTGTTGCTTATTTTAGTTTTAAGCTACATTAGATAGATGTTAAGCTTGTTTTTTTTTTCAATGGCGACATTGAAGAAACTATTTATATGGTACAATCATAAAGTTGTGTCTTATGATACAATATCAATGATATGTAAATTAAAGAAATCTATATATGAGCTTAAGTAGGTGTAGAACTAAGGTTTTGATATAATATTTGAAAAATGTTTTGGACTAAATTGAAAAGAATTTAAAATATGTTTTTAGTCAAAAACAACTTGAAAATATGTTTAATGGTTTTTAAAGCTCTGGAATGGACTTAAAATACGTTTAAAGTGGTCAAAACCATGCATTCCAAGTGACCGTATCGATACTGTATCTGAGTGTATCGATACGCCTTGAGGTTTTCAGGCAAATAAAATTCCAGTAGCTAAAACCCGTATCGATACGGTCAAGCGTATCGATACGGTGTCTAAAACCCGTACCGATACGCTTACCCGTATCGATACGGTATGTTTTTAAATAGCCCAACGGCTAGTCGCGTACCGATACGGTGGTATCGCGTACCGATACGCCCAACGGTCATTCCCAACGGTCATTTGAATTTGCAGGACCGTACCGATACGCCAGGCATGCGTATCGATACGCATCAGCAGAAAGCTCAACGGCTATATCAGACTTTCAAGACCGTATCGATACAGGGGATAGTGTATCGATACACTAGGCTGCTGAACTGCATTTTGTGGGAAATAAACGGCTATTTTGTATCCCCAACGGCCATAAACGGCTAGAAACTCAATTTGGAGTATAAATAAGACCTCCAAGCATCAAGATTGAAAAGAGCTTCAATTGTTACAACATTATGAGTGAAAAACTTGTCTAGAGCTTAAATCGTTCATTTCTTGCTTAGACAACACTTGTGAGCTTACATTGTTAAATTTGCTCAAGTGTCTTAGGTTTTTGGGTGAGTGCTTCATTGTGCAAACAAAACACCTATTAGAGGGTTCAAGTTTGCTTCTTTGTTTATCTCTTTGTAAGAGAGGGGTTCCTTCAAGCTTTGGGTAGAAAGCTTCGAGGGTTTTGATCAAGGCTTTGGGTAGAAGCTTGATCGTTGTAAAGGGTTTCCTCCTGATCCTAGAAAAGGGGACGAATCAATTAGTGGATTGATTGTGAAATCCTTAGTAGGAAGCTAAGGTAGTGGATGTAGACCTTGGTTAGAAGGTTGAACCACTATAAATCATTGTGTATTTATTCTTTCTAGCTTCCTAAACCCTTCCACCCAAATATTCACCTCTCCACCACTTGGCGAGCGTAATCGGTTGATCGAATCGAGCGTCGAAAAACCCAACAATTGGTATCAGAGCTTGGCTCAATCGAAGGGGATTCACATCCTATTGAGAAGATCCGGCAAGCTCGATCAACATTTCACCAACCGGCTCAAAATGTCGCAATCCATCAACATACCGCCTTTCTTCGACGGAAATCACTATGCCCATTGGAAGACAAAGATGAAATTCTTCTTGAAAGCAAGAGATTACAAGCTATGGGACATAGTTGAAGATGGTCCGTTCGTGCCTCAAGGAAGCAAAGCGGAATGGAGTGCCGACGATCGCAAGAAGATGGAGCTTAATTGTAGAGCCTTGCACATGCTCTTTTGTGCTTTTGGCCCAACCATCTATGAAAAGATGTCTTCTTGTGAAAATGCCAAGGAGGTATGGGACAAGCTTGAAGTCACATACGAGGGGACTAATGAAGTCAAGGAGACCAAGATTGGGCTCCTAACCTTAGAGTATGAAAACTTCAAAATGGATCCGGAAGAAAACATCGAGAAGATGTTTGATAGATTCTCCACAATCATCAATGGTCTTAAAGGATATGGAGAAATCATTCCGGAAGAAAAGCTTGTTCGAAAGCTCATCTACTCACTTCCCGAGTCTTGGGACTCAAAGAGGACCGCCATCATCGAAGCCAAAAATTTGAAGACTTTGAAGCTTGATGAACTCATGGGGTCACTTCTTACTCATCAAATCATGAAGAAAAATAAAGAGGATGAGAAAAAGAGGGAAGCAATTAGAGCTATGGGAGAGAAGAAACTCAAGAGTATTGGCATCAATGTAAATGCCATTGCTCTCAAATCCTCCACAAGTCATCATGTAGATTCAAGTGAGGAGGATAGTGAAGATGAAGAGATGGTCCATCTCTTCAACAAATTCACCCGGTTCATGAAGAACAAAAAGGAAAAATCCAAGCATGAATCGAGGAAGAAGATGAAGGATTCCCACAAATCCAAAAAGAAGGGATCATCTTCAAAACAAGCATATGTGGCCACTTGGAGTGATGAAGACTCCACCGATAATGAAGTAGCCCACCTATGCATGATGGCCCTCAGTGAGGGGGAGGTAACTTCTAACTCATCTATTTCAAATTCGTATACATTTGATGAGTTACAAGAAGCCTACGATGAATTGGTTTTTGAATTCAAGGCTTCATTTTCGAAAAATAAAAAATTGATTTCAAAGTTGAAAACCGAAAATGATTTGCTTTCTAAAACCAATTTAGAGTTTGAAGCAAAAATTAAAAATTTTGAGCTTAAAGTTTTAAACCTACAAAATTTGCTTCAAACGATGGAAAGAGATTATCAAAAAGAAGTCGATGATCTCAAAAAGGAAAAAGATTTGATTTCCAAAGAACTTGAAAAGAAAAACAATTTTGGAAAATCAAATTTTTATGTAAGACAATCTAGTGCCCCTAGATTTTTTAATGGAAAATGTTTTAGAAGTGTTTGGGTCCCAAAAGGACTAACCACTTCAACTAAAAAGGATGAAATTGAAAAATGGATTCCTAAGGGGACTAAATTTTGTGCTACTAACGTCTATGGATCCAAAGCAATTTGGATACCAAAAATTACTTGATTGTCTTTTGCTAGGTGTGATGGAGAATGATCAACAAGTCAAAAATTGATGGGGAGCTCCATGCACACAAGGAAGAACACTTGAAGAAGGAAGGCTTCACATCCTCCCTTGGGTTCAAGTGTTGGTAAAAATCTAGTTGTCTTTAATTTTATTTGATTTATTTTTTTAATTCAACTAGATACGCTTATATGTTGGACTAACAATTTGATGATGCCTTGAGTAAGGGGGAGCCGATTTTTTAACAAAAACCAAAATTTTAAGTATGTCAAAATTTTTTTTGGCCTCCTATGTTATCTTGAACTTAAATGCTATTTTAAATTCTTTTTGATATAACAAAAAGGGGGAGAAATGGTTTTTGAAAGTTTTTTTTTTTTTTGAAAAATTGATTTTTCAAATGAATAAGGGGGAGCTTTATTTTGATTTCAAATCCTTAATCTCTTATTCACATTTTTAAAATTAAAGGGGGACCATCCCAAACAATTTTTCAAGTTGGTTTTATTATATCAAAAAGGGGGAGATTGTAGAACTAAGGTTTTGATATAATATTTGAAAAATGTTTTGGACTAAATTGAAAAGAATTTAAAATATGTTTTTAGTCAAAAACAACTTGAAAATATGTTTAAGGGTTTTTAAAGCTCTGGAATGGACTTAAAATACGTTTAAAGTGGTCAAAACCATGCATTCCAAGTGACCGTATCGATACTGTATCTGAGTGTATCGATACGCCTTGAGGTTTTCAGGCAAATAGAATTCCAGTAGCTAAAACCCGTATCGATACGGTCAAGCGTATCGATACGGTGTCTAAAACCCGTACCGATACGCTTACCCGTATCGATACGGTATGTTTTTAAATAGCCCAACGGCTAGTCGCGTACCGATACGGTGGTATCGCGTACCGATACGCCCAACGGTCATTCCCAACGGTCATTTGAATTTGCAGGACCGTACCGATACGCCAGGCATGCGTATCGATACGCATCAGCAGAAAGCTCAACGGCTATATCAGACTTTCAAGACCGTATCGATACAGGGGATAGTGTATCGATACACTAGGCTGCTGAACTGCATTTTGTGGGAAATAAACGGCTATTTTGTATCCCCAACGGCTATGAAACATCCCCAACGGCCATAAACGGCTAGAAACTCAATTTGGAGTATAAATAAGACCTCCAAGCATCAAGATTGAAAAGAGCTTCAATTGTTACAACATTATGAGTGAAAAACTTGTCTAGAGCTTAAATCGTTCATTTCTTGCTTAGACAACACTTGTGAGCTTACATTGTTAAATTTGCTCAAGTGTCTTAGGTTTTTGGGTGAGTGCTTCATTGTGCAAACAAAACACCTATTAGAGGGTTCAAGTTTGCTTCTTTGTTTATCTCTTTGTAAGAGAGGGGTTCCTTCAAGCTTTGGGTAGAAAGCTTCGAGGGTTTTGATCAAGGCTTTGGGTAGAAGCTTGATCGTTGTAAAGGGTTTCCTCCTGATCCTAGAAAAGGGGACGAATCAATTAGTGGATTGATTGTGAAATCCTTAGTAGGAAGCTAAGGTAGTGGATGTAGACCTTGGTTAGAAGGTTGAACCACTATAAATCATTGTGTATTTATTCTTTCTAGCTTCCTAAACCCTTCCACCCAAATATTCACCTCTCCACCACTTGGCGAGCGTAATCGGTTGATCGAATCGAGCGTCGAAAAACCCAACAGTAGGACTCTCATTAATGAAATTATAAATTTCATGTTGATTATCTCATTCGGTTTTGAGATAAATTTGGTTGGCACTTGTATATACTACAAGTTCAGTGGGAGTAAACCAAGTGACACTCATATTGCTAAAGTAGATAAGTATTATCTTGCTCAATGCCCTAAAAGTAACCTCGAAAATTTAGAAATTTCAAAAGATTCTCTATACATAAGCTATTGAGAATCTAATTTATGCTTAAGTATGTATGCGTTCGGAAATTGTGTACATTGTTGGAATGTTAGATAGATATTTAAGAAATTCTAGTATGGACTATTGGATAGCAGCCAATAGAGTTATGAGATATCTTTAGAGAACAAAAACTACATGCTCACATGTCGAAGTTCTGGTAAGTTAGAGATCATTATGTTTACAGACTTCGATTCTAATAGAATATTGATGCAAACGAATTTTGTCACATAAACTGCTAATTTTAGATTGAATAAAAAGACCACTTTAGTTATTTTGTGACAATAAATATGCATTCATTTATTCTATACACAATAGGAATACTTCAAACTTGAAGCACATAAATATTACGTTCCTAGTTGTTAAAGAAAATTCAGAGTGTTTGTGTGTTTAAAGAGCATGTTGGTACAAACTCCATAATTGCGCGCATATTAAGAAACTGTCACCCTAAGTCTTTCATGAGCACTCTACTCATGTAGGTGTAATGTTATTTAAGGATATTCGGTTTTAGTAGGGGTTTGTAATTTTGAAAAAATGCTCATTCGGTTTAGACACAATTTCAGTTTCTTCAGTTTAAAGTTATTTAAGATTATTTTCTGCAGAAATAAAGTTTTTTTTAGTTTATGCACACTCTGAATTCAGTAAAGTTGATCTCACTAAGGTTTAAGAGGACCAGTTGGAAATAGACATGTATGGTTCACATTTCATGTAATTTTCCATGCTACACATCCATGATTGATCTATGTCATTTGACTATATTTGTATACGTGACCATTGATGGGTCCAGTCATGATTGATATGGCGAAGACCGCTTTGATCCTATGTGGATATAGTTGATGGACGAGATTGTTATAGAATACCTATTATATAATAGCAAAATTTTGAGCTCATAAGGTTGTACATTTATCAGGAAACATATGTTGCCCAAGTGGGAGATTGTTGGATTAAAATCCGTAATTGTGGGCACATATGTAAAATGTATGTTGCTATTATAAAGTATGGCACAAAAATAAAGTGACCAATTAAGTTAAGCGTGTCATAGGTATTAAAATGTCATGGAAATAAAAGTGTAGATACCATAAGATATATTTATAATTCAATGAGGGGCAGAGTTATAAATATTTAAGAGTTTGATTTAATAATCAAATATATAAAGAGGTAGTGGTCCCCAAGAAATAGGTTAACTTGTTTTTCTCTCCTTCCCCGTCAGAGAGTTTTACGTCAAGAGATAACCTATCTTCTTGGAAGATCAATACCAAAGTTTTGGGATTTTCCCATCAAGATTCAAGATTTTCAATCTATCAATGAATTCAGGTACGCTTCCGCATTCAGTTTATTCAGTTTATTGTTCTTGATGATTTGACATGATAGATCTTGGGATTTAGATTTCATATTTATTATTATTTGGTTCTATCAATGAGTTGAAGTTTCAGTGAAAGACATTCTAAGGTGGGATTCAGCTGTGAGGAAAAAAATCAAAGACAAAGGAAAACATTGTTAGCAATGGAAGACCAGAGTGATGGGCCAAGCAGTGTTGTTTAGTCTGAAAAATCCATGGATATGGATTTGGATACTTCATGTAGTTGCAATCATCAATCCATGGAAGTTGACGATGGTGGAGATGTTGAAGAGAGATTTCGAAGGCGGAGGGGTTGAAGAAGTCATTGGAGGTTTTTCCGGAGAAGTGATTGGAGTTGTCGTTAGTGCGAGTTTTGAAGACGAATGGGAGAAATAGAAAATGAGTTAGAAAATAGACTGAATTGGTACAATATTTAAAAGTCAAGGGTTAATTTTTAGAATTAAGTTTAAATTATTATGTAAGGGTTGAGAGCTAAATTTTTTATTATGTTAATTTTATTAAATGATTTGTCATTTCTGTCAATTTTTTAATAAAAAACATTTAATTTATTTTTTAAACTCAAATAACTAGTATTTTATAACTTTTCATAAGTAAGGTCTCAACAAAAAAAAAAACTCTAAAATCAAGACTATTTACATACATTATTTTTTGGGTAAACTATACCAATGACCACCAAATTATAGGGTTGGTGTCGATTTGACCATTATATTTTTAATTGTGTCAAATATACCACTTAACTATTTAAATGGTTCCAATTAAGCCATCTGCCGTTAAAAAAACGAAAAAGTTACGTAACTGTTAAAAAAATTTGTATAATTATACATTTGGTCCTCTATATTTATACAATATATCAATTTAGTCCTAATTTTAATCTAATAAAATAAATTAATTATTCAATAAGATGGTGACACGTGTCACCACCTTATTGGAAGTCTTTAATTATTTTTATTTAATTTATTTAATTAATTTTCTACCTCCAATCAGGTGGTGACACGTGTCACACCCTATTGGAGAAAAATGTTAACATAGAGATTGCTTCCAAAAGGAATCAAAACTGGGACTTTGGAATGCAAGGGGTGAGTGTTTGTCACTAGGCCAAGCACTTTTTTGTATTATGAGATACAATCTTTGATATATATTTAAATATATATCAACTTTGGAAATAAGCAGAGCTGCTTGCGAATCTCTTCGAGATGAATATCAGTAATCGAGAGATCATGTGAAGGCGATACACAAAAAGCAAGCGCTTCCGCATCGCAACACCTGCTCGAACAAAATCTTGATCTCTCGCAGCAACACCTATCGTCGCAATCCTTGACAAAGCTGAAAACGCCTCATCTACGTTGATTTTTATTCTTCACTCAGTAGGCGGGCACCATTTTAGCAACGAACAAAAGTTGGACCACAATTCACGCAAACATTAGCTTGCCCAAAATCAGTTTGTACAATGGCCGAATTTGCTGCAGCGAAGGATGCTGGATGTTAAACAGTAGCATGTATTCTCTTGTCATAACTTTCAAATTCGATTGTAGATACATCCACTGCGATGTCATAGAGTATAAAACAGCAGCAGAGCAGAGTATCTACAATTGGATTCCAGATCTGCTGCTTACTCCAATGTGAGTACTCGGTCTATCTTTGAATTTTGGCTATTCGATTTTAATTTTGGGAATCATTTTTTGCTGACATTTTTTTGTTCATTTTGTTTTGCAGTGCGCTAGCAAGCCATCCTGAATTCCTGATATTACTTGCTGAGTCTCGAGACTTCCTCCATTGACACCACAATGGCTGTGTTTGCAATTGAATTTGATGAAAGGAGGCCGAGATTTCCTCTATTGACATCACAATGATTGTGTCTGCAATTGAATTTGATGAAAGGAGGCTCTAGATTTCCTTTTTGAAGTTTGAACTGGTGTTCTTCAACCATTCATGGAGCTTTGAATATCTTAGGTATGGGTGAGATAGCATGGTTTTTTT
Source organism: Hibiscus trionum (assembly GCA_030270665.1). Taxonomy (NCBI): domain Eukaryota; kingdom Viridiplantae; phylum Streptophyta; class Magnoliopsida; order Malvales; family Malvaceae; genus Hibiscus; species Hibiscus trionum. Next base: position 15,856,915 of record BSYR01000035.1, on the reverse strand, counting down.
TTTGTGTTTTTTAAATGTTCTAATACTAATAAATTCAATGTTTACTTTTAGTGATGCAATCTTTAATCGAGCTGGAAATATTACCAGACAAATGGTCCATTAAGAGAATTCTTTAGCAAGTCCAACACAATGGTCAAGCTAGGAGATTTAGAATTTCTCTATTACCTTCTCCTTTGTTAAGCGCTGTAATGATTGACTTTAAATATATATTAAAGATTGTATCTTATAACACAAAAAAGTGTTTGGTTTAGTGGTAAGCACCTGCCTCTTGCATTTCAAGGTCCCAAGTTTGATACCTCTTGGAAGCAATCTTCATGTTAATATTTTTCCACCTCCAATCAGGTGGTGACATGTGTCACCATCTTATTGAATAATTAATTAATTTTATTAAATTAAAATTAGAACTAAATTGATATATTGTATAAATATAGAGGACTAAATATGTAATTATACCAATTTTTTAACAGTTCCGTCAACTTTTCCGTTTTTTTAACGGCGTGTGGCTTAATTGGAACCATTTAATTAGTTAAGTGGTATATTTGACACAATTAAAAATATAGTGGTCAAATCGACACCAACCCTATAGTTTGGTGGTCATTGGTATAGTTTACCCTTGTTTTTTTCCGATTAATTTAAGGTGATTACAATGTAGTATTTGTTCATATATTTTTTTAACTTTTTGATAGCATCACACACCTTACAGAAAAAGTTGTTCGAACCCAAATATCTTAGATATTATACAAACTTTTAACATTTGTATATTTATATAGGGTAAACTACATAAATGACCACCATACTATTGGTAAAGTCGCGATTTGACCACCTTACTTTTTTTCTAAGCTATTAAACCACCAAATTATTTAATTGGTTGCAATGTGACCACTAGCCGTTAAAAACTAACGGAAGGGGTGACGTGGCAGTTAATAAAATTAGTATAATTACACATTTAGTCACCGCTATTTGTACATTTTATCAATTTGATCCTAATTTTAATAAATAAAATAATTTTATTATTTAATTAGGCTACTACACGTGTCACCGTATTATTGGAGGACTTTATTTATATATTTTTAATTTAATAATTTTTATTTTGCTCCTCCAATCAGGTGGTGACACGTGTCACTAGATTGAATGAGCAAAACTAAAGAAAGAAGCAACTTGCTTCCAGTAGGGTTTGAACTCAGGTTTATTGGGTTGAAAGTGAGCATAGCTACCACTAGGCCAAAGCTATCCTTGTGATGCATTGTACAAAATTTAATATATATCTTTGGCCTAATATGAGAAGAATAATATTGAATCACAAATCAAAATCCAAGGCACGTCAATCTGAAAAAGACAAACCCACGTCTAACATACGGATTTACACCAGAGATTTCACATGGACATTATCCTATGCATACAGTTGAACCTGAAACTACAATTTCTTCACTTCCTCCCACCAACCATACTTTGTGTATTATTGCCTGACAGGTTGGGCGATGTACTGCTGCTCGTTGTCATCTTATGCCTTCCATCGGCATTTCCGAGCACATTCAAATCTTCAAACAACCGGTATGATGGGATAAAGGGCTTTTGCCCTGCAGCAGGAGCGGTGTTCATAGGACCGCTACTTGTCCAAGCATCTCCGTTGGTTCCCCTTGCGGTGAATGAATTATGTTGCAAGGGTATGGTAGTTGTGGGAGAATTTGATGCGACAACATTTGCTCCGGGAGTAGAAAACATGTTTGCAGCAGGACGGTGATTTTGGCTGCTGAAATAACCAGGAGTAGCAGCCCATGGTGGAGGGGGATACCCATATTGAGGCTGAAAATATGGTTGATATTGAGGTTGTCCATACGGTTGGTTTTGAGTTGCGGATTGTGCCTGGGGTTGATGATGAGTTTGCTGTTGTGAGGAACAAACTAAGATATATATTAGTTTTTGTACAATGCATCACAATGATAGCATTAGCCTAGTGGTAGCTGTGCTCACTTTCAACCTATTGAACCTGGGTTCGAACTCTATTGGAAGCAAGATGCTTCTTTCTTTAGTTTTGCTCCTTCAATCTGGTGGCACATGTCACCACCTGATTGGAGGAGCAAAATAAAAATTATTAAATTAAAAATATATAAACAAAGTCCTCCAATAATACGGTGACACGTGTCGTAGCCTAATTAAATAATAAAATTATTTTATTTATTAAAATTAGGACTAAATTGATAAAATGTACAAATAGCGGGGACTAAATGTGTAATTATACTAATTTTATTAACTGCCACGTCACCCCTTCCATTAGTTTTTAACGGCTGGTGGTCACATTGCAACCAATTAAATAATTTGGTGGTTTAATTGCTTAAAAAAAAAGTAAGGTGGTCAAATCGCGACTTTACCAATAGTATAGTGGTCATTTATGTAGTTTACCCATTTATATATGTTTTATATCATATTTGAACTATTTTAATCATGTGCTAAAAAGTAAGCAGTGCATGTGCAACTACCTTTCCCTTAAAAAAAATCTGCCTTTTTTCATTATTTTCCTAAATCTATGTGGCTGCTCTGCTCCCATTAAAACACGGCAGTAAAGCAAACACTTTTCCCCCCAAAATTCTTCACTTGATTCAGTTATTAAAATATTAAAACTGTGTCGGAAAAAAAATCAACCATTAAATCATTCATTTGAATATAAAGAACAAAAGCAGGTTCTCATATCATTCTTAAAATAGGATGTTTGACGGGTTCAGTTGTTGTCTCCTTTGAATATCTGGTCAAATTCAACCCGAATTCCATTGGAAAAAATAATTAACTATAAATAAACCAAGAATAAAACAAATTAATGCACCCTAAATCAAAGTGGAATGTTCTTTGAATTACAGTTAAGACACAAAGGTGACAGTTAAAATCAGCCCCAAAAAGTGATACAGCCTAAGCGGTTTCCAGGTTAGGCAAATCCAGCTGTTTACTTTCCCCCCCCAAAACACGATAAATAAAGGTGAAACCTTGGGACCCCATTGTTTTTCATTGTAACAAAGCCAAAAAACGGAGCCCCTTGAATTCCTTCAATCACTTTCTTCTTCAACTTTTGCATATATAAATCACAAATTATCTCCACCAGATTAATAATACATTACTCTGTCCACAAGGCCTGAAAATCTAAACTTCAATTCAACCACCCTTTCTGGAAGGAAAAAAAAACCTTTCTTTTTTCCCTTTTGTCATTTCCTCTGTTCTATTCTACTTGCTCACGACAACAATTTGAAATGGTATGTGGGAATTTGGAATGTTTATGTTGTTTGGGACTTTGGGTTTTGTTTCTCTTTCGATTTTGCTGATGTTTTGTTTTTGTGTTTGAAAAAAGGTGATGTTGGCCAGTTTTCTTAAAGACCCTGAATTTGCTAATGTTGATTCAAGTGAAAACGAGTCTGTTCCTTGTAAAGGAACGATTTTGAGGACTAAAAGTGGTAAATTTGCTTCATCGACTTCGGAGCCTTGCGTTTCTTGTACCACCTTCAACATTCTGGCTCCTATCTATAAGCGATTGGACCAGCAGGTGATTTCTTCTTCTCTTTTCCCCTGATTTCTTTTCGTTTGTAAATTTTGCTAATTTTCATGTTTTTTCTGGGTGATTATGGAACAGAATCAAAGTGTACGTGAAAGTGATTTTCGAGCATTTTGGTTGTCTAGAAATGAGAGGATTGTTGATTGGTTGCTTTATGAAAGCTCTTCCATTATATGTCTCCAGGTGGGTTTCATGTGCCCTTTCCTATTATTAAATATTAAGAGTCTTAATTTCAAACATGATGACATAAGCCTTGTCTTTAATCTGGTTTTTGGTTCAATGACAGGAATTTTGGGTTGGAAATGAAGAATTGGTTCAAATGTACGAACAAAGGCTTGGTGCTGCCGGTTATGACACCTTTAACCTTGCAAGAACCAACAACCGAGGAGATGGTACATGCTCTTTTAACTCTTTTCTTCTCATGTTGTACGCAAATTTTATGATTTTTTTTGTATGCTTTCTTGACATCAAGTAAACTAAGCTTAAATAGACTGACAATCATTCGAGAATCCGATTGTTCGGCACTAAATTTTGTGCAATTCTTTGTATTCACTAGTTATTAGTCTCAGGCATGAGAACTTATTGTGCTTTACTCCCACAGGTTTGCTGATTGCTGTACACAAGGAGTACTTCAGGATTTTGAATTACAAAGAGTTGCTCTTCAATGACTTTGGAGATCGTGTTGCTCAATTGTTACATGTTCAATCGGTTATCCCTTTCTCGCAGAATAAGGACGATGATACCGAACAAGAGATTCTTATTGTGAACACACACCTATTATTTCCTCATGACTCCAGTTTATCCGTCGTAAGATTGCACCAGGTAGATGTTGTCTTCCTCTTGAATATGTCCTTATATGACACCGGTTTCTGTTTCGGTCGGACAATACTTAACTCTTTTTATGGCATTCTTTGCTTAGGTTTATAAAATATTACAGTATCTCGAAACATATCAGAGAGAAAACAAACTCAGCCAGGCTCCTGTCATACTCTGCGGGTATGCATAATGTTTAGTTTTACTTTTACTGGCTGATGATTTCCTCGGAGAAGCGCATTCTAATCTGTTTTGTATAATGTTATTGGTTCATGCAGTGACTGGAATGGAAGCAAACGCGGGCATGTTTACAAGTTCCTCAGGTCCCAGGGATTCGTTTCATCGTATGATATCGCTCATAAATATACAGACAGTGATCACAAGGTTTGTATATTCGATTTCGTATTTTAGCATCTCTATATCAATATACCGCCGTATGATTAACTTGTGCGGTTTACTGATAACATGTTGGCTCTATTCTCATCTGTGGCAGTGGGTTAGCCATCGAAATCATAGAGGAAACATCTGCGGTGTCGATTTCATATGGCTTCGTAACCCGAACAAGTCCATAAAACCATTGAAGATAAGTTGGGCTGAAGCAGCTTTCGGAATAATAAAGGTTAGTTCAGCAGTGTCGTATGTCTTTCTAGCTTATAATATAGCTTATTTAGCTCATATCACAAATTATCATATTAGTGACATTTAAAATTTAATTTCCATTTTCATGGTTTCAGTATCAACTTCAAAAGGCTTCATTGGACGAAAAAGATGCTTTCGACTTTCTAAGGGGCGACAACAATGACAACTACATAACTTATTCGGCTTTCTGTGATGCACTTAAACAGGTACTTTTCATTCACTTCCTTGGTATAATTATTCGAATCGGAGTGATAAGAATAGAATTCTCACCTTTCCCTAACCATCTACAGCTAAATTTAACCGGTCTTCATGGACTAAGTTTCCAGGAGACGAAAGAGCTTTGGGTCCAAGCCGACGTCGATGTAAACGGTGTTCTAGACTACGAAGAATTTAAGGTTTGTTACATCCCTAGTTTATGCATTCTACTAGCTATAAATTTCCTTTGTGATACGGCCTATAAATCGTTTGATGTGCCGTTTCACGAACTTCTACTAGTGATCGAATTGTAACTAGTTTTGATCAATGTAGTAAAAGGGTTAATAATTGGTTGGCATTGTTGCTGCAGAGAATTTGGAACTCTACATGTTCAGTACATATGGATGAAGATAACAACTCGGAGGACTCGAATGATGGCGCCACGAAAGAAGCTATCGGACTTGCGGTGAAGAATGCGATCCTGTTCCCCCGAGAAGTGGAAAGGGGGATATGGCCTGAAAACTACCATCTGTCCGATCATGCCCGACTCACTGCACTGTTCTCACCGGTTAGGCTAAGGAGTTCAAGGCAAAACCTATAGCACAAAAAAGAAGACAACATTTGTAACACAATATAAACAAAAGGAAAACAGAATGTAGTTTTGGAAATAGATTTTTTTGTATAGTTGATGGAAGTTGATTCTTTGATTCTGTTTTAGTCATTTATGGAAAACAAACATCAAATATAAGAAAATGGAAACGCCAGTTAGGTTAGGGCAACCAGATTTTTCAAGGAATTCTTTTAATTTACAATTTTCCAGTGTTCAAATTCATAGCTGGTGCAGGGCAGCAGGGTTGGGTGTGTAGTTAGAGCTGAGCCGAGCCAAACTAATAAAAATTGGGGCCGAATTATGTGGACCGGGTCATGGCCCCAAAATTGGAAAATAATATTAGGGTAAATTACCTCAGTGGCCACATAACTATTAGGACGTGCCTATTTTGACCACTGAACTATAGAACTCGTCAATCAGACCACCAAATTTATTAAATCAACCTATTTTGACCACCGCCGTTAAAACACTAACGTAAGAGTGACGTGGCCGTTAACGAAAATTTATAAAATTATACATTTAATCCTTATTATTTACTTATTAAATCAGTTTGATCTTAATTTTATTTTAATTAAATAAAATTAGTCAAGCCAATCAGATGATGACATGTGTCATCACCTCCAATCAAGTGGTGACACCACCAAGTTCAAAAAAAAAATTAAAGAAGAATCAAGAGTGACATTAGGGTAGTTTAAACTTGGGACCAAGGGGATGAATTTCAATGTTTTACCACTAAGTCAAGCTATTAGTGATATTATTTGCACACTTTAATATACATATCTTATGCTGCAGTAAATGTTAAAGGAGAATTAAAGAAGAATGAAAAGTGACATTGGAGTGGTTTGAACCTAGGACAAAGAGGATAAATTTTCACACCTTTATCACAAAGCCAAGCTGCTATTAGTGATATAAATTGCAAACTTTTATATATATATATCTTATACTGCAGTAGATTTAGAGAAAAAAGAAGTAAAATGGTTGAAAGGAGACTCGAACTTAGATCACGTGGGATGTGTCTAATCACACAAATATTAGATTTAATTAAAATATGAAAATTATTAAATATTCGATTAAAAGAAAAAAAATACGATTTAAAATATTCGAATATTTTTTCTTTTTCATATTTAAATTGAATCAATTATCTATTAAAATATTAAATATTCAATTTTAAAAAATATTTGATTTAAAGAAAAAGAAATTTTATTTAAAAAAAGTATTCAATTTTTTAAAATTGAATTTAAAATACTTTAAATATTCGAATATTTTAAATATTCGAATACTTTTTAAATCAAATTTCTTTTCTTTTAAATCAAATATTTAATATTTTAATAAATACTCACTTTAATTTAAATATGAAAAAGAAAAAATATTCGAATATTTTAAATCAAATTTCTTTTCTTTTAAATTGAATATTTAATAATTTTTAGATTTAAATTAAATCAAATATTTGTGTGATTATACACATACCAAGTGATCTAAGTTCGAGTCCCCTTTTAACCATTTTTACCTTTTCCCCTAAATGTACAGCAGAATAAGATATGTATATAAAAGTGTGCAATTGTTATCATTAAGAGTGGTTTGGCTCAGTGGTAAAGATGTGGGAATTTATCCTCTCAGTCCTAGGTTTAAACCACTCAATGCCATTTTTCTTTAATTTTCTTTTAAGATTTACTCCAGAATAAGATATGTATATTAAAATGTGCAAGTTATAACACTAACAACCAGCTTAACTCATTGGTAAAGATGATGTAATTCATCATTTTGGATGGTTAGACCTAGGTTCAAACCACCATAATGCCACTCTTGTTCTTCTTTAAATTTTCCTTTAACCAAGTGGTGACACGTGTCACCACCCAATTGGAGGAAAATATATTAAATAAATAAAATTAAATTAAAATTTGAGTAAATTAATCTAATTGGGTGATGACACGTGTCATTATCTAATTGGTTTGATTTATAAATTTTCGTTAACGGTCACGTCACCCCTCCGTTAGTTTTTTAACAGCGGTGGTCAAAATAAGTTAATTTAACCAGTTTAATAGTTTGATTGACAAGTTCGATAGTTCAGTGGTCAAAATAAGTACACCCTAATAGTTCGGTAGTCACTGGGATAGTTTACCCAAAATGTTACTGACCAACTTTCTTGAAATTTTTAAAATTTTAAATATGTTCCTTCAAAATATTTTGTACTCATAACATTATTAAAATTTCAGACTCATATAATTTATATGTATTTATAAATTAAATTAAATTCATATTCTCATAGTATAAATTTTATATATACAATTTTTTTTGAATCTGGATTATATTCAACAGCGAAAGGAATACAAAGGAATCACACCTTTTACAAGATAAATACAATGCGGAACAAAATAATAAAATTCTAAAGGTGTGAAAAACGTTAAAATACCAGACCTAACACTGTCAGAAGAAATCTTCTGATAAAAATCCAAAAAAACTATAACTTTGCCTTGAGTGCTCTTTGAATATAGCAAAAAAATTTCTGCTACTTGTTCTTGGCATGTCGGTACAACCACAAAAGGGAATCATAACATGTATAGAACGACCTCCTTCGCTGAAAAGCGCTCGTTGATACTCATCACTCGAACGTGTAACTGTCAAAAGACAGACTACTGTCATGAAGACAGACAAAAACTGCTAAAAAGCAGACGAAAGAACTGCCACCAAGCAGACAAAAGAACTGCCATAAAAGCATATTTGAATAAGAATCCGACAAAGTAGAAGAAAAACAAGAAACAAACTTGAAAAACGAAATATTCATCGAAAAAGATGAATTTTATTTATGTACAGAATCAGCCGAACGACCAAAGGCCGCCGTCGGTAAAAAAATGATGAAAAAAAAAGAAAGGTTTAGAGAAGTTTTATAACCGCCTCAGAGAAAATGAAGTGGAGAAGTAACTTTTATATTTAAATAATCATAAACGTGTTAATTTAAATTAATGTTTTAAAATATTAATTTATTCCACAAGTAAAATTTTCAAAACAAATAAAATATTGATACAATGTAATCGAGATATACATAAACTTAGTCTTTCCTTGAGTTTTTATTTTAAAAGTATTTTTATTTATTATTTCTCAAATTAGTACTCTTTTCATTTTCTTCTATTTTTAGACTATTTTCAAATAAAAATGAAATAAATTAGAATATATTGAAAGAAATCAAAACTAGATCTTTTAGGTCTACTTTATTTTACAAGTTGATAACTGCTACTATATTTTTATTTCATTTTCTTTCTAAGAAAACCTTGACGAAAGATTTGTCGAAAAATATGTTATAGACTGACATTTACTTCATAAAGTCGTATATAAACAATGGCAGAAGATGGTATGTCATGGCAATGGGCAGGAAAGTTAAGAAATTAGGGGAAATTGAAAAGGAATTAGGGCACGAAGATGAAGTGATCGAGAAGGAAAAAGAGGGGAACACGGTAAAAGGGGACGACGTCGTCTTAGTTACAGCCAGTGAGATGGGTCAAATGGTCAGTGGGCCGATCCAAGGGCTGCAACTGGTTAATGGGCAAACGGGTTGATTCAATTGGGTCCATTATACTATATTACCGTTAGGCCTGAATATTTTTAGTAATATTAGGAGTGAGGATGTTGCCACCTGTACACAAATAACTAACTGGTGTGCCTATCTATATTAGGGCAATTGTGTTGCCGGAATGTTTTTTATGCTTATTTTTTAATGAAAGTCTATCTTTTACATCTCATATTCTCTCTATTTCTTATACCCTTTCTTACAAATTCATCGGGCCATTACAATTTGGTATCCAGAGCAAGGTTTCACTAGATCCACCTTCACACTGGGAAAGCCAAAAAAATCGCAACAGATGGGTGAAAGCACGGACTTGGCTGGCATCCAGAAGCAGTTGGACGAGATGAAGACCAACCATGGCACCATGGAAACTTGGATGAACCAGATTGAAACCAAGATCGAGGAGACTCAAGCCGACCTCAGAAAGATCATCGGGTTGCTGAACAAAGAAGTTGAAGACTCGGAGCTCAACACACTTGAGAAAAACAACACATCAGCTACTGGTACTCAATCAAAAAAAGAAGGTAAAAAACAGTTCTTATCACTGTGATAGATGACAAGGAAAGATACGAAATGAAGCTAGAAGAACCAGGAGTGTTATCATCTAAGCCACAGGGTTTTACCTTACCCACTGAAAAGTCAAAACTTGGAGGAAAATGGTTCGAAAAAGGAGATACCTCGTTATTGCAAGAGCCGGGAAAGATGGAGAATCCTAACCAAGGCTTTAACTGGAGCAACCTTAATCTTAGACCCAGGATCGAGCTACACATGTTTGATGGGGAGAACCCTAGGGGCTGGATTAGAAAATGTGAGAGATATTTCTCCATTTTTGCAATACCTGAAGAACAAAAGTTAGAATTAGCAGCTATGCATTTTACTGGGAAGGCAGAAACATGGTTTGACAGTTACATTATGCAAAAGAACAAGGCTACATGGCAGGAAGTAATGGCAGATCTATGTCACAGGTTCTATGAAAAAAATTGTGATGATGTCATTGAAGAATTCAATAAATTAGTACAGAAAGGCTCTGTGGATGAGTACCAGGTAAGGTTTGAGGAGTTGAAACCTTATATGCTTATGCACAACACTTCCTTGGAAGAGGGGTATTTTGTATCCAGCTTTGTGAGTGGACTCAAAATGGAATTGAGGTTCAAGGTGAAAGTCCATAGACCAGGTTCAGTAATGGAAGCAAGCAGGCAAGCCAAACTATATGAAATGGCTGCAGAACTAGAAGGAAAAAGGCAAAGGTACACTGCAAGACCTTCAACATTCCAGAGTAGCCTAACAACTCAGAAAGTACCTGGTGTTATGACAGGGCAAAAACCACTAGTTACACAACCAACTGCCAAACAATCCCTACTTGAATATAGAAGGTCTAACAACCTGTGTTTTAAGTGTGGGGACAAGTTCAGTCCTGGCCACCAATGCAAGGTCAAACAGTTAAATTTTATGGAACAAGACATACAGCAAGATGAATTAGAAGATATGGAAGAAGGAAAGGAAGCACTCAATGAGGATCAGCAGGAAGGGGAGTTAGAGATCTCTATCAATGCTCTAATAGGGAACATAGGACACCATACATTGAGAATACAAGGAACCATCAAGGGTAGACCCTTGAACATTTTGGTTGACAGTGGGAGTACACACGGTTTTGTAACATCTTGTTGGGCTAAAGAAGGGTCAGAAGTTATTGCAACAACTCCACTTGCAATCACAGTAGCAAATGGAGAGAAATTGTATAGTACAGCTAAAAGCAAACAGTTGAATTGGGGAATGCAAGGTCACAAGTTTGAACATGATTTCAAAGTACTTCAGATGGGGGAAGTGACATGGTGTTGGGAGTGGATTGGATGAAAAAATTTAGCCCTATAGTCTTGGACTTCAATGCCTTAACAGTGAGTTTCAAGAAGGAAGGCAAAGATGTGACACTACATGGAGGAAGAAAATCTACTGAGTTCAAAGTTATCTCAGGGGAAAAGATGCAGAGGTTAACTGAGAAGGATACTGAAGTATCGGGGGAAATGTACCTATTGACTTGTGAAGAGATAGAGGCTGATACTCCCTCTGAGTTGGAAAAGCTACTACAACAGTATCAATCTATGTTTGAAGAGCCACAAGGGTTACCACCAGTAAGAACTCAGGATCATGCTATAAGGTTGCAAGAAGAATCATCTCCAGTCAATCTAAGGCCCTACAGATTCCCACATTATCAAAAAACAGAAGTTGAAAGGCAAATCTCAGAAATGCTAGCATCTTCAATTATTCAGACAAGTAAAAGTCCTTTTGCTTCTCCTTGCCTTTTGGTGAAGAAGAAGGATGGCTCATGAAGGCTATGTGTGGACTACAGACAGCTCAACACTGTGACAATTAAAAACAAGTTCCCTATTCCTATTGTAGAAGATTTGCTGGATGAACTTTCAGGGGCAATTTTTTTTTCAAAACTGGATTTAAGATCTGGTTATTGGCAGATTCGAATTAAGCCTGAAGATATTGAGAAGACTGCTTTTAGAACTCATCATGGCCATTTTGAGTTTAAGGTCATGCCATTTGGCCTTAATAATTCCCCTGCCACCTTCCAATCATTGATGAATGACCTTTTTGGACCTTACTTAAGAAACTTTGTCTTGGTTTTTTTTTATGATATTCTTATTTACAGTAAGAGTTGGTCAGATCATATCTCTCATTTAGAGTTGGTTCTGCAGTTGTTACAATCTAATCAACTCTATGCTAGACGCAGCAAATGTTTTTTTGGGCAGCAGAAGGTTGAGTACCTAGGGCATGTGATTTCAGAGAAAGGAGTTGCAACAGATCTGACCAAAGTAGAGGCAATTCGAGATTGGCCATTACCTAAGTCATTGAAGGCTCTGAGAGGGTTTTTGGGGCTAACTGGTTACTACAGAAAATTTGTGAAGAACTATGGCACTATTTGCAAACCACTTACAAATATGTTGAAAAAGGACAGCTTCCATTGGTCCCTTGAAGCTAAAGAGGCCTTTGAATGCCTAAAGTCAGCTACGTGTCACACCCCTATGCTAGCTTTACCAGATTTCACCAAACCCTTCTGCCTAGAAACAGATGCAAGCTCCAGAGGTATTGGTGCTGTTCTTTCTCAAGAAGGCAGACCAATGGCTTATTTGAGCAAGCCCTTGAGTCCTAAGCATGCTGATCTTTCAGTTTATGAAAGGGAATATCTAGCCATTCTACTGGCTGTTAAAAAGTGGAGACACTATCTAGAAGGAGCTCCATTTGTAATCAAGACAGACCATGAGCCCCTCAAGCACCTATTAGAACAAAAGTTAACCACTTCTATTCAGAAACGTGGTTTAACTAAACTATTGGGGTTGGATTATGTCATTCAATTCAGAAGAGGGAAGACAAACTTGGTTGCAAATGCCTTATCCAGGAAGGAAGAGTTTAGCTCTGAGTTGTGCCCAATCCAAGCCACACATTTAATTCCTACTTGGGTAAAAGAGGTGGAAGACAGCTACATCAATGATTCCTTTGCTACAACCAAAATTTCTGCTCTCTCTATTCAGGCAGACAGTTTTCCTGATTGGTCTTTCAAGAAGGGTATTCTCAGATTCAAAACCAAGGTCTATGTGGGAAGTAATGGCTCACTCAGAAGGGATATCCTAACCATTTTATATGACTCACCACAAGGAGTCCATTCAGGGGTTCAAGCCACATATCACAGGTTACAACTCTATTTCTATTCGCCTGGTATGAAGAGTTTTGTTAAAGACTATGTCAGCCACTGTGAGGCCTGTCAAAGAACTAAGGTGGAACATGTTGCTAAGCCTGGCCTTCTACATCCTATTCCTATACTTGAGAGAGCCTGGGAAGTCATTTCTATGGACTTTATTAAAGGTTTGCCAACTTATTTGAAATTCAACTGCATCCTAGTTATTATTGATAAGTACACAAAATTTGCCCATTTCCTGGCCCTAGCACATCCCTATACAACAACTGATATTGCCAGACTCTACCTAGATCAGATCTATAGACTCCATGGAACACCTAAGGTGGCTATCTCAGACAGGGACAAAACATTTACAAGTGTGTTCTGGAGGGAATTGATGAAGCAACTGGGGACTACAACTCATTTTACTACAGCCTATCATCATGTATCAGACGGGCAGACAGAAAGGCTTAACCAATGCCTCGAACAATACCTAAGGAGTCTCTGTTTCCTCAAGCCATCTTCTTGGGCTAAGTTTCTTCCTCAGGCGGAATGGTGGTACAACACTTCCCATCACACCGCCCTTGGACTGACTCCGTTCGAGGCACTTTACGGCTACCCACCACAGGAAATGTCCTGGGCTACTGAATTAGTGGTGCACAGTGTGCAGGAGACTCTACAACAACGACAACACCTAAACACACTACTGAAGGAAAACCCACTGAAAGCACATCATAGGATGAAGCAATTCGTAGATCTGAAATGCAGTGATAGAAGTTTTAGTGTTGGGGACTGGGTTTACCTGAAACTACAGCCGTACTGGCAAACATCAGTGGCCGTTCGTCGAAACCTGAAGTTGTCAGCATGCTTCTTTGGGCCCTACAAAGTCATCGAGAAGATAGGGTCAGTGGCCTATCGCCTTCAATTGCCAGATTCATCCAAAATACATCCTGTATTTCACGTCAGTTTGCTGAAGAAACGAGTTGGGGACACAATGGTTACCTCGCAAAATCCACCAGAAATGACTACGAATGGCTGCCTCAAAGTTTACCCCGCCAAAGCCCTCGACAAAAGAATGGTGAAACGTAAAAATACCGCCGTGACATAGCTGCTGATACAGTGGACGAATCTCGGTCCCGGGAGTGCTACTTGGGAGGATTACCCTTCGCTGACCGCCCAATTTCCAGAATTTGATCCTTGGGGTCAAGGATCCTCTGAAGGAGGGGGTATTGTCATGGAAATGGGCAGGAAAGTTAAGAAATTATGGGAAATTGGAAAGGAATTAGGGCACGAAGATGAAGTGATCGAGAAGAAAAAGGAGGGGAACACGGTAAAAGGGGACGACGTCGTCTTAGTTACAGCCAGTGAGATGGGTAAAATGGTCAGTGGGCCGATCTAAGGGCTGCAACTGGTTAATAGGCAAACGGGTTGATTCAATTGGGTCCATTATACTGTATTACCGTTAGGCCTGAATATTTTTAGTAATATTAGGAGTGAGGATGTTGCCACATGTACACAAATAACTAACTGGTGTGCCTATCTATATTAGGGCAATTGTGTAGCCGGAATGTTTTTTATGCTTATTTTTTAATGAAAGTCTATCTCTTACATCCCATATTCTCTCTATTTCTTATACCCTTCCTTACAAATTCATCGGGCCATTACATGGTAAAAACTACTGAATTTTTTCTAAAAATATAATTTAACCTCTAAAAATTTTAAAAATTTATATTAGATAGATATGTGAAATTTTACAATCAAGAAAGGAATGGCAATTGCCCTCGTTAAATGGGAGGACGTGCAAGCACCCATTGATGTGGGCGGTTTGGGCTTCAAGGATTTAAGTTGCCATAACAGTGCATTGCTGATGAAGGTTGCAACTCAACTAGTAATGTTAGGAGATAAACTTTGGGTCCTAGTTCTTAAGGAAAAATATTGTAACCCCCTAGTCCCGGGCTAGACGACAGACCGGTCCGAGCAGGTTACACGGGGAAAACCGAAGTAAAACCCGTTAAGGCTCCACTTCGATTAGCAACCCTAGAAAATTTTCATTTAATTATCTTGTCTAAATGTATCATTTAGTCCTATGTGTGAAAACGACAGCGGAAAACGATAAAAAAAACATTCAAGCAGACGTAAGGTAGCTTAAATTTACCGAGTAACATGTTAGTCCGATTGCATGCTTACAAAACAAAACCATACACAAATGATGTATACGAACTAAACAATGAGCTTACAAACAATCGGGACTAAGACGCAACATCCGAGAACCCTTGAAGATGCCAAAAAGCCCAATTACAGGCATGCGTTTCGAAACAGGCTTTCCCGTTTCGATACGCGGGCTCTAGTTTAAAATCCAGACCAGGCCGTACCGATACGGTCCACTTCGTTTTGGTACGGGGGTCTCCAATGTCGAAACGTTTCGGAACTCGTTCCGAAACAGGCACCCACAGTGGCAATTCGTATCGAAACGTGTACCGAAATGGGAGCTCATAGTGTCAAATTGTATTGAAACGGCACTACCCCCGTTCCGATACGAGTATCCCTGGAGATACAATCGTTCCGAAACAACCATGAGCATTTCGAAACGCATGCACTCTGAGTGTCCCTGAAAACAGTTTTCTGCATCTCCAAACATTCCCAAACATGCTCCAAAACAACAAGAATCATGAAACAACAACCATGCATACAATCTAAAGGCATTCATCCTACCACAAGCATGATCAATCATATACATACATAACAAGTCCATTTCATACATAGAAATCATGCATCCACATAAACATAATATAACAAGGTTTACATGCTTCTCACACAAAACATAAGCATCATAAACCATGGTTTCCAAATCCTCAACACAAAAGCATTAACAAAATAGGAGTCTAACACATGCTCCTACAACACGTAGCATCCCTATTGCTAACTATTACATTATTTAAGAAAAATCATACTTGAGCAACAACACGCGCTATTGGGTGCCCCTTCCTTGCTCCTTGCTAACTCCACACTAATGATCTACATTGTCGAAAACGAGAGCGTAAGCTAGAAGCTTAGTGAGGGAGCTCAGAACAAAACATCGACAATGCAGGGTTTAGGGATGGGCACGGTACCCGGACCTGACGGGTTCCGACCCGACCCGGCCCGATCGGGCCGGGTATTTTTATGAAAAAATCGGGTTCGGGTCGGGTCGGGTCGGGTTTTTGTGTAGGGTGAGGTCGGGTTCGGGTTTTAGGGTGAAAAAATCCGACTCGACCCGACCCGGGACTAATAGTGTAATTTTCCCCTAAATTTTTTAGGGATATTTGTAATAATACCCCCTCTTTATATATTTTTTTATAATTAGGTCCTTAAAATTAAATTTTATTTACATTTTAGTCCTTAAAATTATTATTTTTTATAATTATGTCTCTTAATTTTTTTTTACAATTAGGTCCCTAAAATTAAATTTTTTCTATAAGTCGGGTCGAGGTCGGGTTTAGAATATTTATTTTTGGGTCGGGTCGGGGTCGATTTTAGGATAATTAGTATCGGGTCGGGTTCGGATGGGCCAAAAACCCGACCCGACCCGTGCCCATCCCTAGCAGGGTTCAAGCATGGTATCCATACACATCAACAAGACATACATTAACACCAACATATCAACAAAGCCAACTACTACAAGAACCTCATGTTATGCTAAACAAGGATGTAACAAATCATCTTACGCATCAACCACACACGAACAAGTATATTGGCAACTATATAGCTTACTCGGATATGCGGATAACTTCCGTTGGGATTTTCGCCCCAATGTACTCAAACAACCATATTACCTTTCGGTGGGATTACACACATCACCGTTTCTTTCGTGGATGGGATTTCACTCATCATCACATACAAACACTTTCCGGTGGAATGTTACCTCACCGTACTCCTCCTTGGTGACTACACATCACCAAGGCCACGCGCGAATTTGATTCTTACCGTGTGCACACTCATCCTAATGATCGATCATTTATACCTGGTAATTATAACTAGTGCCAACATACTAACAAGTCTCACCATGATTTCACAATCAGACAACACAACATATCATCACCATTATACAACATCAATATATAGCAACATGCATAAACAAACATGTATCACACAAACCACATTTGCACATTTAATAAGAAACTCATAAAGTCAACAAGAGATTAAGCTACCAACTTAATCTCCACATTAGATTGGCCTACCAAGCACAATCTAACACCTCAACCACACACTTGAACTAATTTAAAACCATTTTAAACAATCCACTCACCGAACACCCTTAAAGCAAACCGAGAAAGCCGATCAAGCCTCCAAATTTCCCGGAATCGAGCCCGAAGCTTCTCCAATGATTTCCCTTGATTCTAATCAATCAAAAACAACATATTACTCAACAAATCATCCACAAAACCACTGTCACAAATCAGATTACAACCACAAGACCATTATCTACATTTCCAAGCCATGAACTAACCCAAAATCCTCATTTTTGGACTTGAACTTAACCCAGCAGAAACCCATCAATTTCAACACCCAAATCATCACCAAACACATTCAAAACAACCCTCAAGAATTACCATAACATCAGCCCAACTTTCCCACACTAAACTACCTCAAAAACCCAAGTTGTCTACCCTTTAAAACACCCACAAAAACCCATTTCGGGATTTTCATCAAAACACCACCATTTTCACATATGATACACCTAAGGGCAAGAGTTTAACATAATTTAACTTTACAAATCGAAAACAAAAAAAAACCCCATCAAAGCTTCATCCTTTTCCCAAAATTCGAAAACTTGAAATGTCACAAAAATGATGTTTACTAAAAACTAAAACCATAGAAATGTTTAGAAAGATGAGGAGAAGTCAAAAACGTATTTACCTCGTTGAAAACACTTGCAATGGTGAAGGAAATGGATGGAACAGTGTTTGGGGGTTTGGGGAGAGGTTTTGTCGTGAAAATTGGTTGAAGGAAGAAGATGAAGAAGACTTTCAAAAAGTCCCTTTTTACTCATCTTATTTCCTTTATTTAAAAATTTACCATTTTGCCCTTAATGAAATATCAAGCCATTTTTAATTAAAACCAAAGCTCGTTTTTAATTTAAAACGAGCCCACAACTCGAACCCGATTCACACACTTAACACCCGACCCCTAAACCCGGGTATTACAAATATAAATGGACTGAGGTTTTTTCGTTGGATATCCGAAAGCCTAATTCTTCACGTCTTTGGCAGGGTCTAAGTAACTTGTGAGAGGATGCTCATATGAGTTTGTGTTGGCAGATTCGGGATGGGTGGAAAACTGATTTTTGGTGGGATACGTGGCTGGATACGACCGCCCTATTGGCGAATTTCTGCACTCTGCCGATAATCCCACCTCATGTGCCGGTGGCCAGTATGTTAGCCCCTTCGGGGGAGTAGGATTGGACCAGGTTACAATAGCTTTTGCCGAGGGATGTGCTGCTGCATATTGCGTGTATGGTACCACCTAGGGCGAGCCTCGGACAGGACCAGCCTGTGTGGAAATGGACCGACTCTCGCGCTTTCACAACATCGTCGGCCTATAAGGCACTCTCGCAATCGGTGGGAAGTGTTGATCACAGACTATGGCGTAAGATTTGGCAATTGAAGGTACCGCAACGTGTTAGGACTTTTTTGTGGCTTTGCTTACATGGTAGGGTATTGACGAACGTTGAAAGACGCCGCCGACATATCACGTTAGATGGCCATTGTCTGATTTGCCTAAATGGAGAGGATGATTTAGATCATGTCCTTCGTACTTGTACTCGAGCGAAGGTGGTTTGGGGTTATTTCATCCGCCAAGATATGCACGCAACCTTTTTCACATGTGACTTCGAATCATGACTGCATGAAAATTTGCGGAATTGTTGCGTTTATCGCTCGAATGGTAGTTGGAACTGCTTGTTTGCTATTGCCATTTGGGCCATCTGGAAGAATAGATGTATGTTTATTTTCAATGATGACTGTGAGGTGAGAGGTGATGTGGTGCATTACATTCTTTGCATGTGGCATGAAGTTTTGTGGGGTCACCTTCGAGATGAAGGTGCTCAAGGTACAACGCAACATGCGCCAACTACTTCGCGAGGAATGTTGTCGATCTGGAGAGCGTCGCGCATTAGTTGGGTTCGCTGCAATGCTGATTGTGCGGTTGGGGGATCAAATAATAGGGCAGCCATTGGTGGTGTAATCTGAGATGCCTCTGGTAGTTGACTCTTCGGTTTTACAAGGAGTTTGGGTATTTGTTCGGTGCTTGTGGCGGAGCTTTGGGCGGCTCATGATGTCCTCCTTCATGTGTGCGTCTTGGATATCGTCGAGTAGAGATAGTGCTGGATAATATGACTATGGTCCAAATCTTGAAGGGTGAATCCGCTGCGCTTGCAGGAGAGGCGCTTGTGGAAAATATTCGTGAGTTGATTCGTCGGGATTGGATTATTCAAGTACTTCATATTCATCATAGTGGAAATGTTGTAGCGGATGCTCTAGCTCGATCGGTTCGAGGTTTGGATGTTAGCTAGGCTGTGTATGACCAACCACCGCCGAGAATCATTCCCTTGATGTTGTCGGATTTGCGATGGGAGTAGTTGTCTTGTTGATTAGCTTCTTTTTTAGTGGTTGTTAACCCGTTAATTTTTATTTGTTGCCTTTGTAATATCAGTACGAGTATTTTTTTCCCTCCATTTAGGTTTAGGGAGTTTTTAATGAGGCTCGTAATGATATTCCCTTATCCCATAAAAAATGAATGCTCATGTTAAACCTAAAATAATACTACATGTCATATGGAACCATATTAACCTCGGACTAAAATCACGTGGAAGAAAAGACGGTGTCATGTAACTATAAGGGATCAGCTAAAAAGGGAATGATTTTACTTTTGAACAATTTCTACTTATAGAAGACGAGAGATATTTGCTCTTAATCATGGGCGGAGCGATATAAAAGGTTGGGATGTCTGGTGGCATTTTAATTTTTTTTTTTAAATTTCTATATAATTTATATATAAAAAATTAAAGAATATATTAATGACACATCTTTTATAAATAAAACATGATTACATGGTAGCATCTAGTTTTTATTTTTAATCTTTTGAAAATGCATACACACCATGCAGACAAGTTGCTCGAACTCGGATTTTCTACTCTTTTTTTTACTGAGATCACTTAATGGGTTCAAAAATAATTTTTTAATATAGTCTTAAGGTGATTATAAGATAGTATTTGTGCATATTTTTTCTTAACCCTTTGATAAGACACACACATTGCAGACATCACTGCTCAAACCCGGATCTCCTAAGATGAACATCATCCTCTTCTCCACTGAGACCAATCGTTGAATTTTAAAAATAATTTTTTATATCGCTTAATATTTTAATTTTGAATCAAATAATAATTTTAAGTTAAATGACATTACATTAGATACAAAAATAAAGATATCTTTTATTATTAATAATCATGTTTAAGCTACAAATACAATTATACATCAAATAAGTATTTATTTGAGAAAGAAATGAGTATTTATTTATTTTTTTGAATGGAAGAAATTAATATATATATTTTTTTGAAAAATGCCAGCTGAAATTCATTAATAACAAAAGTATGAGTTACATTAAAACAAAATAAAAGAACGAAAAATCTCCCTAGGAGAAATTAAAGGGCACAATAGAACAGTTCGGCAAACAACAAACTCCGGTCAAATCACAATGATTGATGAGAAATATAATATGAAGTTGCAGAAGATGAAGTGGGGGAGAAGATTGAAAAGAAACCCCAAAATTAGAAAAACCAAACCCACAGAAAATTACGATGGGTCAAAATATCTTCTATAAGCTTCAACAATAGATGAAATCTCCGAAAAAACCTCTTCAACCCAAGACACACTCTGATTCGCAGAGAGACCCAAACGGGCCAAGGTATGTGTTGCTATGTTTGAGTTTTAACGGCTAAAACGAAACCTGCAATTATTGAAACTTTTAGCTAGAATTTTTCTTGGGATAGGATCCAGTTACACATCAATCTTAATTTGATTGTCCATCATTATTTTTTTTGGGTAAACTACAATAGAGGTCACTCAATTATGGGTAAGATTACATTTAGTCACTTAATTCTTAAAAGTTGCATTTGGGTCACTCAATTATAGGTAAGGTTACATTTGGGTCACCCAATTATTAAAGGTTACATTTGGGTCACTCAATTATGGGTAAGGTTACGTTTGGGTCACCCTTCATATTTAAAAAAGTACATTGATTTAGTCATTTTTTCTTCCAAATCACTTGTATACCATTGTTAACATTAGAATGCTTCATTTGAAATCATTAATTAATCTAATACACAAATTAATATACTTTTTTAATATGAAGGGTGACCCAAATGTAACCTTGCCCATAATTGAGTGATCTAAATATAACCTTTAATAATTGGGTGACCCAAATGTAACCTTACCCATAATTGAGTCACCCAAATATAACCTTACCCATAATTTTATATTATTTTGTTTTGTTTAATTAATTTTTTTCGTATAAAAATAGTGGATGATTGTCTTCTCTTGTAGCATGCTGTCTGCTCGTGTGGTTTTTGTGACATTGTCTTTTCATATGCCATTTATTTATTTTGTTAAATCATTGGTTTGGTACATCAAACTAAATATTGATAGATGTTCACAATTACTAAAGATAACTCATGTTTTTTTTTTATAAAAAAATAACTCATGTTTGAGTTCTGGTAATATTAGTTTGTCAATGAATTATTATTGTTATATGCGTTTTACATGGATGAAGCTAAAGTTAGGGTTGAGTAGGGGTGTTTAAATTCGGGTAGCCGGGTATTTGGGTATCTGAAGTACCGAGTACCCGGATCGTCGGGTAATTGTATTATCGACCCATGTCCTGACCCAAATATTGTGGGTACTTGGGAAACCTGAATATAAAAAATATGTATTTTTTAATATAAAAATATTTTATTAGTGTAATATACAAATATAAAAATATGTATTTATTAGTTTAATATAAAAATATAAAAAAATATTATTTTTTATTAAGTTAATATATATATATATATATTGAATATAAAAAAATTAATTTCAAATATATCCGGGTACCCAAAAAATCGTGTACTAAAAATTACATATTTTGTGATCCGAGCCCGACCTGAGAAATGGCGGGCCGAGTACCCAAATCGGGTAAAAATATTTTTAGGTAAATACTCGGTTATTTATGTTCGGGTAGTCAGGTAGTCGGGTCGAGTAATTTAGAACACCCCTAGAATTGAGGGAGCAAAATATAAATGTTTGAAAGTTGGGTTAAATTCATAATTAATCTATTTTAACTATATATATATATATTAATTATGAATTTAACCCCACTTTCAAATATTTATGTTTTGCTCCCTTAACCCTAACTCTAGCTTCATCCATTTAAAACACATATAACATTAATAATTCATTGGCAAACTAACATTATTACAATTCAAACACGAATTATCTTTAGTGATTATGAATGTCTATTAATATTTGTTTTGATAGTTAGAGAGAGAGAGAGGGAGGGAGGGAGAGAGAGAGAGAGATGTTGGATTAAAATCCGCAATTGTGGGCACATATGTAAAATGTATGTTGCTATTATAAAGTATGACACAAAATAAAGTGACCAATTAAGTTAAGCGTGTCATGGGTACTAAAATGTCATGGAAATAAAAGTGTAGATACCGTAAGATATATTTATAATTCAATGAGGGGCAGAGTTATAAATATTTAATAGTTGATTTAATAAATCAACTATATAAAGAGGTAGTGGTCCCCAAGAAATAGGTTAACTTGTTTTTCTCTCATTCCCCGTCAGAGAGTTTTACTTCAAGAGATAACTTATCTTCTTGGAAGATCAATACCAAAGTTTTGGGATTTCCACACATCAAGATTCAAGATTTTCAATCTATCAATGAATTCAGGTACGCTTCCGCATTCAGTTTATTGTTCTTAATGATTTGGCATTATAGATCCTGAGTTTAGATTTCATATCTATTATTGTTTTGGTTCTAACAAGTGGCATCAGAGCCTCGTCATGTTGAATCATTGAGAATGAATTTTTTTTTTTTGGATTGACTCCTTAAGATTTTGGGTTTAATATTCGGATTTGGTTTTTATACGTCCTAAGTTTTGATTAGTTATGAATTCAATAATTTAGGGTTTTCATCGTATATATATTTGTGCGATCATGAATTATAGCATCATGTTTTTTTTAATTTCAAGTGTTAGTATTCGATCTTCACTTCCCGATTAAGAACTTAATTGCGTGCATAAGTTAGAAATAATGGATGCAACGGTGAACGCAAATAAATGTTTAAAGTTAGATTTATTTTTTAATATATATATATATAATATATATTATGGTATTAATTTCTTTTTAAGTCAATACCGAAAGATTAAAGGCTCAAATCTATGGGTTTTTTTTTTTGATAGAAATAAATCTATGGTTTTTTTAAGTCTTCAGTTTCTCAAAGATTAAATGCTTTATACATATAATGGGTATGTCGAAAGATTCTAAGTCAATGTTATGTTACTAAATGCAGTAATAGATCATAAGTTTGTATATATATCCACACTTATTAATTAGGGATTAAGTTTTAAGGTTGATTCTTATCTTTAGTATTAATGTTCGATCCTATTTGGTCAATTGTTATTTAACAATTGAAATTATCAAAGTTTGACTTATGTTTTGTCAAGGTTGATTGTTCGTGACTTAGAAACTTTATAATCATATTGCTAATGTTATCTAAGGAATATACATATTTGTATTTGGTATTGATGTATATTCGCTTCGGTTCGATTAAAATTTTAATTTTGATCGTTAGGTTATTATGGATATATTAAAGCTTCATGCGCTCATTATATGAATTATTCATTTATATGATACTTGTGTTTTCTTGGACTTTTAGCTAAAGATTGATTGTTTTGAATCCGACTTTAAATTTGGTAAATGCATGCTTAAGAAATTTTTAAAGAAACAGTCAAAGATTTAGGTTTTTTCGATTTCTGATAGCCCCATTCAGACAACCTTACTTTAGGTTATTTCGAAAAACTCAAATGTTATCATAAATTTCAGTTTTGACAGTTACAAAATTTTAAATCTGAATATCGGTATATTTATATTATATATTTTGAGATAAATTAATTGAAGCATTAAGTCAGCAAAGTGACCTCTGTTGTGGAAATTATTTTATTTTGAAATATAGAAGGTTTTGTGCATGTAAGTCGGATTATGTTAGTATTAATCGGCCCAAAGGAAGGTTAATAATTAACATTATTACATGTGCAACTGTGGTAATAAACATGTGATAATTATTCAATTTTACGTGTCAGCAATAAATCGGCCCAAAGGAAGATTTCTGTTTGATATGTTTTTATTATCAATGTTTGATTACTATACCAAGATATCACTTACAAGTTAATATTTTGTCCAAAGATGAAATATTAATAGAGTGTCTAGTATCTTGATATGAGGTTTACCTTTATTCAAATTTATTATTATTGTGGTTATCTTTTAATTTGATTGAAAGATAAAATTAAGACAAATATTTTGAAACAAATAAATTCATATTTTGGCTTTGGATGTCTAATATTTTAATGGATTAGTTGAAACATAATGTCACCAAAGTGACCGCTTTTGTGTAGATTAGTTTATTTAAAATATTAAGATAATTATGGGTTTTTATAATTCATGCATTTATTAATTGGCCCAAAGGAAAGTTAATATTTGGCAGAATTACAACGACAACTGTGGCGATAAATGTGTGACAATTATAAGGTATTTTATGTGAGCAATACGTTAGTCCAAAGATTAACCTATTGTTTGACATAGTTTATTGCCAATGTTTGATTGCTACAACAAGAGTACCGCTTACAGTTAATATTACTGTCAAAAGACTTGATATTAATGTTGTGCTTGGTATCTTGAGGGGAACTAGCCATTATTTTGAATTTATTTGTTTACTTATGAATATTTATGTGAGCTTGTTTTAATTTTATTTATTTATTTTTGTTCTATATTTAGTTAATTTATCATTTCTTGTCACAATATCTGTTAAATACATTCCAAACTCATGTTTAGTGAAACTAATTTCAAGGAATAAGAAAAGACACTTACATATAGTATTTGGTTGTATGAGCATAGACTTTGCACTAAGGAAAGAACATTTTGCACCTCTCATTGCGGTAAGCACCTATAAAAAATATTTTGAGAGGTGAAATCGTTCGAATCACGTGAGTCTAATGATCATAAAGTACAACATTTTTTTAGGAGCACAAATTTAAAAAAACTACTCAAACTAAGGGTTTCCTTGACGAAATTAAGAAATGTTTTACCCAAAATATTAAGGTTAAGATGACATCGCTTATATTTTTTTTTTACTTCTATGAAGTATAAGGGTCAAGGAAATGTGAGGGAGTAGATTATGAAAATTCTTAATATTGCTTCAAAATTTAAGGCACGTAAGATCAAACTCTCTAACAATTGTTTGTTCTTATGATTTTGGTACCGCTTCCTAGAAAAGTTGAAGCATTATAAGTGTAAAAGTACTCATTTGGTTAGTGCTCATTTAGTTAGTGTCTCTAAGAATAAGGGCAATAAAAGAAAATATTAGAATAAAGTTGCTAAGGGTTCTAGTCAAAAGAAACAACAATAAGTTACAAAGTGTTGATTCTTTTGTATAAGTTAGGACATATGTGAAGTAATTAAACTTCAAAAGTGAGCAACTACTTCGGTTATTTTGAGTGATCCATGGGCCGTAAATTTTATGATCCCACAATTAAGATTATTTTAAGGAGAGTTTATAAATTTTTTTTAGGATGTTGAGTTTGGGGGGAGAAATAAGGTTAGATACATTACTATTGAGGAGGAATTGAATTATAATTTAATTCATATTATCACTTTTGATGATGTTTAGGTTTCACACCTATCATTAATCAAGAAGTGAATCAAGTACCTCAGCAAAATAATGTTGAACAACTCCCATTCAAGATAAGGTAATTGTTTCAGAAGAACAAACTCAACAACCTTAAAAAAAACAAGTGTCTTCAAAGAGGTCCATGAGAGGAAGATGAAATACTATTTCAGATTATTTTATTGTATTTCTTCAAGAAAATAAGGTAACAATGGAATGATAGAAAATGACTCAATCATTTTTATCAGACCATAAAAGTTTTAACTCTCAAAAGTGGATTGATGTCATTCAAGAAGAGTATAATTTTATGCAAGACAATAAAGTTTAGGAACTTGTCTCATTACCTTAAGGTGCAAACCTATTAGTTGTAAATTGATATTTAAAACCAATAGGGATGAAAATGGTAATGTGGATAAGTATAAAGTACGTCTTGTATCTAAAGGATATACTCTAAAAGAAGACATTAATTTTGTAGAGACTTTCTCTCAAGTTTTTATTGAAAGACTCTTTCAAGATAATCACGACGCTTGTTGCTTATTTTAATCTTTGAGCAATGTTAAGCTTGTGTTTTTCAATGGCAACATTGAAGAAATTATTTATATGGTACAATCATAGAGTTGTGTCTTATGATACAATATCAATGATATGTAAATTAAAGAAATTCATCTATGAGCTTAAGTAAGACTCTTATTAAAGAAAATATAAATTTCATTTTGATTATCTCATTTGGTTTTGAGATAAATTTGGTTGACAGTTGTATATACTACAAGTTTAGTGGGAGTAAACCAAGTGACACTCATATTGCTAAAGATCGAAGATAAGTATTTCTTACTCAATGCCCTAAAAGTAACCTTGAAATTTAGAAAATCCAAAAGATTCTCTATACATAAGCTATTGAGAATCTAATTTATGCTTAAGTATGTATGCTTTCGGAAATTGTGTACATTGTTGGAATGTTAGACAGATATTTGAGGAATCATATTATGGACCATTGGATAGCAGCCAATGGGGTTATGAGATATCTTTAGAGAACAAAAAAATTACATGTTCACATGTCGGAGTTCTGGTAAGTTAGAGATCATCAGGTTTACAAACTTCGATTCTATTAGAATATTGATGCAAAAGAATTATGTCACATGAACTGCTACTTATAGATTGAATAGAAAGACCACTTCAGTTATTTTGTGACAATAAATATGCATTCATTTATTCTATAAACAATAGGAACACTTCAAATTTAAAGCACATAAATATTAAGTTCCTAGTTGTTAAAGAAAATTCAGAGTGGTTGTGTGTCTATAGAGCATGTTGGTACAAACTCCATAATTGCGCGCATAATAAGAAACTGTCACCCTAGGTCTTTCATGAGCACACTACTCATGTGGGTGTAATGTTATTTAAGGATATTCGGTTTTAGTGGGAGTTTGTAATTTAAAAAAAAATGCTCATTCGTTTTAGACACAATTTCGGTTACTTCAGTTTAAGGATATTTTAAGTTTTTTTTTTTGCAGAAATAAAGTTCTTTTGGTTTATGCACACTCTGAATTCAGTAAAGTTGATCTCACTAAGGTTTAGGAGGACCAGTTGGAAATAGACATGTATGGTTCACATTTCATGTAATTTTCCATGCTACACATCCATGATTGATCTATGTCATTTGACTATATTTGTATACGTGACCATTGATGGGTCCAGTCATGATTGATATGGCGAAGACCGCTTTGATCCTATGTGGATATAGTTGATGGACGAGATTGTTATAGAATACCTATTATATAATAGCAAAATTTTGAGCTCATAAGGTTGTACATTTATCAGGAAACATATGTTGCCCAAGTGTGAGATTGTTGGATTAAAATCCGCAATTGTGGGCACATATGTAAAATGTATGTTGCTATTATAAAGTATGACACAAAATAAAGTGACCAATTAAGTTAAGCGTGTCATGGGTACTAAAATGTCATGGAAATAAAAGTGTAGATACCGTAAGATATATTTATAATTCAATGAGGGGCAGAGTTATAAATATTTAATAGTTGATTTAATAAATCAACTATATAAAGAGGTAGTGGTCCCCAAGAAATAGGTTAACTTGTTTTTCTCTCATTCCCCGTCAGAGAGTTTTACTTCAAGAGATAACTTATCTTCTTGGAAGATCAATACCAAAGTTTTGGGATTTCCACACATCAAGATTCAAGATTTTCAATCTATCAATGAATTCAGGTACGCTTCCGCATTCAGTTTATTGTTCTTAATGATTTGACATTATAGATCTTGAGTTTAGATTTCATATCTATTATTGTTTTGGTTCTAACAAGAGAGTTATGTCTCTTGATTTTATGTTCATGGTGATGTCTATCATTTACCGTTGTCAACAATTATTTGTGTGTATTTATTATTTATCTGAATCATTTAGTTAAGCTTTTAACTACTTTTTATTAGTTTTGATCTTATTTTAAGTGATCATTTAACTACTTTGTATGTGTACTATGTATGTATATGTCCCGTTTAATCTATTCATGTTTTATAAGTTCTTATTGTATGTGTACTGTGAGATCAAGTATATGTCCCGTTCAATCACTATTATTGGTTTATAAAAATACATAAGTAATTCAACAAGTTTATTTGAACTCAAATTAAAAATACTTAGGGAATACATACATAATTTGTTGCAAACATGATTATGTTGTCTCTACACTTTGATGATAATCCAATCACGGCGCAGATTCTTGTAACTCAACGGGCCCACTCAGCTTCCCAATTAAGCTGAGCCGATGACCATAAGAAATTGCGAGTCAATGCTTTGCTTCGTGTATATTAATAAACACATCATCTCCACTTTCAGACATGCTCCCCTCTCTTTCTCTGCTGCTTCGAAAACAAACAAAAACTCTGACATGTTTTGTTCCTTTTCTTGTTTACTCTGATTCTAGTAATAAGGTTGGTATCGATCAAGAACATGAACATCGTCCTGGAAATTGGGTTCCGATTCCTTCCACCAGATGAACAAATCATCAGTTTCTTTCTTAAGAATAAGATGATCGGTGATCATGAAACCACCCGCCATATCAGAGAGGTCGACCTCCTCAAGCACGAGCCCTGGCAATTACCTGGTAAACTAATAATTCCCCATTTTCTCCGTTTTTCTTTTATATTGAAATTTTGGTCGCTGATTTTTTCCTGAAAGGACAGCCATGTCTTTAGTACAGTCGACATATCCTGAGTGGTTGTTCTTCTACAAACTCAACAAGATTTCTGAGAAAAGAAACGACAGGTTAACCAGTTCTGGGTTCTGGAAATCAACGGGTACGGATCGGCCGGTGAGTTACGGAGGTAGGGCGATTGGTACAAAAAAGACTTTGGTTTTCTATAAAGGGCGTACCCCTCATGGGGTCAAAACCGATTGGGTCATGCATGAGTTCCGCGCCAATCCCGACTTCCTTCCTCGCAATGCGGTAATCTTCGTGCTCTTTTAATCTTACTAATTTGGGATTTAAAGTTGTTTTTTGTTATATTGATCTGCAATTTTTTTTAGTATGCTGAACAATTGATTGAAAGCTCCTGCTTTTATTTGTCGAAATTGGGTAAACAATTTGATACCAGAGCATTTCTAACATTGAGGTGTCTTGTTGGCCTTCAATTTACATAGGATAGTAGTTATGTGGTCGGCTACTTACGGGACATGGCTGCCGAGAAAACTGAAAACTCGATTTCAAATGCCGGTCTGTCAAGTGCACGTTTTGTGGCTTCTAGTTCCCCGGCTGTTGGACTTGGGGTTGCTTCTATGGAGGTGAGAATGAACATGACTTACAAGCTGCGTTTTCACTCGTGTGTGTTGAGGCAGCATGTACAGAGAGAGATTAATGGTTGGTTGTCGATGATTTGTGCTCAGGTGGCTCGTCAACCGCAGTCCGACGATATGGATTACGAAATGGCTTTGCAGATGCAGATGGAAGATGAGGGAATCTTTGCTTCTGATCTCTCGCCATCCACTGGCTCACACGATCTCCCATCAACCAGTTCCAGAATCAATAATGGGCCGATCGTGATTGAAGAAGGTCTCTCCTTTGGGGATCTCGATTTCCTACAGTCTGATGAAGAGCAAAATGAGTGGCAACTTCAATTCGACACCATTGAGGAAGAAAGGGAATTCATGAATTCTCTGTTCCATAACCAAGAAGAACCCTCCAATGTAGGGGCTGAGCACATACAAGTACAGAACCTTGATTACAGGACAACTAACCATGCTGGGGATACATGTGACACCGACCCTGAATGGGACAATGCATGGGTAAGGACACAATCTCGAGTAGTTACCGTTAGAGAGTTCTCCAATGGCATAAAAACCGAGTCAGTACTATAGGAGAGTTTTTTCTGATTATGTTCTCCTATAGTGTCTTAGGATCTCCAGGGAATTGAAAGTTTGTGTTGACATGATCATCTTGAAGATGTCATACGATGTTTCTTTTCTACGGTCCAGGGAGTTTAATTATTTTAGTTTTCCTTGCAGTTTTCTAGTTTCATGTTTTTGACATAGAAAACTTGACATATATCCTCTCCATGTCTTATATATAACAGTATGATCAAATAGTTCATTTGTCTGACGGGACTCACCGTGGCCATTCGGAAGGACTCAATCAGAAGCGAATGGAAACTGGTGTTCATCACGATGAGATCCTGATAATGGGTTCCGGGGTTGAATCGGCGACTGTTACAGCCTATGAGATCAATTGTCTTGAATTGGTCCGGGACGAAAGATCTGTTATCTCAAGAGCCTGCAAATCTCTATCTGAGCCAAGATTACAAGGGCATCCAAGAAGAGTCCAATTGCAGGGTAAATCTTCAGGGAAAGAAGTGCCCGGAGACAAGGTAAGTTAGTTTAGCAGCTTCAAATGTAGATTGAAACAACAACAGTATATGCTTTCTTTACAACACTACTAACTGTTGTTTTGCTCCACATGCTTTCGTTTTGCAGACAAGAGAGAGTGGTGTACGTAGTCCTGTTGTACAACCTGTCAAAAACAAGAAATCCCTTGTGCAGGCTAACAAAAGCCCTAAAATGGACCGGGACAGGAATACCAAATCGGTTCAAAACTTGAGATCTGATGGATCAGGTGGCAGCAGTAGGAAAAATTCTTTCCATTTCGTGGAGATGTCCCAGCTAAGGTGCAAACCAAATCCACCATTAGTATATGTTAGAAATGTAATAGTGGGGTTTATTCTGTTCATAGTTGTAGTTAGGGAAGTTCTGTTTGTTAGATAGTTATTGAGTTGTGTGTGTATCCAGCATTCCATTACGGTAAGACATGCATGGTCTAGATCGCAATGTTTGTCTCGTATGTGATGGAAATTGGACCAACGACCTTATAATGATGAGTTATAACTTTTTGTATTTTTTTTTTGTATATATATGAGTTATATTTTGATACATTAGTTGTGTAAAAAAATATTACACAACCCTTCTATTAAATTTAAAACTTAAATCTCAAACGCTAGCGCTCTACAACCTTAAACTCTAAATTCTAAACATAAACCTTAGATTCTACAGCTAACACACTAAACCCTAAACTTAAAACTCAAAAATTGAAAGGCTTGTGTAATGTGTACCTAAGTATATATATATACACACACGTCTACGCAAGCCTTTCAATTTTAAGGTTTTAAGTTGTGGTTTAGGGTTTAGGGGTTTAGTGTGTAGAATTCAAGATTTATGTTTATATATAGGCTTATATTTTAATACACAAGCTGTGTAAAAAAAGTGTATACAACCCTTCATATTTAAGCTATAAAATCTAAAACCTAAATCTTTAGCCCTAACACCCTAAACTCTAAATTCTAACCATAAACCTTAAATTCTACATCATATACCCTAAACCCTAACCTAAAATCCTAAAGTTGTATATGTAAGTTTTTTTCCTTTATATATTGAGTTGTTTGTGGCACTGCAGTCTGCATTGATCTGGGCTTCTTCACTTTCACGTATGCACCTCCAGGCTCCACATTTGCCCGAAACCAAATAGTTAGAGGGTGAGCAGCAAGAACTTTGTAGTCCAATTTTTAAAACGGCGGGACAATAAATGACATCCTTCGGATATTTTAATGAGTCTACCACCCTCGATGAATATAACTGAACATCGCTGAATATCATTAAATTAATTATTAAAAATTAAAAATCTCAAGAATTTAACATATAATTATAAAATAAAATTTTAAATTAAATTATTTTCTATATATATATTATATATTTTTTTTATTTTTTTAAAATAATTGAATCAAATATCAACCTTAATTAATTTAAAAAATAAAAAATCATAAACTATAAACTTTAAACCTCAAATCCCAAACCTTAAATCCCAAACTATAAAACCAACCCCCTAAACCCTAAACTATAAGTAGATCTAGTCACCGATAAGGCAGATGTTCTTCTCGTTTATGAAGCTCACGATGCTCGTCGATGTGTCTCGATCCATGATAGTTCCCAAAGGATTCGATGGATTTGTTATGAGCAATCCCTTGACTCCGATGTTAGCTTCTTTAGCCTTTTCATATGCAGCTTCCAAAGCGTTTCTAGTGATTTAGAAATTGTTGGAACTCTCACAGATCACTGAAACAAGTTCTACCCCTGTTCTCCACCTCAAGTCACGATCGAATCTGAAAAAATTCACCTTAAATTTTAGGGTTTTGAGTTTAAGATTTAGGGTTAGGCTTTATGATTTTGGGTTTCATGTTTATAGTTTACGATTTATGGTTTTTTATTTTTTAAATTGACTAAGGCTGATATTTGATCCAATTATTTTAAAAAATAAAAATATAATATATATATATATGGAAAATACTTTAATTAAAATTTTATTTTAAATAATTTATAATTATATGTTGAGTCATTGAGATTTTTAATCTTTATTAATTAATTTAATGATGTTCAGTGATGTTAAGCGTTAGTGGTGTTCAACGGTGTTCGTCAAACGTGGTAGAATTTTCCTTTAATATGACATAATGTCAAAAAATATTTTTAATATATAACTGAATAGTTATTTTAATCTATAATATATATATATATAGATAGATAGATTAAATATTTTAACTTTAATTTTTCAGTTTAGATCAAAATAGTCTTTTGTGGATAAAAAAAATATTAATCAACTAACGATAAATGACTTGAAATGATGTGACAAACATAATGTCAGTGCACGCTAACATAGCAGTGTCATATAGACAAAGATGTTGACTTGGTAGAATGACACATCAATCAAAATAATTTTACAAAATTATATAAAATATAAAATTATTTTTTCTGTTGACGTGTCATTATATCAAGACATTTCAAGTTGTTTATCATTAGTTGACTAACAATTTTCATCCATAAAGAGATCATTTTGACCCAAAATGAAACATTGAGGGTTAAAATATTTCAAAAAAAAATAAGGACTAAAATAAACATCTAATTAAATAATAGAGACAAATTTTAACATTATGTCATTCTAAATAAATATTATGTTTACTTGATAGGGTCGCTGAGATTCAACATATTCTTCATGAATAAAACAACGCACGGATCACCCGGTTAGGGAGGTAAATGAACAGAAAATTTCACGAACCGTTTTAGTATAACGTTCGTTTATTTTTGTTTATTAAGTTAAATAAGTGAGTGTGAACAATTTTTTTATGTTCATTTAATAAATGAACACGAACAGAAGTGTCTTCGGTTTGTTTATGTTCACGAACAAGTTCGCTTATAAACTCATTTGTAGACTTATTTATAAGCTCGTTTATAAGATGAAAATGTTTGTGGAGTATCTAAATATTACTTTTTGTTGTTGCTAAAGATTTTATATAAATTCATGTTGAAATGTAAATTTTATTTTTTTGTTTTTGTTTTATTTATTTATTGTTAATTTAGTTAACATTTCTGAACACTTAAACGAACACGCTCGTGAACACTTAAATGGACACGTTCGCAAACACTTAAACGAACACGTTCGTGAACACTAAACAAACGAACATGAACACTTTCAAAAATAAATAAACGAACACAAACACAATATTAAAAATTTAAACGAACACGAACCAAACATAAACACATTTAAAAATAAACAAACGAACACGAATATAATCTTGTTTGTTCAAACTCGATTCATTTACACTCCTACACCCGGCAGAGTGTTGAACATTTATTATAAGAACTGTTTGGAATGTCATACTGTGATTGAATTTGTGTGAAATTGGTTGTAATTATACATTTGTCGTGTTTGGTTAACTATTTCAATGAGTAGATTTTGTTGAATTGAGTATTATCGAAGATTTTCTTCAATTCTTGGAGAGGATGAGAAGTAGTGTAACTACGAGAGTAATTGCATTATTTAATTTTTCATTATTTTATATTACTTACAAACAATGTATTACGTCAACTTCTATTATTTTTTTCTCAACTATTTTTATTATTTTGCCATGAGTTTTTCAAGAGCGTCGAGATTCTTCACTCTAACATTTACAACTCTCTTTTCAAATTAAAGAGAGTGAACCATTATGATTTTTCCTAAGAACGTTAAGATCCTCCGCTCAAGAATTTGCAATTTTCTGTACAAATTAAAAATAGTGAATCATATAATTTCTCTAAGAATGTTAGATCTTCTGCTCTAATATTTGCGGCTCTCCGCCCAAATCAAAAAGAGTGAACTATTTTAATTTTTCTAATCTGTCGAGATGCTTCTGCTCCAGTTACGTTTTTCTATTTATAGTATCAGTTAATGTCACTTCGACCAAAGGGGGGACAATTGTTGTAGTCCACCTAGAAGTCCTTTGCCAACTTTTCGGTGGCCATTGTTTCCTAGTATCAAGTCTAGGCTGACATTATTCACAAGTCCTAAGATATATTTATATCCACAAAGAATACACTAAAGAGAGAGGTATGAACTATAAACTCTCACTCCATTGTTCACTCTCTTTTTCACATTTTTTTCTTCCATCCTGTTAGTTTTTTTTTGTTCGGTAAATTAAGTTTTTATTTATTATAACTTAAAAATCTACTCCTACTCCTGCATTGAATGTCTCGTTAAAAACCTCCTTAAATTTAGATAGAAAAAAAGAGTACACTCAATGCAGAAAATTACAACTCGTCCGAACTCAAAATTACTACGCGAGTTTACATAGCAGACATTTCAATCGCACCCAACATACTAACCAAAATAAAACCCAACTTACAGACTCCACCCACAAAACTACTAACCTTGTTATACATGGACCTCCCTGTAGAAAAATCAGTCCCTCGTATGCCTATTTTTCAATGTTCAGCAAGCAAATTACCACCAAAAAAATTACAAGTGCCTTCGGGGGGTTTTCGGTTAAGCTCACCACCAAGCCTTAACTAAATTCTGCCAAATCATTCCATCTTTAGCTAAGTCATCTGCGAGACCATTATTTTGTCATGGAACATAGCAGAACTGAACCCTTTCCACCAACCTGGTTGCTCTATCAATAACTAGGAACAGCTCCCACCAAATCCAAGGTTGATGGATCGGGTTACCAATCCAACTAAGGATGATAAGCGGATCCAACTTCACGACCAGGCCTCCATTGTTGTCTCTCCATGCTTTGAAAATATTTGAACGCCTCAATCCATCTACAGCCAAGGAATCTGCCATGATGTTTCATTGTCCGCAAACATGAGTTTATGGCACCCTTTCAATTTATGCACCAAGATGTCATGATCCAGCAAGATCAGCCACCATCGTCATGGATGTCAAGAACTAACGCTTATCCAATTTAGAACCAGCAATAAGTCGATTTGGCAGCAATTATCTCGTTCCCTGGCCAAATAGTCTCTAGGAACACCTCAAGGTCTATTTTTATAGCAGAAATTTCATCATAATCCACACCGAGTCCCTCCACATGCCCCGCAAATATTGCTTTCATGATGTCCTCCCATGTTCGCAACACCGCCCCTGCATCCAGCCTCCTCATTTTTGGAGATACACGAAATAAAATACCCCAACCAACAGAAAATACACGAAAAAAACTAACACCCATTAGACAAAAAGAAAAACACGTCTCTGAATTGCTAGAGCTAACACCCAAAATCTCTGAAGCTCCCTGGGCGTGTCGCCCCAATGCATCTAATTCGCAGTTTTCAAATACCCATGCATACCATACATATCCTCAATTTAAAACAATGAACACGAACCTCATCTTTTTTTACCATCAACGTTTTATGCACAAAACTGGATTTAAGACTAAGATCATGAAAATAACCTTTAACGCGTACCACAACTTTCAATCCACGCTAACAACAGTTTACACATGCTAGTCCAGGTTCCGAACAAAACCACATTGGAAAACTACACTGGAAATACTCTACTGAAACTAGATGTCGTTAAGCTCTTTTCTTCCTCAAGTTTGTATCTGTCCCAAATTACTAATAATCCCCATAATCGACATGATGCCTCAAAACTTATAGTTAAATTCATCATCATATCATAAACTCTCAATCACGTTTTCACTGAACTTTTCCTTTTTCGTTCCTTGAAGAAATACCATCTCCACTTCATTAAACTCGGATAATCTTCCTCTCATTTAGCACTTCATCTTCTAACCCAACCCTCTTATAATCCAAGATAGAATCCTCATCCAACTGCTAATTACCTTTATTCAATTGGTCATTTTTTTCTAGTCAAGCCATCTCCTCCACAACTTTTTGTTCATCACCTTGGATTTCAATGCCCAAATCTTTTTCCAATTTTAGTGCTTCCCTGCTTCCTTCATGTAATTATTCCATCTTTCTTGCATGTCTGTATTCGACAGCGATCTTCCTTTTATCTCAGACTTGTCTGCTGATTTTTTCTTTTTCTTGTATCTTTTTTGGGCTTGATCTCTCCTTTTTCTCTCAGATTCGATTAAAGTTTCGTCTTGGAAGTCCTGTAGTGAAGCATATCTTCTCTCTTTTACCATATTTGTATTTTTTGAAGCTCAGGAAGTTTAAAGTTGCAACTCCCTTCCTTAACACTATTAAACTCGGCTCCCAATTCCACATCGCGATCCTCTTTAGTATCTGAACCCTTAACCCAGACCCGTTTCTGAGATTTTGGTGGCCCATGGGCGAACTTAAAAAATAGGCCCTTAATTAAGGGTGAGCGTTCGATCGAGTTAAATTGAATAAAAAAATTCAAGTTATGCGAGTTTACGAGTCCTTACGACTCGAACTTAAAAATTTATCTACTAAATACTAAAATTTTGAGTTATTAGAATTTTTAATTTACAACTCAAACTTTATTTGAAATTTTTTTCGAGTCAAGAGGAGTCGAGTCGAAAAAATCAATTTTTTCGAGTCGAGTGGAGTTTTGCTCACCCTTTCCCCTAATAACGAGAAAAAAATTGAAATTAGACCCTTAATAACAAGTAATATATAAAAAAAATGGGTCCCTATTAACAAATTTTGAAAAAAATGAATTTTAAGAGTATTCTTGTAATAACAAATATAGGGGAAAATGGAAACCTAATAACAAGTATTGAAAAATTAAAATTTAAGTCTATGCATGTAATAACAAATATTAGAGAAAATAGACCATAAATAACAAGTATTGAAAAAAAATTGGACTCATAATAACAAGTATCGGAAAAAAATAAAATTTAAGAGTAGGGCCCCAATAACAAATATTAGAAAAGATAGACTCCTAGTAACAAGTATTGAAAAATTAGCCTCATAACAACAAGTATTAAAAAAATTGTACCATAATAACAAGTATTGAAATAACAATAAATAATAATAAAAATGGACCCCTAATTACAAGTATTCAAAAAAAGAGCCTATAATAACAAGTATTGAAAAAAAATTATACCGGTAATAAAAAATATCGGAAAAAATAAAATTTAAGATTAAAAATCTAATAACAATTATTAAAAATTAAATTTTAAATTTTAAATATTAAAAAAATATTAAACCTTAACTATAAATATTCGAAAAAAATGGGCCCTGGGCAGGGTAGGGGCCCTGGGCGGGCGCCCCTATTGCCCATGCCCAGGGACGGCTCTGCCTTAACCTTTAGTTTATTTAGGTTATTAACTCTCTCTTCCCATAAAATCTGTTTACCACATGATCTTGTTTGCTCGACCATTTCAATATCAGAATCCACTTCAATATCACCCTTATTATCAATTTTATTTTTATTAAATCCCATGCAACCCATATCTTCCATGACTTTTGATCGGTAGGGATCCAGGTCCAGATTATATTCATCTTCTAATCTTTTTTCCTCCATTTGAGCCTATTTTGATTCGCTCCAATAAACCTGGTGTATTCTCTCTCCTTATAAACGACATAATCATTTGAGATTTTTTTAAAGCACACCTCATTAAATATATTTTTTTTACCGGAGCAATTGTCCCCTGGTTCCTCTAACTTCCTCCTATCATTGGAAGTTGCAGTCGACTCCGATGAGGATTCGATGTTCGTTTATTCTATCGTGATTGCTAGTTTTTCTAACGTTGTTTCTTTCTTCTTCTCACACAACTTTACCTTGACGTCAATTTCTGTAACTCTGATTAAAAATATCTCTCTACCAACTTCAAGTTCAATCAACTCTTCAATTCTCTGAATTTGGTTGGTTGATATCAGCAATGTCATTTTTTTCGCAACCAAAGAATTGCGTTGCGTTCTCCCCCAAGGCCACAAGAGATCCCCAGATGCCAGCAATACGCTTGAACGTTTCATGATTCCAAACGTGTAAATGAATTCCTTGTACTTCCACCCATGTTATTCTTTCTGACAGTCTAAAAGTTTTTGTCCATCTTTCTATATCAATAAATACTTCTTCAAGTAATGACCATTTTTGCTCCTCCAATAGCTTAAGTAGTTCTTCATCTTTTATTTCGATTAGAAATTTTTGGCCACCTAGACTTCCCACTATCAACTCTCCTAGACCCCAACTTTATAGCCTTCTATTTACTGATTCGGACGAACACACCGTTGCCATTGTCCCTATTAAGCATTTGCTCAGCCTCCAGAGTGATTCCTCTTCTACGTGCCCTACAATAATTTTGGAGCTTTGATTGAACCTATTGCTGCTCTCGCCTCGCTCCTCTGAATGTTCATGTTGCTTTCTCGAACATCGATTTTTATCTCTTTGTTCATCCGTCGGTTTAGGTGTTGGTACATATGTTCTTGAGTTTCTCCTTTCTTCTCCTGATTGATTACTGTTATTCCTTACATTTCTTCAAAATGAATTTCTCCCTTTGTATTTGGAAATTGATACTGACAATTGATACCGGCAGTCGAAAGCCATACAATCTGAATCCATCAAGCCGTTCCATAGCTATGTTTGCTTCCTTCGTATTTGCGAATTTTACAAAACCAAATCTTCTCCCTGCCTTGTCCCTTTTCTTTGATATAAAGAAATCTACCATATCACCATGTCTTCCAAAGGTTTGCCTTAATCCGTTCCAATAAAGTTTTGTTGGTAAATTATTGACGAATAGAGTGATTACTCTTCCGTTTCCGCCTCATTCCGCCATCCTCTCGTCTTGTTAGTTCTTTTATGGGATCTGGTTCTTCATCCAAATTAATAGTGTGGACATTCCAAAACCGCCACCTAACAATTTTTTTTTAATATGCTGGTGTGATGCAAGGGTAACATCTGTTCAATTTTCTAAGTCTTTTCAAAGACGACACACACAACATGCATTACTGGTGCTCGAACCCAGGTCCCAAATTGTAGAACTGAGGTTTTGATATAATATTTGAAAAATGTTTTGGACTAAAATGGAAAGATTTTAAAATATGTTTTTAGTCAAAAACAACTTGAAAATATGTTTTAGGGTTTTTAAAGCTCTGGAATGGACTTAAAAGTACATTTAAAGTAGTCAAAACCGAGCATTTTAAGTGCCAGTATCGATACAGTGGAGAGTGTATCGATACACCTTAGGGTTTTCAAACTACAAGGATTCCAGTTGCTAAAACCTGTATCGATACGCCTAGCCGTATCGATACGGTGTATTTGAAAATAGCCCAACGGCTAGTCGCGTACCGATACGGTTGTATCGCGTACCGATACGCCAACGGTCATTCCCAACGGTCATTTGACTTTGCAGGACCGTACCGATACGCTAGGCAAGCGTATCGATACGCATCAGTTGAAGAGCATAACGGCTATATTTGATTTCAAGACCGTATCGATACAGTGGAGAGTGCATCGATACACTAGGCTGCTGAACTGCATTTTGTGGGAAATAAACGGCTATTTTGTATCCCCAACGGCTATGAAACATCCCCAACGGCCATAAACGGCTAGAAACTCAATTTGGAGTATAAAATGGACCTCCAAGCATCAAGATCAACAAGAGCTTAAGTTGTTACAACATTTTGAGTGAAAAACCTTGTCTAGTGCTTAATTGTTCATTCTTTGCGTAGACAACACTTGTGAGCTTACATTGTTAAATTTGCTCAAGTGTTTAGGTTTTTGGGTGAGAGCTTAATTGTGCAAACAAACGCCTATTGAGAGGTTTTAAGTTTGTTTTGTTTATCTCTTGTAAGAGAGGGTTTCCTTCAAGCTTTGGGTAGAAAGCTTCGAGGGTGTAAAGGGTTTCCTCCTGATCCTAGAAAAGGGGACGAATCAATTAGTGAATTGATTGTGAAATCCTTAGTAGGAAGCTAAGGTAGTGGATGTAGACTCGGTTGAGGAGTTGAACCACTATAAATCATCGTGTCATTATTCTTTCTAGCTTCCTAAACCCTTCCACCCAAAAATTCACCTCTCCACCACTTGGCGAGCAAGAACGGTTGATTGATTCGAGCACCGAAAAACCCAACAATTGGTATCAGAGCTTGGCTCAATTGAAGGGGATTCACATCCTATTGAGAAGATCCGGCAAGCTCGATCAACATTTCACCAACCGGCTCAAATGGCGCAATCCATCAACATACCGCCTTTTTTCGACGGAGATCACTATGCCCTTTGGAAGACAAAGATGAAATTCTTCTTGAAGTCAAGAGATTACAAGCTATGGGACATAGTTGAAGATGGTCCGTTCGTGCCTAAAGGAAGCAAAGCGGAATGGAGTGCCGACGATCGCAAGAAGATGAAGCTTAATTGTAGAGCCTTGCACATGCTCTTTTGTGCTTTTGGCCCAACCATCTATGAGAAGATGTCTTCTTGTGAAAGTGCCAAGGAGGTATGGGACAAGCTTGAAGTCACATACGAGGGGACTAATGAAGTCAAGGAGACCAAGATTGGGCTCCTAACCTTAGAGTATGAGAACTTCAAAATGAATCCGGAGGAAAACATCGAGAAGATGTTTGATAGGTTCTCCACCATCACCAATGGTCTTAAAGGATATGGAGAAATCATTCCGGAAGAAAAGCTTGTTCGAAAGCTCATCTACTCACTTCCCGAGTCTTGGGACTCAAAGAGGACCGCCATCATCGAAGCCAAAAATTTGAAGACTTTGAAGCTTGATGAACTCATGGGGTCTCTCCTTACTCATCAAATCATGAAGAAAAATAAAGAGGATGAGAAAAAGAGGGAAGAAATTAGAGCTATGGGAGAGAAGAAGCTCAAGAGCATTGGCATCAATGTAAATGCCATGGCTCTCAAGTCCTCCACATGTCATCACGTAGATTCAAGTGAGGAGGATAGTGAAGATGAAGAGATGAACTATCTCTTCAACAAGCTCGCACGATTCATGAAGAGCAAAATGGAAAAATCCAAGCATGAATCGATGAAGAAGATGAAGGATTCCCACAAATCCAAAAGGAAGGGATCATCTTCTAAACAAGCATACGTGGCCACATGGAGTGATGAAGACTCCACCGAAAATGAAGTAGCCCACCTATGCATGAATGGCCCTCAATAAGGGGGAGGTGTGATGGAGAGTGATCAACAAGTCAAACATTGAGGGGGAGCTCCATACACACAAGGAAGAACGCTTGAAGAAGGAAGGCTTCACATCCTCCCTTGGGTTCAAGTGTTGGTAAAAATCTAGTTGTTTTTAATTTTATTTGATTTATTTTTTTTAATTCAACTAGATACGCTTATATGTTGGACTAACAATTTGATGATGCCTTGAGTAAGGGGGAGCCGATTTTTAAAAAACCAAAATTTTAAGTATGTCAAAATTTTTTTTACCTCCTATGTTATCTTGAACTTAAATGTTATTTTAAATTCTTTTTGATATAACAAAAAGGGGGAGAAATGGTTTTTGAAAGATTTTGAAAAATTGATTTTTCGAATGAATAAGGGGGAGCTTTATTTTGATTTCATATCTTAAATCTCTTATTCACATTTTTAAAATTAAAGGGGGAGAATCCCAAACAATTTTTCAAGTTGGTTTTATTATATCAAAAAGGGGGAGATTGTAGAACTGAGGTTTTGATATAATATTTGAAAAATGTTTTGGACTAAAATGGAAAGATTTTAAAATATGTTTTTAGTCAAAAACAACTTGAAAATATGTTTTAGGGTTTTTAAAGCTCTGGAATGGACTTAAAAGTACATTTAAAGTAGTCAAAACCGAGCATTTTAAGTGCCAGTATCGATACAGTGGAGAGTGTATCGATACACCTTAGGGTTTTCAAACTACAAGGATTCCAGTAGCTAAAACCTGTATCGATACGCCTAGCCGTATCGATACGGTGTATTTGAAAATAGCCCAACGGCTAGTCGCGTACCGATACGGTTGTATCGCGTACCGATACGCCAACGGTCATTCCCAACGGTCATTTGACTTTGCAGGACCGTACCGATACGCCAGGCAAGCGTATCGATACGCATCAGCTGAAGAGCATAACGGCTATATTTGATTTCAAGACCGTATCGATACAGTGGAGAGTGTATCGATACACTAGGCTGCTGAACTGCATTTTGTGGGAAATAAACGGCTATTTTGTATCCCCAACGGCTATGAAACATCCCCAACGGCCATAAACGGCTAGAAACTCAATTTGGAGTATAAAATGGACCTCCAAGCATCAAGATCAACAAGAGCTTAAGTTGTTACAACATTTTGAGTGAAAAACCTTGTCTAGTGCTTAATTGTTCATTCTTTGCGTAGACAACACTTGTGAGCTTACATTGTTAAATTTGCTCAAGTGTTTAGGTTTTTGGGTGAGAGCTTAATTGTGCAAACAAACGCCTATTGAGAGGTTTTAAGTTTGTTTTGTTTATCTCTTGTAAGAGAGGGTTTCCTTCAAGCTTTGGGTAGAAAGCTTCGAGGGTGTAAAGGGTTTCCTCCTAATCCTAGAAAAGGGGACGAATCAATTAGTGAATTGATTGTGAAATCCTTAGTAGGAAGCTAAGGTAGTGGATGTAGACTCGGTTGAGGAGTTGAACCACTATAAATCATCGTGTCATTATTCTTTCTAGCTTCCTAAACCCTTCCACCCAAAAATTCACCTCTCCACCACTTGGCGAGCAAGAACGGTTGATTGATTCGAGCACCGAAAAACCCAACACAAATGATGATAAACATCTACCTTTGCCACCAGGACACAAGGGGATGAGCGCCACCTTCCTTTTTCTATCATCAACAAATTATGACATAAAAAATTACAATGTAATTACACTTTACTAACTAAATATATCTAGATAATTATGTAATTCCTAACAATTATGACTCGTGTAATTATTACATTTTTTATACAATTACTATATACACCCCATTAATTAAGGTGTACGAGTAAAAAAGAAAACTTTTAGCGAAGAAGAAAAAGTATGTTGGCACATATCCCATCCATTATTATCAAGATTATGCCATTAAAATGCAAATAAACAACATCGTGATATATGCAGATTTTTAGCCTACCATCCTCTTCCTACATTTACATACATATTGTCACGAGGTTAGACTACTGTTAGTAAAATCGCACGACCTTAATCGTTTTTGAGTCGAAACAATAGCTAAGTCACTTTGAATTTAACCTTAGGCAAAGTTCTCTTGACAAACGTCTAAGTCAGCTTGAACTCTCGCTCCGGAAGATCAAACTCTTCCAAAGCACACAAATGTAAAATCGTTCTAAGCAGAAGCTAAACAAAAGAACAATAGAAAGAGTTCGACAACAAGAACACTCAAAAACACTCACTACACCATATTTGTTCTATCGCGGCGGTTTTCGCGGCGTTTTTGACACAAACGCCACTGATAAATTACTTTTTACGGCGTTTGATGGTGAAACGCCACAAAAAAATAAACTTCGCGGCGTTTATAAAAAAAACGCCGCAATAGAGTGACATGTAGTGGCGTTTTATAATGTAAACGCCGCAATAGGTTGTTGTTAGCGGCGTTTGTATTTAAAAACGCCGCAATATATGTGTGTTAGTGGCGTTTTCTTATAAACGCCGCCATGGGTTTTGATTTAATTTCCCTCTCCCTCCCATACGCGTGCCAGACTTACAAATCTCCAAATATCCTTCTGAAAGCCCTAATCTATAGTGCTATCTGAAATCCCCGTCGCTCATCGCCCGTCGCCGTCGCTCATCGCCCGTCACCGTCGCTCATCGCCCGTCGCCGTCACACTTCGTCGTCGACCGTCGCAGACGCCTGCAAACGCGAAAATCCCCAAATCTATCGTGCTATGATAGGTCAGTTCCGTTGGTTTTGCTATTTCAATCTTAATTTATGCTCAAAATCATGGCTGTAATTATATGGAGACCCCTCATTCGAATAATTGGGTGCTAACTTCTCTTTCAACTTGTAATCCGATATTTTTTCATTCACTAATC
The DNA here is from genome assembly GCA_030270665.1 of Hibiscus trionum. Lineage (NCBI taxonomy): Eukaryota > Viridiplantae > Streptophyta > Magnoliopsida > Malvales > Malvaceae > Hibiscus > Hibiscus trionum. The sequence continues at coordinate 15,812,223 of BSYR01000035.1, read as the reverse complement.
CATTTCCATTGTTGATATGTATATTATCTGTTTGCCCAAAAATGGGAACCGCTTTGTTACTTGTTAGTGAATATAGAGGTTTATGCTGCTTCGGGTCTTCATTTTTCTTGAAGTACATAAGTCATTTACTTCGTCCGATGATCTGAGGAGATAACTCTACACGTATATAGAAAAGTTTATAAAAAATCGAACATACTCATGTAGGATGCATTCATACTACATGAGGAAGTGAGATGAGATAACTCTACATGTATATGGAAAAGTACATAAGTCTGATTCGACATGTGAGAGGAGCTGGTTTGTCCTGTACTGTAGGTCTGGTTTATGCTTAATGATTCAATTGTGTATTGACTCTAGTTTATGAGAACGTTGGGCAGTTGCTATTCTTGGCTGTGCTAAAATCATGAGATACCTTCAAAATGTAGTCGAAGGCTTGTCATTGTTTTGCAATTAATATAGTTGGCATTGAAAGGTGAGTTTTGATGAATTACAAATGGATTAAATCTTAATTCTTTGTGTCTTTTTATTTGCTAGTGCTCTCAGATAAAAGCTTTAGTTTATTTTTCAAACATTATAACTTCAAAATTGGTTGTCTTTATTTTGCTTTTATCTCTACTGGTTCTGTTGGTTCAAATTTTCATTGATCGAATTTTATTTATTTTGGGTGCAGACATTTCTTGGCTTTGTCAATTTTCAATTTTATCATTTCATAAGTGAAGTATCCTCCTATTCTGGATCCTCAGTTGAAAGCTCTTGCTGCAGGTTTGCTTTATTGGTTAATGTTTTGTAATGAACCTTGCACATTCTTTCTAAATTTTGCATTTTAAGTGGTGACTATGAATAATTCTTGTAAATTTCTTCCTCCTTGCTGTCTATGATAGTGTGCTTTGTTTCTGAATATTGCAGATCTCTATGCATTATCAAGATATTTTGATGCTAACCACAGAGCTTCTGTTCAAGAACCACAAGTTGCTGGTTCATCTAGATCGGAGCAAGAGCAGGAGGAGGCTAACTTAAGACTTGCTCAACTTCAGCATCAACTTCAAAGTAAAGGTCACTGATGCACCTTGTTCAACATGCATCTAGTGAAGTTGAAGAAGATGAAGCTACCAGGGACTGTAAAAATCTTTTCCGCAACAAGAAATTTTTCTTGAGTCGTGAGGTGAGTTTAATTCTTCTTGGTTGAAATTTTTTATGCCCTTTACTTTGAATTTTATAAGTGAATCCCTGCAGCAGGTTCTGCTAGTAAATGGAGCTTGCCATGGCGATGGTAAGGTAAGCTTGTGTGTGAATTTCAGCTATGTATTAGTTCATTGGATGAGTATTAATACTTGTTTCTGCTCTCCTGCAATGGCTGTTAAGATTAACTAATTATCCATTAAATTTGCCCAGCTAGTGGTTGCGCATAGTAGTAGTTTTTTTATAAAGAACTTGAGTTTCATCTTCTCTTATATGCTTTTTAGTTGCACCCTAGACCTGTTGTATATTAGTCTTTTAATTACTAATTTTCTTTTTGGCATTTGTGTTGAAGTCCCCTGCATCGTTTCTACAAGCCATGGAAGAGTATGTAAGAGAAGCTCCACGGGTTTCAATAGTTCGCAAAGATCAGGTTTAGAAATTTTATATACGAAACTGGTGCAACATTTGTTGATGGCATGTAGTTTTGTTGATTTTCTTTGTATTTGTATGTAAGGAACCATGCTGTAATTAAAATAACTTGGTGCAACATTTGTTAATTTAACAGCACTGATCGATTATTATATAGTATTTTTTTTTTTGGAAGCATGTTGTTATTTGCGACGTTTGTAATATCAAACGCCACTAATGAACAGTTTTTCGCGGCGTTTGTAAAATCAAACGCCACTACAGAATAGTTTTTCGCGGCGTTTGTAAAAATCAAACGCCACTACAGAATAGTTTTTCGCGGCGTTTGTAAAAAACAAACGCCACTGATGAACAGTTTTTCGCGGCGTTTGTAAAATCAAACGCCACTACATAACAGTTTTTCGCGGCGTTTGCTTTTACAAACGCCGCTATAGATTTTGATCTTTTGCGGCGTTTTTGGAAGAAAAAAAACGCCGCGAACTGTTGCGGCGCTTTTTTAAGTGCCGGGAATGTTTTTAGCGGCGCTAAAAAACGCCGCTATAGGACAAAAAAACGCCGCTAAAGACCTGTTTTGCTGTAGTGACTAGAGAGAGTTTAGAGTAAATAATTCTTGTATTTCTCAAAGTGATGGATGAATGAGATGATGCAATGAGGTGGGGTATGCCCCTATTTATAGTTGAAGCCCCTACATTCAACGGCTCAGTTTAAATTACATCGACGGTCGAGATTAATCTTATCTTTACAAAATCTCTAATTATCTCTAACATTATCTAAATAATATATTTTAAATAAATAGATAATGTTTGACTAAATTACCCTCCAGAATCTTCTATGAATTTGGCTAAGTTTAGTGGTCTTGCGGCTTTCTAGCATTCTCCAAGTGTCGGGCCAAATATGACGATTTTAACAAGCCTGTTACACCACACACAACCTCTTTGGCTGATGTTTGCGCCAATGCCCAGACCCAAATGTGCAGGTCGTGATAATATATACAAATACAACACCAAAAACACAGTTTCCGCGTTGATTTCACCTTCACGCCTCCTACAGGCAACACTTTCAAGCATAACGAAAATGGAGAAAGAAATATTTAACCTTCAAGCAGATTTAAATGAAAAGAAACTTTTCTTCATCTTCTTCGTACCTTGCACATGCATGTAGTTTCTTTGTCATCATCAATTATGCCTATAAAACCTAACCTATATGTGCAACTCTCTTTATAGGGTGTGGTGGACTTCCCATTATTGTTTTCTTCTTCTTTCTTTCTTTTTGGGATGGCTAGGAATCTATAGACTGTGAAATTAATGAATCTTTTCTGACAATAAGTCCACCCAGCTTGGCTGTCTGTCATGTTTAGTTATACAAATTAAATATTCAATGTATATATCATAATGCTACATCTATCACGTTTTTTTCTCATTTATTTGGATCAAAGAATGCTTATATTTTAAACACAACAAGTAATACCAGTAAAAAAAATGATGATATTTATCTTAAAAAATTTGAATTCGAACACATTTATCTGTAAGGTGTATCTCTCATTAAAGGGTTAAAAAAAAGTATATCTGATAAAGTCGGAACCCTTCAAAACAAATAATAAAGTGATGAAGACATTGGAATTTCTTCTGTTAATCTTTTTATGTGTGTGTTGATCAGTTATCAACCGAGTCCTAATGAAATGCAATTGTTCTATATCCAAGAAATCAACTCTATTAATATATAGTATATGCTTGTTAGGAAAATACAAACACCCGTGTATCTATAGTGCCGCTATCAACATATGTATAGTATTTCATTTCTTTCCTTCGATCTGTCAAACTAATGAAACAATAAATATAAACCAAAACATCGAATACCTTTAGTGCCTAAGCAAACTATATTAGAACAGCCATTAATCTTCTTCAAATCAAATTTTATAGCGTTTACATGTACATTGAATGGCAGTTGCACTATACAAATTTGAGTACTCCATATTATTATTTAATTGCTTAGAAAGTCTATCGCCATAGTACTTTTCTTCTGTTGATATTGATTCCTAACGAATAAAAATCTTAAACTCCTTTTAGGTGCCTTTTTCTATGCCCCGTCACTAAAAATTTAGATTATAAATCATAACCCTAAATTTTAAATCGTAAGCCCTAAAAAATATATCCTACCCCTAATTCCCTATTCCTTATACTAAACCCTAATCCTAAACATCAAAAAAGGCAGAAAATTTCTATTCGATTCCTAACATTCTAAGTGAGCATTGAAATCTTGTAATTATGTAGGAAAATGGGAATTTTACCAATAAGAACCTATGTAAAAGGTAAGAGTTCCCATATAAGTAATTTAACCAATAGATAGATGAAGACTCATTAGGCTGGTGCATTAATTAATACTTATTAAATGCGCTGTCAATATTAAAGAGAATATATACATATAGGAATCTGTATTCAAACAAAGCTATATATGTATATGAATTCTTACAAGTATCGAGTGAATTCCAGTCTCAGTAGACAAGAGAACTTTTTTGTGCGGATCAGTCCAGACAAGATCGTCTGATCATGGCTGTAAAGAGAAGGTACACGAATTACCAAGAAAGTAAGTAAAGAAAATATCTTAACTGGAAAAACAAATGGGTATATGTAGGGAAATTTTCAAAAATTATCAATAAGAACAGATAATACCTTTTACAGATGCTGCGACTTTTCTGTGCTTTACCCGCAACGCCTGCAGCTTAGTTGTTCAGCAGCAACAAGTCAAGTAAATATATATGTATACACTATTAAGTATTAACCTAACATGGAGAAACTAAAGAAATTGAAAAAAAAGAAAGACAAATAAATAAAGGGTTTTTTTTAAAGGTGGGATATGATCCAGTTACACAGTGTTAGAGTTTTTAACTTTTATGCATTTTTTGAATTGTTGGATGAGTGAAATTGATGGCCGAGATTAACAGTGGGTTACGTGAAGATTATTGCGTGAAAAAAAAAGTAAGGAGTTAATCTCAACTATCAATTTCACCCATCCAACTATCTAAGAACAGTGTAAAACTATGAGTTTTACCTTCCTGTAGCTGGATTCTATTATACACACACATACAACAGCTACCTTGCATTAACAGCACAAAGTAATGATGGCAGTCAGGGATGAGGAGGGAGGGAGGGGAAAGGTAGACAGAATATACAGATGATCATAAGATAACTAAACAAGAGAGCAACAAATAACATTTATTTATGTGTGTATATATATACACAACAAACAAACTGGGTGAAATCTGGGGATGCAGCAAGGAAAGGGCAGGATCTAGTAATGGAAAATATGATATTATATATAATAAAACAAGTTGGGAATATGTTGAATGTTGATATATCTGTATATGTGTTATACACAATTTTCAACTCCATTTGTTGCAGCTTCTTTCATCTTCTGCTCTTCACAGATCCCAAACCTCAACTAACTCATATACTAAAACAGTATTCAAAGAATTAAAAAAAAAAAACTTATCTTCATGTCTTCTTTTCAATACCCTCTTTCCTAAATCCAGTGCCTTTAGCAAAGCAAACAAGAAAGAGTGAAAATGTAACCTTTCACTGTGATTTGCTCTTCAATTGGTCATAGATCCAAATCAAAGGACAATGTGGATTTTCCTTTCTTTGAATATTCAGATTGCGTTCCGGAGAGTAGGGTATTATTGGACAATCTTGATTGGAGATAAGATTCATGAGCTGGGGAAGATTCATCTTTTGCAGGAGTAGGGAACTCCATGTTCACCCCAAACAACCTTAGCCTTTTAGCCGCTGTTTTGTTGCCCTGAACAACTGGTACTGAATCGAGCACCATTGGCTCTCCTGATCCTCCCCTCGCTTCCTGCACTGCCCCAATTTGATAGTACTGCGCCACATTACCGTGAGTAATTGCCTGCTGTTGCTGTTGCAGTAGCCGTTGTTGTTGTTGATGGTGATGATTATAAGGATATATGCTGTAATTCAGGCGATGCAAAGGCTCATAGCTTTGAGGCAGCGAGTAGATTCCGCCCCACCGGGCTGACTGGGGTAAGTTGAACTGGTTCTGCAGCTGAAATTGAACAAACGTGACTGGATCGGGTGCATTAGGCCTGCGCCTCCAATCAATGTACAACCGGTCTTGCCCCGACTCCCCGACACCCCGTTGGAACGACACGATATCACCTGCATAGAGCTTCTTGTCCTTGACGAAACGGCTCCACCCTTTGGTCATCACATAACTCTGGCTGCTGTTCCAGTACGAGTACCGGAACCTCCACGACTTGCCGTTCCGATCCTCAAAATTCAACAACAGCCCTTTCTCGTTGGATGAAGAGTGGAGAGGGAAGTACTTCTCGGCATGTTGCTTGGGTATAACAAGGCGATTCAGCTTGCCCACGTCGCTGGGTGTGACGACTTTATCAAACATATATTCTTTCTCAATAGTTAAAGACCTACCCTCAGTATTTGCTTCTTCAATATTACTGCTCCCAAGTGACAAGTCCATCAGCTCTCTACTTTCTTGTCGGAAATCAGACTGTTGGGTATTTTAATCTTCCCTGATCTTAATAACCAGAATACTTTTGCACAAAAAATGGTGGTTGGAAAGGAAAGGAAAAGGAAAAATTGAAGAAAAAAAGGCAGGTCTAGACGAAATAAAACTAAAAACAAGACCTGGGTTTGCAAATACTGGTTTCTTGGTAGCTATGATTTTGTTTGTTCTTAGATCGATCTTTGAGGACCGAGGAAAGCAAAAGACAGGTCCCTTAGTAAAAAACACTAAGCAACCTGGAAACAAAGAAAAAAGCCCTAAACAACACAAATTAAAGCCATGGGAGACCTAAGCAATTGGCTTAGAGAGAAGGCTGAAGATTTAAGAAGAAGAAAAACTAGAGAGAGTGGAGGAATTAGGCTTTAACCCTTTGTTTTTCTGACTCCACGAAGTTTCCCGATATTTGCCGCATTGAAATCATGTGTACTGGGATTTTATATGTATATATATTTGTTTTCTGGTTCTTAAGGAGAGTGGTGAGGTAAATGAGTTCTAAGAAAAGTAGTTTCAAAGTATATTATTACGTATAATCATCGGGAAGCATAATTATACTATGGATTATTTCTATTACCCTCTCCAGTTGGCCTGTTTTTTTAAGTCTCAAAATCCAGCTTTACCATAAATTATGTTCTACTTTTTACTTCATCGACATCGAGCATGTTTTAGTTAGGTTTCGATAAGTTTGACTCTTGGTCATCCATTGTGTGCTGCTGCTGCGCTAGCTGGTCCTGCAAAAATTGTGTCACTGTGTTTATATTAGAATTTTATATCTATTACATTTAAAAAAAAAAAGAGTTTTGGAGGTTTACAAATATATCTATTAAAATATATTTTTTATTATTTTTTATTTTATTTTATAATAATTTTAAAAAATAAGATTATTCAAAATAAATAAAATATTTTATTTTTCTTTATTTAAATTAAATCATGTGAGTGTGAAAAATATAAATAGAATTAATTTATTACTAATTCACACACAATGACATGTTGAAAAAAAATAACATTCCTACCAAAGATGGCATTTCTAGAGGTGGCAATCAAGCCGTTCGGGTCATTTTAGGTTTGGATTGAATTAAATTTAAGTTTGATTCAATTTAAATTAGATATGGTTTAGATTTAATTCGAGTCTATGATAAGTCGATTATCGGGTTGGGTTAAAATCATATCAATTGATTTTTGGGTCGGGTAAATATCAGATTAGTTAGCTTTCGAGTCAGGTGAGTACTATATTAGTCAATTTTCAGGTTGGCTAGTATCAGATCAATCGGTTTTTAGATTGAGTCAGTATCAGACCAGTCAAATTTTTTCATGTTAGACTTTGGATCTTCAGGTCGGTTTTCGATTCGAGTCAACTTTTAAATCTTCGAATAAATTCAAATTGAGTTGGGTATGAGTTAGATATATATATATATATATATATATATATATATATATATATTGATATATTCTTGTAAAATAATATGTTTTTTTTTATATTGGGTGTATGTTTCATAACAAATACTTTTTAAAAAATAGAAATTATCGGATCTAAAATGAAGATGACCGTTTAAAGGAGGAAAGATGATATTGAACTATCAAACTATTACCAAATGTGGTGGTTAACTAGTAGTATAATATATATATAAAAAAAACATACATAATTTAACTATTTATCATGTTAAAAGTGAATAATAATAATAATAAATTATATGTTCACTTTAACTCAATTATCGGGTTAAAATCAAGCAACTACTCAAATCAATTTTGGTAAATTAAATTCGAGTTAATTTTGGTTCAATTCAGTTTGTTTAAGGTCAAGTGAATCGGTTCAGATAATCAGATTCGAATAAAATTTGCCGGGTCTAAATATTACTACTCTAAGTACTCTAATGTGCGTATGAACATTTCTAATTTGCATGCAAACTATTCGTAAACTTTTTGATCTTTCTAACTATTTCTATCTCCAATTAGAAAGATAAGTGAATTTAAGGACTTTGATTACAAATAAGAAGAAAGTCGTGTTCGTGTAGTTGTATCAAACAATGTTTGAGTCAGTTAATACTCGATGAATCACAAGAAAAATCAAAACATAAACAAAAGGGTAAACTACATAAATAGTCTTTCCGATTATGCTTCAATTATCTTTTACATTTCCTGACTATAAAAAATTACAAGCTGGACTCCTGACTTAAAAAAATAACAAATTGATCCAACGCCGTAAGAAATCTAACGGCTGGTGATGTGGCAGTTAATCAAATTGGTATATTAAGAATTTAACTCTCAAACAATGTTTTGTCGGTACCAGTACGGTGGACTCCGTACCGATACTCCATGGAGACTTTGAAGTATTTTAACACATTAAGTACCGGTACAATGAATCTCGTACTGATACAACCTAATGCAATTGCATAATATTTACACTATGAGTACATGTACAACCTTGAGCGTACTGATACGCAAAGCTCCACCAAAATTTTAGTAAGTAATTTTAATATTTGTACGGCCATTTGAGTACTGATACCCCTTATTCAGTATTGATACGCTACCTTGCGTATCGGCACGCCACGTATTTTTAAGGGCTATTTTTTTAGGCAGGTACCGATACAGGACATCACGTATTAGTGCAATTGACAAAAGATGTTAATTTCGTTATGAGTTTCTTTTCAGATACCCACACTTTCCAAACAACATTTATTGCTGAAAAAATTCTCCTCAACGCTTATATTCAATTTTCCAACTACTCAAACGATTAGAAATCAATGAGAGAATATAAAAACAAGTCTCTAAAGCTTCTTCAACAACAAGACTACTTTTCTAAAGCATTCAACAAATATCCAAAGTTACAAGAGCTTCATTTTCATATTTTCTTGTATACACTTGAGAGCTTTTTTTGTATTTTATTTATCAAGTGTACCGGGGTTTCAGTGAGCTTCATTTGTGCAAACAAATTCTTTTTTTAGGATTTTTATAGTTTGTATATTTGTATTAAACTTTGGGGAAGAGTTCACTAGACTTTGAGGTATAAGTCTAGTTGAAAGTGTAAGGTTATCACATTCTCCTAAAAGGAAAAACAAATTAGTGAATTTGTAAAATTCTTAGTGTGGTAGTTAAGTTAGTGGATGTAGACTCCATTGAGGGAGTTGGACCACTATAAATTTCTTTACAGTTTTTCTATCCTTTACAATTTGTTCCCACCTTTTTTTAAATTGCCAATTCACCCCTCTTGGGCAACATCGATAGATTGATCCACTCAACAATTATTATCTATTTGAATCTAACGAGTGGTCCCAATGAAAAAGATGATGATGTTCATCTAAGATATTTGAATTAGAAAAGTTTTGTTTACAAGATGTGTGTCTTATCAAAAGGTTAAAAAAATATGAACAAAAACTATTACATTAAGACTATTCAGAAACTATATTGGTATCTATGTTTGAATTTCATAAAAATAATTCATTAAATGTAAATATTTAATAGTAATAGTACAATTTTAATTATATAGACACGTACACATTGAACGAACCCTATTAAAAATAATAAATGGTCTCGTATACAACGTCAAAATTTGTGGGAAGCTATAGAGTATAGACACGTACACATTCGTTTTTGGCATGTTCTCATAGGCTAGTTGATAAGTGAATTATTGATCCATATTTTAAGGGTAATCTCATACATAATTCGGCTTGTTTGACATTAATTACGTAGTTTTAGAGTCTTTTTTAGTATATTTTAGATTGTGTTAGTTTAATGTTCAACTAGATTTAAAACTATGACATGCATGAGGATTTTGTTTTAATAAATTCATTAATTAATGAACATTGTATTTAAGTAGTCTCAGTAGAAAAACGAATGATGTTTATTTTATGAGACCCATGTTCAAATCGCCTTGTCTGCAAGATGTATGTACATTGTCAAAGAATTAAAATATTTATGAATAAATAGTACAATGTAATCACATTTCACGGGACCAACAATGAATTGTATATTTATTTATCCAAAAATACCAATAAACTTAAAATCTTTGTGTTGTAATTTTCTTGTAGTGATAGAATATTTGAATTAAATTTCTTTAACCAGATTATTATGATTTAATAATTAATATTTAGAAAAGAAAAAGAAAAGGCAATATTGTTAATATTTAGGGATGGTAAAAATATCCGGCCCCGACCCGACCCGATCGGGTATTTTTTTTTTAAATTTTGGGGATCGGGGCGGGGCGGAGCGTGAAAAGCATGAAGTCGGGGCGGGCGGATTCGGGTATTTGCTACAAATTCCCCGCCCCGCCCTGCCCTGGTACATTTATATATTTATAAAAAAAATATTACTATATATAAACATTTTTATAAGTTTTAAGCTATCTTTTGTTTTTGGTTCGTGCTTATCGTAAAATTTTGTTAGATGTTATTCAAGTTTTAATATATTCGATTCTAACAGTCAATGATTCAAGTTTATTCTTTTAAATATGTAATTTAACAGGTGTGTAATTTAAAATTAGTTTTATTTTATTTTTATATAGATTTGAAGTCCCTTGAAACCATAATTTGTAATTGTGGTGGAAGATTGGTCGAATCTAACATTTATCGTCGACGAAAATTAAATTTTTTTAAAATTTTCGGGGCGGGTCAGCTTTAAGTAGGGGTGTGCAAAAAAACCGAATAACCGAAACCGATTCCGAAACCCGAAAAAACCGAACCGAAAAATTGGTTAACCGAACCGAAAAATTCGGTTTCGGTTCGGGTTTTTATTTTTTTAAAAGAAACCGGTTCGGTTACGGTTTACGGTTTTGAGATAAACCGGGTAACCGAACCGACCGATTATATAATATATATTATTATATTATATGTTATTTTATTATTTTATATTAAAAAAAATAAATTTTATTTTATTTTCTCATTCCCCAAAAGTAAAACCATAATTTTATTTTATCAAGTTTAAGTGTTTAACTTGCTAGTATTAGAAAAGATAATAATATCATGTGTCGATTTTAAAAAGTATGTACTTTTTTTTAACATATTATTAAAATTTATATTTTTAATAAAAAAAATAAAAAACCGTTACCCGAACCGAACCGAACCGAATTTTTCGGTTAACCGACTAAACGGTTAACCGGTTGAATGGATACGGTTTAGGGTCGAGAATTTAGTGACCCGAACTTATCGGTTAACCGAAATAATTTGCTAATGGTTAACCGAACCCGGTTTTGCACACCCCTAGCTTTAAGGGTTATTATTTCGAGACGGAGCGGATAAATTAATATTTTAATTCGGGACAAGACGGAGTCAAGTTTAATATCTTACAGATCGGGGCGGCCAAAAACCCGCCCCGCCCCGTTTTCATCCCTATTAATATTTTAGAAGAATAGTTAGTGGCCATGTTTGGTAAATAGCGGTTTGAGCAAAAATTAGAGGTTTGAGGTATAATTAGAGGTTTGACTAGTCAAATCCGCTAATATTGATGTTTGGTAAATAGCGGATTGAAAGAGCGGATTGAGGTGAAAAAGCTAATTTTGAAAAAGCTCATAATATGAGCTTTTTGAGATTAGAGGTTTGATATTAGAGTTGTAATGACTCTTTTACCCTTAACAATTACCAAAAATCTCCAAATAACCTAAATTAAATAATAATATTTTTTAGTATAAATACTAACATATTAAATATTGGACTTATTTGTTGTTACTACTAATTCTATTTTTTATTATCACATATTTATATGTGCATATAAAAAATTTAATAATTATATAAATAATAAATTAATATATAAATCTTTCAAATTTGTTTAGGAAATTTATATTAAAAAATAATTTTTACAAATCTAATTAATATTTATTAGATACAAAATATTAATAACTGATAAATTATTCAAACAAGTATTAAATATAACCATATCCTTATATGTCATTTTGCTTGTTTAAATAATTAAACAGCTATCAGCTATCATTTAATTTTACCAAATACTTTTATACAATCAGCTAATACAATCCGCTAGTCAAATCAGCTAATGCAATCATCTATCAGCTATCAGCTAATGTAATCCGCTATCAGATATCAGCTATCCGCTAATTGCCAATCAGGGCCAATATATTTTGAATTATCCTTAGTGCATGTTATCGGAATCAACTAACAATATCTTCGAGCCTTTCCCGAGAAGTAACTCGAGATATAGTCATTTACAAGAATATATTTAGCCTATCTTCTTATATGTCTCTTTAAATGCTACACTAATAATTTTATATCACATATATTATTAATAAAACAAAAATAATAAAAAAAATTATTAATACACGTAGCATAAAATCACTAGTGGGACCTAAGAAAAGGGGACAAGCGAATTTTGTTATATTGATCATGACTAAATACATGTTTTGTATATAAACGAATACATGATTGAATGTTTTTCTTGACTTTTGTTAGTTAATAGTCATTGTAAAACACACTTTCAATGGGAATTGTCTGCGTATTAATTAGTATAAACGATAATTTTATATCCGTCGAAAAAATTGGGATTCACCATTATTGGAGATGAAGATGAAGTCATCGAGGAATGGGCAAGATTAGAAGAGGCGTAAATCGGTCTTCTTTTTATTTCCTGGAAAATTCAGGGGCTTGATTCGGTTCGTGTCGGTGATTACATGGTCTGTAATTTCAATCAAATTATTCACAAAAAATATGGATGTTCTGAAGAAGGCGAAGAATGTCTGAGTCTATTAATGGTGTTGCTTCTGGGCGAGTGGCTTCTTTGATCAATGAAGTGGTTTTTCGTTGTTGTTTTCTCTTTTAATGCCTTTCTCGTTTGTGTCTTAAGTTGATCTTGCTCTCTTCAATTTTGCAAGACTTTAGTTCTGTTATTTGATCAAATTAACCGCGTCGTAAAAGCTATTCAAACATATGACTAAAATTAGTATTTATCAAAAGTTTAGAAGTCCATTTACTAAAGGGCCACGACATCAAATTAACAACATTGAACGACTCAGTGACTAAAACATTATAAACGATATGATCGCGTAAAGGCTACGCGCCCCCAAAAATTTTCTCTCTTCCAGAATCCCCGAGCCTCAATCGGAGGAGTGCTGCCTGGTCCCGGTGGTATTGAACGGTGTTGTCTCTGAGCGGCTGGACCCCTCAGACGGCTGTCGTGCTCCGGTGGTGTAGGTATCGTCCCCGGAGGTGGTTTGCTCGCGGCGTTTTTCTGGCTTCAGAGGAATTTCAGAGGGTGCGCCTATCTTTGTATATACGGCTCCGGTGGAGGTTCAGAGCGAAGGCCATGCTGAATTCTCATGCCACTGTTATCTTTGAAGCTTGTTTGCACCGTGATTGGTTTTTGTTTCCGTGACGCGGGAGTCTGGTCCATTGTGGTCCTCTTGGTTGCTGCTTGGTGGCCCGAGAGGAGCTCTGTTTGATTGTGTCAATTGTTCCCCTTTTTCTGTGTTTGCTCTGCTGAGGTTTTTCTTTGAAGCTTGTTTGCACTGTGATCGGTTGTTGTTCCCGTGACGCGGGAGCCTGGTCCATTGTGGTCCTCTTGGTTGCTGCTTGGTGGCCCGAGAGGAGCTCTGTTTGAGTTCTTCTTTCCGTTAAGGTGTTGTCGACGCAGGCACCCCGATTGCCCTCTCTAGCCCGTCTGCAGATAACAACCAACTTCTCGGTTAAGTGTTGGAGGCGGCTTGAACGAAGCCTGCAGCAGCCTGGGATTGGGAAGTTGAGGCTTGAGTGCCGCTCTCGATCTCAAAGGTCGTTGGGGTCGTTTAGTGCATTGACAGAATCATGTCAATACTTGCGTGGAATATCCGAGGAGTGGGAAACCGAAAATCTGTGAGGGCTCTTCAAAACTCCATTTTCAAGATCAAACCGACTATAATCTTTCTCAGTGAAACAAAACAGAAGAAACGGTACTTGGAAAAAATAAAGATGAAAATGAAAATGGATTTCTCATTCTATGTGGAACCACAGGGTCTAGCAGGAGGACTGGCATTGTGGTGGAATTCGGAAGCAGACGTTACTATTCTGGGACATGACCAGAATTTCATTGACACGAAGATCAGACTTCAGGAGGGGGACTCGTGGTATAATACTTTCATTTATGGCCCCCCAAACAAAGAAAACCGTCAAGAATTTTAGAAGAATCTTTCGAAATTCAGAGAGACCCCACAGGACAAATGGGTGATTATCGAGGACTCTAATACGGTTGCATGCCAGGACGAAAAAGAAGGAGGGAACCCTTTTAATCCCTCGGAGGCCAAGGGGTATACAGACTTTATTGACTCCTCAGGAATGATTAAGGTTCCTATCAAGGGAGGCAAGTTCTCCTGGTACAATCAAAGAGGGGGAGAACACGCTATTCTCGAGAAGCTGGATCGAATTCTTTGCTCCCCAGAGTGGAGTTTCGCCTTTCCTAAAGCCATGAGAGTGATGGAACCTACCACCGCCTCTGACCACACCCCCATAGTCCTCCTAACTAAAGGGCTATCCAGGAGATACAAGAGAGACTTCAGGTTTGAAACCAAATGGCTTCTGGAGGAAGACTGTTCCCAGACAGTGGATAAAGGCTGGAACATCGCTCCCAGAGAAAGAGTGATGTCTAGGTTCCGAAGGAAGATTCATAGCACGAAAAATACCCTTCTGAAATGGAACAAAGAGAAGATGAAGAAGAGAAATGAAAGAAAGCAGGTTCTGATGGATGGTTTATCAAAACTTCAGGGAAGGAAGCTGTCGGATAGGGAGCTAGAAGAGTATAAAAAGCTGAAGAAAGAGATTGATGCCGAATGGGAAGGCGAGGAAAGATATTGGCATCAAAGATCTAGAGTTAACTGGTTAAAGTGGGAGACAAAAATACCAAATTCTTCCATGCTACAACTATCCAGCACCGAAGGCAAATTCAATAGTTAAAATTAAACATGAGAATGGATCCTGGCTTGAGGACCCGGAGGAGATAGCCACTTATCTGCTTCACCATTTCCAACAGGTGTTCACGAAAGATCATTCCGTTGACTTTTGCCGGCTTAAAGATTATATTCCCAGGGTGGTCACAGGTGAAATGAACGCAGCTTTGGGTAAGCCGATCGATGAGGAAGAGATAAAAAAGGCAGTGTTTGATATGGGGGCTACGAAAGCTCCGGGCCCCGATGGCTTCCCCGGTTGTTTTTATCAGACCTTTTGGAATACTGTGAAGGATGACCTCATTGGAATGGTAACAGCTTTCTTCAGGGAGGGTGAGCTGGACCCCACAATTAACAAAACTAACATTGTGCTTATCCCAAAAAAGGCAAATCCCACGGAAGTTGCCCATTTGAGACCGATCAGTTTATGCAACTTCTCTTTAAAAGTGATCACCAAAGTCCTTGCTACCAGACTAAAGGTCTTTCTTCCGGAACTTATCCCACAGTACCAATCTGCGTTTGTGAAAGGCAGGGCAATTCACGACAATATCATTCTGGCAAATGAGGCTTTTCATGCGATAAAACGAACCAGAAAAGGAGGAAAGGGTTTCATGGCACTCAAGATTGATCTGGAAAAAGCTTATGATAAAGTAGACTGGAATCTTCTCCAGTTTGTAATGGAGGAAATGGGTTTTGATAACTTGTGGATCAACAGAGTAATGAGCTGTGTTTCGTCAGTTTCTTTTTCCCTGGTGGTTAATGGTGAACGCAAAGGAGATTTTAAAGCAGAGAGAGGTCTGAGACAGGGCGATCCACTTTCCCCTTTTCTTTTCTTATTCATCTCAAGTACTCTCTCTTGGATTATTGAAAAAGAAATTGAAAGGGATCTTTTCACTAGTCTGAGAATTAAGAGGAGGTGCCCCACTCTGAGCCATATGCTATTTACGGACGATTGTATTGTCTTCACAGAGGCAAATGATAAAAGCTGTACAGGGCTACTGCAAATCCTCCAGCTCTTCAAATCCTCCACAGGTTAAACAGTAAGCCACATGAAATCCTCCGTTTTCTTCTCTCCAAACGTTAGCAACAGTCTTAAATCTCATCTCCAAAACATCCTGGGTTTCAAGGCCATGGAGGAAGACTCAAAATACCTTGGTCTCCCTTCCTTTTGGGGACGAAGCAAAAAAGAGGCGTTGGGCTTTATCCGTGATCGTGTCCTTAATAGATTAAGAGGATGGAAAACCAAATTTTTGACTAGTGCTGGGAAAGAGATACTCATCAAAGCAGTTGCTCAGGCTATCCCCACCTATGTGATGCAGTGTTTTCTACTCCCGGTAACCTTCTGTGATGAGATCAGCTCCATAGTTGCCAGATTTTGGTGGAACAATTGTGCAGAGAAGGAAAGGAGCATTCACTGGATCAATTGGAAGGATCTCTGCAAGCCCAAAGAACAAGGGGGAATGGGGTTCAGAAATCTCAGATTGTTCAATAAAGCTCTCGTTACCAAAATTATCTGAAAAGTGATTAAGAACCCAGAGTCCCTGCTATCTCAGGTTCTTCGAGGAATCTATTTCCCAAATGGGAACATTTTCGAGGCTCCGAAGTGCTCAAATCCCTCGTGGGCATGGTCCGGAATAAGAGAAGGAATCAAGATTATCAAAAAAGGTTCTCTCTAGAGAGTCGGAAATGGTAAAAGTATCTCAACCTGGTTCGACAACTAGATTCCGAAGGTCAAGGGTTTTAGACTAACGACTCAACCGCCGCAGGGCTTCCCCGCCCCTTCCGTTTGCTCCCTCATCAGCCCGGATTGGACATGGAACGAAGAGAAAGTATATGAACTTTGATCTCCATCCGAAGCGAAGGCGATTCTGACAATCCCGATTGGAGGGCCAAATGTCCCGGATGTACTCATATGGGCCGGTAATAAAAATGGTGATTATTCGGCTAAGTCGGGTTATCGATATATGGAGGAAGAGTCTCGTGAGGATTTTATTCCCTCTTCAAGTGAAAGCACTTTGAACAAGAAAGATCTATGGAACTCAATCTGGAAACTTAAGGTCCCCTCTAAGATTCGATCCTTCTTATGGAGACTCTGTCACGATATCGTTCCTACAAAGAGTTCTTTGAGAGCCCGTTTACATGGGAATCTGAAGGACCAGGACGTCTGTCCCCACTGTTATCACTCTCAGGAATCGGCAGAGCACTTGCTGTTCTTCTGCCCTTTTGCTCAAGCTATCTGGAAAGCGTCGGGTTTTAACTACTCCCCTGCTGAAATCGGATTTCCCGGTTTCCCCAAATAGTGGTGTATGATAGGTCAAGATCGAAATTTGGGTCTTTCTAGCGAAGGGCGCGCCCACCTAGCCTTCATTCTCTGGAACATTTGGAAAGCAAGGAATGCTTTGGTTTTCGATGGGAGAAAAGACTCCCCTTGGGATGTTTGGCTAAGAGCAGATCGAGACTTCATGGAATTCCAACAAGCAAACAAACTGGACTCCACGGTGAGTCCGAAAGATGTCCTGAAGAACACCAAGTGGAAACCTCCTCCATCAGGTGTTATCAAAATCAACTGCGACGCCGCTTTCGACCAAGACTCAGGGAAAGCCTCTATCGCAGCTGTCTTCCGTGACAGCTCAAGTTCTTGCCTCCTCGGAGTCTCTGCTCCGTGTTGGGCCCCGTCTGTTGCTGCTGTAGAAGCCTATGCAATCAAACTTGGGCTTATGACGGCAAATCTGAATGCTTTTCTAAATGTCATCGTCGAGTCGGACAATAGAGCAGTTATCAATAGGCTGAATACATGAGACTTTTCGGACTGGGTCACTTCAGCCATCGAGGAAAATATCAAGGAATCGACCAAGGTGTTTGAGTCTTGTTGTTTTTCCTTTGTGAGTCGATCTTGTAATCAGGCAGCTGATTGGCTTGCCAAGTTTGCGAAGACTGAACAGGATCAAGTAGTTTGGAATCCTGCAGTCTTTCCTTCACATCTGTTGTTCTCTTAATTTCCTTTGGTATGAAAGTTCTCTTGATCAAAAAAAATAAAACATTATAAACGATAACATAAGTGATCAAAACGTTATAAAACAATAACGTAAGTGATCAAAACATTATTTTTTAAATTCAGTGAGCAAAAATAAACACTTAAAAACTGTAAGTGACTATTATGATAATTTATACTAAAAATTATTTCACGGAAGCAAATTCAAACAAATATTGCAAATCCAAAGTACAATGTTTAACAAGTTCATCATAACATGAAGATATATACCTAGTACTTTTATTTCCGAATCAAGACAAACCATTCAATTCAAGGGAAAAGATAAAATAGTCGAGTTAATCTTTCCTACGGTTTGACGGCGTTATGGTTTGAATATTCCCCTTTGGGAATTTATTGGGGAAAATAACCCCCAAAGATTGATATTGGGAAAAATACCCCCCTTTCATGCCATGTAGGACGAATTCGCGTCCTGCAGGATGCGAATTCCTGGGACGTTTCAGTGGAAAGGGAATTCGCGTTTTGCAAAACGCGAATTCAACGATTTATTGCTGCCCCCACACGAGAAATTCAACATGAAAATGAATTGAAACCAATATAAGATGTTTAGGTAGCAATATTTGTGATCGAATAACGGATTATCGGGGTACCCGATTAAAATTTTTGAACTATAACAGTGTCGTATTGAAACATATCTTTAAGATGGTGTGAAGATACGAGCGTATATAATATCCTAAGATGTGTGAAAATGGCCTGGAAATGAGCAAGTAACAATGTTTTAAAAGGAAACATTATCGTATAGGCATGTTTAAATGCATTTTAGGGTGTGTTTCGAACTTTTTTTTGGTTTTTCCTAAGTTTGGAGACAAAGATGTGCACCTTAATTTTGCAGTGGTGCTAAAGTTCCGAGGAAGACGGTGTCCGAAAATGTGAGAAAATTGTGTTAAAAATGCTATCAAAGTAACATTTTTGAAGCAAAAAATGTGTCCATATGCATGTTTTTTTTTTTGAAATTTAAAGGGCCTCGTTAAAAAACCCATCTAAACCTATGTAGGGGGAAAAGAGTGCCCATAAGATTTATTAAATTACCAGATAATAGAAGTTCACAAATCAGAAAAGACTACACAATGGTTGATCTAGTTAATTCGGGGGCCGGTCCTAAGAGGGCATTTCCTAATATCA
The DNA here is from genome assembly GCA_030270665.1 of Hibiscus trionum. Lineage (NCBI taxonomy): Eukaryota > Viridiplantae > Streptophyta > Magnoliopsida > Malvales > Malvaceae > Hibiscus > Hibiscus trionum. The sequence goes on along the minus strand of BSYR01000035.1, from coordinate 15,793,060 downwards.
TGTCCAGCGTTCCCACATTTACTGCACCTCCTAGGTTGTCCGGTCTTTTCTCTCAGAACCATATCTTCGGCACAATGAATCCTCGTTGATTTTGGCCGGCCTTTTTTCTTTCGTCGCAGGGAGGGATCTGGGCATATCTTTGGTTCGTTGCTGATTATACGACGGTCACGTGCATTTCCGATCGGAGGGAACTCGTTTCGGTAAACCTTGAAAATGGTTTCGAGCCTGTATACCGGATCAATGAGTGTCGTTGCATCAAAATGAACCGATGCACATGCTGCGAAAGCATGCGAACACGGGAACTTGAACGTCTGGAACTCCCTGCAATCGCACGTTCACTTTTGCAAATCAACCACGTAGGTGTATTGCATTATTCCTTGTAGCGGTTCAGAAAATTGCGTGACCTCAAAGATGTGTTCCCGACGAGAGAAGCACAACGCACCCATCGAGTTAGCATGCGCAATGGACGCTTGGATTTTGTCGGCGAGATCTGGATTAAATATGCGACCAGCTGCCATCCAGTTCATTGCTTGTTTGCCGAGGGATGCGAAAAGGGTTGCCAATCGGTAATATGTTGCTTTGACAACAGACGTGATAGGTAAATGGCGAGTTCTCTTAAGAGACGAATTGATCACCTCAGCCAAGTTTGTTGTCATATGGCCGCATCGACGACCCCCGTCATAACATCGCAACCATTTCTCCTTCGGTATCTCCATAAGATAGTTATACCCGAATGGATTCCTCAATTGCAACTCCTCCAGCAGCTCTTCCACTTGATTAACACGGTGTGCGTTGCCTGTTGAATAACACATGTAAAATAGTTAATTGGTAATAATATGAAATTGGTGGACGTAGAATAACAAAATGGAATGGTTGCATACCCATACGGAGAACCATTATACGTTCATCCTCGTTCTTGAACCTCTGATAGTAGTTTGCTGCTATATGCCGCAAACAATACCGGTGATGTATGTATGGGGTTTCCATGAATCTCCCAAACGTTGAATTGCTCCCCAAATCCCTGCGCCTCTATCTGAAATAATAGCTAGGCCATCTTCACGTGTACGCAAAACCCGGCGCATGACATACTTGCGGAGGTTGTAAAGGAAAAACTCCCAAGAAGGGATATTTTCCTTTTCAACAATCGCAAAAGCAACTGGGATACATTTTCTGTTGTCATCCTGGGCAACTGCAATTAGCAATATCTGCGTGTATCTGCCATATAAAAATGTACCGTCGATCTGGAGCATAGGTTTGCAGTGACGGAAAGCTTTTATGCATTGGGGGAACGTCCAGAAAAGGCGATGAAATTCGACCTCCCCTGGTACAACACGATCGTTGTAGTACTTCGGAACAGTCTCCAATTCCACAATTGTCCCTGGATTGTATTCCTGCATAACTTGAAGCCATGATCGCAGATCGTTGTATGATAGCTCCCATTGCCCGTACAGTGTTTCGATGGCTCGAGATCTTGCATACCATGCCTTATCGTAATTGACGGTGTACTTGTAAATGGATTTGATGGCAGCTATACACACTGGCACAGATACACGTGGGTTTGCTTTCACGAGTGGAAGGATTGCATCGGAAAGCACATGTACATCCAAGTTAGGATGGTCTTGGCTGAGGCTCCCAACGGAGCATGTATGAGGCCCTGTATATCTCGTTATTTTCCACAGGTTATGCAGCCTTTTCAATTGCGACACACGAACCCTCCATGTACATCCGGCGGACTTGTGAGGACACTCTGCAATATATTTCCTGGCCTCGGTCTTCCAAACGGTGGACGTAACTGAGCGCTGAATATTGTAATGCTTGATGGCAGCCTCCACGAGCTTTTTTTTCCTGAAGACCATTCCTTCATGTAGCTCAGTCAAACCCACATTCCATTGGTTGAACTGGTCTAAATGTGGGTGTTCTGGGAATTCAGTATCGAAGAAGCCATCCATATCCACTGTTGTGAAGTGCGAAGGTGGGTCGTAATATGTTGCGCAACTGGTTGGTCCATGCAGTTGCGTCGAACGAACATCATCATCCTCATCATCCTCAGAAGAGTTTTCTGCGCTCTCCTCTGATTCCACCGGCTCGTCAATGTCAGATGGTTCAGAAGGAAATAGACCCATCTCGTCACCATCAGGCCCAACCTCTGTACGCGGCTCTTCATCAGAAAGCGCATCATCAAACTGGAAAAGTTCTACGTCAGCATAAACATGTGCGTGAACAGGTTCTGAAGTCATAACCGGATCGACAGTAGCAGCGGTTGAATGTCTCCCCGCTGAGAACATATCATCCACATTTCGGTGACTTGGGATGTATGTTGAGTGGCGCCCGGTCGAGAAATCATCGAACGGGTTAAACTGTTCATTGAACGTTGAAGACGCCGTGTATGGAATGTGTGTTAAGTGGCGCCCCGTAGAGAAATCATCATAGTTTGGAACGTATGGACTGTATGACGACTCTTGGGTTGGTGGCAAGTTAAGGTCAAATTCGAACCTTGGAACGGAAGAACGTCGTTGTCGCGAAGACGAAGACGATGAAGCTTCATCGGTTCTTGTTTGAAGAAGGTTGAAGTCACGTCGTAAACTCGATGTCGGACTAATAGCATTTGGATTGAACTCGAGATTTCCTCGTAACCAATTTGGTACCACATTTTGAGCTGCAACGTGAACTTCAGCAAATGTTACAAATAGCTCCATGGCCCATCCCATTGAGTACTGGCTATGTGTATCTATCATCATTTCTACAGAACTGTCGTCTTCCACATCGAATATTGTGTAATACAGTGGCTCTATCGACGTTGGACATCAATACTTCAAAGACTGCAACTCCCTTCCGGAGCGATTGGGAACCTTCCTGGATATTAAGGTCCTAAGCGACTGGAACGTTGATCGTCTCGGAATGTTGATCATAACAGTATTTTCAGATTGAAATATGATCCCAATGTATGAATCAGGGACCACCTGACCATCGTAGTATACTATAGCTTGAATTCTCGGTGCCATTTCTGAAAATCGAAGAGCTTTTGTGATTCTTAAGTTTTGTTTGGGTGCATCTAGAAATTCTGCACCCCTCAATTATAAATAGAAATCTGTCTGGTAAAGCATTGGTGAATTCTGTAGCAATAATTTTTGAGTTGTCAGCCCAAAGCCCGGTAAAGCCTGGTAAGTCAGCAATAATTTTAGACTTCGCGTTTTGGAAAACGCGAATACAATTATTCGTACTGAATTCGCGTTTTGTAGAACGCGAATTCTATAGATTCTAAAAGAATTCACGTTTTACAAAACGCGAATTCAGTACGAATAATTGTATTCGCGTTTTGGAAAACGCGAATTCTAAAATTATTGCTCTACTTTACCGGGCTTTGGGCTGACAAATGCATTATGGTGAAACTGCGTTTCTAACACGCAAATAGGTCCATGCATGCCTATAACCATCTGTATAAATAGGCTGTATTTCTGCCTTAACATCCCATCAAACTTATTACTTTTCTATCTTCCCCGGTTTTCCTGCATTTCTACATTTCTGAAAGATAAAATGGCTCGATATTCAGCTACTGTATTTTATCGTGGAACATACTTCTACACATCTTTTAGTGAAACGATCACAAGAAATGAATTATTTGAGTTGATCTCGAAACGAGTTAAAGAGTCGACCAGCGCAAAAATAGAGACTTTGCAAGTGAAAGTACCAGTCAATGAGCCCGGCCCCGAGGAACATTATATGCTCACACTGTCAGATAAGAAAGATATGCGAAAGATGTTTCGGGCATACAAACTTGCTGGGGGAACAAACATCGAGCTTAGCGTGAAATTTGATGACGGATCAAGTTCTTCAACAAATGTTGTAGCTGTCCAAGACGAGAATGCGTTAGCTGGCGAAGACGAGAATGAGTTAGCTAGTCCAGACGAGAATGACGTGTTCTTAAAAATTTATCAGAGACGACATGAGAAAGAACAAATAATTGAGGAACTAAACTTAACGTCTGACATAAGTACCGACTACGATTAGTAATGTAATTTTGATTAACTTATGTAAGTTATTTATCTTGCGTACTTGTAATTTGTGAACTCGGTGCTTTCGATGTAGTGCTTTTGATGTAAGTTTTTAAATATAAAAATATCAATTAATAATTCTGAATATATAATACTTTAATTAAGAAAATATAAATTAAATAAACAACTAATTTCAAAAAACATAGAAAAAAATATAACTACTGCATATATCTATGTCCGCCGGTACCACAATCTGGTGGACGTCGATTACGACCCGGATTGCGTCGTCCATGTTAGGTGGGGCCCTGTTGAGGATCATGATCGGGCTCGTTGACGTTGTCGTCTCCAGCAGTACAACTTGGTCCGACAGGCGGACCAGAAAAGAACAACGACTGTGGAGGTGTGTGCTGAACGAACCCGGGGCCCGAAATATCATAAGACCGAGCAGAAAACGGGTAGGGGGCAGAAGCAGAGGGAACAGTGGAACTCGAAGATCCGCCAGTCATGCCAGGAAAAAACCCGTACGTAGTCGGCATCGAAGATCCACCCATCATTCCCACAATAGGAGTGAAAAAGCCTTTCGTCGGACTCGGGGGCCTCGGCTGAATCATCAACTGGGTGGGGCCCTGAGGGCGAATCGGATCGGTAGCTCTAGAGGATGAAGCACCTGCTCCCCTTCGACGTTGCGATCCACCTGCTCCGCTCGTACGATGAGTCCGGGGGCGGTTGCGCTGAACAGGCTCAACCACAGCTGCTTGTTCCTCCGGAGTGAGGAGATACGGTTTCCCACTACCAAAGAACCATGGAAAGTAATCACTGCTCACCATAGGCTCATCAAACATCCGGTACTCATTCAGTGCTTGCCGCTGAAGCCTATCCTGCCACTGTGCAATCCACTACACATGTTTCACCGACCAGTCCACCTACCACAAAACATCAACAAAATTATTATTTATAAATTGTAAAGTAAGTATAAATCGATAACTATTAAATCAAATTTAATTATTATACCTCAAGTTTTCCTTGTCGGGTGATCCTATGTAAGTCGTCCAAATCAGGAGGATCTATCGGAATTGTTTGCAGACGACCGAACTGGCGTTGGATGCGATCAACCGGATGCCGCTCAACTACAGCGTACCAGATGAGAGGTACCATGGCCGTCCAAGCGGAAACCGTCTCATGCTCAAAATTAGGCAGACATTCATTGATATCCGAATCAGAGTACGGGGTCCACAAAAACTGTAAATTAAATATAGAAATAATTAAAAACAAGTAAACTAAACTATATTCATATTAAACTTCAACTTAATATAAAATTAAAATATTTACCTCATTTGCAGATTTCGTGTCAATTTTTTGCCTAATAGAATGTATCATAGTCGGAATCCCAACATGAGTTAGAGCATGGAACCACCTACATAACATCAAAATATAATTTTAATATTTAAAAAATATATATTAGGAAAATAACTAATTTATAAATAAAATTTAGTTAAGATTATTTTCCTTAACGCAAACATAGTGGATACGAATAGTCTGCTGGCGCGGACAAGTCAGGGCATAAAAATGGCATTCTAAACCACGCCCAAGACTGAAGTAGCAAAAGACATCCTCCGATGTCGTGTCGATCAGCACTCGCAGCCTTGCACAACTCCCTATACAGAAATGTAAGTACTGCCGAACCCCAACTTAATTTACCAGCCTCTTCAAAATCCCGCAAGTGCCGCAACCACAACATGTGAACCTTGTTGCGAGTTTTGTCGGCCACCAAAATTCCCCCGAGGATCTGTAAGATATAGGCCCGAGCATATGCCTAAAATATAACGAAAAAAATATTAAAATATAATAATTTTATAATTTTATTACTACTAATAAAAAAATATTTTTTTTACCTTCTTCACATCTGCATTGGCTCCAGCAGGCAAATTAGCGAATTCCGTACGCAACCACCTCAGAGTCACACATCCGCCCTGCAGTTTTTCTGGCTTATCCCCTAACAAGTCCATACATAAGCCCTCCCAATCGTCACTGGCGGCACCAGTGATAGCCTCTCCATCTACAGGCAGGCCAAGAATATGCGACACATCTTCTAATGTGATGGTCGCCTCACCACATGGTAAGTGGAAGGTATGTGTCTCTGGCCTCCACCTCTCCACAAGCGCGTTGATTAAATCAACGTCTAATTTCGCACCTCCTCCATGAATCTTCGCCACATGTCCAAATCCGGCTTCGGCTATGTACTCGGCTAGACGAGGATCCGGGGGCACCCTCATCCGTGTGATATAAACCTCCAATCGACGTTCTTCTCCATTCTGCAAATAATTAATGACACACACATATTAACAATCACATATTATTATATCACAATTTTTTATAATGTACAATAAAATACTAAACATATTCTAATTTTACTAATTTTTAATCTATAAGTCAATACCAAAGATATATTCGAATTTAACTAATTTTCTTAGTCTAAAAATACATACTATTAACATATTCGAATTTAACTAATTTTTTTAGTCTAAAAATAAAATCTAAAAACATATTCGAATTTAACTAATTTTCTTACTCTAAAAATAAATACTATTAACATATTCAAATTTAAATAATTTTCTTAGTCTAAAAATAAAATCTAAAGACATATTTGAATTTAACTAATTTTGTTACTCTAAATATAAAATCTAAAGACATATTCGATTTTAACTAACATTCTTAGTCTAAAAATAAATATTATTAACATATTCGAATTTAACTAATTTTGTTAGTCTAAAAATAATATCTATAGACTTATTCGAATTTAACTAACATTCTTAGTCTAAAAATAAATATTATTAACATATTCGAATTTAACTAATTTTCTTATTCTAAAAATAATATCCAAAGACATATTCGAATTTAACTAACATTTTTAGTCTAAAAATAAATATTATTAACATATTCGAATTTAACTAATTTTCGAATTCTAAAAATATAATCTAAAGACATATTCGAATTTAACTAATTTTCTTAGTCTATAAATAAATATTATTAACATATTTGAATTTAACTAATTTTCTTACTCTAAAAATAAATAGTATTAACATATTCAAATCATGCCAACAACGCTAAATTAAATTTACATATTCGAATTAAAATAAATAAAAAACTTACATTATTTCGACCATAGTTAGATACGTGGCCTTGATCTAATCTTAGCAAACCCGCCATCACTTCAAAACCTCTTGAAAACTTCTTCAAATGCTCTTCAAATGCTCTTCAAAACTTTGGGAGAGAATGAAAATTCTCTCCCAACTTCACTGGTTTTATAGAGAGAACGGACGCGGGAGGCAGTGAATTCAAACCGAATTCGCGTTGTGCAGAACGCGAATTCAATATAATAAATAGAATTCGCGTCCTGCATAACGCGAATTCTATTTCCCCAACCGTCCGAAATTATTTCGCAATTTACTGCGATAATTTGGATAAAATCTCGTGGAATTCGCGTTTTGCAACACGCGAATTCCCTTTTCCACTGAAACGACGCAGTAATTCGCGTCCTGCAGGACGCGAATTTTGAATTCGCTTTCCTCAGGACGTGAATTCGTCCTACATGGCATGAAAGGGGGGTATTTTTCCAATATCAATCTTTGGGGGTTATTTTCCCCAATAAATTCCCAAAATGGAATATTCAGACCAATTTGCTCGGTTTGACACTGGCCCTAACTATTTGTTTATATATTCTAGCGTAGTGGATTGAATATAGCTCGATTGATATTGTTGTTAGTATAATATATTTATAGGGGCAAAAGAGTATAGGTAATATATTTTTTATATCATATGTAATAATAGTATAATTTATATCTTTTATTTTTTAGACATATAGTACAAATTATATTAAATAGAAATTCTTTATCTTTTTTGGTGTCCCTATTTATGCCTTACATTGAAAAATTAAATTTATGGTTTAGTGAATTTTGGTAGGATATATTTTTTAGAGTTCAGAGTTTATGGTTTAAAATTTAGAGTTAGAACTTAAAATTTAAATTTTTAGTGTTGAAGCATAGAAGGAGACACCAAAACAGAGGATTTTTGTCTGTTTATATCATACTCTATGATTTTTCATGTGGAGAAAAATCAAAATGGGACTGTGGGTATAGATTGAGGCACATGATGAAAGAGGAAGCAGGCAATCCAAAGGAAGATATATGAAACTGCAAAAGCAAACAAAGCAAAGTACTGTTCCTTTTTAACTATCTTTTCTTTTTGCGACGCTTATATTTATCGCAGCAGTTGCCAGCTGCCTCAGAAAGATGCCGATTACATTTACAGTACACTGCATTCATATGATCGCCCTTAGGAGCTGAACATTGAACATCCCCATGCATCATCTCTTCTCAACTTCTCATCTAACCCTATATACCCTCACATACATGCATCCATACATACATACATACATACATACATACAAACACGTGTTTATGTAATAAAAGTTGTACACAAACAGGTGTTTGCGAGGAAAACCTCATGAGTTAACATCAAAGGTGATGATAAGAGAAGAAAGGGAAGGGTTCTCTCACTGCTTACTTAGCCTGCCCTTTTTAAAGCTAAAGAAGCAGGCAGCCTATTTCAAAAAACAAAACCCTACATTGGGGGACCTCTCTCATTCTCTTTCATCATTTGTTCAGATGAAAGGTCCCCATGCTTCATGCTCCACCATCTTCTTTTGTTTCTTTACAGTCGATAAAATTAATGATAATCAGTGTTGTAAGTACTTTTTGTTTATCTCTTTATTAGTACTGTCTGCTTAGAGTTGCAACTGTTGGGTTACAGTTTATATATAGACACTTAGGGTGAGGACCACTCTCATCCCCCTCGGGTACCAGTACCATACTCACCATGATCCAGTTGGCCGTTATCTTATTTCATTATTCTTTTGTTTCTTAAGCTGCTGCATGAAAAAAACACCAAATGGATGGGTCTCCATCAAGCATCAACTAGTACTACTGGGTCTGCTATGCCATTTCATTCAGGATTTTAACGATAATTGCAACATCTGCCATGCCCCAGACTAGGGAAACGAAAGCTACTATACTCAAAATTTCATACAATGCTATTGCTATGCTTCTACAGTTTTAGAGATCAATTATTTCATAGCTCAGTAGCAATAGCATACACACACACATATATATATATATATGTAAGAGAGAGAATTTTTGTTTTTTATAATTATGAAAGTTAGCCCTTAGCCACCAGTGTTCACCACCTCTTCTCTTCTATAAACCTCACATTAGTAGTAGTCAGTGGTGGAGCTATAGGCATAATAACATTGTAGATCTTTTTGGTTTAATTATTAGTTATATAAGACTTTGTTCCTCCCATTTTTTAAATTTAAAAGAGTTAATACGCTTTTATCCATCCCAATATTTGATCCTAACTAGCTTCGTCTCGTAGTCGTCAGCCCACCTCAGCTGCCATCTGAAAACCATTGAGTCTGCCCGTTTTGTCGCTTTCCTTTTATTTTCTCAACAGATTGAGACATCCCCCATCTTGTTTGCCCATTAGCTCTCTTCATAATCCCGCTCCCGCAACAAAATCTTCAAGAGGGAATTACATATAAATATGCTGTCTTGGGAAAAAGAAAAACTGGAAATCCCTTTGAGTGCTTACTACGTGATTTGCAACAAAAATATATCTTTGATAAACTGAGATTTTCTTACTGTCTAAGATCATTTGCCAATGTCTACTCAAGATAGATGCACATATGACATTAATAACCCAACATGCATTTATAAGTATACCAACGCAGCAACGCTGGTCCAATAACTTTTGGACTCTATGCTCTAAGGCTTATATAGCTTAAATTGCATCTACCAGTACTGAATAAACTAGTTTTTAATTGGCTTTGCCTGTGATGGGTTTTTCTGGGTAAAGTTGCTGCATTCATCACGCAACTCTCTTCTTCATTTGTCTACATCTTAGGGCAGCTAATCACTTCACATGCTGTCATGTTTCTTCTTTATTCCTTTAGTTGACTTAATTCTTCATCACAGGAAGGTTGGTTTCTATTTTTATGTCCCTGGTTTGTGCCTATATATCTTCTGCTCAATAAAGCTTCAAGCTGCCCTCCTTTATCTCTTACACCTAACTCTTTCTTTTTGCCCACCTTTTTTTCTTTGGAAAGAAACCCATCTGGGAATTCATTTTACACATGGGATGCAATTGATTTTTCTTTTTTTTTCCCTTGGGTCTTAGGATAAAAATATTTTATCTCTTTTCTTTGTTTTTTCTATGTTCCAACACTAAAAAAACAAATTTTAATCTTAAACCTTAAACCCTAAAAATACACCTTACCCAAATTCTCTAAATTCTAATCTTAAATCTTAATCTTGAATCTTAACTCTAAACCTAAATTTTTAGTGTGAGACAGGGACACCGAAAATGGGCAAATGTTTCTATTCTTAGATATTATATCCTTGATGTTCGCAGTTACACAAGCTACAACTATATGATCGGGTTGACAAAATTTTTTATGCCAAAGTTGATATTGTTTTAGAAAGTGCGATGAGAAGATGATTTTGAATTGTTTTGATTAAAAATTTGAGTGTTTGATATTTTTATCAAAAAATACTTTTTAAATAGATAAAATATTTATTTTAGATAATGTTTTTAAAAATATAAAAGAATTTGTGATACAAATAAGAACAAACAAGTATTTTTACTTAAAAATACTTTTGATGAAGCTTAAAACTATAAATTTCAAATTTTGATTCAAAAAGATGTTGAAAAACATTTTTATTTTGAAAATTATATGTTTTGTATTGCTTTTGGTCCTAAAAACGTTTTTTACTTCAAAAAAACACTTTTAAAAAAGCAATGCAGAACCTTAATGTTATAAGACTCAAACTTAAAAAGAAATTTCATTTATAGTGAACTTCTTATCACTTGACTCAATGGACACCAAATTTTTCCCCTTTATTTCCGACCACCCACGTATGATATACATATATATGAATAGAAATCATTTGTTCCTTTTCGTGTCTATATTTATTCTCCAACACTAAAAAAGTTAGGTTTAGATTTTAGGAGTAATGTTTAAGGTTAGGATTTATGATTAAAGTTTAGAGTATAATATTTAGAATTTAAGATTATGGTTTATGATTCAATTTTTTTAGTGTTAGGTATAAAAAGGGGCACACAAAAGGGACAGAGAATTTTTGCTCCTAGTATATGGCTCAAACCTATTTACACATCCTCTCCGGTTAACTATTAAGGTCCAATGGAACCATGAAAGGAAAAAAATCATATCTGGTTACTTGACAACTAAATTATAGTAAAATAAAGCTCAAACAAGTTTAAATCCATGCGATTATGGGAGAGGAACAATGACTTTGGGTTTTGAATGATGGCTAGTGGTATGTATATGTATGCATGCATGGCCTAGATAGTATAGATTTAATGTAAAGTTTAAGGGAGAAACATAATATCATATAATGGTGGTCCAAAATAAACGTGCGTATGCTTAATATTTTGTCGACCCCCACCAAAAAGATATGTTTAAAATAAATAAATAAAAAGTAGGGGATATCATGTAGAATAAAAGTCAATAATATTTTGGTTAGATCTCCATTCCCTGCCGAATAAAACCAAAAAGAATCTCACGTGATGATGATGACTTCACTACCTAATAATTTGTTTATTGATTGATACAAACATATCTTAAGAATTAAGTTAGATTCGATGTTAGAAATGCTAATATTTGTAACTTTTTTTTGTCTGGATTTAAGTTGTGATCATTTTGTAATATAAATGAATTGTTGTTTCATGGGGAAAAGTTTATCTTAATTATTTTTCAAAGACGATGCAGTAGGCTGGTGGTGGTCACTGAAGTTAGAGTGCAACGGTACTCGACCTGACGCAGAGCCCATTTTATGATGTTTTACTAACCCATGAAGTAAATGAGTTGAAATGGCTGATGGGCTTTTTGTCTTCATGATGATATGTCAAAATATTTGAATCCGAACGTAGTTTATGTGAGATGATAAAGGTCTTTTTTATTTTAATTAGTGGTCGAAGGCTCGATCTTTGTTCTAGTCATGGAACGGTTTTAAAATTTATGGTTAACGCCTACCTCCAACATAGGCCAACAGAATGCAAAAGATTAGCCAATAAGCTTACTCCAGTAGCAAATTTTAAGGGAGAAAGAAAACCATTATCAAACATATAACACAAAATCATTATGGTATTAGTACCTAATTTTTTAGTTCTTAATTTTTTGACATTACATTTCATTCGTAATTTTTTATTTATGATTTTTGAAATATAAGTTCATAAGTTCTTTTAGTGTTTAGATATGATCAACATATAAGAAATATATATATATATATATATATATATATATATATATATATATATATATATATATATCACCAATTAATATCTCTGAATCCAACTACTGTTACTAATAAAACAAGGATTTATAATCAATACACTGGTGGTGGAAACTAAAAGTTTCCACAAGCGTTTAATTTTAGGGTTTAGGGACTTAATTTAAGGTCTGGGGTTTAGAATTTAAGAATAGTGGTTAGAATTTAAGAATAGTGGTTAAAATTTAAGATTATGGGTTAGAATTTAGGGTTTAAAAGTTAGGGTTTAGTTTTTAGGGTAATATGGTGAGGGTTTAAACTTTTGTTAGTTATAAATAACTCCTTTAAGCTAATAAAAGTTTGGAGCTAAAGTTTTATACATGAAACAAATTATTTATGTCATCAAAGTATTAATACATTATAATGTTTGTAACAATAAAAGTTAAAATTGATTGAGTTTAACTTGGTTGGTATTAGACCTGACAAATTTGACTCGAGACCCGAAATCCGAACCGAATTATCCGAATCGAAACCCGATTTTGACCCGAACATGATGATTCGAAGTTGACCCAAAACCCGAATCGAACCGAACCGAAATTTTTTGTTGAACCGAAATGGACCTGAACCGAATGGACCCAAACCGAAGGCTACCCGAACCGAAAGCTGAACCGAATATCGACCCGATTTTAACCCGATTTTGACCCGATTTTAACCCGAATATCTATTTTTAACAATATAATAAATAATAAAATGAAGTATAGAAATTTGAGATCTTGGTGACCAATTTTATAGTTTCATCATAAAATATAGCATAAAATTGAAATTGTAGACTAAATTGACAATTTGGAAGTTGAGAAATTTGAGAGTCCAATGACCAATTTTGTAATTATACCATATAAATAAATAGGGGTCAATTTTGGCTAAAAATTAAATCTTTGAAATTAAAATGAACGAAAATATCAATATATTAAATTAATAGACTAAATTACAAAGATTAGTTAATTTCAACTAAAAGTAAATTTTTAGAGACTAAATATCACTACGGGGAGGGGATTTCTATATCCGAAGTCTAAATCGTGGGAATACTTGTGACTAAATTAAATTAAACTAAAACTTAAAGTTGACTAAAATGTAACATTTTAAATGCAACATGACCTAAAAAGTAATTAATCTCTAGCTTAAAAAATTAGTGGCTTATTTTCCTCCAAAATTTTGTCTTTTCTCTCTCTATTTTTTCCAATTGTCTTTTTCTTTTTTTTCAATCTAGCTTAAAAATTGGTGGTTTATTTCCCTCCAAAATTTTATTTTTTTCCTCTCTATTTTTACCAATTGTCTTTCTCTTTTTTCTTAATTTAATTGAGTTTCAATTTAGATTAATTTAATTGAAATTTCACATTTAGTTTTAAAATTATTTTAATTATATCCGTGATTTATGCTTTTAGATTTTAGTTAGTTCAATTAGATCCTAAGTTTAATAAATTAATTCATTTCAGACATTATTATTATTATTATTATTATTATTATTATTATTATTATAAACTTTGATTTAATATAATTATACAAAAAAAAATTATATGGATACATGAAGCTTTGATTTAAATATTTAATCAAATTCAAATGCATAGATTAACAAGTTGAATCAGAATTAATCTCATACACCAATAACTCTAAACTAAACCATAAATACTAAACCTCAAACCTTTAACCCAACTCAAATCGAATTGACCCGAAAACTTAAATGTTGACCCGACTCAAAATTGACTCGATTTTAACCCGAACCGAAAGCGGCCCGAACGACCCGATTTTGACCCGAACCGAAAGCGACCGATCCGATATTGACCCGATCCGAAAACAACCGATCCGATTTTGACCCGATCCAATACCCGAACCGAATCCGACTCATCACAGACCCGAATTAGACCCGAACCCGAACCGAACCGACCCGAACCGAACCGACCCGAACCGAATCTAAACCGATTCTAGATAGACCCGAAATGACCCGAACCGAAACGACCCGAACCGAACCCGAACCGAATGACCCGATTGCCACCTATAGTTAGTATGTCGCTGGTATAATATACATGAGGATGTGTGATCAAATGTGTTTAAGAACTTAATTTTCTTCGATTTATGAGTAAAAATATGTTTAGGTAATTTATAATATACCACATATTTATACTAAAATTATTTTAACGTATTTGATTTTATATTGAAAAATAAATGTTACAACATTTTGATACTAGTGCACAAAAATGACAAATATTGATTTTAATAAAACAATAATAATTAAATAAATCTAATGTAAAACAAATCTCAATCTAAAATAATTTGAACTTGAATGCACTGCACCAAGCTTGGTATATAGCGGCGCTTTTTGAGTAAACGCCGTTAAATTTAAATATTTTGCGTGTTTAAAGAACAAACGCCACAAAACGACAAAAATCGCGGTGTTTTCAGAACAAATGCCGCTATAGAATGATAAATGATAGTATTTTTTGATAAAATGTCGCGAAATAAGAGTATTGTAGTGGCATTTGTCGAAAAAACTCCGCAAAAGGTGTTGTTTCTTACTGATGTTTTGTAACAAACGCCGCAATAGGTAAAACTCACCGTAGTAATTTGACATTATAACTCACTCTCATACACTCCCTCGCCTCACCCCTAATCCCTAAATCTCTTTCGCCCTAAATCTCTCCTTTATATATGCCGATTCATTTGTCTCTTGCGATGTCGTCTCGTTGATTCATCAGCCGCACCGATCCAATCTACAAATTACTAGGAATTTCGTAGAGAAAAAACATCATATATATATATATATATATATTATTTTCATGTTGTAACACCCGTGTTTTGGGCCTAGGAGTTAGCCGGATACTAGTTCGAGTCAAATAAAACTTAATTAAAACATTTCAACTTCAAATAATGACCTAATTGAACTTTAGTAGAAAGGGGAGGGCTTATGTTGTAATTTGACCCTAAAGTTTTAAAAAGCTAGACAACTTTAAACCAAAAGTTGTCATCTCCTTTTCATCTTCTTTCCAACTTCAAAAGAGAAGAAACCCCATCTCTAAAACCTCTCAAAACCTTGTTACTATTCCATTGATCCTACCACTCGATTTCAACCCCGTTTTAAGAGGTAATTACATTTTCTTAATCTCCTTTTCAACCTCTATCTATCCCTTGTTTTAGATTTCAAAAATATGGTGTTTTGGAAATTAGGGTTTATGTTAAAGTTTGAATTTTTAAGGGGTTTTCTATTTGGTTTTGATAAATTGGGTTGGGGTTTTAGTTAACTATGTTGTAATGAGTAACATATATCAAATTTGTTGATTTTGGGTGAAAATTCGTAGCTTGTCCTTGAGGTAGATTTTAAGGTTGTAAAACTTGAGTTTTTGGTGGGTTTTGTGTTGAAATTGAAGGGTTGTTGGTCTACCTATGATATGAGGGTGTTTTGGGATGATTTGGAAGTCATTTGGATGTTTGGAAATTGGTTTTTCAGCAAGTCATTAGGGGAGCACGAAAATTGGGATTTTAGGAGATTATGTGATTTGAGAAATTGAGGAATTTGGGTTGTGTTAGCAAAGTATGTTGATGGTTGAGTTTAGCATTGAATTGGGAAGTAATGTGTATGTTTTGTTTGGCTAGAAGCAAGTGGAAGCGCGGAAGAGGCTTTGGGACCGAATCCGGGTTCGTAGGAAGATTGGTTCGAATTGCTAAGGAAGGGCGGTGAGTGGTTTCAACTTGTTTTTAAGTTTGGTTCGAGTATGTGTAGTGGGAGTGTGTGTGAAGTGTGCTTGGTAGGCCACTTCCATTTAATTCAAGTTGATAGCTTAGCTTTTGATATCCTTAAATGCTATGTGCTTAATGACTATGCTCTTGTACTTGCAATTATATGGTGCATGTGTATATATATCATGTTGTGGATATATATGGTGAGCATGAGTGTGGTTGATGGCATGTGACTAATGTTGATAATTGGCACTGAATAATTACCAGTTGTAAATGATCGATCATTAGGATAGTGTGCACACGAATTGAGTCAAAAAGTACGTGGCCTTGATGGCGTTAAGTCATCAAGGAGGAGTACGGTGATGTAATATTCCACCGGAAGCTTTTTATATTTCTACGGGATGATGAGTGGAATCCCATCCGTAAGGCATGTGGCGATGAGTGGAATCCCGCACATGCAAGGTCCGGTGATGAGTGAAATCCCACCGAGGTAAAGTGTTGTTGAGGTTTAAATCCGCACAATCGGGGTAATTAAAGTGGCCAATTAACTTGTTCATACATTGTGATATGTGATGATGTTATATGTTGATGATATATGGTGTTGCTTTATGATGTTGATTTTGATAAATGAGCTTGATAGGATTGAGAGACCATATATGCCACTTGAAAGACTAGCTAGGTCTACTTGATTGTATGCTTATGCTTGAGGTGTGCAAGACTAGGATTAGCATGCTTGAACCCTGCATTGTTGATGTTTTTCGTTTTAGAGCACCCTCACTAAGCTTATAGCTTACGCTCTCAATGTTCAACAATGCAGATCATTAGCGTGGCGTTAGCTCGAGGCAAGGCAAGAAGGGCTTCCAAGTTTGTAGCTCAAGTATGGTTATCGATTTTGTATTAGCTAGCAATGTGGCAAAGGTCTTTGTATGAGCGTGTGTGACTCATTTGATTGATGTTGATTTGGATTGATGTTTGGATTGTGAGTATGTTATACTACGATATGGTTTTGATGTGTGATGGTATGCTTTAGAATGTTTAGGTTGCCTTGTGTATGAGTGCAAACCTTTCAAGATGTCTTGTCCCTTTTAAGGTCTTTTGTGTTCTTGTGTATGCCAATATTGCATAAATTGCTCTTTAACTAGGATGCTATGTATGAATGCTTTAGTCCATGTTTGAATGACTCCCTTGGCTTAAATATGTGTGCTTACATGTTTGTATATACTTAGGTGAGTCGAGAATTGCATCTAGAGTCGTGTTTGAGGTCGTTTAGCTAAAAATTGTGGACTTACAGTGCAGGGCGTATCGATACGCCTAAGGGCTGTATCGATACGGCCTTGCTCAGAGAACACAAATTTGGCTAGGCGTATCGATACGTGGGGTGTATCGATACGGTCCCAACTCTCTGGAAT
The DNA here is from genome assembly GCA_030270665.1 of Hibiscus trionum. Lineage (NCBI taxonomy): Eukaryota > Viridiplantae > Streptophyta > Magnoliopsida > Malvales > Malvaceae > Hibiscus > Hibiscus trionum. The sequence goes on along the minus strand of BSYR01000035.1, from coordinate 15,775,588 downwards.
CCTGGGGAGTTGTGGAGTGTATGGCGTATCGATACTGTGTCCAAGCGTATCGATACGGTTCAACCTAGTTGACCAAGTGGTGTTGACCGAGAAGGGCGTATCGATACGCTCAAGGGCTGTATCGATACGGTCTTCTTATGTTGACCATAGGGTGTTGACCTTGGTCATGGCGTATCGATACCCTCTGAAGGCGTATCGATACGACCTGCTTAAAAAGGTTAAATGGGTTGTTTTAAGGTGCTGATTGGTTGGTCGTTGCTATGGTGTTTGTGTTTCCGCTGTCGTGTTTCACATAGGACTTAATAAGGCATTTAGACAAGATTAATTAATGAAAAAAATAGGGTTGCTAACCGATGGGGAACCTTAACGGGTTTCGCTTCGGTTTTCTCCGTGTGACCCACTCGGACCGGTCTTCCGGCTAGACCGGGACAAGGGGGTTACATTTGTTGGTATTAGAGCCTGAGGTTACCGAGACCTCGGGCAGGTAAGTGAGGTAAGCTTAATGTGTTAAATGCTTATGTTGATCGATGCATGTTTTGCCGTGAACCCTTGATGCTTGCTTGATCGTATGCTGTTCTGAACGCATGAACTGTTGTGTCTGGTGTAGAGTGAGTGCCCATTGCTACTATTACTCAATTTAAAAAGGTTTTTGGAAAGAGGAGTACTTGAGCACTATTGGACCCTTGCTTTGGCTAACGTAATCCTTATCTGTTTCTTGTTGTAGTTTATACCTTGCTAGTTGAACCATGAGACCACGTGGGAGGCCTAGGATGGTTCGACCGGAACCACGGGCAGAGGCTCCAAGAGTTGAGCAAGAAGTTAGGGTTGGGGCTCAAGTGGGAGAGCATGTGGCTGGAGTTGGAGCTCCTCCACCACCTCCACCACCACCTCCTCCACTGGGAGCGGGAGGTGAGGCCGGGGCCGAAGGAGATGGACCACAAGGTGGCCAAGGAGGCCAGGGTGGCCAAGGGCCAGCCGGGATAGACTTAGCTCCGTTGGTTCAGGCAATAGCCGGAGCATTTCAGGCTGCGGTAGCTGGAGGTCAGGCAGCACACCATCAGGGTGAGGGCACCGGATTGCCATTAGAGAGACTTCGGGGCCTTGGGGCCGAAGAGTTTAGAGGTGCTACTCCGGAGAGGTCAGAGTTGTGGTTTGAGAAGACCGTCCGTATTCTTGCTCAGATGGGATGTACTGGTGAGCGCAAGTTGGGATGCGTTGAGTCTTTGCTTCAGGGTGATGCCTACACCTGGTGGGTCACCGTTACTTCGGGGATGGATGAGACCGAGATCACTTGGGAGTTCTTTGAGACAGCTTTCCGGAAGAAGTATTTGGGTCCGCGGTACCTCGATAAGAGGAAGAGAGAGTTTATGGCTTTGCTTCAGGGGAGTATGTCTGTGACCGACTATGAGATCCAATTTGTGAGATTGAGTCAGTATGCACCTGAGCTTGTACCTACTGAGGTGGAGCGTTGCAACCGTTTCCGTTATGGGCTGAATGAAGAAATCAAGACTTATACTCTAGCTTCAGACTACACTGATTTTGATGTCTTGGTCTCGAGGGCCAAGGACTTGGAGCACAGTTTGAGTTTGACCAGGCGGTCAGGTGGATCTAGTTCGGGTAAGAGGTCCAGCAACTTTGATAGAGGTGATGCCAAGAGGCATCGGGACAACAGACATCAGTATGATCATAGGCGTGGTGGCGGTAACCACGGTAGGGGCCACCAGGGCCAGAGAGCTGGTGGGAAGTTGCCCACATGTGCCACTTGCGGGAGGAACCACACCGGTGAGTGTTGGAGAAATTATCATTCTTGTTGGAGTTGTGGTGCTAGAGACCACATTAGGCGTGACTGTCCACATCAGGTGGGACAGGCACCAGCTCAGGCTCCTGCTCGAGCCAACGACTTTCAGAGAGGCCGTGGGCGCGGTAGAGGTAATTTCCAGCCGAGGAACGATGGTCAGAGAAACTTAGCTCATGTAGTTGCAGTCCAGCCGGAGGGCGGAGGACAGGCTAGGGTTTACGCTCAGCGCGGAGAGCAGCATGACACCGATGTGATCGCAGGTAACTTCTCGATACAGTCTTTGGGTTTGCTTTCTTTGATTGACTCTGGGTCTACACATTCCTACATATTGAGTGAGCATGCACGGTCTTTGAATTTGCCATGTGAGATGTTAGAGGTAGGAGTTAGTGTTACTAGTTCTTTTGGGGACACAGTGGTAGTTAAGAAGATGTACCGAAGGTGTCCGTTGATGGTTCAGGGGCACGTGTTTCCAGTGGATATGATGGAGCTTCCTTTCTATGGTTTCGATGTGATTCTGGGTATGGACTGGCTCACGGAGCATAGAGCTAGGATAGATTTTGAAACTAAGCGGATATCTTTGAAGCTCATAGATGATTACGAGATTGTAGTGGTGGGTGAGAACGTGAAATTCTTGTCCAATGTGGTTTCAGTGTTAGAGGCTAAAAGGTTAGTTGAGTTGGGGTGTGAAGCATACTTAGCGTATGTGATGAACCCTAACATGAGTGAGGTTAGACCTCAGGACATCCGGACAGTATGTGATTTTCCTAGTGTGTTTCCGGAAGAATTACCAGGGTTACCACCGGACAGAGAGGTAGAGTTCAACATTGAGACTTATTCTGATTCAGCTCCTGTTTCGATTGCTCCGTATCGTATGGCACCAAAAGAATTGAAAGAGTTGAAGACTCAGTTGCAAGAGTTGACAGATAGAGGTTTTATTAGGCCTAGTTCTTCACCTTGGGGTGCACCAGTGTTGTTTGTGAAGAAGAAAGATGGGAGTATGAGAATGTGTATAGATTATAGACAGTTAAATCAGTTGACAGTGAAGAACAAATATCCGTTGCCTAGAATTGATGACTTGTTTGATCAGTTGAGAGGGGCGTCTGTCTTTTCGAAGATTGACTTGAGATCAGGTTACTACCAGCTAAAGGTAAGAGAGGTTGATGTACCGAAGACGGCCTTTAGGACTAGGTATGGACATTACGAGTTCTTAGTCATGCCTTTTGGGTTGACTAATGCACCGGCAGCTTTCATGGACATGATGAATAGGATTTTTCATCAGTATCTAGATCAGTTTGTAGTTGTGTTTATTGATGACATTTTGGTGTACTCGCGAACTGAAGAAGACCATGACCGACACTTGAGACTTGTTTTGAAGACTTTGCTAGATCATCAGTTGTATGCGAAGCTCAGCAAGTGTGAGTTCTGGATCCGTGAGGTAGTCTTCTTAGGACATGTAGTGTCAGCTGAAGGCATTAGAGTTGATCCGAAGAAGATTGAGGCCATTGTTGAGTGGAAGCAACCGAAGTCTGTGACAGAGGTACGTAGCTTCCTAGGTTTAGCCGGATACTATAGAAGATTTGTAGAAGGTTTCTCTAAGTTAGCCGCTCCATTGACACAGTTACTCCAGAAGAGTGTTCAGTTTGAGTGGACAGATGCAAGACAGAGAGCCTTTGAAAAATTGAAATAAGCTTTGACCCAAGCTCCGATCTTGATCTAGCCTGAGTCCGAGAAGGACTATGTAGTTTATAGTGATGCTTCTTATGTAGGGTTAGGATGTGTTCTGATGCAAGACAAACGAGTTGTGGCTTATGCCTCAAGACAGTTGAAGACCCATGAGCGCAACTATCCGACCCATGACATAGAGTTAGCTGCAGTTGTGTTTTCTCTGAAGATTTGGAGGCATTATTTGTATGGTGAGAAATGCACAGTGTACACCGATCACAAGAGTTTGAAGTACATTATGACTCAGCGAGATTTGAATCTCAGACAGCGTAGGTGGTTAGAGTTGCTAAAAGACTACGATCTTACTATTGAGTACCATCCGGGTAAGGCTAATGTAGTGGCTGATGCATTGAGTAGGAAGATGGCCGTGGACTTGAGAGCTATGTTTGCTAGATTGAGTTTGTCCGGAGATGGTGGCTTAGTAGCCGAGCTTCAGGTTAGACCTACTCTAGGTCAGTTGATTCGAGAGAAACAGCTTTTAGATAGATCTTTGGCACCTCACGTGCAAGATATAGCCGAGGGTAGATCTTCAGACTATAGTTTCAGTTCTGATGGGGTTCTATGTTTCAAAGACAGAATAGTTGTGCCTGAAGACAGTGATTTGAGACGTACGATTTTGACTGAAGCCCACAGTAGTCCGTTTGCTATGCATCCTGGAAGTATGAAGATGTACCGTGATTTGAAGGATGTGTACTTTTGGGTTGGCTTGAAGAGAGATGTAGCCGACTTTGTGAGTAAGTGCTTAGTGTGTCAGAGAGTGAAGGCGGAACATCAGATTCCCTCAGGTTTGTTACAGCCGTTGAGGATTCCGGAATGGAAGTGGGAGAACATCACCATGGATTTTGTTTCTTGTTTGCCTTTGACTCCTACGAAGAAGAACTCAGTTTGGGTGATAGTGGATCGATTTACGAAGTGTGCTCACTTCTTGGCAGTCAACACTACTTACACCTTAGATAGATTGGCCAACTTGTACATTGGTGAGATAGTTAGGCTGCATGGTGTGCCGAAGTCCATTGTATCAGATAGAGATCCGCGGTTTACTTCTAGATTTTGGGAGTGTCTGCATACAGCTTTGGGTACCCGTTTGAACTTCAGCACTTCTTATCATCCTCAGACAAATGGTCAGTCAGAGAGGGTTATTCAGATCTTAGAGGATATGCTGCGTTGTTGTATCATAGACTTTCAGGGTACTTGGGAGAAGCATTTGCCTCTAGTAGAGTTCGCGTACAATAACAGTTTTCAGTCGAGCATTCAGATGGCTCCGTATGAGGCCTTGTATGGCCGGAAGTGTAGAACTCCAGTGTGTTGGGCCGAGGTAGGACAGAAACTGTTACCTATGCCGGATTTGCTCAAGGGGACAACCGACAAGGTAAAATTGATTTGTGATCATTTGAAGGCCGCTTCGGATAGGCAGAAGTCCTATGCCGATTTGAAGAGGAAATAAGTTGAGTTCTCAGTGGGTGAGAAGGTATTCTTGAAGGTGTCTCCGTGGAAGAAAGTGATGAGATTTGGCCGAAAAGGGAAGTTGAGTCCTAGGTACATAGGACCATATGAGATTGTGAAGAGGGTTGGTCCGGTTGCTTATCAGTTGCGTTTGCCATCCGAGCTTGAGAAGATACATGATGTGTTCCATGTGTCGATGCTTCGCAAGTATAGGTCCGATCCATCACATGTTATGCTCGTAGAAGAAATTGAGTTGAATCCGGATTTGACTTATGAAGAATAACCAGTAGAGATCTTAGCTTCTGACAGTAAAGTGTTGAGGGGTAGATCAATTGAGTTAGTGAAGGTGCGGTGGCAACGTAGAGGTGTGGACGAGGCCACCTGGGAGAGGAAGGAGGATATGGAAAAGCAGTTCCCATATCTCTTTCAGTCAGGTAATTTCGGGGACGAAATTCCTTAAGTGGGAGAGAGTTGTAACACCCGTGTTTTGGGCCTAGGAGTTAGCCGGATATTAGTTCGAGTCAAATAAAACTTAATTAAAACATTTCAACTTCAAATAATGACCTAATTGAACTTTAGTAGAAAGGGGAGGGCTTATGTTGTAATTTGACCCTAAAGTTTTAAAAAGCTAGACAACTTTAAACCAAAAGTTGTTATCTCCTTTTCATCTTCTTTCCAACTTCAAAAGAGAAGAAACCCCATCTCTAAAACCTCTCAAAACCTTGTTACTATTCCATTGATCCTACCACTCGATTTCAACCCCGTTTTAAGAGGTAATTACATTTTCTTAATCTCATTTTCAACCTCTATCTATCCCTTGTTTTAGATTTCAAAAATATGGTGTTTTGGAAATTAGGGTTTATGTTAAAGTTTGAATTTTTAAGGGGTTTTCTATTTGGTTTTGATAAATTGGGTTGGGGTTTTAGTTAACTATGTTGTAATGAGTAACATATATCAAATTTGTTGATTTTGGGTGAAAATTCGTAGCTTGTCCTTGAGGTAGATTTTAAGGTTGTAAAACTTGAGTTTTTGGTGGGTTTTGTGTTGAAATTGAAGGGTTGTTGGTCTACCTATGATATGAGGGTGTTTTGGGATGATTTGGAAGTCATTTGGATGTTTGGAAATTGGTTTTTCAGCAAGTCTTTAGGGGAGCACGAAAATTGGGATTTTAGGAGATTATGTGATTTGAGAAATTGAGGAATTTGGGTTGCGTTAGCAAAGTATGTTGATGGTTGAGTTTAGCATTGAATTGGGAAGTAATGTGTATGTTTTGTTTGGCTAGAAGCAAGTGGAAGCGCGGAAGAGGCTTTGGGACCGAATCCGGGTTCGTAGGAAGATTGGTTCGAATTGCTAAGGAAGGGCGGTGAGTGGTTTCAACTTGTTTTTAAGTTTGGTTCGAGTATGTGTAGTGGGAGTGTGTGTGAAGTGTGCTTGGTAGGCCACTTCCATTTAATTCAAGTTGATAGCTTAGCTTTTGATATCCTTAAATGTTATGTGCTTAATGACTATGCTCTTGTACTTGCAATTATATGGTGCATGTGTATATATATCATGTTGTGGATATATGTGGTGAGCATGAGTGTGGTTGATGGCATATGACTAATGTTGATAATTGGCACTGAATAATTATCGGTTGTAAATGATCGATCATTAGGATAGTGTGCACACGAATTGAGTCAAAACGTACGTGGCCTTGATGGCGTTAAGTCATCAAGGAGGAGTACGGTGATGTAATATTCCACCGGAAGCTTTTTATATTTCTACGGGATGATGAGTGGAATCCCATCCGTAGGGCATGTGGCGATGAGTGGAATCCCGCACATGCAAGGTCCGGTGATGAGTGAAATCCCACCGAGGTAAAGTGTTGTTGAGGTTTAAATCCGCACAATCGGGGTAATTAAAGTGGCCAATTAACTTGTTCATACATTGTGATATGTGATGATGTTATATGTTGATGATATATGGTGTTGCTTTATGATGTTGATTTTGATAAATGAGCTTGATAGGATTGAGAGACCATATATGCCACTTGAAAGACTAGCTAGGTCTACTTGATTGTATGCTTATGCTTGAGGTGTGCAAGACTAGGATTTGCATGCTTGAACCCTGCATTGTTGATGTTTTTCGTTTTAGAGCACCCTCACTAAGCTTATAGCTTACGCTCTCAATGTTCAACAATGCAGATCATTAGCGTGGCGTTAGCTCGAGGCAAGGCAAGAAGGGCTTCCAAGTTTGTAGCTCAAGTATGGTTATCGATTTTGTATTAGCTAGCAATGTGGCAAAGGTCTTTGTATGAGCGTGTGTGACTCATTTGATTGATGTTGATTTGGATTGATGTTTGGATTGTGAGTATGTTATACTACGATATGGTTTTGATGTGTGATGGTATGCTTTAGAATGTTTAGGTTGCCTTGTGTATGAGTGCAAACCTTTCAAGATGTCTTGTCCCTTTTAAGGTCTTTTGTGTTCTTGTGTATGCCAATATTGCATAAATTGCTCTTTAACTAGGATGCTATGTATGAATGCTTTAGTCCATGTTTGAATGACTCCCTTGGCTTAAATATGTGTGCTTACATGTTTGTATATGCTTAGGTGAGTCGAGAATTGCATCTAGAGTCGTGTTTGAGGTCGTTTAGCTAAAAATTGTGGACTTACAGTGCAGGGCGTATCGATACGCCTAAGGGCTGTATCGATACGGCCTTGCTCAGAGAACACAAATTTGGCTGGGCGTATCGATACGTGGGGTGTATCGATACGGTCCCAACTCTCTGGAATCCTGGGGAGTTGTGGAGTGTATGGTGTATCGATACGGTGTCCAAGCGTATCGATACGGTTCAACCTAGTTGACCAAGTGGTGTTGACCGAGAAGGGCGTATCGATACGCTCAAGGGCTGTATCGATACGGTCTTCTTATGTTGACCATAGGGTGTTGACCTTGGTCAAGGCGTATCGATACCCTCTGAAGGCGTATCGATACGACCTGCTTAAAAAGGTTAAATGGGTTGTTTTAAGGTGTTGATTGGTTGGTCGTTGCTATGGTGTTTGTGTTTCCGCTGTCGTGTTTCACATAGGACTTAATAAGGCATTTAGACAAGATTAATTAATGGAAAAAAATAGGGTTGCTAACCGAGGGGGAACCTTAACGGGTTTCGCTTCGGTTTTCCCCGTGTGACCCACTCGGACCGGTCTTCCGGCCAGACCGGGACAAGGGGGTTACACATGTTCAGAAAATGGCTACCAAAAAGACAAGAGCGGGAGGCGTTTCAAGGATTTCAGGTATAGTTGAATCTGAACAAAGAGTTTCAATTTTCAACTTTGAGGAGAAAACAAAACCTAAAATTTGTGTTGAAAATCAATTTTGTTTTCTCTTGAAGGGAGAAGCAACTACTCAAACGAAGCATCAAAACTCTCCATATGGAAATATAGTAATCTCCTCCCCGTGAATTATATTACTTACTATTAGAGGTGGTAATCGGGTCATTCGGTTCGGGTTCGGTTCGGGTCGTTTCGGTTCGGGTCATTTCGGGTCTATCTAGAATCAGTTTAGATTCGGTTCGGGTCGGTTCGGTTCGGGTTCGGGTCTAATTCGGGTCTGTGATGAGTCGGATTCGGTTCGGGTATTGGATCGGGTCAAAATCGGATCGGTTGTTTTCGGGTCGGGTCAATATCGGATCGGTCGCTTTCGGTTCGGGTCAAAATTGGGTCGTTCGGGTCGCTTTCGGTTCGGGTTAAAATCGAGTCAATTTTGGGTCAATTTCGGGTCGGGTCAACATTTAAATTTTCGGGTCAATTCGATTTGAGTTGGGTTAAAGGTTTGAGGTTTAGTATTTTTGGTTTAGTTTAGAGTTATTGGTGTATGAGATTAATTCTGATTCAACTTGTTAATCTATGCATTTGAATTTGATTAAATATTTAAATCAAAGCTTCATGTATCCATATAAATTTTTTTGTATAATTATATTAAATCAAAGTTTATAATAATAATAATAATAATAATAATAATAATAATAATAATAATAAATAATATCTGAAATGAATTAATTTATTAAACTTAGGATCTAATTGAACTAACTAAAATCTAAAAGCATAAATCACGGACATAATTAAAATAATTTTAAAACTAAATGTGAAATTTCAATTAAATTAATCTAAATTGAAACTCAATTAAATTAAGAAAAAGAGAAAGACAATTGATAAAAATAGAGAGGGAAAAAACAAAATTTTGGAGGGAAATAAGCCACCAATTTTTTAAGCTAGATTGAAAAAAAAGAAAAGGACAATTGGAAAAAATAGAGAGAGAAAAGACAAAATTTTGGAGGGAAATAAGCCACTAATTTTTTAAGCTAGAGATTAATTACTTTTTAGGTCATGTTGCATTTAAAATGTTACATTTTAGTCAACTTTAAGTTTTAATTTAATTTAGTCACAAGTATTCCCACGGTTTAGACTTCGGATAAAGAAATCCCCTCCCCGTAGTGATATTTAGTCTCTAAAAATTTACTTTTAGTTGAAATTAACTAATTTTTGTAATTTAGTCTATTAATTTATTATATTGATATTTTCGTTCATTTTAATTTCAAAGATTTAATTTTTAGCCAAAATTGACCCCTATTTATTTATATGGTATAATTACAAAATTGGTCATTGGACTCTCAAATTTCTCCACTTCCAAATTGTCAATTTAGTCTACAATTTCAATTTTATGCTATATTTTATGATGAAATTATAAAATTGGTCACCAAGATCTCAAATTTCTATACTTCATTTTATTATTTATTATATTGTTAAAAATAGATATTCGGGTTAAAATCGGGTCGATATTCAGTTCAGCTTTCGGTTCAGCTTTCGGTTCGGGTAGCATTCGGTTCGGGTCCATTCGGTTCGGGTCCATTTCGGTTCGGGTCCATTTCGGTTCAACAAAAAATTTCGGTTCGGTTCGGTTCAGATCGGTTCGGTTTCGGGTCAACTTTGAATCATCATGTTCGGGTCAAAATCGGGTTTCGGTTCGGGTCTCGGGTCAAATTTGCCAGGTCTACTTACTATTCTGAATTTAGAATTGTCAGTTGAGAGTTGCACGTAAGCATTCGTTCCCTTAGTATTTTCACCCTTACTAAACACATTAAGGGTCTGTTTAATGATCCATTAAAAAATATTTGAAAAATAATGATTCAGTGATTTAATATTTCATGCTTTTTAAACTTTCTAGCAGGTTTTAAAGAATGGACCACTTTTCCTATCATCCAAAAGTTTGTTTATTTGCATTTGCAATTAAATTCAGTTCCTCATTTGCCTTTTATCTTACTATATTTTTGTGAAGTATAATTTCTACTTAAATTATACTGGAAAATTATGCATTATGTTTTAAATTCAGGTTCCATTTTAATTGCTTGGATTCCTATTGTTATTATATTTCCCCTATTTGTCTTTGATTATAGGAATTGGGTGGACATCGTGGAAGAAAAGATGGTTTATTTTGACACACGCTTCACTAGTTCTTCAGAAGCGATCTTGTAAGTAATTGTATTTGTACTTTTGTAGATTGCCCGTCTCAACTGAAAACGTCAACAATTTTTAGAGCATGTAGTTAAAAACTCTGGAATGAATCCTTCCCCTCTCCCCTAAGTTGTTGGTTCAATACCCATTAGGAGTAAAATTCTCTTCTCCTTCCTCTAGGTAGGAAATGTTAAAAAAAAAAAACCGGCCTAATACAATGAGCAAAATTACAACTTAAAATCAAGACTAACCAGCTTTTGTTACAATTATATATGTATTTATTTGCCCTTTCTTCTTTTTATTTTGTGGTTTGTTACAATAGTGATCATCCAATGAACATGTTAGTATTGTTATGAAAGGTTGGTTAGGTGTGGATTGATGTGTGTGTAATGCATGGGTATAACTGTAGATATGATTTTGATGCTTTTTTCAGCAGTATAAACAATATAATGATCCTATGATATTTCTTTATCAACTTTTTGGCCCATTGCTTAGATTTGATTTCCCCGGTCACTTTTTATAAGCATCATCAACTATATTTCCATGTCAACTTGTTTCATGAAAATGACCTAATTTTTGCATTTTTCTTTTCTCATGCTTATAATTTTATTTTTTATTATAATTTGAAAATTCATTAAAGGTAAACATTCAATACAAACCATGGCAATCAGAGGCCAACAAAAGAAGGCATAACACAAGCCCAAATATGACGGTGGATGGATGGATGGATAGATGGATGGGAGCCGCCAGTTATGACTATCAAGAGGTCAATATCAGAGAGTCCTTGACGGTCAAAAGAACCAATAGATATTTCAAGGGGCAAAATGACATAAACAACAAGAACGATATCGTAAAGGTCGTTTGAAACACGTCACTTCAACTTCTTGCCGGAGGAGCTACTAAGGTGGCCAGATTTTGACGAGACATATGCTATGAGGGGAGCAGAACCGACAAGTCTTGCCTTAACCTGTAACAGAGAGAACCCACATCAACGAAAAAAATAAGGAGAGCTATTCTCTCCTTTAGAACCTCCCAAAAATCTTATCGACGAATGAAAAAATTTCAACCTCTAAAATTAAAGACCCTTGATCACTAATCAAGAGATGCCAAAAAGAAAAAAATTCCTTCCGAACGTCCTCAGAAGCCACTCTAAAGAGACAAAGGACATGGAGAAAACAATAACCACACCACACACACACAAAAAAGAGTTGAAGAGGAAAAAAAGTTAAGTAACGCCCGACGATACCAAAACTTTTTAAAATTATATAATAAAAACAAAAAAACGGGAAAGTTGAGAGCTACATACGTAATTTAGTGGCTGTATTTTTTATTACTATTATTTTGAGTTTTCATGCTTATAATTTTATCACTTTCGTCAAAAAAAAACATTCAATCATCTGTGTATGTTTTAGGTTTAAGTGAACATCATTATTTTTATAAATAATTGGTAATAAATGTTATTTCAATAAATAATTAAAATATATTATTTAAATAAAAACATCATCAACTGACAGTCTGACACCCACATAATCCAAATGGTTCTGTCATGTTTATATGTTTAATTTTTGTTGATTTACATTATTATTTTAAAAAATAATTGAAAAAAATGGCCTTAAATGGACGAATGCATTAAATAGTGGTCTGAGCTTTTGGACAGACGAAAGAGTTGATACTTCACAATTCCCCACGTCCATTTAATACCCTAATTAATAAGCAAACTACCTTAGGTTATGAGATGAAATTTTAACATTTTGAATGAAGAAAATTAGATTAGGAGACTCGTTTTCATAATAAGTCTTTATAATACTCGAACTAAATTAATCAATTAACTGGATAACAATGATTAAACTACTTTAATACATTTTTATTTTTTATATTTAAATAAATAAATCCAAATACTCTCTCTTTTTTCCCTTTAATCTTCATTTTGTTTATAAGTACATTTCATTTTCATTGACTCATCAAATATTCATTTAAATAAAATAATAGTATAATATTATTCTTTTATATATCACATTTTATTGTATTTGATATTTATTTAATAATAATATTAATTAATTATTTAATTCTGTCTTGTAAACGAATGAATTAAATATTTTTATTTTTTGTAAATGATTAAAATTCAACCTTTGGCCTTCTAAATTCTAATTTATATTAAAATGAGTTTATCTAATCTAAGATAAAAATCTTCTGCCCTTTTTCGGTGCCTTTTTCTATATCCCAACACTAAGATTTTAAATTCTAAGCTCTAACTCTAAATTTTAAATCCTAAAGTCTACACTTTATACCCTAAAAAATACACTATATCCTCAATTTCATATACCCTAACCACAACCCTATCCTTAAACCCTATACCCTAAACCTAATTTTTAGTGTAGGAGCAACAAAAAGGGGCAGATGGTTTCTATTCATCTAACCTATGCATACAAGATTTTATTTAAAAACTTGCATTAAATACAAGATTTTATTTATAAAAAACACAATCATTTAATTTATTACAAAATCATAAATCATAAATCCTAAACCATACTCATAAACCATAAACCCTAAAACCATAAACCCTAACGATAATAAAAACATAAAAACTACAAACTATAAAAGCTAAACCTAAAAAACATAAAACACTTCAACTCTAAACCCTAAAAACCATAAAATCATAGATTTTAAACCCTAAACTCTAAATTATAAGCCTTAAAAATCATAAAACCCTAAAAATCCTCAACTTTAAGCATTGGAACTTAAAATCATAAAACTCTAAACATTAACCTCTAAAATCATAAACCTTGAATCATAAAATCTCAAACCATAAACATTAAAACCCTAAAATCCTTTTAGTACATGATTATTACATTAAACACCCTAAATTAATGATGTTTAATTTTTTAGAAATATAATTAATTACATCCTAATAGATTCTATTTAAAAGTAAAATAAGTATTAATTATTAGAATATAATAATTCTTATATGCATCCCTTATGACTGTATATAGTAAAACTCTAAAATAAATATTAAACACAATACCATTGTGTTTAATGTACAGTTTTGTAATTGTTTACTATAAATAATACTTATAATTTAATGTTTTTATTGAAATTATTTTTTAACGTTTAAAATTGTTTTAATTAAATAGGTTCCTCAAATGGGTTGGATAAAAATTAAAAGTCTTGCCTATTCGACTTTCGTTCCAATTTTAACTGGTTTCATGACAATAATGGAAGAGAAAGCAGTCAAAAACCCTTTTGTTTAGATGAATTTAAGGAGCGATTTTAGTGGTTTGTATATTAGACAATAATTTATTAAAGAACAAATTCTTTTTGGAATAACCAAAAAAACATATTAAATTCGATAAGAATCACGTTGTTGGCATGAATGAATACGTTTTCCATAAAAAGATTAACTAAAAGTAACTAACTAAAAGTTATTTCTTAATTATTGTAATATTTATTTTTTTAATGTCATTTGTTATTGGGCTTTATCTTTTAGGAAAATTCTACAACGGGCGACGAACATTGATGAACACCACTAACGATGAACATTGATGAACACCATTAAATTAATTAATAAATATTTAAAATTTCAAGGACCCGTCATACAATTAATAATTATTTTAAAAAATTCAATTAAATTATTTTTATATATTAATTTTTAATAAGGGTAAACTATATATTTAGTATCTCACCTATTTTTGTATTTCTATTGAACTCTCATTATTTAAATATTATTTTAATTTAACCCTATTCTTTATAAAAAATAATTTAATTCTTAACCTTCAACCTAAAACCCTAAACTATTAAACCTTGAACCAAACTCTTAAACACAAATATCAACTCAGTCACATTGAGATTTGAAAACCAAACTAAACTTTGTTCATCTTTTGGTTCTTGTTTTTCAATTATATTGAAATTTGAAGGGTTGATTGGTAACAGCTCATTGTGGAATCTCAAAAGCCAAGTGAAAATGAGATGAATGAAAAGCAAATCAAAGGTGGAGTTGTTGAGGAACAAGTCCAAGCTTCAGTTGTTAGAATTGAAACCACAACAGTATGAACCCTCCTTTCAAAGCTTTGCCTAATATTTTATGAAAATGAACCTGTAAATTGTAATAGGAAATAAAATAGTTTTGTTTGATTTCATAAATCTGAGCAGATCTTGTTTCATCTTTTATCAGGAATCAAGCACAGAATTATCCGTGGTAGAAGGCAAGCAAACACTCGAATATATTCAGCAGACAGGGGAAACAACTAAGACAACATCTGATATGCAGATTCTAAGGGAATTAGATCACATTGAGAACACGGGGATAACATGTTTGGTTGCGGAGGAGCATGTTCAAGTATATTTGCAGGACAGAGTTGCACGGTCCTCGCTAAAAACTGAAGTCGGAGAGGTTTATCCAGGAGAACTTGAATGCAGTGGAAAAAAACAGCAGACTGTTCAGGTGAAGAAGTGACTGAGTCGATATTTGTGTTTAAGAGTTTAAGGGTTTAAGGTTTAATAGTTTAGGGTTTTAGGTTGAGGGTTAAGGATTAAATTATTTTTTATAGAGAATATGATTAAATTGAAATAATATTTAAATAATAAGGGTTTAATCGAAATACAAAAATAGGTGAGGTACTAAATATATAATTTACCTTATTAAAAAAATTAATATATAAAAATAATTTAATTGAATTTTTTAAAATAATTATTAATTGTATGGTAGGTCCTTGAAATTTTAAATCTTTATTAATTAATTTAATGGTGTTCATCAATGTTCATCGTTAGTGGTGTTCATCAATGTTCGTCGCCCGTGGTAGACTCATCCTATCTTTTATCATCGAGTTTTGGTGTTATTTGTATTTTTTTTTGTTTCGATCCTTTGAATTAGGGTTACCCCTTTTCTTTGTATAATCTTGTTTATGATCTAGAGAGTTAGTTTTCCTGTTTTTAGGAATAAGTCCGGATTAATTTTTTTTTACCTAAGTTGTAAACTCTTATTGTACTTTTGAATTTTTCCTCATTGAATAAAACTAACGTACTCATATTCCAAAAAAAATTATTTCTAAATCTTCAATAAATACTAAAAAAATCATTAATATTTAGCAGTACACATTCTTATAAGTGTTATTATTTTATGTACTAACTGTAGAAAAAAATACTTCACAAATATGTCTAGTTTCTCTTAAAAACTAAAATTTATATATCTAATTTTAAAATCTTAAACCCTAAATCATATTTCTTAAACTTTAAATTTTAATCATAAACCCTTAAACCTAAACACATTTGACTCTAAATTTGGATCACTTGTGAAATTTCGTCCACTGTCAGTGCATTAAATATTATCTTCTTATAAATTATAATAAAATGTTTTAAAAACATTATGAAACTTTAAAAAGTTAATTGCACCGCATGTCCCAAAATTACAACCATTATTTATAATTTGGTTATTAAAATTTTGAACATTTTAATTTCATTCTCAAACTATGATTCTCATTCTAAATTACTCTCTAAACTTTTGAACGTTCCGATTTCATCCCCAAAATATAACTGTAACCCCCTCAACCCGGCCTAGGCGGTAGACCGATCCGAACAGGTCACACATGAAATATTGAAGTAAACCGGGAAGGTTTATCCCAATAAACAACCATTTTTTTTCTTTTATCTTGTCTAGATGCTCGTTAGAAACCTAAGTGTTTATCATCGCAGCGGAACATACACAACATCAAACGAACATTAATTAAAACTCAATTGCTTTTAGATATGATTTTAGGGATCATTTTGTAAACTTATCAAATTACAAGAGATTCCTCAAATTTTAGATTACCACCTTTAAATTAATCATGTTACATGCATCTCTGTCAAAACTCAGCTCAAAACAATCATTCATGCTCACTTAATTGCATCCACAACATTCAGAGACTAAAACATAAAGATTCAGAACATTCAAATATGCTTTCAACTACCATAACGACCAACGTACCGATACCCTTATTGAGGGTATCGATACGCCCTTGACAGGTTCCACACTCAGACTCGACAAAACAGGGATCGTACTGATACCAATCGAGCCCGTATCGGTACGCATGAAACTACTAGCTAAAATTGGTATCGATACGCCCCCGCGTATTAGTACCCCTTTACAAATTTGCAAGCCCGTATCGATACACTAAAAAGAGTATCGATACCCTGCAGTATGCAACTACACAATTTGCTGATTTTACTTGTTTTAACCCAATTATAAGTAATCCAACATGTTTCCAAACACAAACAATGAATCTAAGCATCATTCCTCGAGCATACATAGCAATTTCAACGACAATACATTGCTAACACCATCAAAGAGTTCTAAAGGCATGCTTCTTATGAAATCAATCCATCCAAAAGTCAAAACTCAAACCAAAGCTTAAACCAACATATAAAGACCTTTTACAAGCTTAAAACCAGTAACCAAACATGCACATAAAGAGAGTTCATACATATCTCCTAAAAAAATTATGGTACCCTCATTGCCCTTATTATTCTAGTCCAAAAAATGAAACATGCATTCAAAAGCGAAATCTCCTACGACTCCCTTGCAAGTTGCTGCCTCCAAGCACTTAATTATCTACATTGATGGACAAAAGAGAGCGTAAACATACAAGCTTAGTGAGGAGTGCTCAAAACTAAAATTCCATCAATGCATAAAAACTATTTTTTCATCATTAGCAAACCATCATGCCCTCTTTAAAAATCATGCACTTTCCTTACAAAATCAGCATGTTAAACATTATGCAACAAGTATTAAATACTCAACGGCAATCTTATTTGCTAACACTCAATTTAGGCCTTTCCATGCGTAGCTACCATATGCAAAGCTTAAATAGTAAAACATGCATTTTTACATTATGCATCCATATTCATTTTATAACAATTTATCAATTATATTGGCTCATAAGTGATCGTCAACATACTCATTTCTCAAAATCATATCAGATACACGGATTTTCAAGTGTTGTCTCAACACTTCATACATTATCACCGGCATCTCAAGGCTCACACACGGGAGCTACCCTCCACCGTTGTGACACCCGTGGTGGAGTATTCGGTACCTTACAACCCCTTAACACTACTCATCAGTAGATGTATAACCCCACTAATGAGAAACGAGACACTATACACTTTCCTCAATTGTTAGGGTACTTGGATCGAGTACTCGATACACTCACAATCCCTCAACATCCAAGAAGACTTGTTTATAGTGCACTCAATCCTATAGTCGACTAATTATATCCGATTTCATTTATAAACCACTTTCACAACATCACTTGCCAATATAATTCACATTTAGCACCAACCTCATTGTTTTCAAAGCATTACCAAAAAGTCACATTTCCAAGCATCAAACCATGCTTTATTAAATATGTATAAGCATATACATACATCGATCACTTACCATGTGCATCCTTCATCAATATGACATCATAAACAATAAATCTCTTACTTTAAATCATGCTTTAAACAATAAGTAAAACACATTTAAATTCAAGTGCAACAACAAACTCATAATAGCATAATCTAAGGGAGAAAATCTCTTTACTTACTTCCGAACTTAGTAAAGCGTTTCAAGCTTACACTAAGTTTCCAAAACGACCTTTTAAGTGTTTCAAAGCTGAAAAACTCATTTCCAATCACCGACTCGCGAAACCAAGATTCACCGACGCGAATTTAAGCATCTGAAGCCCTCGAATCTTCACCAATTGCTTCAAAAGTATTCTCCCCTGTTTTTTCCACACAAGAACAGAGGATCAATGCATCATAATGCATTAAAATCACCAGCAACTAAAACAATCTCGTTGCGCTGCCCAAAAGCACAAAAATACCCATCCAAAACAGCCGAAAACTCAATCGATCTTACTCGAAACTTAACCCAGCCACAATCTATCACTTCCATTCACTTTTAATCATCAATCAACAATAAAAAACAGCCTAATAACATCTAATAAACTCCCAGCAACACCAAATTCACATTTCCAAGCAAAAAAACTATTAACTAACAACCTAAACTAAAAGAAACATGCTTTTATAAAGGAGCTTTTCCGTGCCAACTGTTTATAAACGTGGTCCTCACCGCGCCAACTGTTTGGCCCCGATCTCGGCCACCGCGCTAACGTGGTCCTCACCGCCGGCGTTGGCGTGACCAGCTCCACATCGCGGTTCTGCTCGTGACTACCACTCGCGGCGAAGCCTCAACGGCTGTCGTGAAATCTCGGTTGAAGGCCCAGATGGAAAACTCTCCTGAAATTCCGGAAACTTCCCACCTCTCAAAGAAACCTCGGCAGCGTGAGGAGGATCCGCCGGGAGTCTCCCCTCAACCACCTGGGCAGACTGTAGCCCCCAATGACACCGCGCCTATCCCGACTCCTGCCTCTTACAAGGATAAGGTAATTGGTTCTCAAAATGATGCTTGTAATGAAGATTTATTTCCAATTGAAGATGACGATATCGTACTCCTCGAGGAGGACGTTCGCCTCAGCGTTGTTGATGGCATTCCGGCAATCGATTTTTCCGATCGTGTTCGAAATCTGGCTCTTAAAAGCATGGATCATACCTTGGTTGTCAAAGTTCTCGGCCGTCGAATTGGCTTCAACACTCTGTACAACAGGATCTGTAGCCTATGGAAACCAGCCCATCCCTTGAAATTAATTGATATCGAAAATGACTACTTCCTTGTCAAATTTGCCGCCCGGAGTGACTATCTCAATGTACTCACTGATGGCCCATGGACAATCTTCGGACACTACCTCACCGTTGAGCCATGGTCGCCTGATTTCAGTACCCTTCAATCTCATCCCAGCCGTATAATGGCTTGGATACGCCTTCCCGGATTGCCAATCACATGCTATAAACGGAGCATTTTGGAAGCAATCGGATCTCGAATTGGTACAGTGATCAAAATTGATTTGCAAACCGATAATGGCAATCGCGGACGTTTCGCCAGATTGGCTATTCAGATTAACCTTCGGCAGCCCCTCGTCTCTAAAATCCTGATCAATGGCAGAATTCAAGTTATCGAGTATGAGTCCTTGCCAGTGGTTTGTTACGGGTGTGGTACATATGGTCATACTCAGGAGTTATGTCCAAAGTTGAATTTTACTTCGGATTCAAAATCTGCAGATACCTCAGTCCCTGCATCAGTTGCTCGAGCCCCGCCACAGGAACCTTTCGGCCCGTGGATGATTGTTGAAAGGAGGAGTCGACGTTCTCCTAAAACCAACCCTCCTACCCCTAAGCTTGATGCTAGTTTTCCAGGTAATTCTTCCCGTTTCAATCTTATCTATAATGTGGAAGAGGATAATGCCCAGGCTGATTCCGCTTTGACTCCGGAAAATGATCACAACGTAATACCCAAGGATGCTGAAAACCAAGGTCCCCCTCGTATGGTCCAGCCGTTGGGCAAAGAGAACATGCCTCGTAGCGCAGACAGAGCTAAGTCAAAACCCAAGCAACCTTTGACTATTAAAAAGCCTGCAGCCGTAGTGCTCAATTCTCGTACTGTGAACATCCCTTCCTTGCGACTGCCTGGTAATTCAGTGGCCAACTCTAGTCGATCGTCAAAGTCGAAAGATTCAAGAGTCCCGCTCCCTACAAATAAGCATGTTTCGGTTACCTTGGCAGCCGATTCTAATCCAACACTGCCTATTATTGCCGTCTTGCGTCAGCCTCTATCTAGTACAGCAGGGAAGTCTTCGAGTAAGACTGTTTCCGCTAGCTCCAACAACGCCATTAAGCGTAGCTCTTCTATGGCCCTTGGAATGTCAGCCTCAAGTAACTCGAGTGCCTTGCTAGCTCTTCCTCAACCTTCCGATGATTGGTCGGATATGGTTGAATGATTCTTCTCCACTGATTATTAATATTTTTTAATGATGAATGCCAAAATCATCGTGTGGAATGCCCAGGGTTGTGGAAGTGCTGCGTTTATTCGCTTCGCTAAACAATACTTGCGTGACTATCATCCTGACATCTTTGTTTTTGTTGAAACTCGTGTGAGTGGTGATTCTGCTTCTAAGGCGATTGATGCTCTCGGGTTTTCACGCTCCTTTCGCGTAGAGGCAACTGGTTTTTCCGGAGGGATTTGGCTATGTTGGTTTGATAATATCTCCATTGACATTATCTCATGCCATTTCCAATTTATTTTATGTCGAATCACTAGTCTGCGCACATCTTCGTCTTGTCTTACTACTTTTGTATATGCTAGTCCTAATTACATGAGTCGACGCGCTCTATGGACTTATCTTCGTGACATTCATGATCAAGTTTCTGAACCATGGGTTATACTTGGTGATTTTAATGCCACTCTTACTGCCGGTGATCGCAAGGGTTGCGCCACATCTTCCCGGCCTGATTCTGACTTTCAGGATTTTGTCTTTGATTGTGGTCTTAACGACCTTGGTTTCCAAGGGCCGGAATTCACTTGGTATAAAGGGGATATTGCTGTCCGTTTAGATCGAGCCTTATGCAACGATCTGTGGCTTGACAAATTTCCAACCTCTACCGTGCAACACCTGCTTCGGATGAAATCTGATCATCGTCCTTTATTACTTTGCCCAGATCCTCCAACCAACTCTAATCGCAGGATCCCATTTCGTTATTTTGCTGGTTGGGCACTACATGCGGATTTCAATAATTTTGTTCAACGCAACTGGCTATCGTCTCTTCCACTTAAAGAGACAATTGCTTCCTTTTCTGCTGCTGCAGCCCAATGGAATACTACTGTCTTTGGGTGCCTCGGCCAAAGGAAAAAATCTCTTATGGCTCGTCTTCGTGGAGTGCAGCGTTGTCTTGACCAAAGGCGCACCTCTAACATGATTAAACTAGAGGCTAAGCTTTTAGAGGAACTTGAAACTGTTCTTGAACAAGAGGAAATTTTATGGAAACAGAAGTCTTGTTCAGATTGGGTCCAATTTGGCGATAGGAACACCAAGTACTATCATTCCTTAGCCATGGGAAGGAAGAGACGTGCAATGATTTCAATGCTTAAGATCGATGGGGTTGAATGGTGTTCTGATAATGAGGTTTTACGCGAGGCGGGTGCTTCCTATTTCAGCAACTTGTTCGAAGTCAGGGACGTGCCTCAGGGCCCTTTCCCACACGTGCATTGCTTTCCTCCGATAGCACCTGAAACATGGTCTGCACTTGATAACATCCCCTCTCCGGAGGAAATTAAAGATGCTCTTTTCTCGATGGCTCCCCTCAAATCGCCAGGTATTGACGGACTACATGCTCATTTCTACCAGAAAAACTGGAATGTTGTTGGCTCCTCTATTTGTTCAATGATTCAAGGTCTATTCAATGGTGATGTCTTGGACCCAGAGCTTAACAAAACGGCGATTGTTCTCATCCCAAAAATGCCCTCTCCAGTGACCTTCGCTGATTTTCGCCCAATAAGCCTTTGCTCGGTCATCTATAAGATTATTACTAAGCTAATTGTGCGTCGCCTTCAACCGCTAATGCCCTCTCTTATTGGCCCCTATCAAACAAGCTTCGTTAAGGGCCGAAACATTGCAGAGAATATCATAATCAACCAAGAAGTCATCCACTCTATGGAATCTAAAAAGGGGCATACGGGCTGGATGGCCATCAAAGTTAATCTTCAGAAAGCCTTTGATCGCCTATATTGGTCCTTTATTCTTGATACACTTGCTGATATTGGGATGCCACCGCTCATGACTCGCCTCATTTCCATGTGTATCACATCCCCCACAATGTGTGTCCAGTGGAATGGTTCTTTAAGCCGTTCATTTAGCCCACAACGGGGGATCCGACAGGGCGACCCGCTATCGCCATATCTATTTAATCTGACAATGGAAAGACTTGGGCATAGCATTACTAATTCCGTTGATTCTGGAACTTGGTCTCCATTTCAACTGGCTCGACATGGCACTCCAATTTCCCATCTTTTCTTCGCAGATGACCTAATCTTATATGCTAAGGCGGATATGGACAACACTATCAACATTGAGCGTATTCTTGAATGCTTCGGCATGCACTCTGGCCATTGTATCAACAAGCAAAAGACCATAATATTTTTCTCTCCCAACACCGATGTGGATATTCAACAAGCTATTAGTGATCGCCTTGGATTTCAGGTAGTTGCCAACTTCAGGAAATACTTAGGCACTCCGATCCGTCATATTAGAGCATCCAATGATAGATTTGATTTCCTCCTTGATAAAATCCAATCCCGACTTGAGGGATGGTCGGCCAAACATTTGTCGTTCATGGGTAGAGTCACTCTGGCGAAATCAGTTCTGCTTAGTATTCCTTCCTACTTGATGCAAACAATTGCACTACCATCTTCGGTTGGCTTGGCTATTGAGAAAATAGTACGCCGCTTTATTTGGGGATCTTCTGCTAATACTAAGGTGTTGTCTCTTATCAAATGGGACACTCTATGCCAACCGATTGATAGAGGCGAGCTTGGCATTAGGCAATTTAAAATAAGTAATCTCGCCTTCTTGATGAAGACTTGCGACGCCCTTGTCCACAAATCGGATGCCCTATGGATTAAATTGTTGCGTGAAAAATATAGAATTGCTGGCCACCGTCCCGTCACCATTTCTAAATTTAATTGCTCTTGTTTTTGGAGAGCCCTGTCGAAGGTTTGGCCTTCATATTGCAGCAACACAGCCTGGTCTGTTTGCAATGGAATGACTATAAACTTTTGGACAGACTGGTGGCTGCCGGATCTTGGGCTTCTCTCCAATTTTCAAGCACCCACGACGCATTGTGATCCTACTGCCAAGGTATATGATTTTGTTTCATCATCCGGGGAGTGGGATTGGCCTCGACTTCGCCACATTCTCCACCCAATTGCGCTGCCCCATATCCGCAACGTTCAGCCCCCCAGTTTCAGTCTTGGACCTGATATCTGCTATTGGCGTGGTCACCAAAACCGATTGTTCTCTGTCAAGAGCGCTTATGCGCATTGTGCAACACCCGTTTGGAATGACCCCAATCCCTGTTGGAAGTTCATTTGGTCTTTACGAGCGCCAGAACGCATTCGTGGCTTTCTTTGGTTGGCATTCCAAGACAAGCTGATGTCCAACACTAATCGCCATAAGCGTCACTTTTCTCCCACAGCAACGTGTGTTGTGTGTGGAGCGAGCGATGAAACGATTTTGCACATTCTTCGTGATTGCCCTGATATGCATTCCTTTTGGAATCCTATTGTCCCCGCAGATATTAGTCAGAACTTCTTTAATCTATCTTTGCAAGATTGGCTGTTAGAAAATTTCAGCACTTCCAGCTTCAGCTCTTTAATTGAAGGGCCTTGGAATTAGATGTTTATTTCAATTTTATGGCAAGCTTGGAAGCGTCGCAATGGGATAATTTTCAAAGGTGAGCATCTCCCCCTGCATTCGCTCCTCGCGATCAGCTCCCATTGGGCGAGAATATATGCTAGTTCTATGTTCCATTCACATTCTCATCAAATTAGTCTTGTCTTGATCAAGTGGCGAGCTCCTCGCCCGGGGTGGATTTGTCTCAACTCCGACGGCGCTGTATCTTCTACAAATGGTATTGGTCAGATTGGCGGCGTAATCCGAGATCACGAAGGTACCTTTCTCGCTTCATATTCTAAGGATATTGGTATATCGTCTGTGCTTCATGCTGAGCTATGGGGTGTTCTTGAAGGACTGCGTTTCGCGGCAAGTCAGAACTATGAATATGTTATTGTTCAAATAGATAGCGCGGATGCGCACCGGCTCCTTGTGTCTCCCGATCCCTTGAGCCCTCACGCCTTAATTCGGACTATCTCTTCCCTACTTGCTCTACCATGGACCGTTGAATTTGATCATATCCGTCGCGAGGCAAATATGGCCGCTGATTTCTTAGCTAAATCAAGTCCCCCTGCAGATGGCACTCTTGCGATATCCCTGGTTCCTTCTCACGACCTTCAGACTCTCCTGCATCGAGATGTCCATGGCCCTCCATATCCTCGCCTTGTGAGGACTTAATGTATAGGCTACGGCCTCCCATTTATTCAAAAAAAAAAAACAACCTAAACTTTTAGAGATCCAACCTAATTTGGGATTAGTATGATTAAGCTTTTACTTTAACATCATTTAACATCCAGCACAACTTTAAAATCATTCCCAAACCAATCAAAATAGTGCCCAAACGAAATACTTAGAAAATCATCAATTAAAGTCATTTTAACCAATTCTTCATTAATCAAATCATAAAATCCAGTTAATAACTATATTTAGGAGGCACAAGACTTGAGAATTTCATTAAAGAACATTGATTAGAGGGTTGATCAGCTCTTACCTCCAATATTAACTTTTTCCCTAATTGACAAAGATTTTGCAAGAAAACTTCAAAGCTCCATTGATTAAATTGATAGATCACTTTTAGGAGGTTCATTAATCAAATCATAAAATTCAGTTAATAACTATATTTAGGAGGCACAAGACTTGAGAATTTCATTAAAGAACCTTGATTAGAGGGTTGATCAGCTCTCACCTCCAATCTTAACTTTTTCCCTAATTGACAAAGATTTTGCAAGAAAACTTCAAAGTTCCATTGATTAAATTGATAGATCACTTTTAGGAAATCAAAAAGAAAGAGAAAAATGTGATAGGATCTGAGATCTTTGAGAGAAAAGAAAGTGTTTGGCTATTTAGAAAGTGAGGAAATGAAAGTTACATAAAATCCTTTTGATCTCAAAAATTTATTTTAATTAAATGCTATTTCTTTTTATTCCTTTTTAATAATGCTATTTTAAAATTGGTCAAATTAAGGGAAAATGTTTTTAAACACATGTAAGCTCCCTAAAGATTCTAAGTTTTGTCCCCTTTTTAATTTAGTCCTTAAAAACCAATTTTTGTACTTTTTACAAAATGACCACTTTTCAAAATTTTGACTTTCCAAGACTCGTTTTCCAAAATTGATTTTACCAACCTTCAACATATATTTTAAAAAGATTTTATCAATTTTTCTCATAATTTTATCCCATCCCGAACTACGTTTTTCCTAAACCGCTTATAAAGGCTCGAATCTCTAATTCTAGGTTCGACTAACCCAAACCGATGCCTAAAACATCTAGGCCCGAAACTGGGGCGTTATAATAGCTTTTCTGGTTTTTTTCTTCTAAATAATGTTTTCGTGGGACATAATACAACATTAATTACCGTCTATATCACATCATATTATTCACATCGATGTTTAAATGATAACTTACAATTTTTGTAATAGTTTTATCAACACGGGAAATGATTAGCATATCCATTATTTTGGGATGAAAATTAGAATGTTCGAATATTTAAAAATCAATTTAAAATGATAATCATAGTTTGGGGATGTGATATTGTAATTGGAACGTTTAATCTTTTGCGGACTAATTTTAAATGAAAGTTATAATTTAAGAATAAAATTAAAATATTTAAAAATTTAATGATTAATATACAATGGAAATTATAATATGATAACGTGTGGTGCAATTAATTTAAATTTTAATGATAAAATAGAACAAACATTCCTGCCTGAAATACATGGCGGAGATGTGAGATATTTTGGGAATCTGCCAAAATCACACAAAACAGATTTGACAGGATTTTCTCATACGGCAAACATTTAAGGGATTAAACATTAATTACGGTGCCAAATAGAAAACATGAGGGGTCCACCTAAAAAACCAGCCAATCACTACTCGAAAGGCCACCAAAGGGGAAGATCTTAGGGCATAGAGGATCAAAAAATATTCAGCCTGATCTTAGGGCAAAATAATTATATTTATATTCCCCCTTTTCTTTCTTTATGAAGAATAAATCCGACGGCTGAGAATGTTCCATCATCTTTGACCTCTCAACGAACCCCTTTCCTTTCTTTTTTTGATTCTACCTGTGGACTCCATCTATTTGACACGTGTCTCGACATTGCCTCATGTCTTCTTAAATACTCCGTAACAATAGCATCGCCTCCCCGCTCCCTACGGTAACGCAATTTAATAGTACTGGGACCCAACCAATCACAAATCACCACGTAGCCCGAAAGCGTTTCAGAAACCGACGTGGCGTAACATCGTTGGTTCAGTGACTTGAAACACTGCCGCTATGTACTTTCGAGTTTGGGCAAAGTTAAAAGAAAAACAGAACCGGCTCTAAGTGACAGAAGTGTCCGTGTAAATTGTAAGGAAAAAAACATTGCGTAAAGAGTAAAAAAAAACATAGTTTAGTTTGGTTTTTTTTTTTAAAAAAAAATATTATTTTATATTTATTTCTCCATAGTTTTTTCGTAGAGAAAATAGGGCTAAAACCCAGAAGAATAAAAGAAAGAGCAACTGAGAAAAGGCGCACTCTTGAAGGAAGGAGTCAAAAAAAAAAAGAGAAACGGAAGATAACAGAATAGGCGTTGATAGACCGTGGAATCTAAGAATCACACACAGTTTTGGTGGGGGTTCTTTTTTTCAGGAATTTTCCGTTTCTCTTTTTAAATGAATTTGAATCCCCTTCCTCAACTCTATACTTCTTTGCGTGTTTCCTGCGGTCTATCTACTCTTAGTCTGTGTCTTCACTAACTCTTTTTTTTTTTTTTTATAAACTTTATAAAAGCTCTTGCTTCTGTCAAAAACCCAACTAAGATCGCACTGTTTCTTTCCGAGTTCTTTGTTTTTCCTTCTGGGTTTTCTTTATAGTTTCTGCTCTTTTTTTATTTTTGAAGTGGTGGGTGTTTTAGTTCTGAGTAATTGATTAATGGAGGGTGAGGGTAGGGTTTCTGGTGGCAATGGGTCATCTTACTGGCTGGATGCTTGCGAGGACATATCATGTGACTTGATTAACGATTTTGTTGATTTTGATGCTCCTCTAGTCCAAGACTCAGTTGACAATACTTCCGGTCAAGATTTCTTTGGTGGAATTGATCACATTCTCGATAGCATCAAGAACGGGGATGGCCTTCCTCCGGTGGAAGGTGACAATAATAGCTCCGTTGTCAATGGAATTCGCGTGGATGGATTGTGCCCCACTGAGCTCTCTGGGGTTTGCAATAATTTACCTGGGAACTCGGTTCCACCACCTAGTGGTGTTGAAAAGAACAACAGTGAAAGCAAAGGGCAGGAGAAGAACTGTGATGTTAGTAATTCCATTTTGTATGATTGCTCCTCCAAGGATAATGGAGTTCGTCGAGACTATAAAAGGTCAGCTGAGTCAAGGGGTAGGGGTTTAGATAGTGAAGAGAGGTGTGACAAGAGGTCTCGTACCAATGGCTGCAAGAGTGATAGGCAGTATTCTAGTAGAGGTCAGTATTACCCCAGGGATATGGAGAGATGTTCTGCTCGAAAAAGGGTTCGCGACCGGGATGATATTGATAGGAGAGATAGAGAGCATGTTAGGAGAAGAGAACATTATTACGGTGGTAATAGGAGGGATGGGAGAGATAGAGAACCAAGGGGTTATTGGGAGAGGGATCGGTCAGGGTCCAATGAGATGGTTTTTAGGTTGGGTACTTGGGAAGCAGATCAGCAAAGAGAAGCCAAGGCGGCTATTGAAAAAACGCAGGAGTGCAATGGAAAGATGGAGAAGAAAGTTGAACAGCCAAAGGAAATTGTTTTGGAGGAGCAAGCTCGAAAATATCAATTGGATGTTCTAGAACAGGCAAAAAGGAAAAACACAATTGCATTTCTTGAAACAGGGGCAGGGAAGACACTCATTGCTGTGCTCCTCATCAAAAGTATTGCCAATGATTTACAAAAGCAGAACAGAAAGCTGCTCTCTGTCTTTTTGGTTCCTAAAGTTCCACTAGTTTATCAGGTAGTAAAATTTGTAGAATCTTAATGTTCCTTTAAGATTTTACCGGCTCTGTTGTTCTTAACTTCAGTTCTTATTGTTTATTTGCATTTTCCAGCAAGCTGAAGTTATTCGTGAGCGAACTGGTTTCCAAGTTGGCCATTATTGTGGGGAGATGGGTCAAGATTTCTGGGATTCTCGAAGGTGGCAGCGCGAGTTTGACACAAAACAGGTAGCTTCTCAAATCCTTTTTGTGAGAATTCCTGCTTGATTTTCATTTGAGCTTTTCTTTAATGTCCTAAGTAATTTCCTTATTGTAATGCTAGTCATCCCTAAAGCAAATTGCATTATGTTACTGTGGTAATTTTTAAATATGTCATTATAAGGAGAGTTACGAAAATATTATATACCCTATGTGTGGTAACACTTCTACTATGCCTAGCTTTTCCTCGTTAGTTTTGTCGTTCGTTTCTGATTTGGGATTTTGCTCAATTTTGTTGAAGGATTGGGATGCTGTTGATATAGTTTTCAAAAGCTAGCGAGGTCCTTATATGTCTACTTTATAGAGTTGAAATATAAGTGGTATACCCTTTATCCAATTTTAAAAGGAAAAGAGGGAAACAAATCAAAGCTTTGAATTGAAATACGGTTCTCTACTGTTAGCAAGATCCTTATATGCCTATCAAGGAAGCTAATAACATTGGCATACCTTTATCCCATTTAGAAAAGAAAAAAAGGGTGAAAAAGCTAAGTCCTAATTAGAACTTATTTCAGCACCTCTCCGTTGGACAGATGCAGTTCTATCAGATGATGCACTATCAATTGAAAGGACCTTTAATGGATAGAAATTTTGTTCATTTCTGTTTTACTCTTTTGGCAAGGTAATATGGGTTGCCAAACTCTATATCTTCAAAATGGTTGTATCTTTTCAAGATTTTGGGAGCTGTTGATTTTGCATACATGACTTTGTCTATATATCTCTATGATTTGCTGAATTGATGTTTTCTTGCAGGTCTTGGTTATGACAGCTCAAATTCTTCTGAATATTTTGAGGCACAGCATAATTAAAATGGAAGCAATCCATCTTCTTATTCTGGATGAGTGTCATCATGCAGTGAAGAAACATCCGTATTCACTGGTTATGTCTGAATTCTATCATACAACACCAAAGGAGAAGAGACCTTCTGTTTTTGGAATGACTGCTTCTCCTGTTAACTTGAAGGGTATATTTTTATTTTCTAGTAATGGCTTCTTCGAATTTATATTTCATCAAGACTAAGGAAATCTCACACAATCACTTGCAAAATTTTCTGAGTTGATTGTATGATTTTTCTCCCCCTCTAAACATATTTTTGAATATATTCAGGTGTTTCAAGTCAAATCGATTGTGCAATAAAGATTCGTAATCTAGAAAGCAAGCTGGATTCTGTAGTCTGTACTATTAAAGACCGCAAGGAACTTGAGAAACATGTGCCAATGCCCTCAGAAGTTGTGGTAGAGTTTGACAAAGCAGCCAGTTTATGGTCCCTTCATGAACAAATAAAACAAATGGAAGTGACAGTTGAAGAAGCTGCACAGTCAAGCTCTAGAAGAAGTAAATGGCAGTTCATGGGAGCTAGAGATGCAGGAGCCAAGGAAGAGCTTCACCAAGTTTATGGTGTATCTGAAAGAACAGAAAGTGATGGAGCTGCTAATTTGATACAAAAGTTGCGGGCCATTAATTATGCACTCGGTGAATTGGGTCAGTGGTGTGCTTACAAGGTATCATATGCCTTAAGTAATTAAGTTTACTACATCCTTTTATTTTCTTGGTTGTGCTAAAACGATCTTTGGTTCCTTTCATTTTCCTTTATGCAGGTTGCACAATCTTTTCTGACTGCTTTACAAAATGATGAGAGGGCAAACTACCAGCTTGATGTCAAGTTTCAAGAATCTTATCTAAACAAAGTTGTTTCTCTCTTACAATGTCAATTATCAGAGGGAGCTGTTACCGAAAAAGATACGAATACTTCAGAAGTGGAGAACTGTAATGTTCAAGATGGGACCGACCCTGATGAGATTGAGGAAGGAGAGCTCCCCGATCGTCATGGTGCATCTTTTGTTTAATTGTCTACCTTTCTTTTGTTACTTTGCCACCACAGTTTGAGGCTGATTTGGTCCTGATTTTGGAAAACTTAGTTATCAACCAAAAGCTGAAATATAGGCAACCAGCTTAAACTTACCTAGGTTAAATCATTTATCATAATAATAGCCTTGGTTAGAAATATTAGGTTAGATGTGGGGCATGTCAAGACAACAGTGATCTTTGTTAACTTTGGATGTATACTTTTGATAACGTTGAGTAAAAAATACCACATGCATCTCTGACTTGTGTGTGCTGTTTCTTGTTTTCCTTTCTAAAGAAATTTTTTATCATCTAAGATATTTCTAAAGAGAAGATAATTTAAGAACATTTTGGTGTCTATTCTCAACTCATGTACCTTTTTTGTCATAGTTGTCTCTGGTGGAGAGCATGTGGATGTGATAATTGGAGCGGCTGTAGCAGATGGTAAAGTGACCCCGAAAGTACAGTCATTGATTAAAATACTTCTCAAG
Source organism: Hibiscus trionum (assembly GCA_030270665.1). Lineage (NCBI taxonomy): Eukaryota > Viridiplantae > Streptophyta > Magnoliopsida > Malvales > Malvaceae > Hibiscus > Hibiscus trionum. The sequence continues at coordinate 15,744,796 of BSYR01000035.1, read as the reverse complement.
TATCAGCACACGGAGGATTTTCGTGCGATCATCTTTGTTGAGCGAGTTGTGACTGCTTTAGTTCTTCCAAAGGTTGAAGGATTGACATGTTTTATTATGTTCAATGATATTTTCATCCCCTTGCAGTTCCCTAGTTGATATTAATTCTTTTTGAATGGACAGGTTTTTGCAGAGCTTCCATCTCTGGGTTTCATCAGGTGTGCAAGTTTGATTGGGCACAACAATAGTCAAGAAATGCGGACTGGGCAAATGCAGGATACAATTGCTAAATTCCGAGATGGTCGTGTATGTTCATATTCCATGCTTCCCCTCCACAGCTGATGAAAGATTTGAGTCATACAACTTTAGACATTTGCTAAAATGTTTTTTCTTTCTGTTGTAGGTGACATTGCTAGTTGCAACTAGTGTTGCTGAGGAAGGATTGGATATTCGGCAATGCAATGTTGTTATTCGTTTTGATCTTGCGAAAACAGTTTTGGCATACATTCAGTCTAGAGGTCGTGCAAGGAAGCCTGGGTCAGATTACATCTTAATGATTGAGAGGTACTTGTGTTGGGTTTGGTCTTTAAGCATTTCTTTCTACCATAAATGATCCTGACAAACTTAACTTTCATATTGTCTACAGACAAAATTTATCGCATGCTACATTCCTACGGAATGCAAGGAATAGTGAGGAGACCTTGCGGAAAGAAGCAATTGAGAGAACTGATCTTAGTCATCTGAAGGATACTTCGAGGTTGATTTCAATGGATACGGTACCAGGTACAGTGTACCAGGTCGAATCAACTGGTGCTATTGTTAGTTTAAATTCTGCCATTGGACTCGTCCACTTTTATTGCTCTCAGCTTCCGAGTGACAGGTATCATACTTATTATAAGATATGGACATTTGCTGCTGTTTCTATTGTGGTTTGTTCTTTTACTTGGTGCCATTGCTTTTGGCTTTTAGATATTCAATACTCCGTCCCGAGTTTATTATGAAGAAGCATGAGAAGCCAGGGGGTCCAATTGAATATTCGTGCAAGCTTCAGCTCCCTTGTAATGCACCATTTGAAGAGCTTGAGGGTCCCATGTGCAGTTCTATGCGTCTTGCCCAACAGGCATGCTGTCTTGTCACTATGCACTTCTCTATCAAGCATATAATAATCGAGTATTACTCATGTTGGTATGTGTATCATGCAGGCTGTATGTTTGGCTGCTTGCAAGAAGCTCCATGAGATGGGAGCGTTTACTGATATGCTCTTGCCTGACAAAGGAAGTGGGGAAGAAGCAGAGAAGGCTGACCAGAATGATGATGGAGACCCACTTCCTGGAACTGCTAGGCATAGGGAGTTCTATCCAGAAGGTGTAGCAGATGTACTCCAGGTTAGTGTCCTCCATGGATTTGAATTCCCATCTATGTACTTTAAGCTTATTTGCAATTTATTGCATGCCCATGTTGACATAAATACTACTACGTATGTCTAGTTTTTTATTCTGCAAGACTGCAACCACTATAATTACTGTTGATTGGATAGTTTCTCCCCCTCAACTTGCTTGGCCCCTTGTCTTTAGCATTTTACCTAGTTTTCCTTTCTGCTGCTTGTACAACACCTTATTTCATTACTTATCTGCACATCAAAGTGAAAAATGCCTTTCCTTTTGTTCTTGTTGTTAAATAGTAGTATGTGTTGGTGTTGGCATCCTTTGGTTGCCGAACAGGCATATGGAAAGTAATGGCTGACTTTGCTTGTAAACATAAAAGGGATCATAACTTACAATCTGACATTTACATTTGATTTTATGAGAGAGATTCATTACACCAATATCGTTAAGACTAAAGTTCAGTTGAGATGCATCATTGTATTGTAAAGGTGTTTGCCTTCTTTTGTGCTTATGGACGGAGATATTGTGGCAGAAAACAAACATGTCCTTTAACTAATATGCATTTTGGTTTGCAAGTTTATTGAATGCTTTCTGTTCCACAGGGAGAATGGATTTTATCTGGAAGAGGTGGCACTGATGACACGAAACTACTTCGTCTCTACATGTATACCATCAAATGTGTAAATAATGGCTCTTCAAAAGATCCATTCTTAACTAAAGTCTCAGATTTCGCAGTACTTTTTGGCAAAGAGCTGGATGCAGAGGTAATTTTGTTTTTTATTATATTAGCATAACATGGATTTGGTAAATAGGATATTAATTTTGAATAACATCCGTCTCTTTTAGGTGTTATCGATGTCGGTGGATCTATTTATCGTTCGAGCCATGATAACCAAGGCATCTCTTGTCTTCAGGGGATCAATAGATATTGCTGAAAGTCAGGTGAGCTGTCTAAATTGTTTGGATAACGATTACAATTTGAGGTTTTTTTGCTGTTTTTTACTTCAGACCTTGCTTAGGATATGACTCAGAAGTCTGCTTATGTGCAGTTGGCATCCCTTAAATGTTTTCACGTAAGACTGATGAGCATTGTACTGGATGTGGATGTTGATCCTTCCACTACTCCTTGGGATCCTGCCAAGGCATATTTGTTTGTCCCTGTGGTTGGCGATAAGTGTGTAGATCCTATAAAAGAAGTTGATTGGGATTTGGTTGATAATATAATCACTACAGATGCATGGAACAATCCCCTTCAGAGAGCTAGGCCAGATGTTTTCCTTGGAACAAATGAGAGGACGCTTGGTGGTGACAGAAGGGAGTATGGGTTTGGGAAATTGCGTCATGGCCTGGCTTTTGGGCACAAATCTCATCCTACTTATGGTATCAGAGGAGCTGTAGCCCCGTACGATGTTGTTAAAGCTACTGGGGTGGTTCCTAGTCGTGATGCAATTGAGGTACAAGAAGGGGATTTGACCAAAGGCAAATTGATAATGGCTGATGGTTTCACACATGCAGATCTTGTTGTTGGAAGAATAGTAACAGCTGCTCATTCAGGGAAGAGGTTTTATGTAGATTCAATATGCTATGACATGACAGCAGAGACCTCCTTTCCGAGGAAAGAGGGCTACCTTGGTCCTCTGGAGTACAGCACATATGCCGATTACTATAAGCAGAAGTATGAATTTGACATTGCTTACCTTTATAGTTCCTTCTTTGTTCCCTACATGTTATTAAAATTAGAAGTAACAATTGGCTGACTATTAATCGCTTCTCTTTAATGGATGAGATGGCCTACATGCACCTCAGTTGTGCGTGAAGAAAAGGAAAGCATGTGTTACACTGTGAAGGACATGGTTGACTACTTGAGGTTGCAGAATATGTGAATTTTTGTCACAGTTCTACTTGATAGTAGTAAATGTCCTTACAAATGAAATATGCTTTTTGTTTCTTCCCGCGCAACAAAGAGTGCATTAGGCTATTGAGTCCTCTCCATATTGTTACCAGGTATGGAGTTGAATTGAGATACAAGCAGCAAGCGTTAATAAGAGGTCGTGGTGTTTCGTACTGCAAGAATCTATTATCTCCTCGATTTGAGCACTCAGAAGGTATATTTAGAAAAATTCTTCTCGTGTCTAAAACTCTAAATGTTATATATTGCTATGATCCTTATGTTGCTTAACGCAATGTGTACCATATGAAGGTGAATCAGAGGAGGCTCTTGACAAAACATACTATGTTTTTCTTCCTCCTGAGCTGTGTTTTGTTCATCCACTTCCTGGATCACTTGTTAGAGGTGCCCAGAGGTTGCCGTCTATTATGAGGAGGGTCGAGAGCATGCTTCTTGCAATTCAACTTAAGCACATTATACAATTTCCAGTCCCTGCTTCAAAGGTGCGGTATATTCTCCTGCTGATCAAAGTCGAGCAGCTTTCTTCAGATGATTAATAAATTTACTTTCTTCTGTATGTTCAGATTTTGGAAGCTTTGACTGCTGCTTCATGTCAGGAGACATTTTGCTATGAAAGGGCGGAGCTTCTGGGAGATGCTTACTTGAAATGGGTTGTTAGTCGTTTTTTGTTTCTTAAATATCCTGATAAACATGAAGGTCAACTGACCAGGATGAGACAACAAATGGTGAGTAACATGGTATTGTATCAGTATGCGCTAAACAAGGTTCTTCAGTCATATATACAAGCAGATCGCTTTGCACCATCTAGATGGGCTGCTCCTGGGGTATTGCCAGTCTTTGACGAGGATACAAAAGATGGAGAAACATCCTTATTTGATCAAGAACATGCAACTGTTGATGTTTTACCAGGAAAAGTACATGGTGATGGGTTTGAAGATGAAGATATGGAAGATGGTGAGATTGAGAGCGACTCAAGTTCTTATAGAGTCCTCTCTAGCAAGACCTTAGCGGATGTTGTTGAAGCACTAATTGGAGTATATTATGTTGAAGGTGGCAAGACTGCAGCTAACCACCTCATGAAATGGGTTGGGATCCAGGTGGAGTCCGATCCTGTTGAGATGGAATCTATAGTGAAGCCATCCAATGTTGAAGAAAGCGTACTTAAGAGTGTCAAATTTGATGCCTTAGAAGGTGCATTGAACATCAAGTTTAATAATAGGGCATTGTTGGTAGAAGCTATTACTCATGCTTCACGACCAGCATCTGGAGTATCCTGCTACCAGCGTTTGGAGTTTGTTGGTGATGCAGTCTTGGATCATCTTATAACAAGGCATTTATTTTTCACATACACCAACCTGCCTCCAGGCCGATTGACGGATTTGCGAGCCGCTGCTGTAAACAATGAAAACTTTGCACGTGTTGCTGTAAAACATCAGCTCCATGTGCACCTTCGGCATGGATCAAGTGCCCTTGAGAAACAGGTTTGCTATCCCATTCCTTCACTTTTTCTTATTTAATGGGTTGCAGTTTTAACCCCGTCAACTTGCCTGTTCTGGCACATAGGTAGGTTTCTCCTGACTTTTGGTATTCTTGGCTTCTGTTCAGATTCGGGACTTTGTGAAGGAAGTTCAGAATGAGTTATTAAAGCCGGGGTTCAACTCATTCGGTTTGGGAGATTGCAAAGCTCCAAAAGTTCTTGGAGATATTGTTGAATCTATTGCTGGTGCCATTTTTCTTGACAGCGGACGTGACACTTCAGTTGTCTGGAGGGTTAGTTTGGGACTGAATTTTGCCCCTTCGCTACTTCTCTTACAGCTATATACAATCAAGATAACTGATAAGGAAAGTTTCTTTTCGTGCTTTCCAGGTTTTTCAACCTCTGTTGCATCCCATGGTGACTCCAGAGACATTGCCAATGCATCCTGTCCGGGAACTACAAGAGCGATGCCAGCAACAAGCTGAAGGCTTGGAATACAAAGCCAGTCGAAGTGGAAATTTGGCCACCGTGGAGGTTTTCATCGATGGTGTCCAAGTGGGAGTTGCTCAGAATCCCCAAAAGAAGATGGCACAGAAACTAGCTGCTAGGAATGCGCTTGCCGTTTTAAAGGAGAAAGAAACAGCTGAAGCTAAGGAGAACATTGAGGAGAACGGGAAAAAGATGAAGAATGGCAACCAGACATTTACCAGACAAACATTGAATGATATCTGCCTGCGTCGAAACTGGCCCATGCCCTCCTATCGGTAAGAACTTAGAGTTGGTCTCTTTTCTTCCTCTTGTAGTTGGACAACAACAGAGACAACTGATCTGATGTGTGTATCTTTAGGTGTGCAAGTGAAGGGGGACCTGCCCATGCAAAGAGATTTACGTTTGCCGTCAAGGTTAATACCACTGACAGGGGGTGGACTGATGAATGCATAGGCGAGCCAATGCCTAGTGTTAAGAAGGCTAAGGACTCGGCTGCGGTGCTTCTCTTGGAACTTCTAAACAAATGGTATTCATGACTGCATTGAAGACGATGATTATTTTGATACATTATTTCCAAATTATATTATTTTAACAGCCTCCCTTTGGTCGTGGGGTGTAATATAACAATTCATAGAATTGTCATTGATATACGTTTATGCTTTTGCTAAAGGAAAGAATTATAATCAAATGAAGTCTAATCTTTCAAAAGTTAACAAGGTGCAAGGAGATTAATGTGGAAACTGAACATTAAGAGCAGAGAAATGCCAAAAATTTCGGAAATCACATTCTAGCACTGATACAAATTCCATATATAATTTATTGTCACAACAAAGTTTAATCCAATGTGAATCGACAATCATTCAGAATAAGAACTGGCAAAACAAAGTTAATCAAAGGAGTCGGAATTCTTTCCGAATGCTGTTGATAAGATGTTTTATTTAGAATGATGCATTGCCCCTCCAAGAATGAATGAGAAACTTGAAGGAAAATAGCCTCCTTTTGCAGCCTATCGCCTCAGGGTTTGCATAATGTACTCGGCGTAAAGATCCCTGCACCATATCAACACAAGAAGCTCAGTAGAAGCGTAAGAAAATGGACGACTAATGAACGGACCAAAGATGTATGAACCAAAGGGGAATGTCCCATCAGCTTTTGACATAAGAATTCCCTCTATGATTGTGTATACCATCCTTGGACGTACAGTTGTTCGTTTTCAAGTGATGCATACATTGAATACTGGACAGCTTCAACAGCATCGGTTGCCGGTAAAAACTCGTCGACTGCAACCTCCTTGTTCTCGTTTTTCTTGTCTGTGCAGTGTTAAGAAAACAGTATTCCTCACCGAACACTCTTTTGATAAAACGAATGAAACGTTGAGCGGTGATGAGTTAATAATTTGAGATTAAAAAGGATACAGTCTTCAAAGAAACGACGGATCTCGGTCAGGCGATGAGGGGGAAGATCTTTGATGTCGTTGTAATGCTTGTATTCTGGATCATCGACGCAAACTGCAATGATCTTATCATCTTTCTCCCCCTGTGTGAGAATTGCGAAGCAGATATCACAAACTGAATGGAAGAAATGTCAAAACTCAAAAGGTTAGCTTCAAATTTCAGTGAAATACCTGGTCAATCATGGGCATTAGTCCAAGGGCTCTGGCTCGCAGAAAACAGCCAGGAAGAACAGGCTCCTATTTGATGAAGTAACATCATTAGATCACTATTAATATGCAGCAATCAAGTCGTAGGACTATATATATGGCACAATCTACTTAATGTCGGATACAAAGTCATAAAATTCCTTGGCAACTCAGGTGGTAGAAGCAATGGTAAACATTTACACAGATAAGATGCTTTTACTAGCATTTTACCTGCATGATAATCAAACAATCCAAGGGATCATTGTCTTCACATAGCGTCCGAGGGATAAAACCATAGTTGTGAGGGTAGACCACTGATGAATACAAAACCCGATCGACCTGATATTCATTTGAACAGTAAGAAAACATCACAATATGGAGAGAATGTTCAGATAAACAGGGGAATTCAGGGAAACGCCCTGGCATAGTAGCTGAGCAACATGTTCTAGGAACCTCTATCTTTAAAGATGCAAAGCTTTCCATACCTTAATCAATCCAGTTTTCTTGTCAAGTTCATATTTCACCTTACTGCCTTTTGGTATCTCAACAACCTGTATAGTTGAACAAGAAACAATTAACAAGCAAGATGTGTGCTTCTATGAGTTAATGTGCTATTAACAAGTTCAGGCTACGATTGGATTCATATTGTTTTAGACTCCATAAAATTAGAAAGCATGCATACACAGTTGAAAACGTTTGGAGCTCCAGGTCCTGCAGACAAATTTTTAAACAAGTCAGTTCTGCAGTCCGATTATTCACTCGGAGAATAGTAGCTACAACATCAAATCTGATTATTATTCATTCATTAGATCAATACCAATCTCAAGATCATGCCAAGGATGTGCAGCAACTGATCTACGCGACATAGACGAAAGAATCCTCTCGTTCAGGCGGGGTTGTCTTCGTGGAGTTTCCACTTTCTGAGCTTCATTCTTATCTTCTCCGCTCATCTTTTCCACAAGAAGAATAAATTGCATCAACATTCAAAAACTACATGTTTTTCCATTGCACAGATAATTAATGACCATTGACCGGAACCGATTGCAAAAACATTAGCTACCATAAACTAATAATAGATCAACATCTCCATCTTAAGTTCTTAATCCAATACTATGCCCTCTTAAAAGTCATACAATTTTATACTACCAATATTACTTTAAGAATCACCCAAAATAAAAAAGATTGCAGAAAAATTACATAAATGACCATTACACTCTGGTTTTAACGACACCCATATCTCTCATAACCGGATCGGCCATTAGGGTCAAGTGTTTATGCTTATTAGAAAAGATGGTTACTTTGTACTGCTATTGATCTGTATTAAGGCTGCTGCAACAATCAAGTACAAGTACAAGACAAGAATCACAAGATGATGAAGAAGAAGCAACTTTCTTAAATATCAGATTCTTCCGCAATCTATTGCATCAACAACTAAAAATGAAAAAAAAAAGGTAAAAACGACTTCCTTTTAATGCTTAGCAAAGTTGAAATCTTTCGCTAAAACAAAGTCCAAAGCTTGCTCATAAGTTGTACTAGTAAGTAGTAAAGGATTCAATAAGATCCCAGAAAAGGAACGCCATGAAAACACGAGCTGATAAAGTGTAAACGTTCGATCTATGAAAATAGACAAAACGATGAAAAGGGTATCCATTGGCAGTAGCAGAAAGTTAAAAGGAACTTACCTTGGTTGTGGTTTAATGGTGGAAACAGAGAGAAAAATATGATTGGTTATTGAGGGAAGAGAGATAGGAACTGATGCAAATGACTCTAAAGCTGCGCTTGAATCTTAATAGGTAAAATATTTGAAGCATGGAGTGTTTAAAGAACATGGGAGCAACTAGGTTGGCCGGCCCTTGGTTCTAGGCCATACTCGTGTGTCGTGTCTACTGTTGACAATCAAATAAAAAAGAAAAGCGTAATTGAATTTGTAACGTGTTAGTTATAAATCTTTCAGTTAATTTGATTTTTGAATCTGTGCAAGCACATTCAGCCGGTTTATTAAGTTATTCGTCTTTATTTTCTTTTATTTTTTAGATCATAGGTATTAGACCCATTTAGAATATTTTTTTAGAATGTCTCTTTCTTTTCTCATTGGATAAGATTATAATTAAGATTTGTAAAAAGAAAAACATGTGGTTTCTATTCATATTTATTTTAAATATCTTATATTTGTAATTTGATAAATATTACATAAAATATTCAAATATTTTTTTGAATATATTAATTTGATTATATGACAGTATCACACATAGATATTCTAACTTAAATTTTTTAAGAGGAACATCATATTCTTTTTTATTGAAATCACTCGTTAGATTATAAAATATTTAAATATTAAATGTGTAATATTTTAAAATATAAATATTAAATTAGTAAATATATATATACACCACATTTATAAAAGTAATAAATTCAAATATTAAATGTGATACCTTTTATATTAAATGATATATTAAATTATTAAAAATTAATTTTAATATAATTAAAGTATTTAAAAATTATTTCGAAATTTTAGTTTTTTATTGTTTGATTATAAATTTAAATATATTTATGTACCTGTCACATTCCAATTACTATTATTTTACAAACAAAAGGAAATTAAAGTCAAATTAATTGTAAAAAATGTAGGTCGATAAAATCTAAGCAATTATTTTTTACTCTGAAAACAGGTAGATGAACACGTGTTGGTTACCCTCCGATGTCTGCTAAGTGCTAAGGCACGACTGACAAGGAAAAGGTCATCAATGTTGTGGAATACTTCTGGGTAAAATAAATTAGAGGTTAATTAATTATAGGCTTAGCAATAAATATGTCACTCTTCTTTTAAAAGTAACAGTTGAGTCATTTAATTATAAGTTTAGGAATAAATATGTCATTTTTTTTCTTCTAAAAACAATAATTTAGTTACTTGATTATAAGTTTAGGAACAAACAAGTCAATTTATCATTAAAACTGAAACAATAGTTTAGAATAATAACAAATTTAGTCTTGAAATTTATGCATTCTATTAATTTGGTCCTAATTCGAAATAATTCAGTAACCTTAACTATTCATATTTAAAAATTTCGGTATTGCACGATCCTGACACACCCTCTGATTGCTCATCACACTCTATGCTATTGGCCATTAATCCAATAATCAACATACATGATAGCTTGAAAGAGACAATTACTTCACTACTAGACAAGTGACATACTAATGGAATAGACTCATTATTTGTGAAAATGTTGTTCATTTTGGCTATGTAGAGTAAATGTGCGTCTCACCAGCGTTTTTTTAGAAGGTGTGTTATGTCATTCGTGTCTTGTAGAAAACACTTGTTACAAAACGTGCTAGGAAATATATTAATTTTAGAAGAAGATTAAAAGTTGAGGAACTTGAGAGGTGATTTACCCATCGAGGAAAAAGAGGGCTACCAACCCTCTTAATTCTCAAAGGAAAGTTGCATTCCTAAGAATTTTGTTGCTTTGTAGCATAACCAAACATCGAAATCACTCTCTCACCAATTAAATTTTAGGAAAATGATTACTTTCCATCATACCAAACCAAATACCATCTAAAGATTTAAATAGTGAAATTATGTTAAATGTTTAATGAAAGTGATTATTTTCTCTCCATCTTTGCTTGACCGGTAATAAAATATATAAAAATTTGGGTTAATGAGGATTTTGAGTTTTTTCTTTCTTTTAAATTAAAGACGGTAGATTGCTATTAAAGAAAAGCTAGAATGGATTTGAATATTATTTTTTTAATAGATGGTTTGAATATTGTTTTTTTTTTGAATAAGTTGGTTTTATATAGGAATAATAATCAAACTTACAGAAATCTGAGTTCAAGTCCCTAAAGACTTTTAACCCTTAAACAGCTATACTATTCCTATATCAACTAGAGATTAAACCAACTATCAAGATCTAAGGCGCTCGGATTGCATCAACCATGCCAATAAATATAATTCCGAGAAAAGTAAACGTGAAGTCAATAAGTAGGATCATCAAAGGAATCTTCCAAGATCTCCAGAGCTTCTCTATCTTTGTCCACTGCTTTCGTTGTATCAGGGGGTGCTTCCTCGATCCAGTACATAGGGCCATTGAATCTTTTACCTTCAGAGGCAAGTACATGTGCTGCGTTGTTTGATTGCCGTTTTACAAATTTAAAAGATACCATCTCAAAACTCTTGGCAATCTCTTTTATATCGTGGATCACTGGGCTAATCACAGAGGCGTCTGCAGCTTCCATACGCAGTTTCTTTATCACTGTAAGAGAGTCTCCCTCAACATCAATTTTGCAGAAGTCTAGGTCCTTCGCAAAGGAGATTGCTACCAGGCAAGCATAAGCTTCAGCCATGAAGGCATCCAACACATGAACATGAGGGGTGGTGCTAGCTGCCATAATAAGACCCTCCAAATTCCTGCAGATCACTCCAGATATAGAGGTGTGAAGATGGCAATTATACGATGCATCAAAGTTCACTTTTATCACATTCTCGAAAGGTGCTTGCCACTAGAATCTTTCCACTCTGTTTGAAGTGCCTACATTAGCTAGCACTACATTGTTCTCCCTTATAAAGGCTTGTACAAAGGAAAGTGTGCTGTGTATTGATGGTGTGATCCCTTCATGAATAAATTTGTTACGAGCATACCATGTTGCCCAGAATGAAACCATCAATAAGGACTTGTGGCGTACACTAAGGGACAAGAACGTTGACGCAAGCCAAATTTTCCAGTCTTCATCTATTGCAGGGGTAGTGAGCTGAATCCCTTGCAGATCAAGGATTTGCTTTGCAAACCAGCATTCCCCATATATATGTTGAACCGTCTCATCATTTCCTTGGCAGAAACCACATCTGTTGTTTACATTTAGTCTCCTATCCTGCAGGTTTCTAAAGGTTGGCAAGTAGTTATTCATAATCCGCCACATTGTAATTTTCACCTTGGCTGGGATATCTATGGACCATATGTCAGAGTAGCATTTCATCAGAGTTGGTGAGACTTGACCATTGCTGTGTTCTTGCATTCGAAGTAGCTTGTATCCGCTTTTTACGTTGTAGCACCCTGAACCATCATGCCTCCAGATCATTGTATCTTGTAATCCCGATTTTGACAGAGGGATTGAACATATTTTCTCCACTGTATCCTCATCAAACAGGCTATGAAGCGTATCCAGTTTCCATGTTCTTGAAGGCATGTCAATAAGATCAGAGACAAGAGAGTAGTGTATGTTGATATCATGATTTTTAATTCGACCATCCCCAGAACCAGGTAGCCACGGATCATTCCAAATATTCACTTTCTCTCCTGAACCAATACGCCAACCCACACCCTTCTCAATTAAAGCCCTCGCGCTCCAAACACTGCGCCATATGTATGAAGGAGTAGAACCCAAGCTAGAATTGAAAAAATCACAACCCGGGTAGTACCTTGCTTTCAAAACCCTTGCCATCAGACTGTTAGGTTGAGTTATAAGCCTCCAACACTGCTTAGCCAATAATGCCACATTGAACTGAGCCAAGCTTCGAAAACCAAGGCCCCCATCATGTTTGCTATTAGTCAGGTTAGACCATGTACACCAATGTATCCCCTTACCAGAGCCATTACTTCTCCACCAAAATTTGGCCATTTTCTGCTCCATTGATCGACACAAGCTTGTTGGGAATAAGAAGCAATGCATAGCGTATACAGGGATTGCTTGAAGTACACTCTTAATGAGCACCTCCTTACCACCCATGGATAAGAAGCGAATACTCCAACCATCTGTTTTATGATTGAAACGATCCAGATAATAGCTAAGAGCTTCAGATTTGTTTCTTCCCACCATTGTCGGGAGGCCTAGGTACTTCTCTGGATTATTTGACACACGAACTCCCAGCACTGCACCAACTTCATCTCTAACATCTTGGTTAACGTTGCCACTGAAGAAAATGAGGGACTTGTCAAAGTTAACCCTTTGCCCCGACAGGTTGCCATACAATGTTAACACATTTTTCATTTGGATAGCCCCTTGCAACGTAGCATCACCAAACAGTATGTTATCATCTGCAAACAACAGATAGCCAACCTCCAACCTCTCACGGCCAATAGTAGCCCCTCGGATAATCTTCTCTTTATTTGCATCATTTAGCAGCACTGACAATCCTTCAGCACAAATCAAGAACAAGTAGGGACTCAATGGGTCACCTTGTCTTAATCCGCGAGAAGGTTTAAATTGATTCCCAACAACACCATTCAGCGTAACTGAGGAAGACACTGTCGTCACACATCTCATTACGAGTCGCACCCAACTATCAGGAAAACCCAGTTTTAGTAGCATGCCCTCTAGGAAGAACCACTCGACTCTATCATATGCTTTGCTTAAATCAGCTTTAAGAGCAAACGAGCCTTGCTTACCCGTGCGCTTCTTCTTCATCGAGTTTAATAATTCATAAGCAACGATAATATTGTCTGATATGTATCTCCCAGGGATGAAGGCACCTTGGGCCTTGTCAATACAGATTTCAAGGGTGGAAGACAGTCGGCATGCCAGCACCTTTGCAACAAACTTGTACAAGACATTGCATAGGCTTATTGGCCTAAAATGAGCTATGTTCTCCGGATTTTTCACCTTTGGTACAAGGACAATCAAGGTGTTGTTAATATCCTCCATGCTGAAGATCCCATTTAAAAGAGATAAGCAAAAGGTGGTAACCTCATGTCCCACTACAGACCAGTAAGTTTGGAAGAAAAGTGCTGGGAAGCCATCGAGTCCCGACGCCTTCATTGGAGCCATGCTCTTCACTGCTTGCCACACCTCATCCTCATGGAAAGGAGCATTATTGATTGCTACTAAAGAAAAGGTAGATGCAGAATTTTTTTGAAATTGTAACGGCCTTTGAGTATGTAATATGTGAGATTGGTGAGTAAAAATATATCAGACGAGATATTAAAAAATGATTTTTAGATTTCCTTCGAAGTTTACGGAAAATCCTTAGCGCAATCACTGTGGGAAACCATAGCTTGGCTACGGCTGGGACCCTAAGTGGCAGGCCACCGGATGTGCTTGGTCCGATTGATGTTCTCATGACGCAGGAGAAGGCTGGCTCCCCGCCCCTAGCAGAGGATTGTCGAGATGCAAAGAAAGGACGTGGAAAGGATAAGCCTGTTGATGCAGGGAAGGACGTGGTTGCTAGCACTGAAGGGGACGATGTGCGGATGAATGAAGCAGCTACTGAGAAACATATCCCTGTGGAGCAAGGGAAGCCAGTTGAGGATGGCCAGGAAGCGCCGGGAAATACGTCCATGGCTACAGATAATACGAGAAGATCTGGTGTTAAACCTTCCTTTCAAGATATGGTTGCAGGTGATGCTAAAGTCATTGGCTCAGGACCGTTCCTGCCAGATTTGGATGCAGACTTACTGGAGGAGGATATCAGGTTTGGCATGAATGGTCAGTTACAACCATGCAATTTTTGGATTGTGTTCATGATTCTATTGATGCAAAGCTGGAAAACTTTATTATTGTGCAGTTATTAAGGAAATCAATATGGTACCGAGCTTTGCTTAATAGGATTCAAATGATGTGGGCACCGGTGGGGGCTATGTCTCTTATTGATCTAGATAATGATTATTACTTGATTCACTTTGAACTAAAAGAGAATTACATGATGGTTCTGTTGGGTAGCCCGTGGGTGATCTATGAAAGCTATCTTACAATCTAGCCTTGGAGCTGGAGTTTCTCCACATCTACGGATCATCTAGCGAAGGTTATGGTGTGGGTCAGTCTCCCGGGTCTTTCGTATCGTTACTACACAAAGAGCTTGTTTTGGGTCATTGTAGGGATGCTTAGAAAGATGGTTAAAATGGACTATAACACGACAGAGGGAAAGAGAGGTTGTTTTACTCGGATTGTGATTATTGTGGACTTGGACAAGCCTTTGATTTCTGGTGTGGTCATCGATGGGAAACAATAACATATTGAGTATGAAGGCCTTCCGACTATATGTTATACATGTGGGAAATATGGGCATACAAATGACGTATGTGGTAAGGAAATTGGGGATGCTCAAGCCCAGGGACAAGAGAGTGGTGATCAAGGTCTTACAATAGCGTCTCAGGCTGAGAGCTACGGTCCGTGGATGCAAGTGGTGAGTCGAAAGAGGAAGCCGACACAAAATAAGAAGTGTTCGACTACACAATCAATTTTGAGAGTATGTGGTGAAAGACATAATGGATCACATTTTGCGGCTTTTTCTGAAGCTAGGGATGATATGGATCAGCAAACTCATGTATGAGAGGTAGTTGTCCAGGATGGAGGGATTAAGGGAGCAGTATTATCATCGAATTTTGCTATAGGTATAGTGCCTGGTAAGTATCATGCTGAGTTCAGTACGTGTGGCGCAAGGAATGAGGTGGTCAAGTAGACTAATAGGAAAAATCCAATACAAAAACTGCAACGTGCGGTCGAGTTAGGGAATGGTGCAAACAAGGAAAATGTTGTAGTTAAAGGAGGAATTAAGGATTCTGCTTCAGTTGCAACCGCGAAGAAGGTAGTTTAGGCCGCAACTACCCTAGATAAAAACAAGCACGTAGCCTTACAGGTGGTAGACAAAGCTGAACGGGGGGGGGGGGGGGGTTAAAGAAGACTAATGGTCGAGCTATGTCTACTATAGGCCGAGGAGCGTCGAATGTATAAACTAACAATAGCAGTTTGGCAGTGAAAGGGCGGGCTCGAAAAGGTTTAAAAAACAGGATGAGGGATGATCAAGGACCAGTCCAACCTGTTTTCGCCAATTGGATCAATGAAACGATGCCAAAACTGAATAAAGTTGAGGCGTCAGTGAGGAACCAATCTGAGAATTTGCAAGATGTGGAATCAGCAGCTGAAGAGGCGAACCAGATTCAATGGAGGGCCAATACGGCTTTTGAATGAAAGGTTATTGCTGATATGCAAGTTTGATTTGGTTTGGTGTCATTACTTTTTCTTCATATTTAATGGTTAAGTCTATATTTTGGAATGCTCAGGGGATTCCGGTTCCTGAGTTTAAATGTAATTTCAAGTTACTTGTTAGGACACAGAAGCCGGATATCATGGCTCTCTTGGAGCCTCGAGTCATTGGTGCCAATACTGACGATTTTATTCGTAGATCAGGTTTTGAGTTCTTCTATAGAGTTGAAGCAACAAGTTTTTTAGGGGGGATATGGATCTTATGGAGAGTCTCTATTCAGCTGGATGTTGTTGCCGTGTCGAATTAGTTCATTCATGGTTTGTGTATGGATGTGATGGCAAAAAATAGTTTCTTTATTAAGTTCGTTTATGCGAGTCTAGAGAGTAGCAAACACAATATGTTATGGGACCAGTTACGGGACTTAGAATCGGAACAAGGGAAACCATGGGTACTTGGCAGAGATTTCAACGCTATTTGTAGTGCTAGTGAAAGAAAATGGGGTCTCAGCACAGATCAGGTATTTTTTCACGTTTTTGTGATTTTCTTTTCCATTAAGGATTGTTGGATATGGGTTATCATGGTCCTGTGTTTACATGGGAACGCACTGATTTATCCCAACGTTTGGATCGA
The DNA here is from genome assembly GCA_030270665.1 of Hibiscus trionum. Classification (NCBI taxonomy): domain Eukaryota; kingdom Viridiplantae; phylum Streptophyta; class Magnoliopsida; order Malvales; family Malvaceae; genus Hibiscus; species Hibiscus trionum. Next base: position 15,728,371 of record BSYR01000035.1, on the reverse strand, counting down.
TGCTTATGCAACGCTGAGTGGTATGATTGTTTTGCATCGTCCAAAGTTCTACACCTTCAGAAATTGGGCTCAGATCACCAACTGATCCTTCTTGATATTGGCAGTGTTTGTGACTTGGGGAATTCTCGGCCTTTCCAGTATGTTTTTGTATGGAGTGAACATGCTGATTTTTCGAGGTTAGTGCAGGATGTATGGAGCCCAGATAGACTTGTTTATGATAACTTGATTAATCTCTAATCCAAATCTCGAACATGGAACGTTGAAGTATTTGGACACATCGGTCGGTGTAAAAATCTTCTTCTAGCTCGAATTAGAGGCATTGGAAAGGCGTGAGAAAAGCAAAATTCAAATTATCTTCTTGATTTGGAGTTGGATTTGAAGACTGAGTTAGATTTAATTCTCCAACAAGAGGAGAGCTTATGGCATTAGAAGTCCTGGTCCCAGTAGATTGATAAGGGAGACTGTAGAGCGTTGATGTGTTCTCTAAATATGAGCGCAAGTGCACACTCTTGTCAAGTTATAGTATAAAAGATATTGTCTCCCACATAGATTGGACAACTTATTCGAATTTTAATTCATGCACAAAGAAAATTAAGTGCACAAGTAAATTTTAGTTTATAAAAGGATAAAAAGTAAATAAAACACAACTAATTGATAGAAGAGATCATGGTGATAGAATGAGTTAGGTTATATTGCTTAGTAGTGTGAAACTACGTTGAATAGGTTAAGTTGGTTTGTGCTGCCAGACTTTGCTGCCTCGGCGGAGGATGGCAGATTGGCTGCTTCGATGCTTTTACTGCCTCGGCAGTGGAACGGATGATTGGCTCGGCAGCAAACTCGACAGACATTCAAGGCTCGGCAGAACGCTTCGATATTGATCCCGCTTATGTCTAAGTTAGAATACTGTTGTTACCCACTACAGATGATACCCGTCACGACGTGAATCTTGCAAAGACAACAACCTTAATTCGTCCTCTTTTAGCCGCCTTAAACTCGCACCTATGTCTAGGCCGAATTGATCAACACCTGATTAGGATGAGGATCATACGTATCCCTTTCGTGAGTTTGACTCTCTCGATACCGAACAAATAGATAGTTAACAACTAATCTTTCGAACTTAATTGAAAACTATGAAGAGCATGGAATAAGCAAACCTTGAAGTTTTATTGCAAAAAACAAACTTAATTCATAAACAACCGTTCTCACACTAGTTTACAACATAACTCAAACCCAAGAGAAAATTTAGAACATAATGGCGGCAAGAAAACCTAAACTATGCCCAAAGGAAAACCTAAGTTGTTTACAATTACAAAATATGTCAAGTATATATAGGCATTAGCTAGTCCAAGTCCTCATTCAAATAGAAGTCTTCAAGGAAGCTTTTGCATTAGATGCAACCTTTAATTCTGACTTCTTTGAGTTGAATGTGGACTTCTTCTCGTTGCCTTGTACCACAAGTTATCTTGATCTCCTTCTTTGGCGGCTTTGTCTGTTGCTCCAAACGTCAGAAAATTGAGTGGATGACATCGTTGGAATCAGGATTTTCTACTCTACAGATCGCACTCCAATTCTCCAATTCCTCAGCTTGCTGCCCTGGGCGGCAGGCATGGCAGCGGCAGGTTCTCGGCAATAGCTTTCTCTGCTTGGAACTGCATCAGTACAGCTCCCTGGTCTGCTGCCTCTGCATCCTCTCCTGTGGTCTGTCCTCCTCCTAACAACTTCTAGCCCTGAAATGCAAACTTAAACTAAAATAGCACCTTTTCCTTATCAATTAAAACATAATCCATAAAATCATGGTAAAGTAAAAAATACTGTAAATATGCAATGCATGAACCTAACTATGCTTAAAATGTACTTAAGAACTACAATAATATGAGATGAAATGCATATAAAATATAGGACTAATGAACATTTTACACAAATCGTAATACGTGCTTTTTTCCAAGCAAGTACATTAAACTGAAGATGGAAAATTTTGATTCGGTTGCTTAAGATTGATTCATAAGAGTGGTGTGATGACCAAGCAGTTTTGAAGGATCCTGCAATTGCTTTCTTCAAGCAACTATTCTCGAGTGGTGTGTATGATTGCACTCGCTCTATGCCCACGATTAATTTCCACCGTTTCAACAAGGTCGAGTTACAACTCTTAGTTGCACTAGTGTCCAAGGATGAAGTCAGGGCAGTGGTTTTCAGTATGACCCTTTTAAGGCGATTCAATTTTCCGTTTAGTGAAGGATTTATTTATGGCGACCCTTTTGATGACAGGATAAACCGCACTTTGTTGGTTCTTATTCCAAAGATTGATGTTCCGGAACTAATTAGTCAATTTATGCCAATTAATTTGTGTACGGTGCTTTATAAAATCATAACTAAGACGGTCGTCAATCGCCTAAAGATGTTATTGCCGAAATGGGTTTCTTTAAATCAAGTGAGTTTCATACCTGGACAAATATAAATGACAATATTATATTGCCTCAAGAAATCATCCAAACAATGAAAGCAAAAGCAGGGAAGAAAGCGACACGACAATTAAAGTGGATGACAAGTGTCGTAATTATCAAATAAATATTCCTTAATTTTAAAATAAATAAATAAATAAAAGACGTAGTAAAGAGAAGAAGGGTCGATCTGCATGGACTAAGGAGCTTTTGATATTATGAGATTTTTGTAACCCCCAATTTTGATCTAGGGTTTTGAAATAAATTGAATTTGGCGAATTGAAACCTTTCCCCTCAAGTAAGGTCATTTATGAAAAACTGTACCAAAACTATTATTCAATTATAATAGTTATCATTTACTGTTTCATTTTAAAACAAGCATACTCAAAATAGTTATCAAATCCCAATAGTAATAAATGTCCAAAGTCCACGTTTACAACCAAATACTGAAAATACTGAAATCATTTAATAAGTCCAGAAACGAAACATACTGATAGATAATATCAAATATTGATCGTATGTAGTCCTCCAAGTACCGTAACCTAAGTCTGGAATCTGAAACAGATACTAAGGGGGAGTCAGCTAAAAAGCTCACTGTGTCTCTAAAGTGCAACTAAAAACAAAACAAAACTGTTTTTATTTTCTGATAAAGACTTTTCTGAAAACACAACAAAAACTAGATCACAATGATATGATGTCTGATGCACATGAATAATAATACCCATCTCCGATACACCAAAAAGTAAGGTTCCCCAGAACCTACTTTCTCCATCGTCACCATCCAAAGTGGAACTCAGCCCGAAGGGTGGAACCACTAATCCGAAGCGGAATTCAGCCCGAAGGGTGAAACCACTGATCCGAAGCGAAGTTCAACCCGAAGGATGAAGTCGCTGAGCTTCCTCCGTACAATATACCAACCCAATGATATGACATGTAATCCGATTTCAAAGTCCGAATGCAATCTTGTTATATAACTAAGATGCATGTACATAATAATCCGATTCCGATGTGTTACATAACATGATCATAAAATCCGAGTATACATTATTTATCAAATAACAAAGCAGGATGACATACCAATGAGTCATGCAATATTTATCATACAAATCACAAAATCATGTAACACATAAAAATGTAGCACAAAACAGAGAACACACCTTAGGCAGCTAAATAGTCAACGTCGATAGTGACGTCTCCCACGCTCAGCTCTAGCGGAAGGTCGGACAGAATCAGTTCCTAAAAATACAGGACACTATGTAAGATTTCCTACTATGCCATATCCGAATAATTTGCTTAATAAATATCTTACTATCAGATCTCGAAGATTGTGCCACCGGAGGTCTGCCTGGCGGTGGAGGAGGTAAAATCTCAGGGTCAGAGTCCACGTCACCTGAACACGAAATTATTTGAGTCAAATTCCGATTTAACACTTTACTGAAAATCTGAGCTCAATATATAAAATTGATCCAAAACGGCACTTCGGGTTCGAATTTGAAGAAACGGACAACGCCAATGGAACCGAAACGTCGAAAAACATAAAAGGGGGCTCAGTCGAAAAAGTTGACCAAAAGTCAACGATGACGTCATCGCTGACGTCAGCATGACTGTGATGACGTCATCGCTGACGTCAGCATGACGTCAGCCACATATCAGCCAACCAAACCGGTTCGGTTCAGTTCAGCCGGCCGGTTTATCACCAAACCGGTTCGGTCATATAACCCAAAATTCCCAATTTAAATAAACCCTAACCCTAACAAGCATCCCCCCCCGACGGCGCAACCGTCCTACGAGGCCCCCGACGGCGCACCTAGCTCGACGGCGGAGCAGCGAGCACGTAGGGATGACGGCGGCGCAGCGATTTCCAGGCGATCGGAGACCTATCGACGCCGTAAAACTCGACGGAGAAGGGAAATCAGTTAACCCTAAGCCGCACCTTCAATCGTCGATTGCCGGTGAAGCGGACGGTGGCTGAGCGCGTGGTTGGCTGGGCTGAGACCGAGACGGTGTGGCGGTTCTCCTGGTACGGGCGGTGTCGTTCACGGCACGTCGGTGGGACAGATCGGCGGTGGTCGGGGATGAGAGAAATAGGGAAAAATATGAACTGATGGGTATCCAATAATGGCAAAAAAATAATCGATGGATATCTGATCAATAATGGGGATAATTGATCCCATATAATCAGGTAAGATAGTGGGGTGGTTGAGATATTTTTATTATTTAATTAATAAATTATTTTCCGATCTAAATAAAATTTATTTTGGGTTGATACAAGACCAAGAGCTTACCTAGCTCAATTGGCTGGGCACTCAGCTGAAAAACAAGAGGTTGTGGGTTCGATTCCCACAACTCTCAATCCATACTTATTATTTTTTTTTTATCATTTTAGGGGTGTTACAATTTTAATTCTGACTTGTGTAGGAAAATTTAGTAAACGGTGGGGGTTGATTGAAAAGGTAGAAAGTAAACGTAAAGTAATAGCGAAAGTGATGAAAGTAAAATTTTAAGGGAAAACTAATAAAATGGAATAGCCTCAGGCTTTGCTTAGCCTCGATTCAAACTGGTCATCGAAAATGATTTTACTTTGGATAATTGTCGGTTATATTATAAGGCCTAACCCTTGTAACTTGTTTTTCTCTCCGGTAAACTGATAACCCAAAATCAATTTTTGAGCTTCAGTTTTTTGGCGAGACTAACCACGACTATCGTTGTTAGGATAAAATAGTTTAAAATCTAGAAAAACATGACTCGGATTATGTTGTCTCAATGAGAATCGAATTCAATCTCAATTTCCCTTAGCGAATCTGTCGCTAAGTGTGTTCATAGGAAGTGAAAGTGAGAAGATTTTTAAAAGAAAGGCTGATTATCTATCTTAATTTTCAGAAAATTGAGACTGTTATCCGAAGATATTAAGTTCTTTCAAGCATGATTATAGTGAAAATCATACTTAGCATTTTAAAGAAAATAAATAAAAGCTTTAAAAATGAAAACGGAAGAAAAGGAAATTTTATAGAACTTTTAAAAGTTAGAACAAACTAAAATTGAGAGATGATTTTCTAGCTTATCCCGAGGGGTATTTATAGTATTCTGAAACTCTAAAAATAACCTAGAAATGATAAAAGATAAATCTTGAAAATATTCAAATTAAATCCTAAAAACAAAAGATAATTTCTAATTTGAATTTTAAGTGCAGCTGATCCACTCATTCATACTCGCTGAAAAGACCCTCTAGAAGCCGCTGACTGGACCTTCTAGAAGCCGCTGACTGGATGCTACGTCAGACTTCATACACAGAGTCATCATATGCCCACTAGCCCAGCCTTGATTCTAGAAAATAAAACTACAAAACTTTACCTTTTAAGTGTAATTTCCAGAATTGAAGTCTTGCATAGAAAACGCACAAAAACATCCAAATCAGTATCATGAACTAACAATTAAAGGTATAATTAAAGATAAAAAAGTAATCATTTAAACTACTTATCAGTGGACCTTGAAAAGGCGTATGATCAACTTCAGTGAGATTTCATTGAGGAAACTTTGCAGAACATAAGTCTACCCCTTCGTTTGATTTTATTGATTATGCACTGTGTGCGTTCTGCCATTACGCAGATTTTGTGGAATATGAGCATTATGGAGGAGTTTAGACCCTCATAGGGTATCCGGCAATGAGACCTGTTATCACCGTACCTATTTGTCCTATGTATGGAGCGAATAACGCATAACATTGAAGTGAAGGTGTCCGAGGGGTCTTGGAAACCAATCCGTCTGTCCCGACATGGTTCAATATATTGCATTTATTTTTTGCTGATGATTTGGTACTTTTATCAGAGGTTTCATCGACTCAGATGGTAGTGATTCGGGAAGTTATGGAGAATTTCTGATTGTTCTGGGCATAGAGTGAGTGTAGGCAAAACTCAATTGTTTTTTTATTTAAGAATATTCCACCTATGCTTCGGGATCATATTGCTCAGTATATGGGATTTGAGGCGGTCTCAAACTTGGGGAAGTATTTAGGTGTTCCCCTTTTGCACTCAATGGTTACAAAGGCTACATATGTTTTCCTTCTGGACAAATTGAATCAACGATTGATAGGGTGAGCGGCTAAATCCTTGTCCTTAGCAGGTCGTGTGACATTGGCTAAGACAGTGTTACAATCTATATCGGTATATACAATGCAATCCTCATACTTGCCAAAGGGTTTGTGCTCTAAATTGGAGAAAATAATTCACCGTTTCATTTGGGGAGGGTCGGATGGAAGACATGGAATCTCTTTTGTCAAATGGGAAATTTTACAGCAACCATTGGAAACTGGCAGTTTGGGATTAAAAGATACCGCTCAGCATAATAGAGCTTTCCTCATGAAAATCAAGTTTCAATTGCTCACCAATGAGGACAAGCTTTGGGTAAGGGCGCTTAAAGCCAAGTATCAATGGATCGATGTGGTTTCTAGCACGCTGCGACGTCGCAATCGCTCGAGACTCTGGAAGGGTTTGAGTGATGTGTGGGAGGATATTTGTAGAAGTATATGCTGGAATGTCCGTAATGGAGAGGATACCGACTTTTGATATAATACGTGGGTTGAGAAGGGAGGTACTTTGATTCACAAATGCCTACTTTCTACAACACCTCATCCGACATCGGTTGCTAGTATGATGACTACAATAGGAGTGTGGGATTGGACTCGTCTACAGGGGGTATTGTCGAAATCAGTGTTGAATCGAATAGTTGTGATCCCTCCCCCATGTGTTTTGCTAGGAAGAGATATGCATGAGTATCATTGGGAAGCACCACATATGTTCAATTTAAAATCGACATATCAGGCATTATGTCCAACTGTGGACTATGCCGTTCCTTTCTATTGGAAAATTCTGCGGATGTTAGGAGTGCTGCAACTTGTAAAGGTTTTTTTCATGGCTAGCTCTGAAGGAAAGCTTACTAACGAATATGGAACGCGCCCGCCGTCACATGTCTTCTAATGGCTTATGTAAATTTTTTCAAAGAGATATGAAGGATGTAAGCCATGTCCTTCGATCTTGCACAAAAGCGAAAAGTGTTTGGCAGTGTCTCGTTCGACCTGGAAAATGGGGGAAGTTTTGCTCAATACCCTTTACCAATGGTTTATGATGAACTTGCTGGGTAGGAACCATTTTTCCAGTGATGTTCAAAGTTGGCCGATTCGTTTCATGGTTATGTGCTGACAGTTATGAAAATGTCGATGTAGTCTCTTATTGGATGGGGGATATGTGGACCAGGATGATTTCTTGAACCATTGCCTTCGGCTGGCGACTGAATTTGAAACTTGCAAACAAACTAATCTGGTGGCCCGTCCCATGCCTACACCGAGAGGAACCTGGACAAGACCGGGTGTGGGTTGGGTGCAAGCCAATGTTGATGGTGCAGTGGGTGGGCATGAAAATGCTGCAGCTGCAGAAGGTGTGATCCGGGACAACCAAGGGGAGTGGATCATCGATTTTACCCGTCGTCTTGGCGTTCACTCTGTCCTCATTGCTGAATTATGGGCAGTGCATGACACTCTTATGCATGCTTTCGACAGTCATATAAATGATTGCTGAGCTTTTGGGGAGGTCTTGGACTGTGCAAATCCGACATGTTCGAAGGGAATGCAATGCTGTAGCTGATGGACTTGCCATGATGGCTCGCAAAACCCTACTAGGGGGAATGGTTTTTCGATGAGGTACCACCAGCGCTTGCAGCGTTAGTGGAGAAGGAGTAACAACATAACTAGGCTCTTGCCTTTTACTGTATTAGCAAAAAAAAAAAAAACTTGAGATAATTGGTACCATATTGTTGTTGAGTTTTTTATTTCAAGGTTTGGAGTGTTTTTTATTTATTTTGTGATCTATGGTGATTCCAATTAAATTAATAGAGTAACCATTGGAGTTTGCTAAAGTGACTTGCAATTTGGACTGAAGTCGGTCTTCAGACATATCGACAGGGGCAATTTAAAGGTTTGTGCAATTTATTAAAACGACCCATTTAATTTATAATCCAAAAGATATATAAGTTTTTTAAATATATATATATATATATATATTATCTTAGTAAAAAATATATTATGATGCCCTCTTTAAAGTCATTTTTTTATTTTTTCTTGAAATTTATTAAATCAAAATCTTTTGTTTTCCCCTATACACATTTAATTCAACTCATTTGGGGTCCTCTTTTCTCAGGGGTCATGTGCGATCGCTCATCTCGCACATGTCCAAAACTCTCACTGCATATCGATTTGCAGGGATGCCGACTTCTCCTGAAGTCAATCTGCAGTCCTGACGACTCCACTTAATACTTTAACAACCACCGTAGATCGTAAAAAATTCAACCACAATATTGAAAAGAAAATATTAAGAGTTTGTTTGGTTTTAGAAAATATTTTTTATTTTTATTTTTTATTTTCGTTTTCAAAAAATAATTTTCTTTTTCAATTTTCTGAAAATTAGAAAACATATTTGGTTAATAGGGATGAAAACTTATTTTCAAAAATCAAAATAGTGAAAATGTGTTTGGTATTAACTTCTCAAAATAGAAATGAAAAAATAATTAAAATATAATATAGTTAGAAAAATATTAGTATAATAATAAATAAATGAGTAAATAAACCAAAATTTTAAAAAATGATATTAGAAAGATTCGAACCTGGGTTAAAATGAAGATAAAATTAAAAACTCTTATTTTCATATTTTTTACTCTCCTAAAACATTTTCGATAAAAACAATGAAAACATCTTTTTTATGTTTTTAAAATTTTCAACCAAACACATTTTTTTCATCGTTTTCTTATTCTTCGAGAAAATAAAAATAAAAACTAACTTTATTCTCTAAATCTAAATACCCTTAAGCTTTGAAGCCATGTTCAACGGTAAGTGATAGTGTCGGTTAATCCGTATGCATTGTGATATTAATGAGGAGAAAAATTAATGTGATGAAATATTAGACATTTAATTGTCGTTTGATTGACGTGAGAAAGAAAATAATGTACTTGAAGTATTACAATCGAGCCTAACTTCAAATGAATTTATTTGTGAAGGTAGTTTATTAATTTATTAATTTTCAGGTGGTGTCGGTTTGAACTATTAGAACCCGATTGGACTAACCAATTGAATCAAAAATTATTTTAATTATATATATTCTTAATCTTTTGATAATGCGAATACATCTTGCACTACACTAAATTTAGTATATAGCGACACTTTTAACAGTGTTTTTAAAACAAGCGCCACTAACTTTTTACATCTCGCAACGTTTGGTAAAAAAATGCTACAAAATAATAAAGTTCGTGACGTTTATAAGGAAAACGCAGTAATAGACAAATATTAGTGGCGTTTGTAAGAGGGAACTAGAATTTGGGTAAAATACAATGTTTTGAATGGGAGAAGATTGTCGCCAGTCTCTTTTCAGCCTTCCCAATACATATATTTTTCATCTAAAACTCTTCTCTTTCGATCTGTAAAAGAATAAAAAAATAACCATGGAAACAAGTGCAGAAATGGTGGCCGGATCTCACCGGAGCAAATTATTCACCTCTCATATATTTTTTGTTTTAAATCTCTTTTATTTCTCAAGTCCGATTTACTGATTTTACCCCCTTTTTAATCATAATTATTTTTAATTTGTTCGTCTGTTCGTTTCCAGAGGCTACGACGAAGAGCAAATTAGCATCACTAAACGAGAAGCTCGACACTTTAGAAAGCCGTTTGGAGCTTCTTGAAGTTCAAGTCGGAAATGCTTCTTCAAACCCTTCTCTTTTCAGTACGTTATTCCAATTTCGAATTGTATTTGTTTTCATATCTTTGTCGTGATTTGGTTTTTGTTACAGTTTTTAATTTTCCTTTTCGTTTGACCTTTTGTAGAAAAACATAGTTTTTCTTTTTTGTCTATATGGTAAACTTGTTGATTAGTGAATTTTGCTTTTGTATATTTTGAATCTGTTGCATTTAATATCTGCAAGGTAAATATCTTTTTTGTGTCGGTAGAATTCGATTCCATACGGACGATTCTGTTGCAAATTCTAGCCCAATTAGGAGAAGCATTACTGTTGATGTAGATGGTCAGCAGGTTCTAGTAGGTGCTGGGTTTAAATTGTCCATATTTTGTTGTTTCTATGTGCTTCTTGTGCAAATTGTGGTGCTAGGATTTGATGGATTTGGTTTGATAAGAGAGGCCATTGATAGGAAAGTTGCGGATTGGTCTGCACTTGCCTTGTCTGCTGCTCGTGGTTTAGCTTGGTTCGTATTGAGTTTTTCAGCTCTCCATTGTAAATTTAAGGTGTCCGAGAGATTCCCATTGTTGCTAAGGGTATAGTGGTTTGTTTCGTTTTTTATTGGCTTGTGTACCTTCATTATTTACTAATGGTGGATAGGCAGTTGCTAAGGGGATAATATTTCCAATACTCTCTGCCATAGTTTGTCACATATTTGTCAAATGTTTGAAAATTTGTTTTCCTTAATGCTTATTTCAACTTTAGGGATCAGTATTCTTGTTAAATGTTTAAAAATTACTAGTAAATATACATCCAGAACCTATTATGTGTGCTGCAGACATGTAAACTAAACTAAGTGAATGAAAATGTTGAAAGAAATTTCACTAAAAATGTAAAAGTAAGATGTTTACCTTGCTGTATGGTTGAAATGTATGCTTTGGTGTTAGATTTTAGTCGGCACTTGGTCGATGTTTGATGGCTAAGGTGGGTTTTGATGACAGTGGTGTAGTTAGAATTCAGCTTGAGACTGCTCGGTTATATAAACTAGCTGGGATAAACCCGTTAACAAGTACTTATAATACATCTTATTCATATCACATAGCCTATTAGTATCAGTAACTTATTAGATTCCACATAATTCAACTTTTGTTATGAATTTCTAAAGATATGAATTCCGCATACGTTCTTGTATCTATATTTAGCTTTTCGTCAGTGATACTTTTTTATATTCGTTACGTTTATCAAGTCTTGGAATAGGGAACATAATCATAATAAGTGGAATGTTGGTATCTTATTCCGTTTTGACCTTTGCTAATGAGGCATGGAAAAAACAGTTTTACTTCATGTGAAAGAGAAAGACATGGCATCACAATTCTCTTTGCAAGTGTTTGCTTTGTAAAATTTTACTAGTAACTTAGCTGTTTTATAGCACCTTTTATATTTTGTAATTTGTTGGTGACTAATCTACAATTTACTTTTCATTTCTATCTTTCCAAAGGATGCTTGCCCACTCTTGCCACGATTCCGGTTTAGATTGGCATTTATAAAGCCCTTTCAAATGTGGCAGATGAGGTAACTTGTTGTTTTTGTTGGTTTACTAATTTTTAATTTTTTTGCCTTTAGCTACCTCTCATGTCTAACTTTTTATGTTTGCATTTAAGGGACTCCTCACGGAAGGCTTCTTTTGGATACCCTTGTTGGCCGATCCAACTACAATTGCCACTAGACAGAATGGCAGTGGCATCTCTTGGCTTTTCCCTTTTGTAGTAAGCACCCAAGGCCAGTATTGTTGTTGTCGATAATAATATTCTTCATTCTAGAACTTTGTGTTAATTATATGGTTTGATGTCTCTTTCCTAATTATGAAATTTTCATTTGAAAGCGCTGGTATTGATTCTGTTTCTTGGCAAATTGTTGTTTTCTTAGGACGGACATTGTTGAGTTGTAGGGTGCTCGATTCCTTCAACTGATCTTGCTCACCAAGTGGTGGAGAGGTGGAATTTTGGGTGGATGTGATGTGGAAGCTAAAATATAAATGACACAATGATTTTAGAGTGGTTCAACCTTCTAACCAAGGTCTACATCCACTACCTTACCTTCCCACTAAGGATTTCCAATCAATCCACTATTGATTCATCTCCTTTTCTAGGCTTAGGAGGAAACCTTTATACACCGATCAAGCTTTCTACCCAAAGCCTTGATCAAACCCTCTTTACAAAGAGAAAAGATAAGCAAACTTAAATCCCTCTAATAGGTATTTGTTTGCACAATTTGCACTCACCCAAAACCTAAAACACTTGAGCAAATTTGACAATTTTGGCTCACTAGTGTTTGTCTATACAAGAATTGACAATTTAAGTACAAAGACACTTTTTGATCATTTGTTGATTGACAATTGAAACATTAACTATTACTTGATGCTTGGAGGTCCCTTTTATACTCTTTAATGAGTTTGTAGCCGTTACTAGCCATTGGGGTTGATTTGCACCATAAATGCAGTTCTGCTGCTCACCGTTTCGAAACACCCTTTAAGTAGAAAGAGCCGTTGCAGTCTGATGCAGTACCCGTATCGAAACACCCTTGGTTGTTTCGAAACACCCGTATCGAAACGCCTGTCTCCGTATCGAAATGATATGTATTTAAATGTTAGTTGGGAAATAGCCGTTGGGGTTTATGACTGTTGTGGTCGATGCCACGTAGGCGTATCGAAACGGCATAGCCCGTATCGAAACGCTGGGCAAAATTCTCATCCAGGAAAGGCCCGTTTCGATACTCGTATCGAAACGTTTTTGCTATTAGAATACCTCGCATCGAAACACCTGGATGGTTTTGTGTAGTTTGGCTTTTGAAAATATGTAAAACCCTTTTGAAAACATCCCTAAACATAGTTTCAAGTTACTTGGACTTTGGAAATAGTTTTAAATTCTTTTCAAATTAGTCCAAAACATTTTTCAATTATTATATCAAAATACTAGTTCTACAATCTCCCCATTTTTGATATAATAAAACCAATTTGAAAAATTATTTGAGATTCTCCCCCTTTAATTTTAAAAATGTGAATAAGAGATTGAAGATATGAAATCAAATAAAGCTCCCCCTTATTTATTTGAAAATCCAATTTTTCAAACCATTTCTTCCCCTTTTGTTATATCAAAGAGAATTTAAAACATTAAGTTCAAAATAACTAGAGAGGAAAAATTTGACAAAAATAAGAATTTGGTTTTAAAAATGGCTCTCCCTTACTCAAAGCATCATTAAGAGTGTTAGTCCAACATATATGATCATCTAGTTAACATAAATAAAAATAAATCAAATAAAACAAAAGCAACTAGATTTTTACAAACACTTGAACCCAAGGGAGGATGTGAAGCCTTCCTTCTTTAAGTGTTCATCTTTGTGTGCATGGAGCTCCCCCTCAAAGTTTGACTTGTTGATCACTCTCCATCACACCTAGCAAAAGACAATCAAGTGACTTTTGGTATCCAAATTACTTTGGATCCATAAACGTTAGTAGCACAAAACTTAGTCCCCTTTGGAATATATTTTTCAATGTCATCCTTTTTAGTTGAAGTGGTTAGTCCTTTTGGGACCCAAACACTTCTAAAACATTTACCGTTTACAAATCTAGGGGCACTATATTGCCTTACATAGAAATTTGATTTTCCAAAATTGTTTTTCTTTTCTAGCTCTTTGGAAATCAAATCTTTTTCTTCTTAAACTTTTTGAAGCAAATTTTGTAAATCAAAACATTTTTATTCAAACTTTTCAAGTTTTGCTTCAAGTTCAAGTTTGGTTTTAGAAATCAAATCATTTTGAATTTTCAACTTTGAAATCAATTTATTGTTTTTCAAAATGTGATTTTTAAACTCTAAAACCAAATTATCGTAGGCATCTTGTAATTCATCAAAAGAGTAAGAACATGAAGTAGATGAATTAGAAGTTACCCTTGAATCTTCTTCGATGGCCATAAGGCAAAGGTTGGCTTGTTCATCGTCGGTGGAGTCCTCATCACTCCAAGTAGCCACATGTGCCTTCTTCTTATGGCTTAAAGTGCTTGCCCTTTCCTTTTTCATGGATTCTCGTTCAAGCTCTCTCAAGGCTTTCTTCATGAATGGAGTACACTTCTTGAAGAGATGAACTATCTCTTCTTCTTCATCATCCTCTTCACTTGAATAGACATGATGGCAAGTGGAGGACTTGACAGCAATGACATTGGTGTTGATGTCAAGCCCTTTGAGCTTGTTTTCTCCCATAGCTCTAATTTCTTCCCTCTTCTTCTCATCTTCTTTGTTCTTTTTCATGATTTGATGAGTAAGGAGTGACCCCATGAGTTCATCAAGCTTCAAGGTCTTCAAATTCTTGGCTTCGATGATGGCGGTCCTCTTTGAGTCCCATGACTCGGGAAGTGAGTAGATGAGCTTTCGGACAAGTTTCTCCTCCGGAATGGCTTCTCCATAGCCCTTGAGACCATTGGTGATAGTGGAGAACCCATCAAACATCTTCTCAATGTTTTCTTCCGGATCCATCTTGAAGTTCTCATACTCTAAGGTGAGGAGCTCAATCTTGGTCTCCTTGACTTCGTCGGTTCCCTCGTATAGTCGTATGTGACTTCAAGCTTGTCTCATACCTCCTTGGAACTCTCACAAGAAGACATCTTCTCATAGATGGTTGGGCCAAATGCACAAAAGAGGATGTGCAAGGCTTTGCAATTTAGCTCCATCTTCTTGCGATCGTCGGCACTCCACTCCGCTTTGCTTCGTTGAGGCACGGGCGGACCATCTTCAACTATGTCCCATAGTTTGTAGTCTCTTGACTTTATGAAAAACTTCATCTTGGTCTTCCAATGGGCATAGTAGGTTCCGTCGAAGAAAGGCGGTTTGTCGATGGATTGCGCCATTTGAGCCGGTTGGTGAAATGATGATCGAGCTTGCCGGATCTTCTCAATAGGATGTTAATCCTCTTCGATTGAGCCAAGCTCTGATACTAATTGTTGAGTTGTAGGGTGCTCGATTCCTTCAACCGATCTTGCTCACCAAGTGGTGGAAAGGTGGAATTTTGGGTGGATGTGGTGTGGAAGATAAAATATAAATGACACAATAATTTTAGAGTGGTTCAACCTTCTAACCAATGTCTACATCTACTACCTTACCTTCCCACTAAGGATTTCCAATCAATCCACTATTGATTCGTCCCCTTTTCTAGGCTTACGAGGAAACCCTTATACACCGATCAAGCTTTCTACTCAAAGCCTTGATCAAACCCTCTTTACAAAGAGAAAAGATAAGCAAACTTAAATCCCTCTAATAGGTATTTGTTTGCACAATTTGCACTCACCCAAAACCTAAAACACTTGAGCAAATTTGACAATTTTGACTCACTAGTGTTTGTCTATACAAAAATTGACAATTTAAGTACAAAGACACTTTTTGATCATTTGTTGATTGAAAATTGAAGCATTAACCATTACTTGATGCTTGGAGGTCCCTTTTATACTCCTTAATGAGTTTGTAGCCGTTACTAGCCGTTGGAGTTGATTTGGAGCCGTTGAGGACTTTATTTCCCACCATAAATGCATTTTTGCTGCTCACCGTTTCAGAACACTCGTGGCCATTTCGAAACACCCTTTAAGTAGAAAGAGCCGTTGCAGTCTGATGCAGTACTCGTATCGAAACGCCCTTGGCCGTTTCGAAACACCCGTATCGAAACGCATGTCTCTGTATCGAAACGATCTGCATTTAAATGTTAGATGGGAAATAGCCGTTGGGGTTTATGACCGTTGTGGTCGATGCCACGTAGGCGTATCGAAACGACATAGCCCGTATCGAAACACTGTGCAAAATTCTCATCCAGGAAAGGCATGTTTCGATACCCGTATTGAAACGTTTTTGCTACTGGAATACCCCGTATCGAAACACCTAAGGGTGTTTCGAAACACCTGGATGGTTTTGTGTAGTTTGGCTTTTGAAAACATCCCTAAACATAGTTTCAAGTTATTTGGACTTTGAAAATAGTTTTGAATTCTTTTCAAATTAGTCCAAAACATTTTTCAATTATTATATCAAAACACTAGTTCTACAAACATCCACCTCTTGGATGGTCAGATACATTTGCATATCTTGTGTTGCATGTGTTGTTGGTCGTCTCACAATTAAATCACTTGTAAATAAATTATAATTAAATAATGTTTTGGATGACATTTGAACATGAAATTTTCTTTTGGATGAACATCATCCGTTTTTCACTGAAATCACTTGTTGAGTTTAGAACAATACTGAAAATTATTCTAAGTGTTGTAAATAAATTATAATTAAATAATGTTTACACATTATTATTTATAATTAACTATTTTAATTGTTAATAAATTATGAATTAATCTTATATATTATAAAATTAATTAAGTTAGGTTTAAAAGAATATTTTACCCTTGTAATGATATCAAATAAGCAATTTTACTCTCATTTTTAATTTTATAAATTTAGCCTTTGTACTTGTCCAAAATCATCAATGCTGCCCTTGTTTTTAATTTTATCAATTTATCCATTAAACTCCTTAAATTGCATCAATCCCACTCTTTGACTACCGTTCATTAATAAAATTATTATCATTAGTCACCTATGTCACACACTCTGTCATTAAATAATTAATAGCGTCTACGTTAGCATGCTCACATGTCATTTTTTAAATAAATTAACTCTAATAAGATAATGAAAAGTCAATTTTGATGACGTGGTTATACAACTGGTGTGGATTTAAAAAATATGTAATTTTAAAACAAATAATTAATTAATTATGAAACTCTTCATTGATATTAACACTTCATCAAAATTAACCTATAATCATTGACATGACAAGGCAACTAAAGATAATATGTTACATGGAAGCATATAGCGACCAATTACACAAAATTTAACGATTATGTTAGTCAACAACGATAAAAGGATAAGGTTAATGCATTTCAAGAGCTCGAGGGCTAAATTAAAAAAATTAAAAATGAGAGATAATATTGTTGATTTTAGAACTAAATTGATGGAATTAAAAATGAAGGGTAAACTTATTGATATGTGATTATTAGAGGACCAAATTTCCCTATAAGCCATTAACTTATTATATTTATATTTGCAAGCACTATTATTATTTGTAAAAAGTTAATTGAAATTTTGATCAATTAGCTTTTGAGAATAAAGATTTTAATCCTAAAAATGATAACATTTTACTTTTTTTTAACCTTTGGTTTCTGACCCATTGATCAACTAATCCAAATTTTATTTTTGCAGAGGTCTATTATAGGGGTGATCTTCACAATTCAATTTTTTCCGTTTATAATATTAATATTCTAATCTCTAACCTTATTTAAAGGACCTACATCACATCCCGCTAGACCAACTTACACTTAAAATAAAACTAGCTGCTATAAAAAAAAACACTTCCAAACTAGTTGCTATAAATAGATAATTGAAGATTCTCAAGTTAGAGCAATACACATGGCTGCAACTGCAAACCAATCCCTTGGAATTTATAGCTTTGTTTTTCCTCCCGGTCATGCTTTTCAAAACTTTTATGACCACTACCAACTACCAAACCATGTCCTGATGGTCTAGATTAAGGTCATATTCAGCAATTAGCTATTAATTGATTGTGAATTATATTAGACGATAAATAATAGTATTAATTGATTTTAACTAACAAAATGCATTGTATAAAAGTATTTAGTAAATTTGAATGATACATGATAACTGTTTGATTATTTAAATAAATAAAATGACATATAAATATATAATTATATTCAATATTTGTTTGAATAATTTATTAGTTATTAATATTTTATATATTAATATTAATTAGATTATGAAAATTATTATTTTAATATCATTGTTAAACATTTATGAAAGACGTATATATTAATTTTTTATTTGTGAAATTATCATTTTAATATAATTTTAATAATTATTAAATTTAGTTGTACATATTAATTTCTAATTATTAAATTTAGATATATATATATATATATTAATTTATATATATTAATTTAGGTGTATATTAATTTCTTAATATAATTTATTTTTAATATACGTTGTTATTAATTTTAATAATTATTCTTTTTTAAATGTGAAGGATAAAAGAACATTTATGATTTTTATTATCCAAATCTCTAACTTATTTTTTTTAGGAGTCAAACCTCTAACTCAAAAAGTTTTTAAAAAAATTTCTTTTTCAATTGAGAGATTTTACCTAAATCTCTATTACAATAATTGATTTATTAAACATTTAAATTAATAAATTTAATTGGTCAAACCTTTAAAAATTATTCAAATTTATAATTCACTTAAAAAACTGTTTACCAAATATTTTTTTCATAATTAAAGATCATCGAATCACATAATAACTATAATATTTTTTATTTTAAATATATTATTAGGGATGTAAAAATAGATAATCAAATGGATTTCAGGTCGGGTACTGTCAGGTCAGATAAAATCGGGTACATGTCATTTCAGGTATTTTTTCTGTTTTGACTCGACTCGGGTAGGGTGCGGATCCATTTCAGGTCGGGTCCAAAGCAGATAATTGACAGTTAATTCAGGTGCGGGTCCATTTCAGGTCGGGTCCATTTCAGGTCGGGTCCATTTTAGGTCGGGTCCATTTCAGGTCGGGTCCATTTCAGGTCGGGTCCATTTCAGATCGGGTCCATTTCAGATCGGGTCCATTTCAGGTCGGGTTCATTTCAGGTCGGTTGCATTTCAGGCCGGGTGCATTTCAGGTCGGGTTATTTTCGGGATTGAAATTCGTATTGAGTTTGAGTTCGGTACAACCGTATAAGTAGTCGATAGACTTTAGGTTGGCCTTCGTCAATCGTCATTGATTTGGAGTTAATTATTTAAAGTCATATCAAATTAAAATTATAAAATATTGGAGTGATTAAAAAATAATGAAAATGGATCAATTTGGACTGAAAAGGGGTCAATTTGGATTAAAAATAAAGTTTCACGGATTATAATGAACAAAAATATCAAATTAAAATTATATAACATTAGACAAATTAAAAGAAAACAATGAAAATGGGTCAATTTAGAATAAAGTTTTGGGACTATAATGAACAAAAATATCAAATTAAAAGTATAAAAATTGGAGTAATTAAAAAAACAATGAGTAGAGGTCAATTTAGAATAAAAATAAAGTTTTAGGGTCTAGAATGAACAAAATTTTAAATTAAAATTATAAAACATGATGAATTAAAATATATATATAAGGGTTAGTATGGAATTAAAATAAATTTAAGGGACTAGAATGAATAAAATATCAAATTAAAATAATAAAACATTGGAGAAATTAAAATAAATAAACGTGGATCAATTTGGAATAAAAAAAAAGTTTAGGGAGTAGAATGAACAAAAAATCAAATTAAAAATATAAATTATTGGACTAATTAAAAAACAATGAATAAGGGACAATTTGGAATAAAAATAAAGTTTTAGGGGCTATAATGAATAAAAATATCAAATTAAAATTATAAAACATTATACTAATTTAAAAGAAAACAATGAATATGAGTTAATTTGGAATAAAAATAAAGTTTTAGAGTTCAAAACAAGTCGGGTAAAATCGGATCTCGGGTCAATTTAGTGAGGTAAAATCAGTTATCTGCCAGGTCGGCTTCAGGTTCGGGTTCGTTTCAGTCGGGCGCAGGTCAGGTTTCAGGTCCACAGTAATAGGTCCAATTCGGGTTCGGGTCGTTTTCAGTCGGACGCAAGTCGGGTTCGGTCACTACAGTAACATGTCGAATTCAGGTTCGGGTCAACAACAGTCGGTTACAGATCGAGTTCGGGTCATTAAATTTTCAGGTCAAATCAGGTTCTGACTCGAACAAATTTCAGTCGAGTTTTTAAGTCGGGTCAACTTTTTACATCCCTATATATTATGTACTTATTTCCAAGGTTTGGATGTATTATACAATTTTAAATAATTTTAAATATTCCCTATATATTGTGTGTTCCGTGAAAATATATACAATTTTAAATAATTTTTATCTAATTTTTTTAACAAGATATACAATTTTTAAAATAATAAATAATTTATCAAGATATATAATTATGTCATGTTTTAAACCCGACCTGTTAAGTGACCCAACATGTTATTAACCTAAACTGATATTGGCCTGAACCCGATCTGAAAATTTAAAATTATTTAAAAATTATATGATTAATAAATTATGTACTTTTTACATCCCTATATATTATGTTTTATTTAAAATTATTTAAAATTGTATATCTTGTAAAATAGGAGTGACCAAATATATTTTATGTATTGTAACATTAAAGGATTTGGATGTCATTTAAATATATATTTCTTAACTTATAATGTTGTTTAAACTGATCATTTATCTTCCCAATAACACTTTTGAAACTAATACTAAACAATTATATCTCAAACCAAAAGAATTCAAAAACACTTGTCAAAAGTATTTTAGAAATCACTTTCCATCACAATTTTCTAAAAACAATATTAAACTAACCAAAGTGTTTTGCAGTGATTTTCTTTCATTATTATCAGTAATTAAAGATCATCGAATCACAAAATAACTACTTCCTCTATTCCATTTAAATTATCTAAATAAAAGACTCAGGCCCTGTTTGGTAAATAGCGGTTTGGACAAAAATGAGAGGTTTGAGGTATAATTAAAGGTTTGACTAGTCAAATCCGCTAATATTGATGTTTGGTAAATAGCGGATTGTGTAACACCCGGGTTTAGGAGTTAGGTGAAAATAATATTTTAATATAAATCGGGTTCGGTTTTATGATTTAAATAATGGTTCGGGTTTGGTTTTCAAATTAATTAATTTGAAGTTAGACTATACTTTGAAATTAAACCCCAAATAGCCATGGGTTTTATGTCTTTGTGAATGTTTCATTTCATTAAGGGCAAAAGGGTCATTTGGCTTTTAAACTAAAAGAAAACAAAAAAAAAACCCATCATCCGCTATTCATTCCCTTCTTCACCAACGGGAACTTAAGCTCTCTACCCAAATCCACTGTTCCATCACCTCCCTTCTTCGTTTCAACTCCGTTTTGAAAGGTAATAGCATTTTCGACTTCCCCTCATCCTCCCCTTCATGAAAGTACTCTTCTTTTTCATTTTCATGGAGTTTTTAGAAATGGAGGTTTTGAATGTTTTGAATTAAAAATGAGAACTTTATGTAGTTAAGTGGAGTAATCTGATTTAATATGCTTAGTTATAGTATATAGAGACCAAATGGTATAACATATATAAATTTCAAATGATTTGGGGCAATTTTCGGAATTGTGTTTCAAGGGGGTTTTTGGAGGGTTTTAAAGTATGTTTTGGGGCTGTTTGATGTTGGGTTTTGGGGGCTGTAGGTAGTATGACATATGAGGAACATTTTGGGTGCAATTGATGATTGTTTGGGTGCTTGAAATGAGAGTTTTCAGTGGGTCAAGTGGGCTGCTCGAAAATCCTGTTTTTGGTCTAATTTTGGGTGTTGAATGCTTGGAAATGGTAATCCGGGTTAGTTTCGATGACAAGATATTGATTGTGGATGTTTTGTTTGTGTTTGGGATTGATTAGAATCAAGTTTGGGCACCGGTGAAGCATCGGAAGTGAATCCGGGAAATTGAAGACAATTGCTTGCTTGGTCTTGAGCTCGGGAGTTAGGTGAGTGGTTAATTGTTTTAAACGATTTTAAATTGGTTGGTTCGAGTATATGGACTAGGTTGGGCTTGGTAGACCCACCTAGAGTTAGGATTAGGGTGGTAGCCTAATCCTAAGCTTGATCTAGAGCCCTTGGATGAACTTGAATGTATGAATGTATATGCCTCGTATGTGTTGTGATATGAATGCTTATATACATTGTATTATGCATGTGAGATGAGGCATGATTTGTATTGCTTAATGCATGCATGGTGTTGGTTCATGATTGTGTTCATGGTGAGTACGTGCTAAGCACGGAAATGATTGAAATGAGTAATGTGGAACGAGTAAAATATTGGCACTAGTAAACTTAAATACAAATGATCGATCATTAGGATGTTAGTGTGTACACATGAGTCAAAAGTCGCTCGTGGCCTTGGTGGCGTTGAGTCACCAAGGAGGAGTACGGGTACGCCCGGAAATGGTATTTAAATATAGTCGGTGATGAGTGGAATCCCATCGACGGGGCGTGAGGATGAGTGGAATCCCCTCCGCGAGACCGGTGATGAGTGTAATCCCACCGTCAGGTAATGGTTGTGTTGTTGGATGTGAGTCAAACGGTTATCCGTGTATTTGAGTCTTAACTAGGTGCCAATGTTGATTGATATGTGTATCAATGTGTTGGGATATATGAACTGTTTGGATGTTTATATGTGACTACATGTATGGTAGTATTGAGCTCATAATTGTGGCATACATGTGATATATTGCTCATGCATCTATACCTTGTGGACTCTTGGTTTATGTAAATGGCCTTGGTTAGATCGTGCTCGGACCCTGCAATGTTGAGGTTTGTTTTTAGAGCTTACCCTCACTAAGCATCATTGCTTACGCTCTCTTTGTTCAACATTGCAGACCTTAGTTCGTGGGTTGCTCGGGCAAGCAGAGGGCCTCCAAGTGTGGTTTTGGCTTGATTTCATCAAGTATGGATTTCAATGTTAAACGTGTAATAGTTTAAGCAATGGGACGTGTAATGCTTTGTGGTTGTTGTTGGTTGTTAGGAGCATGCTAGACTCCTTAGTATCTTGCTTTTGTCTGGGTGCGTTGCCATGTTGGTTGTAAGCATGTTATACTATGATGAATGTCTTGATGCGTGATGGTATGTTTTAGAATGTTTAGGTTGCCTTGTGTATGAGTGCAAACCTTTCAAGATGTCTTGTTCCTTTTAGGGTCTCTTGTGTTCTTGTGTATGCCAATATTGCATAAATTGCCCTTTAACTAGAATGCTATGTATGAATGCTTTAGTCCATGTTTGATTGACTCCCTTGGCTTATTTATGTGTGCTTACATGTTTGTATATGCTTAGGTGAGTTGAGAATTGCATCTAGAGTCGTGTTTGAGGTCGTTTAGCTAAAATTGTGGACTTACAGTGCAGGGCGTATCGATACGCCTAAGGGCTGTATCGATACGGCCTTGCTCAGAGAACACAGATTTGGCTGGGCGTATCGATACGTGGGGTGTATCGATACGGTCCCAACTCTCTGGAATCTTGGGGAGTTGTGGAGTGTATGGCGTATCGATACGGTGTCCAAGCGTATCGATACGGTTCAACCTAGTTGACCAAGTGGTGTTGACCGAGAAGGGCGTATCGATACGCTCGAGGGCTGTATCGATACGGTCTTCCTATGTTGACCATAGGGTGTTGACCTTGGTCAAGGCGTATCGATACCCTCTGAAGGCGTATCGATACGACCTGTTTAAAAGGGGAAAATGTGTTGTTTTAATGTGCTGTTTTGGTTGGTCGATGCTATGGTGTTTGTGTTTCCGTTGTCGTGTTTCACATAGGGCTTAATAAGGCAATTAGACAAGATTAGTTAATGAAAAAAATAGGGTTGCTAACCGAGGGGGAACCTTAACGGGTTTCGCTTCGGTTTTCCCCGTGTGACCCACTCGGACCGGTCTTCCGGCCAGATGGGTTGCGCGGGAGCACGTAGATTGGGTTGTGTGATCTCATTGCTTCAGGGTGACGCCTACACCTGGTGGGTCACCATTACTGTCGGGGTTCCAGAGGCCGAGATAGATTGGGAATTCTTTGAGTTTGCTTTCCGGAAGAGGTACTTAGGACCGAGGTACCTAGATGAGAAAAAAAGAGAGTTCATGGCTCTCACTCAGGGAGATGCTTCTGTGACTGATTATGAGATTCGTTTCGTTCGTCTGAGTCAGTATGCTCCAGAGTTAGTGCCTACTGAGAGGGCTCGATGTGATCGTTTCAGATACGGGCTTCATGAGGAAGTTAAGAGGTATACCTTGGCTTCTGATTATTCTGACTTTGATGTCTTGGTTGCTAGAGCCAAGGACATTGAGCATAGCTTGGGGCTGACCAAGCGTTCTGGGGGATCTAGTTCTCGTAAGAGGCACAACAACTTTGATGGTAGAGATGCTAAGAGGCACAGAGGTGGCGGACATCAGTTTGATCAGAGACGTGGCAGTGGCCACCATGGTAGAGGCCATCAGGGCCATAGAGGAGGAGGGCGTTTGCCCGAGTGTGCACAGTGTGGGAGGCAGCACACTGGTGAGTGTTGGGGTAACTTCCATGCTTGTTGGAACTGTGGTTCGAGGGACCACTTTAGGAGGGACTGTCCACGTCAGGCAGCTCAGGCACCGAACATTGCTCAGGCTCCTGCGAGAGCGAATGATTTTCAGAGAGGCCGTGGGCGCGGTCGTGGCTACTTCCAGCCTAGGGCTGATGCACCTAGGGTAGATGCTCAGAGGAACCTTGCTCATGTTATGGCAGTGCAGCCAGAGGCGGGAGGACCAGCGAGGGTCTACGCTCAGAGATAGGCCGGGAACGACACCGATGTGATAGCAGGTAATTTCGAGTTACAGTCTATGTCTTTGCTTTCTTTGGTTGATTCGGGTTCTACGCATTCCTACATTTTGAGTGAGCATGCACAGAAGTTAGATATTCCGGTTGAGATTTTAGATGTAGGTATGCATGTTACTAGTTCCTTTGGTGAGACAATTGTGGTTAGACGTATGTATAGGAGGTGTCCACTGAAGATTCAGGGTCATGTGTTCTCAGTTGATATGATGGAACTTCCTTTCTATGGTTTTGACATTATTCTGGGTATGGACTGGTTGGTTGAGCATCGGGCTAGTGTGGATTTTGAGACAAAGAGAATTTCTTTGAAGCTTTCTGATGACTACGAGGTAGTAGTAGTAGGCGAGAACATTAAGTTCTTGTCTAATGTGGTGTCAGCTTTAGAGGCTCATAGGTTGATGGACTCTGGATGTGGGGCTTATTTAGCTTATGTTATGAATCCGGATATGAGTGAAGCTAGACCGAAAGATATCAGGACAGTGTGTGACTTTCCAGATGTGTTTCCTGAAGAGTTGCCGGGTTTGCCTCCTGACAGAGATGTTGAGTTTGTGATTGAGACAGTTTCAGGGTCTAACCCAGTTTTGATAGCTCCGTACCGTATGGCTCCGAAAGAGTTGAAAGAATTGAAGAGTCAGTTGCAAGAGTTATTAGACCGTGGTTTCATTAGACCTAGTAGTTCTCCGTGGGGTGCTCTAGTGTTGTTTGTGAAAAAGAAGGATGGTAGCATGCGTATGTGTATCGACTATAGACAGCTGAATCAGTTGACTGTGAAGAACAAGTATCCGTTGCCTCGTATAGATGATTTGTTTGATCAGTTGAGAGGTGCTTCAGTATTCTCGAAGATAGATTTGAGATCCGGGTACTATCAGTTGAAAGTGAAAGAGTGTGATGTTCCAAAGACAGCTTTTAGGACTAGATATGGTCACTATGAGTTTCTTGTGATGCCATTTGGGCTCACGAATGCACCGGCAGCATTCATGGACATGATGAACAGAATTTTTAGGGACTATTTAGACCGGTTTGTGGTTGTTTTCATTGATGATATACTTGTGTACTCGAAGACAGAAGAAGAACATGATGAGCACTTGAGATTTGTTTTACAGAGATTGTTGAGCAATCAGTTGTATGCGAAGCTTAGTAAGTGTGAGTTCTGGATTCGAGAGGTTGTGTTTCTTGGCCATGTTGTTTCGGCCGAAGGTATCCGTGTTGATCCATCGAAGATTGAGGCTATTGTTGAGTGGAAACAACCTAAGTCCGTGACCGAGATTAGGAGTTTCCTAGGGTTAGTCGGTTACTATAGGAGGTTTGTTGATGGATTCTCTAGAGTAGCTGCTCCCTTGACTAAGTTATTGCAAAAGGGAGTCAAATTTGAATGGTCAGATGCAAGACAGAAGGCCTTTGATAAATTGAAAGAAGCTTTGACAAATGCTCCAGTGCTAGTACAACCTGTTTCAGGTAAGGAGTTTGTGATTTACAGTGATGCTTCCTACGTAGGTTTAGGATGTGTTTTGATGCAAGATAGGAGAGTTGTTGCTTATGCTTCTAGACAGTTGAAGATTCATGAGAAGAACTATCCTACTCATGACATAGAGCTAGCCGCAGTTGTATTTGCATTGAAGATTTGGCGTCACTATTTGTATGGTGAGAAGTGTATAGTTTACACTGATCACAAGAGCTTGAAATACCTGATGACACAGAAAGAGTTGAACTTGAGACAGAGAATGTGGTTAGAGTTGCTAAAAGATTACGATTTGACCATTGAGTACCATCCGGGTAAAGCAAATGTTGTGGCCGACGCTTTGAGTAGAAAAGTGGCCGTTGAATTGAGAGATATGTTTGCTAGGTTGAGTGTGTCCGATGATGGTGGTCTGATCACCGAGTTGCAAGTGAAGCCTTCTTTGATTCAGTTGATTAGAGAGAAACAATTGCAAGATGCGAGCCTAGTTCCTCATGTTCAAGACATAGCCGAATGAAGACCGACTGAGTATAGTTTCAGTGGTGAGAGTTTGTTGTGCTTTAGAGATAGAATTGTTGTACCAGAAGATGTTGAGTTGAGACGTCAGATTTTGAGTGAAGCACATTCGAGTCCCTTTTCTATGCACCCGGGTAGTACCAAGATGTACCGAGATTTGAAGAATGATTACTTCTGGGTTGGTTTGAAGAGAGATGTAGCCGAATATGTGAGCCGTTGCATGGTTTGTCAGAGAGTGAAGGCGGAACATCAGGTTCCTTCAGGTTTGCTACAGCCTTTGAAGATTCCGGAATGGAAATGGGAGAGGATCACCATGGATTTTGTATCGGGGTTGCCTTTGTCTCCTTCGAGGAAGAATTCAGTTTGGGTGATTGTGGATAGGTTCACTAAGTGTGCTCACTTCTTAGCAGTGAACACTACGGATTCCTTAGACAAGTTGGCGAACTTGTACATCCACGAGATTGTGAGACTTCATGGAGTTCCGAAGTCTATTGTTTCAGATAGGGATCCTAGGTTTACTTCGAGGTTCTGGAGTTGCTTGCATAGTGCTTTAGGTAGCCGTTTGCATTTCAGCACATCGTATCATCCTCAGTCCGATGGGCAGTCAGAGCGAGTGATACAGATTCTAGAAGATATGCTTCGTTGTTGTGTGATTGACCTCCAGGGTTCTTGGGAAAAGCACTTACCGTTGGTTGAGTTTGCCTACAACAACAGTTATCAGTCTAGTATTCAGATGGCACCTTATGAGGCTTTGTATGGTAGACGGTGTAGGACTCCGATTTGCTGGGCTGAGACAGGTCAGAGATTGTTACCTATGCCAGACTTGCTTAAAGGAACCACAGAAAAAGTGAAGTTGATATGTGACCGCTTGAAAGCAGCATCCGATCGTTAGAAGTCTTATGCAGATTTGAAGAGGAAAGAGGTTGAGTACTCAGTGGGTGAGAAAGTGTTTCTGAAGGTATCTCCGTGGAAGAAGGTAATGAGATTTGGCCGGAAGGGCAAGTTGAGTCCGAGGTTCATTGGTCCGTATGAGATAGTGGAGCGGATTGGGCCTGTAGCTTATCGTTTGAGGTTACCTTCTGAATTAGAAAAGATTCATGATGTCTTTCATGTGTCTATGCTTAGGAGATATAGATCGGATCCTTCGCATGTGATGCCCGTTGAGGAGATAGAGTTAAATCCGGATTTGTCCTATAATGAAGAGCCCGTTGAGATACTTGCTTCTGATAGCAAGGTGTTGCGTGGCAAGACCATAGAGTTGGTCAAGGTGTTGTGGAGACATAGAGGTGTGGAAGAGGCCACGTGGGAGAGGAAAGCGGATATGGTTGAGCAGTTTCCGTATCTGTTTCCACCAGGTAATTTCGGGGACGAAATTCCTTAAGCGGGGGAGAGTTGTAACACCCGGGTTTAGGGGTTAGGTGAAAATAATATTTTAATATAAATCGGGTTCGGTTTTATGATTTAAATAATGGTTCGGGTTTGGTTTTCAAATTAATTAATTTGAAGTTAGACTATACTTTGAAATTAAACCCCAAATAGCCATGGGTTTTATGTCTTTGTGAATGTTTCATTTCATTAAGGGCAAAAGGGTCATTTGGCTTTTAAACTAAAAGAAAACAAAAAAAAACTATCATCCGCTATTCATTCCCTTCTTCACCAACGGGAACTTAAGCTCTCTACCCAAATCCACTATTCCATCACCTCCCTTCTTCGTTTCAACTCCGTTTTGAAAGGTAATAGCATTTTCGACTTCCTCTCATCCTCCCCTTCATGAAAGTACTCTTCTTTTTCATTTTCATGGAGTTTTTAGAAGTGGAGGTTTTGAATGTTTTGAATTAAAAATGAGAACTTTATGTAGTTAAGTGGAGTAATCTGATTTAATATGCTTAGTTATAGTATATAGAGACCAAATGGTATAACATATATAAATTTCAAATGATTTGGGGCAATTTTCGGAATTGTGTTTCAAGGGTTTTTTTGGAGGGTTTTAAAGTATGTTTTGGGGCTGTTTGATGTTGGGTTTTGGGGGCTGTAGGTAGTATGACATATGAGGATCATTTTGGGTACAATTGATGATTGTTTGGGTGCTTGAAATGAGAGTTTTCAGTGGGTCAAGTGGGCTGCTCGAAAATCCTGTTTTTGGTCTAATTTTGGGTGTTGAATGCTTGGAAATGGTAATCCGGGTTAGTTTCGATGACAAGATATTGATTGTGGATGTTTTGTTTGTGTTTGGGATTGATTAGAATCAAGTTTGGGCACCGGTGAAGCATCGGAAGTGAATCCGGGAAATTGAAGACAATTGCTTGCTTGGTCTTGAGCTCGGGAGTTAGGTGAGTGGTTAATTGTTTTAAACGATTTTAAATTGGTTGGTTCGAGTATATGGACTAGGTTGGGCTTGGTAGACCCACCTAGAGTTAGGATTAGGGTGGTAGCCTAATCCTAAGCTTGATCTAGAGCCCTTGGATGAACTTGAATGTATGAATGTATATGCCTCGTATGTGTTGTGATATGAATGCTTATATAGATTGTATTATGCATGTGAGATGAGGCATGATTTGTATTGCTTAATGCATGCATGGTGTTGGTTCATGATTGTGTTCATGGTGAGTACATGCTAAGCACGGAAATGATTGAAATGAGTAATGTGGAACGAGTAAAATATTGGCACTAGTAAACTTAAATACAAATGATCAATCATTAGGATGTTAGTGTGTACACATGAGTCAAAAGTCGCGCGTGGCCTTGGTGGCGTTGAGTCACCAAGGAGGAGTACGGGTACGCCCGGAAATGGTATTTAAATATAGTCGGTGATGAGTGGAATCCCATCGACGGGGCGTGAGGATGAGTGGAATCCCCTCCGCGAGACCGGTGATGAGTGTAATCCCACCGTCATGTAATGGTTGTGTTGTTGGATGTGAGTCCAACGGTTATCCGTGTATTTGAGTCTTAACTAGGTGCCAATGTTGATTGATATGTGTATCAATGTGTTGGGATATATGAACTGTTTGGATGTTTATATGTGACTACATGTATGGTAGTATTGAGCTCATAATTGTGGCATACATGTGATATATTGCTCATGCATCTATACCTTGTGGACTCTTGGTTTATGTAAATGGCCTTGGTTAGATCGTGCTCGGACCCTGCAATGTTGAGGTTTGTTTTTAGAGCTTACCCTCACTAAGCATCATTGCTTACGCTCTCTTTGTTCAACATTGCAGATCCTTAGTTCGTGGGTTGCTCGGGCAAGCGGAGGGCCTCCAAGTGTGGTTTTGGCTTGATTTCATCAAGTATGGATTTCAATGTTAAACGTGTAATAGTTTAAGCAATGGGATGTGTAATGCTTTGTGGTTGTTGTTGGTTGTTAGGAGCATGTTAGACTCCTTAGTATCTTGCTTTTGTCTGGGTGCGTTGCCATGTTGGTTGTAAGCATGTTATACTATGATGAATGTCTTGATGCGTGATGGTATGTTTTAGAATGTTTAGGTTGCCTTGTGTATGAGTGCAAACCTTTCAAGATGTCTTGTTCCTTTTAGGGTCTCTTGTGTTCTTGTGTATGCCAATATTGCATAAATTGCCCTTTAACTAGAATGCTATGTATGAATGCTTTAGTCCATGTTTGATTGACTCCCTTGGCTTATTTATGTGTGCTTACATGTTTGTATATGCTTAGGTGAGTCGAGAATTGCATCTAGAGTCGTGTTTGAGGTCGTTTAGCTAAAATTGTGGACTTACAGTGCAGGGCGTATCGATACGCCTAAGGGCTGTATCGATACGGCCTTGCTCAGAGAACACAGATTTGGCTGGGCGTATCGATACGTGGGGTGTATCGATACGGTCCCAACTCTCTGGAATCTTGGGGAGTTGTGGAGTGTATGGCGTATCGATACGGTGTCCAAGCGTATCGATACGGTTCAACCTAGTTGACCAAGTGGTGTTGACCGAGAAGGGCGTATCGATACGCTCGAGGGCTGTATCGATACGGTCTTCCTATGTTGACCATAGGGTGTTGACCTTGGTCAAGGCGTATCGATACCCTCTGAAGGCGTATCGATACGACCTGTTTAAAAGGGGAAAATGTGTTGTTTTAATGTGCTGTTTTGGTTGGTCGATGCTATGGTGTTTGTGTTTCCGTTGTCGTGTTTCACATAGGGCTTAATAAGGCAATTAGACAAGATTAGTTAATGAAAAAAATAGGGTTGCTAACCGAGGGGGAACCTTAACGGGTTTCGCTTCGGTTTTCCCCGTGTGACCCACTCGGACCGGTCTTCCGGCCAGACCGGGACAAGGGGGTTACAGATTGAAAGAGCGGATTGAGGTGAAAAAGCTAATTTTGAAAAAGCTCCTAATATGAGCTTTTTGAGATTAGAGGTTTGATATTAGAGTTGTAATGACTCTTTTACCCTTAACAATTACCAAAAATCTCCAAATAACTTAAACTGAATAATAACATTTTTAATATAAATAATAACATATTAAATATTCGACTTATTTGTTGTTACTACTAATTTATATGGTGATATTTGTAAGTTAATTCTATTTTTTATTATCACATATTTATATGCGCATATAATTTTTTTAATAATTATATAAATAATAAATAATATATAATCTTTCAAATATGTTTAGAAAATTTATATTAAAAATAATTTTTACAAATCTAATTAATATTTATTAGATACAAAATATTCATAACTGATAAATTATTCAAACAAGTATTGAATATAATCATGTCCTTATATGTCATTTTGCTTGTTTAAATAATCAAACAGCTATCAGCTATCAGTTAATTTTATCAAACACTTTTATACAATCAGCTAATACAATCCGCTAGTCAAATCAGCTAATGCAATCAGCTATCAGCTATCAGCTAATGTAATCCGCTATCAGCTATCAGCTATCCGCTAATTGCCAAACAGGGGCTCAATAATTTTTATTAGGCATATTATCGTTTTTACCATTTTAATTTTCTAACAAACAAAATTTATTTTTTCATGAATAAAATTATCATTTCAATTATTTTATAACCTATATGTTACACAAATCTGTTTGTTTTACATAGATTATGTACATAGTTCTAAGGTTGGATCATTGAACTTGAATGTTTTAATGGAAATCTGCAAGAAATTAATCATACACATCCTCAAATGTGTAGTCAATCAAGCCAAATCTGATGCTTTTCAGAACACACCAACCCCACTTATAATTGTCGCCTCGGAAACAAGCAGTTGCTACTTGCTATAATCCATTTTTTAAACCAGTAATGGCGTAAAGCTGATACCGACATAAATGGAAAGTGTAGGGTAATTAAACTTTCCTAATTATTATATGACCAAGCGTTGATGGAAATTTTGTTTATACAAGTGTTTTTATTTTAGAGTTTAAAAATTTTATTTAGAGTTTGTTAAGATTGTTAATTAGTTAGACTTAGGGCCTTTATTAGTTAGGCCGTTATTTTATTTCTTTTCCTATATATTTATATTCATCGTTTATTTGTAAACACGTGTGTAAAAATAATCTTTTAGTCTTCAGATAATAAAGAAACTCTTTCCTCTTCTTCTTTACCGAAAATTCCCAAATCTCAGTTTCAAAACCTAAATCTAGGTTTCAACATGGTATCAGTTGATTCGGATGATTCTCGTTCTCGTTCCGCCGACGCTGCTCGTGGAGGATTCAAGAATGATGATCCCTCAGATGTCTATTACATCCACCCGAATGAGAATCCGGCGCTTGTTTTGACGTCGTCGTTGTTGGATGGCAAGAACTACCATGGATGGGCTCGATCCATGCGTATGGCACTTATTTCGAAGAATAAGCTGTCTTTTGTTGATGGGTCACTCAAAGAACCGAAGAAAAAAGATTCTCGGTTCTTTGCCTGGGTTAAATGTAATAACCTGGTGTTATCCTGGCTTCAGCGAGCTTTAGTCCCTGAGATTACCCAGAGCGTGATCTGGATTGACAACGCTTCGGAGTTGTGGGCTGATTTACATGATCGCTTCAGTCAGGGGGATTTGCTTAGAATCTCAGACTTGTTTCAGGATTTTTTCAGTCTGAGTCAAGGTAATCTTTCGGTTTCTTCGTTTTATACTCAATTGAAGATTGTATGGGATGAAGTCTGTAATTTGAGGCCGTTACCTTATTGTGATTGTCAAGCCTCTAAATATCGAAAGCAAGATTTTTATTTCGATTTCTTCGCGGGCTGAATGATAATTTCTCAGTTCCGAAAACTCATATTTTAATGATGAAACCTTTGCCTAGTATAAATGAAATTTTCTCCATCATTATACAGCATGAGAGGTCTCTTGTATCTAGTGTTTCTTTGCCTGATTCGAATGTTTTGATGGTTGGTCGATATTCTGGTTCTGAATCTAAAGATTTTAGAAATTATAATTTCAAGAAATCTGTTTCTGGGTCTAAACGTCCTCTGTGCATTCATTGCGGGCTCTATGGTCATACTGTAGATAGATGTTATAGGAAACATGGTTTCCCTCCTGGGTATAAGGCTCGTAATCATCCTAATAAGTCGAACCAGATAGGCTCTTCTACTGACATTGAGGTTTCTGAGTCTGAGTCTCGTGATGTTGTTCCTATGGCCTTTACCAAAGAACAATATAATAGTTTGTTGCGTCTGTTGAATGAGAAAGGGTCTTCTTTTGCTGCTGCTAATTCTGTAAATCAGGATTCTTCGAAAGTTAACATGCTGCAATCTGCTTTTGATGTTGCTTCTAATGATGCTGCATGTATGGCTTTTACTTGCTCTTTTTTAAATTTTGTAAATGTTCCTTGGATATTGGACTCTGGAGCAACAGATCACATATGTAGTTCCCTAGATTTTTTTTAATCTTATTCCCCTATTACAAATAAATTTGTTAAGTTGCTTAATGGTGAGCTTGTTAGGGTTAGTCACATAGGTGATGTTAGAATTTCTGATTCTTTAATTCTGAAAAATGTCTTTTACATTCCAAATTTTAATTTTAATCTTGTTTCTGTTAGTCAATTGACTAAAGACAATGAGATTGCATTAATTTTTTCTTCTAAATTTTGTTGCATACAGGATGTAGCTCAATGGAGGATGATTGGTATAGCTAATAAGGTTCATGGTCTTTATCATTTGGATTTTGCTTCTTTTTCAAATTCTGCTTCTGTAACATGTAATTCTTTTCAGAATGCTTGTAATTCTGTTTCTAGTGATTTCAAACTTTGGCATGCTCGTCTTGGTCACCCTTCTCAAGGGAGAATAAATTTTTTTTTCAATTGTCTAATAAAATTCCTGTTAATTCTTTTCCTATAGACTGTGATGTTTGTCATTTGGCAAAACAAAAGAGATTATCATTTCCTGTTAGTCAGTCTATTTCTAATTCTGTTTTTGATCTATTGCATACGGATATTTGGGGTCCTTTCCCTGTTAAAAGTGTTTATGGTTACACTTTCTTTTTAACTGTGTTTGATGATAAGAGTAGGTTCACTTGGATTTTTCCTTTAAAACTAAAGTCTGATGTTAGGAAGATAATAATTGAGTTTTATGAGATGGTTATTACTCAATTTGGCTTTAAAATTAAGTGCATTCGCACAGACAATACAAAAGAATTTTCTATGACTGGTTTTTTAATTCAAAAGTAATAATACACCAAAACTCTTGCACACACACTCCACAGCAGAATAGTATAGTAGAAAGAAAGCACCAGCACCTTCTTGCTGTTACAAGGGCCTTAAATATTCAAGCTCACTTGCCTTTACATTTTTGGTTGGATTGTGTTTTACATGCTGCTCATTTAATAAATGTTACTCCCACTCCTGTTCTTCAACATAAAACTCCTTTTGAAGTCTTATTTGGTTCCAAACCTATGTTAGAAAATATTAGAGTATTTGGGTGTTTAGCTTTTTCCTCAGTTCTTCCAAAGCCTTCTACTAAGTTACACCTTCGTGCTCTTAAATGTATTTTTCTTGGAATCCCTAAAAATGTTAAGGGATACAGATTATATGATATTGATAATAAAAGAGTTTTTATTTCAAGAGATGTTACCTTTTCAGAATCTCAATTTCCCTTTTCCAAAGGTAATTCCATTTCTTTTAATGATCCTATTTTTCTAATTTGTGACACTAACAATTCTCTTAAGGATTGTGTATTTTCAGAATTCAGTGATCAGCATTCAAATCCTCATGAGCATTCAGAAGACACTCCAGCAGACAGTTCCAATGCTCCAGAAAAGTGTCCTAATTCTATTGTTCCTTCAGCAGAAAGTTCAAGTGCTCAGGAGCAATGTTCTGATTCTGCTAATCATGATGATATAGCCTCTGTTCCTCTTGCAAGGCCATCCAGAGTAACTCGATTACCTGCAAAGTATGATGGTTATCAAGTGAATTTACCAGGGAGTAAAATTTCTTCACATACTACTCCTTATCTTATTTCACAGGTTCTCTCTTATGATAATATTTCATTTAAGCATCAAAGTTTTGTTAATAATGTTGATTTACTAAAAGAACCTACTAGTTATAAGCAAGCAGCTAAACTTGAATTTTGGAAACAAGCTATGAATGAAGAGATATCTGCCTTAGAAAGGAACCATATTTGGGATCTAGTTTCTTTACCTAGTGGCAAACCAATCATAGGATGTAAATGGGTCTATAGGACTAAACTTAGGTCTGATGAAACTTTAGAGAGGTACAAAGCCAGGCTTGTTGCAAAAGGGTACACACAACAACCTGGTTTGGATTATTTTGATACTTTTAGTCATGTTGCTCATATGACTACTATTCGTATGCTTATTTCTGTGGCTGCTGCAAAAAACTGGTATTTGCATCTATGTTAATAATGCTTTCTTGCATGGTCTATTGCATGAAGAAATTTATATGGATCTGCCACCTGGTTTTATTCCTAGCAAACTTGGTTTAGTTTGTAAGTTACAGAAGAGTTTATATGGTCTTAAACAGGCTAGTAGGCAATGGAATGAAAGGCTTACACTTTCTTTAAAAGAACAAGGTTTTCATCAAGCTTCCTCTGATACTTCTTTATTTTTGAAAGGCACTGGATTTGAATTTATTGCCTTAGCTGTGTATGTTGATGATATACTTCTTCTTAGTCCTAATATGGCTGCTATAAATCAGATTAAAGATTTTCTAAATGCTACTTTCAAAATTAAAGATCTAGGAGAGTTAAAATTCTTTTTAGGATTAGAGGTTGCAAGATCTAAAAATAGAATCAACTTATGTCAAAGAAAATATGTTCTTGATCTTTTAGAAAAAACAGGTTTTTCAGGATCTAAACCTGTCCCTACTCCCTTTAATGATAAACAAAAGCTTTCTAAAGCTGATGGCATTCCTTTGGATGACATTACTTCATATCGAAGATTAATAGGCAAACTTCTCTACTTAACAAACATTAGACCAGATATTACCTTTGCTGTGTATAGATTATCTCAATTCTTAGCTGCGCCTACTGATATTCATTTAGCTGTTGTTCACAGAATCTTGAGATATTTAAAAAGTAATCCAGGTCAAGGATTGTTCTTTCCTGCTAATAATGAACTTAAACTGCATGCATTTTCTGATTCAGATTGGGCTTCTTGCCCTGACTCTAGAAAGTTCACAACAGAATTTTGTATTTTTCTTGGAGCTGCATTGATATCTTGAAAATCTAAAAAACAACCTACTATTTCTAGATCTTCTACCGAGGCTGAGTATAGGGCTTTGGCTGCTGTAGCATGTGAACTTCAATGGCTTGTATACTTAATGAATGACTTACAGCTTTCTTTCTCTTCTGTTAATCTTTATTGTGACAATTTGTCTGCAATCAAAATTGTAGAAAATCCGGTCCAACATGAGAGGACAAAACACATTGAAATCGACTGTCACTTGATCCGAGAAAAAATCCAGCAATGACTATTACGATTGCTGCCTGTGTCTTCATCAAATCAACTTGCAGACTGCTTTACAAAGGCACTTTCACCAGCTGTGTTCAAGGAGTTTATAGTCAAGTTGGGCATTCAAAGCATATATGCTCCAACTTGAGAGGGTGTTAAGATTGTTAATTAGTTAGGCTTAGGGCCTTTATTAGTTAGGCAGTTATTTTATTTCGTTTCCTATATATTTATATTCATCGTTTATTTGTAAACATGTGTGTAAAAATAATCTTTTAGTCTTCAGATAATAAAGAAACTCTTTTCTCTTCTTCTTTACCGAAAATTCCCAAATCTCAGTTGCAAAACCTAATTCTAGGTTTCAACAGAGTTCGAGGGTTTAAGTGTAATACTTTTAAATTTAGGGACTGTTGATAAAATTTTGGATTTAGGGTTAAATTTTAAGATTTATAGATTAAAACCTAAATCTCTAATTATATTATCCTAAAACTTAAACCTTAAATTCTAAACATAAATCCTAATTCTAACAATAAACCCTAAAATCTAAACTCATGCACTAAAATCATTAAACTTTAAATCTTAAACTCTAAAATTAAGACGCTTATATTAAACAAAAAAGTTCTCACGACCTGTGTATTAAATAATAATCCTTAAACTTTTACAAAATAATCTACTTGCGTTTACAAAAATAAACACACAATCCTACACAATTGTTATATATATATAAAAGAAATGGATCGAAGTTGATGCTAACGTACAACCATGTATGATTCGCAATAGGCACATAAAAAAACATATGCATCCATCACTCGGACTAAGTTATAAACTAAAATCCAAAACCACGTCAGTAGTAGCACCAACCAACACAAACCAATAATATGAAATTATTGCCTTTGTTTTAAAAAAATACCAAATAGGTCACTCTTTCCTCTTTTATAATGGTGCTCCAACACAGCCATTTCTCCATCGAGATTTGGGTAGAGTTTTCCAAGTTTTCAAAGAGAGAAGCATTGAGATGGGAGATATAAAATTGGGAGGGAAGGAAGAAGGTGATGATAAAGCAGAAGTAGATATATGGAATTATGTATTCGGATATGTTAAGATGGCCGTTGTTAAATGTGCCATCGAGCTTGGTGTCGCTGATGCTATCAACAACCATGGAAGTCCCATGACACTCTCTCAGCTAACAACCGCCCTCCGATGCGAACCGTCTCGTCTTTACCGCATTATGCGCTTCCTAGTCCATTACAATATATTCAAAGAGGAGCCAGTAAGTCACGATTCCAGTGGTTACGGACTCACACCTTTGTCTCGACGATTGATTCGACACGGCGATAGGAGCATGGCAGCTTTCATATTACTAGAGAGCAGCCCTGTTATGTTAGCACCATGGCATGGTCTAAGTTCTAGTGTCCTTGAAAGTGGGAATTCACCATTTGATGCAGCAAACGGGAAGGATGTATGGACCTATGCTGAGGTGAACCCTGGTCATAGCAAACTCATAGACGATGCAATGGCTTGCGATGCTAGACTTGTGGTACCGGCCATAATTGAAGGATGTCCTGAAGTGTTCGATGGCATTAAAACTTTGATTGATGTTGGTGGAGGCAATGGGACTGCTTTGAGCATGTTGGTCAAGGCATTCCCTTGGATTCATGGCATCAACTTCGATCTTCCTCATGTTGTGGCCGTTGCACCGAAACTCGATGGCATCGAATACGTTGGAGGCGACATGTTCGAGAGTGTCCCAACGGCAGACGCTGCTTTCTTTATGGTCAGTATGACAACTTTGGTTCCTTCAATTGAACACCACAACATCCCAAACGAACTGATTTTATGTTTGTGAATTGCAGTGGGTCTTGCATGATTGGGATGATGAGGAATGCATAAAAATCCTGAAGAAATGTAGAGAAGTAATCCCGCAAGACAAAGGGAAGGTCATAATTGTTGACGCTGTGCTTGAAGAAGACAAAGGCGACGAGCTAGACTTTGTGAGGCTGATGTTGGACATGGTGATGATGGCACATACTAGCAAAGGCAAAGAAAGGACCTTAAAAGAATGGAAGCATGTTCTTGGAGAGGCAGGATTCACCAGGATCAATGTAAAGCCAATCCATGCAGTCCAATCTGTTATTGAAGCTTATCTTTAGAAAACTCCATGTTGCCTGCCTTGTTTAATTTGTGCTAAAATAATGCCCCTTGGTGTTTTTATTTGTGTTGGACATGTCGTGTGAAAGATGCTTTCTCCATTTTAATTTGTGCTAAAATAATCGCTTTCATGATAGATATATGTATTTATACAAGAATTATGATTGGATTAAGATCTCAATCAGGGACGGAACTAGGATTCAATGTTGGGAGAGACAAAATTCTATTAAGCCTTTAAATCTAAAAATTAAGAAGGGCAAAAGCCTTATTTAATTAACATTTAAACTAAAAGAGACTAAAAATTAAATATGCCAAAATATTTGGGAGGGTCAACCCACCATTAATAATTCGGTCCCTGATCTCAATAACTAGCAAGAAAGAGATGTTTAAGATCTTTTAAATGTTCTGCCGGAATGCATGGACGTGATAGGAAGAGAAGACAAGAAGTCATATTCACCTATTCAAAAGTTATCGTCATTAATAATAATCAAATAAATAGCTTTCTAGCTAAAACAATGTACTTGAAATAAACTACCCTAACGAAACAATAAGAACACAAAAATATTTATTAAACAAAGCTTCGTATATTTTTTAGTATTTCACATTTTTTATTAAGCAAGTTGTTTTTACATTTCAAAGACAAATGGATGTGGGCATTATGGATATATTGTTAATTATTATTTTAGCTTCATAATTAACAATATATCTAGGCTCTTATTACCCAAAAAAATATCTAGCGATTTTGAAGATTTCAGCTTTTAATATAGGTCTTGTTTGACAATTAGCGGATTACATTAGCTGATAGCTGATTACATTAGCTGATAGCTGATTACATTAGCTGATTTGACTAGCGGATTGTATTAGCTTATTGTATAAAAGTGTTTGGTAAAATTAATTGATAGCTGATAGATGTTAGATTATTTAAACAAGTAAAATGACATATAAGGACATGATTATATTCAATACTTACATTAGCTGATAGTTGATTACATTAGATGATTTGACTAGCGGATTGTATTAGCTTATTGCATAAAAGTGTTTGGTAAAATTAACTGATAGTTGATAGATGTTAGATTATTTAAACAAGCAAAATGACATATAAGGACATGATTATATTCAATACTTGTTTGAATAGTTTATTAGTTATCAATATTTTGTATCTAATTATTATTAATTAGATCTATAAAATTATTTTTAATACAACTTTTCTAAACATATTAAAATGATTTATATATTAATTTATTATTTATATAATTATTTTAATATAATTTATTTAATTAATAAATTTAAATACACATATAAATATGTGATAGTAAAAAGAAAAAAAAGTAAATAGGATTAGCTTATGAATAGAGTGAGAAAATATTTAATTTAGATTATTTTGAGATTTTTGGTAACTGGTAAAGGCAAAAGAGTCTTTACAACTCTAATATCAAACCTCTAATCTCAAAAAGCTCATATTATGAGTTTTTTCAAAATTAGCGATTTCACCCCAATCCGCTCTTTCAATCCGCTGTTTACCAAACAACAATATTAGCATATTTGATTGGTCAAACCTCTAATTATACATCAAACCTCTAATTTTTACCCAAACATCTCTTTATCAAACAGGGCATATTTTTAATTATTATTTTAGTTATTGTGTTGGAGATATTATGGATGTGGGTGAGAGTGGTGCATGGTTTACATTTGGTGGTGTGCTAGATTGTAGATATTAGTGGCGAGTTATGTTTCGATGTTGTTTGCTATGAATTGTATAGAGTTCATAAAATGGCCTTAAAACTCTTAAAATTTACAAATTAACCCCAGAAATTTAAAGAAATTACTAAACCATTAGATTTTAATTTAAGGAAACTACCTTAACTAACGAAAATATGGTCTTGGGCTTCACTTTAATACAAGAAAATCATTAATTTTTTTAATTTAATATAGATTTTAATGCTTTTTAATGATTATATATATATATATATTGAAATTTATTTTATATTTGTCGTACCACAGCCGTACTCGTACCCTCTAATTTTAAAAATTATTGTTTTCTGTCGCCGTATTCGTCGTCCCTGCATCCGTATCCGTATCTGTATCGGCGCAACATAAATTGTATGGGTTGGGGAGAGTTTATCTCAAGTTCTTTGCTTTGTTTGTTTTTCTTATGGATATTTATTAGTTTTGTTTTTAGTTGTGTTGTATTTTTTTTTCTCTAATTCTTTGTTTATGAACACCCCTATTATAAACTATGTCAAGTGTCGATTAAGGGGAATCTAACATTTATTTAGAAGAACATAATTAAAAAGAAAAAAAAAACAAAACAAAGAATTATAATTTAAAATTAAAAAGCTTGTTGTCATCCATTGCAAAGTTGAAATGTTGCGTCAATTGCCAATCCAATATCCGATAAAATCTAAATATTAAATATTATAATAATTAAAAATAAAGTCCACATGTACTTTTGTATATTTCTTTCTTACATAAAAAAACAATTCTTTCTATCAAATTATGCACAAAAGATATCACTTTGCTCGTCAAATTAAATGTACACATAAATTGATCAAATTAATAATAATTAAACTCAAAATCTATAAAAATATTAAAACAAAAAAATATAAAATTTGCACATCATCACATATTCCCTCGTCCCAAAACTCCACAAAGAAAGGACCAAATTAAGCTGTCGTATGCTTTATGAATATCGAGTTTGACATTTTTTTTATTATAAATTTAGCTTGAAAGTGAGAGATTAAGTACCGCGTACAAGGTTTGAGCCCATTCACCTAATGCAATAAATGTACACTAATAAAAAAAATAATTGTGTAATTTGGTGTTTGATAATTATAAGAAGAGTTGAGGTTGATGTATACTTATCGTTGAAATATATTTGGATCTTTTGATCACTCAAAGTTGATCTAAAAAGGTTATGCTATTGTAACACCCCAAAATTTTGCCCCAAATTAAAAACTTAAATTCTAAAATTCCCAATTCGAAAATTCTGGATATTAAAATCCTTAAATTTAAAAATCTTAAAATTTGAGAAATTTCATTATGAAACCCTAATTTCAGATTATGAATTAATTTGTGAATAAATGAGATTTGATCATTTAAGTGACCTGATTGAGTAAAATCAAAATGTTTGTGATATGTTTGTAATTCGGGTAAAAGTAGGGGTCCTTCTCTTGTGATTTTCCCGTTCAGTCAAAGTATATGGTCATACTTTTAGATTAGGTTTTGGGGGTTTTGTTTTTTTTTTCCAACCTTGCTGCAGCCGCACTCTCTCAACTCTCCCCCTCTCTCGAAATTATCTCCTTCACTCTCACTTGCGTGTCCGGTACCATCATTCGGTTCCCCATCTCATCCCAAGCAAAGCCCACCCATCCGATCTACACCGTTTCACGTCGGTTGCTTGGGATTCAAAAGAAACCTTTCGGTTTCATCTCACCCTTCGTTTGCGCCGCCGTCCTCTCCGCCCTTCTCCCTTGTCCGTTTGGTTTGGCTTTATCATCATCGTTTCGTACCATCATTTGCTCGGAAATCAGCGAGAAACCCTTTGGTTTTTTCGTTCACCGTCGTGCTCTACCGTCAACCTCCCTCAGATTCGTTTTTGTTGCGTTTGTGCCGCCTCCGTTCGTTTGTTACAGCCGTCGTCCTTGCCGTTCGATTTCGTTGCCGTCATAGTGGTTGCTGCCGTCGAATTGTTGCTGTGATGACGTTTTTGAAAACAAAAACTTTTAGGTATATCACTTTTTGAAAAAGATTCATTAAAAGGGGAAAATTTGAATTTTGGAAAACGATAAAAGTTTGGAGTCGGCACCGACCACTAAGATAGGCCGAACACCACAAAACTAGAGATCCACTTTAAAAAGGTTCGTGAGTTGGTTACGTGTGGGGAAGGGTTAGCACCTCATCACGTCCGGAAATCGGTACCAAATTACTTGTTGACTTTAATTGATAGAAATTATTTAAAATCTAAAGTGAATTTAATTAGATGTTCTTAAGTGAAAATTTAACTTAAATGGTGCGGGTTTTATCAAATCGTGACTTTAGAATTAATTGATCATTTAATTAAAAAGGGTGATGGTACACCAGATCATAGACTAAACCGACATCATATAAGATTGACTGCCGTGTTAGTTTAGGGTTCGGATCTTGTACGTCACCTTTATGCATGGTGCAAGCAAATAAGAGATGATGCTATGATATTTCCATTTTTTTATATCACTGCTTACCTAGAGATGATGAAAATTAACCCAAATATTCGGTCGACATCCATTAAACTTAGACTGTTTTGACACGGATACCGGGGTTAATTGATACCTCTCTTTTGTGTGCTTTAAGTTTAATTAACATGCCAAATTATTAACGGTTTCGTGAATGACAGGTATAAAATGCATGTCATAGAAAAGCTTAGAAGTAAACATACAAAAGCCCACCCAAGGCCCTATCCTAAAGGCTCGAATTATGAGAGTTCGATTAGTGATCTAATTATTTGTTAGATGATTCTAATATTAAACCATAAATTATCTAAATCCTAAATGACTAGAAAACTCAAATAAATTATGAATTATCTTGTTTATCTCGTCTAAATGTGGTGTTAACTTTATCTTAAGGGTTAAAAATGGCTTAACCGATCTAACGAGCTTAATATCCACCCTAATAAGACAAGGATGAATTTAAGCTAATTAAACCAGTTAAAGCCCTAAACCTAATTTAAGCTCTAAGCCTAAATCGATATAATTGTACGTACCGTGCCCCTATGAGGCGGGCACACGATCTGAAACAAGTAAATCGATTAAACCAAACCCTAAAAAAACTAGCCTAACTAGCCCAAACCCACCTAAGCTCAACAAGCCCAAAAAATCTAACTCTAGCGACCTAAAGCCCAAAGCCCAAACTAAAAGGATACTAAGGCAAACCACTTTAACAATCAAAACAATATACCATCTATTTATCAACATGCTTTAAGAAAATCATGACATACATACATTTTATAAACATATTGTCGTTTTCTTGCATTTATCATAAAACGGGTCCTTACACGAATCCATACTTCATACTAAAAAACATTCCATTAAAACATTAAGTTATATTAAGGATTCCAAGAGTAACATCATACCATATTTTATCTAAAACCTTAGATTATACATTATAAGCCATACAAACCTTATATTAGAATACTTGTAAATCTCAAACCACATACAAAACCACAACATTCAATTTATTGATAAACAAAGCCATGATCACACATAATATGCATTCCACATGCATGCCAACATACCACTTACAATATAAAAAACACATAATCACAAATAATCATACATTCCACATATATCACATAAATAAGAGCAAAAACATGACTAAATTGAAGGAATTAAATAATACAATGGCAAAATTAAAAGATGCATGAAAAATAAAAAAAACTGTGAAATGGACTAAATTGAAACAGACGTAAAATATTAGGGAGGGGACAGACTATTGGACCACTGGAGACTAGACTCTGGACGGAAATGCAAAGGAAAAACAAATCCTAAGGACCTACGACGCTATTTAAATATGCGGACATCCTCAACGCCGGTCGGCGTTAATCATCGACTGAAAGACTCGCAACAACCCCAGACGACACCCTTTTCATGCCCCAAAACCCTAAACAACACCAAATACCAAAAGACGAACCCCTTTTCTGTGATGAGTAACCCTAGACGACGACCCCCGAAAAAAGAAACCTTTTTGTTTTCTGGAAATCGGAAACCCAAAACCCATTTTTTAGACCCAAAAACAGACACGAAACAAAAAAGAAAAGACGGGACCCTTCACATCTCCCTCAACCGAGTCACCATTCAAGGCCACAAACGAGCTAGGATTATCGTCGGCGAGAGAGTAGAGGCCATTTTGAAG
The DNA here is from genome assembly GCA_030270665.1 of Hibiscus trionum. Classification (NCBI taxonomy): domain Eukaryota; kingdom Viridiplantae; phylum Streptophyta; class Magnoliopsida; order Malvales; family Malvaceae; genus Hibiscus; species Hibiscus trionum. The sequence goes on along the minus strand of BSYR01000035.1, from coordinate 15,683,832 downwards.
GAAGAAGACGAAGAGGTAAAAAAATGGATGCCTTCTGCTTTTTTTTTTTGCTCATGCAATGTGGAAAATGGGATTACCTCTAAATGCTTTTGCTTGTATTTCTCTTTGTGCTTTTGGGAGATCACGAATCCCCTTACATGCTTGTTTCCATTTGGCTTTATAGCTGAATATTAGGTATTTTGTTTACATGAATATTGGAATGGAAATTATCCATTGGATCGTACAATTTTTGGCCGGATTCATGCGCGACTCTGCTCTGATTCTTGTCATTCCTTTGCCATTTTCCTTTTTGCCTCTGCTTTCATTTCATTTCATTTCCTTTTTTTCTTTTTTTTTCTGACCCTTTCATTTGTTTTTTGTCTGCGTGGCTCGTACGGCGGAGACGAGAGACGATCGTGGATGCTGAATCAACCTCGGACTTGGACGCCATCGTACTAGAACGAGGACGTGGCAACAGGTCACTAGTCTTGGGAGAAGCCGAAAGAGTAGAGGGGTGCATCGCACGCGTGCGTGGGGTAATTCCAAACGTTGTGCGTGGACGCGTTGGAAGTGGATAGGTCGCGCGTGGAGCCTTCATTGCTTATGCGAGCCATTAGATCATGTCTCGATCTAACAGTTCAGATTCGTGCGGCGCGAGATCATCAGATGGGTGCTAGTTCTACCGCGACAATGAGTGATCAAGTCCGTTCGATGTGCTCTTGATCCGACGGCTGCAATCGATGCGACATTAGGGGCCATCTGGTTGTATCATGGTCGTTGGATCAGATTTAGATCTGATGGTTGGCATGTGGCGACTGCAAGAGACAAGTCACCATATCAGGGTTTTTTCATTTAGGGCTAGGGCAAATTTGGGCTTTTGTAATATTATTATTTATTTGTAAATGGACTGTATTATAAGATACTTTGGCCTTTTATTTATACGTATATGGGTCGTTATTATATATTTATATTGTAATGTTTTGTTTTTGAATGGACTGATATTTATTGTATCTTTTTGGTCTTTTGATTAATTAATTTTTTTAGGGTTTTCGGATTTATTTTATAATAGTAATAAGGTCAATACTAAATAATAATAATAATAATAATAATAATAATAATAATAATAATTATTATTATTATTATTATTATTATTATAATATCAATAATAATATTAATGACAACTTATAATAATAATAATATTTAGGGGTTTCAAATGTATAATAACACGATATAATCAATAACATGATAATGATACGTATATATATACCACTTAGTACATTTTTTTGGGATTTATAGAATTGTATAACATATATATATAAACTAGTTTAAATTAAACGAAGCCCACAACACACTTACATTTTAGTTGCAGATGGTGATAACATAAAAAAGCCCATATAAGTCCATTATTTATATAAAATACAAAACAAACCTACCCCGGACAAAATTAGTGATTATAGTTGCCCTTCTTTGCTTATCCTTGTGTAACAAGAATAAAGCAAAGACCATAAGCACTAATTTTGTCCAACTTCCCTGTTCGAGTGATTTGCTCCCCCGAAGCGGCATTGAGCAAACAATTCGTCTTTCTGAAACAACTGGGATAAATTGGATAGGTCTTCTGGTTTTTCTGCACGAAATACCTTGAGCTCTTTCGCTCGTAAATCCTGATGCGGCGAGTTCGAAATCCTTCGCCTAAAGTCCTTAAGCTTTGAGTATCTGCCTCCTTCGCTCTGAAAACTTGACGTGGCGAATTTGAAATTCTTTGCCTTAAGCTATGAGTATCTGTCTCTTTTGCTCGGAAGTCCTAATTATGGTGAGTCTGTAATTCTTCACCTTGAGCTATGAGTATCCGCCTCTCTTGCTCGGAAATCCTGATTATGATGAGTCTGTAATTCTTCACCTTGAGCTATGAGTATCTGCCTCTCTTGCTTGAAAATTCTGATTATGGTGAGTCTGAAATTCTTCACCTTGAGCTATGAGTATCTACCTCTTGCTCGAAAAATCTGATGTGGCAAATCTGAATCCTTTGGCTGGAATTTGTTTTTCTTTCTGTCACTCGCTTCTCTTTTCGAGAGCGAACAATTTCGTGTATCTGTAAAAAAAAGAAGTATTATGATGTTATGGGTTAGCATGATCCTAAAATAAGTATGCTTAGCCTAACATGATGCATGAATGGGTATGCCAAACATAGGCCCAGTGTCACGGCTCTTTGGTCGATCTCTTTTGACCCTTTATCTGTTTCCGTCTTCTCTTCGATGTTGATGCTTGTCTCACACTCAGGTTTAACCATCGGATCTTTTGGGAAGCCACTTTTTGTAGATTCTAACCTCGAGTTTTCTTTTCCAAAGTGCCCTTTCAGGTTTTCACTTTGGTATCTAATTTTTATAAAGCGCCATTTCGGATCTTCTTCTCTTCGTAGGTCCTGATTTAGCTAGATCTGAGCGTAAGACGCGTTTTTCTCGGCATTAGAGCTTCTGTTGCTTAAAGGTGTGTCTCTTCTTGTGCTATAAACTTGTGTTTTCTTTGGTGCTATAAATAAATGTTTGTACACATTTTGTGTGCATTATTCTGTTGTGATTGGTGAAAGTTTTCAGGCATGATGCATAACATGTCATATTGTGATTTAACTGAAAAATCAGATTTATCGAACTACAAGATATCAGATTTTCAAGATTGTGAAACATCAGATTTATAGATTTATACAACTTGAATTTTTACCAATTCAAGTTTCGGATAAGACTCAGATTTTAAAACCAGCATCGTATCATTGTGTATACATGGATCGGGATTTGTGTTCGGGGAAGTTCAGTGGTTTCATCCTTCGGGTTGAATTCCGCTTCGGATCAGTGGTTCCACCCTTCGGGCTGAGTTCCACTTCGGATGGTGACGATGGAGAGAGTAGGTTATGAGAAACCTTACTCTTCGGGTAGTGTATCAGAGTTTAGGTATTGAGTCTTCATGAGCATCGGACATCATATCATTGTGATTCAGATTTAATGTGTTTTTTAAAGATTTTATCAGAAAAACAAAATAATAGTTTCTTATTTCAGATATCCTCAGACTTTTTAGGCGACTCAGTACTTGGAGCTTCTCGCATTTTACTCGGATATTTTTATAAATCAGTACGAACACTCTTATGATTATTTCAGACTATGGTTTAGCATGTTTTGGGATTTTATGTAATTCATATATTGAGATTGTTTATAATTTTGGTTTTAATCGATGCATGTATTATAAGTTTATTTTCGGTTGTTTAATCAAGTTATCGGGATAATGTTATACGACTCCATTTTATGATAACTGAAATGTTTTAAGTTTATCTACTTTTGATATTTTGCATTTTTAAAATATCTTAACCTAAGATTTATAACTTGAGGAGAAAGTTTTCAAACCTAACTTCTTAGATTCGGCCCATTTCTTCTGGGCTGGGTGTAGAGGGTTACAACCTCCAACTAATACTTTTATCCGTAATTCTCATTCACGTAAATGAAAATTTCGATTATTTTTATCTTCGTCAGTTGGGATCGTCACAGGTTTTAGTTATTTTCCACCCGATCGCCACCCCTACAAGTTTTAGTTATTCGATAAAGTTTTTAAGTTTAAATTTCTAATTTAAATACACAATAGTTAAAAAAGACTCAATAATTGAATTAGACAATTAATTTCATGGGTAAGGTACCAAAATGGTCACTGAACTTTGTTAAAAAAAATGTTAATTAAACTTTCAAATGTTACAAAATGACAATTATACTTTGTATTTTGTAACAAAATGATAACTCGGCCGTTAAATACTTAACGAGACTGTTATAAAACTTTGTGTAATAGCATATTTAGTCCTTCATATTTATACATTCAACCAATTTAGTTCTAACTCGAAAAAATTCAATAAATTTAGCCCTCATTATTTACACATTCTTTCAATTTGGTCATATTTATCATTAGAAATAATATTAAAGATGGGTCTTTATTGATTACTTATACTTGCCTTCTTATTAAGCCAAACCAAATGTGCTTACTCAATTTCAATATATAATTGAAATAAATTAAATATGATTAAGTTCATTCTCACGATTATTTTAGAAGAAATAATACCCAAAATTATTAAATGAATCCGTCCAAATGAATACATAAATTAAACAATACAATCATTACATTCAGAGTTGGGAGTGCTAATTGAGTTGAGCATCTCGCTAACAACTAGAACTCGACTTGGTAAGTTCGCGAGCAACTCATTATTTTTTTATAATGTTTTTGGTAACTACTTAAAAAAAATTATGTTTCAAGAAATTTAAAAGCCAATTGAAAACTCTAGAAAAGTTAACGACTTCCTAGGTGAGTTACCCATAAAATATTTAGTTCCACAATTCCAAAACATTTTATATTTTTGAGTATTTAAAAAGTTAATTTTTATTAATAAAAAATTAAATTATAATAATTAACTTTTCCTTATTTTTTATTAAAGTCTTTTTTTTAATAATCACTTTACGTATAAAAGTAGAAAAGAAAGTCTTCAATTTCTGTAACACCCCTCGCTCGGGAATGCGAGCGAGGAGCGTTACATTTGCAGCGTATTATTATTCGGATTCATATTATATATATTCATGACATACATAAGCAATTCCAATTATCATAACATACTTGACATACAACTTTCTTTATGAAACAAACTTTAGATTTATACTACATAAACATGCGGAAGCTTACTCTAACATACAACCAAAAATGTAAACATGCATATATGTGGGCTAACAAAAACCTTAACTATTACATACAAGCAATCATGTTACAATTATAACAATTACATACATGTACTAACACAACAAGATAATCATTTAATCATGCTTATACATTCAACAACGATTACATAATCATGTTACCAAACCAATTTCTTAATCTACCCTATTCGAACAAGTATAACAATTTTATACACAATTAGGATCCAATTCGAATACAACTCTTCACCCTAAACTAGATATCATTTCACCTAATCATCCTTACCCTATTCGAATCATACATATAAACAAGGCTAATTCCATAGGTACATTCGAACTAAGCATATTAATACATTTTAATCTTCATTTTATATCATACATCTAGATGCAAATTACAATCCTATAGTTCATGTCTCATTAACATAATCATACAAGCACACTTTAAATTCCATAGCAACCATCATAACAAACTTAAAGTTAACAAACATCACTTATATACATGTATCCAACATAAAGTTATTACAAAACAAGCTTATGCTTACATATATATACAAAACCAAACCAAGTCTTAAACATAGCAATTACATGACAAGCATCCAAAATACATGTATCATATGCATGTGACACTTATATACATCTATGCCACCAACTATAATAGCCAAAAGAGTCATACTTGTGCTTGGACTTCAAGGACAGCTCTCTAAGACAATCGACTAGCTTTCGGGACTAGTACCTGAAATTTTTTGGAAGAAGGGAACAGAAGAGTGATAAGTACAAGGTATGTACTTAGTGAGGCAACCCTAACTTTTCTAATTTCCATCTTTTAAAACATTATTTAATCTTCAAGGTTACCTAACTAGGCTTAAAACAAGGTTTAACTAGCTAGACCAACATACAAAAGTAGACTTAGCTAATCTTGTAACCATTTCAATAATCCAATGATGCAACACAAATAACATACTTTCATATTCATTTATACAGCAAGCATCAATCAAAACATTAACATTTACAACAACAAGTATCATTTTAAAGCATGAGCATATTCAAGACAGTAAGCATATCCACATCATTTCATTGGTACATATCATTGAGTTACTTATCTTTCAAGTCATATAGCTTTTTCAATATTACCTTGGATGATTAATGAATAAGGTATTCGAGTATACATGTGACACATAACATTAGATACCCAAAGGTATCAATTCCATAATATACAACTTGTAACATTTATCAGAGGATGCAATAGCATCAAGGTGACTTACCACCTTAAGGTATATTGGTGACTAACCACCAACCTTTAACAATAATCAGAGGAGCTCAATGACTCTAAGGCATGCCCTTCTACCTATAGACACTAATCAACCAAGGTCTTTATCTTATCTTTTATATCCAACAATGTCATTGGTTTGTTATTCAATAATTTTCAAAGTCATGTAACAATTTCAATCATGTTTACAAGGTGAACATTCAATTCATGCTCAATCAAATTTCCAGCAAGCATTTAATATTATTTCAAGCATATAACCATCATCAAACAGTAGCTAAATCATCCATAAGGTCTCATTTTACATAGCTTAATCAATCAACATATCATAGCAACATATTACTTAAGCTAAGCATGCTTATCTAGCAAGTAAGATATACTTAGGTCATAAGTCAAGCCTTTAATCCTTCTTCCTTATCAAGTTAAGTTACCAACCATTATTAGGTTCATTTCATGCTTCATTAAGTTATCTAGTAATAAAAAATAACAAGGTTAGGATACTAATCCTAACACTTTAAACAAAACTACACTCACAATACTCCAAGCTACTTGTTGTCCTTTATCACTATGCCCTTGTCTCTCCTTCTTGATTGTTCACTCCTTGTATCCTCTATTGTCTCTTCCTCAATAGGCTCTTGAATCATATTACAACATATATAACATCCATTAGTATCAACCTTAGCATAAATATCCAACCAAATCAAACAAACAACAATAAACACACAAGCTGTCCCTAACATAGCAGTTTTGAGCAGTGTCCATTAATCTGTTCATAACTCTTTATTCCTAAATCCAAATAAATCATATCATACCATTCTGGAAAGCTTATAAACACACCACTAAAATCTTGTATGGCACATATTTTTAACATTTCTCAATTAGTACAGTTTTGCATTTGAAAACAGGTCAATTTTAGGATCGAATCTGTCCAAGCTAAACTTAGTGGATTTAAAGCATATAAATTATATGTTTCACAATTCATTTGGTTCTGATATTTTAACCATATTAACTTACATGTATTAGCATAATAATAAAGTTCTAACATATTCAAAATCAAAGCATTCAGGTCCTCAATTTATAAATTTTCACAAAACAGTCACATTTAATCTTTTTTTAATCCTATATGTGATCTAAATGCATTTAACCTATCCATTGTGACTTAATTCAAGTTTGGCCATTTAATTTTCATTCATTTCATGACTCCCATGTTTCAAGAAAAAATTTCCAGAATTTTATTGGCATTATTTAAACCCCTATATTTTTTCGAATTTTGCAATTTAATCCAGCAGATTCCAGATTCATCCAGTTTCAGTCTATTAACTTCTAATAGCAATTCAGAGACCTATACTTAACATTTTCGTGCAATTATTACCTCTATCTCATGTAAAATTTTGTCCTCTACAACTTTGTATAATAACACTTTTTCCAGAAATGACTCTAACATGCTCAATTTTCCAGATTTCTGAAAGGTGTCTATAATTAAAAATTCTGGGCAGATTCATTATTCAAGCTTCATGCATGTAAATTTTCTAGCATTTTGATTAACCTAAGCTATCATACAACCTCACAACACATCAATAATCATTCTCAAATCCAATTTACAGCACAAAAATTCAAGAAACACATCAATTCATCAAAAACATTTAAACAAAAACATGAGCAGAATTTTAGCTAGAACACTTACATGAATTGTTTGTGGATGTAAGAACCTATGTTTCTCCTAGCTTAAATCCATTGACATGCATGCATTTTGGTTCCATAAATCTCCAGAATTTTATGTTTTTACTTTCTCTCTCTCTCTTTGGTTCGGTTGGAAGGAAGAAATGAAGAAGATGAACATTGAAAATAATGTAAGTGGGATTTGGTTATTCCAACCCCACTAAGCATTGCCGTCCATGCTTGAGAGATGGACAAGTGTATTGTCCATTTTTCATTTTTCAAATTATCATGCAATCTTCTAAGTTTCCTAATGGTTCATTTTGGTCCTTTTAAATTTGGCTCTTCTCTTTGCACATCTTTTCACTTTAGTCATTCATTTTCTTTCTTTTAATTACTACAATTAATTTCTTGATTCTCTTTAATTGAACCATGATCTAATTAGTTAATACTTATTCTAAGCCCTGTTTAAGGGTGTTACAATTCCTCCCTCCTTAAAGAAAATTCGTCCTCGAATTTTACCTGAATTGAACAGATGGGGATATTGCTTCTTCATCGTGTCCTCAGGTTCCCACGTCGCTTCTTCGACGTTGTGATTCCTTCAAAGAACTTTGACAAGAGGAACACTTTTATTTCGAAGTCTTTTGACTTCTCTATCAAGGATTTGAACAGGCTCTTCTTCGTATGAAAGATCAGGACTGAGTTCAACTTCTTCAGGCTCAAGAACGTGAGACGGATCAGATCGATATCTTCTAAGCATTGAGACGTGGAAGACATTGTGTATTTTATCGAACTCGGAGGAAGAGCGAGTTGATAAGCTACATGACCAATTCTTTCAACTACTTCAAATGGTCCGATAAACCGAGGACTTAGCTTGCCTCTTTTGCCGAATCGGAATACTTTCTTCCACGGGGAGACTTTAAGAAACACTTTATCTCCGACTTGATGTTGAATGTCTCTACGTTTCAGATTGGCGTAAGACTTTTGGCGATCGAAAGCTTGCTTCAATCGAGAATGAATGATTTGAACATGTTCTTCGGTTTCCCGAAGCAATTATGGTCCCAAAACTTTATTATCACCGAGTTCAGACCAACACAGAGGTGTTCGACATCTTCTGCCATACAACGCTTCGAAAGGAGCCATTTGAATCGAAGATTGAAAGCTATTGTTGTAGGCAAATTCTACCAAAGGTAGCGATTTCTCCCAGTTCTTTTCGAAGTCAATGATACAAGCTCTGAGCATGTTTTCGAGAATTTGAATTACTCGTTCGGATTGACCATCGCTTTGCGGATGGAAAGCTGTGCTAAGATTCAGTTTGGTTCCGAGAGATTTATGTAGAGTCTTCCAAAATCGAGCTGTGAATCGGGGATCTCGATTAGAGACTATATAGATTGGAACTCCATGTAAACGAATTACTACTCGGATGTATAATTCAGCCAAGGCTTCAAGACTGAGATTCATTCTCACCGGAATGAAGTGTGCTGACTTGGTGAAACGATCAACGATCACCCAGATAGCGTCGCACTTTCTTGGCGAACAAGGAAGACCGGTTACGAAATCCATTATGATCCGTTCCCATTTCCATTGCGGAAATTTGAGAGGTTGGAGCAAACAGTAAGGACTTGGTGCTCGGCTTTTACCCGTTGGCAGTTCAAACATTTCGCTACAGAGTCGTTGATAGCCGTTTTCATTTATGGCCACCAATACAAGGGCTTGAGATCCTTGTACATCTTAACTGATCCAGGGTGGATCGAAAAAGAACTTTGGTGCGCTTCTTGTAGGATTTCATCTTGTAATTCTTGGTTATTAAGGACACATATACGATCTTTGAAGTATAGGAGACCGTTTGACTTAACAGAGAAGTCAGGATTAAACTCAAGCTTAGAATTGAATTTCTGAAGTTCAATATCAATTTGTTGAAGTTCTTTGATCCTGGTGATCAGAGTAGATTGAACTTGAAGTTCATTCAGATAATTCCGAGTTTTACATAGCCGAAAATGAGCGTTGATAGCCAAGGTAGCTACGAATAACAAAATTAGAGATGTTACTTACAATTCAAGGTATGATTCCAAACTTTTACTTAATGATTAAGGAGGCTTTTGAATTGTTACTTAATAAGTAAGAAGAGTTCGAATTTCTTCCTTAACTATTAAGAAAGAATTCAAACAAGTGCTTAAATCATAAGAATGGATTGTTCTCGGTTTTGAATAACATACCAAGATTCGGTTTTCGACTCAGAGCGTCGGCAACGACGTTGGCTTTTCCGGGATGATAATCTATGATCAAATCGTAGTCTTTGAGTAACTCTAACCATCTTCTTTGCCTAAGGTTCAAATCCTTTTGAGTGAGTAAATACTTCAGGCTTTTGTGACCGGTGAACAACTTGCATCTTTCACCGTACATATAGTGCCGCCAAATTTTGAGTGCAAACACAATGGCTGCAAGATCGAGGTCATGCGTAGGATAATTCAATTTGTGTGGTTTCAGTTGTCGAGAGGTGTATGCAATCACGTTGCCTTCTTGCATCAGAACACAACCTAGGCCCGAGTGTGATGCACCACTATACACAACGAATTATTTACCCGATTCAGGTTGAATAAGGACTGGAGCATGTGTCAGAGCTTGTTTGAGTTGGTCAAAGCTTTGTTGCTGCTTTTCCGACCATTCGAAGGTTACATCCTTTCGGAGAAGTTTAGTTAATGGTGTAGCAATCACCGAGAATCCCTTCACAAATCTTCGGTAATAACCGGCTAAGCCAAGAAAACTTCAGATCTCACTCACATTTCTCGGAGGTCTCCAATCAAGAATAGCTTGTACTTTCTTAGAGTCTACTTTGATTCCATCGGACGAAATGACATGTCCAAGGAAGGAAATTTCGGACAACCAAAATTCGCACTTAGTGAACTTGGCAAATAGTTGGTGTTCTCGAAGTGTCTGAAGTACAATTCGAAGATGATCATCATGTTCTTTCTTGTTCCGAGGGTAAACAAGGATGTCGTCGATGAATACAACAACGAACTTATCGATATAAGGCTTGAATACCCGATTCATCAGATCCATGAATGCAGCAGGGGCATTTGTGAGACCGAACGACATTACTAAGAATTTGTAATGTCCGTATCGAGTTCTAAACGCTGTTTGGGCACATCTTCTTCTTTTACCCTCATTTGATAGTAACCGAACCGGAGATCAATTTTAGAGAATACAACTGCATGTTTAAGTTGATCGAACAGATCCTTGATCCTTGGTAGTGGATACTTGTTCTTGATGGTTACTTTGTTAAGTTGTCGGTAATCGATACAGAGTCGCATCGTACCGTCCTTCTTCTTCACGAACAGAACAGGAGCACCCCAGGGAGACATACTGGGTCGAATGAATCTTTTGTCTTCGAGTTCTTGGATTTGCTTCTTCAATTCTTTCAGTTCAACTGGTGCCATACGATAAGGCGCAATGGACACATGATTGGTTCCGGGTTGAACTTCAATCTTGAATTCAACTTCCCGAGTTGGAGGAAGACCAGGGAGTTCCTCGAGAAAGACATTAGAAAATTCAGATACAATCGTCATTTCAGGTAAACCGAAGTCAAGATCATCTTGTAATGCCATAACAACAAAAATGGAGGTTGGTTTCTTATCTATTAACAGAATGGATTCTTTTCCTAAACCCCTTAAATATAGCCTACGGTTTTGGCAATCTATCCAGGCTTCATGTTTTCCCAACCAATCTAGTCCTAGGACTAAATCGAATTCACATTTAGGTAGCACATAAAGGTTACAAGAAAAGGGTACATTTCGGATTGTTATCTGAAAATCCTTACAAAACAAATTTATAGGCATACTACCCCCTATAGGGTTTGAAACAATTAACCCAGTTTGAACATGTTCGGGTTGCAATTTAAGTTCATCAATTAAGTAGGAAGCGATAAAAGAATGGGTTGACCCCGAATCTATTAAAGCATAAACGGATTTAAGGTTTAGCTCAATCGTACCCGCAATAACATCAGGAAATTCTTCTTCCTCTCGGCCGCGGATATGATAAACACGAGCTGGCGCTCGGGATTCCTGATGAGTAGGAGCTCTAGATTGGACAGTCTTGCTTCTTCTCGGATTATTAGATTGAGCCTGCCTCAAATTTTTGTTCCGACCAGAAGGTGTCAGGCTCGAATTAGAGTGACGAGTAGAAGTTTGGTCATTCTTCTTCGGACAATCACGAATATAATGATCATTGCCTCCACAGGCGAAACAGAGATTAGACTGAAATCGGTATTGGCCGAAGTGTTGTTTTTGACAGAATTTGCAAGTAGGTGCCCTTTCTGATTTTTCGGTGCTGTTAACAGAAACCACCGGAATTGCCATCTTGTTTGAGGGCGGAGGTTGATAATCATTCTGAGTGACAGGTGAATAAGTAGAGAAGGACTCATTCTGGTGCTTCGGCCTCTTTGACCACCGGGACTTACTGTCACCTTTCTTACCCTTGTCCGGACGATAACTACTCTTTCGCTTTTCTGCGACCCTCATCGTAGCTTCAGTAGAAATAGCTCGGTTCACAAGAGTTTGAAAGTTTGTGAGACCAAGGGCAGTGAACATCGGTTTTAGCTCGCCGTTCAGACCACCGATGAATTTACGACATTTCTCTTCTTCAGTCTTAATGTAAGCGGCTCCGTATTTGCAGTATTTGCAGAAATCAGCAACATATTGTTCAATCGGCCCATTGGCCTGCTTCAAGTAAAGGAATTTATTTCTGCAGTCGGCTAGATATTGCTCGCTAATGAACTTCTTCTTAAACTCATCAACGAAGAAGTCCCAAGTCACTAACTCAGTAGTGGTAGTCAGGATCATGGTTTCCCACCAGCTTAAGGCGTCTTCTGTTAATAAGGAGACTGCACACTCAAGTTTATGTTCATCGGAACATTTGAGTTGCTTAGTCAAGATTTGGATAGTTTTATCGAGCCACTGCTCACCTTTTTCCGGTTTCTCGATATCAAGGCCACTAAAAGAAGTAGCTCGGTGTGAAGCGAGCTTGTCGATCGGGGCTTGAGATGGTGCAACAGCAACCGGGGCTGCTCGTACACCCGTTGCAAAGTGATCGAATATTTCTTTGACACTGATAAAACATTCCCGACGAACAGTTTCGATGGTCGCATTGTCCAAAGGAGGAGGGACTTGTACTCGAGGTTGCTCTCGAGGTTGTTTAGGTTCAACCGAGGGTCGCATAGCAACGCTATCCCCGTTCTTAGTAGAAGATCCTTGGGGACTCTCATCGTCCCGATCTAAGTTGGTAACAAACATTCTATAAGGAATTCAGAGGAAAGTTCGGAATTAGAGAGCGAAGTCACAAATAATTCAATATAAGACTCCTAGGTGGCATAGTGTAATCCTATATGATGCATGACATGTTCGGACAAATTTTAGGATCTATAACCTAAAGCTCTGATACCAATTTATGTAACACCCCTCGCCCGGGAATGCGAGCGAGGAGCGTTACATTTGCAGCGTATTATTATTCGAATTCATATTATATATATATATATATATATATATATTCATGACATACATAAGCAATTCCAATTATCATAACATACTTGACATACAAGTTTCTTTATGAAACAAACTTTAGATTTATACTACTTAAACATGCGGAAGCTTACTCTAACATACAACCAAAAATGTAAACATACATATATGTGGGCTAACAAAAACCTTAACTATTACATACAAACAATCATGTTACAATCATAACAATTACATACATGTACTAGCACAACAAGATAATCATTTAATCATGCTTATACATTCAACAACCATTACATAATCATGTTACCAAACCAATTTCTTAATCTACCCTATTCGAACAAGTATAACAATCTTATACACAATTAGGATCCAATTCGAATACAACTCTTCATCATAAACTAGATATCATTTCACCTAAACATCCTTACCCTATTCGAATCATACATATAAACAAGGCTCATTCCATAGGTACATTCGAACTAAGCATAGCAATATATTTTAATCTTCATTTTATATCATACATCTAGATGCATATTACAATCCTATAGTTCATGTCTCATTAACATAATCATACAAGCACACTTTAAATTCCATAGCAACCATCATAACAAACTTAAAGTTAACAAACATCACTTATATACCTGCCAACATAAAGTTATTACAAAACAAGCTTATGCTTACATATATATACAAAACCAAACCAAGTCTTAAACATAGCAATTACATGACAAGCATCCAAAATACATGTATCATATGCATGTGACACTTATATACATCTATGCCACCAACTATAATAACCAAAAGAGTCATACTTGTGCTTGGACTTCAAGGTCAGCTCTCTAAGACAATCGACTAGCTTTCGAGACTAGTACCTGAAATTTTTTGGAAGAAGGAAACAGAAGAGTGATAAATACAAGGTATGTACTTAGTGAGGTAGCCCTAACTTTACTAATTTCCATCTTTTAAAACATTATTTAATCTTCAAGGTTACCTAACTAGGCTTAAAACAAGGTTTACCTAGCTAGATCAACATACAAAAGTAGACTTAGCTAATCTTGTAACCATTTCAATAATCCAATGATGCAACACAAATAACATACTTTCATATTCATTTATACAGCAAGCATCAATCAAAACATTAGCATTTACAACAACAAGTATCATTTTAAAGCATGAGCATATTCAAGACAGTAAGCGTATCTACATCATTTCATTGGTACATATCATTGAGTTACTTATCTTTCAAGTCATATAACTTTTTCAATATTGCCTTGGATGATTAATGAACAAGGTATTCGAGTATACATGTGACACATAACATTAGATACCCAAAGGTATCAATTCCATAATATACAACTTGTGACATTTATCAGAGGATGCAATAGCATCAAGGTGACTTACCACCTTAAGGTATATTGGTGACTAACCACCAACCTTTAACAATAATCAGAGGAGCTCAATGACTCTAAGGCATGCCCTTCTACCTATAGACACTAATCAACCAAGGTCTTTATCTTATCTTTTATATCCAACAAGGTCATTGGTTTGTTATTCAATAATTTTCAAAGTCATGTAACAATTTCAATCATGTTTACAAGGTGAACATTCAATTCAAGCTCAATCAAATTTCCAACAAGCATTTAATATTATTTCAAGCATATAACCATCATCAAACAGTAGCTAAATCATCCATAAGGTCTCATTTTACAAAGCTTAATCAATCAACATATCATAGCAACATATTACTTAAGCTAAGCATGCTTATCTAGCAAGTAAGATATACTTAGGTCATAAGTCAAGCCTTTAATCCTTCTTCCTTATAAGTTAAGTTACCAACCATTATTAGGTTCATTTCATGCTTCATTAGGTTATCTAGTAATAAAAAATAACAAGGTTAGGATACTAATCCTAACACTTTAAACAAAACTACACTCACAATACTCCAAGCTACTTGTTGTCCTTTATCACTATGCCCTTGTCTCTCCTTCTTGATTGTTCACTCCTTGTATCCTCTATTGTCTCTTCCTCAATAGGCTCTTGAATCATATTACAACATATATAACATCCATTAGTATCAACCTTAGCATAAATATCCAACCAAATCAAACAAACAACAATAAACACACAAGTTGTCCCTAACATAGCAGTTTTGAGCAGTGTCCATTAATCTGTTCATAACTCTTTATTCCTAAATCCAAATAAATCATATCATACCATTCTGGAAAGCTTATAAACACACCACTAAAATCATGTATGGCACATATTTTTAGCATTTCCCAATTAGTACAGTTTTGTATTTGAAAACAGGTCAATTTCAGGATCGAATCTGTCCAAGCTAAACTTAGTGGATTTAAAGCATATAAATTATATGTTTCACAATTCATTTGGTTCTGATATTTTAACCATATTAACTTACATGTATTAGCATAATAATAAAGTTCTAACATATTCAAAATCAAAGCATTCAGGTCCTCAATTTATCAATTTTCACAAAACAGTCACATTTAATTTTTTTTAATCCTATATGTGATCTAAATGCATTTAACCTATCCATTGTGACTTAATTCAAGTTTGGCCATTTAATTTTCATTCATTTCATGACTCCCCTGTTTCAAGCAAAAATTTCCAGAATTTTATTGGCATTATTTAAACCCCTATATTTTTTTTTTCGAATTTTGCAATTTAATCCAGCAGATTCCAGATTCATCTAGTTTCAGTTCTGTAACTTCTAATAGCAATTCAGAGACCTATACTTAACATTTTCGTGAAATTCTTACATCTATCTCTTGTAAAATTTTATCCTTTACAACTTTGTATAAGAACACTTTTTCCAGAAATGACTCTAACATGCTCAATTTTCCATATTTTCGAAAGGTGTCTATAATAAAAAATTCTGAGCAGATTCATTATTCAAGCTTCATGCATGTAAATTTTCTAGCATTTTGATTAACCTAAGCTATCATACAACCTCACAACACATCAATAATCATTCTCAAATCCAATTTACAGCACAAAAATTCAAGAAACACGTCAATTCATTAAAAATATTTAAACAAAAACATGAGCAGAATTTTAGCTAGAACACTTACATGAATTGTTTGTGGATGTAAGAACTTATGTTTCTCCTAGCTTAAATCCATTGACATGCATGCATTTTGGTTCCATAAATCTCCAGAATTTTATGTTTTTACTTTCTCTTTCTCTCTTTGGTTCTGTTGGAAGGAAGAAATGAAGAAGATGAACATTGAAAATAATGTAAGTGAGATTTGGTTATTCCAACCCCACTAAGCATTGCCGTCCATGCTTGAGAGATGAACAAGTGTATTGTCCATTTTTCATTTTCAAATTATCATGCAATCTTTCAAGTTTTCTAATGGTTCATTTTGGTCTTTTTAAATTTGGCTCTTCTCTTTGCATATCTTTTCACTTTAGTCCTTCATTTTCTTTCTTTTAATTACTACAATTAATTTCTTGATTCTCTTTAATTGAACTATGATCTAATTAGTTAATACTTATTCTAAGCCCTGTTTAAGGGTGTTACAATTTTTATATAAAAAAATACGATTGAAAGTTAAAACTCAAAAATCCCTAAGGTCTTCTCTCCTTTGTTGTTCATCGAAAATTGTTGAGAACTAAAAAGAGTCCGCCACTCGAATGCCGACTTCATCTCTAACTCGTTTATTTATCCCTACAATTCTCGCGTTTTTTCTTCTTTTAAATTTGTATGTTTATATTAAGCTCTAATAGTACCATTGTTAGGCATATGAGTAGATTAAAGTAATTGAGCCACTTGGATATTAATTGTTAATTGGTTAGATTGTTATTTGTTTGTTGAGCCATTTGAATTGTTGCTATTGGGTAATTAGCTTTGGGTTATAAATACCAAACATATTTGTAATGAATTTGCCAATTAATAAATCAATATTTTCTCTGTATTTCTCAAATCCAAAACCCCAACTACCGTGATCTACTCTTTCCCTCCTCTAAGTTCACCGTCGTTCATCTATTCCGGCACTATGCCTGAATTCTCACAATCACTAGATTTCACCAATTTTTAAAAAACAAGGTAAGCATTTTATCGAGCTTAATGAAAACAAGTTGATTCCAGCAACGAGATTTTTAAGCATGGATTAAACAAAATTTTATCGAGCAACGAGTCGAGTATTGAAATTTTGTAATGAGCTCGAGTTAAGCACTACTCAACTCAGGACCGACTCGCTGGATAAGCACCATACTCAGAGCACAAAATCCTAGCAAAAATTTCTTAATCTTTTCACTTCCTTTATAGGGAAACCAGAAACACAAAGATAATACTGAGCTTTTTATTCAATTAACCCATCTTGAATACACAGTATAGCTCTCTTTATATAGTAGAGCTTAAGCTTGGTAACTGCTGATAACCTCACTGATTATTCAACATCCTTCAATCCACTGGCCATCATCGCTTCTCTCCTACAATTTGGTTTCAATCTCTTTTTGGCACAATAAAGTTTGGATCCTTAAGCCACATAGCATCAAATCTATGTGGCTTCCTTCTTGTACCTTGTATGCACCACCATTGCTCCATGATCAGATTTCAGAATGCAGGACTGAGAGTTGTAACAATTCGCAATCATGAAGACGCTGTTTCAAGGCATCCGGACCATTGAAACAATGATGAGCTAAAAAACACTTATCACTTTGAACCTGATCAACCAAACCTTGATGTAGCCAAGCAAAATTAAAACACACTAGAAAATTTATACAATTGATGTAGCTCTTTTGTGTTTCCAGTGACAAAATAAGGTGATTATTAGCATATAGCGGGGAAAACGAAGAAAAAATATACATGCATTTCAATTTGCCCATCACAAAATACATTGTCTTTTTATTCTGGTTAGAAAATTTGTTCTAACAAAATGAAGAATGAAGCAAACCAAGCTCTCACAAGTTGATGCTGCAGCATTCTTAACCACTTCAGCTGCTTCCTGTTATTTCTTTGTATGTGTCGTTTATTTTCTGCAGCAGAGCTTCCCTGAAGTTTAAACGAGTAAGAATTCAAACCATCACTTCAATAGGTAATAATACTACATAATCACCCATTTTTTATGTTAAAATTGAGACTTACCTTTCTGGCTTGAAAATAAGGTTCTTGTATACAAACCACTGCAAGGTTATATGGACAACAACAACAAAAAATCATAAGAAAGTGGGAATTTCCGGATATAATGTTGTGATCTTCGTACTAAACTCGACTGAAACCAGCTTACCGCAGTGTAACCAATACCCACGAGCTCCAGAATGCCAGGAATCAAAGGAAGCCTGTCAATTGCCTGTTACAGGAAACACCCCGTTTTACCAAATTTCTAATTTTTAAGTGCTTAATCACTTGAGACATTTCTGCAGTTAATAGAATATAGGGTTTAATATAGGCAGTTTATTGTGATAATATTAGGAAAGTTTGTTAGTTAGTTAGCTGTAGTTAAGAGAAACTTATACCGGTGTAAATGTGTGTTAGTTGTAGTCAAGAAGAACTTATATCTGTGTAAACCTGTTTTACATATATATATATATATACTAGATCAATCAGTAAAGTTAACACAGTTTTCTTGTTTACAAAAACTCAATATAGTTTCAATCTCTAATAGCAGTTTTAAGAATCTCACCGAGATTATTCCAGTAGAGCCCCACAGGGCAACTATAACGACTAAAGCAAGTGTACTCACAGCATACTTGTCCTCAACTTTATCCCACTGAAAAGTGAAAAAACAAGTCACACACAGTGTAATAATAGGGAAAATTAACATAAAGAAACAAAACTCTTACGGCTTCTTGAACTTTCTTGGTAATCTCCAGCGTCTCAGTTGTTGTTGCCACTTCCGTTGGAGCCTCACCCGTGGCCAAAGCCACCACATTCCGTGCCATCTTCCGATCTGAAAAAGGGAAAAAAAAGGTTAAAACTTGAAACACCATTTGATGAAATCATTGAACTCACAGTAAACAGTGGTGCTGGAGAGACGAATCTGGGACGGAAGAGTGACGCATTGTGGCGATGAAACAACAGCTTTTTGACGAGCTAAAGCCTTGGCATCGACAAAGGTGGAGGAGGAAGAGAGTGATAGTGCAGTGGAGGAAGCTGAGGCCATGGCTTGTAGTTGTATGGGAATGAAGAAATGAGGAAATTTGGGTCTGATCTTTATTTGGTCTTGTTAATTTTGTTTTTCTGGTTTTTAGTTGGAAACAAATTATATGTGATTGGTATGATTTTTAAAAGGGGGTGTGGAGATGGTTTGTTTTGGGTCATGAAAAAACACTCGTTCGGTTCATCTGGAATCTGGATAGTGCTGACATGGCGGGTGGATGGTGTTTCATTGGGTAGAATGCTTCAGATTCTCCCTCTGTTGTGCTAAAACACTTGATTTTGTTTGTCGTTTTTAAGCTCCAACCAGAGCTTCCAAACCTATATCTTTCCCACGGGCCCTCTACATTTTAGCTTCCTTTTCGCTGTTCAAGAAACCAATATTATTTATTGGGGTAAAATAGGTCACTTAATTAGATTTAAGAATAATCGTGTGACTCTTGTTTTAGAAGTAACATTTTTGTCTTTTAATGATATGTTTAGAAACAAACATATCACTCAATTAAAATTTTATAACAAACAAATTATTATATTATTAAAATTTTAAAAAATTTGGTATAATAACAATTTCAGTTCCAAAACTTATGCATTCTTTTAATTTGGTCATAATTCGATAAGCTTAACCTTCATATCTAAATATTTCAAACCCAATGAGTGGTCCCAATGGAAAATGGAGTGTTGTTCTTCCTATGAGACTCGAGTTCAAGCAGCTTATTTGCACAATGCGTTTTAAAAGGATAAGAGTAGAACATATACTACCATGTAATCATACAAGAGTGTTAAAAAAATCAACATTGCACCATCCTGAAACACCCTCCAACCACTTACCACACTCCATGTTATTTTCCATTAGTATGATAATCAACTGATGTGATAGCTCGACACACACAGTCACTTTACAATTGGGCAATTGACATACTAATGGAATAGACTCATTATTACCTTAACGTCATCTACTAGTAAGTTAATTGAGTTATTTCGAATTATAACCAAGTTAATAGAATGTATAAGTTTTAGGGACTAAATTGTTATTATACCAAGCCTTTGTTTCAATTTTAACGACAGAGTGAGTTGTGTGCCACAAAATTTTAATTAAGTTTCTTGTTTGTTCCTAAACTTGCAATTGAGTGATTGAATTGTTACTTTTGAATATATATATATATATATTTAAACTTATAATAGAGTGACTGAATTATTATTTTTAGAAGAAAAAATTACATACTTATTATTAAATATATAACTAAATGATGAGTGGTCTAATTTACCCTATTATTTGTTTGTGTGACAGATAATGCCTCTACTCCAGTTAATAAAAGGAAAGATAAATACAAAAAGCATATGAAATTGTTACCCAATATTTTCAACTATAAAACTTCTAAAAAATTATAAAATCTGTCGTTTGGCTTCGTACTATTTTAGAAGTTTCTGGAATGGGTTTATTTTAACTTGGACGGAGCTAAATTTGTGTTGTGTGCGGAAATTTCTTACAAAAAACAAAACAAAGTACACACTCTTCTTTGTACTAAAATCAATAGTACAATTCAATGTATGTTTTATAGAATTTCTTTCGAAAGGCCGAAACATATAAATAATATACATCCGAATAAATTATAATCAAAATTATTATTATCTGATAAAATATTATAATAACGTTTGAATCCAAAATTAAATAATTTGATAAATTCAACAAGTGTCTCAGTAAAAAAGTGGATGATATTTATCTTAGGAGAAACGAGTTCAAATCGCTTTGTCTATAAGATGTATGTGCATTGTCAAAAGGTTAAAAATATATATGAACATATATTACCTTGTAATCACCTTTAGACTATTTAAAAAATATATATATGATGATAAACCAAATCATTTACTACATGATCATGGTTTATTTGACAGAACATTATTATTAATTGTATTAGTTTATTCCAATATTCTCGTTTAGTTACTAAGTATTGACGTAATGAAAAAAAATGATTATTATAGAGTATAAAAAGTAATTTGTTTTAACATAAAGAATTTTTTTTATAAGTTTAAGCTTCAAATTAGATATGTGCATGGGTGAACTTAGAACAAATAATGCGTATCAATTACTTTTAAACAGTGGGGGTTTTGGACAGGCGCGATAGGAGCGACTGCACAGGGCCCCGAAAATAGGGAACCTAAATTAAATTAAATATTTGTAAAAATTATAAAATTATATATAAAATTATGTGTATATAAAAAATTATCTAAAACTTAAAACATGCAAAAAGAATGATAATTTTGAAGTGAAAATGTTTGATATTTAGATGTTTATAAGTCAATTTTTTGTTGCTCAAGAGTACAATTTAATAATATTTTTTGTATTAAAGTTTTTTTTTGAAAAATACTTATATCTCTTACTTATTATAAATTAAGAGTCATATTTTAATAAATTGCACAGGGCCCCAAAATCTTTGAATCGCCCCTGCTTTTAAAGGGTGTAATTTTTTTTAAAGGGTGTTAATATTAATTTAAAGTTGTGCTAATATTATTTTTATATTAAATTTGTAGAAAAATTTTTTAAGGTGTCATAAGATACCCTTTAACTAAGGGTAGCTCCGCCCATAAATATGTGAATAAAAATTCTAAAAAAAGATAAGATCTTTTTAAAATAACTAAAATATTTTTCATATATTTTTCATAAAATGAATGATTAAAAACCATCTAGTGGAATTAATTTATTTCTAATTTGTATGTTACAACATGAGAAAAACAACATTCGTTTTGAACATATATTGCACAAAGATTAATCTACACTTTTGAGTATAAGTATGGATGCCAGAATACTTTAAGCAAAGAGAAGTTTGGATTGGTTACATGTAAACTAAGAGTAACCCATTAGGCCCTGTTAGTTGGGAAACAGTCAAGGAGTTTGCAAGGCCTATGAACTCCTTGTATCAACTCAATAAATGTGGCCCATATCCATTTGTTCAAGACCTAAAAATGTGAGAAACACCTGACCCAGAATTTCATATTTTTTTATAGGCTAAACTACTTGGTGACCCCCTAATTATGGGTTGTGTCCTATTTTGACCACCAAACTGAAAAATGGATAAACACACCATTAAACTTTTAAATTGGTCATAATCAAACCATTAACCTTCAATTTTAATGAAAATTATGACGTGACAATTAACGAAGTATAGTAATACATTTAAGCCTCTATATATATATATATATTCATACAATCAATTTATTCATAAACAGTTGCACATGTCACATCATTCTGTCAAACCTTCTCCCTTTGGCTCCCCTCCCCCTTCTCCATCGACTTTAGATGCACAGCCTTTTTTCGGTAGCTCACAGTGTCCTTACTAACGAACGTAAAGAATCTATGACTACTATCATAACGTTTTTCTACCCTATCAAAGAACCAAGAGGAACCACCACAGAACGAGCTCGCCTCTCTTCCGATACTCGAAAACAAGTTGAATCCTTTAAAAACGCAAAGTACCAAACCATGTCGATAGTTCTTGAGGCCCGGCCTCCACCCCACAGCCCCTGTTTCCTCTCATTATCTTTCAGATCAAACTCTCGAAAAGAACGATGCTGCCACTCGAAAGGGGTCTCCACACCTTCAAGGCCACAAGCGAGCAGGAATTCACCGGGGCTTGAGAACTGAAAAGGAAAATGAGGGGGTCGAAACCCTAAAAGGATGAAAACGATATTGGGGGCGAAGGTTTTTCATTGAGATACAGTTTTTTAAGGTACTTTTTTATATTGATATCTATTTGTTTACACTTACAACCATAAGTGATTAAAGGAAAAGAAACATAAAATTTTAATACAAACTGCTATGTGGTTTAGAATTGAGAGCACCATCGACACAAAGAAAAAGAAGAAACAATACTTCAGTACTAAAATTGAAAGCCTCGGAACCTCGTACAGATTGTCATCCTAGTCTTATCTTTGAATGATTAGACAAAAATAAAAGGTAAAACACTAAAACATGTTTACTCAGGGATAAAGAAGAAAGTGAAATAAATCCGGAGATTATATTATTAGAAATCCAAAAGCATTTTCAAATATAGCTCACCCCGAATTGGAGCCGTTTCCAAACCTTCAGAAGCATTTACAACCTGCAATAAAACCCATAAATAAAACAAATAAAAAACCCCTAAAACTGGAGCAATACTAGCTGTATCATTAGCTTGATACTATCCTTTTATTAAGATATCTGCAAATGCCTTAAAAGCTTCTTTAAGAGCCACCTCTGTTAGAATTCAAACTTGATTTGAATTCTTAGTTTGACAATAAAGAGTATGAACGTGGCAAGCTTGACAAAATTACTTAGCAATTAAGCAAGTCTAATGGAGGCAAGCAAATTGAACTCTTCTTAGGAAAATACTTAGCAATTAAGCAAGTCTAATGGAGGCAAGCAAATTGAACTCCTCTTAGGAAAATACTTAGCAATTAAGCAAGTCTAATGGCGGAAAGCAAATTGAACTCTCCTTAGGTGTTTTAGGAACACTATAAATAGGAGTTAGACAAAGCTTGTAATATGGTAGAAAAAAAAAACACACAAAGTGTTTTTCTTGGTGTAAAGAAAGTGCAGCAGCACATTTATATTTATTTTTCTTTGATTTCTCATGTAATAATATTATTTGAGTTATAAAGTTATATCGAGTGTCCACCGACGCTTCCAACAAGTGGTATCAGAGCCAAGGCCGAGTCTGAGTTTAGTCACGAGAAGATGGAGCACATGATCCAGTCACAAA
The DNA here is from genome assembly GCA_030270665.1 of Hibiscus trionum. Classification (NCBI taxonomy): domain Eukaryota; kingdom Viridiplantae; phylum Streptophyta; class Magnoliopsida; order Malvales; family Malvaceae; genus Hibiscus; species Hibiscus trionum. The sequence goes on along the minus strand of BSYR01000035.1, from coordinate 15,659,857 downwards.
TCCCGAGATTAACAAAGACGAATTATGGCAACTGGAGTATTCAAATGAAGGCGCTACTCGGTTCGCAAGATTGTTGGGACATGGTCGTAAAAGGATATGTGGAGCCAGAAAATGCAGCAGCAGAAGCGGCTCTAACCAACGAAGAGAAGAAAGCACTAAGGGATGCTCTTAAAAGAGACCAAAGGGCGTTATATTACATTTTCCAAGCAGTAGATGAGTCTAACTTTGAAAAAATTGCAGAAGCAACAACCGCGAAGCAAGCATGGGAAACTCTGCAAAAATCACTCCAAGGAGTTGAGAAAGCAAAAAAGGTACGTCTTCAATCACTTAGAACCGAGTTTGAGATGCTAAAAATGAAAACCACGGAAAGCATAGATGACTATGTTAGCCGTGTGAAAGCCGTAGCAAATGAAATGAAAAGAAATGGCGAAGCACTCGGTGAGGTCAGAGTGATGGAGAAAATCCTACGATCATTGATACGAAAATTTGATTATGTGGTCGTGGCAATTGAGGAATCAAAAGATTTAACTCAAATGACGATCGATGAGCTTGTGGGATCACTCCAAGCCCATGAGCAGAAAATGAAGGTAAATGAAGAAAATGAAAATCTGGAGCAAGTCCTTCAAAGCAAGTTGCACGTCAACGAAGGCAGAGCTAGCAGCAGCTACACACGAGGCAGAGGAAACTATGGTGGATATCGTGGACGTGGCGATCGTTCATATGTTAGCAACCAAGCAAATGAAAATTACCGATCACCAAGTCGTGGACGAGGATATAGAGGTCGAGGAAGAGGCAGATATCAACAAGGAGATAAATCTCAGGTACAATGTTATAATTGTAATAAGTATGGTCATTATAGTTACGAGTGTAGATCAACTCCAAAGTACGAAGAAAGAATTAATGTAGCAACAGCTGAAGAAGAAAACGCCGAAGAATCTCATGTATTCCTCACTTATAAAGAAAATGAAGAATCAAAGGAAAATATTTGGTATCTCGATAATTGTGCCAGTAATCATATGTGTGGTCGAAAAGAGTTTTTTGTGGCGTTGGACGAAACGATCCGTGGACGAGTAATTTTTGGTGACGACTCGCACGCAGAGGTTAAAGGCAAGGGCAAAGTCATGATTACTCAGAAAAATGGAGAAAAGAAATACATATCAGACGTTTACTATGTACCAGCTATGAAAAGCAACATCATCAGTCTTGGTCAGCTTCTAGAAAAAGGATATGAAGTGCAGATGAAGAACCGCTCACTTTCAATCAAGAATAGAAATGGAGAATTGGTTGCCCAAGTCAATATGACGCGGAATCGTCTCTTTACTATTGACATCGAGTCAGGAGAAGTAAAGTGTATGAAGACTTCAATCAAGGATGATTCGTGGCTGTGGCACTTGAGGTACGGACATCTTGGATTTTCTGGCTTGAAGTTATTATCAAAAGCAAAAATGGTGAATGGATTGCCAGAAATCAAACCTCCAAATCAATTGTGCGAGGCCTGTATCAAAGGAAAACAACACAGACAAAGCTTTGAAGTTGGCAAATCATGGAGAGCCAGAAGACCATTGGAGATCGTCCACACTGACATAGCCGGCCCATTTGATATACCATCACTTGGAGGAAATAGGTATTACCTAACCTTTATTGATGATTATAGCAGAAAGTGTTGGGTTTATGTTCTTAAACAAAAGTCGGAAGCACTGGATAAGTTCAAAGAATTTAAAGCAATGGCGGAAAAACAAAGCGGTCAATACTTAAAGATACTCAGATCTGATAGAGGAGGCGAGTATACCGTAAAATTATTTGAAGACTTCTGCAAAGAGCATGGCATCATCCATCAGTTGACAGTTAGATACACGCCTCAACAAAATGGAGTTGCAGAAAGAAAGAATCGCACCATTCTCGACATGGCGAGGAGCATGATAAAAGGTAAGCATCTACCAAGAAATTTTTGGGCCGAAGCAGTTCGATGTGCAGTTTATCTGTTAAATCGTTGCCCAACAAAGAGTGTAAGGAACATGACGCCGGACGAAGCATGGAGCGGTAAAAAACCAGGAATTGGGAACCTTAAGATTTTTGGATGCATCGCATATGCCCATGTACCTGAGCAGATCAGAAAGAAGCTTGATGACAGAGGAGAGAAGTGTATCTTTATTGGCTATGATGAACGAAGTAAGGCTTACAGACTCTATAATCCTTTAACCAAAAAGTTGATAATCTCAAGAGATGTTGAGTTCGATGAAGCAGAACACTGGAGATGGAACTTAGAAGAAAAGAAAGTTGAAGGACTATTTTTTAACGAAGAACAAGATGATGACGACTTCATCGACCAAGATAAACAAAGTGATGATCAAAGTCCTCAACAAAATCCAACTGAGTCATCCTCATCAAACAATAGCAGAACAGAGAATCCTGAAATACAACCGACTGAAGTTCGAAGATCTACAAGAGAGAGAAGAATTCCAGAAAGGTACAAGGATTACGAAACTCAAAATATTTCACTTTTCTGTTTACTTGCAAGCAGTGATCCAATAACATATGAAGAAGCAATTGAAGATGACAAGTGGAAGAATGCCATGAATGAAGAAATTGCATCGATAGAAAGAAATGATACATGAGAGCTCACAAGTCTACCAGAAGGACATAATCCAATTGGAGTCAAATGTGTGTACAAGACGAAGACCAATAAAGAAGGACTTGGCATGAAAAATCAAGTTTGAGGGGGAGTGTTAGAATTCAAACTTGATTTGAATTCTTAGTTTGACAATAAAGAGTATGAACGTGGCAAGCTTGACAAAATTACTTAGCAATTAAGCAAGTCTAATGGAGGCAAGCAAATTGAACTCTTCTTAGGAAAATACTTAGCAATTAAGCAAGTCTAATGGAGGCAAGCAAATTGAACTCCTCTTAGGAAAATACTTAGCAATTAAGCAAGTCTAATGGCGGAAAGCAAATTGAACTCTCCTTAGGTGTTTTAGGAACACTATAAATAGGAGTTAGACAAAGCTTGTAATATGGTAGAAAAAAAAAACACACAAAGTGTTTTTCTTGGTGTAAAGAAAGTGCAGCAGCACATTTATATTTATTTTTCTTTGATTTCTCATGTAATAATATTATTTGAGTTATAAAGTTATATCGAGTGTCCACCGATGCTTCCAACAACCTCCGCTACTCCGACTTCATTTTTCTAGAGATACTGGTATCCAACACATATCCTATGGAATATAACGGCTATGTAATGATAGCGCACCATCCGAAACCGTTATTGCGAAAATAGCGGTTTGCAATGAATAGCATCGGTTATGTTCGCAACTGCTATAAAATACTGGACCGAAAAATGCATCCCAATCACAATTTAAATTCCTGCTGCAGGTATCTTATACATGTATTGGTATCGGACAAATACAGGTAGAGATGCAATGAGAATACATTGTTCCAAAAGAGAATAAACAAAATTAAAATGCTAAAGCCAGAATACTGAAAAAAATATATTCCTTATAAGGAGAAAATTCCATAATCTAAAGGACTTTAGAACCTAAAGTTATTGAAGAACTGCGTTTTGAAACTCGGGCACGCCGGACTGAGTAGCTTCGAAATGTAAATGGGGCCACCCTTTGCGACTGAACAATTTGCTTCCGCTTCTACCATGTTCATCTGATTCGCCTCCATGTTTATTTCTTCAATCTTCTTCGTTTCTGCTTGTTCAGAACAAGACTGGAAAAAAAAAACAATGATCTCAAAACCAAAATAATAGAAAACCAATACAGAAAATTATTACATTTAACTTTTTCTTATATAAATAATGTAAGGTAATGACAATCGGAAAAATCATATTAATTTAAATATTTATATTTAAAATTATGCAACACCTTGAGGCATCAAGTCGATATGTCCGAGTGGTTAAGGAGACAGACTTGAAATCTGTTGGGCTACGCCCGCGCAGGTTCGAACCCTGCTGTCGACGAACTTATCATTTTTGGTCAATTTTTTTATAATTCTTATTTCTGCTTTTTTTTTTGTCGTTCTTTTCCTAGCAAAATCAACAAATGGATACATTATTGTATAATAAAACTATATTTTTGGGGTAATTTTACAAACAAATTTTATTGAACGAATATATATTACATATTTTTATTTTATTATATCGATACATGAAGAATCTTTTTTCATTTATTGATCATTATCAAGGCTATCAAGTAGGGGTGTGAAAAACTGACCCGACCTGGTAACCTGCCTGAAACCCGATCGAGTCAGAACCTGGTTTAACCCGAGAATTTAAAGACCGAACCCGACCTGCACCCGACCGAAATGAACCCGAACCCGAATTTGACCTGTAACTGTAGAAACCGAACCCGAACTGCACCCGACCGAAGTGAACCCGAACCCGAACTGCACCCGACCGAAGTGAACCCGAACCCGAATTTGACCTGTTACTGCAGTAACCGAACCCGACCTGCACCCGACCGAAACGAACCCGAACCCGAGACTAACCTGCCAGATAACCGATTGAACCCGACCTGTTTTGAACCCGACCTGTTTTGAACCTGAACTGTTCTTGACCTGAACTGATATTGACCTGAACTGTTATTGACCTGAACTGTTCTTGACCTGAACTGATATTGACCTGAACTGATATTAACCTGAACTAATACTATTATTTGATTTGCTGATAATGATAATTATCTGACATTTGAAGAAGTTATATTTAATGAATATAAAATAATGTCAAGTATTGATAAATTTTAAAATTAATAATAATGTTAAGTATTAATAAATTAACTAACTTAACTTCAATTAAAAGATAAATTGAATTAATAATAATGTCTAAGTATTAATAAATTGTCTTTCTAATTAACTTAACTTTTATTTTAAAATAACTTCAAAGATAAATTATTATACTTAATTAATTTAAGTGGAATGAATAACCATTATTAAATTAAATTTTTATACTTAATTAAATTAAGTTAAATGAATAAAGATTATTAAATTAAATCTGTATTCTTAATTAAGATAAGATTACTTAAATTTTTTATTATATGAATAAATTAATGCTAATTTAACTTAAGATTAAAAATAAGTTTAATTAACTTGCATTCATTTTAAGTTAAATAATTAAATATTATTAAATTAAATTGTCTTTCTATTTAACTTCACTTTTATTTTAAAGTAACTTCAAAGATAAATTATTATACTTAATTTACTTAAGTTGAATGAATAACCATTATTAAATTAAATTTTTATACTTAATTAAATTTAGTTAAATGAATAAAGATTATTAAACTAAATCTGTATACTTAATTAACATAAGATGACTAAATTTTTTTTATTAACTTAACATACTTAAATGACTCAATTAAGTTAAGTTGTTTAAAACATTATAATTAACAGTGAATATATAAAAACTTACATAACTTTTACAAGAACTTAAATGTCTTAATTAAGTTATGTCGTTTAAATCATTATAATAAGCCTAATGAACTTACAAAATAAGGTTAAACTTTGGAGAGAATAATGTTTGAGTTTAACTTTGGATGGAATTAGGGTTTAAACCCTAAAAACCCTAACCCTAAGCCCTAAGCCCTAAACATGAATCCCTAAAAATAAAAACCCTAATCCACCAATATATATATATATAATACATGTAAGTTATGGTTTAGGGTTTAAACCCTAAACCTTAATCTTTAATATATAACTCATAGTCCTTAATCCTAGATTAGGGGTTTAGTGCTTAGAGTTAATTACTTATGCTTTAGGGTTTAATACTTAGGGTCAATAATTGTCCAAGGTCAAACTGGTCAAAGTCAACTGTTCAAGGTCAACTCAGGTCAAAGTCAACTCCGGTCAAACAGGTCAAAGGTCAAACTAGTCAACAATTCAGATCTGGTCAAGGTCAACAAGTCAAACGGTTCGGTTCAAGACTTATGGTTCAGTTCGGTTTGGTCCAAGTTTCACTGATCCGGTTCGGTTCAATTGGATCACAAGACCGGTTCGGTCTAAGAACATATTCGGTTCATCCACCAAGGTCCGGTTCACCATTTGGGCTCTTATCCGAAATTGGTTCCACTTTTACAACAAGCCATTTATTGAATTTTGATCAACACCCACAGCTGGGCTCTCCCAAGCCACATTAACATACACAGAAGCCCAACACTCGCATAACTCAACCCATGATGCTTTTTCAACATATATGGTTTAGGGTTTTCAGCACCTAAAACGGTGGCGACGCATATGCACGAACGGCAGCGGTGCAACCTCGTCGGAAAAGACGCGACGTCGGCAGCGGCACAACCAAACGACGGCGACATCTTCACACTCAATCTTTCACACCACAACAGCGGCGCAGACTCAAAACGGCGGCGGCAATAATCTGACGGCAGCGACGGCACAACCGTGACAAGGACGGCAGCACTCATTTAAACATGCGAAAGCAACTGCAACGATCATTCCGGCCAACAACACGAAATCAAAACAAAATCCACAACTCATAACCATAATTTAAAACCAAAACTCGAATTTCAAGCTTACCCACACACACACAAGAACGGAGGAAGGAAGAGGAGCGGACGGCGGAGCGAAAAAAGACGGAGACGAGCAACAGGAAAGCTGAACGGTTTTCTACCGTTTTCGACCAAACGGCGACTGATAAGGTTGGTCCGGTGGGTGGGGTTTGATCGTGGGTTTAAGACGGTCTCGACGGAAGTGACCGTGTGAGCTACGAAAGACTTTAGGCCGGTGAACGGAGCTTTATCGAAGCTCGCCGGAGATGGTGCGGGAGATGGGTGCTATCGAGAGAGTGTGGGGTGAGAGAGAGCGGCTGATAGATTTCCAATGGAAGCTGAATAGGGTTTTGGGTGTTATAATGGGGTATAAATACCCTTGCCAAAGGGTAAATCACATAAAAGGTCATTGAGCCTTTTAGGGTTTATAAAACGATACCAAAACTTTACCCGCATTATAAATCGACCCCACAAATTTCTGAAATTAAACCTCAAATTCTGAATCTAATCAAATTAATCCCTTAATCAAATTAAGGTTTCAAGATTAAAAATTCCCAAATTTTAAGGTTTCCAAATTAAGGTTTTCAAATTTTAAATTTCCGAATTAGGGGAATTTTGGGGTGTTACAATAACCACTACTCTCTAAACCGTAAAACCCTAATCTTTAATCTATAACTCATAGTCCTTAATCCTAGATTAGGGGTTTAGTGCTTAGGGTCGATAATTAGACATTAGGGGTTTAAACACCAAACCTCAATCTTTAATCAATGAACTATAGTCCCTAATCCTAAACCCTAAACAATAACCACTACTCTCTAAACCATAAAACCCTAATATTTAATCTATAGCTCATAGTCTGTAATCCTAGATCGGGTGTTTAGTGGTTAGGGTTAATTACTTATGCTTTAGGGTTTAATGCTTAGGGTTGATAATTAGACATTAGGGGTTTAAACACCAAACCTCAATCTTTAATCAATGAACCATAGTCCCTAATCCTAAACCCTAAACAATAACCACTACTCTCTAAACCATAAAACCCTAATATTTAATCTATAGCTCATAGTTCGTAATCCTAGATTGGGGGTTTAGTGGTTAGGGTTAATTACTTATGCTTTAGGGTTTAATGTTTAGGGTCGATAATTAGACATTAGAGGTTTAAACACCAAACCTCAATCTTTAATCAATGAACCATAGTCCATAATCCTAAACCCTAAACAATAACCAATACTCTCTAAACCGTAAAACCCTAATATTTAATCTATAGCTCATAGTCCGTAATCCTAGATCGCTGGTTTAGTGGTTAGGTTTAATTACTTATGCTTTAGGGTTTATTGCTTAGGGTGGATAATTATCGACCCTAAACCCTAAACCATAAACCCTGAACAGTGGCCACTACTCTCTAAACCCTAAACCCTAAACCATATACATTTAATTACAAATAATAATAATAATAATAATAATAATAATAATAATAAAACTAATAATAATAATAAGCATAGTAAATATATAATAATAATAATAATAATAATTGTATTTAAGTATATAATAATAATAATAATAATAATAATAATAATAATAATAATAATAATAATAATAATCCCTAAAGCACTAACCACTAAACCCTACACCCTACACCCTAAACCCTAAACAATAACCAATACTCTCTAAACCGTACAACCCTAAAATAGAAACCCTAATCCATCATTATATAGATAATAAATGAACCCTAACTTACGTAAGTATCAATTTTTGAACACTAAACCATAAACCCTAAACCCTACACCCTAAGCCCTAAACATTTATCCCTAAAAATAAATACCCTAATCCATCAATATATATATTAATATAATGCATGTAAGTATGCTTTAGGGTTTAGTGGTTAGGGTTCATAAGTTATGGTTTATGGTTTAATTCTTATGGTTTAGGGTTTATGGTTTAATGAACACTAAACCCTAAACCTTAAACACTAAAAACAAAAACCATAATCCATTAATAATATATATTACATGTACGTATGTACATATCATTTTATGAACAGTAAACCCTAAACCCTAAACCCTAAAAACCATAATCCATCAATATATATATATAATACATGTAGGTATGTTTGTATTAATTTAAGATCAGTAAACCCTAAACCCTAAAACCTAAACCATAAACCATAAACCCTAAAAACCATAATCCATCAATATATATAATACATGTAGGTGTGTTTGTATTAATTTAAGATCAGTAAACCCTAAACCCTAAAAAACCATAATCCTTCAATATATATATAATACATGTACGCATGTACGTACCAATTTATGAATAGTAAACCCTAAACCCTAAACCTTAAAAATAAAAACCCTAATCCATCAATATATATATAAACATATACGTATGTATGTACAAATTTATGAATAGTAAACCGTTAACCATAATCCATAAACCCTAAACCCTAAAAAACCCCTAATACATCAATATAAATATAACACATGTACGTATGTACGTATCATTTTATGAACAGTAAACCCTAAACCCTAAACCTTAAAAATAAAAACACTAACCCATCAATATAAATACAAAATATGTACGTATATATGTATCAATTTATGAACAGTATACCCTAAACCCTAAACCCTAAACCCTAAAAATAAAACCCATAATCCCAACTATATATATCACATATACGTAATCCCCAATCCCTAAACCCTAAACCCTAAACCTTAATCCATAAACCTTAAACAATAAAAAAACCATAATCCGTCAATATATATAATACACATAACACAATAAACCATAAACCCGAAGGAACCCGACCTGAAATGAACCCGACCTGAAACGAAACCGACCTGAAATGAACCCGACCTGAAACAAAACCGATCTGAAAAGAACCCGACCTGAAACGAAACCGACCTGAAACGAACCCGACCTGAAACGAAACCGACCTGAAATGAACCCGACCTGAAACGAAACCGACCTGAAATGAACCCGACCTGAAACGAAACCGACCTGAAATGAACCCGACCTGAAACGAAACCGACCTGAAATCAACCTGTCAATTAACAGTTTTGGCCCGACCTGAAATGACCCGACCTGAAATGAACCCGACCCGAAATGAACCCGAACCCGAACCGAATCGAGTCAAAACAAAAAATGACCTGAAATGACCTGTAACCGATTTGACCCGACCTGACAGAGCCCGACCTGACAGAGCCCGACCTGAAACCCAACTGTTGACCTGTTTTTACATCCCTACTATCAAGTATAGTTTTCTAAAAGGTATTGAAAAAGGTAAAACGATTAATAATATAATAAAATCTTATTTCTAATGTTTTATAAATTTTATCTACTTTATTATAAAATAAGATACAATAATACAGAATAAAAAATTGCTTTAAAGAAATAAAATAATTTAAAGGACAAAAAGGGTGGAGTGAATGTTCGATTGAGTCGAGTAAAAAAGTTTTGAGTTGGTTGAGTTTGCGAGTCCTATTTTACCACATGAAGCTCACATACTTATTGAGTTTACTATCTCTGGAGACTCAAATATACTAACACTTGTATTTCAAAGAAAAACAATATAAGATAAAATATTGATGATGCATTGTTGGTGGTGAAATTGTGTAAAAATAATGAGAATTTCCTGTTTTATATGTTAGTTAAAGAATAAATTTTAACGTTATCCATGTAAGTTCAACTTTCTGTTTGTTGTTTATTGAATAGATTCTAATGGTTAGTTTGTAACCGCCTATGTTCTATTTTATGTTGCTTTTGGGTTGATATAGATTTGGATTTAGTGGTTTCTTGCAGTGAATGCTAAATATGGATGTTTCTTGCAGCTAGTGATGCGAATTTGAAAGCATTTGGATATGTATTTTTTGGGGGTCTGTTTTTGGCAAGAAGTTTCAATAAGGTGGGGGCGTTCAATTGGTTGATGGCATTGGCTGCATCACCTTCAATCAGAACCTTTGCCCATCCTTGATCTAGTGCTTAGGAGGGCCTCATAACAAGCATAAGATTCCGCAGCAGCAGCAGAATTATATTTGGCGCAACCTACCAATACCAGACCATGACAGTCTCGAAACCAAAATCCCGACAGCAGCAGAATTTGTGGAGGCATCAAAATTAATCATGACCATGTCGCGTGGTGGCTTCTGTTGGGGAAAAAACTGAACAATCGAGACAAAGCGGAAGCACAATCAGTGTTCCTTATCTTCTTAAAATGCCTATCAATAATTATGCGAGACACAACAATACTGAATATGTTCTCTAGCACTTCTAACCAATATCAAACATCAACCAAGGCAACCACAACAATAATAAATCGAGACACCGAAATTTTTACGTGGAAAACCCCTTTAAATCAAGGGTAAAAACCACGAGACTTTAGAGTTCGATCAAAAGTTTCACTATCAACAAAAGTTCAAGTATAAAACTACAATATTCAACCTACAACAAGCATATAACTCCAACAAGTAGTCTTCAACAAAAGAGAGAAAAATGAGAGAACATCACCAAAATGCAGCCTGCTGAAAAATGGTATTTCTGACGCTACAAGACTCGGATGAAAAATCCGACCATACACAATAAAGAACACCTTGTCATCTAGCTGCTGTCCAAAAATCAGCTCAATCGAACCACGGATAGACCTCCGATCGAAGAGTTGGTCACCGCTGCACCAAACTTGAAATATATGTTTTCTCCTCTGTTTTTCTCTCAAAAACATGAAACCCTTTTTTTTTGAAAAACAACAAAACTGATGATCGTTTTGTTACTGCCCACACATTTTATCACAAAAGCCAAAGATAACTTTTCACCAAAAGTTAAAGGACAAAAAGTAATAAATGCATGACAGAAAACTTCTCCAGCAAAACAAGCAAACTTGTTTTATGGTTGTCATTCAAGTTGCAACCTGTTTTCTCAAGTTGCTTGACATTTTAGGTTGTAACCACTTTTGCATCACATTTCAGGTTACACCACATTTGCACCACATTTTAGGTTGTAACCTATTATCAAGTTGCAACTCGTTTTTAAGGTGATAGGTTCCCCATATAGTAGGACCCACACCCAACAAATCTCCCCCTCCAACTATGTGGGGAATGCCTCCATGCCGGAGGTCAAACAACACGCCTCGAACTTCACTCTTGGTAAGGCTTTCGTCAACATATTAGCACCATTATCATCAGTGTGAATCTTCTCAAGCTCTAACAACTTAGCTTCAAGAACATCTCGTATCCAATGGTACCTCACATCAATATTCTTAGATCTAGCATGAAAAGTTGAATTCTTACCACGATTAATCGCGCTCTAGCTATCACAGTACAAGACATACCTCTCTTGAGTAAAATCGAGTTCCTGCACAAACTTCTTCATCCAAAGCATCTTCTTGCACGCTTCGGTCGCTGCAATGAACTCTGATTCGGTGGTGGAAATGTAACACACTTTTGCAATCTTGATTGCCATACCACAACTCCCTCTGCATAAGTGATCAAGTAACCTGAAGTAGATCTCATCGAGTCAATATCTCCGGCCATATCTGAATCTGTATATCAAACAAGAATAGATTTCTCGTTGCCGAAACAAAGTTTCATATTGGAAGTACCACAAAGATATCTCATAATCCACTTCACTGCATTCTATTGCTCTCTGCCTGGATTAGAAAGAAACCGACTAACTGTACCAACAATGTAAGCCAAGTCAGGTCTAGTGCATACCATCGCATACATTAAACTACCCACGGCTGAAGAGTAAGGAACTTTCTGCATCTCCTCCTTTTTTTCTGTGGAAGGACTATTCTTGGCACTCAATCTAAAGTGCATAGCAAAGGGTGTATTCACCGCTTTAGCTTTGTCCATACTGAACCTTTCAAGTACCTTCTCAATGTACCTCTCTTGTGATAACCACAATTTCTTGGCCTTTCTATCAAGTGTCAACTTTATGCCAAGAATTTGCTTTGCTGGTCCCAAATCCTTCATCGCAAAGGATTTACTCAAATTTTTCTTCAACTTGTCAATTCTAGAAGAATTACGACCAACAATAAGCATATCATCAATATAGAGTAAAAGAATAATAAAATCATCACCAGAGAATCTCTTGATAAACGCACAATGATCAGAAGTAGTTTTTTTGTAGCTTTGCTCCTCCATAACAGACTTAAACTTCTTGTACCATTACCTAGGAGCTGGCTTCAAACCATACAAGCTCTTCTTCAACCTGCACACGTAGTCCTCTTTTCCTTGTGCAACAAATCCCCCTGGTTGCTCTATGTAAAGCTCTTCCTCCAAATCACCATGAAGAAAAGCAATTTTCACGTCCATTTGTTCAACCTCTAAGTCATAACAAGTTGCCAAAGTCAGTATAGTTCTAATAGAGGACATCTTCACAACTTGAGAAAATATCTCTTCAAAGTCAACCTCATTTTTCTGAGTATAACCCTTGACAACCAATCTAGCTTTGTATCGTGGAGATGAAGACTTCTCTTCTTGCTTCAACTTGTAAACCCATCGATTCTTCAAAGCTCTCTTGCCCTTAGGTAGTTTTACCAACTCAAAGGTATGGTTATCATGCAAGGATTGAAGTTCATCTTTCATCGCTTCAACCCAATGGTCTTTGCATTCACTCTCCATAGCCTCTTCATAACACTCAGGTTCTCCCCCGTCAGTCAAAAGAACGTACTCATCAGAAGAATACCTGACAAAAGATCGTTGATTTCTGGAAGACCTCCGAAGTGGAAGGAACTGCCGGTGGAGCTATAGGTGCCTGTTGTTGATCATTCACAACATCATCCATGGGAGCATCAAGGTCACCTGTATCTTGCTGGTCATCATTAACATCACCATGCACATCACCCTGAATAGGATCTGGTGAAGGGTCTGGGGGAACCGGGTTCACATCGATCAACTCATCACTATCTCGTGAATCTGCTTTCTCCGTCTTATCAATGTCATCAATGGTCTGGTCTTCAACAAAGATAGCATCTCGACTTCTCTCGAGCTTCTTCTAAAGTGGATCATAGAGTCTATAACTAAACTCACCATCTAGACCATAACCAATAAAGATGCATTGTCGAGTCTTGGCATCCAACTTGGATCTTTCATCCTCCGGGACATGAACAAATGCTTTACAACCGAACACACGAAGGTGATCATTTGACACGTCTTTACCAAAACAAAATCTATCTGGTACATCACCCTGGAAAGGAACACTAGGAGACAAATTAATCACATGTGTTACTGTATTTAAAGCTTCAACCCAAAACGATCTCGGAAGCTTCGCATCTAACAACAAACATCTGACCCTCTCAATCAATGTCCGGTTCATTCTTTCAGCTAAACCATTCAACTGTGGAGTCTTAGGTGGTGTCCTCTGATGTCTAATTCCCTGTCGCAAATAATACTCATGAAATGGCCCTGTGTACTCGTCACCATTATCTGTACGAATGCACTTCAACTTCTTCCCTGTTTCTCTTTCAACTAATGCTTGAAATTGTTTAAACACCTCAAATACTTGGTCTTTCGACTTCAAAGTATAGACCCACAGCTTTCTTGAACAATCATCAATGAAAGTCACAAAGTAAAGTGCACCGTCATGTGACCTTACCTTTATCGGACCACAAACATCTGAATGGACCAACTCTAGCAACTATGATCTTCAATGAGGAGGACGACTTCTAAAAGAAACTCTTCTCTGCTTCCCCGTTAGACAATGAGCACAATTCTTCAGTGTAGCATTCTTCAAACCCGAAAGCTGATTCTTTTTTGCTAAACAGTTAAGCCACTTCTCACTCATGTGACTAAGCCGCTTATGCCACAACTCAGTTGAGCTATCATTCACTATCACATTCACAGTGTCTCTAGAGGTCGAAGCCTACATCAAGTACAAATTTGAGCTCTTCTTTCCTCGAGCCACAACCAAAGAGCCTTTAGTCAGCTTCCACTGCCCCTTACTGAAGGTGTTACAAAATCCCTCATCATCAAGCTTTCCTGCAAATATCAAATTCAAACGGATATCCGGTGCATGTCTATCATCCTTTATAGTTAACTTTGTACCATTATTACTCACCAAGCTAACATCTCCCATACCAATAACCGGAACCAAATTGTCATTACCCATCTTCAATACCCCAAAATCACCAGGAGTATAAGATGTGAAGAAATCTCTCCTCGACGTGACATGAAGTGAAGCACCAATATCAATCACCCAACTAGTCTCGTCGTATGCTAGGTTGACCAAATTCTCATCACAAATAACTAACAAATCATCATGAGTAGAAGTAGCAACACGTTCAGATTTTTCATCATCCTTCCGAACGTGTTTATCACCACCACCTTTGTTCTCTTTCTTCAGCTCGAAACAATATTTCTTGATATAGCCTTTCTTACCACAATGATGGCACTCAAAATTCTTGTATTTTGATCTTGACTTGCTTCGGCTTTTATCTCTACCCTTGCCATCTTTGTCTCTATTTCTCCCCCTATTCTCGGTAACCAACACCTCGGACTGTGATGTAGAACCTTGAGATCTTCTTCTAACCTCATCATTCAACACACCACCCTTAGCCAAATCCAAGGTAATAATACCTTGTGGAGCAGAATTAATGAGCGGGACCCGAAAAGTGTCCTAGGATTCTGGTAGAGTAGCAAGTAACAAAAGCCCTAAATTCTCTTCATCAAATTTTACGCCCATACCAAGCAACTGATTCATCACACTCTGAAACTCACTAACATGGTCAGTTGGAGACGTTCCTTCTTTGTATTTCAGTGCCATCATCTTCTTAAGCAAAAACTACTTGTTATTGCCCGACCTTGAAGTGTACAAGCTTTCAAGCTTCTCCCACAATGTACGAGCATGTGTCTCTTGATCAATGTGGTTGTAAACATTCTCTTCAACAAATTTCCGAATAAAACCACACACTTGTTGATGCTCAAATTCCCATTCTTCATCACTTTTCGACTCGAATTTTTTAGTAGCAAAGACCGGAAGATGCAAAGTCTTTCATTTTATTCCGCCAAAGTTGATAATCCGTGTCATTCAACATAATCATCTTGCTCGTATTAATCTCCATAATTATCTGACACAATAACCAAGCTCTAATACTAGTTTGTTGGGGGAAAAACCGAACAACCGAGACAAAGCAAAAGCATAATCAGTGTTCTTTCTCTCCCTGAAATGCCTGTCATTAATTATGCGAGACACAACAACACTGAATATGTTCTCTAGCACTTCTAACCAATCTCAAACATCAACCAAGGCAACCACAACAATAATAAATCGAGACACCGAAATTTTTATGTGGAAAACCCCTTTAAATCAAGGGTAAAAACCACGAGACTTTAGAGTCCGATCAAAGTTTCACTATCAACAAAAGTTCAAGTACAAGACTATAATATTCAACCTACAAAAATCATATAGCTCCAACAAGGCTAATTACAAGTAGTCTTCAACAAAAATAGAGAAAAATGAGAGAACATCACCAAAATGTAGCCTGATAAAAATGGGTATTTTCGATGCTACAAGACTCGGATGAAAAATCTGACCATACACAATCAAGAACACCTTTTCACCTAGCTGCCGTCCAAAAATCAGCTCAATCAAACCACTGATGAACCTTCGATCGAAGAGTTGATCACTATTGCACCAAACTTGAAATATATGTTTTCTCCTTTGTTTTTCTCTCAAAAACGTGAAACCCCCTTTTTGAAAAATAGCAAAACTGGTTACTTTTTTGCTACTGCCCACACATTTTATCACAAAAGCCAAATATAGCTTTTCACCAAAAGTCAAAGGACAAAAAGCAATAAATGCATGGCAGAAAACTTCTCCAGCAAAACAAGCAAACTTGTTTTATGGTTGTCATTCAAGTTGCAACCTGTTTTCTCAAGTTGCTTCACATTTTAGGTTGTAAAAACTTTTGCATCACATTTCAAGTTACACCACATTATAGGTTGTAACCATTTTTGCATCACATTTCAGGTTACACCACATTTGCACCACATTTTAGGTTGTAACCTATTATCAAGTTGAAACTCGTTTTTAAGGTGATGGGTTCCCCACATAGTGGGACCCACACCCAACAACTTCCTCCAACGAGCGATGTTCATGCCTAGAAGTTGTGTGGAGACTGAAACGACTGTAAGTCATGGTGGAGAAACTCGTTCGCCATCGATTTTTAAAAATTTGAATGTATTACCTCGAACCATCCTTGTTCTGAGCTATTCTTATAAAACTATTTAAATGATTAGATGGTCTAACCAATAATATCAATTATTTATTGAGTTAATTGCACCACATATCCTTAAACTGGTCTCTAAACCATGACACTCATTCTAAATTGGTCATTAAATTTTTAAACATTTCTATCTCATCCTTAAACTATGATATTCATTTTAAATTGGTCCCCAAACTTTTGAACATTTCAGTTTCACCCTTAAACTATGCCTCTCAATTTAAATTGGTCCTCAAACTTTTTAAACGTTCTAATTTCATCCCTAAATTATTAATATATTTTAATCATATCTTATGCTAATAAAACTGTTATAAAAATTGTTAATTGTCATGAAACACAGATGTGTATTATGGTATAAGCGATAATTTGATAGTTTAGCGACCAATTTAAAATAAGGGTCATAATTTGGAGACGTATGGTGTAATTAATTCTTATTTATTAATTAGATTTCTAATTTTTATCACAAACTGTGTCTTTTCTCCCGATGAAATGTCACGTGACCATATCGTTGTCACTAGTCAGGGCCATTACATGCTAAACATACGGTTTTCATTAGCTAAATCTATTGCGACGGACACCTTTCCTTTTTCATCATATTCAAAGTGAACTTTTTTTATCAGCAAGTATGAATTTATTCATGAGAGAAAATCATACAAGTGAAATATTACCATATGCCTTATTATAAACCTCTCTATACTTAACATGGAAGAAAAAAGTACACATGATAATATAAAGAATGACAACGAACTAACGCGAAAATGAACTAAACACCATATCGTACACCAAAGCTAAAGAACATGACTCGCGAAACAAAGCAGACAACACCATCTACTGAACAAACCACTAAAATCACCAATACCAAGCACATATATCCCCCATCATGCAACACAACCTAATCGATGCACACAACACATCATCACCTCCCGCACAACCAAAATTTATGTTAATTCTTTCGTATAACGCACATGTCGACACTCAAATGCAATCAAGCAACCTTATTACAAGAGCCATCATAATACCCAAGTAAATAACAAAGCAACAAAAAAATCGAAATGCCATAATTCATAACACCTAAAAAACAAACAAGGCATCTACTATCCACTAGCAATCAACAACCGCAATTAAAACCTCACACCCGCACCTCGCTAGACAAGCAACATAACATTCTTTGCCAAGGACCATCCAACCTCTCTACACCATGTTGTGAGAAAGGACAAAGTCAAACAGATTTTTCACGGTCCCCTTGTCTAATAACCTCGCAATATCTTTGACGATAGCCTTTTCGTTCCCAATAGTTGAAGTCCCTAATAATTTCTTTAATTCAACAGTAGTGCAAGCCTCCCACAACAAAGCTTGTTGTCGGCTTGCATACTCAGAATCACTAAACGAACTCACCTTTGTCTCTTGTCTCCGTCGCGATAACTTCTTGCCCCTACCACGTCCTTTGCCTTTCTTATGTAAGGGAACACCCTCGCTCGGCTACACGCAGTCAAACACACTCCTTGAGTCTTTTTTACCGTCAATTGATATATGCTGAGAAGCATCATGTAAGAGCTCTATTGGCACCGTAAACCTGACATCTATCGACCCAATTTTCTTAGGCTCTAAATTCATCAAAACAAAATTCACTAGGCAATCAAACAACTCTAAATCCTTTAATCCCAACCTCATATCAACTTGACATTCCGTATCTAAACGTAACACCATACCTACCTTTTTATCTGTCATTCAGTCCTTTAAGCTCGTTTGTACTTCTAATTCTCTATCCGTGGAACGTTGCTGCTCCAACCACAAATCATTCGCCCTCCAAATTTTTGGTCTCCCATTATTCACGACATCTCGACTAACCTCATCCTCCTTATCACCCAAAATATTAATCTATTTACGCTGCTCACTCTCCCTATAATGTGGGCCTGTAAGTTTACAAATATCCTCCTCGTTACTCAATTCATCATCATCACTATCCAACTCTATCCCACATGTCCGCTCACAATAAGAACACAATTGATCATCTGTTAGCGGTTCAAATTCAACAACTCAAACCCATAATTTCAATCCTTGTACTTGAATATTTATGATCTCATCAATACATTCGAACTGGTATGTTTCAATCAAAATATGTCCTCTCTCAAACAAATTTGGTTCTATAAGTGAATCACAGCACCGTATCAATATCCCCCAATTCGTAGCTATATTCTCAAATGTTCCTCTTGACCAAACATGTATCGGAATGCCAGTAATTGACAACCAATCTATAACACCCCTCGCCCGAGTTAGGAGCGAGGAAAGTTCGGAAACATTCTAATTAGGATTAACAGAAAAGTGGGCCAATTTGAATTTTTCTCTTCTAAAATAAGAAGAATTGACCAATGAGCAACTAAACAAAATTCCAATTAGACAAATTCACCAGGGTAATACAATTTGATTTTTAAGGATTCAACTCGGTTCTATACTACAATGAACAATGACAATTAATCAACATTATTAATACTTATAAAATAACATTTCCACCATAATTATCTAAAATCGATTATCACTTGATATTTGTCTAATCAATTCGAATAGTTTCAATAGTATCCAAGTGACTTATTTCCTCATCTTTATCCAAAATCTTTACATCATTCGAATCAATAATTGGCAAGAGGTTTATCAATTTTGCTAAGTCATTTAAAGATCATGTCTTTTTTATTTATATTCATATGATCTCATAACAAGAGACATACATGAATATTGTTCATGATCACTATCATAACATATTTATAACAAAAAGGGGTTTAACATGCCTCTAAACAAAACACCATGAGAATAACATTTACAACCTCATGGTATTCAAAAATTCATCATTCTAACTTCAATACACACACCTTAAATAAAGCCTAAAGACCATCATGATGCAAAGGACCAAGACCACAATGCAAGAACCTAAGCCACCAACTATCATCAAAACATAACCAAAGCATGTCATACTTTCAAGTCTTCCTTCACTTGTATATATATGCTCCAAGGATTGAGAAACTCTAATCAATCGATTCTGAGTTTTGGGAAGAATAACAAACAAGAGGTGGTAAGTACATAGAAGTACTTAGCGAGGTAATAAACAATTTCCAATTTCAAAGTTTAGTTATGAGTTGATTAAATACCAAATTCATATACATTAATCATTCAATTCGTAATAAGCATAGATTCAACAATCCATTCAATCACTACCACAAGTTATTAGACATGCTCAATTCGAATGAAACAATTGATATAACTTTAATTCAATTTATAACAATCCTCACCAAATTTCAATTCGATCCATACCATAACCATATAAATCATTCCAATACATAACCTTTATCTTCTTAGCCAATTCAATTGATAACAACTGAAATTAAAGCAATTTTAGAGGCATACTCGTTATTCAAACTTTCCCCTAGAGCCGTTCTCATATTCTAGCCATCGAAAGTGACTGTCTCCAAGTGGTGAAATGGATCAAAAATCCACAAGGCTGCCCCGTAAACTTCAAAGATCTGATCCTCACAACTATCAAATGCTGTGAAAACCTCAATTGGTCGATTGATTATGAACCAAGGGAATGTAACTCCTTTGCAGATCTCCTTGCTAAGAAAGGCATTTCCCGTCGGTTTCAGCTAAGCCAGGTCTTTTTGAAAAATCAAGAGGTGTTTACAGCCAGCGGTAATGGTAACTAAGGTAGTGTGACTTTGATCCCAGCAAAGTTTGATGAGCAAAGACCACCCCAAGATTGATCGTAGTATACCTTACGTGGTTTGTACAATCCTGGGCTACCCATTCAGTGGGCACCTGGCATGATCTTTAGTGTATATGCATGTTTCGATTCTTCATAGATTGGTGATGTATTCTCAAGCTAAGCTAGATCATTCTGTGTGTAGTTGGCCTTGGCCTTGGTTGAGTTGTAAAAAAATAGATGAATTGCACTCTTTTTCCTCCAATTAGGTTAGGGAGATTTTTTAACGAGGCAATTCATCTATGTGACGTTCCAATTGAGATAAATAAAAGCCCCAATCCTTTAAAAAAACAAGCATCTTATGTTTAATTTGGCCGTGGTACCTAGTTAGTCCAAAGGTAATCAAGTCGTATAATTCATGTTGATACTTTAAGTATCTTAATCAAGAAGGTGTCTTTTACACCCAAACAAGTCGATGCCCTTAATCAAGAATGTTTCACCATCAAGACAGTACACTTGGTACTTAACAAGTCGAGCTCTAGACTCTAGGCATGCCATACTACCTAGGAACAACTAGAACCAAGGTCTTTGTATTACATACTTTAATTTTGTTCCTTTAATCAATTGAAAAATAGACAATACAAGCAATAACACTTAGCCATTAGGTAGTCATGCTTAAACTGGTTTCGATTAATCAAGAGCATAATCTCAATTAATTCAATTCATTTCCAAACCATAATATACCATATTAACTCACAATCCAGAAGGCAACACGTCCTTTCAACAACTCAAAACAACATTTTAAGCTCAATTGAATACATACACATACATCCTCATCCAAGTCGATAAATTGCTTCTTTCACCAACTCTCAATTAGATTTTTTTTCTGTTATACACATACATATGTTTATTCAATTTGAAGTTCTAATTTCCAACATTTATGCATCAAGTCCATAATTTTCTTAATGTAAGATCAACAAGCACCAAGGCATACAAAACAACCCAGAATTCACAAGAAAAGCACCATTCAAATCATTCACAAGTTTCAATCAAAGTATTCAATTATTAATTAAGTTATTCTTCCCTAGTTACCGAATGAATATGTTAATCCAATTTCATATTTAAGACAAGAACAAAATGATAATTTGGTTAGAGCCTAAGTTCCAACCCTAGGGAAGATTACACTCACAATACTCATAGCTATTCTTGAATTTGGATGCCTTTGAGTGAGTCCTTCTTGCCTATTGAGGTGCCTTCTTCGAAACCTTCTCTCCTTTGCTCTAATCAAATGCATACCATACAATAAACATTGGTTAACATCCATTTAATAGAGTGATCTTAAATTATAAACATCGATTGGTAAATGTCTAGACCATACACTGACTCGGACATATTGCACCCCTTATATTGATCGGCTTATATCTTTTTATCTGTAAGTCAGAATTACGATTATTATATACCATTAGAAAGCTTACATAACTGAATTTATAGCCATACAAAGTTTGTATGCTAATTATTTCCCAATTAAAACAGTTTATTCATTAAAGTTGAGCCAAAACAGTGCTTTAAAAACTGTTCTTGAATTTTAAAGACATATTCGAGTGGTTTGTTCAATTTAAATTCCATACCAATTCAGCCAATTTCTTTACATGACACAACAATCCTTATCTTAATTGTATTCCTATACTGAAATCAGCTTTAATTAGTTCACCTTGGTCCCCCAATTAACTTTTTTTTTCAAAATAGTCCTTAATAGCATGTTTTTCCACCAAAAACACTTAATTAGCTTAATTCCATTACTAATTTATTCTCTAAATTCTTCTAGTATTTATCTTTATTAATATTTCAATCATTATCAAGAATTTCCAGCTTCCAATTTACTCAATTAACTTTAAATTTTTTAATTTGACTATATGCTAGTCCCTAAACTTTCCATTTTTTTCTATCTGTGCTCTTAGCTTCGATCTAGCATCGAATTCATTATTTTCATCATCCTTTTCCTCAAATTAGCACTTCTACTTTTAGAACACATATCCCCGAATGATTTCTTCCTACAAAAAATTATCTAATTTCGAGTGTAAGCCTTCTAATTTTCGAGATTTTCATATAACTATTATACTAGAGAGAAACTTAATTATTTTCCTATGGTTCGGCTAAACCTAATTACTAACCATTTCAAAAAGATTATTTTCTACCATTACACAACCCTTAAATCATTCTAACCGAGTTTTCCAGCCCTAAATCTCAAACCAATTATCATGCAAAATCAACAAATTTAATGATCAAAAGTTAACATTGAACATAGCTTGAAGTAAGGAGCTTACCAAGCTTTCTCTCTAAAATTTTCCAAGCCAATCTACACTTTATGCAAGGAAAAGATGAACATTCTCCATGGATTTTAGCCAAGCTTCATCTCTCCTCTCTCTCGGTTACTTAGCCAGTTAGGAGAAGAGTTGGTGGTGATGACAAGGTGTCACTCACAAAGTTTGGTTTGCCTAATCTATCCTCCTAAATTGGTTCTTGGAGTTTAAGATAGTGGAGGATCAATTTAGGAAGTCTCGGATTTGAGACATGAAAATTCCTAAGGTTTGATTTTGTTCAATTTGCTCCTAGACTTATCTCATTCGATAATTTGTATTTTTATTCAATTTAGTCCCTAATGATCGAATTAAAAGATATTTAACAATTAATTTGGTTTGATTATTAGCTAATGAATCTCATAATTATTTAGGTACATTTAAGGGTGTTACACAACCCTCCAATTGGCCCTATCAACTTCCGGCTCCCAATTCACGACCTTAGCAAACCACTTATCCAGCACCCTATTGTTAAGGATATTATGTCGAGTATCTAGGCTAGAAAACATCAATAGAACTCTTGACCCAACAATATGCATGATAGAAAAACCAACAATCTCTGCCTTTTTGAATTCCCGTGCCAGAGCCGCAATCCCCATCGACACCCTACACCACGCAACCGCACAAAGTTGTAAAATCCCAATTTTCCTGTCATCCCCCACACCTTGAATAACACGAGAATTGTCCTCACAATTGGATAACCCACCCTAAATATCGGTTCGACACCACTTGTATTCGCCATCCTCGTTTTTCTCCGCCAATAAGAATCTCGTGTCGCATTTCTAGCAAAAGCCACACGTAATCGAGATCCATAGATCCAACTTCCATTCAACCTCTCTATCACTTGCCTTGCGGCAACCTCTGATGCCATTCGCACAAAACCGAATCTGAATTCATTTCTTACCCTTTTAGATGGCACAAAAACATCCAAGACCTAACCATGTCGATCAAACACTTGCCATACTCCTTGCCAATGTATTTGCTCCGATAAATTTTCCACGTACAAGGTCCAACATTGGCGGCGGCGACTGCTCTGACTCTCCATTTGTGGCATGTCTTAGCTTAATTTCCTAGTCTATTTGAAACCGATCCCCCCAAATTGCACTCTAAATCTTGTTATTAGTAAAGAAAAAAATCACCTATCTTGCTCAAAATTAATCTTCTAGTCGCAAATCAACTTCGAGATTTATATAAATAAGCATACTTAGAGCAACAATTCAACAGATTATCGAGTAAAGATACATTTTACTTTGATTCGACAAAGCAGATATTGATAGTCAAAATTGCATCTTGGAAAACTAGAAAAAGTAAACTCACCAAAATCCCAAGGACTTCAATCATGAAAGTCTCGAATGAAATCAAAACAAAAAACCAGTATGGTGGGGAAGTGAATCGCCACTTGACCTACAAGTGATTCGACAAAGTGCACTTTTTAATTATTTCATTGTTTTGTTTCTGAAGAAAGTATAGCCAATGAGAAATTATATAATAGTCTCGTATATCACGTCATTTATAGTCTTAACTAATAAAAATTATCAATTTTATTAAAAAATTATATTATCTTTTTACCGAGTGAATCTTCACTCATATTTACTGTAAATTAAATTTAAAAATAGTTTTTCCCATGTGAAGATTCATACGGTAAAAAGATGACATGAAAAAAATTAATGAAATTGATAGTTTTTTATTGAGACCATGAATGACGTGACAAGACGGACGTTAGATATAATTTCTCTATAGCCTATACAATGGCGGATCCAGAAATTTTTTAAGGTGAACACATATATATTAATAACTCACTTTTTTTAAAGATATAAATACTAATAATACTCTAATTATAATATAAAGTCTTACAAAAAAATTTATAACTAAAAATGAATGTTAACTTCGAATTTCTAAACAAGTATGGAGTTAATAGGTGGTGTATCCATGAACTTTGTTGGGCACTGTTTAATTTTCATGTGGTAGGTCTGTTGATTTATGACTTATGTTAATATTCGGGTGTTTATGCATGTTGGTATTCACACCATTACGTTGAATTTAATATAATCATATATATTAGGATATTTAAGATAATTATACATAATTATCGTATTGAATTTAGTTGATAATTACAATTACAATGTTGAATTTAGTTGATAATTACAATTACCATGTTGAATTTAGTTGATAATTACAATTACCATGTTAAATTTAATATATAATTACAATTACTATGTCAAACTTGATAATTATCATGTTCAATTTTAATTAATAATTACAATTATTATATTAAATTTAATTAATAATTAAAATTACCGTATTAAATTTAATTAACAACTAAAGTCCAAATCTGTAATCAATTAATTACCTAACTTCAAATATTATAAAAGAGCAGAATTTTAATTGTTTTAATGTAAATTTGGATCAAATCGGGAGAATCAATAATTTACCAGGCTCAATTGCTAAAAAATCGTGAGATGAGGACTTAATTGAAAATGTTCAAAAGGCAGCATGGCTACGCGAATAATTTACCCTAAAATAAAAAGAAGAAGAAGAAAGTGCGGATCTAAGAGAGACTACGGGTCGGGTCGAATGATTATTCGGGGTAAGTATTTAACTAAAGTTGTAACCTAAATTTCCTTGTAGACCATTTTATTTTAGAGTAAACTATTTAAATGACCACTTAATTATAGGGTAGTGTCGATATGACCATCATACTTTAGATTGTGTCAATATGACCACATAACTATTTAAATAGTATTACCACGTGCCGTTAAAATTTTAACAAAAATGTGACGTGACAGTCAATAAAAATTAGGGAAAACTACACCGGTGGTCCCCTAACTATTACCGTCTTCCTATTTTGGTCCCAAAACTATTTTTTTTCGCAAAATCGTTCCTTCTGTTACATAGTTCTCCTGTTTTAGTCCCCCGTCGTTAAAAACTAACGGAATTGCTGACGTGGAATTATTTTTTTTATTATTTTCTCTCTCCTATATATATTATTTAAATTTTTTATTTAGACTAATGTGGTGGTGACACGTGTCACCACCATAACAAAGAAAATAAATTAAATATGAAGGGGAGGAACAGGGATTCGAACCCACATCCCTCACATCCCCAACCAATGTGTCAACCATTGGGCTAAACCCCAATTATTGTTATGTTTTAGTACAAATTAGATTTAAAATAATCAAATGGGGACGCGGATGACATCTTCTTCCACCATATTCGCACTGCAGTTAAATTCCCTGCTTTCTTCTCCCTCTGTAGCATCAAAAAGTTCATCAACAATTTGGCAAGGCAGAAATAGAAGCTTCAGACATATTACACGATGATCCAAAGTTGAAGTTGGCCTAACAGAGATAGAAGCTTCATGTTCTGAACAGAAACAAATTGTCGATGAACTTTCCAAAAGTTATGAGGATTTCATCCAAAAGCATAAAAAGCAAAGAGATGGAAAGTGATAGTGCAGGAGAATGTTAATCCTGTAGCTTTCTCCATCATTTTATAATAAAAGTTTGGATCTCAACATTCTGTAGAGAAAGAATAAAAGCCAAATGTTTTCCACCATTTCCATGGAGCTCAAATCTGGGTTAGTTCTAATAAATAAAACAATGAGAAATCCAGGTGGTCATAACCACCTGATCATCCACAAATTTAAACAAAAAGAATTAGGGGTTGGAAAACAGCACAAAGCCCAATGCTCTTTGTTCTTATGGTTAAATGCTCTAATGCACTTCCAAAATGTTTAATGCAGAAGAGACATGCAAAAGAATATAAGAGTTCACTTACCGAGATAAACTGCAGAGTCAAGGGATGGAAACCGGAATGTGAATGAAACATAAGCATTAGTAAACCCGAAATCAAAACAATATTAAGAAATGGAGGGAGGGAAATGAATACAGATTGCTGCAGGCTGCAGCCCTCACCTTGCCTCCCTTTCCTTGTTTGCCCCTCTTTTCTACAGCTGTTGTCCCACAAATGAGCCTCATATCTTCCGGTCCATCTGTGCCTATTGAATTTAATTTCAAATCAACATTCTGTTGATGAACTTTTTGATGCTACAGAGGGAGAAGAAAGTAGGGAATTTAAGTGCAGTTCGAATATGGTGGAAGAAGATGTCATCTGCATCCCCATTTTATTATTTTAAATGTAATTTGTACTAAAACATAACAATTATTAGAGTTTAGCCCAATGGTTTACCCATTGGCTGGGGACGTGAGAGATGCAGGTTCAAATCCCAGCTCCTCCCTTTGCATTTAATTTATTTTCTGTGTTATGGTGGTGACACGTGTCACCACCACATTAGTCTGAATAAAAAATTTAAATAATATATATATAGGAGAGAGAAAATAATAAAAAAATATTTAAAAAATAAAAAAAATTCCACATCAGCAATTCCGTTAGTTTTTAACGACGGGGGACTAAAACAGGAGAACTATGTAACAGAAGGGACGATTTTGCGAAAAAAAAATAGTTTTGGGACCAAAATAGGAAGACGGTAATAGTTAGGAGACCACCGGTGTAGTTTTCCCTAAAAATTAATATAATCACACATTTAGTCTTTATTACTTACCCATCATATTAAATTGATCCTAATTTTAATTGCATTCACTAAATAGCAAGATTGCGGGTCTGGACTAATTTTTTTCAAAATAATTAAAGGCTAAATGGATATTTCTTCCGCAGAATTAGTCCTTAATATTTCATTTACTTTTCGATTTAACCTTTAATTATTTTACAATTTTTATATCATCAGTGTTTAAGACATTTTGGGTTTCATCGTCTCCGCTCTTTTTCCCTTCCCTTTCCTCCATTAATGCATCTTCAGTTGATAAAATTATCAGCTTTCTACAATCGAACATGAAACAAGAAACAAAAATTCACATCAAAGAAAAAAGCTTAAAACATAGTTAATTTTGGTGATATCTAAATCAGATCAATTTGAATAATAAAACTCATAAAATCATTCTTTCCATTCTATCTTTCCCAACAACTGGTTTCTCTTTTCTTCTGTTATTTAAAATCAAATCAAACCAACCCCCTTGTATCGATTAAAATTCCATTTTAATATTTTTTTGGTTCAAGACCCTTCGGATTGTTTAATACTCCTTTTGTCCTACTAAATTTGTTTCTTTTGTGTTCTAAAATAGTCCCACTTAAAATGTCATATTAAAAAAATCAACAACTTTTTCAAGACACGATTCCTTTTATATCATTTCTTTAGTTTTTCAACAAAATAAAATTTCTTTTTAAGAATAAAATTATCATTTTAATTATTTACATCATATTTCTTACACAAATTATTTTTTCTAATTCTACATGAAAAATTAACAATGGACAAAAATTATGAGACAAAGAGAGTCTTTTATCTTTTCTTTCATTTTTGTGTTCATATTATAGAAAACTTAGGGAGTCAAACATGTTAGATTTCTGAGTTTATTTGTTTACTGGTTTTGAAGAAGTACGAGGTGAAGATGACGACGAAAGGGTGGGATTTGGTAAGGGAAGGTGCGGAGAAGCCAGAGAAATTAACAGTGGAAATTTGATGGAAAGATCCAATGGCTTCCATCGGATTTTTGAGGCGAACGATGAAGAGGAATGGTGGAATTTGGTAAGGGAAGATTGCGGTCGCGGTTGCGGCCGTTGCGGTCATTACGGCCTAATTTTTTTTAAAATATAATTATAAATTTAAATACGATTGTAATTTACAGTGTTACGAAGACCTTTAAAACTGTTACTATGCAGTCATTGTTAAAAAGTAACTATAATTAATTGTTAATTATCTATTATCAGTTTGTTAATAATTTTGTATTAGTTGGGCCAGCTGTTATTAGGCCGTTTAGGTTGTTGAATTGTTTGTTAAAGGATTGTTGAGGTTAATGGGCTATATAAGCCTAGTGGTTGTAATACTTAATACACCGATCATTAATTCATCTTTTAGTAAAATTACAATTCATTTTATTTTTCAATCTCGCGTCTCTCTTCTTCATCTTCTTTCCACCGTTACACCACCATCTACCGTCTGTCGACTATGGCCCCTTTCTCACATGGTATCATTCGCCGTCGATCTTGAGGCTGTTGTGATTCCGCTGCAGATCTAGTTCAGATTCTGGTGTTGTTCGTTTTTCGATCTGACGCTGGTTTCTCGTTTCTCATTCTCTGATTGTGCTTGTCTTCTCCGATTTTGCTCCGGCGGTCTTGTTCTCCAGTTTCTGGTTTTTGTTTTCAAATGTGTTTTGTTGTGGTGATTTAGGTGCGTCGGTTCTTACTTCGATCTCATTTTGGCTTCTGGTCTTCTTGACATTCGTCATTTCGCTATGGTGACTCTTATTGTCGACGACGTTTCTGGTACGGCTCGAGGAGGCGATGAAGCGTCCAGCCAGATGTTTTATTTTCTTTCGCGGCTTTCATTTGTTTCATGCTTTGTTTCTCATCCGTCGAGTGTTGTTTGTTGTTTCATTATCACCGCCGCCGACGATTGTTTTGGATCTCATATATGACTCTGGTTTTATCCACATCGACAACAACTTTTAAATTTCATATTTGTCATCACTCAGTGTGGCTGGTGAGATCTTTCTATTTGAATGCTCAATTTTGGATCAACCTATGTCGTTGTGTTCTTCATTCCCTTCTTTTGAATGCTCGACTCTTCTACCAATCTGCTTATAATCCGGTTTGACTGGAAATTGGGAAATGAGTGTTGCTGTAGCATTGTGGTTGAATTCCTGTGTGGATCAATTATTGCTGGTATATTCGATTGAGTTTTTTTTTTGGTTGAAAATAATGAGATGGTTAGCATGTTTCATGTTCGACAAAATGTCACTGTGAATGATGAATTCTTCTTTCGATTGATTGTCCCTTGCCTTAGATGCTTCACACCAATTGAGCTACTGGCAGTGTATTTTATCTCAAAAGAGGTGATGTTTGGTTCGACACTTGATTTTACATTTGGTTCCTAAAATATTTGGGTCATGGGTCTTGCTTCCTCTCTTTTACAATATCCAATTTTTTGTTTTTGAACCATGTGCTATTAACGTTCATACTCTTGTTACTAGACGCTGGTTTATAGTATATCTAGTTATCACTCTTGGTTATTATTCAAGAGTTGAGCTGTTGAATGATGGAGGTTTGATTGCTGCATATGAACTTGAGTAATGTGAAAATTGATTTTTCTTAAAACTTTGCAAGTTGGTTATTGTTGAAATTGTTGTATTGACTACTGCTGGAAACAGTTTATATTTTGTGATACATTGAGTGATAATGAAGGCTGGTTAAAGTTGGTAATAGAGTTGTGATGTTCAGTCCTACAACAGTTCAAAGGTTGTTGTATGGATGAAGAAGATGAAGAATGAAAAATTGTATGCTGGACCATCAAGAAGGAAGGAAATGAAGAAAGGTGAAGAAAGCTTCTTTCTACCAGTACACTGAAAAAAAAACAGATGTACATTGTTAAGCAGATGTTCAAGTAAAGATCGATTTGATGACAACTGATTTTCTTCTTTGGGTACTAGCTCACCTAATTTTTTTTGTTTGTTTTGGTCAAGCAAAGATAAATATGTTGTGCATGGTGAAGAAGAAAGAAAAATAAGAAAGGATGAAGAATGTTGAAGAAAGACCAACTCTCCAACTCTCTGAACCAGCTCACCGAATCAACTCATGGACTCTCCTCGCAGAAGGAGATTGAAGAAATTTAGAAAGAGAAAAAAAGTATGGTGAATGTTAAAAAGTAACTATAATTAGTTGTTAATTACCTATTATCAGTTTGTTAATAATTTTGTATTAGTTGGACCAGCTGTTATTAGGCCGTTTAGGTTGTTGAATTGTTTGTTAAAGGATTGTTAAGGTTAATGGGCTATATAAGCCTAGTGGTTGTAATACTTAATACACCGATCATTAATTCATCTTTTAGTAAAATTACAATTCATTTTATTTTTTTATTCTCGCGTCTTTCTTCTTTATCTTCTCTCCACCGTTACACCACCATCTACCGTCTGTCGATTATGGCCCCTTTCTCACAATCATTACACTGCGTTGCTGTCGTAATTTAATACTATAAGAATTTTACGAAAAAATGTCCACGACGTTGACGAAATCATCTATACAATTCTTTGAGGTGACTAGTGGACGGTTGGAAAAGAAGAAGAAAAGCAAATATTTTGAGAATCTTCCTCAGAGGCAAAGAATTAGAAAGAAAAAAAAATCACATTTTGATTCTATACTGACAGTGCTCTGGGCTTGAAGATTTCACCTTCGATTTGAACTCAAAATAAGAACAACCGTTTTCCCAAAGTAAAATCTGGGTTTTGTTGAAGATAATCTTAGTTCAAGGAAATGGTAACTAAGAGAAGAGAGCAGGAGATAAACTTTTTTTTATGACAACAGGAGATAAACTTTTTTTTATGACAACAGGAGATAAATTGTACTTCGAGAAAAGATCCATAATCATTCTACGGGTGGAGGGGTTTGGGTTTACTCAATTATAAATAGTATTGAATTTAGAGTGCAAAGTGTTATTGAGTTTTTTTTTTTTTTTTAAGTTTCGGTTGGAAAATGGGAATAGCTATTGGGTCTGGTTGCATAGTAAATTTAGGCCTCAACCAAATAGATTTTACCCGGACCTGGTAAATAAATTTTTGAGCTGAACAAAAATAGTGGGCACAATTTTTTTAAGGTGGGTAAAAATTAATTTCTGGATGGGCACTATTATATAAATAAACATCTTACAAACTAATTTTAAATTTCAGGGTGGGCCAACCCTCACTCACTAATAGATCCACCATTGAGACTATAGGAATAGAAATTGTTTGCTAAACTTTACAAAATAAATGATTGAGGTTATTTCTTTACCTAAGTATATATTTATGTTTTTTCATAAAAAAACTCACTCGCTCATTTTTTACCCATCCAACGAATTTTTTTTTTTTATAAAATCCAGAAGTTTTATATTATATCAATCGATATTTGCTTATGTTTACGTCTATTCGAGTTAACATTGTGTGAGTTGAAGACCGTCAATTTTTTTTGGTATAATAATATTTCCAGTCTCCAAAATTTATGCATTCTATTATTTTTGTTATAATTCTAAAAAATTTAATAAAAATAATCATTAATATTTAAAAATTTAATCAATTTGATTTTTTTACGATGCTATCAAAGCAAGCGAGCGCATCAGATCAAATCAGTAGCTTGATAAATGCATTCTTCTATAAAACAACGACTAGTTATTGTAAAATTGTTATTATACCAGAAAAATAACATAAAAATATTATAATATTTTTGTAAAAAGATTAAAGTGATGATTTTTAAAATAGTAGAAGATAAATTTATTGAATTGTTTCGAATTAAGATCAAATTAATAGATTATATAGGTTTTGGAGAATACAACATATGTATATGTATTTCATCTAGTATAATAGAGTTGAGATGTATCATTCAACTTAATAAAGCTCAACGTCTAAGTTTTTTTCATACTTTGATTTATCAAACAAGACTTCCGATTTTGTATTAATAATTTTAAACTCGTTTGTTTATGTTCGTACTTTTGCTTCAAAATATTGTGAAATTATGATGGTTTTATGTAAAAAGAAGTGGTTCAATTTTTGCGGGTCGTCTCAGTGGTCTAATGTGACACACTCGGATCTATCGAATTTTTGTATTCGAGTTTGAGGTGTTACATTTGATTCATATGCATATATCATAGACTCGACTCAGCCTACTAGTGGCGTCATGAGATCATAAACCGAAATTGTTCTCTTTGGACACCTACAAATAGATGATCCATTACCCTTAAGCGTGTCCTCAATGTGCAGCATATTGTTTGTGCATATGTAATGTTGTGTTCATCTTAGGTGGAGTAAATGCTTTAAGATTTAACTTAAGAGCTCAGATTGATCTCACGTTAACACACCATTGGCTTCCGATGCCTCTTTAGTCGGTCGCCTCCAATCGATATTATTTGAGAGCTCCGTGCTGTAACACTTGCCGTTCTCTTGCTACACTGTGCTGGTTTCTTTGTAGGGTAAGTTTCTCCTTGTTTTCATTATATTCAACCTGAACTTTTTCAATGAAACTAAGAAATGGCTCGATTCAACCTTGTATTTTGGAATTACTACTAACTGTGGTTACATATGAATGAAATGCAACTCACTCAAGAACTAACGCAAGATTTTATGTAAGAGGTGTGAAGTGTGAACTATTAGAAATCTATATTAGAAATGTAAGGAGTGCAAAATTATAAAATTTTGGGGGTGCGAAATTAGATTGTTAATAATAAATACAAAGGAAATATATAAACTATAATAAAATTTAAAATTCTTAGGGAGTATGACTGCTCCCAACACCCTTTGGTCCATCTCTGTACACACTCATGTTGACATGCACAACTCTTCATTAAGGGTGGTATTGGCAACATCTTATTTCACCTTTCCAATCGTAGCGTTACGATGACGGTATTAGCAATGATTATGAACATAATGAAAATTTGATGATGATAAGAGTGGGGTTGAATAATTTATTTTGTGAAAAAGGTCTGAGTTAAGGAGTGTATCTATTAAGAAAGTATAATCTTATGATGCGAGTATTTTACATTGAAGGGCAAGCCCAAAGAACGTGATTTGCTTCCTTTAGAAAGATATAGTAAAAAAATAGAGAGTATATTAAGTGTTCTGAAATTCAATTTCAACAAGCCGTCTTAGCTTAGCCGGTAGAGCGCGTGGCTTTTAACCACGTGGTCGTGGGTTCGATTCCCACAGAAGGCGTTTTATTTTTTAGGCTTTTTAATTTCGAAATCAACATTGAGTTCATAACTTCCGACGTCGTTTTAGATAGATATTTCACTTGTATCTGCTCAATTTTTGGCTTTTTAATTTCGAAATCAACATTGAGTTCATAACTTCCGACGTCGTTTTAGATAGATATTTCACATGTATCTGCTCAATCGTGGAAAGGCACAAATCTAAGGGATCATTCAAATGTTTTTTTTAGGGATGTTCGAAATCGGGTTTGAATAACAGTTAGAAAATTATTGTGTAATTCTTTTTATTTTAAATTGTAATTATAAAACCAATTAATTAATTGACCGATTAACTGAAAGATTCTTTTTCGGTCGGATATTGGTCTTGTTTGGTAAAGAGAGGTTTGGGCAAAAATTAGAGGTTTGACCAGTCAAATCTGCTAATATTGTTATTTGGTGAACAACAGATTGAAAGAGCGGATTGGGTAAAACCGTTAATTTTGAAAAAGCTCATAATATGAGTTTTTTTAGATTAGAGGTTTGATATTAGAGTTGTAAAGACTCTCTTACCCTTACCAGTTACTAAAATTCTCAAAATAACCTAAATTAAATAATTTATAAGCTAATCCTATTTACTTTTTTTCTTTTTATCATTACATATTTATATGTGTATTTAAATTAATTAATTAATTAAATTATATTAAAATAAATATATAAATAATAAATTAATATATAAATCATTCGAATATGTTTAGAAAAGTTATATTAAAAATAATTTTATAGATCTAATTAATATTAATTAGATACAAAATATTGATAACTAATAAATTATTCAAACAAGTATTAAATATAATCATGTTCTTATATGTTATTTTGTTTGTTTAAATAATCTAACAGCTATCAACTATCAATTAATTTTACCAAACACTTTTATACAATCACCTATTACAATCCGCTAGTCAAATCAGCTAATGTAATCCGCTATCAGCTATCCGCTAATTGCCAAACATGACCATTATTTTTTCACTTTCCTTATTAAAAATATCAAATTTAATAACATAATGAAAAATAAGTTAGGGTTTGAAGTTTGAAATCTTTGAAGAGAAAAAATATAAATGTATTGGAATTGAAAAGTGGAAATAATTGATAATTGCATCTGAATTTTTACTTTCTAAAGTAATATAAATTTACTAATATTTAAGAGGAAAATATATTAAAATTTACCACTATTTTTCGCTTCACATGTAATAAAAATATGTAAATATTTGGGGAAGAAAATAAATTAACAATCACATTAAAATTTTGCATATATAATTATATAAATATGCAAATTTTATATACTATACATTATATAATCGATCGGTTCAATTTGTTTTTGTTCAAAACTATGAATAATATCCGAACTGAATTAATATTTTTCTAAAAAAACTACCAAAACAGATTTTTTTCGGTTTGGTTAACCGTATTTCATATCATTTTTTTGGATTCGAATTCGGTTTATCGAATTTTTTGCATATCCCTACTGTTAATTTTATCCCACTGAATCGAGTTAATCAAAAAAATAATATTTAATCAATCTGAAAATTGTAAAATATTTTTAGGGACGTTCAAACGGTTAATTCGACCACAAATCGAATCGAATTAACCTAAATATTTTTATTTAACGGTTAATCGAACTGAAATTTGTTTAAAAATTATTAACTGAACCTATCAAAATTCAGTCAATTTTCAAATTAATCAAAGTTTGTTTTGAGTTTTAGGGTTTGTGTTTTTCTTGAGTTAGAGTAGATTAATTTTGATATTTTCCCGTTTTGGGTTAATAAAATAGTTGGTTCTTGAAATCTTAATAGATCTAGAGTTAAAAAAATATTTGGATTTCTAGACATGTTAATGAATTTGAGTTTAATATATATAACATGTTTAAATATTTAATATTTTTAGATAATATAATTAATTTGGCTAATTAATCTATTTCAAAGCGAATAAATTGATAACTGAATTTTAAAAAATCTTTAAAAGTTAACCGATTGATTAATTGAAATAAAATTTGCTTAAATGGGTAATTTGTTTTAATTGAACAATGAACGGACTTATCTTTTTAGGTAAACCGAAAATTCTAAAAAATTGAGTGTAAAAAATGCTTTTTAAAATAGAAAATGTGAACTTCTCCCCCACTAATGCATTTTGTTTGAAAATTGGATTTTTAGAAGAAAAAAATGTTTGTTTAAAATTTATTGGAATTAGATTTAAACATTCAAGTGTATATTATTTTTATACGTAATTTATACCACATATAGGCCTTGTTTGGCAAAGAGCGGTTTGGGCAAAAATTATAGGTTTTAGCCATAATTAGAGGTTTGACCAGTCAAATCTATTAATGTTGTTGTTTGGTGAACAACGGATTGAAAGAGTGGATTAGGGTGAAATCGCTAATTTTGAAAAAGCTCATAATACGAGTTTTTTGAGATTAGAGGTTTGATATTAGAGTTGTAAAGACTCTTTTACCCTTAGCAATTACCAAAAATCTTCAAATAACCTAAATTAAATATTTTCTCACCCTATTTATAAGTTAATCCTATTTATTTTTTCTTTTTATTACCACATATTTATATGTGTATTTAAATTTATTAATTAATTAAATTATATTAAAATAATTATATAAATAATAAATTAATATATAAATCATTCGTATATGTTTAGAAAAGTTATATTAAAAATAATTTTTATAAATCTAATTAATATTAATTAGATACAAAATATTGATAACTAAT
Source organism: Hibiscus trionum (assembly GCA_030270665.1). NCBI lineage: Eukaryota > Viridiplantae > Streptophyta > Magnoliopsida > Malvales > Malvaceae > Hibiscus > Hibiscus trionum. The sequence continues at coordinate 15,623,617 of BSYR01000035.1, read as the reverse complement.
AAACTATTTAAACAAGTATTGAATATAATTATGTCCTTATATGTCATTTTTCTTGCTTAAATAATTTAACAGCTAACAACTATCAGCTATCAGTTAATTTTACCAAACACTTTTATACAATCAACTAATACAATCCGCTAGTTAAATCAGCTAATGTAATCAGTTATCAGCTATCAGCTAATGTAATCCGCTATCAGCTATCCGCTAATTGCCAAACAGGGCCATAATAAAATACAATTATAATATGTACTTATTAAAAATGTTAAATTTTTTATGTTTAAAATTTTAATTGATAAAATGTACAATTAATTTTTAGATTAATATTCTATACACAAGCGGTGGAAACTGAAAGTTTTCACAAGCGCCTTAGTTTTAGGCTATAGAGAGTTAGTTTAGGGTATAGGGTTTAGGGGTTTAGGTATATGAGGTTAAAATTTAGGGATAGTTGTTTTAATTTAAGGTTTAGGGTTATAATTTAGGGTTTATAGGTTAAAACCTAAATCCTCACCATATTACCCTAAAAACTAAACCCTAACCTATAAACCCTAAATTATAACCCTAAACCTTAAATTGAAACAACTATCCCTAAATTCTAAACCCTTACACCTAAACTCCTAAACCATATACCCTAAATTAACTACATATATCTTAAAATTAAGGCGCTTGTAGAAACTTTCAGTTTCCATCGCATGTTTATAGGATATTAATCCTTAATTTTTTTAATATAAAAATATTGATTAAATCAATTAACTTAATGTTAACGGATAACTCCCCAAAGGAGTTACATATGCACCTATTTAAGCCTAGGTTTAGTTTGATATTTAACATTTTCCAGTGTGTAAAGTTGAGAATTGAGGGAGCTGGAAATTGAACCTAGGCTTGGTGGATGAAAGGCATGATGCCTAACCATAGGCTAATTCAATTATTTAATGAGAATTTTATTTCTATTAGTTCTTGAACTTATAACTTAAGAAAAGTGAGGGTATCAATTGAAAGCTTTAATCCTCTTCTTTAGAGATTATTGACTACAATAGTATAAATTTTAACTTACAGTAGTATAAATTTTTTTTTAAAAAAGAATCTAGATATCATGCATATATATATATATATAAACTTATCAAATTGTTCCATTTTCTCAAATTTAGAAAAATAGTATTTTTGAGTCTTTCTCTTATCGTTTCAACAAGCATCTAGCAAATAAATTAATTAGGTACAAGAAGAGCAAAGGATTTTGTGGGTATTATTATGATGTACTAATCCTTTAAGTGCAGGTAGACAAGAAAAGCAAAGGATTTTGTGGGTATTATTATGATGTACTAATCCTTTAAGTGCAGATAGAACATAAGGTAGCATCAGTACTTGTTTAATGATAAAAAGTGTGTTGAGAAAATGACCCAATTACGAGTGTTATAAATATTTAAACAAAGCAGCATGAAAGTGACACAGACAATCTAAAGACAAGGTAAGAACAGAGACCATCTTTTAGGGCAAAAGCTGCAATAAGATCAATTCACTAAAGGTCCATACTATTTCAAAATAGAGATTATTACTTATGAGGCATTGCAAGATAAAAAACTTTGTTTCAAAAATAAAAGAGAGAAAAAAAGGAAAAGACGAGGTGAACATTAGAATGAACAAAGATGATAATTGAATTTAAGGTTGAATGGGACGATGCTACAAAAAAAAATTACAGAAGAATATACTTTATTTCGGTGAATAAAGTCTACAAGCTAAAACAATGAAAGTTAATGATTTTTTTTTTAATCATAAAAAAATGTTGGTTGTGAAGCTGAACAAAGAAATATCAAGAGTGGTTTTACAAGAAAGTAGTTGCCATCAGTACTTGAGTTTTTTTTTCAAAGTAAAGTGCATGGTGGAATATGGCAAGAGAAGGGTTTACGTGTTGAACTCATGAAAAAGACAAGTACAAGTTCCACCAGAATTGAAATTAGCTTTATTTGGAACAAAGGAAAATATCATTGTAAAGAAAGAAGGAAAAAGAAAGAAACGAGGTGAAAACTCGTAAGGGCACTTCAAAAAAAATAAGATGAAAACTTGAAAGGGCACCTTAAAAAAAATAAAATGAAAAATTAAAGTAAAAACTCAAAAGGGCTCTTTGAGAAAGCAATCTAAAGTAAAATCCTGAAAAGACGCTTTAGAGCAAAAACAAGCAAAGATTCTGAAGATTGAACCTAAGTGTGAGATGACCTACTTTGATAGCAAAAGAAGTTTCAACGAAAAATAAAGCGATGAAATCTTGAGCCTCCCTGAAGATGAAAGCTCACTCAAGCGGTCCTCAATTGACATCATTCATGCATCATATATAGCTAGACATCCATAAGTAGAAGCATGATAACTCTTACAGTCAAAGCATTATTGTTTGTTTCTGCAGCAATTTACAAATTAACAAGGAACGAGAAAAGATTTCTGTAACCCCCTCGTCCCGGACTGGCCGGATGACCGGTCCGAGTGGGCCACACGGGGAAAACCGAAGCGAAACCCAAAGGGTTCCCCCTCGGTTAGCAACCCTATTTTTTTCTTTCATTTTAATCTTGTCTAGAGGTTTGTTAAGTCTTAGGTGATCATGACAGCGGAAAACAATCAAAGGAAAACACATTCGAACCACGGCCATGCACAAACAGTCTATTTTAAGCTTACAGGGCAAGCCGTATCGATACACCAATCAAGGGTATCGATACGCCTTGACTTGGTCAACCCACACAGTCAACTCGAAGGAAACCGTATCGATACAGCCCTTGAGCGTATCGATACGCCCTCTTCAGTCAACATCTCATGGTCAACGAGATAAACTCGTATCGATACGCCCCAACACCGTATCGATACCCCCAAAACTCCCCAAATTCTCAAAATTCCAGTGACCAAAAACCGTATCGATACACCCTCGTGTATCGATACGCCCAGCCAAAACTGAGCTCTACAGGCAAGACCGTATCGATACGGCCCCTAGGCGTATCGATACGCCCTGCACTGCAACGCCAGAATTTTCAACTTAACGACTTCCAACCCGACTCTAAATGCATTGTTAGACACTCCTAAGCACGTACAAACATTTAAACCATCGTACATAAGCCATAGGTATCAATCAAACATGTGACAACTCATCCATACATAGCATTCATCCAAAGGCCATAACTTAGCATAGTAGGCATTCATAAAGGCTCAAAAGGCCTTAAAAGGCACAAGTCATCATAAGAAGTTTGCTCACACACACAAGGCAACCTAAACATCTAAAGCATGCCATCACACAACATCATTCATAATAGTATCACAGGCTTGACAAACCATAATCATACCAATCATCAACATTTAAATGAGTCATACAAAGCTCATACAAAAACCCTTGCCACATTGCTAGCTAATACAAAATTGATAACCGTACTTGAGCCACAAACTTGGAAAGCCCTTCTTGCCTTGCCTCGAGCTAACACCACGCTAATGATCTGCATTGTTGAACATTGAGAGCGTAAGCTATAAGCTTAGTGAGGGTGCTCTAAAACGAAAAACATCAACAATGCAGGGTTCAAGCATGTAAATCCTAGTCTCACATACATCAAACATTGGCATATAATCAAGTAGACCTAGCTAGTCTTTCAAGTGGCATAATATGACATCTCACCTCATACTAAGCATCAAACATCAATATCAACAATCATGTATCAACATCATATATCACATCATATGAACAAGTTAATTGGCCACTTTAAATTACCCCGATTGTGCGGATTTAAACCTCAACAACACTTTACCTCGGTGGGATTACACTCATCACCGGACCTTGCATGTGCGGGATTCCACTCATCGCCACATGCCCTACGGATGGGATTCCACTCATCATCCCGTAGAAATATATAAAAGCTTTCGGTGTAATATTACATCACCGTACTCCTCCTTGATGACTTAACGCCATCAAAGCCACGTACGTTTTGACTCAATTTGTGTGCACACTAATCCTAATGATCGATCATTTACAACCGGTAATTATTTAGTGCCAATTATCATTTACCACATCACATTTCCATCAACCATAACTCATGCTCATCACATATATACATATCATGACATACATGCACAACTTATCCACATTTCTCAAGAGCATAGATAGGCAATACACAAGTATTAAATGGAAATCAATAACTAAAATCAACAACTTGAATTAAATTGAAATGGCCTACCAAGCACATTTCACTCACACACTACACACACTCGAACCAGACTTTAAAACAAGTTTGAAACCACTCACCACCCTTCCTTAGCAATCGAGACAATCCTCCTACGATCCCGGATTCGGTCCCAAAGCTCCTTCAACGACTCCTCTTTCTTCTAGCCAAGAAAAACACATACGTTACTTCACAATTCAATGCTAAAACTCAACCATCAACTCACTTTTCAAACACAAGCCAATTTCCACAAATTCCCAATCCACATAATCACCCAAAATACCAATTTTCGTGCTCCTCTGAAACCTTGCTGAAATTTCCATTTCCAAACACCCAAATGACCCCCAAAAGGTCCCAAATCACCCTCCTATAATACCTAAACCATCAGCCCTTTGTTTTCATCCTAAAACCCACCAAAAATGGTGTTTTTGACACCTCAAAAATGGGTCTAAGAACCCACTTCGGATTTTCATTAAAATCCAACCAAATTAACATATAATGTGTATTTTAACATGAGTAAACAAAGCCCCAACACAATTTATCAAAACAAAATGAAAAACCCCTTAAAAACCCAAACTTTAAAACAAACCCTAATTTTCAAAACTCCATATCTTTAAAATCTAAGACCATGGGTTGATAGGGGATAAAGAGGAGAGTAAGAAAACATGTTTACCTTTCAAAAACACCTTGAATTGAAGGAGATATCAAATGGAATAGTAACTAGCTTTGAGAGGTTTTGGGGGTGGGGTTTTTGAGTGTTTTAACGTTGGATAGAGGGGAAAAGGGGAAGAAGATGACAACTTTGAAAGTTGTCTTCCTTTTTAAAAACTTTTGGGTAAAATTACAACATAGGTCCCTCCCTTTTATACTAAAGCTCAATTAGGTCCAATTCGAGGTTGAATTGTTTTTAATTTAATTTTATTGACTCGGACTATAAACCCGGTTAACTCCTAACCCCAAAACACGGGTGTTACAACTCTCTCCCACTTAAGGAATTTCGTCCCCGAAATTACCTGACTGGAAGAGATACGGAAACTGCTTTTCTATATCCTCTTTCCTCTCCCAAGTGGCCTCGTCCACACCTCTACGTTGCCACCGCACCTTCACTAACTCAATCGATCTACCCCTCAACACTTTACTGTCAGAAGCTAAGATCTCCACTGGCTCTTCTTCATAAGTCAAATCCGGATTCAATTCAATCTCTTATACAGGCATAACATGTGATGGATCGGACCTATACTTACGAAGCATCGAAACATAGAACACATCGTGTATCTTCTCTAGCTCGGATGGCAAACACAACTTATAAACAACCGGACCAACCCTCTTCACAATCTCATACGGTCCTATGTACCTCGAACTCAACTTCCCCTTTCGGCCAAATCTCATCACTTTCTTCCACGGAGATACCTTCAAGAATACTCTCTCACCCACTGAGAACTCAACTTCCTTCCTCTTCAAATCGGCATAGGACTTCTGCCTACCCGAAGCAGCCTTCAAACGGTCACAAATCAATTTTATCTTGTCGGTTGTCCCCTTGAGCAAATCCGGCATAGGTAACAATTTATGTCCCACTTCGGCCCAACAAACTGGAGTCCTACATTTCCAGCCATACAAGGCCTCATACGGGGCCATCTGAATGCTCGAATGAAAGCTGTTATTGTACACAAACTCTACTAGAGGCAAATGCTTCTCCCAAGTACCCTGAAAGTCAATGATACAACATCGCAACATATCCTCTAAGATCTGAATAACTCTCTCTGACTGACCATCTGACTGAGGATGATAAGAAGTGCTGAAGTTCAAACGGGTACCCAAAGCTGTATGCAGACACTCCCAAAATCTAGAAGTAAATCGTGGATCTCTATCTGACACAATGGACTTCGGCACACTATGCAGTCTAACAATCTCACCAATGTACAAATCGGCCAATCTATCTAATGTGTAAGTAGTGTTGACTGCCAAGAAGTGAGCACACTTCGTAAAACGATCCACTATCACCCAAACTGAGTTCTTCTTCGTAGGAGTCAAAGGCAAACCCGAGACAAAATCCATGGTGATGTTCTCCCACTTCCATTCCGGAATTCTCAACGGCTGTAACAAACCCGAGGGAACCTGATGTTCTGCCTTCACTCTCTGACACACTAAGCACTTACTCACAAAGTCGGCTACATCTCTCTTCAAGCCAACCCAAAAGTACTCATTCTTCAAATCACGGTACATCTTCGTACTTCCAGGATGCATAGCAAACGGACTACTGTGGGCTTCAGTCAAGATCGTACGTCTCAAGTCACTGTCCTCCGGCACAACTATTCTATCTTTGAAACACAAAACCCCATCAGTACTGAAACTGTAGTCTGAAGATCTACCATCGGCTATATCTTGCACGTGAGGTGCTAAAGATCTATCTAAGAGCTGTTTCTCTCAAATCAACTGACCTAGAGTAGGTCTAACCTGAAGCTCGGCTACCAAGCCACCATCTCCGGACAAACTCAATCTAGCAAACATAGCTCTCAAGTCCACGGCCATCTTCCTACTCAATGCATCAGCCACTACATTGGCCTTACCCGGATGGTACTCAATAGTAAGATCATAGTCCTTTAGCAACTCTAACCGCCTACGCTGTCTGAGATTCAAATATCGCTGAGTCATAATGTATTTCAAACTCTTGTGATCGGTGTACACTGTGCATTTCTCGCCGTACAAATAGTGCCTCCAAATCTTCAAAGCAAACACAACTGCAGCTAACTCTATGTCATGGGTCGGATAGTTGTGCTCATGGGTCTTCAACTGTCTTGAGGCATAAACCACTACTCTCTTGTCTTGCATAAGAACACATCCTAGCCCTACATAAGAAGCATCACTATAAACTACATAGTCCTTCCCGGACTCAGGCTGAATCAAGATTGGAGCTTGGGTCAAAGCTTCTTTCAATTTCTCAAAGGCTCTTTGTCTTGCATCTGTCCACTCAAACTGAACACTCTTTTAAAGTAATTGTGTCAAGGTGTGACAAGGTTTTTTCTAAAAACCGCTAAATGGGGCCTTATCACTATTTTCTTTTTGAAAAAGGGGTTTTATTTAAAAAGGGGGGAATCCGTATTTTGGAAAACTTGTAAAAATTTGGAGTCGCCACCGGCCACTAAGGTAGGCCGGACACCACAAAACCAGAGATTCATTTAAAAACGGGTTTGGGAGTTGGTTACGTGTGAGGAAGGATTAGCACCCCCATCACGCCCGGAATTCGGTACCAAATTGCTTGTTGTCTTTTGATCGATAGAAATTATTTAAAAACTGAAGTGGGTTTAATAAGAATGTTCTTAAATGAAAATATGACTTAAATAGCACGGGCTTTATCAAATAGTGGCATTTAGAATTAATTAGACATTTAATTAGAAAGGATGACGGTACACCGGACCATAGACTAAACCGACATCATATAAGACTGACTGTCGTGTTAGTTTAGGGTTCGGATCCCGTACGTCACCTTTATGCATGATGCACACAAATAAAGGATGATGCATGGTATTTTCATTTTTATGCTTCCGATTACCTAGAGACGGTGAAAATTAACCCAAATATTCGATCGACATCCATTAAGCTAGGACTGTCGTTTCTCGAATACCGGGGTTAATTAATACCTCTCTTTGGGTATATTTTTAAGTTAATTAATTATCGAGCAAAATAAAAGGGTCACATGAATGACATATTAGGATGCATGTCACGAAAAAGCATATTCGAATGACATAAAAAAGCTAGGCTATATGCACAATAAAAATGAGCATGCAACATATTAAAATTATAAGTGACATTATAAAAACCATAAATTATGCATACCTTAACAAGATTTTAAGAAAGGCAAACAATCACACATTTAATAAATAAACATACATGCCATACTTAACAATCATGAATAAAAATGCAAAGACATATATTTGATATAAAAAAGGCAAATGCATGAGCAACAAGAAAAAACATAATAAAATGCTAATAATAAAAATGCAAACTGGCAGGGATCAAAACCGTAAATAATCCATTTAAAAAGCTAATTAGAAGGCAAAATGGGATTAAATTAAAAAGACACGAAGAACCAAAGGGACCAAATCGGGAATTAACCCACCCGAAAATTAATTTCTACAAAACCGGGGACGAAATTGAAAATACTGAAAAACATTGGAGGACCACGGGCGTGGTTTCGAAATGCGGAAGTCCTCCGTGTGCAATTAGTGAGACGCGGAGGTGTTAAAGAGGGGATTAGACCAATTTTAAAACGTTAAAACGATATATAAGCCAACCTTAAACTCATTTCAGCCCCTTTTTAGTTTTTTAAAACCCTAACCAAAACCGAGAGCTCTCCCCCTCTGTTACTTCTTCGGCGCCGCATAGGGGTTCCGGTCGCCGTTGCCGGCGCCGGAACCCTAAAAAAACTTTCTTTTTTCTTGAAACCGAAAAACCTTTCTCTTCTCGAAATCAAAAGCAAAACAAAGAAATCTTTTCGATTGTTTTTTTGTTTTAAAACCTGAGAACCGAAATCCCCAAAACCATTTTTATTACCATTCCCACCGGTTCACCCGTGCATGGTCTCGGAAGAGACCACTGAGCTTGTTACCGGCGAGAAGGCAATCAGACCAGAGGGAGAGGAAGAGACGCGAATGGTAAACCCTTGTTTTTTCTTTTGTATTCTTTGGTATTGAAACGAAATAAAAAGGATATACCTCTGGTGAACTTCTTTATGTTTGTATTGATTCCGACCTTCGATTACAAAAGCTTTCCTAAAAATCTCTTTGATTACAATTTTTTTCCCTTCAAAAATCCCCCAGAAATCCCCCGTTTACCATTTTTTCCCTCTGAAAAATCCTCCCTATATTGCATTCTGCTCGGGTTTATATAGCCCTAATATTATCTATTTTCCCTTTTCTAAATTACATGTAATTGCTGGAAAATCTGCTGGTTGATTTGTACGATTTCGGTTGTTGATTGCCTCTGAAATTCTGCATTTTTTGTTTTTGAAATTCCTCTAACATTTGTTGTTTGCATGTGACCCGTGAGGAGAGAGGACCAGAGGGCTCGGCTGTTCTGAGGACGTGGAGGCGATGAGGGCTGAATCACGGCCATTGGTGGAATCTTGACGGCCAGAGGAAACTGGGGGGACTCGAACTCGCGCGCGTGGGAAGCTGAGAAGCCGCACGTGTGGGCGTGCGGGTTCTGGAACCTTCCTCAGTCGATCTCAACCGTTCGATGTGGATCCAGATCTGACGGTGGATCTAGTGCGGCGCTAGGGCTTCCTTGGGGGGGGCAGCTAGGGCTTCCTTCTCCTGGTGTGATCTAGACCGTCAGATCTAGATCAGATCTGACGGTAAAGAGGGGGTGGCGGCTCCAAAGATGAGAGACAACATTAGGGTTTCTGGTTTAGCAGATTAGGGTTTATTTTTTGGGCCTAAACGGGCCATGTAATATATTTATAAATATTTTTGGGCTTTTATTATATATAATGGATTTTAAGTAATTAAACATTGGGCTTTATTTATATATATATTAGTATTTTGTTTTTTTATTTTCAAAGTTAATAATAATAATTTTTTTTTTGCTCGGCAAACATGTATGATTTATTGAATAAGAGATCATACATAGCCAACATTCCCCAAGCCTCATTAAAAACCTCTCTAAACCTATAGAGGAAAAGAGTACTTGGGTAATGTGAAAAACAAGGCATCAACCCGAAACAAGAAACTCACCCTCAAGTACAATCAACCCACCCGTTGGAACCAACTCGGACGATCGACACCACTCTTTGCCAACGCATCCGCGAACTGATTGGCTTCTCGATAAACATGGTGAAAGCACACATCTCCAAGAGCAGCACACGCCTCATCGATACGTCGCAACCACACACCATATTTCCACGGTCTGGCATCATGGTGTAGCACCCACGCAATTGCCGTCGTCGAATCCGATTCCACCACTAAAGGAGGGAACACCCGCTCTGAACTTACCAACATTTCCAACGCGAAACATATGGCTTGCACCTCCGCCTCATTCGAGTCCACGATACCTATCGGCCCGGAAAATAAAGCCAACACTCGTCCCGCTGCATTCCTCAAAACACCACCGCAGCCGGCCTTGCCCGGCTTTCCCCTTGCAGCACCATCCACATTAAATTTCACCGTCCCCTCCATCGGTAATTCCCACCTCACACGGCAATATTAAATAATATTAATAACATAACACTAATAATACTGATATTATATAGTATATAATAATACGGTAATTATAGTACTAATAATGGGTTGTAATAATAGATAGTAATAATAATAACACATAATACTAGCAATAGCTATAAAAACGGTAATAAATATAATGGTAATAATAAAAATATAATAGATAGTAATAATAATAGGTAATAGTGATAATAAAGAAGATGACATACTATATTAGTAGTGTTTAAGGTCTTTTTACATAAATGATATAATAATAGATATAATACTAATAGTAATATTTTTTCTTTTTTCTTTCTTGGATTTTAATGACACATTTACATAGTTAATAACTAGACAATAGCCCATATAAGCCCACTATTATAAGACGAAAATAAAAAAAGATAGCCCGGACAAAATTAGTGATTACAGTTGCCCCTCTTTGCTTATACTTGTGGAACAAGAATAAAGCAAAGACCATAAGCACTAATTTTGTCCAACTTCCCTGTTTGGGGTGATTTGCTCCTCCGAAGCGGTAGAAACAAAGTGGGTAGCGTCGGCGTGTCCTCCCTGAATGGCAAAGGACAGAGTCGATTCATTCTTCCTAAGCGGTAAAGAATGAACTTCAAATAGCGTGCTTTCCCGGAGCGGCGAAAGCAAACTGGACAGGCTTTCTAGCTCTTCTGTCCAGGGATCCTCGAACTCTTTTGCTCTCAGATCAGGATGCGGCGAGTATGAAATTCTTCGCCTGAAACTACATTTTCTCTTCCGAAGCGGCAGTAACAAATTCGGTAGCATTGGTATGTCCTCCCTGAACGGAAAAGGACATAGTTGATTCATTCTCCCTGAGCGGCAAAGAATAATCTTCCAATAGCGTACTTTCCCGGAGCGGCGAAAGCAAACTGGACAACGTTGGCATGTCCTCCCTGAGCGGCAAAGGACATAGTTGATTCATTCTCCCTAAGCGGCAAAGAATAAACTTCCAATAGCGTACTTTCCCGGAGCGGCGAAAGCAAACTGGACAACGTTGGCATGTCCTCCCTGAGCGGCAAAGGACATAGCTGATTCATTTTCCCTAAGCGGCAAAGAATAAACTTCCAAAAGCGTACTTTCCCGGAGCGGCGAAAGTAAACTGGACAACGTTGGCATGTCCTCCCTGAGCGGCAAAGGACATAGCTGATTCATTCTCCCTAAGCGGCAAAGAATAATCTTGCAATAGCGTACTTTCCCGGAGCGGCGAAAGCAAACTGGACAACGTTGGCATGTCCTCCCTGAGCGGAAAAGGACATAGTTGATTCATTCTCCCTAAGCGAAAAAAATAAACTTCCAAAAGCAAACTAGACAACGTTGGCATGTCCTCCCTGAGCGGCAAAGGACATAGCTGATTCATTCTCCCTGAGCGGCAAAGAATAATCTTCCAATAGCGTACTTTCCCGGAGCGGCGAAAGCAAACTAGACAACGTTGGCATGTCCTCCCTGAGCGGCAAAGGACATAGCTGATTCATTCTCCCTAAGCGGCAAAGAATAAACCCTCAATAGCGTGCTTTCCCAGAGCGGCGAAAGCAAACTGGACAACGTTGGCATGTCCTTCCTGAGCGGCAAAGGACATAGCTGATTCATTCTCCCTAAGCGGCAAAGAATAAACCTTCAATAGCTTTAGACAACGCTGGCATGTCCTCCCTGAGCGGCAAAGGACATAGCTGATTCATTCTCCCTGAGCGGCAAAGAATAATCTTCCAATAGCATACTTTCCCGGAGCGGCGAAAGCAAACTGGACAACGTTGGCATGTCCTCCCTGAGCGGCAAAGGACATAGCTGATTCATTCTCCCTGAGCGGCAAAGAATAAACCCAAATAACTTGTTTCCCGTAGCGGCAAAAACAAACTGAGCAGGCCTTCTGGCTCTTCTGCCCGGAAATCCTTGTTGTGGGTCTCTTTTCTCTTCTTCTTCTTCTTCTTCTTCTTCTTCTTTCTCTTCTTCTTCTTTTTCATTTTCATTCTTTTTTCTTATTCTTTTTTTCCCTTTTCCATCATTTTTCTTCTTTCTTCTTTTTTTCTTTTTATCTTCTTTATCTTTTCTCTCTTTTTCTTTCTTCTCTTTTCTCTTTCTCTCTTATTATTCCCTCCTATTCTTTTTTCCTCTTTTCTCTCTTTTTCCCTTTTATTCTTTCTTTTCTTTCTTTTTTTCTCTTATTCTTTTCTCTCTCTTCTCTCTTTCTTCTTCTTTTATTTCTCTTTCTCTTTCTCCCTTTCCTTTTCCTTTTAATTTCTCTTTCCTCTCGTTCTTTTTCTTTTTCTTCTTTTTTCTTTTATTTCTCTTTTTCTCTTATTCTTTTCTTTCTCTTCTCTCTTTCTTCTTCTTTTTTTCTTTTCGATTTGATTTACTTTTTCTCTCTTCTCTTTTTTCTTTTCTTTTAAAAACCAGGAAACCTGAGTTTTTTTTAAGAAAAATTCCAAGGGGGATAAAATTGAGAAATTTAAATTTTGAGGAAAACGTCCTTTTGGAAAGGACCAAGAGGAATTTGAATTTTTGAGAAAAAATCCTTTAGGAAGGAATGAAATTTAAAAAAATGAGTTTTGAGAAAAACATCCTTTAGGAAGGATAGGATTGAGAAATCCGAGGTTTAAGGAAAACATCCTTTAGAAAGGATACGATTGAGAAATCGAGTTTTAAGAAAAACTATCCTTTAGGAAGGATACGATTGAGAAATCAGAGTTTTGAGAAAAAAAACATCCTTTAGAAAGGATACGATTGAGAAATCGAGTTTTAAGAAAAACTATCCTTTAGGAAGGATACGATTGAGAAATCGGAGTTTTGAGAAAAACATCCTTTAGAAAGGATACGATTGAGAAATCGAGTTTTAAGAAAAACTATCCTTTAGGAAGGATAGGATTGAGAAATCCGATTTTAAGAAAACATCCTTTAGAAAGGATAGGATTGAGAAATCCAGTTTTAAGAAAAACTCTCTTTAGAAAGGATACGATTGAGAAATCTGAGTTTTAAGGAAACCATCCTTTAGGAAGGATAGGATTGAGAAATTCAGTTTTAAGAAAAACATCCTTTAGAAAGAATAGAATTGAGAAATTTGAGTTTTAAGGAAAACATCCTTTAGAAAGGATAGAATTGAGAAATTCAGTTTTAAGAAAAACATCCTTTAGAAAGGATAGAATTGAGAAATTCAGATTTAAGAAAAACATCATTTAGGAAGGATAGGATTGAGAAATCCAGTTTTAAGAAAAACATCCTTTAGAAAGGATAGGATTGAGAAATCCGAGTTTTAAGGAAAACATCCTTTAGAAAGGATAGAATTGATAAATTCGAGTTTTAAGAAAAAAAACGTCCTTTAGGAAGGAATGCAATAGAGTTTTGAGAAAACACATCCTTTAGAAAGGATAAAAAGAAAAATCAGGGATTAAGAACCTTGATACCAGTCAAAGGATTCTTGAGATCTATTTCTCTTCTCGTAGAGCCGTAGATCCACCCCTTTATCAATCTTCAAATACCTGTTCAAAAATAAACAAGTGCTATGATGGTATGAGTTAGCATGCTCCTAACATAGGGATGTCTAACTATCAATGATGCATGAGCATATTTCGTGACACAAAGATGCGTATGGTCATGAGAGTGCAAAGATGCATGAATTTAGTTTGTCTTTATTCTTTAAGGTCGGTGGTCACCATCTTGAGACTACAACCACTCCTCAGACACATGTCTTGACAAAATTTCTTTCGTCTGTTGTTCATTCCCCGAGTTCAAAGAACCTTAGTAGTGATCATTAGCCCAGTACCTTCAAGCTGTATGCCATCTCCTATCTACTCTGATTCGAAATCCTATGTGCAAAAGCCCTTGTTGCCTCACGGACAAAGATGCCTCGATGGTCTTTCATCGCCATACATCACGTAGTGCCTCTCAATTTTGGGTCTCACTAACGACGATGCATTTATCTCTGAAGTAATACAAGGAAATTTCTTTGTTTAAAAATATGTCAATTCACTGATCGTCATCCTAATGAAGAGTGGATTTTCAAATTAACATACAGAACCTCGAAACCAAAAGTCTAATTAAAAGAAAAATAGAATAGGATGCCCCGGATATCAAATGCAAGAGCATCTCAGATTCAACTTTCCGGTGATCTCTTCAAGCATAGCTTGCGTCTTTGAATGTTGTGGTGATGAAGTTCCTCCCTAATCGCTCGGTTCATCCTCATGATTATGGTACTTGCTGGATCAGCTCGATTACCATTCCTTCTAGTTCTCATCATGTTTATGATTACCATTGATTTCATGTCAGTGTCCTCAAGGATTCCTTTTCAGGACTTATTTGATTTGTTCATTTATTTCTTTTTCTTAGGGGAATTCAACTCGTCACAATCCTTTGGCTCGAGAATAAAGATGGAGCATACAACGATACCCCGAGTTACTCGGCATGGTCACGATTTTGAAAATATTACCATCACTCATGAAGCGAAGAGATTCAGGCTTCAGCGGAGTGCCCCTAAAATTCCACACTCGTATCCGAAAATTCCTATTACCAAGTTTCGGAAATTGGAGTGCTTTTTGTTAATGCCTATTACCAGGCTCTGAAATTAAAATCATTTATTTTGTTTTGAAACAGTCTATTTTTCACTTTTCTTTTTTTTCTTTTTTTTCCTTTTTTGGCACATTTAAGCAACTTTATTTGGGTTCTCTTAGGAGATTTCCTTATCATCGAACATCATTAAAGGAATAGTAATCTTACTTCTCTCACTTTACCGACCAGAGCGGACAGAGCGGGAAATCTTGCTTCATCGTTATCACAACATTCAGTCGATCTGTTTCATTAGAATCAATGCCACACCAAGCATGTGATATCCGAGGACCTATGAAGGTAAGGAGGGATATACATATATATGACTTCAAGGTCATTGTATGTTAATAAAAATGCCTCTTCATTAGGAAGAAAATCTGCAAATATAACAAGTGCCCTCGCAAAAAGATCATTGCTATCTTTGGGCAAATGATAGCAATGTTTGTTCCATGCATTACTTCAAGAGAAAATGCAACATGCACGGCTTAATTCCCAATGACGAAAACCGAGAACCAAAACCTTAAAGGTCGTGTCTCCGAAGGTGTTGAGCTTGGGCAAAGGCGTCGTCTTGATGAGCAGAAGATGCCCCTTGGGGTGGGTTGGACGTGGGACCAATAACAAGGGGATTCCTAGAGATCGGGGTGGCCGAGTGGTCTCCCGGTTCTTGAGAAACACTCCTTCCTTTCAGACCGGGCTGTAACAGTTAGGGTATTCCTTTCATCATATCTTGTTGGGGCTTGATGATGGTGCCCCTTAAATCTTACTGAGTTCGTTCTGTATGACCTCTCAAATCGGCCTCTGGCTTGGCAAACTTCCCTCCATTTATTCATTTTAAGAATGAATGCATGTAATGTGTCGTATGCACAACAAGGATAGATGATTAGAGGTAATCAAACAAACATGTACAATTGAAAGCAAAGATGCATTGATCATTAATTTTAGGGTAAACTATCTGTTTGACCACCAAACTATTGTGAAAGTTTTAAAATGACCACCATAGAAAAAAACGCGCCATTTCACTACCCAAACTATTAAAATGGGATCATTTTGGCCACCTGCTGTTAAGGGTCTAACGGCAGAGCTGACGTGGACCGTTAAAACAAACGGTGACGCTTAGGTGGAAAAAAAAATCCAACTCAGCTTATTAGAAACCAAAAGGTCTCGTTTTTTTTTCTTTACTTCGACACGAAAAAAAAACCCCAAAATTCTCTCAACTCTGTCTGAAAACCCAAAAAAATTCCCGACGATCTGTGATTTGTTGGAGATAGAGAGGAGATGGTCGGACTTCTACGCGAAAGAGGGGATCCTTCGCCGCGATACGGTAAGTTTGATTCTTGTTCTGGGGTTTAGGGGTGAAATTTCAGATTAGGGTTCAAACGATTAGGGCTAAAACGAGATTAGGGATTTCATATTAGGGTTAAATAATTGATATTAGGGTTAATACAAGATTAGGGATTTCAGATTACACTTAAAATTTGCTATTAGGGTTAGGGTTTACACTAATCTCAGAAATTAGGGTTAATAAAAATATGCGATTAGGGTTAATAGATTATACTTAAAGTTTGATTCTTCGCTTTTGTCTGCTTGTTGTTGGTTTTGTCTGCTTGTTGTTGGTTTTGTCTGCTTGTTAGGGTTAAAAGAATACACTAATCTCAGAAATTAGGGTATTGCAATAAAATATACTTTTTTTGTCTTTTTTGTTAGACCCTAATAAGATATACTTTGTTTGTTAATAAGATATACTTTGAACAATAAAATACACTTAAAGTTTGACGTGGGTTGATATCAATATTTAGGGTATTGCAATGGTGGGTGGGGTATTTATTATTTGTTTGTTATACTTTGTTTGTTGCACTGTGAAAGCATTAATGGTTAGTGTTGTACAATATTTCTGTTATTTGACAGGGGCTGATTCAGATGAGTTTAGTCTTGTTGTACATCATGGACAAAGACTTGATTATTTCGATTACTGTAATGTGGATACTATGTCCATGTTTGAGATTGTTAATATGGTAGAACGGTTAGGTATTACTACTGCTGTTACTGTCTTTTGGAAGGTTTCAGATAGACCATTAGAACTGAAGAAGTTGATAACTGATTATGATGTACTTGAGATGGTAGGGCATTTACCTACAGATCATTACATGCATGTACACTTAAGGGAAATAGGAGTGGACAATGAGCCTGAGATGAGTGTACATTCTGAAACTAGGGTAGAACCTGAAACTAGGGTAGAATCTGAAACTAGGGGAGATGCTGAAAGTAGGGTACATTCTGAAACTAGGTTAGATTCATATTCTAACTCAGAAGATGAGGAGTTTCTTGTGGAGTCAGACTCATCCAGTCATAATTCTGAATTTAGTGACAGTGAAACAGAAGTTCTTAGCTCTGAAACTGAAAGGTGTAGTGGGAATTTAGGTTTGGGCAGTGATCAAGTACAATATGAATCTGACAATGACAGTGGAAAATCTGACTCACTACACAGTGTAGATGAGTCAGATTCAGAGGGTCCAAAACAACCTAGATTTCCTGAATTTAATTCTGAGTCAGACTTAATGAACCCTAAGTTGAAGGTTGGTCAATTGTTTGCAAGCAAAGACATACTTAAGGATGCCATTAAGATGTATGGTATTAAGAATAGGTACAATGTTAAGTTAAAGAGAAATGATAATAGAAGGATTCAAGCAAAATGTAAAGGAGAGTGTCAATGGGTGTTATGGGCAGCCCCTATACATGGTGAAGATCCTTCTACTGGTACATGGCAGATTAGGTCTATAATTGGTGAACATAGTTGTCTTAGGGAGTTCAAAAATTCCAATTGTACTGCCAAGTGGCTAGCTAAAAACTACTTTAGTAGTTTTTTTGTTGACCCTAATTTCTCTAGTGCATCCCTAAAAGAAGCTGTCCACAAGGATTGGGGATTAGTTGTAGATAAGGGTAAATGCATTAGGGCAAAAAATGTGGCTCTTGAGAACTTGAATGGTAACTACAATGGGCAGTATGCAAATCTGTATGCTTACTTAGGGGAATTGAGGCACTCTAATCCAGGGACAACAACTGTTTGTAAGTTGGATGAAAGAAAGTTTGAGAGGGTTTATATCTGCATGCAAGCATTGAAAGATGGCTTCAAAGCAGGTTGTAGGCCCATTGTAGGTCTAGATGGTTGTCACTTGAAGGGGTACTACAAAGGTCATCTTTTGGCAGCTGTAGGAATAGATGCAAATGATGCAATCTATCCTATAGCCTTTGCAGTTGTGGAGAGTGAAAACCAGGCATCATGGTTCTGGTTTTTGGAATTACTTGCCACTGATTTGGAGATGGAAAATTCTCACAGCTATACCTTTATGATTGATAGACAAAAGGTATAAGTAAATTTCTTTAACATTTTGGCCTGGATTTTTTTTGCTAACTGTGAACTGTTAATTTATTTTGTTTTTTTTTGTATGTGTAGGGATTAATGGAAGCTGTGTCAGAAGTGTTCCCCCATGCAGCACATAGGACATGTGTGAGGCACTTGTACTCAAATGCTAAGAGTAGTGGAACTTTTGGAGGAAAAGCAGTGAAGGACCAGCTTTGGAAAGCTGCAAGGGCTACATATGTGAGAGAATTCCAATCTTGCATGGATGAATTAAAGGTGAACTCATGTTTTTAAAGTATTGTCGAGTTTCAATTTGACCACTATCTTTTCTGTTAAGTTTTAATTTGACCACTATCGATTAGTTAAAGTTTTAATTTGACCACTATCGATTATTTAAAGTTTTAATTTGACCACTGCATTTTTTGTAGGTATTATCAGAAACTGCATGGAAATGGCTCTCACCTAAGGATCCCACCAACTGGTCAAAGTCTCACTTCTCTTTTGGATGCAAGTCTGACATGCTCCTTAATAATAATTGTGAATGTTTTAATAAGGTTCACTTTCTAACTTATCTAAATTACTTTCCAACTTAGTGTTTATGTGAATGTTTGACTAATAATAGTGCTAATTACTAATCTTTGAATGCTGACAGCTTATGTGAATGTTTGACTAATAATAGTGCTAATCACTAATCTTTGAATGCTGACAGCTTATACTTGAAGCCAGAGACAAACCAATCATAACATGCCTGGAATCCATCAGATCAAAGCTGATGCAAAGACTTGCCAAAAAGAAGGATGAGGCTGAAAAGTGGACAGGCCTTCTCTGCCCTAAAATTCAGAAGAAGTTAGAACATGCCACATCATCAGCACATAGGTATTTTGACCATCTTTTTACTATTTTAGTGTTTTCATTGTAACTGTGAACTGTGAAATTGATTTTTTTTTTGTTTTATGCTAGTTGTTGGCCTCTTTTTGCTGGTGGACACATGTACCAGGTTTCATGTGGTCCATCAACCCAGCATTCTGTTAACATCCAACAGTGGACATGCACATGCAGGAAATGGCAACTAACAGGTATTTCATGGAATTAAGTTTAGGGTATTACACTTTCAATTATTGTTAACTTGTTTTTTAACTAACAAATATTTTTTTTTGTTTAGGGGTCCCATATGTTCATGCACTTTCTGTGATTTTATCCATTGAAGATAGGCCAGAAAGATATGTTGACTCGTGCTACTTCAGCTCAACCCAAAGAGCAATCTATTCCCATTTGATATGTCCTGTGAGGGGTGAGAAACAATGGGAGCCTGTTGACACACTAGAGCCTGTTCTGCCACCAGTCTTTAGAAGACCTCCGGGACGACCACACAAAAAAAGACGCAAGGAAAGTGATGAAACACCATCTCAGACTGGTCGATTGTCAAGAAGGGGTATCAAAATCTTTTGTAAAAGATGCAATTCGAGTGGCCATAATATCAGAACGTGCAAGGGAAAGGTTGGTGCCAATCCGAGAAGACATGGACAGGCATCCAGTGGTGTTGCTGCCAGGAAAAATCCTAGAACTCCAAAACTTCCAGTAAGTTACATACACCAGCTTCTTTGTTACTTGTTTGTTTAATTCATATATAATAAACTGTTGTTGCTTCTTTGTTGTACAGGTTAGAAGACCTGAACCAGTCCATCCTTCACAACCCATCACTGTGAGATGGATGCCTACAACTGGTGGTGCTGGAACCAGTCAAGGACCAAGTCCAACACCATCTCAGCCTTCACAACCCACCACTGTGAGATGGATGCCTACAACTGGTGGTGCTGGAACCAGTCAAGGACCAAGTCCAACACCATCTCAGCCTTCAGAAGTCACCACTATAAGATGGATGCCTACACCAAGAGTTCCTACAACTCAAGAGAGCTCCTACAATCCATCTTGAATTCTGTTGAAGACTTAGGTGGTCATTTTGTATAGTGAATGTGTGTTGCATACATGAATATCACATTTTGTTTTGACTTGCTTTTGGGGGTCAATGTTTAGGGGAAGATATTTGTCTTTTGTTATGTATTGGTCAAACATTTGTATGACACCATGTTGTCATATTTAGGGTTGAGTTTGACCAAAGTATAACATGTTGTCATTACAAACATTAGTTATCACATGTATTGGTCAAACATATGTATGCAATACTATTATGAAATTATCAAATGAAATATTATCTTTTGCTTATTTTATCATCTTTCCTTTATTTTATGTCTTGTAGATTCAATTTGTAAGATAACATATTGATCAATTATCATAAACAAACAAAAACTACATTTCATTTCAATAAGATAAACCCTAAATACATTACATAATTCTTCCTCCCTGAATGTTCTTCCCCAAATACATAATCCTTACAATACATTTCAATAACAGTCACAAAATAACAGCCATGCCATGCCCAAAATATCAGGGACAAAATCCTTTCTTTCTCAACACTGTTCTTCCTTTCTTCCTTCACCAACACAAAACCCTAAACCCACCACAATAACAGCCCTAACCTAGAAGAAATGTTTCCCCAAAATAAATCCAACCAAAACAGCAACAACAACAAGCAAACTTGCAACAATTCTTTGCTTCTTTCTTTCTTCCTCCATCGAATCAACTTTTTTAAGAAGACCAGCAATTACTCTTTTTGACCTATCGGTCATTGGTGGATCAAACCAAGAAAAAAATTGCAAGCCCTAACCCCATTTCGAAATTTTCCACAACCCCAAAACCTCCTACCTGGATTTTCATAAGTCCAACTTGTTGTCAGCTTCGAACGAACCTCACAATAGCAATCACGATTCATCTCTGCTGCCATTTTCTTCTACACCAAAACCACCTGCTTTCTTCTTCTTCTTCTTCTTCTTCACGATACTGAAGAAAACTTGTTTTTAGGGTTAAGTTTGGGTTTCATTTATAAACGTTTATTTTTGCTTAGGTGGAAGGTTGACGTGGATGGCTCCTCACTCCAACGTGGAAAAAATAATCACAGCTCATACAGCCCACCTGTCCACGTCAGCTCTGCCGTTAGACCCTTAACGGCTGGTGGCCAAAATGATCCCATTTTAATAGTTTGGGTAGTGAAATGGCGCGTTTTTTCTATGGTGGTCATTTTAAAACTTTCACAATAGTTTGGTGGTCAAACAGATAGTTTACCCTTAATTTTATTTGTTTAATGAATGAATGAATGTGTCATATGTACAACAGAGACACATGGTTGAAGGTAATCAATTGAATGCAAAGGTGCGTTAATTTTATTTGTTTAATGGATGTGCCATATGTACAACGGAGACATATGGTTAAAGGTAATCGATCGAAAGGTATAATTGAATGCAAAGGTGCATTGAACATTAATCTTATAAATGCAATGTGTCGTATGTACAACATATGGTTAAGAGTAATCAATCAAAATGTAATTGAATGCAAAGGTGCATTGAACATTAATTTCATGAATGTCAAGAGTAATCAATCAAAAAGTATAATTGGATGCAAAGGTGCATTGAATGTTAATTTCATGAATGCAATGTGTCATATGTACAACAGAAATGCATGACTAAAGGTAACCAAACAAAATGCGTAATTGAAATGCAAAGGTGCATTGAACATCAACTTCATGAATGCAATGTGTCATATATACAACATATGGTTAAGAGTAATCAATCAAAATGTATATGAATGCAAAGGTGCATTGAACATTAATTTCATGAATGCAAAGAGCAACACTGAGTTCGGCAAATATCCTCGTTAAACAACTCATCAATGGGAACCTTGGTCTGTTACAATGATCGGATAAAACCCACTACATGCAGTTCTTAAGCTGGCGTCCAGGCCGACGATTTTCTTCAAGACTCACTCAATCCCTTCTTCTTTCTTGAAATGATCTTTTGCTAGGAATCGGGCGTTTTCTCATATCCTCGTTAACAAATAGGCCAACTCTCGGTCCTGCCCCCAAGTGGTATAGGCGACGAATTATGAATAATCCACTGTCGATATTAGTACTCTTGACTTGCTCTTTGAAAAGGTCCCACTGAGCCTAACCTTCAAAGCGCATCGGGGGTGAGGTCGGAATTCCCTCTGACTTGAAGTATTTTTTCGTTCTAGGTTGAAACTTGATTGTCGACCCAAGGCGGCAAAGTGCCTGAGAAACTTCTGATCTTGCCCCGGAAAGCTTAGTTCTTGTTCGGTGTTGTTCTCGCTAATTTCCTTGCAAGACTCGGCCTTTCCAAACTGTCATAGTCAAACCAAAGCTGGCAATCGTAGAACAAATGTAGGTTGAACTCCAAAATTCGAAGTAATGATCACTTGCCTGGGACATCTGACAAATAAGTGAGGTGGCCTTTTTGTCTTTTTTGAAAGTCTTTCTTGTCTTGGAACCCTAACCATGTAGTTGCTCTCATTGTGGCTATATTTTCGTCGAGGTCCTTCTCATTATTGTTACAGACCATATTTCCCACTAATCAAGTCTTTAATTTCAGACTATTTCCAACTCAATGTGCTCTTTATGCAATGATGAAATATACAAAATAAGAGAAAAAAAGGCAAAGGTGTTAGTCACATGATAAACATAAATCAAAGTAAGAAATGAAATTCAAGCATTAACGAAAAAAGAAGCGTAGAAACAAGCAATTAGCAAGAAAAACCTAGACACTCTAAACTCTAGGGTTATCCGCATGGCTCTAATGGGGTAGGTTTCTTATGTTCTCACGCATGAGTTCGGTTCTAATAAAGGGTACCCGAACCTATCTTATCACCTACTAAGGCAACAAGAACCCCAATTCTAGCCCATTACAGGCTTGCGAATTGGTTTCGCTTCGAGGGAAAGCATGACCTAATGACGTGGAGGGCTACTCACGTGTCAAAAGGCGTGGATTCCGAAAGTGAATTACCGACTCGTGGAGGGATACTCACGTGGGTATGGGCGTTTCACTCTCACTTAAAAAGGGTAGCTCGGGTATAGAGCTTGATGATCATGATGCAACACATGTCGGTGAGTCCTTTGAAATTAAATGAGAAATTAATTCGAATGCCACAAATTTTCAAAGCCCGTTCAACTTAAGTCATATTTTCAAGGAAGAACAAACTTATTAACTTCACTTTAAATTTTAAATAGTTTCCATCGACTAAAAGCAACAAGTGTTTTATTGACTTAACTCTCTTTTTTTGTGTTTTGCAAAAAAAAAAATTGTCCCCAGCGGAGTCGCCAAACTGTGACTTGGTTTTTTCTAAAAACCGCTAAATGGGGCCTTATCACTATTTTCTTTTTGAAAAGGGGGTTTTATTTAAAAAGGGGGGAATCCGTATTTTGGAAAACTTGTAAAAATTTGGAGTCGCCACCGGCCACTAAGGTAGGCCGGACACCACAAAACCAGAGATTCATTTAAAAACGGGTTCGGGAGTTGGTTACGTGTGGGGAAGGATTAGCACCCTCATCACGCCCGGAAATCGGTACCAAATTGCTTGTTGCCTTTTGATCGATGGAAATTATTTAAAAAACGAAGTGGGTTTAATAAGAATGTTCTTAAATGAAAATATGACTTAAATAGCACGGGCTTTATCAAATAGTGGCATTTAGAATTAATTAGACATTTAATTAGAAAGGATGACGGTACACCGGACCATAGACTAAACCGACATCATATAAGACTGACTGCCGTGTTAGTTTAGGGTTCGGATCCCGTATGTCACCTTTATGCATGATGCACGCAAATAAAGGATGATGCATGGTATTTTCATTTTTATGCTTCCGCTTACCTAGAGACGGTGAAAATTAACCCAAATATTCGATCGACATCCATTAAGCTAGGACTGTCGTTTCTCGAATACCGGGGTTAATTAATACCTCTCTTTGGGTATATTTTTAAGTTAATTAATTATCGAGCAAAATAAAAGGGTCACATGAATGACATATTAGGATGCATGTCACGAAAAAGCATATTCGAATGACATAAAAAAAGCTAGGCTATATGCACAATAAAAATGAGCATGCAACATATTAAAATTATACGTGACATTATAAAAACCATAAATTATGCATACCTTAACAAGATTTTAAGAAAGGCAAACAATCACACATTTAATAAATAAACATACATGCCATACTTAACAAACATGAATAAAAATGCAAAGACATATATTCAATATAAAAAAGGCAAATGTATGAGCAACAAGAAAAAACATAATAAAATGCTAATAATAAAAATGCAAACTGGCAGGGATCAAAACCGTAAATAATCCATTTAAAAAGCTAATTAGAAGGCAAAATGGGATTAAATTAAAAAGACACGAAGAACCAAAGGGACCAAATCGGGAATTAACCCACCCGAAAATTAATTTCTACAAAACCGGGGACGAAATTGAAAACGCTGAAAAACATTGGAGGACCACGGGCGTGGTTTCGAAATGCGGAAGTCCTCCGTGTGCAATTAGTGAGACGCGGAGGTGTTAAAGAGGGGATTAGACCAATTTTAAAACGTTAAAACGATATATAAGCCAACCTTAAACTCATTTCAGCCTCTTTTTAGTTTTTTAAAACCCTAACCAAAACCGAGAGCTCTCCCCCTCTATTACTTCTCCGGCGCCACATAGGGGTTCCGGTCGCCGTTGCCGGCGCCGGAACCCTAAAAAAACTTTCTTTTTTCTTGAAACCGAAAAACCTTTCTCTTCTCGAAATCAAAAGCGAAACAAAGAAATCTTTTCGATTGTTTTTTTTTTAAACCTGAGAACCAAAATCCCCAAAACCATTTTTGTTACCATTCCCACCGGTTCACCCGTGCATGGTCTCGGAAGAGACCACTGAGCTTGTCACCGGCGAGAAGGCAATCAGACCAGAGGGAGAGGAAGAGACGCGAATGGTAAACCCTTGTTTTTTCTTTTGTATTCTTTGGTATTGAAACGAAATAAAAAGGATATACCTCTGGTGAACTTCTTTATGTTTGTATTGATTCCGACCTTCGATTACAAAAGCTTTCTGAAAAATCTCTTTGATTACAATTTTTTTCCCTTCAAAAATCCCCAAAAATCCCCCGTTTACCATTTTTTCCCTCTGAAAAATCCTCCCTACATTGCATTCTGCTCGGGTTTATATAGCCCTAATATTACCTATTTTCCCTTTTCTAAATTACATGTAATTGCTGGAAAATCTGCTGGTTGATTTGTACGATTTCGGTTGTTGATTGCCTCTGAAATTCTGCATTTTTTGTTTCTGAAATTCCTCTGACATTTGTTGTTTGCATGTGACCCGTGAGGAGAGGGGACCAGAGGGCTCGGCTGTTCTGAGGACGTGGAGCCGATGAAGGCTGAATCACGGCCGTTGGTGGAATCTTGACTGCCAGAGGAAGCTGATGGGGACTCGAACTCGCGCACGTGGGAAGCTGAGAAGCCGCGCGTGTGGGCGTGCAGGTTCTGGAACCTTCCTCGGTCGATCTCAACCGTTCGATGTGGATCCAGATCTGATGGTGTATCTAGTGCGGCGCTAGGGCTTCCTTGGGGGGCAGCTAGGGCTTCCTTCTCCTGGTGTGATCTGGACCGTCAGATCTAGATCAGATCTGACGGTGGAGAGGGGGTGGCGGCTGCAAAGATGAGAGACAACATTAGGGTTTCTGGTTTAGCAGATTAGGGTTTATTTTTTGGGCCTAAACGGGCCATGTAATATATGTATAAATATTTTTGGGCTTTTATTATATATAATGGACTTTAAGTAATTAAACATTGAGCTTTATTTATATATATATATTAGTATTTTGTTTTTTGATTTTCAAAGTTAATAATAATAATAATTAATAATTAATATAATAACAACACACGGCAATATTAAATAATATTAATAACATAACACTAATAATACTGATATTATATAGTATATAATAATACGGTAATTATAGTACTAATAATGGGTTGTAATAATAGATAGTAATAATAATAACACATAATACTAGCAATAGCTATAAAAAACGGTAATAAATATAATGGTAATAATAAAAATATAATAGATAGTAATAATAATAGGTAATAGTGATAATAAAGAAGATGACATACTATATTAGTAGTGTTTAAGGTTTTTTCACATAAATGATATAATAATAGATATAATACTAATAGTAATATTTTTTCTTTTTTCTTTCTTGGATTTTAATGACACATTTACATAGTTAATAACTAGACAATAGCCCATATAAGCCCACTATTATAAGACGAAAATAAAAAAAGATAGCCCGGACAAAATTAGTGATTACACAAGGGAGCGGCTAACTTGGAGAAACCCTATACAAATCTTCTATAGTATCCGGCTAAGCCTAGGAAGCTACGTACCTCTGTTACAGACTTCGGTTGCTTCCACTCAACAATGGCTTCAATCTTCTTCGGATCAACTCTAATGCCTTCGGCTGATACCACATGTCCTAAGAAGACTACCTCTCGAATCTAGAATTCACACTTGCTTAGCTTCGCATACAACTGATGATCTAGCAAAGTCTTCAAAACTAGTCTCAAATGTCGGTCATGGTCTTCTTCAGTTCGCGAGTATACCAAAATGTCATCAATAAACACAACTACAAACTGATCTAGATACTGGTGAAAGATCCTATTCATCATGTCCATAAAAGCAGCTGGTGCATTAGTCAACCCAAAAGGCATGACTAAAAACTCATAATGTCTATATCTAGTCCTAAAGGCCGTCTTCGGTACATCAACCTCTCTTACCTTTAGCTGGTAATAACCCGATCTCAAATCAATCTTCGAAAAGACCGATGCTCCCCTCAACTGATCAAACAAGTCATCAATTCTAGGCAACGGATATTTATTCTTCACTGTCAACTGATTTAACTACCTGTAATCTATACACATTCTCATGCTCCCATCTTTCTTCTTCACAAACAAAACTGGTGCACCCCAAGGTGAAGAACTAGGTCGGATAAAACCTCTATCTGTCAATTCTTGCAACTGAGTCTTCAACTCTTTCAATTCTTTCGGTGCCATGCGATACGGAGCAATCGAAACAGGAGCCGAATCAGAATAAGTCTCAATGCTGAACTCTACCTCTCTTTCTGGTAGTAACCATGGCAACTCTTCCGGAAACACACTAGGAAAGTCACATACAGTCCGGATGTCCTGAGGTCTAACCTCACTCATGTTAGGGTTCATCACATACGCTAAGTATGCTTCGCACCCCAACTCAACTAATCTTTTAGCCTCTAATACTGAAACCACATTGGATAAGAACTTCACGTTCTCACCCACCACTACAATCTCATAGTCATCTGTGAGCCTCAAAGAAATCCGCTTAGTTTCAAAATCTATCCTAGCTTTATGCTCCGTGAGCCAGTCCATACCCAGAATCACATCAAAACCATAAAAAGGAAGTTCCATCATATCCACTGGGAACACATGCCCCTGAACCATCAACGGACATCTTCGGTACATCTTCCTAACTACTACCGTGTCCCCAAAGGAACTAGTAACACTAACTCCTACCTCTAACATTTCACAAGGCAAATTCAAAGATCGTGCATGCTCACTCAATATGTAGGAATGTGTAGACCCAGAGTCAATCAAAGAAAGCAACCCCAAAGACTGTATCGAGAAGTTACCTGCGATCACATCGGTGTCATGCTGCTCCCCGCGCTGAGCGTAAACCCTGGCCTGTCCTCCGCCCTCCGGCTGGACTGCAACTACATGTGCTAAATTTCTCTGGCCATCATTCCTCGGCTGGAAATTACCTCTACCGCGCTCGCGGCCTCTCTAAAAATCGTTGGCTCTAGCAGGAGCCTGCACTGGTGTCTGTCCCACCTGATGTGGACAGTCACGCCTAATGTGGTCTCTGGCCCTACAACTCCAACAAGAATGAAAATTTCCCCAACACTCACCGGTGTGGTTCCTTCTGCAAGTGGCACATGTGGGCAACTTCCCACCAGCTCTCTGACCCTGATGGCCCCTACCATGGTTACCGCCACCACGCCTATGATCATAATGATGTCTGTTGTCCCGATGCCTCTTGGCATCACCTCTATCAAAGTTGTTGGACCTCTTACCCGAACTAGATCCACCTGACCGCCTGGTCAAACTCAAGCTGTGCTCTAAGTCCTTGGCCCTCGAGACCAAGACATCAAAATCAGTGTAGTCTGAAGCTAGAGTATACGTCTTGATTTCTTCACTCAGCCTATAACGGAAGCGGTTACAACGCTCCACCTCAGTAGGTACAAGCTCAAGTGCATACTGACTCAATCTGACAAATCGAATCTCATAATCTGTCACGGACATACTCCCCTGAAGTAATGCCATAAACTCTCTCTTCCTCTCATCGAGGTATCGCGGACCCAAATACTTCTTTCGGAATGTTGTCTCAAAGAACTCCCAGGAAATCTCGGCTTCATCCATACCCGAAGTAACGGTGACCCACCAGGTGTAGGCATCACCCTGAAGCAAAGACTCAACACATCCCAACTTGCATTCACCAGTACATCCCATCTGAGCAAGGATACAGACAGTCTTCTCAAACCATAACTCTGACCTCTCCGGAGTAGCACCTCTGAACTCTTCCGCCCCCAAACCACGAAGCCTCTCTAGTGGCAACCCAGTGCCCTCACCCTGATGGTGTGCTGCTGCCTGACCTCCAGCTACTGCGGCCTGAAATGCCCCGGCAATCGCTTGAACCAATGGAGCTAAGTCAATCTCGGCCGGCCCTTGGCCACCTTGGCCTCCTTGTGGTCCCTCTCCTTCAGCCCCGGCCTCACCTCCCGCTCCTGGTGGAGGAGGTGGTGGTGGTGGAGGTGGTGGAGGAGCTCCAACTCCGACCACAGGCTCTCCCACTTGAGCCTCAACCCTAACTACTGGCTCGACTCCTGGAGCCTCTGCCCGTGGTTCCGGTCGAACCATCCTAGGCCTCCCTCGTGGTCTCATGATTCAGCTAGCAAGGTAAAAACTACAACAAGAAACAGATAAGGATTACGTTAGCCAAAGCAAGGGTCCAATAGTGCTCAAGTACTCCTCTTTCCAAAAAAAATTTTAAATTAAGTAATAGTAGCAATGGGCACACACTCTACACCAGACACAACAACTCATGCTTCAAAACATCATACGATCAGTCAAATATCAAGAATTCATGGTAAAACATGCATCGAACAACACAATCATTTAACACATTAAGCTTACCTCACTTACCTGCCCGAGGTCTCGGTAACCTCAGGCTCTGATACCAACAAATGTAACCCCCTCGTCCCGGACTGGCCGGATGACCGGTCTGAGTGGGCCACACGGGGAAAACCGAAGCGAAACCCAAAGGGTTCCCCCTCGGTTAGCAACCCTATTTTTTTATTTCATTTTAATCTTGTCTAGAGGTTTGTTAAGTCCTAGGTGATCATGACAGCGGAAAACAATCAAAGGAAAACACATTCAAACCACGGCCATGCACAAACAGTCCATTTTAAGCTTACAGGGCAAGCCGTATCGATACACCAATCAAGGGTATCGATACGCCTTGACTTGGTCAACCCACACAGTTAACTCGAAGGAGACCGTATCGATACAGCCCTTGAGCGTATCGATACGCCCTCTTCAGTCAACATCTCGTGGTCAACGAGATAAACCCGTACCGATACGCCCCAACACCGTATCGATACCCCAAAAACTCCCCAAATTCTCAAAATTCCAGTGACCAAAAACCGTATCGATACACCCCCGTGTATCGATACGCCCAGCCAAAACTGAGCTCTACAGGCAAGACCGTATCGATACGGCCCCTAGGCGTATCGATACGCCCTGCACGGCAACGCCAGAATTTTCAACTTAACGACTCCCAACCTGACTCTAAATGCATTGTTAGACACTCCTAAGCACGTACAAACATTTAAACCATCGTACATAAGCCATAGGTATCAATCAAACATGTGACAACTCATCCATACATAGCATTCATCCAAAGGCCATAACTTAGCATAGTAGGCATTCATAAAGGCTCAAAAGGCCTTAAAAGGCACAAGTCATCAGAAGAAGTTTGCTCACACACACAAGGCAACCTAAGCATCTAAAGCATGCCATCACACAACATCATTCATAATAGTATCACAGGCTTGACAAACCATAATCATACCAATCATCAACATTTAAATGAGTCATACAAAGCTCATACAAAAACCCTTGCCACATTGCTAGCTAATACAAAATTGATAACCGTACTTGAGCCACAAACTTGGAAAGCCCTTCTTGCCTTGCCTCGAGCTAACACCACGCTAATGATCTGCATTTTTGAACATTGAGAGCGTAAGCTATAAGCTTAGTGGGGGTGCTCTAAAACGGAAAAAACATCAACAATGCAGGGTTCAAGCATGTAAATCCTAGTCTCACATACATCAAACATTGGCATATAATCAAGTAGACCTAGCTAGTCTTTCAAGTGGCATAATATGGCATCTCACCTCATACTAAGCATCAAGCATCAATATCAACAATCATGTATCAACATCATATATCACATCATATGAACAAGTTAATTGGCCACTTTAAATTACCCCGATTGTGCGGATTTAAACCTCAACAACACTTTACCTCGGTGGGATTACACTCATCACCGGACCTTGCATGTGCGGGATTCCACTCATCGCCACATGCCCTACGGATGGGATTCCACTCATCATCCCGTAGAAATATATAAAAGCTTCCGGTGGAATATTACATCACCGTACTCCTCCTTGATGACTTAACGCCATCAAGGCCACGTACGTTTTGACTCAATTTGTGTGCACACTAATCCTAATGATCGATCATTTACAACCGGTAATTATTTAGTGCCAATTATCATTTACCACATCACATTTCCATCAACCATAACTCATGCTCATCACATATATACATATCATGACATACATGCACAACTTATCCACATTTCTCAAGAGCATAGATAGGCAATACACAAGTATTAAATGGAAATCAATAACTAAAATCAACAACTTGAATTAAATAGAAATGGCCTACCAAGCACATTTCACTCACACACTACACACACTCGAACCAGACTTTAAAACAAGTTTGAAACCACTCACCACCCTTCCTTAGCAATCGAGACAATCCTCCTACGGTCCCGGATTCGGTCCCAAAGCTCCTTCAACGACTCCTCTTGCTTCTAGCCAAGCAAAACACATACGTTACTTCACAATTCAATGCTAAAACTCAACCATCAACTCACTTTTCAAACACAAGCCAATTTCCACAAATTCCCAATCCACATAATCACCCAAAATACCAATTTTCGTGCTCCTCTAAAACCTTGCTGAAATTTCCATTTCCAAACACCCAAATGACCCCAAAAGGTCCCAAATCACCCTCCTATAATACCTAAACCATCAGCCCTTTGTTTTCATCCTAAAACCCACCAAAAATGGTGTTTTTGACACCTCAAAAATGGGTCTAAGAACCCACTTCGGATTTTCATTAAAATCCAACCAAATTAACATATAATGTGTATTTTAACATGAGTAAACAAAGCTCCAACACAATTTATCAAAACAAAATGAAAAACCCCTTAAAACCCAAACTTTAAAACAAACCCTAATTTTCAAAACTCCATATCTTTAAAATCTAAGACCATGGGTTGATAGGGGATAAAGAGGAGAGTAAGAAAACATGTTTACCTTTCAAAAACACCTTGAATTGAAGGAGATGTCAAATGGAATAGTAACTAGCTTTGAGAGGTTTTGGGGGTGGGGTTTTTGAGTGTTTTAACGTTGGATAGAGGGGAAAAGGGGAAGAAGATGACAACTTTGAAAGTTGTCTTCCTTTTAAAAAATTTTGGGTAAAATTACAACATAGGTCCCTCCCTTTTATACTAAAGCTCAATTAGGTCCAATTCGAGGTTGAATTGTTTTTAATTTAATTTTATTGACTCAGACTATAAACCCGGTTAACTCTTAACCCCAAAACCGGGGTGTTACAATTTCAATCTACAACTCTAAAATTGGAAGAGTAGATCCAATCATATATGTTCCAAGCATGAAAGGAGATCTATTAACATTGGAAGAGAAACAAAAGATCTCATGCGAGCTTTGGACTGGAAGATCGAGACATTTTAAGCAGAAAGAGCAGTGACACTACAGATCTCAGTGTTTCAAGTGGAAAATTGAAGATATCTCATATCACTTCATGTTGAATTTTTATTAATTAATGTTATTACTTTTTGCAGGTTTAGTTTTCCCCTAGAGAATGAGGTGAATCAACAGTCCTAACAAAGAATACAAAACTCCTAATGAGAAGAGTTCACTCAGCAAATAATATAGAGCCCCTAATTAGAAGAGTTCACCCTTCGAAGAATGAGAAGTTTCTAATGAGAAGAACTCGCTTGTTCAACGCGTTTACAGAGAGGTGGATCAACATCCTAGAAGAATGAAGAGTGTAACGATTTCAGGCTTTGTCAGCGTTTCAGAAGAATAAAAAGTGTAACTGCTCCAAGCTTCGCTAACGTTTAAGAAGAATAGATAGTTTAAAATTTTCAAACTTCATCAAGATTTCCAAGGAATGAAGAGTGTAACAATTCCAAGCTTGACCAACGTTTTAAAAGAATGGATAGTTTAACTTTTTCAGACCTTATCAAACATTTCAGAAGAATGAAGAGTTTCATTGTTGCAACCTCCAGGCTTCACCATCTTGAGTTGAAGAGTCGTCGAGAACTTGAGCATCGTCGAAGGATTAAGATCGAAATAGTGTCTTCATCATTATAGATGTATATTCCCCTTTCCTCTTCTTTTTCTTGTAAAAAGAAACATAAAACATCGGTTTTATCCACAAAACAAGCAGAATATATATATATATAATAATAGTGGCCGGAGTGTTTTCTGTGGTTGCAGCGGAGTTGAAAGGGAACCGAGAACATGTAGTTTAGGTCTTAGGCCAGATGAAGTTGGGCAATTCTTTTGAATCAGGACTAGATCTGAGGTTTAAGGGTTGAAAAAAAGAGAATTTTAAGTTTTTTAAGGTTCGGGCGACGACAGAGAATTATTTTTCGGTGATCGGCGAATAAAGTTGGAAATTGATTGTTTTGTAACTTTTGATTAGTCAAATGATTATATTTTTTAACTTCCTTATAATCAAGTGTTCCAACTTAAAAGTATCCTATAGTCAAGGGACTATCTATGTAATTTACCCTTTTTATTACTTTATCAATAAAATGATGCGGGTAGTATTTTAGTTTATATATATATAATTTAACAACTTTTAAAGGGTTATTGAAGTTAAATGATAAACTATTTGCGAAAAAACCATGAAAAAATATAAACAGAGCAAAAAGTACCATAGCATTTAACACTCATTCATGCCATTTTTGCTGGAAAAACAAAGGCCCTTTCCTTATGTTTCAAGCTTCAACGTCTCTAACAAAATGATATATCATCACGATAGTTTATTGCAATTAACTGATGCTGATGAATTATCACAGCTGATCTCAGTTGCATGATCCAAGTCTCACATAAACCCTAATGTCGATTCACTGTTTCTTGTTGCGCAAGGCAAATGTACGCGAACCATGGAGGAAAAAGATATTCCGAGGCGGTCTTCATCGTCAAAAGACCCTGCCTCGTTGTTGTCATAGCAGCTTCCCTTCTTTAGGCTATTGGAACAAAACATGAAAATCAATTGAACTTTTGATGTATGTGCTTCATCTCGCCGTTCTTTTCAATGATCTGAAATGAGTTTCACTAGGATAAGGCATAAACCTTGAAAAGGAGACCAACGGTGAACACAGTGTCGGGTTTAAGTTGACGTCGCCGTGTATCAAATAGTGGGTTAAGCTCTGTAATCGCTTTCATCGGCATTCTTGCAGTTACAAGAGCTGTTTCTTCGACAACAGTTACTAGAGCCACAACAATGCCGTCAACAGGAAGAAAAGAATGAGAAACAGTTGCAGCGAGCTGATTTTGAGGGTACTGATGAGGCCGTGGGATGTTCTTTTTGCTGCTGCTGCTGCTGTGCTTTCTCTTTAGAAGCAACACTTATTGCATCTGTCAAACTGCAATGTTCCAATATAAATTCGATCCATAAGTTCCTTCAAGAACATGGAATCATAACATATTGCATACAACAACACAAATATATACATCACGGGCATATAAGAGTGTCCAATAAGCACAAAATGAACAATAAACAATGCTGATACACGTTAACATATAGGAAAGGAAAAAAGAGAAGCATACATGGTACACTTCCAACTGTAGCAGACAGCCAACCAACAATTACAACAGTTTCTCTGCTTCTTCATGTTTCTTCTGCAACATAAAAGGCATATTTCCGGCATCAAGAAAGCATTAGAGTTTGAAACTTGTATGTGACTATGTATTGTGAGAAAGGGGCCATGGTGGCCGGAGATGCAATAAATAATGGTGGTTTGTGTTTGATCGGTGGTTAGGGATTTGTTGTTTGAAGAAGATGATCAGGATATTTTCTAGAGAGAACAATGTGTTTCTCTATATTTTCTTATTACTCTTAATTATTCAAATGTATACAGAGTAAGTCTTTAAATAGGCTGATATAGAGTTCTAATATAACTAAAACTATACTTTTATCTTTAATTTAAATAGTACTTATTCCTAATTTAAATAAGACTTCTATTAAATCTAAACTACTGATTAGGAATAAACTCTAATTACACATTAAATAAAAACTCTAACACTCCTCGTCAACTTACATGTATGCATGTGAAATAAATGATCATATCAGGTACAGAAGACACCAAGGAGAAGCATATATGGTTGAGTGCCTGTGGAATAAATGATCATATTTGGTTCACTTGACAACTACATGGGAGAAGCATACATAACAAGTGAATGCATGCTTGCCAATAGTAGGATTGTTTGCAAATAGAGGAAGCTGTTTACTTACATTGGAAATGCAATAGGCTGTACATTGGCTACACTATCAACAGAATTATGAGTAATGGTGGCTGGATTCCAGGATATACTCGGTCGTGTAGGGACACTCGGGTCACTTTTATCCTTGAGAGCATCATCTGATACTGAAGTTGCCTTTCTCTTATCCGATTCAACAACCATTTCGTCGGTGTCTCCCATTTTGTCAGATGTTGGGCTTACTATATGATCTCTGGAGAAGCTATAGTTCTCTAATTGAATGCTGAATAACGACTCAGTGGACGGAAAACTCCAATCCTCTTTACTTCTTGCAAAGACAACGGAGGGAATCTTATAAGAATTGGACACTCCTACTCTGTCCATCACTTGGACCGGAGGGGATTTCATCGATGTCGTTTCATGTGTGACACTAGAAACTTGAGATGTTAATGTGAGACTTGCATCTCCATTCTGACATTCTTCTAATTTGTAAGAATTGTTACCGGAAACATGATGTTTATCTTGGAGTGATTGCATAGAATTCTCTTCAGGCTTAGGTCCTGAATTGAGTATATCGCCTTCCATCCCATCCTTCTCTTGAATTACTTCTGATTGTTTACTGCTGCCACTTTGTATTTCAAAATTATGTTTGTTTCCCCATACCTTGACAGCCTCAGGATTAATATCAAAATGGTAACTTCCATTTATAACGTCTGAATAAGTATCTGATTGATTACTGCTTCCGGTTCCGACATACTTTGCTAAATGCATAAAGCTTCCACTAACCTCACTTGAAAGCTCACCTCTTCCAGCTTCATCATCAAGTATCTGATGCAGATTGTTTCGACTTTGATTTCGAACAGTTCCCATTATGTCTGTTCTTAAATGCTTGCTGTTTCCATTGCCATGATCCAACTCCATGGCTTCAAATATTTGTCCGGAGCTTGGATACATGCGTTTATATAATCACCCTACAAAATTCAAAACAAAAGGAAATCCCAAATTAGGTTAGCTTCAAATGAACAAATGAAAGATTGCTGGGTAAGTTTCAAAGAGGGAAAAACATATAATTCTTACCATATACAATATTCTGTTACATAAAATCAACAAAATTTATAATTCCATTAATCGCTTTCAACAATTCTAATTCATTTTCATAAAATTCGAATTCGGTAGGCATGAAATTCATTAGAATTTTATAGCATTTTCTTCACCAGTTGTATCTAAACAGAGACAAATTTATTTTCGATTTTTTTCAATATATTGCACTCTTTCATTTTTCCTATAACAATTTCCTGAAACAAACCAACCAATAGAAAGCAACAAACTTACTTTGTAATATTGAAAACCCTTAGCTGAAATCAAAGTCGACGCCCACCATACTTTCAACTGTTTCCGAATAAAGTATCGAGATTCAAATTTATTATCGAACAAAAAGAGGGGGAATCTAAGGATTAACAACAAAATATTTTATCCGGATTTTCAGAAATGATAAACATAGAAATTACCAGAAATAGAAATGGTCAAATGTCAATTAAGATTCAAAATATTAAGAGCTTTTCGGTATTTTTTTCTTGTATAAATCAATTATTTTATTTTGAAAAAAGAACAAATAATAATATTTTTGAATGATCTAAATGTTATTAGAAGTCAGTATTTATGCATAATTTTAATACTTTGACAATGTGCATACACCTTGTAAACAAAACGATTTAAACTCGTATCTTTTAGGGTAAATACCATATATTTTTATATTGAGACACTTGTTGAGTTAAAAAAAACAAATAATAATTAAAAATGCAGAGAAATATTAAGATGATGTTGTATGATTTGCTACGTATGGAATAAGTATAAGTTCTGTTTTAATAAGTAGCTTTGCCTTTGGCGCCCTCTTCTCTTTCAAGAACAGAGATTCTATACACTACATGTCACTTACTTATAAATTGGGTAATCTTTACCAATAGTCTCTTTTGTTTAGGGTGTGTTCTATTATGGTCACCAAAATTTAAAAAAAAATTATTCTGGTCACTTACGTTTAGAATCGTTTCTATTTTGGTCACTTGGCCGTTAGTCTCCGTTACTTAAAAAATTAGCTTCTAATTTAACCCCTAAACTTTCAAAATTTTATTTTTCACCATCTTCCCCAAAAATTATAAAACTAAAACTCCCGAAAATTAATTCAAACTGCTAGTTTGTCATAGTCCATACTCTTTTTAAAGAAAAAAGAAAGGGAAAAATCTAGTGTTTTTTACTTTTTATCAGCAATGGGGCTTTCACCACTGGAGAAGATGGAGCCGATGTTGCTACTACCGTTGCAACCGGCCAGAGCTGTGCATTCTTCACCCTGAAAACGCTTTCTAGCACACTGGAGGGTCCCTTTGACAACACAATGAGTTGAAATCTGCATATCCATCTCCTACGATGCTTTGCTGCCTATGCAATCTGCATATTTCAAATAACTAATCTTTTAGCTATTGTTGCTCTATAAGATGATTTTCCTTCGGATGAATGCAAAGATCAACCCCACAAATTACAGGCCAGCTGCTTGATTGACACAAAGCTTTGTCGTGGGGACTATTATAAATAAATGAACAATGTATATGTTACAATATCAGTTTCGGGTTTTGAAATGTTTGGAAACAAATAACGAAACCAAGAGCCTATCCATGTCGATTTTGTGGGTCTCCATATAATTCAAACCATTACTTTTTAAAGATGTGGGGGTTTAACTAGTTGGCAGATTAAGAGCAATTAATTATGTATGTATATAAGCGAAAGAAAAGCAGAGAAGTGGCTACATGTTTCAAACCACATTGTGATGCATTTTGCAAAGCAGTTCCTTTTGTGTGCAGTGAATTTACAGGGGAAGGGGAGGCAGAGGTTAGGGTTTTGAATTAATTTTTAGGGGTTTTAGTTTTATAATTTTTGGGGAAGATGGTGAAAAATAAAAAATTGAAAGTTTGGGGGCTAAATTAGAAATTAATTTTTTTAAGTAACGGAGACTAACGGTCAAGGGACCAAAATAGAAACGATTCTAAACGTAAGTGACCAGAATATTCTTTTTTAAATTTTGGTGACCAAAATAGAACACACCCTAAACGAAAGGGACCACTGGTGAAGATTACCCTTATAAATTTAGTAATAAATATATTACTTTCTTTTTAAAAGTGGTAATTTAGTCACTAAATTATAAGTTTGACAACAATATATCACTTTTTTTTAAGTAACAATTTAAAATTTAGTGACAAACAAGTCACTTAGTTACGAGTCACTTAATTATAGGTTGGTAAAAAAATATGTCACTTTTCTTCTAAGAGTAACAATTTAATCATTCATTTGAAAGTGTGTGTCAATAAGGTCATTCTGCCGTTAAGAGTGAAACATACGACTTGGCATAATAACAATTTTAATCCTCAAAATATATGCATTCTATTAATTTGGTCTTGACTCAAAATAATTCAATAAATTTAACACATTATATTTAAAAAATCTATTAGTGAAGTGACTATGTCTACTAGCATGCAATATTAAGGTCATAATGAGTATGTTCCATTAGTATGTCAGTTGTCCAATAGTAAAGTAGTTGTGTTTGTTGAGCTATCACATTCGTAGATTATTGAGTTGAGGGACAATAGCACGGAGTGCGGCAAGTGGTCGGAAGGTGTGTTAGAAGGATGTAGTGTCAAAATTTTCAAGGGTAAAGTACACAGACGATTACTGAACTTTGGTAAAAAAACAAAATGGTAACCAAACTTTCAAAAATCACAAAATGACAATTAAATTTTATGTTTTTTAACAAAATGGTAACTAGACGTTAAATCTCGTTAAGTGTCTGTTATAAAATTTGGTATAATAACACATTTAGTCTTTCATATTTATACATTCAATTAATTTAGTCCTAATTCGAATCAATTCACTAAATTTAGCCCTCGTTATTTACGCATTCTTTCAATTTAGTCCTTAAAGCAAAATTCCAAAGTATGGTAACATGATAAACAATTACAATTAAATTTTTATAGGAACTCGAAAACTCGACTCGACTTGACTCGACTCAAATCAAAAAATTTCAAATAAAGCTTGAGTTGTAAAATATGACACGTCAACTCGAAATTTTTTTACTCGACTCGATCGAACGCTCATCTCTATCTTAAGATATGACGCGTCAACTCGAATAACTCGAAATATTCGATTATTTTGAATCATTTTTATTTTAAATCGAATATTTTTTAAAATAGAATATTTAATATTTTCATATTTAAATCACATCGAATATTTAATAACTATTTTAAATAATCAATTTAATTTAAAAATATTTGATTTAAAATAATAAAAAAATTGATTAAAAATATTTGAATATTTTAAATCAATTTTTTCTTGTAAATCGAATATTTAAAGTAGTTATTAAATATTCTATGTGATTTAAAAGAAAAATGATTTAAAATGTTCGAATATTTCGAGTTATTCGAGTTGACGCGTCATATCTTAAGATAGAGGTGAGCGTTC
Source organism: Hibiscus trionum (assembly GCA_030270665.1). Classification (NCBI taxonomy): domain Eukaryota; kingdom Viridiplantae; phylum Streptophyta; class Magnoliopsida; order Malvales; family Malvaceae; genus Hibiscus; species Hibiscus trionum. The sequence continues at coordinate 15,583,977 of BSYR01000035.1, read as the reverse complement.
GATCGAGTCGAGTCAAAAAAATTCGAGTTATTCGAGTTGACGTGTCATATTTTACAGCTCAAACTTTGTTTGAAATTTTTTCGATTCGAGTTGAGTCGAGTTTTCGAGTTCCTATAAAAATTTAATTAAATATTCAAATATTTTAAATCATTTTTTTCTTTTAAATCGAATATTTAAAGTAGTTATTAAATATTCGATGTAATTTAAATATGAAAATATTAAATATTCTATTTTAAAAAATATTTGATTTAAAAGAAAAAATTATTTAAAATATTCGAATATTTCGAGTTATTCGAGTTGACGCGTCATATCTTAAGATAGAGGTGAGCGTTCGATCGAGTCGAGTCAAAAACTTTTGAGTTTTTCGAGTTGGCACGTCATATTTTACAACTCAAACTTTATTTGAATTTTTTTATACGAGTCGAGTTCCTATAAAAATTTAATTAAATATTTGAATATTTTAAATCATTTTTTTTCTTTTAAAGCGAATATTTTTAAATTAAATTGAATATTTAAAGTTATTATTAAATAATCGATGTGATTTAAATATGAAAATATTAAATATTCTATTTTAAAAATATTCGATTTAAAAGAAAAAATAATTTAAAATATTCGAATATTTCAAGTTATTCGAGTTGACGCGTCATATCTTAAGATAGAGGTGAGCGTTCGATCGAGTCGAGTCAAAAATTTTTGAGTTATTCGAGTTGACGCATCATATTTTATAACTCAAACTTTATTTGAAATTTTTTTATTCGAGTCGAGTTTTTGAATTCCAATAAAAATTTAATTGTAATTATTTATCATGTTACCATACTTTGGAATTTTGCTTTAAGGACCAAATTGAAAGAATGCATAAATAATGAGTGCTAAATTTATTTAATTGTTTCGAATTAGGACTAAATTGATTGAATGTATAAATATGAAGGACTAAATGTGTTATTATACCAAATTTTATAATAGACACTTAACGGGATTTAACTTCTAGTTACCATTTTGTTATAAAACATAAAGTTTAATTGCCATTTTGTGATTTTTGAAAGTTTGGTTTCCATTTTTTTTACCAAAGTCCAGTGATCGTTTGTGTACTTTATCTAATTTTTTAATATGAATGGTTAAATTTATTGAATTAGAACCAAATTAATATAATGTATAAGTTTTGAGGACTAAAACTACTATTATACCATGTTATGTTTCAATTTTACCCAAAGAGCGACATGTTTGTCACAAATTTTTAATTGAATGACTAAATTATTACTTTTTAAAGAAAAGTGACATATTTGTTACTAAACCTATAACTAAAACTAAGTGGCATAAGCCGAAATATACTCATTCTATAAAAGTATATAAAGGCCTAATTATGTATAACTATTCCTCAACTTTATAAAAATGAAAAGTTTATCATTCTACTTTAATTTATCAGAATTCGATCTATGGGTTATAAAAATATTATAAACTAGTCCATTTAAATAACATTATAATAGTAAGTATTAAACATTGAACTCAAAATCAACGACAAAAATTAGGATTTTAGGATTTAAATACAATAAATTAGAAAATATAAGCAGTTAAAGCTAAAGAAGAGCGACTAACTTTTACATTTTCGAAAAGTATAAAGATGGAATTTAAAACTAAACCTTATTTATGTGATATTGTTTTAATAATATTTAGATATATTTATTACGTTGTTATAAAAATCATAGCTTGAGAGCTAATTTTTTTGGGTAAACTACAACAGAGGTCACTCAATTAATGATTAGGTTATATTTGGGTCATCCAATTATTAAAAGTTACACTTGGGTCACTCAATTATGTGTAAGGTCATTTGGAACACCCAATTATTAAAGGTTATATTTGGTTCACTCAATTATGGGTAAGGCTACATTTGGGTCACCCTTTATATTTAAAAGAATATATCAATTTAGTCATTTTTCTTCCAAATCACTTGTATACCCTCGTTAACACTAGAGTACTTCATTTAAAATTATTAATTAATCTAATACATAAATTGATATATATTTTTTAAATATGAAGGGTGACCCAAATATAATCTTTCCCATAATTAAGTGACCCAAATGTAACTTTTAATAATTGGGTGACCCAATTATAATCTTAACCATAATTGAGTGACCCAAATGTTGCATTAAATAATTAAGTGACCCATATGTAATCTTACCCATAATTGAATGATCTTCATTGTCGTTACCCTTTTCTTTTAAGACATCAATTTAAATTAATTGTTTAGAAATATTTATTAATGAGTTATCATATTTTTATATTTTTATTATAATTTAATAATCTATTTCATAAATCATCATGTTAACGGATTTAAATATCACTTAAGTTAATTTACTTTTACTTTACAATATCATGTTTAAAATAAAAATTTTATCATCTCAAAATGTACTTTTTGACAGAAATGTCAAACACTAAAATCAAACCTAATATTTTGTTATTAAGTAGAAACATTTATATTTCTAAGATAAATACCGAGATTCAAACTCACATAATTTTAAATATAAATATTTATATGTAACCCCCGTAGCCCGGCCTAGACGGCTGACCCGAACTACGAAGATTACACGGGGAAAACCAAAGTCAACCCAAAAGTCAACCTTGATTAGCGACCCTTTTTTTTTCTTTTTAAACTTGTCTAGATGCACATTAAACCTAGGCATACTCTTGAGATAAGCATACTCAAAAATCACAGCAATCGGAAAACAATAAGGGACTCAATTACACAAAATACGAATTTAGGGACCAATTTGTAAATTCCGGAAATTAAGAGGACTTTACCAAATTTTAAGTTACCATTATGAAATTAGTCATGTTTCATGCCTCTCTGCCAAATTTCAACTCAAACGGACATCTCAAGCCCAATTTTTTAGCTTTAACTGCAAGGGGGTATTGATACCCGTCAGGGGGGTATTGATACCCGTCCCTAGCGGTATCGATACCCTTAAAAGGGTATCGATACCCTCCCCCAACGGTATCGATACCCTTAAGGTGGGTATCGATACCGAATTTGGCAGTAGCTTCATTCACCAAAAAAGTATCGATACCCTCCCCATGGGTATCGATACCCAAAGCCTGAATCAAGAGGGAGGTATCGATACCGTACCAAGGGTATCGATACCCCCTGCTACGAACCTGCAGTTTGAGCTGATTTAAGGCACAAGGAGGCCCCTAAATCCCTCTAAAACTTCAACCAACACACTATCATCAATCCTAAGGCAAACCAACCATAAAATCATGCTTTCACAAGGACCAAAGGCACTAATCAACTCAAGGTGGTGCACAAATCATACAAGCAACTTAAGCATCCAAACATGAAACAAGGCATATGACCAACACACATGATAAGCAATTTAAACATCTACAGACATACATCACTCAAGCATTCATCAAGGCATGCTTCTTAAGTGATATTTACAAGTCGAACAAGGCATCCAAAACAACCACACCTATCCCATTGCTTTACTATTACAATCTTTCAATTTATAAATCATACATTGAACTCACCCAAAAGCAACACTTGGAGACCTTTCCTTGCCCTTGCCACCCACAAGCTATTTATCTGCATTGTCGAACAAAAGAGAGCGTAAGCATAAAAGCTTAGTGAGGGTAAGCTCATAAAACAAACCTTCGACAATACAGGGTCCAAGCTCGAGCAATTATCATGATGAAATACATGACTTCATCTTCGATCCACATGAACCAAAATGAACATGATGCATGAACATATAATCAACATTATGTCATGCTCAACATCTCATAAGCTCAACTTACAACGATATATATATACCTCAATGCATTAACCAAATCATATATCACTTCACATTTGAAATTCACATTTCATATCACATTGATACACATATCAATTCATATTAGCATGTATGCATAATCTCATATTGGCATAAACATACTTTCTCATATTGGCACCTAGCTATGACTCGAATACGCGGATAACATGTTGGAACCCATTTTCCAACATCAACCTTACCTCGGTGGGATTACACTCATCACCGGCCTTGCATGTGGAACGCATTTCCACATGCCCTACGGATGGGATTCCACTCATCATCACGTAGAATATATATAAATTTCCGGTGGAATATTACATCACCGTACTCCTCCTTGGTGCCTTAACGCCACCAAGGCCACGTACGTTTTGACTCAATTAGTGTGCACACTCATCCTGATGATCGATCATTGTACCCAAGCATACTAGTGCCAATAATAATCAAATTTCACAACCTTTGATGTTCAAGAGTCATAATATGGCATCTTACATCATATTAAGCTCAACATCAAATATCTCAACAACATAATATCATAATGTTATTTTCAAGAGTCATAATATGGCATCTTACATCATATTAAGCTCAACATCATCATGCACAATTTACAATCCAACCCACATGCATAGCAATGCATCAAACCATGCCTCAACAACATGTATAACACATTATACATAATCATCATAACACAAATCATCATGAGGCATAACATCAATTAAAGAGATCATCCAATGTCTCTAACTAAAGCTTAGGATTAGGCTACCACCCTAATCCTAACTCTAGGTGAGTCTACCAATCTCAACCTAGTCCACATGCTCGAACCAATTGCTCAAAACCATTTAAAATATTTTAACCACTCACCGACTACTTCATTAGCACAAGCCGACAAGCCTACCAAGCATCCAAGTTTCCGGATTCGAGCCCGAAGCTTCACCATTGATTTCTCTTGCTTCTAACCATTCAAAAACAATATATTAACCTCAAAATCAGTCACAAACCCAAAGTTTAACATCAACACACAAATTCACTTCAATTCTCACAATTCAAAGCCAAGTTCATTCTTCAATTTCTCATTTTCGTACTTCCACAAAAACCCGTCAAAAATCAGAATTGTAGTCATCCAAAACACTCTTAAACATGTTCAAAACACTGCCCAACTATAGTATAACCATCAACCCCCAATTTCCAACATTATACACATAATTTAAGCCATGAACAATCCCCAAAATCACCAAATCCGAGCAGCCATGAAAAACAGTCCAAAACTTGTGATTTCAACATTTTTAACACATTCAAACACTTCCAAAACAACACCCAACTATTACTCTAACATCAACCCTCAAATTCCAACATTAATCATACCCAAACTCATCTAAAAACCTTCCTAAAAATCCACCAAAACCCAATTTCGGATTTTTACCCAAAATTACTCATTTTAACATATTATGTGTATTTTAACATGATTAAACAAAGCCCCAACTCAATTTATCAAAACAAGATGAAAAACCCCTTAAAAACCCAAACTTTGATATGAACCCTAATTTTCAAAACTCCATAACTTTGAAATCTAAGACTATAGATAGATAGAGGATGAAGAGGAGATTAAGAAAACATAATTACCTTTCAAAAACCCCTTGAATTGATGAAGAAATCAAAGGGAATAGTAAAGAGAGTTTGGGAGAATTTGGGATGGTTTGCACGGTGAAGAAGAAAGGAAATGAGAAAGATGATAGCTTTCTAATGATAAGGTTATCCTTATTTTTGTTTTGGTTTAATTACCAAAATGATCCCTCCCTTTCTTTCTAAACTCAATTTGCTCACACTAAGGTCAATTTGATTAAGATAAATTTTACCGACTCGAACCAACTAACCCGACTAACTTCTAACCCCAAAACACGGGTGTTACAACTCTCCCCCACTTAAGGAAATTTCGTCCTCGAAATTATCGAACAGGAAGAGCCACTGAAACATGCTCCTCCGCACTTTCCTTCTCACCACAACATACTCACCAACTCGGTAGACTTACCACACGTCTATAGATATCTAATGCTAAAATCTCAACGGTTTCTTCAAGGCATGTCGACTTTAAACTCAACTCGATCTCTTCTACAACATAGCACAGAACATATCTGACTCACACTCCCGAATCATAGATACACAAATCACATCACCAACCCCTTTCTAACTCTGGTGGTAATCGCAACAGATAAACAACATGACTAGCCCGATTCACAATCTCATACAACACTGTTTTGAACACCTGACCCATAACTTTCTCTGACAGATCATCTGACTTCAACAAGTAGCCAAACACTATGCAGACGCCTTCAAAAATCTAGTTGAAATTTCGAATCTCTATCACCCACTTTCACTAAGAATCTCCCACAATTGTAACAGGCTAAAAGAAAACTGATACCCGGTCTTGACACGCTGGCAATTTTACACACTTGTTCTCATACTGAACAATGTCATCCATCAACTCAATCCAGAAGTACCTACTTTCAACCCACAATACGTCTTCATACTACTCAGATGTAATACAAATGAACTATCGTGTACTTCGGCCAAAACAATGCATCTCGAAACATTATGTTAATCGGCACAACTATTCTGTCTCTAACAATACAAACTCTATCATCTCTTAACTGTATCCTGAAGGTCTTCTTTTCGATATATCTTGCACGTGAGGTGCCCAGAACCTGTCTTGCAACTGTTTCTCTTTAAATATCTGATTCAAAGTAGGCTTCACATGAAACTTGGCCACAAAACCACTATCATTTGGTAAACTGAATTCGACAATTACATCTCGCAACTCAACTACTAATCTACCAACAAACACAACTCGAATCATCGATTACTACGTTGGCTCTCTTCGGATGGTACTAAATCTTGAGATCATAGTTTTCAAGTCTTCGAAGCAAACAAAACTGTAATTAACTCTACGTCTCATACCGGATAACTCTTTTCACGGTCTTCCAACTATCTCGATGAACAAGCCACAATCTTCTGTCTTGCATAAGCATACAACCTAACACTACATGCAACGCATCACTATGGTTCAATTTTTTTTTTTTTTTTTCCGGATCAAGGTCGAAGCTCTCTTCAAAGTTTCTTTCGGTTCCTCAAGGGCTCGTTGTCTCGCATCTGGCCACACAACTGGACATTCTTATGTAGCAATCTGTCACGGTCTTCAGTTTCTTCCAACTCACATCTTCTTCTGCATAGTTAGGATTTACTCTAATGCACTCGGCTGATCTGCATGTCCTAGGAGAACATCTTCATTAACTCGAAGTTCACGTTGCGTAACTTGACATACAGCTGATTTTCTAAAAGGTGCTACCCCACTAACTTCAAAGCTCGTCATGGCCTTCTTCGATACTTCAACTTTTCTCACTTTCAACTGGTAGTAAACGAATCTCGAATTAATCTTCAAAAAGACTAAAGCACCCACTAACTGATCAACAAATCGCCGACACTCGGAAGCGGATACTAATCATTCACTGCCACTGGTTTCAACTGTCTGAAATCTCAACACATTCTTGTACTGCCGCTCTTTCTTCTTCACAAACTATACTATCATACTCTAAGATGATGCACTAAGCCTAATGAATCTAAGGCCTAACAGTTCTCGTAGTTGATTCTTCAACATTCTCAATTCTTCCGGGATTCATAAGTTACAGAGCTAACAAAACAGAAGCAACCTCGGAAACGGTCTCAATGACGAACTCTTCTTCTTTATCAAGAGACAAACCATGCAATTCTTCCAAGTACTTTTAGGAAAACACAAATTATACTAACATTCCGCGGTCTAATCTTCGTTCAAAAATCAAATCCATCACAATTGCCAAACAAGTCTGCCAACTAAACTCAATCAATCTTCGACCTCCACAGCTGGATCAACCATTCAATAAGAAGTTCACACCCTCGCCTACTACTACAGTCCCACTGAGACCTGCAACTTCAAGGCAATTCTCTCTCTCTTTGTCTCAACGTATACACTAACTATGTGCTCTTCAAGCCAAACCTTGTCAAAACGTACCTCAAAACTGTAGGAAGACGATCGCTTCACATCTACTGCATACACATAACCTTGAACCATCAACAAACATCTTCTGCACATTTTTTTTTTGACCACCACTATCTCACCACAAGGTCTAGTCACATGTGTCCCTACTTCCAAGGTCTCAACACGTACATCAAATTTTCTTACATGTTCACACAAAAGGAAGTATCCGTGGAAATTGCAACTACACCTGTGTACAGCTGATAGTCTTCGACCCTCTTGTTTTCAGACTGGTTCTTCAACAAAATCTGATTCTTCTAGAATATTCTTATAGCATCTCGAAACTTCAAAATGCAGTTCTAATCGTACACAAACAATTATGCTTGAACTTGTTCTGTAACATCGGTCCTGACGACTCAAAACATCCCACTACCAAACAATCCGAATTTAAAGCTCAAGACTTCCTTCTCGGCTCAACTATATCGGAAGTAACTTCATCTCTCCTTCTCGATGGAAGACAACTCAGACGCACACTGGCCCAATCACACATATTGATTTCCACTCACGGACACTGAACGACTGTCTTGTATGAAAACCATAGGCTGAATCCCAACGATCACCAACTAGCATTTCTGAATTTCAAATTACACAAACGAGACCCTTACCCTGATCTCGCCCCAAAGAACTAAGGTACTCATACCTACCTCTGACACCTCATCGGCACATTCAAACTTGCATGCTTGCTAACAATATACAGAAGTACAGACTCAGAATCAATCAGAAGGGAACAAGCTCAAAACTGTACCAAGGGCTTACCTACTATATCATCGATAACACTCTGACTCCCACTCATAAGTCGTCACCTCTTTCACTACTAACACCAGAACCAATCACATTGTTCCTCATCAACAGGAACCAACCCACATACACACTAACTCAGTCAAACAAATTGTACCTCAAGTCCGGTACAACCACACCTCCCTAACCAAGATGATGGACTCCCTCAACATCATTCACATTTTCAGAACCCACATTTTCCACTTACCGATTCACAGTCCACGCCTTGGCCTCAAACTTACCAAAAAGTAATAAACTAACAACAACAACAACACATTAACATACAAACTGGGTTAGCAAAGGAAAAGGTCCAAGTGGCTCAAGTATGATTTCCTCACTTAAAATCTCTTTTTCCGATGTAATAGAAGCAATGGGACTCTACTCAACATGCTTCAAGCAACTCAACACACATACATGCTCAATCATGCATATTACAAGGCATACTTGCTAAACAAGCAAACATATGCGTACGATCAAACAACATACCTTCTCCATCAAACAATCACACATCGCCGCATACACGGGTAACGAGCAACATGCTTTTAAACAAACAATCAACATACTTGTCACACAAGCAATCATACTTACAAAGCAAGCAATCATTCTTTACAGCATACTCGAATAACAAGCAACATGCTTACATGATAAGCAAACACCGTGCATATCAATCATAAAACACAACTTACTTCACTTACCTGCCCAAGGTTTCGGAAACCTTAAGCTCTGATACCAACAAATGTAACCCCCGTAGCCCGGCCTAGACGGCTGACCCGAACTACGAAGATTACACGGGGAAAACCAAAGTCAACCCGAAAGTCAACCTTGATTAGCGACCCTTTTTTTTTTCTTTTTAAACTTGTCTAGATGCACATTAAACCTAGGCATACTCTTGAGATAAGCATACTCAAAAATCACAGCAATCGGAAAACAATAAGGGACTCAATTACACAAAATACGAATTTAGGGACCAATTTGTAAATTCCGGAAATTAAGAGGACTTTACCAAATTTTAAGTTACCATTATGAAATTAGTCATGTTTCATGCCTCTCTGCCAAATTTCAACTCAAACGGACATCTCAAGCCCAATTTTTTAGCTTTAACTGCAAGGGGGTATTGATACCCGTCAGGGGGGTATTGATACCCGTCCCTAGCGGTATCGATACCCTTAAAAGGGTATCGATACCCTCCCCCAACGGTATCGATACCCTTAAGGTGGGTATCGATACCGAATTTGGCAGTAGCTTCATTCACCAAAAAGGTATCGATACCCTCCCCATGGGTATCGATACCCAAAGCCTGAATCAAGAGGGAGGTATCGATACCGTACCAAGGGTATCGATACCCCCTGCTACGAACCTGCAGTTTGAGCTGATTTAAGGCACAAGGAGGCCCCTAAATCCCTCTAAAACTTCAACCAACACACTATCATCAATCCTAAGGCAAACCAACCATAAAATCATGCTTTCACAAGGACCAAAGGCACTAATCAACTCAAGGTGGTGCACAAATCATACAAGCAACTTAAGCATCCAAACATGAAACAAGGCATATGACCAACACACATGATAAGCAATTTAAACATCTACAGACATACATCACTCAAGCATTCATCAAGGCATGCTTCTTAAGTGATATTTACAAGTCGAACAAGGCATCCAAAACAACCACACCTATCCCATTGCTTTACTATTACAATCTTTCAATTTATAAATCATACATTGAACTCACCCAAAAGCAACACTTGGAGACCTTTCCTTGCCCTTGCCACCCACAAGCTATTTATCTGCATTGTCGAACAAAAGAGAGCGTAAGCATAAAAGCTTAGTGAGGGTAAGCTCATAAAACAAACCTTCGACAATACAGGGTCCAAGCTCGAGCAATTATCATGATGAAATACATGACTTCATCTTCGATCCACATGAACCAAAATGAACATGATGCATGAACATATAATCAACATTATGTCATGCTCAACATCTCATAAGCTCAACTTACAACGATATATATATACCTCAATGCATTAACCAAATCATATATCACTTCACATTTGAAATTCACATTTCATATCACATTGATACACATATCAATTCATATTAGCATGTATGCATAATCTCATATTGGCATAAACATACTTTCTCATATTGGCACCTAGCTATGACTCGAATACGCGGATAACATGTTGGAACGCATTTTCCAACATCAACCTTACCTCGGTGGGATTACACTCATCACCGGCCTTGCATGTGGAACGCATTTCCACATGCCCTACGGATGGGATTCCACTCATCATCACGTAGAATATATATAAATTTCCGGTGGAATATTACATCACCGTACTCCTCCTTGGTGCCTTAACGCCACCAAGGCCACGTACGTTTTGACTCAATTAGTGTGCACACTCATCCTGATGATCGATCATTGTACCCAAGCATACTAGTGCCAATAATAATCAAATTTCACAACCTTTGATGTTCAAGAGTCATAATATGGCATCTTACATCATATTAAGCTCAACATCAAATATCTCAACAACATAATATCATAATGTTATTTTCAAGAGTCATAATATGGCATCTTACATCATATTAAGCTCAACATCATCATGCACAATTTACAATCCAACCCACATGCATAGCAATGCATCAAACCATGCCTCAACAACATGTATAACACATTATACATAATCATCATAACACAAATCATCATGAGGCATAACATCAATTAAAGAGATCATCCAATGTCTCTAACTAAAGCTTAGGATTAGGCTACCACCCTAATCCTAACTCTAGGTGAGTCTACCAATCTCAACCTAGTCCACATGCTCGAACCAATTGCTCAAAACCATTTAAAATATTTTAACCACTCACCGACTACTTCATTAGCACAAGCCGACAAGCCTACCAAGCATCCAAGTTTCCGGATTCGAGCCCGAAGCTTCACCATTGATTTCTCTTGCTTCTAACCATTCAAAAACAATATATTAACCTCAAAATCAGTCACAAACCCAAAGTTTAACATCAACACACAAATCCACTTCAATTCTCACAATTCAAAGCCAAGTTCATTCTTCAATTTCTCATTTTCGTACTTCCACAAAAACCCGTCAAAAATCAGAATTGTAGTCATCCAAAACACTCTTAAACATGTTCAAAACACTGCCCAACTATAGTATAACCATCAACCCCCAATTTCCAACATTATACACATAATTTAAGCCATGAACAATCCCCAAAATCACCAAATCCGAGCAGCCATGAAAAACAGTCCAAAACTTGTGATTTCAACATTTTTAACACATTCAAACACTTCCAAAACAACCCCCAACTATTACTCTAACATCAACCCTCAAATTCCAACATTAATCATACCCAAACTCATCTAAAAACCTTCCTAAAAATCCACCAAAACCCAATTTCGGATTTTTACCCAAAATTACTCATTTTAACATATTATGTGTATTTTAACATGATTAAACAAAGCCCCAACTCAATTTATCAAAACAAGATGAAAAACCCCTTAAAAACCCAAACTTTGATATGAACCCTAATTTTCAAAACTCCATAACTTTGAAATCTAAGACTATAGATAGATAGAGGATGAAGAGGGGATTAAGAAAACATAATTACCTTTCAAAAACCCCATGAATTGATGAAGAAATCAAGGGGAATAGTAAAGAGAGTTTGGGAGAATTTGGGATGGTTTGCACGGTGAAGAAGAAAGGAAATGAGAAAGATGATAGCTTTCTAATGATAAGGTTATCCTTATTTTTGTTTTGGTTTAATTACCAAAATGATCCCTCCCTTTCTTTCTAAACTCAATTTGCTCACACTAAGGTCAATTTGATTAAGATAAATTTTACCGACTCGAACCAACTAACCCGACTAACTTCTAACCCCAAAACACGGGTGTTACATTATATTTCTAAAATAACATTAGCATCCTTGGCCACTTAGTGAAGAGATATTTACTTTTTTAACCAAGTAATAGATCTCTTAAACCCAACTTTCTAAATCACTTTTGAAAAGCATTTTGCGCAACAAATTTAAAAAATAATGTGATATTAGTTTGTATTCAAAAGTACTTTTCGAAAACAATCCTAAAAACATTTTTTCACCATACTTTTAAAGTAATGTCAAACTAGCCTTTAAAGAAAAAGAAAAAGTATCCAAAATTAAAATTTTTAAAAAGAAACCGTAATTCTTAAATCAAAGTTCTAAAGGTATAATGTCAAAAAATGCTCATAATATTTAACACAATAGTTATTTTGGCTCCTAATTTTTTGGTCCACTCTCACTTCTAAAGTTTAATTTTGACCATTTGTGGATGTAAATCGTTAATTGACTAACGGTCAACATGAGCGATGATGTAGCATGTTGATTTGGCTTGCGATGCTGACGGGTACTTTTGCCACGTCTTCAATTTTTTTTAAAAATATTTTTAGTTTTTTTAAAAATAATTAATTTAATTTATTATTTTTAATTTTAATTTTAAAAAATAATAACTAATAATTTATTTGATTTTTTAGAAAATTAATTTTTTTAAATTTTTTCTAAAAAGTAAATAATATTTAGTTTATTATTTTTATTTTTTAAAATATATTAAATTAAATAATAAGAAATTTTATAAGAAATTTAAAAATATATATTATTTTTTAAATTTTCTATAAATAATAATTTATTTAATTTATTATTTTTTAAAAAATATTTTTTAAATAACAAATTTAAAAGTTTTTTAAAAATAAAATTTTATTTTATAAAAAATAAATCAAATAATTTATTATTTATTATGTTTTAGAAAAATAAAAACAATAATTTAAATAAATTATTAGTAATAAGTAATTTTTTAGAAAAATATATATATATATATTAAAAATGCTGACATGGCAAAGTGTCACATCATCATCTCAAATCAAGTCAACATCCTGCATCACTGTTTCATGTTGACCGTTAGTCAACTAAAGATTTTTATCCACGGAGCTATTTTAACTCAAAATGAAACGTTAGAGGTAAAAGTAGACTAAAAACATATAGATCCAAATGATTATTTAATAAAACGTTAAGAGTAATAGTGTACCAAAAAAATACAGGTCAAATGATTATTCAATAAAATGTTAAGAGATTTTTTTTTTTTTGACATTATGCCATTTCTAAACCCTAGGGATACGTAGACATGCATCATTTTTCTTGCATGCGAACTCTGGTAAACATATTTAGCCTTTCCCTCAAACAGAACCGCATTTAAGTGTGACATTAGTCCTAAAAACAGCCAATGAAGCTGAGAAAAGTACAAGAAGGAAGCAAGTTTCATTGACCAGGAATGGAAAGTAATATGATACTCCAAAATAACCAGATAACACAGGACTCAGGAGAGAGTGAGTACTGAGTAGCCGTAATAACTAATAAAACGGAGCTGTTACTGTTAGTAGCTATCCACCTGTGTATAGCCATAGGAAACCCTATCCCTATGGTGTTGGAAAGCAAAAGGCTGTAAAAAGAAGCAATAGGACTTTGGCTTGGCTGATTTGTCACTGCCACGGATTTCTTTTCATTTCTCTCACATGGGGATGTGTGCTGCACACTTTTGCATTTGCAGGCCCTCTGAGGCTCTGACCATATCCCATTTCTCACTCTGTAATTCCTTTCATCATATTAATACTGCCTTTGACTTTGCTTATTACTCCCTCAAACCTCAAAACCCTTAGCTCATTCTTGTTTGATTTATGTTTTGGTTCACAAGGTGTAGGTCAATCTTTGATATCTCATCTCAAGTGATATACTTTTTAAACATTTAAAAAGAAAATGCAGAGTCATAGGTTTTGGTGGAAACTGGAAACACCCATGTTTACTTACATACGGATGTCTCCCCCCAGAGTCAGTATAAAAAGTGAAGCATCATTCACAATCACAAATACACACACACATTAAACTTGATGAAAGCTTCCCTGCCCCCACAGGCCACAGTCCACCCCCAACAACATGCCAACAGCTAAACAAAAAATACATATATACTAAACTAGCCTAACAAGCAACAAAAAGAAATCATTAGTCAGGTTAAGCTGTAAAAATCAAGGCCTCTCATCTCTTCTCTTGAATTGTCTTTGTGGTACAAAAACATTGCTTCGGAAATGCCACAGTCTGGTCTATTCTTCCCTTGAGGAATCAAGTCAGCCATACTTTTTACCAATAGAATTTAAGCTGAATATTTGATGGACTGTTGCTGATATCTCATCTGCTGATCTAAGCTTACAATCGTCCTCCATCTGCCGTTTTTTACCCATTTCCAACACCCCCCAGAGATGAACAAAACAACAAGATTAGTGTTCGAGGCATTTTGGAACTAGGGTTTTGAGTGGAACAGTCAAAGACCCACAACAAAAAGAAACTACTTACTCCTTACCTTGAGATTAAATGAGTAAAGAACTGAAGCTTGTGAAGATGTAATGTTGAGATGCAAAACTGTTAGTCTAAGACTTTCCAGGGTGACAATGCCTTGTACTAGCTGACCGGCTCTTCTTTCACACCGAATCTTTAAGTTGACATGGTTCTGTATTACATTAACCTCTATTTCAGCTTCGGTTTCTCCCTTTATAACTTCAGGCTGTGAAATTTCTATTGCAGACTCCGAATTATCACTGCTGTTGTTTCTTCCTTCAATTCTTCTCGTTCTCTTTTGTGCTTCCATGGATTGAACAAGTTGCTCTAGTTCCTTGACGAAGTCAATTGCACCACCTATAATAGAAGCTTGGTCACCCTGCAAACCAAAACAAGAAAAACATGATAACCAAAGTGGAGCTAAACAACTAGCTTCGGGACTAAAACATTGCTGGGGTTTGTTTGGTATACTCTTTGGATATAAGATGGAGGCATGAGAGAGCGGAGGGAACTTAGATAATCATTCATTTGACGTCTACGGTTGCGTTCGACCGCAATGTGTGTCATTCGTTGGCTCTCGACTTCTTCTTTGTTCTTTACCGGCTTCGTTCTCTTTCGCTTTCTTCGTTCCCGAGCTACGTTCTTCTGAGTTTCTCTACTGCAACTGTCTGCTATTACTTCAAAGCATGAAGTTGAGAAATGTTGGTTCTTTTTAAGGTCATTATTTGTCTCGGATTTGACCGGTGAATGCAAGCCAAGTATTTCACGGGTGAGGCAGCTTTCGAGCTCTAGGGCTTGGATTTGTTGTGTTTCCATCAAAGGGTCGTTTCTGTTCAAGTGTTGCAGTCTCAAAAGTGTCTGAAAGTTGGGGTTTTTGAAGGCAAAAAGTGGTGGGGATTCCACGCTTTGGAGCATCTGCAGGAAAGGCATTTTATCTTCCATGCTTAGTATCGTGTACTGTGCTTCTTCTTCTTCTTCTTCCCCGAAACTCAACAGCTCTGAGTTAACAAATCCTTGTTCTAAACATTCCACCTCCAGCTGATCTCCTAAGAACTGCAATAAATAAAATTGGAACAAGAAAAAGGTGTCAGCAGCTATAAGAGGGAATGGGAATAGAATGTTAAGAAGAAGCAGCAGCAGTAGGTCGAAAAGCATGCTTCAGTGCATTGAATGCAAGCATTTTTCAACAGAGTAAATGCAGTCTAAATCTTGAATTTATAGAAAAGAGGAATAAATGCAAGCAAAGGAACATACACAAGGAGCAATTGGTTCTTGGAGGCTCTCCATAGAAGAATAGGAGCAATAAATCAGGTGCTTAGCTTTGTGGTGTTGGCAATACACTCAGAAATGGAATTGACAATAAATGCTTTGAAGTGGAACCTGAAAATGGGATTGAAACAAAGAGCAGATGGAGGTTGAGATACAGTGATGTATATGGGACTGGCAGAGTTGGTGAGACTTAGCAGAGAGAGGGAGGGGGGATTGTCTGGTTCGCGAGGTCCCGAGCATTATTGGCGGTGGCAGTTTTGTGTTTTGTCCACCATCGGGGACAGACAGTTGTGGGGACTACCCTTTCTCCACCCTACACCAAACAAATAAGCTTTGGAAACTGGATACTCATCCTATGGATTGTCTCATGATGCCTCGTTTCCTTATACATTACTGCATCTCTACCCTTCTCTTTTTTCATTTTTCTTTCGCTTTATTCCCAACAAAAATCTTTTTTCTACTATTCATATCTCAACATCAAAATTTAAATTTTAAATTATAACTTTTTAAGATGGGGCATAAATAGGAGCGTTAAAAATAGTAAAAAAATTATTCGGTTAATCTCACCAAATGTTAATAAACTATGACTCAAATTTAAACGGTTCCTTAACTTTAAAGTATGTTAATTAAATTCTTTTTTAATATATTAGTGTGATTATATGTAAAAATAAATAAAATTAGATTCGACTCGAAAAAATTAAATTATTTGATCCGACTCGTTGTGAAAATATTCAACTCGTCTTGACTCGACTTAAAAAAATTCAAATAAAGTTTGAATTATAAAATAAAAACTTGAATCAATTTTTTTAGTAATTAGTGAATCATTTTCAAGTTCGAGTCAAATCTTTCAATTATGTCTGGCATATATATATATAATATTACATATGAAAAAAATATGAAGATATATATATATATATATTGTATATGGTTATAGAAAACTATTTAAATTTGAACTAATTAGTATCATAACACTATAAATGTTTACAATTAAATTTAAACAGAAATTCTAACTAAATTCTAACTCAAATTTCATAAACTCGACTCGATCGAATGTCGACCCCTAATTACATGCTTCTTAATCTTTTGGTAACACACACACCTTAATCACAGGTGCTCAAACCCGAATCTATTAGACTGAACATTATTCTCTTTTTCACTAGAACCACTCATTCATGTTAATTAAATTCTTAAAAGTATTAACGTCATATTAATTAGATCATTTTATTAGTTTAACCATTAATTTAGATGTTTAATGTTAGTTGAGCAACCACATTTGGTCGGTTGGCTAAGATGTTCATCTTTGTTCTCTCATATTCTCTTAGATTATGAGTTCTAGACTTATTAAGTGTATACTCTCTTTTTTCAATCTACATTTTCCTTTCTTTAAGTAAAATTATAATTAAAATTAAGATTTATCAAAAAAATATTTAATGTAAGTTCAAGTTGTAGTGGTGAGCCTATTCAAAGTATGTAAATCAAACGGTAAATAATATACTCAATACATAAAATTGTTTGAATCTAGTATCTTAAAAAAACAACTAATCCTCTTTTAATGACGGTATGTTTTTTGACATGCCAAATCTAGGGAGAGGCAGTGGCCTTGCCTCCTGAAATGAGACTTTTCTCTTTAATCCCTTTAGATTTTTTGAAATTATAAAATTAGTGTAATAATAAAATTGTACATTAGCCCCCCCCCCCCCCAGGATTTAAAATTTAACCCTGACTCCTAAAATAAACAGATTTCCAGCTTCACCCTTAAATCTAAATCGTCTATATATTTACGAACTGATCCATGTATTTTAAATATATTTCATATTGGATCTGAACGGGCATTTAATGTTTAAACCAATGACTAGGTTAATAGAAAGACCATACTGCTAATTTGAGGCCTAGAATAGAATATTTTTGAAGTTTAAATGTTAAGTGAAATTAACACTTTTATTTTCGTTTATTTCTTAAAAAACATTACAGAAAGACCATATTGCATATATGATGTAAACATTCATTTCCCTTTGCACATGGGGGTGGGATTGTACAATTAAGACTTCCTTTGCCTCCAGGGTGGTAACAGTGACCCTTCAAATTAATTCCACAATCCTTCTGGGTCATGATTATCAGGAACAAGGCCAGATTCTTTTCTTTCTTTCTAATTCAGTCCTTAAAAATCTTCAACAGTTAAACTGACGTGCCTTCAAATCCAGTACTTACTAGAGGCTTAACTTCATCATGTCGATATGGCTAATCAATCTTACAAGCTCATGATTTTTTATTCAAGGACGAGGGTCCAGGGTTGTCACAATATCATGTCGTTGTGTGTTTTGCCATTTTTCACATTGTCAAAAGTTGAAAAACACAGCCTTGGAAATATATGAGCTTGTTCTAATAATTGTTTCCAAGGACACAAAGCTTTGTCTTCAAGTGAGGACCAGAAGGAAATTGAATTCTAGATCTGTCTGTTTCTTCATCAACCAAACCAGAGTCCTTCTCGGAGTATGGTTAGGTTTCTCCATGCCTTCCTTCAGCTCTATGGAAAATCATGTTCTTGCTTCATCTATTTTGGCTGCTCCTAAACCTCTATTAAATGCCATGGAAACTTTTAAAAATAGCAGCTTTTTGTGGGACAAAACCATTAAATTTTCGGACCCCAAACGGTTAATAATCGTAAGTTGAGTGTGTCAAATCTTTAAAAAGATCCAACATGGACAACAATCTTGACTGTCAGGCCAAGTGGTGATGGATTTTAAGGTTGCTATCAGAGCACATAAGCTGTCATTCGTTTTTATAAAAAACATCAAGCCTGTCTTTATAAGGCGATTTCATTTCCCATTCAATCAAAACTTTATTAAAAAAATGCATAAGTGATTTACGTGTCATGGTGCTATTACCATCTCCCCAAAAGACATGATATTCAGTTCCACTTCGAGTCGCTTGGTGTGAAATTGAATAGTCAAATGGTTTCTCTGATGATACTTGTCACAAGCCTATTACCGTCCTCCTAAAAACATGTTTAATAAAATATGCAAGGCCACCGCTTTAATATCTCAAGACCTCCTTTTCTTCTCCGCCGCTTTCCAGGCGTGACATATGCATGTGGCGAACTCCCTTGTGTCCTTCAGTGGATGATGGATGGCAAGATATGTATGTGACTGATGTGTTCATACTCACTGCTCCACACAATACGAAAAGCTAAGAGATAAGAGACAAGACCAACAACACAAGAAGACAAACTTAGTGTAATGAAATCAGAGCCTGAGAAAATTTGAGAAACACCACATTCATTTGATAATGTCTTCAAAAGGATCTTATCCGTTTGAACTGCGGTTGCTGTAAACTACTACTACTCTGCATGTCTTTAGCCACACAACCTGAGCCTGATGTATTCTTTTTTGGTCTTGTCTTGTAGTTCACAGATTATGCCCACACCACACATAAGGATAAGTCCACTGAAACATAATAGCAGTAAATGTTTACCATTGCTTACCGAGCTGGCATTCATCTCATCTATATCTTATCATGGTTAAACCAAAGCCCTAGGATTGCAAGCAACCTTATCGAGTTATCCCCTTCTGGTGAGTTGAATTTCATCTTCGTTTAAACTGGTTTTCTTCCACTCATTAAGCTTGTAGCCATGGAAACCGAGTGAGACAATGGCGGTGCCCACACCTGCAAACATCACATGTAAATCTGTTCATAGTAACTGAATAGGTGTTCACGGACCAGGTGTTTAGCTTAGCCCCCATTTCATAGGATATATATCCTGTGAATCGATTTTTGAATAAAGAATAATTGGTGGTAGACCCCAATTATATGCAGCTGTGCCTGTGTTGGTAAAGATGGCTAAGTTTCTTTCACAGCATGATGGAACTTTTTTCCTCAAGAAGAGAATGCATTGTATCTGTCAAACTGAAATGGATAAAAATATGAAAATGGACCGAAAGAGATGATTCAATTAACGAAATTTTACATAATATATAGTACTGATTAAATCTTGGACATGGACTACTGAGCTGAAAATAATGTGCTAATCAAGATAAAGTAGCAGCAACTATATTCCACCTATAGTCTACTACTTAGGATATGAATAGGTTTCACAAGAGAGGATATCGAGGTCTCAGAACAAGGTCAATTTTTTCCCCTTCCATCACCAACCTACACGTATGGTAACATGAATGTCTCCCTGATGTATTCTATTACATTGTCTATGACCATGTCAGCAATCTGGTCCGTTTGATTGCCCCTCCAATCATAACCCCAATACTTTGAACTGGATCCCCTACTACACAAAGATAAGCACCTCGGACAAATTATACTCTTTGGCTTATCGAGCAGCGGCTTCTGACCGATCTTTGTGAGCCATGTATTCATAGTGTGGGCGTTAATGATTACAAGCGCCAATCGTAGTCACCTTCAGAGTTGCATTAATGGGTGGGATGAACAGGGTCACGGGACATTTCCCTCGGACACAGGCTTAAGCTACCGCCTTGTTAACCTTATATCTACAATCAATACAAAAATAAGCAGAATAAAAGCATATATGCAGTCTATATTATACCATTTTTTACAGTCAAAAAACATAACCAATCTGTATTCTAACCTGATCGAGCAAATTACATTATACAACTGGCCTGCCTAACTGTAACCAGTGGTTGTCTAATGTGCATATAATCGAAATCAATCCATGAGGGAAAAAACCAAGATTACATCACTCTGCAAGTATAATACCTCTTTTAATTGGATTTAAAAAATAATAATATAGTTTCATGTTTCCGCCAAGAATTAATTTCCTTGCCGATGGGAAAGACAAGCTTGTATTGTCTTCTTTAAGGGCCATCAGCATCAGCTGTGGGGGTGCTATTTTGCACTTGACGGACAAACTGTCCTTTCACTCGGGGACGCTGTTCTGCTAGTCTTTTCCTGCTCTGATATCGAACCTGGGCAAAGAAGTTCTCATTAAAACAATGCACATGCCTCTATGAATCAGATTTTCTTCTCTCAACAGAGTGATAGCATAATTGTTACCTCTTCCTGGGAGGTTTACATAAAAAGTTTCTAAATCTAGATAGTTTGGAATTTGATGCAAATAAAAATTAGCATCTTAATCCGGGTAAAAGTATAGTAGCTAAACAAAGCATCTACTTGAGAAAGGACCAATTGGAATAATAAGACATGACCATCACATAAATGATGGTCCAGATGGCATCAATTGATAAGATTGGGCAGATAGAGTGGCTGTGGTGAAGTCACACCAGCAACACACATTTTGGTGATAAAAGTACATTGTTGTCTGCATGCAACAATAGGTCCCATATGAAAAGTTATGGTCTATCCTCGACAAAACAATTATAATAGTGGTTGTTATAATATACCTTTTTCTCAAAGCATCGGTCTTTCCGCTTAAGTCGGAACTTTGTCAAAGCAGCTTCTCGTTGACTGGACTGAAGAGTATCCATCCCTTTCAATCCATCATGACTGAAGCAATTGCTATCATTGAAACTCGCTGTGGTCGTGCCCTTATCAATTGCTGCAGTGAAAGAAGCACTAGCACTTGGATCACTCCCACTTGAAACACCTCCATGTGCACTTCTGCTTTCATTATTTCCAGCACCATTACATAAACTGCTGCAAGCACTCTGGTCAGCAATTGGCGAACTACATCTTAGTTCCCCAACTGGGTCCTGCTTGTTCTTCTTTTGAACAGTTTCGTCAAAAGAACTGGTAGCTTCATCATTCTGGTGGTAACCTTGGTCCGAGTCATTAAATTCAAGATTAGAGTGCACTGAGGTGGTCAAAGGAAAGGGAGAACACTCCCACTGTCCAGCAGGTTTTAGTCTCCACTCAGGAGATAAACGTGTTTGCCCATAATCGACCTGCGGGGAAATATTTTTACATGTTGCATACATATCATGCATCCTCAACCCTGGAACGGGAATAAATCCGACTTGGGTGCTTGGAAATTTTAGTTTAGATTGACCCGCTATTGGTGTAGGCAGATTCTCCCTGCAATCCATCCGTGTAACATGAGGTTGAAGAGTATCGATCTTACATTTCAGGTGTTGTCTGGGTTTACTGTCACCTTCTTTCATTGCAGCTTGATTGCCAGCAAGTGTTGGGAAAATAAACTGCAATGACTTGCTATTTTTATACCTGCAGAAAGAAATTGCTAATCATCAGAAAACCCCAAGCGCAATAACATTTCCTGAAATAGAGATTGCACGACCTTTAAACTTTCAATTAATTGTGCAAAGTGCACTGGAGAAAAGGATTAAAAAAATAAAACGAAAGATCAGGCAGCTCTTTGTGTTTCTCTGCAATGAAGATCATGCAAATGACAAAATAACATCTTATTTTTGCCAAAAACATCCATAGATCTCAAGCTCAATTATACACTAAATAAAAGAAAGTAAACAAAAGTTTACCATGAAAAAGCCGATGCATCAGAATGGTTTAGCTTATGCCTTTCAGTGATATCTTGGTTCTTCGTGCTTCTAAAACAAGATCTTCGCAAACAAAGCTCCAACTGCGGAGAAAATTCGACCTCATCTGCACTATCAGTTAAACTAGAAAGTGGAAAGGTGCCCGTTGGCTGATTATCAAATGAACCAATTAAATCAATAGCGCCAGTGGGAGGTTCATCTAGTTCCTCATTGCATCCAACTCTAACCATAACATCGAGGTTTCCTCTCTTACTTTGAAGTCCAACAGCATCATTCCGAGTCATCCCTTTAACAAAAGCAGTATTTTCTTCCAATTTTGATGCATTTAGATCAAAAGCTTCACTGCAATGAACAACCTCCTTTACCTTTACTAATCTATTTGAATTTTCTGAAAGAAATGGCTTGTCAGAATTTTCGTACTTTTAGCTGAAAGCCAAAAGGAAATTCTGAAAGTTTTCAGAACTTCCTTTCTTTTAGCGAAAACTAAAAGTATCCTAAAACAGCGTAAAAAAGAAAGATAATATACCTTCAACTTGGCCCTCGTTTTGAAGCAACTCTTGACCCAGTTTGACAACATTTCCTTGCTGCCCTCTGTCAAAATCTCTAAGATTGCCATTCATACACTTCAGCTGTGAAAGACACTGCACATTTTTTATGTAGGTATTCTCAGCTTCCAAGGTGTTATACAAGAGCTCGGCACAAGAGGTGGCAAAACATGCATAAATGTATGTGAAACTCTGGAAAATCAAATTTCCTCACATATGCATTGCATCATGGACCCAAGTTCGTACATAGATTGCAATAATACAGCCCGATACAAAAACGAATAAATCTCAATGATACTAGCATGTTATAATGCAAAATACCTAACAGATTATACATCTTTTGGTAATGGAACATTGAAGAACACTACATCTCATGGTTGATAGCATAGAAAATGTGATGCAAGTATATTCAACCAAAGCCCTAATTAAACCTATATCAGAAGATAAGAAAAATGCTCACTTGTGTATCACTTGCTTCCTTATATTTCCGTATCAGTATAGATGATCCGTAATCGCTCCATTGGTTGCTCCGAGGATCATTTTCAGCGGTGGCTTCAAATTTATGTTCTGTAGCAGGTAGACTACAAGGAACATGTTCACCAGCTAGCTGAAAAAAAGTTAAAGCAGATACAAAGAAAAACAAAAAGATCAACCAAGTCAAATGCTTAATTCATTTCAAGCAAAGAAAAACAGAACAAAAGGTTAAGCCTAGAGCATACCATCTGTCTTCTCCAAACATGCTGCCAGAGGTTCCTCAACTCATTCTTCCGAACGGGCTTGAGAAGAAAGTCAGCTGCACCTTTTATCATGCACTTCAAGACCGTGTTAATCGAATCATGCGAGGACATCACTGTTTTAATCACCCCAAAAGAATTTACATATTAGCTTCACATCACATCAAATCAAAGATAATTATTAAAGCTTGAAACAAAATTGGAGTAGAAATTACATACTTATAACAGGAATATTTTTGCAAATATCATGTTCCATGATCAGAGTAAGAAGCGCGAATCCAGATATTGAAGGCAACTCCACTTCAGTCAATATGAGATCAATATCATGCGGTCCATCCTTTATAGTCTCCCATGCCATTAAACCGTCAGAAACAGCCGCTACAACTGCACCAAAAAAATGAAAATTAGGTATAATAAAAACAGGGGAAATTAAATTTATACTTTTAATTTGTAGGTCTAAGGAAATTTGAAAAGTTTAAAAGAAAAAAAGGAACCTTTGTAACTGCATTTTCGAAGAAGAGCGGCGATAATCTGACGAGTGGAATCATCGGGTTCAACTAAAAGAACTCTGAGAACCATACGAGGTAAGAAACTCTCATCCGCCGTCGCTACCGTCACGTCGGCTTCCATCTCAACTTCACCCATTTTTATACACCCTATAAAGTGAAAAAGAAAGGAACCAAGAAACCCTAATTTCTCAGTTAATGTTTTGATATATAGGGGCAAAGTCCCATAAAATATCTTCCTCCTCTTTGAATAACAATGGAAAGCAGGAAGAAAAACTTTGTGTGTTGTGATTTTTCTTCTTTAGAAAAAAAACCCCCCCGCGATCAAAAGGTGGCCCGCCATTGGTTTCCGGTTGATGAAGCTGATGTGGCGTCACGCGGGCCACTGTTCTTGATTCTTTTTGGTGGTGTGTGGGGCCGCAACTGGAGACAGCGACACGTGTTGCGCAGATGTGGTATGTTCGATGCGAGATATTTTTTTGGGCCGACTGCCACGTTGGCATCCCATGACCAAACTAGGGATCTCATGGCTGAAAATCCGACACGTGGATTGAATTTGGAGTTTCTGGGATTTGTGGCTTTGATCTTACGGTTGCTTGGTGTGAGAGGATTTTCCTTTTTAATTGTTTTTTTCTTTCATGGGATTTACTTTGCTCGAGACCTCATAGCTTACGAGTTACGACAAGTAGGCTTCTGAAATGGGGGGCTATAATTTTTTTTTATTAAATAGAGATATTATAGTTTCAAACGAAATATAACGGTATTTCTAATCAATTGATCAATTAGTAAATTTTTATGGGATTTTTTAGATTATATTTTATATGATAATCATATAAATCTCGATTAATCGCATATTTTAATTAGATTAGTGTTGAACAAGGTCTCATTATGATTTCCTGTATCCTTCCATGTATTTTTTTGGGTGCATTACATGTCCATTTATAATTTATATTCGTGACTCTCTTCTAATAATGTAGTTTTCAATGTTTAAATATGGATTCTCTCTTTGAGAATGCAATTGGGAATGCAATGTGTTTTGTCATTGCACCCAACACTTGTTGGTTGTATCCTTAATATGCTCATCCAATAGTTTTGAGACATGTGGATAATAATTTATGAATAAGCTAACGTATTTTGATGTTAATGTTTAATGTTTATGGGTTTAAGTGTATGTAGTTTTGAATTTATAGAGTGTGGTTAAAATTTAGAGTTTATAGGTTAAGACTTATATCCCTAACCATATTACTCTAAAACTTAAACCCTAACCTATAAGCCATAAATTCTAACCATAAATCCTAAAATCTAAACCCCTAAATCATAAACTAGATCTCTAAACCCTAACACTAAAAACACTTGCGAAAATTTTTCGTTTCCACCGTCAGTGCATGAGATATTCTCTCTTGGTGTTAATTTCTTTTGTTTACTTTCTTTAAACTACTCCGAAGTTTATTAAATTATAGGTTTGATTCTATTTTGACTATTGATTTTTTTTTCAATTAGGTTATTAAATTTTTAATTTGGTTTTAATCAAGTATGGACGTTAATTATTAACAAAATTATTGACATGATCGTTAAATAAATTTAAATAATAATATATTTAATTATTATTATTTAAGATTTTATCAATTTAATCTTAATTTTAATTGAAAATAAATGTGAGAACATATGGGTGTGCGTTAACGTCATAGAAGTTAAATTGATTCTTATTGGTGAAAAATCAAGAAAATAAGATGGAAGGGGAACTCAAACCTAGAACTTGTGAGGGAGTATGGACGTTCCTTAACCACTTAACCAAGTGTTATACTTGGAATTTGATTGACAAACTTTTAT
Organism: Hibiscus trionum; assembly: GCA_030270665.1. Lineage (NCBI taxonomy): Eukaryota > Viridiplantae > Streptophyta > Magnoliopsida > Malvales > Malvaceae > Hibiscus > Hibiscus trionum. The sequence continues at coordinate 15,557,647 of BSYR01000035.1, read as the reverse complement.
ATATAAGTTAAATTATAGTTATTATAATATATATATATATATTAACATTTTTATAATTATATATAAGGTTAATGCCAAAAATATATCTTTAATGTCATAATATTCGGCTTAGATAGGTACCAAAAAACCTGGTTCTCAATTTTTTAATTTTTATTTTTGAATTTAGTATCGGAGAACATAGAAGAAGATTAATTTTTTATTTTTACTTTGTAATATTTATTTGGTTTAACCGTCAAATAGGTATCCAAACTATGCTACTTTTTTCAGTTAAGTGCCCAAATTATTTTTCGGGCCAAATTGGGACCTAAAGCTTCATTTCATGACCTATTTAAAGTTCGCCGTTAAATGCCACGTGTCACCTCAAAAAAATCCAAAATTATATTAAAAATAAATATAATTAATTAATTTTCAAAAAAATCTATAAATTTTCTAGTTTTTACAAAACAGCCCCCAAATTCCAAAATTCCTAAACCCCAAAATTTAAATCCCGATTTGGGCCGATTCCGCCGTTGATTGCTACGCCGCCGCCCACCACATCGATCGCCGGACCATAACGACCGTTTCTCCCACCATCCCGTCACCGGAAATCGACTGACGCCGTGCGAATCAACAAAATTGTTGAATGGTTCTTTCGAACAATTCGCGGTGAACGTCGGCAAGAGGGGCAACGAACGACATGTGGGTTGTTCGGCGAGGGGAGGGCGCTTCATTCCGTCGTCGGCAACGCAGCCGCCGCCGGCGAGAGTGGTTGGATTTGGGGGTTTAGAGATTTGGGGCTGTTTTGAGAATATTTGAAAATTTCAGGATATATTTTTATTTTGTTTTATTACTTTTATTTATTTTTAATATAATTTTTGAAATTTTCAGGAGATGACACGCGTCCTTTAACGAAAAAAAAATTAATGACGAACTTTAAATGGGTTACGGAATGAAACTTTAGGTCTCAATATAACATGAAAAATAGTTTGGGCACCTAACTTAGAAAAATACGTAGTTGGGATCCCAGGCAGCCTATTTATTTATATAGTTTAAATTAAATATCTATATATTTTTTGGTAATCAATATCTATATTTTTAAACATGGATTGTTGTGGTATATTTCTAAACATGAATTGGTTGGTTGGTAGGAAATGGGGTGAGCAAGACTGAGTACCAGCCAATTTATCCAAAATTTGTTTTGGTTTCGGTAACCACCAGTTCTTAAAAACTAGAACCAATCTCGGTCATAGTCAGACCGGGTCTTAAATTTTAAGAACCAGTCCTGGTACTAGTGAGAATCGGTACTAGTACCAGGTATCTGGTCAATTGTCTATTGTTAATAAAATTTGAGCAGCATGGAAAAAATTTCAACCATCAATAATAATATTAAATAACAAAGTCAGAATATTGTAAGCTTGAAGGTTGAAGTCTTAAAAAGAAAAAGAATAAACTAAAAAAACTATATCTATTACAAGCAAGACCACTAGAAAGTTAGATAAGGAGAAATAAAGGAGCGCCTTCAATTGTTTCTAACATCTTCAATGCCATTCGGTACCAGACCAATACCAAGTACCCGATATTGATCCCGGCCCATTGGGTACCTACTGTAACCCCCTTAGCCCGGCCTAGACGGTTGACCCGAACTACGAAGATTACATGGGGAAAACCAAAAGTCAACCCGAAAGTCAACCTTGATTAACGACCCTTTATTTTTTCTTTTTAATCTTGTCTAGATGCATATTAACCCTAGGCGTAGACGTGAGAAAAACATACTTGAAAAGCACAGCGATCGGAAAGCAATAAGGGACTCAATTGCACAATATACAAAAGTTAGGGACCAAATTGTAAATTCTGGAAAGATGAAGGACTTAGCTGATTTTTACTTTACCAATATGAAATTAATCATATTACATGCTTCCCTGTCAAATTTCACCTTAAACGGACATCTCAAACTCAACCAATTGCATATACAAAATTCAGGACTAAAACGTAAAGCTTGCAAACCTTAAACCATTCAAATCAGTGCCCAACGGTCATCTGTTTCGGAACGGGGGTTGACCGTTCTGAAACGCGGGTTCGTTTCGAGACCTGTATCGAAACAGGGCTTGGCAGTGGCCAATTCATTTCGGAACGGCCTCTACCTGTTTCGATACACGAAGGCCATTACAGGCCCCCGTTTCGAAACGCGGGTGCCCGTTCCGATACGAATTGCCCAGAAAGTGCAGATTTTGCTGGTTTAACATACAATTAACCACTCAAACACATCCCTATGACCTCCTAATCATGCCAACAAGTCATCATGCATATAAAGAACATATTTGCAACATCAAAACACATTCATGGCATCAAATAGGAAAAACCACAAGTCTATAGGCATGCATCCTATTACTCAAAACCAACCAATCATCAAATCACCAAAACAAGCATCATAATGGCCATTTACAAGTCCAAAACATCAAAGGCATCATGCCACACTCAGGGAGTCCAAAACATCTCCCAAAAACACAACCTAGGTTCCCATTGCCAAATACCAAAAACTAATAATGTTGTAAAAATAGTCATCATACATGAGCTTAGCTTTCCCTTGGATTCTTAGCCTCCTTGCTGCTCTTTAAGCACTTCAATTCTCTGCATTATTGATTCAAGAAAGAGAGCGTAAGCACATTTGCTTAGTGAGGCATGCTCTAAAGAAACAACACAATAATGCACTTTATAAAACACCTTTCAAAAGGCCTTTAAATTCATAAACATCATTTCTCATGCAACAATGCATACACAACAAGCATCTCATGCTTCATTAACATTAACATGTCATATTGGCTTCCAAGTGATACTATAACCATTTTTCAACACAAAACACAATCGGATACGCGGATTACAAGCGTTGTCCCATACGCTTCATACACACTAACGAACACACAAGGTGGAGTTTACCGGTACAATCACAACCCCTCAACACCCGTGATGGAGTTTAACGGTACAATTACAACCCCTCCACATCACTCATCGGTAGTTGTATAACATCACTAACGAGAACACGGGACACAACACAAGATCCTCACATGGCCTTTTAACCACCATTATGATCTTAGACATCTCGTTAGTGTACTTGGATGGAGTTTACGGTACCATTACAACCCCTCAACATCCAAGGCGACTTTATTCACGGTGCACCCAATCCTATAGCCGGCTAACTATATCCGATTCAAGTACTTTAAAACCAACACATCACTTGCCAATATACATCATTTATCATCAACAATCCACTGTTTTAAAGCATTAATCAAAGCCATTAAATCATCATGCATCACTATGCATCAAAACCACATTTATCAAAATCAAACCAAGGATCTCTTACCTTGAGCATCCTTCAACACATGGCTTTCAAAACCAGCATTAATCATGCTAAAACATGCTTTCAAAACAGAATTTAAACATGCAAATTAAACACATTGCATCCAACCATCTCATGGTTCATCAAAGGGAGAGTTTCTCCGAAAACTTACTCTTGAGCTTAGTTAAGTTTCTTAGACTTAAACTAAGCTCCCAAAGCCTTCAAACATTGGTTTCAAAGCTGAAAACCCAATTCCACTCACCAATTCCGTTTCGCAAGCTTGCCGAAACGCCGTTCAAGCCTCCGGATCAACACCACAAGGATCCGAAGATGTCTCCCCTGTTTTAAACACATCAAAGCAGAGGATTAATGCATCATCATGCATTAAAATCTTCAGCCATTACACCTAAACTCGCTGCTCACACCAAATCTAACATTTCGGCTACCAAACACAACCGAAATCACTTCCAAACTCATCCACAACATTACCCAGCCAAGATCCATCACTTCTAAACATTCTTAAACATCAATTAACATCCAAAAAGAGCCTAAACTCGTCCTTATACCTCCAGCTATAACAGAACACCAAGATCACCCTAAAACCACCATTTTCACAAGTAAAAACTTAGGAAAATCAACCTATTCGGGATTGCATTCATTAAACCTTAATTACAAATCATTAAACATCCAAAATACATTAAAAAGACATCTCAAAACAGAGCCCAGACCATCCTTGTTTGGCTAACAAAGCCACATTAAATTTGCTCATATCTCGGAAACACATCCCACCATCTTCCTTGAGGGAACAAAGCTCAGACCAAGAGCACCAATGGATCCCTCGTTTGTCCTTTGGGTTCTACCACCAAAAACGTGCAAATATTGACTCTATTCCACTACAAAAAGTCTTAGGGAGAAGGAAACAACTCATAGTATATGTAGGGATTGCTTGAAGAATAGACTTGATAAAAACTTCCTTGCCCCCTTGCGATAGAACCCGTGAGCTCCAAGAGTTAATACAAGCTATTAATCTGTCCCGTAAAGCAAGAAAAGCCTTCTTCTTATTTCTTCCAACAACAGTTGGCAGGCCAAGATATTTCTCAGGGCAGATAGCGTTACTAATCCTTAAAATGCGACACACATCATGTTTGTTCTCTTCTATCACATTCGCACTGAAAAATATCCCTGATTTTTCGTAATTAATACGCTGCCCCGAACTATTCTCATAAAGTATAAAAATATTCCTCAAGGTAGATGCACACCGAATTGAGGCTTCACCAAAAATAATACTATCGTCAGCAAAGAACAAGTGGGAGACGGAAGGAGCCCCTCTTGCTATTTTAAACCCGATATCTGAAGGATGTTGTCTGAGAAGGGAAGAGAGACCCTCGCCACAAATAAGGAAGAGATAAGGGCTAATCGAATCACCCTGTCTCAGCCCTCTCGTAGGATGGAAGACTCCTCCAACCTTACCATTCAGAATCACAGAGTAGGAGACGGAAGATATACATTCCAGCAAAAGAGAAATCCAATCCGCATCAAAACCCATTTTAATCATCACATTCTGTAAAAACTGCCATTCAACATGGTCATACGCCTTAGACATATCCAGTTTCGCAGCAAAATATCCCTTCTTACCTTCTCTCTTCGTGCGCATAGAGTGCAAAATTTCGTAAGCCGCCAAAACATTATCGGTAATAAGGCGCCCTAGGACAAATGCGCTCTGAGATTCATCAATGCAATAAGGAAGAATATTTTGTAGTCTATTTGCCAACACTTTTGAGACAATTTTAAATAAAACATTGCAGAGACTTATGGGGCGAAAGTGCGACATACCCGTTGGGTTATCAACCTTTGGAACGAGAACAATTCTAGTCTGATTAATAGCGGACATAGGAAATTCACGTCTCAAAACCGAGAGGCAAAAACTGGCAGTGTCCTGCCCGACAATGTGCCAAAACCTCTGATAAAACAGAGCCCCTAATCCATCTTCACCTGCAGCTTTGAGGGGATTCATTGGTTTGACCGTTGCCCAAATTTCCTCAAGAGTGTAGTCTTTAGAAAGGTTTTGATTCATTAAATCAGTCACACTAGAATTAATCTCATCCAAAATTCTTGAGCAATCCCCCACGCTATTTGAAGTAAACAAATCACTCAAATAGCTTGTGGCCACAAAAAGCATTTCATCTTCACCAAAGTAGATTTCATCGTCCGCAGCCTCCAATGATTGAACCTTATTTCTCCTTTTACGTTGAGAGGCAAATCTGTGAAAAAAAGACGTGTTCCTATCGTCATGCTTTAACCAGTTGGATCGGGCGAGTTGCTCCCAATAAAGCTCTTCTTTATCCATCTCTAAATTCATTGCCAGCTTGGTTTCAACAATCTCACCCAACACCTCATCCGAAGGGACTTGCTTGTTTAAGCTTTCAAGTTTCAACTTAAGATCCGCAATCGTTAGACCTTTATCCCTCCTCACCCATTTAAACCACCGGTCAAGACCAACTTTGACAAAATGTAACCGTTCAAGAAAGTCTCCCGTAGATGATGACCATAAATTTCGAACCTCTGATTCACATGACTCCTCCAACAACCACGCTGCTTCAAAGCGGAAATGCCAGGTACGCTCATGAGACGCACTTCCAAAACCAGTATTGAGCAGATTTAGGCAGTGGTCAGAGAAAGAATGCGCTAAATGTACAAGTTGAAAATCCGGGAACATTTCCCACCAAGCAAGATTAGCAACTCCTCTGTCTAGCCTCTCCCTGATGTTGGTAGCCGAGAACCTCCCCTTCTCCCATGTAAACCATGAACCCGTGAACCCTAAGTCATCAAGGCCACAATCACTTAATGCAGAACGGAAGTTTTCCATTTAGCGCGTCGGCCGGTTTCGCCCCCCTTGCTTTTCAGACGATAAAATGATCTCATTAAAATCACCAATGACCCCCCAAGGAGTTTGTGGCATATCATTTAGTGTCCTAAGCAAATCCCACGACTCCCCCCGATGTTGTTCCTCCGGATGTCCATAAAAACCAGTACATCTCCACTAATTGCCATCCGAATCATCATTTATCAACACATCAATGTGTCTATTAGAGTAAGAGCGAAGAGATACCGCGCAACAATTCTTCCATCCCATCGATAGACCCCCACTTCGTCCTACTGCACTTACATCAATGCCATTAGGGAACCCACACTTCCTTCTAATTCCAGCCATCTTCGATTCTTGAACTTTAGTTTCAATAAGAAAAAATAAAACAGGATTCTCATCTCGCAGCTTCTGCCGAAGACGCCCCACCGTTCGAGGTTTGCCTAAACCCCAAACGTTCCAGCTTATAAGTTTCATGATGACCGGTGGACCTGAGTCGACAGGTCGGCCGATGTAGAGGAAGAGACACCATTAGAATCAGCTAACGCAGAAACACTTGGTGTAGAATTTAGGATGCGATGACGTTTAGCACTGTCCATATTTTCTAATGGACAATTTTCATCTGCCAGAAACATTTGAGTATCCATTCCTGGATTTAACCCGCCCACAAGAGGTTCTAGAATGGGCCTTTGGATCAAGGAGCCTAAATAATACCCAGCTGGCCTAGCAGAAAAAATTTCCCCATGTTTAGCAGACAGCAAATCACTTCCTGAATTACCCGTTACAATAGGAGCGCCTGAAATTACGTTTTCTTTATTAGAAACTCCTAGATTGACGCGTGGATGAGCTGTGATCGCGCTTTCCTCACGCAACCACCTACTCTCCGGTTGTTGACGCCGGCGGGAGTTGCCCGTAAAGAAATATCCCAACCAAAGACTATCTCAGATGGCTCCTTGGCTGCCCGGAGTGGACAGAAACTCTCGCCATGTCCCAGTAAACCACATATGAAGCAAAAAATAGTCAACCGTTCGTATTCGAATCGGACGTAATGGTCCCTACCATTCAAGAGTCTAAGTTTTTTCCGACGCTTCAATGGAAGGCGAATGTCCATCCTTACACGTATCCGCATAATGCCCTTGTACCCGAGTGAAATAGCCAGCGAATCGTATTCAAGAAATGAACCCAGAAAATTACCAATCGAAGAGGCTACACGTTCCGAGGCAAAACCATGCGGGACGTTATGGATCAAAACCCAGAAGTTCACCGAATTGAGTGGAACCAAAGAGGGATCCTCGTCTTGACGTAATCTATGCAGAACAAGCAGGTGGGAATTAAAATTCCACGGTCCACCGGCCTCTATTCTGCCCGCATCCACAGTCGTATACAACCGGAAGAGAAAACGGGCATCTCCTAAATCTGAGATCGAGATGCCCCCCACCGGATGCCAAAGATTCGCTAGTGTTGAACGCATAGAAACAAAGTGGATAACACTATTCGTCAGAAACGAACCCACAAAACAAAAGACATATGATGGCAACAGATCTTGGCAGTCCTGATCAAGAGACAAGATTTCCTCCTCCCCCGAATCCAAAGCCAACTATACCAAATCATTCTCCACATCTGCCATGATCGGAGAAACCAGACAAAGAACCAAAAGATGTTCAAAACACCAGAAAACCAAAAAGAAGAAGAGATGAGCGTGCCACAGGGAGCAGAAGATCAAAACTAAACCAAGAAGAACAGCGTGCCACAAAGGCATAAAAACAACGTGCCACAGAGAGCAGAGAAACAGCGTGCCACAGAGAGCAGACCTAATCTTTGAACAATATAATTTGGACTTTTAAGTTTACATATAAGATTTTTTCTAAATGGTATGATTTGTACAAAAGTTTATAAATTCATCTTGAATATCTTGTGAATCGGAGCATGTATATCATAACTTTACATGTTTAGAGGCCCCCATAGGTTTTCAATTCCCGATGGTTTTTGGAACGAAACTCTTTTTGGTTCTCATTCTATTTTTTAACATTTAAAAATTAAATTTTAAGTTCTAACACTAAATTTTAAATTTTAAAAAATATATCAAACATTAATTATCTAAAGTATAATCTTAACTCTAAATTTTAAACCTAATTTTCTAGTATGAGGGCGTAAAAAGAGGTACTAAAAATATAGCGAGGATTTCTATTCCTTAGTTTGGCGTTTTATCTTTGATTTTTTAGTTGTTTCATATTTTGTTTTATTTCTCGGTTTTTTAGGGTTATTTTTCAGTTGTTTGAACCTTGCTTATTTTTTTATTTAACAAAGATCACACGGATTGGAAAATTCTAGAGTGAGATACCTTTAGAGTGCAACTAAAATGAGGTGGATTTACATAAATTCTTACTCAGTTGGTAAGAATTTGTGTAATTATTCTTGCCATTTGAATAAGAATTTAGATTATAATATAAGAATTTGTGTAGTTACACAAATTCTTACCTAAGGCAAAATTTACATAAATTTTTACTCAGTTAGTAAGAATTTATGTAATTACACAAATTCTTGCACAGTTAGTAAGAATTTTGAATATTCTACCTAAATTATTACCTTTTCTACACAAATTATTATCATTTTAGTAAGAATTTATGTAGCACCTCATTTTAGCCTTACCGTATTGTACCTCACCTTAGAATTTCCCCACACGAATTATTCTAAAAAAATATATATCTTTACATGTTGAAACACAAGTTGACTATTTCACTATCTAAAAAAGTTAGAAATCCAATTTTCTAAGTATTCAAAAAATTCAGGAACTAGTTATAATTATAAACACCTCTACTGACAAGTGACAACTAACAAACCTGAATTCGTGGTTTCCAATTGTTCAAAACCAAAAGTAGCATTTTTTGTTTGTAATTAAAATAATACTAATTATTATCAATATACGAGGAAAAAAAATAAAACACGTGGTTGAATTTTTGATATTTTGAGCATTGCGACGTTGCATATTTTGGATCAGACATCAAGATTGGCCTCTAAATACTAGATCTGAAGATCTCTTTCTAATAATTATAAATTGTAAATAATATATTAATTTTATCAACTGGTTAGTCCAAGTGGTAAGCAGTTTGATATTGTTTAAGCAGGTTTGGAGTTCGAAGTCTTATGCAAAAAATTCCCATTAGGAAATTCACCCACCAAAATTAGATCTGTAACGCGAGTCGATCCGAATTAATCAGGGAAAAACCTAGAACCGAAAGAGCAACTAAAAAACTATATATTAATTTTTAACATTTTCCCTTTCAAATTCCATTAATTTACTCACGTGATGCCAATTGGTGGATGATAGTAAGCTAATGAAAGGGAACGATATTGAATTTGGATGAACATATTGAAAAAGCATGTGCCAAAATTTTATGAACCGTCCAATCCATTGGGCAGCTATAATTTCATTTTCTCCACCATGAATTGTCTTTTTCTATAGTCGAAAGTTATTTGTTTTAAAACCCTAATAATAGTTACTAGGGCAAAGGTCCATGGATTAATTTGTTTCAATTAAAAAAAATTAGAATAGTCTAAAGGTAATTACAATGCGCATATATATTGTAGACAAAGTGATTTAAACTGTGTCTCTTAAGATAAATATCATCTACTTTTCTACTGAAACATTTGTTGAGTTCAAAATTGTATAAAGTTACCAACTGAATTTTAATTGGATTGGTATGTTTATTGTTACAATATTAAAATGATATAAGTTTGAATATACATTACTTTTCAAATTTAAGGATTTATGAAATCTAAAAATTTTAGGTTAGTACTAAAACTATGTTTGGGATCAGGAACGAAGGGACATGAGGCCTGGGAGGAGGACATGCACCCAACTCAATTTTTTACCTCTAAATGTAATTTTTTTTTTAAATAGATTAACTATACATTTAGCCAACTCACTTTTAAACATTTAAATTTACCCCAACTCCATATTCTGCCTCTATCCTAATTTAGAACTACTTATCAAAAATACTTTTACATCTAAAAGCGTTATCGAACTGTACATCTAAACTTTAGAGTGAAAGTGCTTTTAGACTGCGCTTTCATGGCCAAACACAATAACAAGTTTTTTTTTTTTTTTTGTAATTTTTTAGCTTTGTAAGTGAAGTTTTTTTTTTGACATAGCTTTGTAAGTGAAGTTACATTTTCGTCCGCAATTTTCCTTCATGTCAGCCACGTTCAATTGACAATGACCTATGCTTTATATTTGATATGCGGGTTTTATATATGAGTTTTATAAAGTTTATATCAATAATATTTATTTAATAAATTGAAGTTTTGTAACACCATAAACATGATTACAAAGTGATCATGTACTACTAATTAATATTTAAAATTTAATTAAATAGGAGACATAATAGTTTCATAATTTTGCTGGTAAGAAATCCACCTTAATGCGAGTGACTAAATGAAAATAAAATTTAAGGTGAGTGACTAAAATGACAATAAAGTATAAGGTGAGTGGCTAAAATAAAAACAAAAGTTAACAGGAGTGACTAAAATGAAAATAAAAGCTTACATGAGTGACTAGAATGAAAATATTGTCTAACGAATGAGCCCAATTTGCAAAAAAAATATTTTTGATGACTAAAATAAAAATTTATTAAATTGGATGACTAGCTGTGTAGTTTTTTTTTTTCAGCGCACAGTTGGAGACTTCATGGTTTTCAACGGATACCAAAATGATTTTCAGTTTGATTTTAAGAACATGGGCGTATTGATATATTTCATTAGATTCTTAGAGGCCCATAATTTTTTTCAGCGCACAGTGCGAGACTTCATGGATTTCGATCTCCCTCTCTCTTTACATATTTCTCACTCTGATCGTCGTCTGTGGCTCTCGACCTTAAGGATGAACCGCCATCGACCATCACATCGCCACCATGACTCTCATCTTCACCTTCCTTGTTCGGTACCCGACAATTACAGGTATGAACAAGCCACTTTTATTAAAGAAAGAATAACACGTGCGACCCACAAACTGCTAAAAAATGTTTTTGATTTAATCACAATTTTAATTTTAATACAGGTATAACAAAAAAATAGCTCTTAATATTTATATTTTTTATAGCTTAAATATACCTTTGGTACCCGAACTATACACCTTCTCACAAGTTGGTACATAAAGAAATTTTGCTCCCAAGTTGGTACCTGAATTAAGCATTTTCTCCCAAATTGGTACTTAAAGAATTTTTACTCCCAAGTTAGTACTTGAACTAGGCAATTTCTCCCAAGTTGATACCAAACTTATAAATTCTATCAATTTGGTCCTAATTTAAAATAATTCAATAAATTTAACCCTTTATATTTAGAAATCTTATCAATTTACACTTTGTTATGTTCTTAAATTGTTTGTTTTCCTCCTGTAAATGTCTATATCACTTTCCTAGTGTAAAAAATTTTAAGAGTAACTTGATGTTATTTTATGGTAGAATGCAATTATCTCATTGTTGTTTTGATCTGTTAGGCTTGTTTAATTTGAAAGTATCGTAAAAAATGACTAAATTGATGGTATTTTTAAATACACATGGTTAAATTTATTGAATTATTTCGAATTAGGACCAAATTGATAGAATGTATAAGTTTTGGGACTAAGTATTTTAATAAAAGTATTAGAATAGTTGATGGAATAAAGTTTGTGTATCAAAATGTGAGGAAAAATTCTTTAGGTGTCAACTTGGGAGAAAATATTTAGTTCAAGTACCGGTTTGGGAGTAAAAATTCTTTAGGTACCAGCTTGGGAGAAAAGATATAATTCAAGTACAAAATATATATTTAAGTTTTTTTTATTGATTTTGTATTTATTTAAACTTTGATCTTTGAAAAAAAAGTTGAATTATCTTTTTTTTAATAAAAATTATTAAAATACTAAATTTTAACAGTTTTGAGATGACAACTCATGTGATAGTTAATGGCATTGTTTGGTAAACAACAGTTTGAGTCAAAATTAGAGGCTTGAGCTAAAATTAGAGGTTTGATCAGTCAAATCCGTTAATTTAAATGTTTGGTGAATAGCGGTTTGGGGTGGAACCTCTAATTTAAAAAAAAAAACTGCTAATAGGAACTTTTTGAAATTAGAGATTTTTTATGTAAGAGGTATAAAGACCCTTTTACCCTTAACAATTATCAAAAATCTCCAAACAACCTAAATTTATTTTTTTATTTTAATTCTTCACCCTCACATATTTAAATTGTGACATTTGTAAACTAATACTTTTTTCTCACACATTTATTTTTTTTTCTTTTTATTCTCACACAATTATATTTGTATTTAAATTTAATAATTAATTAAATTATATTAAAAATAATTATATAAATAATAAATTAATATATATCCTTTAAATATCTTAGTAATGTTATATTAAAAATATTTTCATAATCGAATTAATATTAATAGATACAAAATATTTATAACTAATAAACTATTCAAACAAGATCTAACATAATCATGTCATTATATGTTATTTTGCTTGTTTAAATAATTAAACAACTATCTGCTATCAGTTAATTTTACCAAACACTTTTATCTAATCAGCTAATACAATCCGCAAGTCAAATCAGCTAATGTAATCAACTATCAACTAATGTAATCCGCTATCAGCTATCCGCTAATTGTCAAACAATTATGTACTGCATATTGACACAATACTATTTGTCTTATATGGCACATTGACAATTTTTCAAATAGTTATCAGTTAATTTTACCAAACACTTTTATCTAATTAACTAATACAATCTAAATCAGCTAATATAATTAGCTATCAACTAATATAATTCGCTATTAACTATCCGCTAATTGTCAAACAAGTATGTACTGCATATTGACACAATACTATTTGTCTTAAATGGCACATTGACAAATAATTATAAAAAGGGTTAACTACTGAAATAGTCACTTATGTTTACTCCCAGTACAAAGTTGGTCACCGATTTTGAAAAACGACCAGTAAGGTCACTTACGTTTTCGGAGCGTAAATTTTTGGTCACTCAGTCGTTTGTTGACGTTAAACATTGACGGCTTGTTGACCTGACAGTAAAAAATAAGGGTAAACGACTGCAATGGCCACTAAACTTTGTCTCGTGTACATTTATGCTCCCCAACTTTAAAAAATAAACATTATGGTCACTTGTAAAAAGGTTTCTTTATAATTTCACCCTTAAATTTTTAAAAATTTATTTTCAACCCTAAAACTTTACAATCAATTAGTAAAATAATATTATAAAGGCTTAAATGAAAATTGGTGCCCAAAGTATACCCTTTTTGAATTTTAGGTGCCCAAATTGCTCTTATTTAATAACTAAAATTTCAAATTGATCCTATTTTTTCACTCTAGATCATTTTATTATTATTATAACATGCATGTCATTTATTATTATTGTTATTATTATTAAATTAAAAAAATTAAAAATGAAATAAAACCATTATTATTATTATTAAATTTAAAATATTTAAAAATATATATTACTTTTTATACCCAAGCCTTAAATTACAACTCCGCCCTCCTTTACCCCCACCCTATCTTTATCATTCATCTTTTTTCCTGTCAAAAATAGAGACGCCATTACCGCCGGACCTTCTCCTTCCATTTTTTCAACTCTTCGTTTGTTCAATTCTTCGTTAAAGCTAAATTGTTTATTGTTCTTCGATATTTTTCGCTGCTATTTCGTACACCTCGGTTTTAAACACTTCCCTTTTCAATTAACTTGTAAAAAATTAAATTTTAATGTAACCCAAACCTTTTAAATCTCTAACCATTTCTATCATTTGAAATTCTTGGGAAAAAAGTAAATCAATTGTCAATTTCTCCAATGCCTTGGCTTTTTAAATGTTCAAATTGCCTTTTCTCCAATGCCACTCAAATTCTTGTTGATGATGTAGAAAAACAATTTATGTAAAAATAAAGCTTATTCAAGATTTCAGATTTATGAAACCCTATACAGATAAGTTATTATCCCATAATACTACATTGTTTACTTGTAGTTTAGAGAAAATGTTGAATCCTTCAATCCAATTTATCAAGAATGTTTTAGGAAAATAACAACGAAGATTTGTTCAAAGTTTTAAGTAGATGTAATGGTTTTATTGCTAGAGATTACTTGTTAAAGTTGTCGAAAAAAATTGAGTATTTGAAAAGTTACAGAATTGTTAGGCAACAGAGATGAACGGTGAAGGTGAGGGTAAAGAGGGTAGAGTTGTAAATTAAGTTTTAGAAAATAATAAAAATGGTTTTATTTTATTTTTAAATTAGTTTTAATTTAATAATAACAATAATAATAAATGGCATGTCATGTTATAATAATAATAAAATGATTCAGAGTGAAAAATAGGAGTAATTTGAAAGTTTAGTTATTAAATAGGAACAATTTGGGCACCTAAAATTAAAAAAGGGTATACTTTGGGCACCTATTTTCATTTAAGCCTTTATAATATTATTGTACTAATTGATTGTAAAGTTTTAGGGTTGAAAAATAAATTTTTAAAAATTTAAGGGTGAAATTATAAAGAAATCTTTTTACTAGTGACCATAATGTTTATTTTCTAAAATTAGGGAGCAGAAATGTACATGGGACAAACTTTAGTGGCCATTGCAGTAGTTTACCCTTATTTTTTCGCTGCCAGGTCAGCAAGCCGTCAATGTTTAACGGCAACAAACGGTTGAGTGACCAAAAGTTTACGCCCCGAAAACGTAAGTGACCTTACTGGTCGTTTTTCAAAATCGGTGACTAACTCTGTACTGGGAGAAAACATAAGTGACTATTCCAATAGTTAACCCTTATAAAAATTCATAGTGTGAAAATTTATATCAACGAAGTTTAAAAATTAACGTTTTTGTCAATATTTCTATTAAAAATAATGATTCAAGTCTTTTTTTTCTAAAAATCGTCAAATTTAACTTAAAAAAACAATAGAGATCAAAATAATAAAAATATAAAAATTGAATACTAAATCAACATTAAAAGTTTAATATAACATATTCACGTTATGTTGTTGACAAAATTAATAATTTGAATTTTATGTATTTATAAAATTTTCCCCTTCTGTTTCAAGGTTTTGTTCGGACTAATTTCAACCGACTTGCGTCTTATGTCTGGTTTTTGTGGGTGAGTCGTCCAACAGGAGTTTTCTACATACACAAGGCCTCGAACTCAAGACATGCTTAAAAGATATCAAGCTGCTTACCACTTGGACCAACTCCGTTGGTTATAAAGTTAACTTTTAACTGTTGTTTATATCAATATTATTATGGTTATTATTCCATATACTGGCGGTGAAAACTAAAAGTTTCTACGAGTGTCTTAATTTTAGGGTTTATTGATTTAATTTAGGGTGTAAGATTTAGGGGTTTATGTTTACAATTTATAGGTTAAAACCCAAATCACTCATCATATTGCCCTAAATTATAAATTCTAATCAAACTCTAAATTATAAACTCCTAAATTTTAAACTATAAACCCCAAACTAAATACTTAAACCCTAAAACTAAGATACTTATAAAAATTTTTGGTTTTCACTGCATGTACATCTATTTTTTTATGTTGTTATGTGTTAAGATAGTGCAATCGGGGTTTTTTTTTCATTTAGATTTAAAGACATTTTTTAACAAGGCTATGATAGTACCGAGTATGTAACCTTCGTTATTTCACCGAAAAAGTTAGAGTCTAAATAATTAACTTCTAACCGTTGTTTATATCAATATTATTGTGGGTTATTATTCTATTTTAGTTTCTACGAGTGTTTTAATTTTAGAGTTTATAAATTTAGTTTAGAGTGTAGAATTTAAGGATTTATGTTTAGGGGTTATAGATTAAAATCTAAATCCCTCGTCATATTATCATAAGCACTAACATCTAATTCTAAATCTAACCCTAAACCTTAATTTTTAACCAGTTTCACTAATTTTTAAACTCCTAACCCTAAACCCTTGAACTATAAACCCAAACTAAATTCTTAAACCCTAAAACTAAGATGATAGTTAAAGAGTCTAAATATATTTAAGCATACATTTTTTGACAAATCCTAATTCTAATCCTACCTAGAGGAGAAAGAAATGGAAGACTCTAAGGAAGGAAGGGGTGCTCCTAATGGTTCTAGAACCCATGACCAAAGGAAATATAAGGAACAAAGATTAGTAGTGTAGCCAACCTGCCAAATGTGCTTACTCTTTTTCTCCACTTTGATTAGTTAAATTTGAAAGATTTATAAATAGTTTATAAAGCATATTAAATAGGCTTAAATATATATTTGGTACTCAAGTTATACACATTCTTTTGCTCCCAAGTTGGTACCAAAACTTATATATTTTACCAATTTAGTCCTAATTTAAAACAATTCAATAAAAATAATTCAATGTTTTAAAAATTCGATCAATTTACTCTTTACTATTCACCTGAATTGTTTGTTCTTCTCCTAAAAATTTATATTACTTTCTTGATATAATAAAAGTTTAGAAATAACTTGTTGATTTATGATAGATTTCAATTATCCAATTGTTTCTTTGATCCGATGGACTCGCTTGATTTGACAATGTCACAAAAAATTATTAAATTTTTTGAGTTTTAAATATGAAATGTTAAATTTACTAAATTGTTTTGAATTATGACCAAAATGATTGAATGTATAAGTTTTAGGCACTAAAACTGTTAATAAAAGTATTAAAATAGTAGATGGAATTAAAGTTTAGGTACCAACTTAAAAGCAAAAAAAAATTAAGTACCAAGTTGGAAAAAATGGTCTAGTTCAAGCTCTAACTTGGAAGGAAAAAATTAAGTACCAACTTGAAAGAATATGTCTAATTCAAATTCTAAATATATATTTAAACCTAATAAATAAATAAATAAACAAAATTAACCTTAAGATACGGGATACACTAATTGTGGTTTAGGTAACCAACAAAAGACCAAGCCAAAGAGACAATGACTAAGGAATGAAACCATTCTAAATATATATTTTGGACTTCTGGTGTATGAAAATGGTTTGAAGATTTAGTTTCATATCTGAACTTTTTGATATGCTTAAATAATTAAATTTAATTTATTAGTTTAAATTAATATATAAACTTTATTTGTTGATTTAATTCTCAGTAAAAAAATAAATGATATTCATCTTAACAGACTCAAGTTCAAATAGTTTTGTCTATAAGAGATTATTAAAAAAATTGATAATATTTTTCTTCAAATTAAGTACTTAATTTAAATTGGGTGCTTCAACTTGACTTTTTTATTTAATTTGATACTTATAATGTTTTCAATTAATTATTATATTTAAAATAAAATATTATTTGAATCCTTCTAAGTCTGCATAAACCAAATAAATCTAAACCCAAATTAATCTAATTTGAAGCAAGTAAAGTTCATGTACAATTTTGAAGTAATAAGCTAAGGTGTCTAGTTGGACATAAAAACCATAAGCAAGCAAATTAAACCACGAAATCAAGTTAAAATACCAATTTGAATATAAAAACTAGGGGTGTTCAAATCCGTGTACCCGGACCTTCGGGTATTAGATTTTTTGGCCCGTGTCCCGACCCGTAAATACCGGGTACCCGTTAAATCCGGGTACCCGGAAAATCGGGTACCGGGTATCCGGTTCTTTTTTTTATTATTATTTTATTTTAAAATTAAAAAAAAAATCTTAAAAGTTTATAACACATGATCCAAACAAAAAAATAATAATGATTTGAAATTTATAACCATAAGAAAAACATTAAAAATATTAATCTCGATCGTAATTTTTTTTAATCTCATATTTTTTAAAGAAACATACTAATGCATAAATGCAATAGAGAAACCTTGTTGTTTGTTTCATATCGAATCTTACATATTCACAAATTAATATTTTTTTTGTTGAAAAATTTAAAACATGAAAGCATATAATACAAATATAGAATGAATTTAGAGATTTAAATATAGTTCTAAAGTAAAAATATTAAGTAATCTAATAAAATAAAAAATAAAAAAATAGGAACCGGGTACCCGAAAAAAAATCATATTTTTTTGACCCGGGCCCGACCCGGGTAAAAAAAATTCCGGGTAAATACCCGATTATTTGTGTTCGGGTAGTCGGGTCGGGTAGTTCGGGTAATTTTGAACACCCCTAATAAAAACTATGTTTCAGTATCTAGTTAGACAAAAAAAAATCAGATGCTAAATTAAACCTTGAAACCAGGTACGAGTAACAATCTTCAACAACATAACACAATATTCCACCTTCTTCATTAACTTGTTTGTATTTTGAATAATTTGGCAATCTTCCGGGTATGATTACTAGGATTGTTCCTAAGCAAAAGCCAGGGCTGCCTAAAAGGAACTGCAATTAGCTGACACGAAAATCTAGGAAGAGCTTCAATTTTTTGAGAAGTATATGGCAGGAAATAGGGTCAACCAAACCTTTGGGGGTTACCATTCAAAGCATTTGCCCATGTTACAAATGGAGATTAAGTTGTAAATTCAAAATTTTGGAATAGACAAACAAACTAAACATATATGGAGATTGCAAGGACAAACTAAATATATGGAGATCATGCAGTAACAAGAAGTGAACATAAATAGATTGAACGCCGCCCTACTTTGAAAGAAAAAAGCTCAGACATGAGCAGTGCCTTGGGTGAACTTCGGGTCCTCGCATCTGTATCGCCCGTCAGGTCCGATTCCAAAACCTTTTGGATCCGCAAAGACATTTTCGAGTAGCTGGCTACGAGGAGGAAGCGGGCTTTCATCTGCAAACTCAACAGCATCCTCGAGTACCTCATCTATCTTCTTATCAATGGCCTTTAACTCTGCTTCACTGGTCAGATTGTTCTCAATGATATACTTCTTCAGAGCTGCGATGGGATCTCTTGCGGCATACCGCGCCTTCTCAGCTGCCAATGAGTACATTCATGAACTCTTAAGGGCCGAATAAAATACATATGTTAAAATGTACAATCTCCCCCTACATCACTAATTCACTTAGAAACCAATACTGCCTAAGAGTACAGGAACTCAAATCAGTTAACTTCACTCAGCATGCTTATCACTACCAGTAAAACACATGAATGCAGGTTGTTTCTGTTAAATCATTGCCTAATAGCTGAATCAGAACAAACATAAATAAGCAAAGATAATGGCTAACCAGGGTCACGAAGCTCATCGGGGTCAGCCAATGAGTGTCCTCGGAACCTATATGTCTCGCATTCAACCAAAGTCGGGCCATCTCCTCTCCTAGCCCGAGCAATTGCCTCCTTAGCCACATCCCTCACCTTCAAAACATCCATGCCGTCGACATGAATACCGGGCATCCCAAAAGCCGGACCTTTCTTGTAAATTTGAGGATCAGAAGTAGCCCTCAAATGAGACATCCCAATAGCCCACAAATTGTTCTCAACAACAAACACAATGGGCAATTTCCACAAGGCCGCCATATTCAAACACTCAAAGAACTGACCATTATTGCAAGTCCCATCCCCGAAGAACGCCAAGGTGACATGATCACAATCCGCTTCTTTCAGAACCTCCCTCTTGTACTTAGAGGTAAAAGCTGCCCCCGTCGCCACAGGAATCCCCTCGCCGATAAAAGCAAACCCACCAAGCAAATTGTGTTCACGGGAAAACATGTGCATCGAACCACCTTGGCCGCGGCAGCATCCGGTGGTCTTACCGAAGAGTTCACTCATGACGGCGCGCGCAGGGACGCCTTTGCTCAAGGCGTGCACGTGATCACGGTATGTGCTTACGACGGAATCTTGTTGCTTCAAGAGTTTGATGAAGCCAGTTGAAACAGCCTCTTGGCCGTTGTAAAGATGAACAAAACCAAACATTTTGCCCCTGTAGTACATCTGAGCACACATATCTTCAAATGCCCTTCCCAAAACCATATCTTCGTACAATTCCAATCCTTCCTCTTTCGTAATTAACTGAAACAGAAAAGAAAAATCTTAGATTTGTTATGAAAAAAAAGAAAAAAACTTAGTTTGGTTGTGAACAGAGAAAAGAGAGGGTACCAGATTGAGGGTGGATTTGGGTTTCTTTTCCTTGACGACTTGGGAGACGCCGACGACGGTGCCAGATCGACGGTGGAGATTGAAAATGGAGGAAGAAGGGAGGCGGAGTTTGCGGGTGGATCCGAAGAAGGGTGAGGCGGAGGTGGGGGTTATGAGGAGCTTAACGTGAGATGTGGGGGAAGGGGCATTGAAGGAGAAAGGTTGAGAGGTGAAGTTAGCAGTGGTTGTGGAGAAAGCCATTTTCTTTGGGGAGAGTAGAGAAAATGGGAAGATATAAAAGAGAAGGATGGGGGCGGAGGGAACGAGGAAAAGGGCCTGGGAATAATCGCCTGGAAGCAAAACGATTCCAAGAAAAAGAAAGGAGAGCCACCAAACTTGAATTACAGAGCATACACTTGGGATGCCGTGATTGCTGAGCAGTGAGCACACCCGTACGCCGGAAATTTACTCCACAATTTGATCCTCACTTACACTTGAACATTATGGCAAAATTGGGGCAATACTATGGATGAGCATTTTACTCGGATTCGACGGGGTTCGACCCTACCCGGCTCGATCAGGTCGGATTTTTTAATGAAAAAATTGAGTTCGGGTCGGGTCGGTCGGATCTTCGTTGATGATCAATTCGGGTCGGGTTCAGGTTTAGGGTGGAAAATATCCTACCCGGGACTAATAGTATAATTTTTCTTATTTTTTTAGGGATATTTATAATAATACCCCTCTCTCTATATTTTTTTTTTATAATTAAGTCCTTAAAATTGAATTTTTATTTATAATTTAGTCCTTTAAATTATAATTTTTTACAATTAAGTCCCTTAAAATATTTTTTTACAATTAGGTCTCTAAAATTAATTTATTTTATATAGGTCGGGTTGGGTCGGGTCAGAGTCGGGTTTAGTATATTTATTTTCGGGTCGGGTCAAGTGCGTGTTTAGAGTATTTATTTTCGGGTCGAGTCCGGTGGGCCAAAAACTCGACCCTACTCCACCCGTGCCCATCTCTAGGCAATATTGCACCCAAAAAAATTATTTAAAAATCTAGCACTTCAAATTACCATAAAGAAAATATGCATGTGATGGGATGGCAATTGCTATTCTTCCGACCTCAACAATAAAAAAAGTAAAAACGAATTACTTGCAATCCGACCTCGACTTACCATGTCATGGGATGGCTGCACGGCATAGCAGGGGCGGGTTCAGTCTTTTCAGTGCTGAAAAGGGCGCACTGCCATGCTGAAAAAAATAATGGGCTAGCAACCAGCTTTAATTATTTTCGGGAATGGATGGTTGATTTATATTGATTAGATAGTAGGTTGGTGGGTTGAGTAGTTGGAGTTTAAATTTTGAATTGTTAAATAGGGGTTGGATCGAAGGTAAGAAATTGTGAACGAAAGTTTGTAAAGAAATTGTTTGAAGAAGAAGAAAGAAGATTTAAAGAAATTTGAGCTCGAATATATTTGTGTCAAATTGTAAACTAGTAAGTTTGTTTATTTTTTCATCATAAATATTTTATATTTATTTATATTTTAAAATAGTAGTTATGATTAAATATAATGATATTTGTTTTTACTAATATTTTTTTACATGTCATGTATATAGCTTTTGTTAGAAGAATGACCGATCAAAATTATATGTTGAGATTATAGAATCGACACATCTCTAGTGTTGCAGTTGGTAATATGGTAATTTTTTAAAGAAGTTAATTTGATATTAGTAATATTTTATTTTTCTATTTGTTATAATTTAGTGCAGGCAACCGAATAAACCTTTAAACATCATCTAAGTATAGGGAGTAATCACCACACCCCGATATGATTTAATGGTTGCAAGAGGCGGGATTCTATCATGCCACATTTATTCGTGACTACAAGCTGATTTCCAGTTTAATTACCGCACTAATTGAGCGCTGGAGACCAGAAACTCATACGTTTCACATGCCGTATGGAGAATGTACCATTACGCTCGAAGACGTGGTGATGTTAATTGGGATGTTGGTAAACAGGAGTAGGGATGTAAAAACAGGTAATCGGACAGGTTTCAGGTCAGGTTCTGTCAGGTCGGGTAAAATCGGTTACAGGTCATTTCAGGTAAAAAAAAATTTTGACTCGACTCGGGTCGGGTGCGGGTCTATTGCAGTCGGGTAATTTGCAGGTCGGTCCATTTCAGGTCGGGTCAATTTTCAGGTCGGGTTCATTTCAGGTCAAACTCGTTGCAGATCAGGTAAAAACAGGTCGGGTAAAATCAGTTAATTGACAGGTAAATTGAAGGTCGGGTAAATTTCAGGTCAGGTTCATTTCAGTTCGGGTTCATTTCAGGTCGGTTTCATTTCAGGTCGGGTTCATTTCAGGTCAGGTAATTTCAGGTCGTCGGGTTCATTTCAGTTCGGGTTAATTCAGGTTCACCAGAAATGAACAATTTTGAATAAAAACAAATTTTTATGGACTATAGTGAAAAAAATAGTAATAAATAAGAGCTAATTTGGACTAAAATAAAGTTTTATGGACTATAATAGGCTCAATTTTGAATAAAAACAAAGTTTTATGGACTATAGTAAAAAATAATAAATAAGAGCTAATTTGAAGTAAAAATAAAGTTTTAAGAACTCAATTGAATTGAATTAAAACTTAAAGGACTTGAATAAAAAACTTATATAATATAAAGGGCTTTATTTATAATTTACCCCAAATTGAAATTCAATTTGGGAATTCTGCGGTTTCAAAATAAATTTTCTCGCCCATATATATTATAATTTAATATTATTTATTAATTATTATAATATAATATAACTTATTAATTATTATAATAACTTTATAAGTATAAATATATGTAATTATGTATATATATATATATGTATGTATGTATTTTTATGTATTCACATGTATATAAATTACAATATATAATTATATATTATACAAACATGTATGTATTTATGTATATGTAATGTATTATACATAAATACATGTATATGTATATACATAATACATATTATAATACTAACAACATACATGTATATATACATGTATATATATATATATTATACAAACATATGTATATATTAAATTATTAATACATTATACATATAACATATCATACATAATAATTAATACATATTATACAAATATATGTATGTTAATATATAATATATAATGTACATGTATATATATGTATATATGTGTGTATATATGTATATAAATACATAAATATACATATAAAATATATGTATATATATATAAATATATGTATTTATAAAATTATAAAATATATGTATTTAAATACATAAATTGAATTGAACTCAATTAACTTGAACTAAAACTTAAAGCACTTAAATGAAAAACATCTAAAATTTAAAGGGACACAAAATATTTAGCCCATCTAAAATTCAAAGGGCTACAAAATATTTAGCCCATCTAAATTTTTTAGCCCAAAGCCCAACAATTAATAATTATTATTAATTATTATATTTAGCTCATCTAAAATATTTAGTCCAAAGCCCAACAATTAATAATTATTATTTATTATTGATATTATTAATTATTATAAATGGGTGGTGGGATATGAGCCCAAAGGCCCAAGGCCCAAACTATTACTAATTATTAATTATTATATTATAAATACATTATATAACTTATAAGTTATAAGTTTATATATATATATATATATTATTTATACATTATAGGTTTTAGGGACCCATCTAAAATAAATGGGTGGTGGGATATGAGCCTAAAGGCCCAAGGCCCAAACTATTACTAATTATTATTTATTATATTATAAATACATTATATAAATTATAAGTTATAAGTTTATATATATATATATATATATATATATTATATATTTATACATTATAGGTTTTAGGGGCCCATCTAAAATAAATGGGTGGTGGGATAAGAGCCCAAAGGCCCAAGGCCCAAACTATTACTAATTATTATTTATTATTAATTATTATATAAATTATAAGTTATAAGTTTATATATATATATATATATATTATATTTATACATTATAGGTTTTAGGGGCCCATCTAAAATAAATGGGTGGTGGGATATGAGCCCAAAGGCCCAAGGCCCAAACTATTACTAATTATTATTTATTATTAATTATTATATTATAAATACATTATATAAATTATAAGTTATAAGTTTATATATATATATATTATATTTATACATTATATGTTTTAGGGTTTAGGGTTTATGGTGTTGCATTAGGGTTTATGAGTTACCAGGTTTATGAGTTACATTAGGGTTTATGAGTTACCATCATTGTTTATGGTTTAGGGTGATGTGTTAGGGTTTATGAGTTATCATTATTGGTATGGATTAAGATTTATGGTTTAGGGTTTGAAGTTAACAAATTAAGATAAATTTCTAAGTATAATGTAAGATAAAATTTTTCTAAATATAATGAAATTAACATAATCTATTAAAAATTATTAAGTTTATAATGAACAGTTAACACTTTAAATTATTTAACATTTTTAGCCAGGTCTACATTAGTTCAGGTCAACAAGTAACAACAGTTCAGGTTCAAAACAGGTCGGGTCCATTAACAGGTCAGGTAAAATCGGATCTCGGGTCGATTCAGTCGGATAATATCAGGTAATTTGCCAGGTCAGTCTCGGGTTCGGGTTCGTTTCAGTCGGATGCAAGTCGGGTTTCAGGTCAAAATTAACATGTCAGATTCGGGTTCGGACCGTTTTCAGTCGGACGCAGATCGGGTTCGGTTCCTACAGTAACAGGTTCAACTCGGGTTCGGGTCAGCAACAGTCAGTTACAGTTCGGGTTCGGGTCATCGAATTCTCGGGTCAAATCAGGTTCTGACTCGAGCAGGTTTCAGGCAGGTTTTCAGGTTCTGACTTGTTTTTACAACCCTAAACAAGAGTCCATTGGTTAAGGAGACGGAGGAATCAGCTGCACGGCTTTGCATTGATTACCTCAACAAGGTTTCGACTGGAACCGATATGAGAGGATCTCATATTAAATTGAGTTAGTTGCAGAGAAAATTCAAACTCGGGAGCAATAACACATCGCAAGATATTAGTTGTGCTAGTCGAGCTTATATTTTACAGCTCATTGGGGGATATGCCGGATAAATCTGGTAATTTTGTTCACACACGGTATCTACCATATCTGTCATCAGCTTTAAAAGTTGCTAAGTATTGTTGGGGATCAACAATATTAGCGTTGAGTTGTGCAAGGCCACTCAATTAGATAGTCATAGTTTGAAGGTAAAGGGTGTTGATGAATGTATGTTGCTATTGCAAGCTTGGGCATGAAAACGACTTCTATTTTTTGCACCGATTACTCGAAGTATGAGAAATTTTTCTGTTGTCAGTAAGTAATTTTTTTGAGGTATTAAAATTAAGTTACTTTTACATGTTACTATTTATGTAATTAATTTATTATCTAGTTTATATTTATATTTTTTTCAGTTTATTTAGTAGCCATATGTAAGTGGACGCGTAAATGTATCAGAAATTGTTTCCGTCATTCCAAGTTCATATTATTTAAGATTTAAATCATTTTGAACTTTTTTATTTGAGGTTCAAATGTGTCATTTTATAATTATTGAATTCATATCAGATTTAAATATAAAATAATTTAGTTTTAGTCGTGTACGACAAATCAAGTTGAGTCGAGATTGAATAAGCACCTCTGGTTGGTCTCTTCCCTTCAACTTGTTTTTTTCTTGCTTATTCATACAATACATGTAGTTGTTTCTATGTGTGTAAGAAATAAGAAGCACAAGGGAAGAGACCAACCTGAGGTGCTTATTCAATCTCACACCAATGGTAATTAGCAATCACATGGACCTCTATATTTGATACAAATCAAATCCGACAGAGGTTATACCGGGGCAGGAACAAGGAATGAATTTGTCAAGTCCAAACCTCAAACCATAAGCTCCGGGAGAAATATTGCTAAACGGAACCCAAGTGGTAAAAGATGACATTGTTTTTTTAGATAAGGATGAGCATTCTACCCCAAGCGAGTCAAAAAATTGATAAACTAACATGTCGAATCAAATCATGTATTGGAGGAGATAAAGCATGTGTAATCACTCAACAACAAGTGGAAAAGAGGGTTTCAATACTTGTATAAATTGGAAAACTCAAACATCCAATTCAAAAGCAAAGCACTACTCCATTCAAATCGACACTTCTAATTAATCAACAAAAACCAATATTAAAGATCTAAAAGAGTAACTAGTGTCATGCTTAATGCTCTAAACAATAATCAACCAAAACAATTAACCAGGAGTTCCTAATCAAACAAACCGAATCCCATATCGTCATCACTCTCTTCCTCTGGCTCCTCCTGCAAGAAACCAAAGAATCAAATATCAGAATAAATGCTTAGCAGGAATCAAATCCACTACTTTACTACTAGGTTTTAGTCCCACCTTCTTCTTTTCCTCGGCAGCGGGAGGGGCGGCGGCACCACCTCCACCAGCAGCTGCGACTGGTGCAGCAGCTGCAACCGGAGCACCACCACCACCAGCTCCGACATTGGTTATGAGATTCTCAATGTCGCACTTCTCAAAGAGCTTAGCAAAGAGGCCCGGCCAATAAGACTCGATCGAGACATTTGCGGCTTTAACTAGTGTGGCAATCTTCTCAGCCTAATTATAACAGTTAAGGAAAAGAAGAACACACGGAGAATCCTCAACAAGAAAATCAAACTCCTATTTTTTAAATAACCCTAAGAGTGAAATTAAAAACAAATCCAAAACCATAAATAATAAAACCTGAAAATATTTTTTTGTATGAAGGATACGGTGATGGGGATGCCATCATCATGGAGAATCAAAGCAGCATAAGAGCAAGCAGCTTCGCTAACCGAAGACATCGTTTATGCTATTAACATCAAATTAAATAAATTAAGCAAATTAAAATCCAATCAACAAAAGGATATAAAACAAGTAATGAAAGAACCCAAACCTTACGAGAAAGAAAGGAAAGAGAATTTACCTGAAATGTGTAATCTCGAAGCGCCGCTCTCAAAGCAAGTTTTGCTAGGGTTTCTCTTCAACTATGAGGAAAAGGGGATTTAAAGAAGAAGAAAACTGTATATTGGGCTCCTACGTTTATGGAGGCCCATTTAACCAACCAACTAAAAATAAGCGTAAACTACATTAATGTCACTTTGATTTTTGATCTGTCTCACTTGCATTTTCTGATATTTTTTTTGCCCTTTCTTCGTTATCTTCCGTTACTTTGATAACCTAATATTAGAGCCGTTTCTGAGATTTTGGTGGCCTAAGGGCAAATATAAAAATTGGGCCCCTAATAACAAGTATAAAAATAAATAAATTTGTTTGTAAATTATTTTTTTTATTGATTATTATCCTATACACTAGCGGTGAAAAACCGAAAGTTTTCACAAGCGTCTTAGTTTTAGGGTCTTAGTTTAGGGGTTTAGGTGTAGGGATAGTGATAAGAATTTAGAGTTTAGGGTTATAATTTAGGGTTTATAAGTTAAAACATGAAATATAACCATATTATCCTAAAAACAAAACCCCAACCTCTAAACCCTAAATTTTAACCATGAAATTTAAATTCTAACTATCATCCCTAATTTCTAAACCTCTGCACCTAAACTCCTAAACCCTACACCATAAACTAAGACCCTAAACTCTAAAACTAAGCGCTTGTGGAAACTTTCAGTTTCCACCGCCAGTGTATAAGATATAAATCATTTTTTATTACGCTCAATAATTATCAAATGAAAAACATCAAGAAAATTTATTAAACACTGAACAACTTACGCAAAACAACTTCTACGAGCATTTCTAGATGCAAAATCACTAATAATATTGTCTACATCAATATGATCTAACATATTTTTCTCAATATATAAAATGGCTAAAATATTTAACATTTCTTGTGACATTGACGATCTCAAATAGGTTTTCAACTGTTTTAACTTCGAAAAACTTTTTTCAACAAATACAATAACAATGTAAATATTATTTATAGGTGTATATGAAATTTTTATTCTCAATATAAAATTGATGTAACCCCCCTCGTTCCGGTCCGGACGCTTGACCGGTCCGAGTGGGCCACACGGGGAAAACCGAAGTAAAACCCGTTAATGTTCCTCCTCGGTTAACGACCCAGAAAATTTCTTTTTAATTTAATCTTTTCTAAAGGCTCATTCGAATCCTATGTGATCATAGCAGCGGAAAGACAAGCATTCATGAAACAATAACTCGATCAACCTAAGCAAAACAGTCCATTTTTAACTGATTAAGCAGGCCGTTTCGAAACACCCTCAAGGTGTATCGAATCGCCTTGACCTGGTCAACGGTTCTAAGCCTACACGAAGAGGCCATATCGGAACGGATTCATAAAACAATAACTCGATCAACCTAAGCAAAACAGTCCATTTTTAACTGATTAAGCAGGCCGTTTCGAAACACCCTCAAGGTGTATCGAATCGCCTTGACCTGGTCAACGGTTCTAAGCCTACACGAAGAGGCAGTATCGAAACGGAGGTCGACCGTTCCGAAACACCCTCCATGGTCAACTTCTCGTGGTCAACGAGATTTTGACCGTTTCGAAACTCTTAGACCCGTTTCGGAACACCTTCATCTCGTCATTTTCTCAGAATTCCAGTAGCGAAAATGTACCGAAACGGCCTCTACGCGTTTCGAAACGCCCGACCAAAAACAAAGGACTGTATCGAAATAGGGTAGCCCGTTTCGAAACGCCCTCTGTCTGCAGACTGGTTTTAGCTGGTTTATGGCACAAGGATGTCCCTAAACCCTTCTAAAACCTCAAACATCACACTATCATCAATCCTTAGGCAAACCAACATAACGAGCATGCTTGAGCATCAATACAACAAGGCTAAACACTAGAGGCAACAACATCACAAAGCCATACATCCATACATAGCATTAAAGGTATTAAGCTTCAACATTGCAAACACTTAGGCAAAACAAGATAAGTAAAGACCAATATGGTTTACAAGAAACATGGCATTTAATCCCAACCAACAAAGCATATAAAGGAGTCTAGCATGCTCTTAGCAACAACATCAACAACATAATCCAAAAACATCATAACACGATTACATGTCCCATTGCTTGACCATTACATCAATATTAAAATGTTCATACTTGGTAGCTAAACAAGCACCACGAAGCACACTTGGAGGCCCCCTTCTTGCGCTTAGCAACCCACGAACTATGGATCTGCATTGTCGAACAAAGAGAGAGCGTAAGCAATAAGGCTTAGTGATGGTAAGCTCTTTAAAAACAAACCTCGACAATACAGGGTCCAAGCACGATCTCAACCAAGGTAAATGCATGATTACCAAAGATCCTCAAGAGCCAAAAGTTAAAGATGCATGAACAATATCCAATTATATGCCATGCTCAACAAGCTCTAATTCACAACATATGTAATCACATATAAACATCAAAATAGAGATTACATTCCACAACACATTGATACACATATCAATCAATATTGGCACCTAGCTATGACCCGAATACGCGGATAAACACGTTGGAACTCACATCCAACAACCACTTTACCTCACGGTGGGATTACACTCATCACCGGTCTCGCGGAGGGAATTCCACTCATCCTCACGCCTCGTCGATGGGATTCCACTCATCATCGAATATATAAATAATAATTTCCGGGCGAACCCGCACTCCTCCTTTGTGACTCAACGCCACCAAGGCCACGCGCGAATTTTGACTCATGTGTGAACACTAACATCCTAATGATCGATCATTTGTACTCAAGCATACTAGTGCCAACATTTAACTCAATCCACATTATCATTTACAACCAATTCCGTGCTTAGCACGTACTCACCATGATCACAATCATGAACCGTTCACATGCATATCATAATGCATCACAAATCATGCCTCGTCTCACATGTATAACACATTATACATAAATCATCACATCAAAAATATTACGAGGCATATTCATCAAATACAAGTTCAACCAATGGCTCTAGTTTAAGTTTAGGATTAGACTACCACCCCAATCCTAACTCTAGGTGGGTCTACCAAGCCCGACCTAGTCTACATGCTCGAACCAACATTTAAACCACTTTAAAACGTTAACCACTCACCTAAACTCCCAAGCTCAAAGCCAAGCAAGCAATCACCCTCAAGCTTCCGGATTTCTTCCCGATGCTTCACCGACACAAGTTCTCGCCTCTAATCAACCTCAATACAATTCAAACAACATCCAAATCAGTCCAAGCATCAAAGTACTAACCCGGAACACAATTCAAACATAATGCACACTATTTCAAGCCATGAACAACCCCACATTTAACCAAACTCGGGCAGCCCCAAAGCCTCATCCAAAACCCATGTTTCCAACACTTTTTACACCCACAAATGATCCCAAATCAACCCCCAACCATAGCACTATCAATGGCCTATCAATCCCAACCTAAAACAACCCCCAAAACTCACCTAAAACCCTTCAAAAACCCCCATTCAAACCCAATTTCGGGAATTTGTTTAAAACCAAGAAAAATTCATATATGTGGTACCATTTAGCTCCTAGACTTCATAACTAACAACATTGAATCAAAACATTAAGCTTAACAACATAAAGTTACCATTTTTAATCAAAATCTCCAAAAACTCTATTTTCCAAAACCTTAACGAAAATGAAAACTAAGTGTACTTTTGAAGAGAGAAGGTTGATGAGAAGTCAAAAATGATGTTACCTTTCAAAAACGAGTTGAAACGGAGGAGAAATGAAATGGAATAGTGGAAAGGATGAGAGAGCTCTTCAATGTCGTTGTTTTTGTTTTGAAGGAGAAGAAGGTGAATAGTAAAAGATGATAGGAATGAGTTTTAAAATTAAAAGATGGGCTAATTACAAAATGGCCATTAATGAATGGATATCTCCTTTATTCTTTAAAAACTCTACAATTTGTAATTCATCCAATTTGGTCCAAAGTAAAATATTTATTTTTGAAACCCGAACTTAAAAAATTATTTTAATTATAAAACCGAGCCCAAAATAATATTAAAATATTATTTTCACCCAACCCCTAAACCCGGGTGTTACAACTCTCCCCCACTTAAGGAATTTCGTCCCCGAAATTACCTGACGGAAACAAATACGGAAACTGCTCAACCATATCCGCTTTCCTCTCCCACGTGGCCTCTTCCATACCTCTATGTCTCCACAACACTTTGACCAACTCTATGGTCTTACCATGCAACACCTTGCTATCAGAAGCAAGTATTTCAACAGGCTCTTCATTGTAAGACAAATTCGGATTAAACTCTATCTCCTCAACGGGCATAACATGAGAAGGATCCAACCTATATCTCCTAAGCATAGACACATGAAAGACATCATGGATCTTCTCTAACTCAGAAGGTAACCTCAAACGATAAGCTACAGGCCCGATCCGCTCAACTATCTTATACAGACCAATGAACCTCGAACTCAACTTGCCCTTCCGGCCAAATCTCATTACCTTCTTCCACATAGATACTTTCAGAAACACTTTCTCACCCACGGAGAACTCAATCTCTTTCCTCTTCAAATCCGCATAAGACTTCTGACGATCGGAAGCTGCTTTCAAACGGTCACAAATCAACTTCACCTTGTCGGTAGTCCCCTTAAGCAAATCCGGCATAGGTAACAATCTCTGACCTGTTTCAGCCCAACAAATCGGAGTCTTACATCGTCTACCATACAAGGCCTCATAGGGAGCCATCTGAATACTAGACTGATAACTGTTGTTGTAAGCAAACTCAACTAAAGGTAAGTGCTTCTCCCAAGAACCCTGGAAGTCAATCACACAACAACGAAGCATATCCTCTAGAATCTGTATCACTCGCTCTGACTGCCCATCGGACGACGGATGATAAGACGTACTGAAATACAACCGACTACCTAGAGCACTATGCAAACAACCCCAGAACCTCGAAGTAAATCTAGGATCCCTATCTGAAACAATAGACTTCGGAACTCCATGAAGTCTCACAATCTCACGGATGTACAAGTTTGCCAACTTGTCTAAGGAATCTGTAGTGTTCACTGCTAAGAAGTGAGCACACTTAGTGAACCTATCAACAATCACCCAAACAGAATTCTTCTTCGAAGGAGACAAAGGCAACCCCGACACAAAATCCATGGTGATCCTCTCCTATTTTCATTCCGGAATCTTCAAAGGCTGTAACAAACCTGAAGGAACCTGATGTTCTGCCTTCACTCTCTGACAAACCATACAACGGCTCACATACTCGGCTACATCCTTCTTCAAACCAACCCAGAAGTAATCATTCTTCAAATCACGATACATCTTGGTACTACCCGGATGCATAGAAAAAGGACTCGAATGTGCTTCACTTAGAATCTGACGTCTCAACTCAACATCTTTTGGTACAACAATTCTATCTCTAAAGCACAACAAGCTCTCACCAATGAAACTATACTCGGTCGGTCTTCCTTCAGCTATGTCCTGAATATGAGGAACTAAAGTCACATCTTGCAACTGCTTCTCTCTAATCAACTGAATCAAAGAGGGCTTCACTTGCAACTCGGTGATCAACCCACCATCATCGGACACACTCAATCTAGCAAACATAGCTCTCAACTCAACGACCACTTTTCTACTCAAAGCATCGGCCACTACATTTGCCTTACCCGGATGGTACTCAATGGTCAAATCATAATCTTTTAACAACTCGAGCCACCTTCTTTGTCTCAAGTTCAAATCTTTCTGTGTCATCAAATACTTCAAGCTCTTGTGATCGGTGTAAAATATACAGTTCTCACCATACAAGTAATGACGTTAAATCTTCAATGCAAACACAACTGCGGCTAACTCTATATCGTGAGTAGGATAGTTCTTCTCATGAACCTTCAACTGTCTAGAAGCGTAAGCAACAACTCTCCTTTCTTGCATCAAGACACATCTTAAACATATGTAGGAAGCATCACTGTAAATCACAAATTCTTTACCTGAAACAGGTTGTACTAACACTGGAGCATTTGTCAAAGCTTCTTTCAATTTCTCAAAGGCCTTCTGTCTTGCATCTGACCACTCAAACTTAACTCCTTTTTGCAACAATTTAGTCAAAGAAGCGGCTACCCTAGAGAAACCATCAACAAACCTCCTATAGTAACCGGCTAATCCTAGGAAACTCCTAATCTCGGTCACAGACTTAGGTTGTTTCCACTCAACAATGGCCTCAATCTTCGATGGATCAACACGGATACCTTCGGCCGAAACAACATGGCCAAGAAATACTACCTCTCGAATCCAAAACTCACATTTGTTGAGCTTCGCATACAACTGATTACTCAACAATCTCTGTAAAACAAATCTCAAGTGCTCGTCATGCTCTTCTTCTGTCTTCGAGTACACAAGTATATTATCAATAAAAACAACTACAAAACGGTCTAGATAGTCTCTAAAAATCATGTTCATCATATCCATGAATGCTGCAGGTGCATTCGTGAGCCCAAACGGAATCACAAGGAACTCATAGTGACAATATCTAGTCCTAAAAGCTGTCTTCGGGACATCACACTCTTTCACTTTCAACTGGTAGTACCCGGATCTCAAATCTATCTTCGAGAACACTGAAGCACCTCTCAACTGATCAAACAAATCATCTATGTGAGGCAACGGATACTTGTTCTTCACAGTCAATTGATTCAACTGCCTGTAATCAATGCACATGCGCATACTACCATCTTTCTTTTTCACAAACAACACATGAGCACCCCAAGGATAACTTAATGAAACCACGGTCTAATAATTCTTGCAACTGACTCTTTAATTCTTTCAACTCTTTCGGAGCCATGCGATACGGAGCTATCGAAACTAGATTAGACCCTAAAACAGTCTCAATCACAAACTCAACATCTCTATCAGGAGGCAAACCCGACAACTCTTCAGGAAACACATCCGGAAAGTCACACACTGTCCTAATATCTTTCGGTCTAGCTTCACTCATATTCAGATTCATAACATAAGCTAAGTAAGCCCCACATCCGGAGTCCATCAACCTATGAGCCTCTAAAGCTGACACAACATTAGACAAGAACTTAATGTTCTCTCCCACTACTACTACCTCGTAGTCATCAGAAAGTTTTAAGGAAATTCTCTTCGTCTCAAAATCCACACTAGCCTGGTGCTTAACTAACCAGTCCATACCCAAAATAATATCAAAGCCATAGAAAGGAAGTTCCATCATATCA
Organism: Hibiscus trionum; assembly: GCA_030270665.1. Classification (NCBI taxonomy): domain Eukaryota; kingdom Viridiplantae; phylum Streptophyta; class Magnoliopsida; order Malvales; family Malvaceae; genus Hibiscus; species Hibiscus trionum. The sequence continues at coordinate 15,523,251 of BSYR01000035.1, read as the reverse complement.
ACAGAGAACACATGACCCTGAATCTTCAGTGGACATCTCCTATACATACGTCTAACCACAACTATCTCACCAAAAGAACTAGTTACATGCATACCTACATCTAAGATCTCAACAGGTATATCTAACTTCCGTGCATGCTCACTCAAAATGTAGGAATGTGTAGAACCCGAATCAACCAAAGAAAGAAAACATAGACTGTAACTCAAAATTACCTGCTATCACATCAGTGTCGTTCCCGGCCTCTCTCTAAGAATAAACTCTCGCTGGTCCTCCTGCCTCTGGCTGCACTGCCACAACATGAGCAAGGTTCCTCTGAGCATCTACCCTAGGTACATCAGCTCTAGGCTGGAAGTAGCCACGACCGCGCCCACGACCTCTCTGAAAATCATTCGCTCTCGCAGGAGCCTGAGTAATGTTCGGTGCATGTACCGCCTAATGCGGACAATCCCTCCTAAAGTGGTCCCTCGAACCACGGTTCCAACAAGCATGGAAGTTACCCCAGCACTCATCAGTGTGTTGTCTCCCACATCGGGTGCACTCGGGCAAACGCCCTCTACCTCTGTGGCCCTGATGGCCCCTACCATGGTGGCCACCGCCACGTCTATAGTCAAACCGATGTCTGCCACCTCTATGCCTCTTGGCATCTCTACTGTCAAAGTGGTTGTGCCTCTTACCAGAACTAGATCCACCAGATCGTTTGGCCGAACCCAAACTGTGCTCTAAGTCCTTGGCCCTCGCGACCAATACATCAAAGTCTGAGTAGTCAGAAGCTAATGTGTACCTCTTGATCTCCTCGCTCAACCCATATCGGAAACGGTTACAGCGTTCCACTTCAGTAGGAACCAACTCCGGGGCGTACTGACTCAAGCGAACAAAACGGATCTCATAGTCAGTCACAGAAGCATCTCCCTGAGTAAGGGCCATAAACTCTCGCTTCTTCTCATCTAAATACCTCGGTCTCAAGTACCTTTTTCTGAAAGCAGGCTCAAAGAAATCCCAATCAATCTCTGCCTCTGGAACTCCAGTAGTAATGGTGACCCACCAAGTGTAGGCATCACCCTGAAGTAAGGAGATCACACAACCCAATCTACGTGCGCCCACACAACCCATTTGAGCTAAGATGCGAACTGTCTTCTCCAACCATAACTCCAACCTCTCCGGAGTAGATCCTCTAAACTCCTCAGCCCCCAAGCTACGGAGCCTCTCCAAAGGTAGACTATCATCGTCACACCTAGGCTGAGCTACAGCCTGAGCTCCCGCAACTGCGGCCTGAAACGCTCATGCTATGGCTTGCACTAGCGGAGTCATATCAATTTCGGCCGGACCTTGGCCACCTTGAGGTCCCTCTCCTTCAGCTCCATCCTCGCCTCCAGCTTCAGGCGGAGGAGGTGGTGGTGGAGGAGCTCCAACTCCAGCAGCCGCAGGCCCTTCTATATGAGCCTCCACTCCAATCACTGGCTCAACAGGAGCCGCAACGCGTGGTTCCTAACGAACCACCCTCGGCCTAGACATCGCTCACAAACGATAACTATAACCATAACAACAAAATACCAAGATTGGGTTAGCAAGGCAAGGCTTCCAAGTGCTCAAGTACGTTTCCCTCACTTAAAAATTCTTTTCCGATGTAATAGTAGCAATGAGACTCCCAAACAACATGCTTTTAAACAAAGCAATCAACATACTTGTCACACAAGCAATCATACTTACAAAGCAAGAAAACACCGTGCATATCAATACAAAACTTGAACTTACCTCACTTACCTGCCAAAGGTCTCGGTAACCTTAGGCTCTGATACCAACAAGTGTAACCCCCTCGTTCCGGTCCAGACGCTTGACCGGTCCGAGTGGGCCACACGGGGAAAACCGAAGCGAAACCCGTTAAGGTTCCTCCTCGGTTAACGACCCAGAAAATTTCTTTTTAATTTAATCTTTTCTAAAGGCTCATTCAAATCCTATGTGATCATAGCAGCGGAAAGACAAGCATTCATAAAACAATAACTCGATCAACCTAAGAAAAACAGTCCATTTTAACTAATTAAGCAGGCCGTTTCGAAACACCCTCAAGGTGTATCGAATCGCCTTGACCTGGTCAACAGTTCTAAGCCTACACGAAGAGGCCGTATCGGAACGGAGGTCGACCGTTCCGAAACACCCTCCATGGTCAACTTCTCGTGGTTAACGAGATTTTGACCATTTCGAAACTCTTAGACCCGTTTCGAAACACCTTCATCTCGTCATTTTCTCAGAATTCCAGTAGCGAAAATGTACCAAAACGGCCTCTACGCATTTCGAAACGCCCGGCCAAAAACAAAGGGACCGTATCGAAACAGGGTAGCCCGTTTCGAAACGCCCTCTGTCTGCAGACTGGTTTTAGCTGGTTTATGGCACAAGGATGTCCCTAAACCCCTCTAAAACCTCAAACATCACACTATCATCAATCCTAAGGCAAACCAACATAACGAGCATGCTTGAGCATCAATACAACAAGGCTAAACACTAGAGGCAACAACATCACAAAGCCATACATCCATACATAGCATTAAAGGTATTAAGCTTCAACATTGCAAACACTTAGGCAAAACAAGATAGGTAAAGGCCAATATGGTTTACAAGCAACATGTCATTTAATCCCAACCAACAAAGCATATAAAGGAGTCTAGCATGCTCCTAGCAACAACATCAACAACATAATCCAAAAACATCATAACACGATTACATGTCCCATTGCTTGACCATTGCATCAATATTAAAATGTTCATACTTGGTAGCTAAACAAGCACCACGAAGCACACTTGGAGGCCCCCTTCTTGCGCTTAGCAACCCATGAACTAAGGATCTGTATTGTCGAACAAAGAGAGAGCGTAAGCAATAAAGCTTAGTGAGGGTAAGCTCTTTAAAAACAAACCTCGACAATGCAGGGTCCAAGCACGATCTCAACCAAGGTAAATGCATGATTACCAAAGATCTTCAAGAGCCAAAAGTTAAAGATGCATGAACAATATCCAATTATATGCCATGCTCAACAAGCTCTAATTCACAACATATGTAATCACATATAAACATCCAAATAGAGATCACATTCCACAACACATTGATACACATATCAATCAATATTGACACCTAGCTATGACCGAATACGCGGATAAACACGTTGGAACTCACATCCAACAACCACTTTACCTCACAGTGGGATTACACTCATCACCGGTCTCGCGGAGGGGATTCCACTCATCCTCACGCCCCGTCGATGGGATTCCACTCATCATCGACTATATAAATAACAATTTCCGGGCGAACTCGTACTCCTCCTTGGTGACTCAACGCCACCAAGGCCACGCGCGAATTTTGACTCATGTGTGCACACTAACATCCTAATGATCGATCATTTGTACTCAAGCATACTAGTGCCAACATTTAACTCAATCCACATTATCATTTACAACCAATTTCGTGCTTAGCACGTACTCACCATGATCACAATCATGAACCGTTCACATGCATATCATAATGCATCACGAATCATGCCTCGTCTCACATGTATAACACATTATACATAAATCATCACATCACAAATATTACGAGGCATATTCATCAAATACAAGTTCAACCAATGGCTCTAGTTTAAGTTTAGGATTAGGCTACCACCCCAATCCTAACTCTAGGTGGGTCTACCAAGCCCGACCTAGTCTACATGCTCGAACCAACATTTAAACCACTTTAAAACGTTAACCACTCACCTAAACTCCCAAGCTCAAAGCCAAGCAAGCAATCACCCTCAAGCTTCCGGATTTCTTCCCGATGCTTCACCGACACAAGTTCTCGCCTCTAATCAACCTCAATACAATTCAAACAACATCCAAATCAGTCCAAGCATCAAAGTACTAACCCGGAACACAATTCAAACACAATGCACACTATTTCAAGCCATGAACAACCCCACATTTAACCAAACTCGGGCAGCCCCAAAGCCTCATCCAAAACCCATGTTTCCAACACTTTTTACACCCACAAATGATCCCAAATCAACCCCAACCATAGCACTATCAATGGTATATCAATCCCAACCTAAAACAACCCCTAAAACTCACCCAAAACCCTTCAAAAACCCCATTCAAACCCAATTTCGGAAATTTGTTTAAAACCAAGAAAAATTCATATATGTGGTACCATTTAGCTCCTAGACTTCATAACTAACAACATTGAATCAAAACATTAAGCTTAACAACATAAAGTTACCATTTTTAATCAAAATCTCCAAAAACTCCATTTTCCAAAACCTTAACGAAAATGAAAACTAAGTGTACTTTTGAAGAGAGGAGGTTGAGGAGAAGTCAAAAATGATGTTACCTTTCAAAAACGAGTTGAAACGGAGGAGAAATGAAATGGAATAGTGGAGAGGATGAGAGAGCTCTTCAATGTCGTTGTTTTTGTTTTGAAGGAGAAGAAGGTGAATAGTAAAAGATGATAGGAGTGGGTTTTAAAATTAAAAGATGGGCTAATTACAAAATGGTCATTAATAAATGGATATCTCCTTTATTCTTTAAAAACTCTACAATTTGTAATTCATCCAATTTGGTCCAAAGTAAAATATTTATTTTTGAAACCCGAACTTAAAAGATTATTTTAATTATAAAACCGAGCCCAAAATAATATTAAAATATTATTTTCACCCGACTCCTAAACCCGGGTGTTACAATTGAAAAGAATTAAAATATTATTATAATCTTAATTATGATCATATAGTACACTAATACTTAAGCTAATTAGATATCAACATCTTTATACTTAACTATGATTGGTGGGCCACCATATTTTTAATGATTATATTTTAAATTTATTTGATAATATAATAATAAGGAAAATAATTAAACTTAAAAAAAGAAAATAATTAAAGTGAAGAAGTAATTTGGCAGGGGATGGGCCGACTTTAGTTTCCAGTTCCCTAAAAACTCATAATTACACACTTTTTACACTTTATAATTTTAAGTTTAGTTTGACGATTAAAAAAATATCAAATTTAAGTGGGATCTAATAACCGTAGTTATTTTTTTAGTGGCCAGTGGGCCCTGCCGCCCTGGGCCATCGCCCCTGTTGCCCAGGCCCAGGGACGACTCTGCCTAATATTCTAGTATAAAAGTACTTGAATTCTAATTTGACTCTTAATCTTTATGGGGAAAGTTAATTTGACCATTAAACTTTTGATTCATTCAATTAACTCAGGAATCCAACTAAAGTCTATTATTGTCGCCCCGCTCAACATCTTCATCAATCATTGTTTACAATACGTCGATCACTGTCGGCCATCATCAATGACTATTGAATCTAAAATTTTCAATTCACTTTTTTATCATTTAAACAGTGTAATTTGACTGAATATTTTCTTTTGATAATTTATTGAGAAAAATACCCTCTTTAGATAATATTTAGAAAAATACCCCATTCAGACCACAATAATAAATTAAAAAGTACCTTAAATCTATACATCTAATTTGAAACCCTTCTAACTTTTCTTATAATCAGATTCAGAACACAATAATAAATTTATCTATTTTTCAAAAATGAAACACATTCTAAGTAGAAAACTTATTTACAACATTCCGAGGCACTAAATTACAATTCCCCTACGAAGATTATGTGCACTACTACTACTAATATACAACAAAGATGTGTTCACAAACTTTCTGCAGTCGTCCTGTGTCATGGTTCATCATCACCCACTTGCTTGCTGCAATCAAACCGGATGCAGTTCTTGTCTTCTTGAACCGCTCCGGTTGGGAAGCTCGGCCGAAGATAGGTTGTCTTATAAACAAAACTATATCGTGAGGTGTTACCAAGTTTTGGATTTTATTTATTTGCTACGGATTTTGATTTTTTTTTAATTTAACACCTAATTTTATTAAAATAATGAGAAGAAAGTATGCAAACGTGAATGGTAAATTCAAATTTTCTCATAAAATTTTTAACAATGTTCTTCAAATCTAACACCATAGTCAAATTTTGAAGTGCTCATCAGAAGTGTACAAATCATTGAATTACTCCAATCAACAAAAAGAGAGAAAACGTCTTGGTCAACTCCACGAACAACCAAGCCACGCAATGTTGTGCGGCAAGATTCAATTGTAACATGTACCAGGTTGTAAAACGTCTTCAATATCAGCGTGCCATAGAAAAAACAAAAAATGTGGCGTAATTACGGATGAAGAACATGCCAAAACAGTCAACGAAAAACAAAAATTAATATAAAAAAGAACAAAAAGTAAGAAATAAAAAAGCAAATAAAAGAAATTATTGCTGATAGACGTCCAAAGCCGCCTCTATTGGCTCGAAAATACTAAAAAATTTCTTAAAAACTCTTAACCAAAATGATAATCGTTACAAAGTAAATGTGAGAGTGAGGAGATGAAATTTTAAAAAAAAATTGCATGGTTTTTTTTAAGGATTCTTTTTCAAAGTTGATTCTCTTAAAGTCTTGACTTATATTAGTGGTTTAACTTTAAAATAATAATAAAATGAAACGTTAATATTTATTTTGATTAAAAATTTAGACATTCAAATGAGAGAAATATATATAATATTAGTATATTCGGTTCGGTTTGATTTAAAAAAAAATATGAATTGAACCATAGTCTGTAGTTTTTTAAAAAGGAAATCGAAATCGAATGACAAAAAATCAAAATACCAAAACTAAAATTGCAGTTCGATTAAAAACTGCAATTTTAACAGGTTTTTTTAATTCAAAAAAATAGAGAAAGCAAAACACATAACCTATTTTTATTTAGCACTGGACACTCAAATATCAATTTAATTTGTCATTAAGAACAAGAAAACACAAATCCTGAACTCTTGAAAAATTTAAGATTTTAAATAATAATGAATTAAAAAAATAATGATGATTACTAAATAGACAACCTATCATCTTTTTTTTAATAGCTTTAGGATGATTACAATGTAGTATCTATTCATACATATTCTTAACACAAGTATTCTAGAATGAAAATCGTCACATTTTCTATTGGGACCACTTGTCGGGTTCAACAGACAACCTATCTAAAATTAAATTATAAAAAAATATTAATTCAATAAACATCCACATAATGATTCCACATCACCAACTTGAACACGCATATTCACTCTAATATATTGTTTGATTAAAGACAAACTCAAATATTAACATTATAAAACAACTTCTTAATGGTAATTATTAGGCTTAAGGCTACTTTTGCCCTTGTAGTAGTCTGAATTTATCAATTTCGCCCCTATAGTATTTTCGCATCGATTTGTCCCCTGAAGTAGTCGAATTGCATCATCGATTGCCCCTTGACTGATGGAAGACAACGTTGACCGTTACAGTGCTGACGTGGTAGTCCACGTGTGTAGACGATGTGGTAGAGGAGCAAATTTGATTTTTCCAGTGAGTTCAAGGGCAAAATTGATTATCTGGTTGAGTACGAGGACAAAGTTGATTTTTAAGCATAAAAATAAGATTAAAAAATATTAAAATAACATAAAAATTAACAAAATATTTTATTAATATATGGCTAAACTATAAAATAGTTTAAATTAGATATATGACAAACTAAAATATTTAATGTTATAAATTTTACTTATTTTTAGATATTATTATTTTTTAATCATATATTAATAAAGTATTTTTTATTAATAAAAATAATTTTTTTAATATTTTTTTAATTTTTATATTCAATATTTTCTTAAATTCTTATTTTCCTAAAAAAATCAGTTTTGCCCTTTGTACTCAACCAGAAAATCAATTTTGCCATCGAATTCGATCAAAAAATCAGTTTTGCCCATCTGCCACATCATCTTACACGTGGACTGCAATGCCAGCATCATTGACTACTACGCCAACACCGTTGACTGACACGTCAGTACCGTAACGATCAACATTGGCTTCCGTTAATCAAGGGACAAACAATGATGCAATTCAACTACTTTAGGGGCCAAATTAATACGAAAATATCATAGGAAAGAAGACGATAAATTAGAATTACTATAGAGGCAAAAGTCACCCTTAAGCCTAATTATTATAAAAAAAATATCTCAAATCGAAACACAGTATTTAATCAACCCATCATTAAGAACAATAAAATATAGTCTCGAGCCCTTGAAAAATCTAAAATTTTAAATAATAATTTTAAGGTGATTACAATATAGTATCTATTCATACATATTATTAACCATGTCTCGTAAGATGAAAATCATTCCATTTTCTATTGAGACCACTTGTTAGCTTCAACAAACAACCTATCTAAATTAAATTATTGAAAACATTCATTCAATAAACATCCACACAATGATCCACACCACCAACTTAGAACACACATATTTACTCTAATATATTGTTTGATTAAAGACAAACTCAAATATTAACGTCATAAAACAACTCCTAAATGGTAAATATTATAAAAACATATCCCAATTTGAAACACAATATTTAATCAACTTAATATTATGAGACTATTTTTAAAATATATTTAATTTAGATCATAATATAAATATTTTTAATTTGAGTTGATATAAAATAAACGGGTACCATATTAAAAACCCAAAATCGAACCGAATTGAGAACCCTAGTTTTTAAACTTAACCTCAAAATGTAAATCCAAACTAAACCGCATAGCCCGGGTCGAATCAGTTTTTCGGTTCTTTGGGTTTCGTTACTCACCCCTAAATTGTACCATTCTCCAATCAAACTAAAAATAAAATTACAGTGGTTATGAAAGAGTGGCAGTTATAAAACATCAGGAAAACCAACAGGCAACAACAGCTAAAAGACCAACAAAAACATCACAGAGAAAACAAATAATCATGATACACGGTTGCACGAGCACGAATGCTTGAGGAAGAGCCAACGGGAGGGAAAAAAAAAACAAAAACTTTTGTGTTTGATTGATCATCCCAAGAAAAAAAAGAGTCCAATATTCAAACTTCCTTTTCTTTTTTTATTCCCTTTCACCCTTTTTTAACCACTCTATATTTGGCTTCTGGGTTGGTTCTGGTTTTTCTGTTGGTTGTGATTCTAAGCCATTTTTCTTTAATCTCTGCTTTTCTCCATTTCATTTGGGAGATTGATCTGCTCTTTTACATGTCTCAACAAAGGCAATTCCAGATGGTGGGCGGTGGTAATAACAACAATCCTGGAACAGGGCATTACAATGACATAACTTTCACCAAAATCTTTGTTGGTGGATTGGCTTGGGAAACGCAAAGAGATACCATGAAGCGTTATTTTGAGCAATTTGGAGAGATTGTTGAGGCTGTTGTTATTACAGATAAGAATACTGGGAGATCCAAGGGTTATGGCTTTGTAAGCTTATTGATTTTGATCCCTTTTGTTAATCCATTCTACATGACAAAAGCAATTAAAAAGTTGTCATCTTTTCATTATTGTTTCATTTCCAGGTTACATTTAAGGATCCAGATGCAGCCATGAGAGCTTGTCAAAACCCTTCTCCCACCATTGATGGAAGGAGGGCAAATTGCAATCTTGCTTCATTGGGTGCACACAAGACTCGCCCACCAACTCCTCAACATGGTTTCTTTCTCTAAGTTATTGTCTGATAATGATATTTCAAACGTTCAAAACCCTTTTTTTTAATCCTTTGTTCATTCTCAAGATGTGTTTTTTTACTATATTGGGAAAACATTTCATGTTGGTTCAATGTGATCCGGTGAAATCAAATGTGGATCTAAAATGGTTATAAAACAAATGCAGGAGGTGGACGGTTTAGACCAGCACCTGGATTGATGGCATCGCCTGTTTATCATGGTTCCTCCTCCACATTCATCCCACAACCAAATGGTCAATATCCAATTCCTTCCTCTGCTTATGGGTGAGTTTAATTATTGTAGAAATGAATTTCGATTCGAATCTTTAACCTTGGAGTTGGTTGTACGAACCAAATATGTTTCATGTGTTTTCTTCCATCTTCTTCATTCTCTAATTGTTTGCTTTCAGGTATGCGGGATATTCACAAGACAGTATCTATCCTTTGGTTAGTGTTTACATAAGAAATAATATACACAACTTCCTTGGCATTGCTTTGGTTAGCTAATTTTCATGGTGTTTTTGCAGAACTATTATAGTGTGTATGGAGGTCAACAGTTTTCACCTTACTACAGTACCGGAGCATCGATGACCCCGGGAATGTTCCATAATTTGTATCCATTTTATGCTCAATATGGACAAAATAGCCAAGCTCATGGTTTTGGTGTTCAATATCCCCAAATGCTGCAATATCCTCATTTGCCTCATCAGTACAACTCGACCGGGATCCTATCGCTTCCGTCTTCATTGCCTATGGCAACAACCACCACAGGTGATTGTTTTACATAATCTCTTGATAGATTCGGAGTGTGTTTGTGATAGTTTTGAATCAGTTTATCTCTTGGTTTGTAATGGCCTATATTGCAAGAGAACTTTAATGCAATATCCAACAGTTAATCTTTCAAACAAAACTTGCAGCTGGAATTACAGCAACACCTACTGAGACCACAACCGCAACAACAACTACAGTGTCTGCAACATCGACAACAACAGCAATGTCATCATCGGAGACAGCGAATACAACATCGCCGACAACAGAACCACTAACCTCAGCAACTACATCAACAACTGGGGTGGTGGAAACAGAGACAGATCCTTCACAAGCTTCTGGGATACCTACTGAGAAGCAACCATCAAGTTAATCTGTATTCAAGGATATGGTGACTTACAATAGACAATCAATATCGTTCGAAAGGGAAGCAAAGGTAGAGATAACAGAAAGAATTGAATAACAAAGAATACAACACAGTTATTGATTCAAAAGAAGGATGCCTCATGCCTGATCAGTGATCACTTAGCATAACAAGAAATGAAACTTGAGAATTTCCGTAGGGGATTGTTGATTCATGGAACGAGCTTTTTAGACGTAAAGCTCGTTCCACTAACCGTTATTCATTCTCCATTCGAGTCACCAATTCATCATATACTTATTTGGTATAGGACAGTAGGGAGAGTCTGAATTAGTTGTTTAGCATTAGGAGGAAAAAAAAATCATGTTCATTCATGTATGTATGTGCATAAGGTGGAAACTAAACATTGGGCTTTGGATTCTACCTTACACACTAATTATTAGCTGATTTTGTCTCGGTTGCAAAGAGCATCCGATGACAGTCTTGTTCATATTTGTAAAGTGGTTCAGAAGATTGATTTTGTATCTTTGAACCCAAATTCGATTTTATTGCTCAAAGTAAAAGGACGATCTCGGATAGCTCACCCATGAACTTATATCATATATAATTTTCTCTTTTCTGTTCATCATTCATGATTAGGATTACATGGAGTAATAATAATAATAATAAGATGGTATTAGACATTGGAATCCAAGGGGGTTGCTCAATGGTTGGAGCCTGGAGGGTATACCTTTACTTGTTTCAGAGTCAAGCATGCAGCTTGTATCATACCATGCTTCTGATTTCTGACTTGTGACCCTTCCAATTCATTAAAAAGCCTGGAAAAAAGGTTTCTTCTGTACAAATGGTGGCAGATTAAATCCAACACTGTTCATAAGAAAGAAAAGAAAAAAAACTAGGAGAAATACTGTGCTGTTTAGTTTCTGCAAACTCCAAGTAATGAACTATTGTTTAGTAATATTTTATACATTCAAAAACTAAAAAGAAAGCTACAAGTACGATGCCTGCATTGCTTGACAACCTTAACATATGCTGCTTCGCTGTATCCAACCTACCATTTTCCACATCTCTTCTTTCCCATTCCATTCATATGCTTTCTTTTCTCTTTCTCCCTTTATAGACATGCATTTCTCTTTTTTATTTTAACCCCCATTCCCCAATCTGACCTCAGGGATAATACAGAAAATTTTATTTGCGGTGTCAAAATTTTAGGCATTAATTTATATTTTATTATAAATAGACGGATGTTGTCAATTTCTATTAAAAAAATTCAATTATTATTTTATGTCGGTGTTAATTTCCTTTTAAAATAGTGTCAATTTCTTTATATATATAATCTAAAAAGGTTTTCTCAAAAACTTTTAGGTATCAATTAAAACTCCATTTACCCAGTTTCCTCCGTCCATGTCTGGCCTTGAATATTATAGTGATCAGATTACCCTACAGCTTTTTTTTTCCTGTTATATTAATCAAGTTGTGTTGGACTTGAAAATATATTGTTTTTTTATGTAAGATTCGAATTCAAAACCTTATTTTATTGACTTTAAACTTTATAGTATTTCACCTAAAAAAATCTGTATTACTCAAAACCTTATTTCTTTTTCAAAACCCAACCTGACTTCATCTGAACATTATCTACTCGCATGCCTTCCCATTTTGAGGCAATGGTCCCCCTCCAACAGCAACGTTCAATGCCAACGAGTTTGTTTTTGCTTTCAACTTCCCAACTTGTCAACCATTATCATAATAAAATGGGAAAAAATGATGACGATATTAATTAAGAGTCGATCTATATATAAAGGCTTGATGCACATTTTATCTCCTAATATTACATGTTTTCCAATTTGGTACCTAATAATTTTTGGGCAGAAATGACCCCTAACGTTATCCATTTTACCCCTTGACGTTAGAGAGCTGTTAAAAAAATTCAGCCAATAATATTGTGCTACGTTAGCTCCTCTTTAACTATGTCAACCCGCCTGATTTTATTGAAAGGGTAAATATCATGTCAAGTCTCTCGGATTTGTTTTTTTGTTCAATTTAGTCACTAAAAAAATTATTTTTATCTAAAATTGACCCTTATTTGTTTCTAAAATTTATAATTTAGTCCAATATTTCTTATTATTAATAAAATTATTTTATTTAAATGTTAATATTTAATACACATTAAATTAAATATTTTAATATTAAATTAGTACTTTTTTTAGATAAATTAAATTACCTAAAATTGACCCCATTTTATAATTTGCAAGTTTCCAGTTGAACAATACATATTCGATATGGAAAATTGATAAGATTCAAAAAAATTTCTTTAGTCAAAAATAATTATAAGGTTTTTCAGAAGAGAAAAGTTGATAATGGTTCCAGCAACAGAAATGGCGATGGAGATTATATTGAACAAAAAAAATTAAGGGACTTGATTTAAATAAATTTAATTTTTGTAGTATTTTTCTTTAACAAAATTTATGTGTTTTTGTTCATGTTTTTTACGCGAGGAATATTATTATTTAATATTTATTAAATATTAAAATTTAAATAAATAATATTACCAATAATAATAAACACTAGGTTAAATTATAAAATTTAGAAATAAATTAGGGGTCAATTTTAAGTAAAAATAGATTTTTTAGTGATTAAATTGAACAAAACGTAAATCTAAAAGATTTTCCATGACATTTATCTTTTCAATAAAATTAGGCGGGTTAAACTGGTCAAAGAGCATTGACATGACATAATATTATTGATTAGAAATTTTTTAACAATTTTTTTTGATCAAAAGGGAAATTCATTAATCAAAGAGAAAATAAAGTACATAGGACACACGTGCAACTTCCCCGAGCCATGCAAAGCCATGCAATGGAGGCGATAAGCAAACAAACTATCCCCTTGGGACCGAGGGACTAGAAAAACCTAATCCTAAAGCTGCGAACCTCCCTGCGCAACCAACCATAACTGGCAACAAAAAACAAAGAGGCAACATAACATGATTCAATAGATCCTAAGACAACAAGATTCTCCGTAGCAAACCAAAAGATGATGGGGCGGAGATACTTGAAATAGATCCAAAACTCAAGAAATGCCATCTTCGCGAACCAAGTCTTCTTCGATTTAAACTGACAGTTGGGTAGAGGTGAGAGCTCCTCTCGGAGGCAGGCTCCCCCGTCTAGAGACGTGGGTTTTGTCAACCTCGACTCAATGATCATGAAGGTTGACTCGGAACAAGAGGCTTTGGTTGGACAATAGAACGAACCAAGGGAAACAAAAAAGCAGGGCAAAGCCGACGCTAGAACCGTACCAAAAAACACGAAACCTTAGATCAACAGACACAGACTAGATCAGGCTGATCCTCGGGGAAGGTAGAAGAAAATACACCTGCCACCGCGCCTTCCTCGCGACAGAGGTGTTCCAGTAGAGACTCATCCCTCTTCCGGGTAACCAACGGAGTGGTTACCCGTATCCTTAAATTCAATCACACGATTGGTTGTGAGGTGGTAGTTTTAGTGCTCGTATTCCCCTCATCGTCACTCACCGCCAATTCTTCATTGAGCAAAAACCTTTCATCAACAAACATGGAAGCAACTTTCGTGATTTTCTTTCCAAAAAGGATCAATACCTAGCACTTTAACCCCAACATCATCCAACATAACTCTTGTCATTTTCATAGCATGCTTGCGGCGGGCAGCTTGTTTAATAAGGGTTAATCTCCATATACCGAAGGAATAACCTTTTTTTTCCTCTCAATATTGTTGACGATCGGGGAAGCGAAAGTAAAGGACTCGAGGAAGAGGGCAATCTTCAGGACTTCCTCATTGGCAATAGCTCCGAAATTGTTTGCTCCCCAGTTTCCAGGAGCTATCTGGAAGATCCCATCGGAAATATAATTCCACAACTCCCTTCTTTTAGCAATGAAAAATGAATTTTCTTCAGCTTCGGCTCTTTTTCGTTTCTTGCTACCTGTAACTTCGAGATTGTTAACTCCATCAATGAGCATATCATTCCAGGCTTTATTGGGATTTAGGTTCATAGGTAGAGTGATTTTGAAGCTAGCTCCAATCTTGAAAGCAGTAATGTTGGGGCGTTTTGTCTCCACTTCCATAGGCAGAGGAGTAGCTTTCACAAGGTCAACTTCTTTTTCCTTTAAAAGGAAAGAGTTTGTTGCTATGTCATTTCCCAAAGAGGAAACTCCGTGTGCCAGCAAACTTGGAGTCCCATCCTCGAGGGTAAGTTCCATTCTCGTACTCTTGGGAGCTGGGATTGCTTCATTTGAGGTGTCATTGGGGGCCGAGTGTTGCGTGTTCGCAAGGAGAACTACCTTCCTAGCTTTCGAGGATTGGCGAGCAACTGCAGTTTCGCCGAGCGTGATCTTCCTCCGACGAGAAGCAGAATCCGATGACACCTTTCTTTCCCAAAAGTGAGTTGCTCGTAGCCACTGGCCAAACCTTCCAGAGTGTTTGAAACAGCTCATATCATGCCAACACTTCTTATTAGTGCGTCCAAGCCTTCCACATTTATAACAAAACTTGAGCAATCTTTCACACTTGAAGTTGACCTCTAATGGTTTGAAGCTTCTGCAATTTAGAACGAAACCTTTTTTGAGAGGATCCTCAACCCTAATTGCAACTCTGATATTGAGATGCCCGTCCTATTTAAATTTACCGGAATGATCAAAGTTTGAACCATAGAACCGTGGGAACAAATTCCCTATCCTTTTGATGTTTTCTGGCGTGATGAGGGAGATGGGTAAGTTGTGCACTTGCACCCAGAAATCTTCAGTAGAGAAATCGATCTCTTCAAAAGCTTCTTCCGGACGCCATTCCTTAAGCACCAAGAGGTGATCATGAACTACCCATGGTCTATTCCCCAAGATTCGAAGTCTGTCTTTCGGGGATTGGAAGACAAAGAGAAAAATGTATCCCCAAGTCATGGCATTCCAACTCTGAGCATTTTCAAGCTTTGCGCAAAATGGCATTTAAGGTCAGATGTTTTGCGTTTGTGTCCGACACTAGTTTGCCAACCAAGGCGTGATTTTTGATGGTGAAATTTACTTCCCCATCCTCGTTAAGGTCAAGCAGCTCCAGGTTGTCATTAAAGGAGTTGTTTGAGTTTGGAGAAAGTGGTTCTGCTAAAAGAGGTAACGAACTGTCGAGGTTGGTGGCCGTTAATGGAGACAGATTCACGTTGGGGTTAGTTAATGTTGGAGATAAAAGGGTGAAAAAGGGAGTGGAAAGAGGAGGGGTAGATGGCTCAAAAAGGTTAAACAGAAAGATGAAAACAATAGGGAGAAAGCAACAAGTAGAATAAAGGAGGAGACAAAGTAGATATAAACGGGTTAGTGACTCAAACCTGAAAACCAAGATCTCAGGGAAGATACCTTGAACCAGGAAAGATGAGGCAGAACCTTAAAAGAAGGTGGTGACCTTTCTAAGAAAACATGGTAAAGCTTGGCCTAGAGAAATTGGCAGGAGTATAACCCACTACTCCTTTTTAACAATTATTTAACATAAATAAAATAAAATTGATAACGATTGAAACATTAGACGCACTTGTAAACATAAAGAGTTAAATGTACATTAACCCTCCAAATGGAACAAACCTGGCAGTCAGACAGTCTGAGACTTGCACATGCGTCTTTCCCATTGCTTTCCATTAGCATTTTTAGCCTTTTTTATTGCTTCATCACAACTTTTTGTTTATGGTCATTAGATGGTGGTTTGGGATATCTGTGAAGGGAAATCAGAGGGTGGATAGGTGGAGACAGAAAAATTACATCATAGGTTCAATTCGTCACGTCATACATAATTATAATAAATAAAATTATTTATTTTGTTAATTTTTTTATATCACATTTTTATCAAGTGAATTTTTTTGGTAAAAAATATTTTTTAATTTAATTTAAAGTAAATATGAGTAAAAGTTCACTTGGTAAAAAAAATAATATGAAAAAATTAATAAAATAGATAAATTTTGTTGGTTGCGACCATGAATGATGTGGCGAGCCGGAACTGTAATATAATTTCTCGTGAAGAAGAGTATGGAGCGGTAGCCGGCTCGCTGCTGCAAGTGATGAGTGACAGTGCGTGAGACTATAACGTTGGATACAATAATTTTCTTTTCTAGAATAAATAGTTTAGTCTTCAACTTCTAAAACAAGTGGTTAGAAGCTCTCAGATTACACTTCCCTTCCCCTTAGGTTGTGGGTTCTAAACTCAATAGGAGCAAATTTCCTCTTTCCTCTTCCCCTAAGTAGAAATTATTTAAAAATAATAATCAATTTAATTATCGATGAGTATTAGATGTAATAATAAAAATTATTACACTCTTAAGAGGGGAATATAAATTCCACTTTTAAAAGCTAATGGTACGCAAATATAATTCGTTGTTTAAAAAATTATTCAGAGATTTTAGAGTTTCTTGTAAAGCTTGTTGTAAAACTCGTTATCAGACTTAATTAATTGCTCTTTGTTGCTCAAAATAAACAGTTTCATTTTTGTAATTTTCTAATTGTTCCATAATCTTATAAGTTGAATGAATCAAATTTAATTTTTCTCGTTCATATTGTTGAAAAGAAAATCATAAATTCTAATAATTTAGAAATAGTTAAATTTTATGACTAGTATTTGTATTATGTGAAATTATAAATTTAGCCTGTGTACTTTAATTTGATCAATTTTAATCTTTTTAATTATAATATTTTGAAATTTTGATATGATCTAGACAACCGTAAAATATGTTAAATCAAAGTCTTTCATTAGTCGTTACATAATATGTTAGGATTAACTATTAGAATAGTCACTTATGTTTCTTCTAGTATAGAGTTGGTCACCGATTTTGAAAAACGACCGGTAAGGTCACTTACGTTTTCGGGGCATAAACTTTTGGTCACTCAGCCGTTTATTGCCGTTAAAAGTTGACGGCTTGGTGACCTGACAACAAAAAAATAAGGGTAAATTACTACAATGGCCGCTAAAGTTTATCTCATGTCCATTTCTAGTCTCAGATTTAAAAAAAATAAACATTATGGTCACTACTGAAAAAGTTTCTTTCTAATTTCACCCTTGAATTTTTAAAAATTCATTTTTCAACCCTAAAACTTTGCAATCAATTAGTACAATAATATTATAAAAGCTTAAATGAAAAATATGTGCCTAAAGTATACCCATTTTGAATTTTAGGTGTCGAAAGTATTTTTTTTTTGTAAAAATAGGTGCCTAAAGTTTCAAAAGTTAGAATTTTAGGTGTTTGGCCGTTAATGAGTGATAAAAAATATTTAACCAATCAATGCTTGACACGTTGCACAAATTTATTTTTTTTATAAAAAAAACTACACCTAAAATTTTCAGTTTTTTTATAAATTCTGAAATTTTGAAAATGTCAAAAAAACAATCCCAAAATCTCTAAAATTACCTAAACTCAAACTCCCAAATTGCTACCGCTTCTGCCGCCGATCATCGCATCTGAGCACACCCCTTTGGTCGCCGGATCAAGGCAGTCATTTCCTCCAACACGGCATCGCCGAAAATGATGAACAAGATGATAAGATGAATAAGTCTCGGACCAACTCTGCTTTGTAATTATATATATATATATATATATATCATCTCATTTAATATATATTACATTTATGCGATAAAAATCAATTACCTGGAAATTTTGTAATGCTTCAAGGATATAAGCAATTTCCTCTTTCTCCTCTTCTTAATGTATGCCCATTCTGATAATCCTTTCTTTTTTCCCTGCTACAAGTATTATTTATTTTAAACAATATTAAACTTTAATATTTTATTTTAAGTTGATTTTAATTTTTTTTTAAAATAACTCGTTAACAATTCAATTTTTATCACTTTAACCTCTACTAACATAACCACTATAATTATTAATTAATATATATTATAAATTTACTTTTCAAAAAATATATATATATTATAAATTTAATAAAAATTTCCATCCATTTTGGTTAATACTAACATGTATTGGTACAAATTGATTGGTACAAGATGTTAATATTTTAAATCAATCTGTTAATAATATTATTGGTACGAATTGGTTAATACTTTCGGCACCTAAAATTCAATTAGGCTTGATAGCCACGCTCGAATCGATCACCGAAACCGTCAATGAGGGTTGTATTTGTTTAGTGGTTGAATTAGCTAAAATCGAAATAAAGGTAGACAAGTGACACAATGATTTTAGAGTGGTTCGACTTCTAACTAAGCTTACATCCACTACCTTAGCACACCACTAAGGATTTCCCAATTTACTCAACAATGAATTCGTCCCCTTTTCCCGGTTTAGGAGGAAACCGTTACAACCCTATCTTGTGGACTTGGCTAAGATAGAACCAACTCTAGTTTTTCTCTCAAGGCTAAACTAGAACCTCTCATTTTTCAAGAGATTTTTTGGGTAAACTTAATACCTCACAATGTGGGTGTTTACACAAATTTAAGCTCACAAGAGTACAAGGGTTTACAATAAAGCTCACTCTCTAAAGACTATGTACAAGAGAATAGTAAAATAAAGATTTAGACTCTAATTCTTTTGACCATGTTTTTTGGATATTGTCTCTAAACTTCTTCAAGTGTTACAACCTTCAATTTATAGTCCTAATTGAGCTTGTGGCCGTTACTAGCTGTTAGGGATGTTTTGGAGCCTTTGGGGCCTTTATTTCCCGCAGTAAATGTTGTTCTAGAGCTGTCCGTATCAAAACGACCTTCTTGAGAACTAGCCATTGAAGCCTCAAGCAGCAAGCCGTATCGAAACGGTATTGAGCTGTATTGAAACGGTTACAAACCGTTTCGGTACGAGTGACTGTTGAGCTGCATTTAAAAGACCGTTGGGAAAATATGACCATTGGGGGGGTTTTGACTGTTGGGTATATCAAAACACCAATGGAATGTTTCAAAACAGAAACCCTTTGTATCGAAACGGGCAAGCCCTATTTTAGTACGCGTTTTGGCAGTTTCAAATCGTATCGATATAGATTGCCTCTGTATCGAAACAGGTACCTTAAAAACACTGTTTTGGCTACTTAAAAACGTTTCAAACATTGTCAAAACCTTTTTAAACATCCTCAAACATAATTTCAAGTTGTTTGGACTTAAAAACATTTTGATATCTTTTCAATTCAATCCAAAACTATTTTTCAATTATTATATCAAAACACATATTCCTACAATCTCCCCATTTTTAATAATTATTTGGGGTTCTCCCCCTTAGTATTTAAAAATTTGAATAAGATAATTTAAAAATTTGAATAAGAGAATTTAAAAATTTAAATGAAATTAAAGCTCCACTTATTCTCTTGGAAAATCAATTTTTCAAACCATTTCTCCCTCTTTTTGTTATATCAAAAAGAATTTGAATGACTTTTAGGCTCAAAATAACTTAGGACAAAAAATTTAACACAATTAAAATTTTGGTTTTAAAAATGGCTTCCTTTACTCATTTCATCATTGTTAGGCTTAACAAATAATTCAAGACTTTAAACAAAAGTTAGATAACCAAATATATAAAATGAAAGCATTAGCTTGGAGGTTACCCAATCTTCTTCTCATTTGTGATTTGAGCATTCTTTGATTTTGCTTTGCTTGTCATTGCTCCAACACACCTACAAAGGACATTTACTTGGATTTTGGTATCCAAATTGCTTTGGATCCATTAACGTTAATTTCAATGTCTTTAGTTCCCTTAGGAACCCATACTTGTCTAATCTTATAAGATTTTCTCTTTTTTATAGGACAAGTATGTGAGGAATGACCATGATAATGGTAATGTGAGCATTTTGCCATTATGTGACAAGATGAATTATTGAAAATAATTTCTTTTTCTTTTGTTAAGCTTTCAAGCTTAACTTTCAAATCAAGATTTTTTTTTCTAAAACATCTTTACTTGTTTTTGAAAACTCTAAATCATTTTTCAAAATTTCATTTTGGTTTTCAAAATTCAATTTTGTTTTCAAAAGAAAATCATTTTCAAATTCAAGTTTTGAAATTATTTTCTTAAATTTGGAATTCATGGACTCAAATTCCAAAAATAATTCATCGAAAGCATCTTGCAACTCATAGAAAGAGTAAGAATTAAGCTCACTTGAGTTAGAAGATACCTTAGGCTCATCGAGAGCCAAAACACCATTCACCTTTGGATTGGAGAGAAGGTTTGCACAAGATTTAGCATCATCTTTCTTTTCTCCTTTCTTGTTGCCATAGAGCTTCTCAAGTTTCTCCCATATATTTTTGGCACTTTTGCATGTGGAGACTTTCTAGGAAACGTCTTCATTGAGGCCACAAAGAAGAATGTGCATTGCCTTGTTGTTTAGCTTTGCCTTCGTGTCGTTGACACTCCTTTGCTTCTTCCTTTTCTTAGGAGCTTCCACATACCCATCTTCGATGATATCTCAAAATCAAGAGATTTGATGAAAAACTTCATGACATTGCTCCATTAGAAGTATGCTTCTCCTTCGAACAACGGAGGACACGAGATAGAGCGACCTTCTTCAAATCTTGCCATTTTCTTGAACGGTGGACTTCGAGCAAATGATCTTTACTCCCGGATGTTAGTCTTTCGATGGAGACGAGGCTCTGATACCAATTTTTAGGCTTGATAGGCACGCTCGAATTGATCACCGAAACCGTCAAGGAGGGTTATATTTGTTTAGTGGTTGAATTGGCTAAAATCGAAATAAAGGTAAACAAATGACACAATGATTTTAGAGTGGTTCAGCTTCTAACTAAGCTTACATCAACTATCTTAGCACACCACTAAGGATTTTCCAATTCACTCAACAATGAATTCGTCCCCTTTTCCCGGTTTAGGAGGAAACAGTTACAACCCTATCTTTTGGACTTGGCTAAGATAGAACCAACTCTAGTTTTTCTCTCAAGGCTAAACTAGAACCTCTCCTTTTTCAAGGGTTTTGTTTGGTAAACTTAATACCTCACAAGGTGGGTGTTTACACAAATTTAAGCTCAAAAGAGTACAAGGATTTACAATAAAGCTCACTCTCTAAAGACTATGTACAAGAGAATAGTAAAATAAAGATTTAGACTCTAATTCTCTTGACTATGTTTTTTGGATATTGTCTCTAAAATTCTTCAAGTGTTCCAGCCTTCAATTTATAGTCCCAATTGAGGTTGTGGCCGTTACTAGCCGTTAGAGATGTTTTGGAGCCGTTGGGGCCTTTATTTCCCGCAGTAAATGCTATTCTAGAGCTGTCCGTATCGAAACGCACGAGCCCGTATCGGAACGACCTTCTTCAGAATTAGCCGTTGAAGCTTGATACAGCAAGCCGTATCGAAACGTCTCTGGCCGTATCGAAACTGTATTGAGCTGTATCGAAACGGTTACAAATCGTTTCGATACGAGTGATCGTTGAGTTGCATTTAAAAGACCGTTGGAAAAATATGACCGTTGGGGGGTTGACTTTTGTGTGTATCAAAACACCAATGGGATGTTTCGAAACATAAACCCTTCGTATCGAAACGGGCAAGCCCTGTTTCGGTACACGTTTTGGCAGTTTCAAATCGTATCAATACAGATTGCCCATGTATCAAAATGGGTACCTTAAAAACATTGGTTTGGCTACTTAAAAACGTTTCAAACATTGCCAAAACCTTTTTAAACATCCTCAAACATAATTTCAAGTTGTTTGGACTTAAATTTTTTTTGATATCTTTTCAATTTAGTCCAAAACTATTTTTCAATTATTATATCAAAACACATATTTCTACATAATCCATTACCTGGAAATTTTGTAATGCTTCAATGATATAAGCAGTTTCCTCTTTCTTCTCTTCTCAATGTATGCCTATTCTGATAATTCTTTCTTTTTTCCCCTGCTACGAGTATTATTTATTTTAAACAATATTAAACTTTAATATTTTATTTTAAGTTGATTTTATTTTTTTTAAAATAACTCGTTAACATTTCAATTTTTATCACTTTAACGTCTACTAACCTAACCATTGAAATTATTAATTAATATATATTATAAATTTACTTTTCAAAATAAATAAATATATATTATAAATTTAATGAATTTTTCCATCCATTTTTGGTTAATACTAACATGTATTGGTACGAATTGATTGGTACAGGATGTTAATATTTTAAATCAATATGTTAATAATATTATTGGTTCGAATTGGTTAATACTTTCGGCACCTAAAATTCAAAAAATGTATTCTTTAGGTACCTATTTTTTATTTAAGCCTTTATAATATTATTGTACTAATTGATTGCAAAGTTTTAGGGTTAAAAAATAAATTTTTAAAAATTCAAGGGTGAAATTAGAAAGAAGCATTTTCAGTAGTGACCATAATGTTTATTTTTTAAAATCGGAGACTAGAAATGTACATGGGATAAACTTTAATGTCCACTGCAGTAATTTGCTCTTATTTTTTCGCTGCCAGGTCACCAAGCCGTCAACGTTTAACGGCAATAAACGGCTGAGTGACCAAAAGTTTACGCCCCGAAAACGTAAGTGACCTTACTGGTCGTTTTTCAAAATCGGTGACCAACTCTGTACTAGAGGAAACATAAGTGACTATCCCAGTAGTTAACCATATATGTTAATCGTAGATAATATTATTTTTGTATTATTTGAGTTAGAATTAAAATTATATAATAATAAAAAATATATAAAATCAATCAAATTAAATACATAAACAAAATCTATAATTTATATATAATACAAATATTAACCAAAAAGGTAGTTTAGTGACCCTAATCACCCACCCCAAAGAGAATGTTACATTCAAAATGTGGGGAGGCAGACAGCAGTATATAACTTGTAAGGGAAGCTGGGCAGGGCTTAGGGGAGTCGAAGGGTGGGCCAGGCCAGGCCAGCAAGTACATGTAATGTAACGGCCCAGCTACATGGAAATTGGAATCGTCTGTTTTAGAATTTTTTAGGATTGGTCTCTTCTACACTCCATTTAATTCCTTTGCTTAGGAGTTAGGACCGCAATAATTTTGTGATTCAAAACACAAGCTCCCCCCTCAACTACACATGTTTTAACCGACTTTCCCCTATTTTTTCCGTATCGTTTTACCCATAACGTTAAATTTCATTATTCATTTTACGCCAAAACGTTAAAAAATATTTACCCAATAAGAGCGCACCACATGGTACTCCTGATAGGGGTGTGTAAAATCGGGTACGGTTAACCATTAACAAATTATTTCGAGTAACCGGTAAGTTCAAGTCACCTAATTCACGACTCTAAACCGTAACTATTTAACCGGTTAACCGTTTATTCGGTTAATCAAAAAATTCGGTTCGGTTCGGATAATAGTTTTTATTTTGTTTATTAGAAAATATAAATTTTAATAATATATTAGAAAAAGTATACACTTTTAAAATTCGACACATGATATTAATATCTTTTTTAATATTAGCAAGTTAAACACTTAAACTTCATAAAATGAAATTAGGATTTTACTTTTAGGGAAGGAGAAAATAAAACAAAATATAAATTTTAAATATAAAATATTAAAATGAAATATAATATAATAATATATATTATATAACCGGTCGGTTCAGTTACCCAGTTTGTCTCAAAATCGTGAACCGTAACTGAACCGGTTTCTTTTTAAAAAACAAAAACTCGAGCCGAAACTGAAATTTTTAGCTCGGTTAACCAATTTTTTGGTTTAATTTTTTCGGGTTTCGGGATTGATTTTGATTTTTTGCTTTTTTTGCACACCCCTAACTCCTGACCAAAAAAATGTACACGGCTTTAATAAAAAAATGATTTGCATGTCAAGTTTTTCAAGTTTTCTTTTAGTTTTTATTTTTTATAATAGCTTAATACACTTCCCCCTAAACTTTACCTGTTTTCCCAATTTGTCCTCTAAAGTTTATTTTGACCACTTTTGCCCCCTACCATTTTTTCTGTTACCCATATTGTCCCCTACCGTTAAAAAAATTATCTTGACCAATCAAAACGTGACACGCCATTTTTCTTATTTATTTTTAAATTTTAAAATAAAATAAAATAAAATAAAAAATAAATATATTAAACCATACCCTACATTTACCCAAATACCACTGTCTTCTTCCTCAAACCATATTTCCCATTTCATTCATCTCCAACTCTATTTTTCTAGTTTTAACCTCGGTTTTTAGATTTTAACCCCCAAACTTTCAATTATATTTCCCATTTCAATTCTATTCAATCACAGATTATTCTTTTTGTGCATATATATATATATGTGTGTGTGTGTGTGTGTCATGTATAAGAAAATTCAGCCATGGTTGACAACAAAGAAGATGCTTTGAAATGCTTAAAATCGGGAAAGAAGAGTTAGACGCCGAAAATTGAGCCCGTGCACTCAAATTCTTCACTAAAGCGCGTTGCCTCAACTCAACATTTTCCGTCGACGGTCTCTTATCAACAGCTGGTGCTCGCGTAAAAGTGCCCTGCAATAGTGCAAGTTTACACGTCTCAAGTAATATAATGATAAGTATAGTATCGTCTCCACATGGATTGAGCTAGCCTTTTGGTCTTACTTCCTCGCACTGCAAAATAATTAAAGTAAAAACACAGATGAGTTGGGTTGTTTGAATAAACTAAAATACTAAAACTAAAATAAGCCTGAAATAAAAGTAAAGAGTAATCAAGTTGAGAGAATGGGCCGGATTAGAATGTGTCGTAGTGTGGAATCCTATTGACTCGTCTCTGTTCTTGAGTGCAACAACACAAAACTTTCGTGGCAGTAACCGAAGTCCCTGTCGCGACCGCAAAGGTTGAATCTCTGCCGCGACAATCTTTTGCTCTTGGGCAGATGCTGTTAAGATTCGACAAAACGTCCTTGAATGGCTCCTTCTTATCTCTAAGCTCGGAACACTGTTGATGGCTGAAACTTGACCATACCTCTCGGCGTAAACCAAAGACGAACACCAACCAATCACACGCTTCTCTTAGCCGCTAAAACTCTTAACCTATCTCTAGACCGAGTTAGTTAACACCACGTGGGATGAAAACCGTACTTAATCGTTTCGTGAATTCAACTCTCTCGATATTGAATAAATGGATAATCTCACAAACTCTCTCTTGACAAGTATGCAAGAATGATTAAAGCTAAGAATAAGAAAACCTTAACTTAATTGCATTACGAACAAAAACAAAGTACAATAGTCTTCACACAACTACTAAACAAACTAATCCTAAGCTCTCTCATCTCGAATTCGTCCCTTCAATTCCCCTCTTGATGATGGTGACAAGCCTCATTATATAGGGGAATGTGTAGGCACAAATCCTTCTTGGAGAGAAAGTTAAGTTGGACTTGGATTTAACTTTATTAAAGAGGTGAATCTCTTTAATTTAATACATTATTCATTTTGGTCAAAAGTCCAACTTTATCCTTCCTTCCATGTTTTCATCCTCTTTTCGAGCTCCAACTGCCACACAAAGTGCGTAGAAAAATCCAGCATTTAAAACTCTACAAATCGGCTACCTCTAGTGATTAGCCTAGAGCCGGTTTTGGGAACCTCTAGGGCTTCCTTAAGCTAGAGCCAGTGTTAGGCACCTCTAACTTTTTACCCAATTTTCTTTCTAAGCAAGTCTATGCCTTAAGTGTACTAGAATTCCTTAAATCATACAAGTCACAAAGGTGTTAAAGTTCTAATCTCATAGTGTGATCCTAAGTTATCTTCCTTAAGCATCCTATAATTAAGGCTCTAAAAAGTTCTAAACAATGGTAGGAAGAGAGAGCTCTATTGCCAAGTAAGAGTTCTATTGCCAAGTAAGAAGATTTAATTAAAACTAAACTAAGGCAATTGATAGAAAGTACTGTCGAGGCATAAGAAAAATTCGGTTAAGGCAATGTAGTAAAAAAATTTGAACAAGTAAAAGATCAGAACTGCATGGTAATTATAGTATAATGTCGTGGCATGGCCTTGCCTTGGCAACTGAACCTACACCCTCAAACTCGAACCAAGCATTGCCCTTAATGCTTACATTTCATAAATTTAAGATAGAAATGATTAACACACAAAATATAATGGCATTAAAAATAAAAGGCATAAAGAAGAGGAATTTAAATGGATGGTGATTTGGAAGATTCATCTTCCTCGTCACTTTCGCTCTGTAAGATTAGCCTCTTCGGTTTTGATGCCGTGTGCTTGATTCGTTTGGATTCGCGGGGTGGCTGGATGCGTGAGGCTGGGTTTGGCTTTGCTGCCAGCGCAGTGATCTCCTTGTCCTCTGAGTCGGAGCAGATTTCATCCACAGTCGTTGCCTTGCGTTTTAGTTCTTCAAAGACCCGACTGACCAAATGATTGGTGTCGGACCAGCTGGAGGCAACGTGGTATGGAGATCCAGCAGGTGTATCCAAGCCAACCTTGCGTTTTCCTTTCCGTGCCGTGGCAGAAGGTGTGTCAAAGGCAACGACAGTGGGTACTTGGGATGCCTGAGCAGTGGGGGCGGCAGAGGTTGCTTCCTCTCTGTGCTCAGGGACGACGATGACAGTGAAGATGGCATGGAAAGGTGAAAACTGGACCGTATGGTCTGGAAACTTCCTCTAGATGAGCTGTATAATAGAGGTATATAAGTCCCTTGTGTGCGCCATGAACAATTGCTGGCGTTGGTCCATTTCCTCCAGCTTTTGCATAATCTGTTGGAGGTCTGCCGCGGCCGGGGCGTGTGTCTGGGGTTGTAACATTCTGATTTTTGTGGGTAAAAAATGAAAAAATTGAAAATAAATGGAGTTGGGGCTGGTAGGGGTTTAAACCCACGACCTCACCATTCCCTTCCCCCTTGGGTACCAAACCGTTGAGCCAAATGTTCCTTTCTGTCATATTTTGCACGAAACAATAATAGAGTTAAGTTTGAAAGGATATTAAATCAAACTTAATATCGTATATGACTCCCCACCTACCCGAGATTAGACCATTAGAATTTTGAAATTATTTGAGTTTTCAAACAATTCTCTCTCACCTAACCCCGCTAGCGTGTGCGCCGTTCGGCCTGATCTTGTCGCCGCTAACCATGCACACAACCGAGCCACCCTTATCGATAATAACTCGTTTGAAGCTTCGACCGCGTAAACCAAATCGCCCCACCGTTGTTCTTCCATTTTCCGGCCTGGTTTGTCGGCCGTTCACAACACTGCCACCTGTTCCAGTTTCCCCATGCCGTGAAGAGCAAAACCCTATTTAGCCATCACCGTATCGAAGCCGAGAAGAGCCTCATCGACGTCACGATTTTTCGGCCACACCGCTTCTGTTACACGTATTTTCCTGTAAGTTTCCAGCCTTTTTAGGCATTTAATGGTTCCAATTTAGAGCTCTTGTAACGATCTGCGTTTTTTCGGTAGAAATTGTGGCATTTGGCACCTCCGATGGCTTCTCCGACGACCAGTTTGCCCTTGGGTAAGTGAACCGGTTTGAACCGGTCTATACAAAACCCGGTCCGAACCCATTAACCAAACCCGGTCTTAGCCCAACCAAACCAAGCCCAATTTGGTGTCTGATCCGGCCCGCATGAGTTCGACCCGACCCGTCTGCCCGAGTCTGACCTGACCCATCTATCTGAGTCTGACCCGACCCGTTTTCCGATTCTACTCAGTGAGTCAACTCGCCCGAGTCAAACTAGTTGACCAGTGACATCAGCGTTGACTTTGACCCTAAAAGTCAAATTTTCCGTAAAGCCCTATTCTATGTTTATCGACGTCTTGAGTTTGATTTTGAAGCTCGTTTCATGAAATTCTAACCCGAAAGCTTCTAAATATGACCTTGAACCCAAACTTCTATATGTATTTATTTATTCAGTTGGGAGTACTTTGAATAAGGACTGAAATGGGATATTGTGTGATTGAAAGTGTTATCGGTTTCTTGAATATGAGATGTTGAAGGATGTCAAATTCGGGTTCAAGTGAGTTCGAATGTCGTTCGAGGGTCGACTGATATAGAAAGGATTCAAGGTAATACATTATTACCTTTTGTATGCTTTAGTAACATGTTGGTGTTCGGTTAATGTTTACACGACCATGTTTGAGCATATGGTTATTTCCGCACACGTCGATCAATTATGAAATAAAAATAATAATGGCCAAGACAAATATTCGAATAAGAGGTTTGATAAATCGAAAGGACTTCCGAGTTCAATGCACGACTAATGAGTCGATTAATCTTTAGGTCTGATTATCCTTTTGGTTAAAAAGAAATGTCAATAATTCTATTAAAAAATGACGAAAATACCTCTATCTATAAAAACAACCCGGAAGCTATACTTGATCCGGTAAGACATCTGATACTCTTAAAAACCTCAGATTACCGAAATGTCATGGTAACAAGACTTAAACCCTCAAGATTGTAAACTTCTTGAGTTGCTAGAATTCTGATTAATTCGACGAAGATAAATTTACGGAAAAATATTCGTATGTATGAATTGAGCAATGGGGCGAAAAAGATTGAATTAATTGAAATGACTAAAAAGGATTGAAACATATTTTCTTCGGGCATTAATTGCCAATCGACCGACGTATGAGATATATCCTCAAGGTCTGAAACGAATGAATAGATGGAAGAACCGAGAAACTCTGAACCATTGAAACATTTTTCGAGCATCGTAATGTCTGAAATACCTTCGAATACTAGAATGTCTGAGAATACTTATAAGACATGGAATTAGAAATCCCAATAAAGCCAAACAAATTTAATGGCTCCAAAAGTGGTAAAGTAAGACCCATGTCGGTTGGTCGATTTAGATACTATGATGATAGTAGAAGAATATCATGTGAATGCACGTGTAATTTATTTGGAGAAAGTACATAGTTAATAGTGAGAGAGATTTGTTCTCCTAAGGCACATTCAATGTTTTGGAATGAGTTCGGGTACAATGCACATTTTTGAATACTTTGAAAATACCGCTCGAATATATGCTCGATTTCTGGTAATAAGTTAAGTGGACGATTGGTGAAGGCAAACTATCTTTGTTATACTCTATAGTCAGTTCTGAGAAATGAATGGTTGAGGTGTACCTATCCGGTGAGATATTAAACATTGTTATAATGGGTTTTGGTTAGTTCAAAGTGACTCGGACATCTGATGAGCAACTAGAATTCCCGAATTTTGTACATCACTATTTATACCTTGTTGGATCAAATTACCAAATTACCCCCGAAGGTTAGAATGACCAAATACCCTTGTAGGCTTTGACGTTTGAATCACTCTTGATATATCTGAAATCTCAATGATTCTGATGCATTAACTTTGATGTATGGTCTGAGTCAGAGTTACCGAACTTCCCTTTTGTGGGACCTCGTCTTGAAATAAGTCCAAATTTGTCAAATGTTCTCCTTCTGATAATGATCAAGTGTCTTAGAAGAATGAATTGAACCATGTGGAATGTTTCTAGCACCATTATGTTCTCTCCGATCTGAAACTAACCCTCTCTCTGATACGAATCATGAATTCTGTCTGGCCAAATTATATACATCTGTATCTGATCTGGAATACACGCTCTCTAATTTCTGGTACTCTGAAAATACATGTACGACTACTATCCTTACCCCGCTCAGCCTGTGTTCACTAAGTTATTCTAATTGGGGTATTTCTGGGTTATGTTATGAAGTCTCTGCAGGTTTAGCGCTGGTAATTCCTTATGGACTCGAGGTCTCCCCTTGGGTAGGTTTTGATGCTTCGAAACGGGTAATCCCTTATGGAACTAAGCATATCGGTGTATGGTTGGAGGGTAGTTATGTTGATACTTAGTTTTCCTTGTTCCCTCTCTAGTCTCAGTCAAACTGTATTGTTGTCTGAAATATTCTATCTATCATTATTGATCTGTAACTGATGGAACACCCTAAACTCTCTGGCTGGATTTTCGTAATCTATGTCCATTCTGATTACCTGAGTTAGACATCGTGTCTGGTGATCGGGTAATTAATCAGAAATGAATATGTTACTTTCAAGCGCAACAATTAAAGGAATAGTATTCTATATCTGAAACTTGATAATACTTGCTCCTCCCTTTTGTTCCGGTACATCTGATACTTACGTGTGTTATAAAGCTTCTTTTGGTAGTTTCGTATTACTAAGCTTTCCAAAGCTCACGTTGATTTTACCTTTACAGGTTAAAAGATCGACCATGCTGCAGTTATCAACGTCGGTATGGGAGTTCTTTCGGCTTGCTTGCAGAGTATGGTATCTGTATAATTAGAGGGCATGTATGTCGCTATTTGATTTATATTTGAGTCTGAAACTTGTATTAATAATTTGTACCATAGTTTTGTTTCATTGTCTGAATGTTTTCTGAAATTGTATTTTAATTCAAAACTTGATTTATGATTTTATATGGTTTAGCAATTTGTTTATTTTGAAATTTTAACGTGGGTCGCTCCGGTGACCCTAATGTGACTTCCTAGGATCCGTATTAACGCATAGGCGGGTCTAAGGGGTTATAGGGGTGTTTATGGAATGGTTGTCGTGGTTGCTGCCTCGACAATGCCTTGCATCGGCGTGGCTTGGATAGGATCGGCTTCGTTGATGTTTATCAGTCTGTGGTAGTCTTCCCGATCCCATCCCTTCCGATGCAGCATGTATTCGTTGGCTTCATCGAATGGAACCTCATTTCCATGCACATGCCGATGATTAATGGTGGGAAGTAGAGCACCCCCTTATCCTTCTGCGTGCACTTCTATATTTCCTGAAAAATAAGATTACCAACATTAATTTTTCGATTGTGCATAATAGAATGGATTAGAGCGAGCATGGGCCGATCGATGGCAGTGTTGTAGAAGGTCGGCATGAGGTGGTGGCAGATGAATTTGTTCTACAGCTTCGCTTTTGGTCTGAGGCTTCGCCTTTGGACTGACCCTCGGTGTGCCCCGGCCTCCCATGCCGTGCCGGCATAGCAAAGCTCCTCTTTAATCTGTTGGTAATCTTCTTCCGTGGGTGCTTCCAAGACCTCTGCGTGCTCGTCCCTTTCAATGTGTAAACCATAAAAGTTGTTTATGGCCTTAGTATGAACTCTAATTGCCTTCCCTCTTACGTGTACGAAGAACGTTTCGTCACTGGTCCCGTGGGCATAAAATTCTCGGACTATGGTGATGTTGGCATGGGCAAGTTGAAGGAAAAATATTTGCCATTTTCTGATAATTGATCTTGTTGAATAGATAGTGGTCGATGCCATAGTTGGGTTCGCCGGAAACTTGGAAGCCTTGTTCTTCCCACACTTGCCGAGAGATGAAGTATTTCTTGAATCGGTGTTCGACTTCCGGCGGTTCAAAGCGTGTATAAGTTTGTGTTGCGGCAGTGCTAGAGCTTTCCCCTCGGAGTGCTATCTGAAATTTGAGAATAGTTAAGAGTAGTTGTTTGAGAGTAAAAGAAAATAATAGCTTTGGAGATTGCAAGGCAGTAGAAGAGAATGTTAAAGTGAAGAATAATGGAGAATAGTGGCCTTTATATAGAGTTTTGCCACATAATGTTGTTGAAGCGCAAATCTCGGTCGCGACCATTCTAGCCTTTATGAGTCATTTTCTGCCCGTTACGGTTCCTGCCCGTTAGAAACTAGCCGTTGCGGCTCTTGCAATTCATTGGGCGGAAAACACCGCGATAGCTAACAGTTCTTTCTCCTAGCCGTTTGTTCATCTCTTCTTTCTTTCTTGATCTCCATCCTTATCACATGGGATCCCTTGTGAGGTAACAATTGTTGTCCATGATCTCCCGTTAGTGTGCCGCGGCAGTGGTTCTACATGTTTACTGCGGCATTGTGCAGCTTCTATGCCGAAACTGATTGGTTCTTTGTTGAGGTCTGGTTTCCTTGTGCTTAGTACGTGGAGTTTTACATGCTCGTCGTTGATTCGCATTGTTAGCTCTCCTTTCTCAACCTCGATTATTGTCCTCACGGTAGCAAGGAATGGCCGTCCCAGAATGAGTGGGGCTCTTTCATCCGCATCGTAATCTAGAATGAGAAAGTCAGTAGGGAAAATAAATTTATTGACTTTTACCAGTATGTCCTCAATTTTCCCTTCAGGTTGCACATGGGATCCATCAACAGGGTGTAAAAAACTGACCAACCTAAAAACTTGATTAAAATCGATCGATCTCCCATTGACCCGAAATTGACCCGAACCAAAATAACCGAACCGAAATGACCCGAAGCACAATAGAACACAACTAGAACCGAAACCGAAACCAAATCTAAACTGAATGATATCAGACTTGAAATAACCGAAACCGAAATGACCCGAATTGAACCTAAACCGAATGACCCGTTTGCCACCTCTAAGTTAAAACCCAGATAATGTGTTTTGTACCAACTAAATCATGTATTTCTGAACCAACACATCATAGTTTATCAGTTCGTTGTTGTTGAAAACTTTCTTTCTTTAGCATTTCCCATGAATCAAACAATGTTCATAAAGCACATGAGAAAAGGCAAACTTAGTATGTGGGAGGGGGAATGAAGCTAAAAAGAGATCATATCAACTTTAATCAAAAGGAAAAAAAAACGAATATGACATTTCCAAGTTACGAGGGCTCTAATAGTGGTCTAAAGTTGGAGAAGAAGATGAACAGTTCTTGTTTGCTATTGAATTTCAAGTTAAAAAATTTTAAGGGCTAGATTGAATAAATATAAAATAGGAGAGATTGAATATGCCATTTACCCATTTTTATTAAAGTCAGTCATTTTTTGGTCAAAAGAGCCACATGGTGTGATTTAATTGGGTCGATTTTTTAAAAGGACATTACAAAAAAGGGGGCCAATAGAGGTCACGATTTTTAGTTCAAAGGGCAAAACATCTCGAAAATTTCTTTAAGGACTAACTTAGAAAAAGTGCATTACTTAGGGGGTAATAGAGTCATTAAGCATTTTTTTATTCTAAAAGTGTTTCACTAGGTTTTTTTTAAATGTTTTCTCCTATGATAGTCTTAGTGTCATGGACTGATTTTTTTTCTTCAAATTATTTGTTTATCTTCTTTTGTCTTTAGTTTCGAATAAGAATTTCCTATATTTTGAGTTAATTTTTCTTGCATATTTTGTTGCGTTTTTTCGTCTGTCGTTGTGAGACAAAATTTCGCCTATTTTGTGGTAGTTTGACTTGGATGTAGCGATCATCACAATACATCCTCTAATTAAAGGAAGGTTGATGGTCTAGTATAGTTAGATATTTATTTGTGGTAATTTTTCGATGCAATTAGAACGTTAGCGGAGCGGTCTGTAAGATATTGATTTCTTAATCACGTCTCATACGATAATATTTTTGTGTCTAGTTAAATAGAGACAAGAAGATTTTATGATTATTATTGAGTTTCTATGGAAGATGATGAACATTTTTAAGGAAAATTTTGTTTTTATTATAGAGTAAGCAATCCAAGACGATCAAAAGAAAAGAAAAGAAAATAACTTTAATTAAATAATTGAAAAGAGTAGAAGATATAAAATCGGATTAAAGTTGACTAGAGAAGGTGTTGAGGCCTGCGACAAAGCAGTTTTCTTAAGAAAAATTTCGACCACCCCGCGATGCTTGAGTTGGTTGGTCGCTCGTCTCCCAGGATACAACAACAGTAAGATCTTCGACAGAAGCACGAGCTGAAGAGATTCTGAACTGAATTATTGACTTAGCCTATCACCAAAAATAAAACGAGAGAAGAAAAACGATTTTTGGGTGATTTGAAACTAAGGAGATGCTCGGTAGTGGAGGAGGAAAAATATGGAAGATAAACATTCGTGTCACCCACATGTTGTGGGTGCACCCCAACCCAATTGGGTTAAACAAACTTTGATTCACACCCCTTGTGCTTGAACACGAGGCACAAATTCCATTAAAGTGATTTAATAACTTTTAAGTGGGTTGGTGTATTTAAACCATTCTTAAGTTT
The DNA here is from genome assembly GCA_030270665.1 of Hibiscus trionum. Classification (NCBI taxonomy): domain Eukaryota; kingdom Viridiplantae; phylum Streptophyta; class Magnoliopsida; order Malvales; family Malvaceae; genus Hibiscus; species Hibiscus trionum. The sequence goes on along the minus strand of BSYR01000035.1, from coordinate 15,488,732 downwards.
GTTATCTCACCCATGTGAGATAAGGGGTTCTATTTTTCCTTTACACAATTCACAATTACCTCACTTTGAGCTTCAATTTTTCATTCATTTCTCAACTTTTTTGAGCATATGAGATATCGTTGTAAAAGTCTCATGTATTAAAATATGAATTAATAAATTTATCATTCGAACACCCACCTTTACCAATAAAAAATAGGCTTAATACAACTTTTCCCCCTTAAAGTATACTCGATTTCCCAACTTGCCCCCTAAACTTCATTTTGCCCACTTTTTCCCCTTAAACAATTCGACGTTACCCATTTTCCCCCATTCCGTTACCCTTTTCCGTTAAAAAAAATTTCGGCCAATCACATCCTGCCACGTCATCAACGGGTTGACTAAGTCAATCCGTCTGGTTTTATTTAAAGGGTAAATTACATGTCAAGTCTGTCAGGTTTGTTTTTTTGTTCAATTTAGTCACTGAAAAGTCTATTTTTACCTTAAATTGACCCCTATTTGTTTCTAATTTTTATAATTTAGTCATTATTTGTTATTATTAATAATATTAATTTATTAAAATGTTAATATTTAATAAAAATAAATAAAAACAAATATTTTAATACTAAATTAGTAATTTTTTAGATTCGAATTCCAATTAAATTCTAATTTCACTATATTTGAATAATAGTTCCTAAGATTCTATTTATGATTGTGGCGTGTTTTCATTATTGTATCATTCCTTGCTATTAATTCCAACTTCTCATTGAAAAAAAATAAGTTTTAATCATCCTCTCACTAGTTCTTTATTTTGAAATAAATGACCTTTAACAAAGGGCTGAAGAATCTTATAGAAATCAAATTCAGGGATAGACATGGTTCAAAAATAAATTTAAAACTCAAATTGAGAAAAATAAAAAAAAATTCAAAGGTTAAGTAGAGGTTTATCCTTGGTATTTAATTTGACGTAGTCTTGGAATTTAAGAAAGAAAAGAAGTTATAGGCCAACCAATTCCAAATGAGCCTAACTAAGTGGGTCCAATGCAGCGGAAGAAAATTAGGCAAATGTGCAACTTGAATTTCAAGTTTTTGAGGCTCCACTCACTCTTTATTTCCAAAGGGCCTAACTTAATACTAAAATCAATTCAATTGAAGACCATCCTTTTCTCTACGGCTGGCGATGGGGCTAATACTACCTCCTGTCCTTCTTGGCCTTGCCAATGGCAATGGCGGCTGCTCTCACCAAACACCATTTCCTTTCCTTCTACATATTTGGAGCTTGGATCCGTTTATTGTCGCCGCGGTGTTGACGAAGTAAACATGAATCGACTGAGACGTTGATGGGAGCATGTGTGAGACGTCAATGTTGGACGGGTTTTGGAGATCGAATCCGTGAAGCAGGGTCCGACTGTTTTAGTAAATAATGCAACTTTCTCTATATAAAAAATATATTTCTCTTTTTTTAATATCCTTAATGAAGTCTCAGAGTAATATATGTTTTTGTTTTCAACATATAATTGATTCCTAAAGAAGCAACAACCTCACATGAGAGTAAGGGGACAACATTCCTGCATATTAATCGGCACTAAATCATAAACAGCAGGTAAATTGCAGCGCACAAACCCAAACCAGCACGTTGCCAAGCTTCCCACGCAATCGGACACTGTAGAAGTAGGACATGGTCCAAAGTTTCAAAAGCCCCACATCGAGTAAAACAGGCATTGAGGTTAACAATTTTTTTTTGAACAATTTCGAACCCACAATTTAAGAATAATTTAAAGCAATAATATATCAATTTCATTCTCGAAATTTATCCATATACTTTTTCAATATGAAATGTATTATTCTTAAAAAGTTATTTTAAATCTAAGTTGCAGTAAAAATTATGAACTAAAATGAAACAAATAAGACATCCACATTATTTGGCTAGGTCGCCAAAGATGCTCATGGTATCTCATTTTTATATGAGTTCGAATCCAATATTTATTTGAGAATGTAATATCTTACTACTTAATAAAAATATAGAAGAAATAAACTTGAAATATCATTGTTGCATGTTCATCTTTTTTTTGACAAATCTTAATTTTAATCATAATCCTACTTAGAGGAGAGGGGAAGGAGGGAGAAGAAAAATGGGAGGGGAGAGGGACTCTAGGGGAAGGAAGGTGCTCTTAATAAGTCTAAAAGACAAACTATGACCTAAGAGAATATGAAGGAACAAAAATGAACAACTAGGTCAACCGGTCAAATGTGCTCGCTCATGTTCATCTTTTAAACATTGTAGATTTTTTAGAACTGGCAATTACTTTAATTATGGTTTGAATTATTTTTGAGTTTACTTGCATTATACGTCACTAAACTATGACACTCATTTTAAATTTGATCAATAACTTTTGAATGTTCTTTTTATCCCCAACTTATACTAACATTATAAATTGGTCCCAATCTTTTGAATATTCCAATTTCATCCTCAAACTATGACCCTCATTTTAAATTGGTCCTCAAACTCTTCAACATTCCAATTTCATCCTCACATTATTGTTTATATCACATCATATTATTACATAATACACATTAATGTTTAAATGGAAATTAAAAAATTCTATAATGATTTTATTAACATGAGATATGATTAACTTAAATTGATAATTTGATGATGAAATTTGGACATTCAAAAGTTTGAAGACCAATTTAGAATGTGTGAAACCGATATTTTAATTTTGATATAACTAAAGAACCTAAGGACTAAATTGAAAATGTCAAAACGAATTTTTAAGTCCTCAAACATCCCCATATGATTTAAAGAATATGCCTAAGTTAAAAACTAAGCTTTCCAAATATTTTCTAAGTGTTCTTAAAGCCGAAACAGTGTTTTTCGAGTCCATGTTTCGAAACGGCCTAAGGCGTTTCGAAACGGTTTTGAAACGGTCAACCCATGTTTCGAAACGGGTATCAAAACGTTTTCAACACTGCCAACCCATGTTTCGAAACAAGTATCGAAACAGCTTTAGAACATAGAGAACCCGTATCGAAACGACATCAACTGTTTTGAAACAGTTCTTCATTTGATTTGAAAAATATGACCGTTGCAAGTTTTTAACTAATTTTTAAGAAACCGATAAGGCGTTTCGGAACGAGTTCAAGCCGTTTCGAAACGACCCTTGACAGTGGCAAAAATGTTTCGAAACGGGTAAGACCGTTTCGATACGGGCTCTTAAATGCACCCCAACGACTCTTTCTATTTTTGTCTGTTTCGAAACAGGGTCGGGCGTTTCGAAACGGGTGGTTGCATACTGCATTTATGGAGGTGAGATAACACTCCCAACGGCTCTATTGATGAATGCAACAACCACAACGGCTAGAAATCAATGAGAAGGTATAAAAGGGACATCTAAAAGCTCCAGCAACAACTATTGATCCAAAAGCAAACATCCAAACATCAAATCCAAATATTTGTGCCTAAATCCCAATATTGTCTAGAAACCCCAATTGTAATTTTCATTCTTATCATTTCAATTGGGTTGAGTGCTTGTAATTGGGCTACAATTTGTATTGAGAGATACTTTCTTAGCCAACAAAATCTTTGTTTTATTTGTGTGAGGATTGAGTTAAATTTTGGGTAGAAAATTTAACCGAAAAGTGTAAGGGTTACCTCCTTAGCCTAGAAAAAGGGAAGAGCAATTAGTGGAATTGTTGCAAATCCTTAGTGAAGCTAAGGTAGTGGATGTAGAGTTCATTTGGAACTTGAACCACTCTAAAATTCCTTGTCTATCTTTTTAATTTGCAATTTCCACCACCTAAACCTTTAAAAATCCAATTCACCCCCTCTTGGTTCATTTCGATCATTCGATCCACTCAACAGAACGAGAGCCATAGTTTGAGGATTAAATTAAAACGTTTAAAAGTTTAGGGGTCAATTTAAAATGAGGATCATAGTTTAAAGATAAAACTAAAATGTTCAAAAAAATATAAACAAATTTAGAATGTGCGTCGTAGTTTGAGAACGTGTGATGCAATTAACTCATTATTTTTTATAATGTTTATATATTTTAATTATTTTTAATAATAGTAATTACTTACGTTAATTACCTAAAATAAAATATTTTATTAAATTTGAAATACTTTTATTTCATAACCTCTTATATTTTAATTATCTGTAATGATGAATGATTTCTTTCAATATACGACCATATAATACAAGTATGATTATATAGTAACATCTATTAATATATATTTTTTCTTATCTTTACTGTTTTAGGTTTAAGTTTAAGTTTCGCCATATGTAAATTTATACATGTGTGAGTTCTCATAGAGACGGAACTAAACTTATGCTTGGGGTTCTGGGCTCCAAATTTTTTTAAATCAAAAAGTGTAATATAAATTTTGTATTTTTAAACCCCAATTTTCAATTTATATGAATTTTGTTCATTCTATTTTTCTATTTTTATGATATACTTTACTCTTAATCTCAATTTCCGACTTCGTTCTTAGTTCTCATCCCACCACTCTGGGTAGATTTTTGTCCAAATTCTTTTAATTCAAGTCGAAATCCATGTTAGGTCTAGTTTTCAATCCGAAAGTAGAAAACGATTAACTAAAATAACAAATCCATAAATTCTAGGCATAAAGCCAAAAAATGCCTCTCAACGTTTGACTGAATAATCAGTTTGGCCCCTATTCTTTTTTAGAGCAATTAAACCTTTAACGTTTCATTTTGGGACAAAATGACCACTCTGTGGATGAAAACTATCAGTCAACTGACGGTAAATGCCTTGAAATGACGTAACAAACATATACGGCAGTCCACGCTGACATGACAGTATCATATAAACAAATGTGTTGACTTGAAAAAACGTTACACATGTTAAAAAATAATTTTACAAAATTATATAAAATATAAAATAATTTTTTATGTTGACTTATCATTCTGTCAAGTCATTTCAAATTGTTTATCGTTATTTTTCTAACAATTATCATCCACATAGGGGCCACTTTTACCCAGAATAAAACGTTGAAAGTTAAATTGCTCTAAAAATAAGGACCAAAGTAACTATTTAGCAAACATTAGAGTAATTTTTTTTCTTTATGCCAAAATTCTATTTAAAAAGTTATCAATGAGAGGCAATCTAAATCTGACCTAATATCTTTTTGATGGTTAGGACATGGAAGCAAGGTCCATAAAGACGATAGCTAATTAAATAGCCCCATTTGCCTTTCAAAACACTAAAATATTCATATTTGTAGGTTTGCATACTCACATCAGGAATTTTCTGGCCAATAGCCTAACAGCTCAAACATTATTTAAGATTTAGAAACCCATCAAATCTTCAAATCGGGACATTCACCTGTTCTGTAACATTTTTGGGGTGTAATAATTGTTATAAATATATCTTAAAATATTCATAACGTGCCTTATGAAATTTGGGTTGGACATGTTATGCAAACTTAGATATTCTAAACAATTGGGGTCTGAATCTTGCCATTTTCCCTAATGATTGATGTATATCTGTGTATGATCATGTATCAATATGTTGCTTTTCTGAGTAATACTTTTTTTTATTCAAAATATAATGAGAAATCTGCAACTCTTTTTAGACAATTAAGAAGCATTGGAGTTGGGTAGGACAATTGCCTAATTGGTGACAACCGAATTGAATCAAAGCTCTAATATATCAAATATCATGGAAACGCAACGAGTGTCCTAATGAAAAAGTAGATAATGTTTTATTTATTAAAGATGTTTATTTTCGGATACATAATTTTCTGTAGAGATAGCAACGGTGCGAGTCGGGGCTGATTTTTGGCCGCTTTGACCCCGACCCGAAATTTAAATCACCCCTGACTCTGCCCGCCCCGATTCTAATATATTCTACCCCGCCCGCCCCGCCCTGACATAATAAAAAACATAACTCGACCCTGATATTTTAATAAAAAACCCGACTAAACCCAACTCGCCCCGAAAAAAAATTAATAAAAATATTAAATATAATATATAAAAATATAATATATATATATATATATATATATATATATCAGGTCGGGTTGGGTCGGGGAATTTTAACCCTAAACCCGAACCCACCCCGCCCTGACTTTATTTTAGCAATAACCTGCCCGAATCTGATTTTTTAATAATAAAAAAACCCTCCTCTATCGGGTCGGGACCCGACGGGGATGAGTTATTTTGCCATTCCTAGTTTTCGGGTACCCAAAAAATCGGGTATCACATATGTCGACCCGTGTCCCGGCCCGCTTTAGCCGGCTACCCACTATTCAGGTACCCGTGAAATCCGGGTACTCGGAAAATCGGGTAACATGTACCCGGTTCACATTATTTATTTATTTATTTTTAAATTTAATTTTTTTTTAAAAAATCACATAGTAAACACATAAAATTTAAAAGTTCATAATATATAGTCCAAACACAAAAATTAGTGATTTGAATCACATAGTAAACACATAAAATTTAAAAGTTCATAATATATAGTCCAAACATAAAAATTAGTGATTTGAAGTTAGTTTTAAGATGAATATTTGGATATATATATATATTAAAGTTTATCACCTAAAAGACATGAAAAATATTAATTTCGTTTTTTTTTCTTTCGAATCTTGTATTAACAAATTAATAAAAAAATATTTGAAAATTTTAAAACTTAAAAATATATAATACAAACATAGAAATAATTTAAAGATTTAAATTTACTTTTAGGTAAAAATATTGAGGAACTTAAAATAAAAATATAATTTAAAAATAATATATATATATATATTAAAATTATCAGGTCGAGTACTCGTTTACCAAAAAATTTCGGCCCAGAGCCGGCCCAACTATCTGAAAAAATTTCGGGCCGGGTAATTTTTTTAATAAAATACCCACTTTTTTCGGCTCGTCGGGTAATCAAGCCGGATCAACGAGGTTAGATAGTTTTGAACACCCTTATTATTTATGAAGTATGAATAGATGCTATATTATAATAACCTTTAAACTATTTTAAAAAAATACTTTGCGAGTTACATATAAACAAACAAAATCTATCACCACTTTATTTTAGAAGGAATGTAAATAAATTACGTCGAGTACGATTTTTAAAAATCTTCTTTAGGACGATAGGCCTTCGAGATATAATTTTAATGACAGGGTTTTAGAGAATAGTCTTTTTTTTTTCTTGATGAAAAAAGAGAGACAAACTAAGAGGCCTTAGCCAATACAATAATTGTGAAGATCAACTAAAATCATATCTGGTAAAATCTAAATACATCAAACGAACAATCTTTGTCAAACCACCAGCCACCTTTGATTGAATACATAGGACGTAAAACTCCAATGATTAAGATTCAAACTGTTGAACATAAGTATTGTAATAAATGTTTACTCTATTCTGTCTCACCTAGCTTTCAAAATACATTTTAATTATTTAATAATATTTCATGTATCATTTACTTTTTGTATATCTATTGGATATATACTAAAATCAAAGAATTGTGAATATGTTAGGTATATTTAAATGAGAAAATACTCAAAATTATCATGAGTGTTTATAACTATCATCGTAAACTAAATATATAATTTGGATATTTTGTAAAAATAGTCACTTTATATCATACAAGGACCATACATGAAAAAGGTTAAAAACCCATCCAAAAGACTCAAAAGAAAAATAGACACGAATAAATCTGACTACAACGGCAAACGAACCACAAAAGTGGATTAAGCTATTGAAAGACCATTGAGAACCGCAAATCAGAGCCGAACGTCATGAGAAACTATCTGCGAGCGCAAACCGCGTATCTAAATTCAATCCGAGGGAAGATCAACAAGATTACAAATAAGCGTCATCTTGATCAGTCATGGCGTCGTCAAATCCAACCCTGAGAAAAACATAAAATAAAAGAACGACCTAACGACTGAGGGAGAAGACAAAACATGCCAAAAGACATAGATAAACGTACCACAAAGGCAGAGAAAGACGTGCCACAAAAAAAGAATTATTTTTATTATAAAACTAGAAAATAAATAAAGAAAACAAATCCGACGGTCGACAACCAGCATTAAAATCGGTGCCGCCACCGTCTAAATAAAATGAAAAAAATAAAATTTACGGCGCTCGATAGATGAAGAGGGTTGCGTTAGAGGAAAAATGAGGAGCGACTATATATATACATTTGAATATACTAAAATATTATACACAAAATTAGGTTAATCAATAAATTATAAATATATACTTTTATTTCATCTAAAATTTAATAGTAAGAAAAGTAGAATGGAGTTGTGAAACAATTACGGTATAACTGATATCTATGAGCAACAATAGACTTAAGAAGTTCAATCAATTGTTTTAGAATGTGAAAACTTCTCTCTAAAAAGTTATTCTCCTCACTGGAGCTGTGATCTAAATTCTTCATGCATTTGGTTTAAAGTTAGAATTAGACCGGGCAAACTTGACTCGAGACTTGAACCGAATTACTCGAACCGAAATTCGAAATCGACCCGAACATGATGACCTAAAATTTGATCCGAAACTCGAAATAAACCGAACCGAACTGAAACCAACCTGAATTTTAGCTAAACCGAATGGACCCGAACCGAAAACAACCCGAACTGACGATAACCCGAAATAAAGAAAAATATGAATAGAAATAAAGAAAGATGAGATATGAACAGCCGTACAACCCACCAAAAATTCAAATATATTGGCTTTATAAAGTCATATATAGGGTATAAAAACCTAACCGACCTAAAAAATCGATTAAAATCGACCGATCTCCCATTGACCCGAACCGAAAATAACCGAACTGATATTAACCGACCTGAAAATCAACCGACCTGAAATGACCCAAATCACAACAGACCCGAATAAAACTGAACCGAACCAAAACCGAATGATATTAAACCCGAAATAACCGAAACCTAAATGACTCGAACCGAACTCGAACTAAATGACATGTTTGCCACCTCTAGTTAGAATCATACTTTTGATAGATCTTGTTTACTCTACATTAATTAAAGGTAAAAAACTCAGTTTGAGTAGAATTTGTTTCTATGCAAGTTTCCCTTGTAAACAAGAAATCTATCCTTATAAATAGATACTAGGAATTAGGGGTTTAGAAACAATATTAGAAATCAATTGTAATCTCTTTCTCCATAAGTGAAAGTTCTCATCTCTGCCCGTGGTTTTTCCATTTTGGGTTTTCCACGTAAATTCTTGGTGTTATTTTTCTTTTCTACGTTTGTGTTTATTTACTTATCTTGTCATTATCGTCCTGATAGTATAACAAATTGACATCAGAGCTCTTTAGGTTACTCAAGATAATGACGATAATGAAGTATGAAATTCTGCTGCTGGATCACAACGCCAGATTTTCGCTATGGCAGGTGAATGTTTGAGATATTCTCATTCATATGAATTTAGATGATGCATTTGATGGATTTGATAATATGCCAAAAGAATGGTCGAATACATAGAAGCACCACAAGGATATGAAAGTTGCTTTCCATAATCGTTTGCACTTATCAAACAATATTTTTTAGGATGTTCACAAAGAGAAGACAACCGTCGACTTATGGGCAAAATTGGAACAAATATGCATGAAGAAAACTTTGACCAGCAAGTTGCTCATGAAGCAACGCCTATACTTCCACAAGTTAGTAGAAGGCTCATGTATTGATGACAACCTAACCAATTTCAAGGAGATCATCTCAGATTTGGAAACGATGAGGTAAAGTACAGTGAAGAAGACCTATGTTTGATTTTACTTTGCTCATTGCTCGCTTCATATTCGTTTGTTAGAAGCACCCTCCTACACAGCTGTGATACCTTTACTCTCGAAGAGGTATATGATAATATGAATTCACATAAAAAGATGAAACATCTTACCAACTTCGAGTTCCAAGAAGAGGGTCTCATGGTGCGTGGATCAAATAATTCAGATCGTGGAAGAAAAAATGATCGTAATTCTGACGGTTAAAATAAAGGCATATCTAAGTCGTCAAATTGAGGTAAAACATGTTATTTCATCAAATTTAGTGTTACAGATTATAGAATAAGATAAAGAGGGAATATGAAAATTAGAATTTCAGTGAAGATGAAGCTAATATTACATATGAGTATGATGATGGCGAACTTTTAGTTGCTTCCGGCGACAACTGTATAGCAAGCGAGGAGTAAATTCTTGACACTAGTAGTAGTTTTCATATGAGTCCAAATCGGGACTAGTTTGCGAAGTATAAACAATTGTCTATATGTAATGTTTTTTTGGGAAATATTATCTCTTGTAAAGTCACAGGTATTGGTACAATCAAGATTAAGATGTTCGATGAGATTGTTCGAACATATGGTAATGTGAGGCATGTTCCAGATTTGAGAAGAAATCTGATTTCGTTAGGTACTTTGGATTCTAAAGGGTACAAATACACTAATGAATGTAGATCTACGAAAATTTGGAAGAGCTCTCTCGTTATGATGAAAGGACATAAAAGGGCAACCAATTTTTATGTTCTGCAAGGTTCAACTATTTTAGGTGATGCATCTGTTGTGTTCTCGTCCGTGTCAGATGACGATGTTATTGGTGAAGGCATCTTGATTGAATCAAGTAAAAGAGGATTTTGTTTTGAACATGACAACCGTGGGCATAATGGTTTTGATAGGCAGAAAAGAGTTCAATTTCGTGGGCATAACGAATTTGAAAAGAAGAATAAAGTTAAATTTCGTGGGCATAACAGATTTGAGAAGCTTAAGAGAGTTTGATTTGCTACAAGGATAAATAATGAGAAAGACAGTATTGCCATTGATGATCGGGGCCATGTTATGCATGATATTGCTCGTGGTGATATAGTTGTGAGCAAAGTTGGCACTAATGTTGATCTTACTGATGTGAAGGCTATATTACCTTGTACGTCCAAGCTTGGGCATGGCTTGGATTCGGTGGGTGTTCTTTGCTGAAGATTACCCCTTGAAAGTGTTTCGTGGAAGATGTGAAGCTCTTGCTCGAGAAGAATTTGTCTTAAGGTGGAGATTTGTTAGAGTTGTGATCCAAATTCTTTTAAGATTTGGTTTAAAATTAGAATCATACTTTTAGTAGATCTTGTTCATTTTACATTAATTTGTCTCAAGGTAGGAAACACAATTTGAGTAGAATTTGTTTTTATGCAAGTTTCCTTTGTAAACAAGAAATCTATCCCTATAAATAGATACTAGGGATTAGAGATTTAGAAAAGACATAAGAAATTAGTTGTAATCTTTTTCTCCATCATAGTAAAAGTTCTCATCCTATGTCTGTGGTTTTTCCCTTTTGAGTTTTCCACATAAATTCTTGGTGTTATTTTTCATTCCCGCGTTTGCGTTTATTTACTTATCTCGTCATTATCATTCCGATAGTATAACACTCCTCATTCGTTCTAAAATAATTTTTAGAGTTTTTATATTTTCCTTTCTTTTTGGGATGGCGCCGACAGTCGTCGGTTGTGTGGTTACCATCCTTTCTGGATCTTTTCTCTCATTTGCTTTCTTTTTTCAGTTGTAGGTTGCTTCCCTTCCTCTTCTCCAATTTTGGATATGGTTTCCCTTGTGGTTGTTTTTGACCGTTCGATGAGTTTTCCCTTTCTCCAACATCAAACACAATCTTATCGGGGGGCAACTGACATGTGTGAAGAGGATCGTCTTTGCATCGGCAAGGAGATGAAAGGACTTTTGCGGTGTTAATGGGTCTTTTCGATGTTCTGTCATTGTTTTTCCTTTCCTCTTTTCGTGTTTTCTTCCACTGCAGGTTTGATGGCCATTTTTTGTTCTACATTTCCCTTGTAGATCTCTATTTCTTCTGACAGTTATCCTGACCAGAGTAAAGGCAGTTAGTGTCCTCGAGGGTTTGTTCTAGGCTTTGCTTTTTCCTTATGTGGTCGCTCCTCTTTGCCTAAAGCTTTTTGACTGATTTTCTTCTTCCACGACTTGGTATCCTTAGGCGAGTTTGATATTTCAAAGGATATCAAGGCCATATTTCATGTAACACCCCGATCCCGATCCCAAACAACCTAACATGCATCCTAAGCATATTCAACATATTTGACATACATCCATACATGCTCAATCCATCGATTATACATTTTCGGATACAAATGCATAAACTAGAGGCATGCTTCCTAAACACTTAAATAAACATACTTGAAATGCAATCCAAAGCTTGATTTAAACAAAACATACCATCAATCATCCATAAAGGCATTTCAAGACTTAGCCAAGCATCCAAAACATGAGCATATGCATTTTCACATTATAGGCATAGCATATGAAAGAATATAAAGCATTTGAACCAAATATCAAATCCAATATCATGCATCTAAACAAGCATGATAAATCACAAATCAGCCAAGCATAAACTCCAAAAAGCCGTAGCAAAATAGATTACAAATCTCCCAAATTGAAATGACACATTGCCTTATTAACCACAAAATTGAAACTAGTTTTCCATACTCAAATTGATGAAGTTCCTTGGATCCCTTTTTCCATAAATGCCACCGCTCTGCAAGAATAAAACGGGAGCGTAAGCAATGCATGCTTAATGAGGAAGCTCAACAAACATTCATCAATGCACTTTAAAATACTTGATAAAAAAATGTATCATTTACAAAGTATAACATGCTTGTATAAACCAATGCAACTTGTTTATATCTTTGCAAAACATGTCATGCATAATAAATCATATGCAAAAATATCTTTCATACTTGCTTTCCTTTCTTCCTCGTATATTGGCAATTAGTGTGACCCTTATTAAACCATAAGCTTTATCAAAATCCATCAGATACACAGATTTCCCCGGTGGTACCTGTGAAACAAATATTTTAATTTTGATATAACTAAAAACCTAAGGACTAAATTGAAAATGTCAAAACGAATTTTAAGTCCTCAAACCATCCCCATATATTTTTAAGTTTATGCCAAAGTTAAAAACAATGTTTTTCAAATATTTCTCTAAGTGTTTAAAGCCAAAACAGTGATTTTCAAGTCCCTGTTTCGAAACGGCCTAAGGCGTTTCGAAACGTTTTCATCACTGCCAACCCCTGTTCCGAAACGTGTATCGAAACGGCTTAAGAACACTTGAACCTGTTTCGAAACGGTCTCACGCGTTTCGAAACTGTTCTTCATATTTGATCAAAAAAAGGCACAACGGTTACAATATTTTAACTGAGTATTTAAAGATAAATAGGGTGTTTCGAAACGAGCCAAGACTGTTTCGAAACGACCCTTGACAGTAGCAAATCCGTTTCGAAACGATTCCAAACGTTTCGAAACAGCTCTTAAGTCTAAATTGAAAAATATGACCGTTGAAGTTGTTTTTAACTGATTTTCTGAAAACCGTTAGGGTGTTTCGAAACGGGCTATGACTGTTTCGAAACGACCCTTGACAGTGGCAAAAGTGTTTCGAAACGGCCCTAAGGCGTTTCGAAACGGGCTCTTAAATGCACCCCAACGGCTCTTTCTATTTTAGTCCGTTCCGAAACAGGTACCCCGCGTTTCGAAACGGGTTGTTGCAGACTGCATTTATGGTGGTGAGATAACATCCCCAACGACTCTATTGATGAGTGCAACAACCACAACGGCTAGAAATCAATGAGAAGGTATAAAATGGACCTCTAAAAGCACCAGCAACAACTATTGATCCAAAAGCAAACATCCAAACATCAAATCCAAGCAATTATGCAAAAATCCCATTTTGTCTAGAAACCCCAATTGTAATTTTCATTCATATCTTGTTCAATTGGGTTGAGTGCTTGTAATTGGGCTATCATTTGTATTGAGAGATACCTTATTAGCCATCAAATTTCTTTGTTCACTTGTGTGAGGATTGGGTTGATTTTTGAGTAGAAAAATCAACCGAAATTGTAAGGGTTACCTCCTTAGCCTAGAAAAGGGGAAGAGCAATTAGTGGAATTGTTGCAAATCCTTAGTGAAGCTGAGGTAGTGGATGTAGAGTTCATTTGGAACTTGAACCACTCTAAAATCCCTTGTCATTATTTTTAATTTGCAATTTCCACCACAAAACCTTTAAATTTCCAATTCACCCCCCCTCTTGGTTTATATCGATCTTTCGATCCACTCAACAATTGGTATCAGAGCTTACCTCTTTGAGGATTAACAACCACAAGAGGAGTTCCTTGGAAGAGTGTGATCATCAAAATATCAAGAGATGGCTTCAACCTCCGGTTCGGGCATGTACGAGTCACAATCCACTACAAAGCCTCCTTTCTTCAACGGTGATAACTATTCTTTTTGGAAGAATAGAATGCGTCTATTCATCAAGTCAAATGACTATCTTGTGTGGGATGTCATTGAAGATGGGCCATATATTCCATTGAAGCAAGATGGTGAAGGCAAGATGGTTTTGAAGAAGAAAGTGGAGATGAGTGAAGAGAAGAGGAAAAAGATTCAAGTCAATGATAAGACTCTCCACATGCTATTTTGTTCTTTCGGTCCGGACATCTATTCAAAGGTCTTATCAATTGAAAGTGCCAAAGAAGTATGGGACACTCTAGAAACTACATATGAAGGCACCAACGATGTTAAAGAAACTAAGATTGGAATTCTCAATCTTAGTTATGAAAACTTCAAGATGGAGCCCGATGAGACGGTGTCAAAGATGTTCGATCGTTTCTCCACGATTGTCAATGGGCTAAAAGGCTTTGGAGAGATCATACCGGAAGACAAGCTTGTCCGGAAGCTACTCTATTCACTTCCCGAGTCTTGGGATAGGAAGAGAACCGCTATCATCGAAGCAAAGAACTTGAAAACTTTGAAGCTTGATGAGCTTGTGGGTTCTCTCCTTACTCATGAGATCATGAAGCAAGGAAGGGAAGATGAGAAGAAGAAAGAAGAGAAAAGGATAGAGAAGCTTGAGGTTGAGAAGAAGAAGAATATGGGAATAGCTCTCAAGGCTAAAGCTTCACAACATGATGAGAGTTCATCTAGTGAGGAGGATGAACTTGAGGAATTGGCTATGATAGCCAAACGATTCTCACGCTTCATGAGGTCCAACCGGGGAAGAAAAATCCAAAGAAAGATGGACTTCAAAAGCAAGAACAAGGAAGAAGGAAAGGATCCAATCATTTGCTTTGAGTGCAAACAACCCGGCCACATACGTTTGGAGTGCCCTCAACTCAAGAAGAAGGGCTTTGAGAAGAGGAAAAAGCTCAAAGCCAAGCTTGCTACTTGGAGTGATGAGGAGTCATCGGAGGATGACGAACAAGAAGTGGCTAACCTTTGCCTCATGGCACTTGAGGAAGATTCCTCCATGGTAACCTCTATCTCATCTACTTTAGATTTTTCATATGAAGAATTAAATAATGCATATGATGAGTTACAAGAGGTCTATGATGAATTAGTTGAGAAGTTTAAAGAGTCGGTCATTAAAAACAAGAAAATTATCTTAGAACTAAATGAGAAAAATGACTTACTCACTCAAGCTAATTCAAAATTTGAGAAAAAGATATTAGGATTAAAAGATGAACTAAAATTCTTCCAAGATGAAAATGTTGATCTTAATAATCTTTTGTCTCAATGTAATAGTGAACACCAAAAGGTGTTGGGTGAGCTAAATGAGCTCAAAAAGTCTTTGAAAAATGTTGGTACTGTCAAGCATGAAATAGGTGAATCTTCTAGAACACACCAACCTAAGAAAAAGACTAACTACTACAAACAAGGTAGCTACCCTAGACATAGTAGAGCTAAAAGAATTAGAAGCGTATGGGTTCCTAAGGAACTTGTAAAATCTAATAATATTATTACTATGTCATCTTGGATTCCTAAGGGAACCAAGGTTTTGAGAGCTAACACTCATGGACCCAAAATGGTTTGGGTACCAAAAACCAAAGTTTAATATCTTTGTTTGGAGGGGGAGCATTGCTACAAGGCCAAAGCACAAAGCCAAAACTCATGGTACCTTGATAGTGGATGCTCGAGGCACATGACCAGAGATAAGAGTCGATTCATGGATCTAAAGCCAAAAAGTGGAGGAGTAGTAACATTTGGTGACAACTCCAAAGGCCACATTAAAGGTATTGGCTCCATAGGTAATCACTCTACTATTCTCATTGAAAATGTATTATATGTCGATGGTCTTAAACACAATTTATTGAGCATAAGTCAATTGTGTGATAAAGGATTTAATGTTTTATTTGATAAAAATGGATGCAAAATTGTAGACATTAAATCTAATAATATTATGCTCATAGGTCATCGCATAGGAAACATATACATGGTGCATCTAGATGACATACATACATCTCATGCATGCTTAGTTGCTCAAAATGAAAATGATGCATGGTTGTGGCATAGGAAACTAGGACATGCTAGCATAAGTGTTTTGGAAAAACTAGTCTCTCTTAACCTAGTTAGAGGTTTACCTAAGATAAAATTTTCAAATGATAAAATTTGTGATGCATGCTCTAAGGGTAAACAACATAGGTCTTCCTTTAAATCCATTAATGATGTTTCTACTAGTAGATGCTTACAACTTATCCATATGGATTTATTTGGGCCAATTAGGACTATGAGCTTGGGTGGTAAATCTTATGCTTTTGTACTTGTTGATGATTTTTCTAGATTTACTTGGGTTCTCTTTTTAAGTACTAAAGATGAGGCTTTGGAAAAATTCATCACATTTTCAAAACTAACCCAAAATGATCTTGAACTTAGAATTTCACATATTAGAAGTGATCATGGAACCGAGTTTCAAAATTTAGGGTTTGAAATTTTTTTAAATGAAAATGGTATTAGCCATAATTTTTCGGATCCTCGAACTCCTCAACAAAATGAGGTAGTTGAGAGGAAAAATAGGACTTTGCAAGAAATGGCTAGAACTATGCTTTGTGAAAACAAATTACCTAAATATTTTTGGGCGGAAGCCACAAACACCGCTTGCTACATTGTAAATCGAGTAATGATTAGGCCAATTTTAAAGAAAACACCTTATGAGATTTTAAAATCTAAGAAGCCTAACATTAGCTATTTTCACCCTTTTGGTTGCAAGTGTTTTGTTTTAAATAATGGAAAAGAAAACTTAGGTAAATTTGATGCAAAAAGTGATGAAGAAATTTTTATAGGTTACTCTTTAACCTCTAAAGCCTATCGAGTATTTAACAAAAGAACTTTAGTAGTAGAAGAATCTATTCATGTTGTATTCGATGATAACCTCCTTCCTAGGAAGGATTCTTGTGATGATGATGATGTAGGAATCATAAATGCCTTTGATGGAGGTCAAACTTCAAAGGAGGATGAGATTCCAACAAAAGAAGAGGACACACAAGATCCACCTCTTGAAGCCTTGAAGGACTTGGCTATTGAGGAAAAGGAAGTGAGCTACCCAAGGGAGTTGAACTATGTCAAAGATGGTGAAATCTTGGGTGATCCATCCAAGGGGGTAACCACTCGTTCTTCTCTTAGATTAATGAACCATTTTGCATTTATCTCATGCATAGAGCCCAAAAATATAAAAGAAGCATTGAAAGATGACTTTTGGATTATGGCTATGCAAGAAGAGTTAAATCAATTTGAGAGAAGTAATGTTTGGACATTAGTTGATAGGCCTAGTAATCAATCTACAATAGGAACTAAATGGGTCTTTAGGAACAAGCTAGATGAGAGTGGTAACATTGTAAGAAATAAAGCTAGACTTGTAGCACAAGGTTACACTCAAGAAGAGGGAATAGATTTTGATGAAACCTATGCACCCGTAGCTAGAATGGAAGCTATTAGGATGTTGCTTGCATATGCATGTTATCATAATTTCAAGCTTTTTCAAATGGATGTTAAAAGTGCATTTTTAAATGGTTTTATAAATGAAGAAGTGTATGTGGAACAACCACCGGGTTTTGAAGATTTAAAATTTCCAAATCATGTTTTTAAACTTACCAAAGCACTTTATGGTTTAAAACAAGCTCCTAGAGCTTGGTATGAAAGACTTTCAAATTTTTTGATTGAAAAAGGATTTGAAAAAGGTAAGGTGGACACTACACTTTTTATAAAAATGTATAAAAATGACATCTTAGTAGTTCAAATTTATGTTGATGATATTATTTTTGGTTCTACTAATGAATGTCATTGTCAAGAGTTTGCTAAGTTAATGCAAGGTGAATTTGAGATGAGCATGATGGGGGAGCTCTCATTCTTTTTGGGACTCCAAATCAAGCAAAAGAAGGATGGCACCTTCATCAACCAAGCAAAATACATAAAGGATATTCTCAAGAAATTTGGCTTGGAGAATGCAAAGCCTCAAGCCACTCCTATGAGCTCATCTACAAAGCTTGACAAAGATGAAGGAGGTAAGTGTGTTGACTCTAAGCTTTATCGCTCTATGATTGGATCTTTGCTTTACCTTACCGCAAGTAGACCGGATATCTTGTTTAGTGTTTGCTTGTGTGCTAGGTTTCAAGCTAGTCCTAGAGAGTCTCACCTTATAGCCGTTAAGCGGATCTTTAGGTATCTTAGAGACACTCCATGTTTAGGTCTTTGGTACCCTAGAGACTCTACCTTCAACCTTCATGCTTACTCGGATGCGGATTATGGGGGTTGCAAAATCGATAGGAAAAGTACTTCGGGAACTTGTCAATTCTTAGGTAGTATGCTCATATCTTGGTTCTCTAAGAAACAAAATAGTGTAGCCTTATCTACCACCGAAGCCGAGTACATATCCTTAGGGAGTTGTTGTGCTCAAGTCCTTTGGATGAAGCAACAACTCTTAGATTATGGAATTAAAGTTGAAACCATACCCCTAAAATGTGACAACACTAGTGCAATATGCTTAACAAAAAATCCCATCCAACACTCTAGAACCAAACACATAGAAATAAGGCATCATTTCATTAGAGATCATGTCCTTAAGGAAGATGTGGTTATAGAGTATGTAGACACCTTAAATCAATTAGCGGACATATTTACAAAACCCTTAGACAAAGAGCGTTTTTGGTCCCTTAGGAGAGAGTTAGGTCTAGCTAGCCTATCTTGACCTTTTAGGACCTCTTTTGTGTTTAAATTTGCTTGATCTTGTGAAATGCCATGTTAATGTGTTTAGACTCCTAATTTTATCCATGCTTATAGCTAGGGGGAGTATGTTTATGTTTGAATATGTTTTGCCTGCTCATTCATGACATTTAAGCATGTTAGGCCTAAGAAAAACTCATTTTTCTGCACTTTTAGAGCCTCATCTGTACTTCCAGGCCCAGGTGTATCGAAACGGGTGACCCAGTTTCGATACGGATACCTTAAATCCAGTTCTGAGAGAAGGGCGTTTCGAAACGCCTCCAGTGTGTTTCGAAACGTTTTGGTTACTGCCAAGGGGTGTATCGAAACGTGTTTCGATACGGGTCAACAGGGCTTCGATACGATCAACATCGTATCGAAACGGTCAGCTGACGGTCTTAAAACGGTCAAAACCCTAGTCTTCTCGTTTCGAAACGGTCTTGACCGTTCCGAAACGGCATCGCGGATAGCTTTATTTAGGGCTTTTAATGTTAAAATCCTACTTTTTATCAAACTCTTAAAAAACCCTAAAACCCTAAACCGCCTCCCTCTCTATAAATACCCTCTCAAACTCTTTGATTTTCAAAAAATTGTGAGGGGTTTTACTCTAAAACTCAAGTCTAAGCAAATTTCATCAACATTGTGCAAGGATTTTCATCAAATCATCCAAAATCCCTAACTAAGGTATTTTTCTTATTTTTCTTTTTTCTTTCAAATTATGTTCGAATCTTAGGATAGAAAATTTTATTTTTGTATAAATTATACGTTTTCATGTGTGGGTTTTCCATTTTTTGTAAATTTTTTTTAAAATTTCAGATTTTTTGATTCGAATATAAAATTTTTCAGTCGTATTTTTTTTACTGTTTTATTTTTTTAATTTTGTTTCAAAAACCTAAGTGGGATTTATTATTGTATTGATTTTAAATATCAATGCATACACTTAATTTTAAAACATACTTGCTTAATGTTTTTAGATGGCGGAACAAGCTAACAAAAAGCGTAAGGCCATTCAAACCGGTGATTCGAGCATGCGTCCAAACCTCGCTCAGCTTTTTCAGAAATCCCTTCGAACTCCGGAGATGCGAGCTCGCTTTACTTATGTCAAGGATTTCGAAGTTCGTAGAGAACGTGTCATTGATCTTGATTTCCTCAATTCCGAGCGATTCCTATTCCATTATCTCGAGCGTTTGAGTGAGTGGAATCTTCTCTTTTTCTTGAGTATTCCGGATATTCGCTACAAACATATGGTACTCCTTTTCTACTCTAATGCTCGTTTTATTCATGATGAGACCAAAACCGAGATTCTAGGAATTGAATCTTTTTTATTGGGCAAAAAGTTTGTTGTTAATATTGCTCTCTTGGAGTCAATCTTTAAACTTAAAGATGAGGGTCTTGAGAATGAACGTCACTTTGGCACTTTCACCGGTCCGGCACTTAATTTGGATGTGCACGATCGCGTTCTTCACTTGATGGTTTCATGGTTCATTCGACCTTCCGGAGGTAAATACTCTCATATCCGTCAAACTGATCACTTTTGGCTTGAATGTTTCCTTAAAGGTCAGCGCCCTAATGTGCCCAAGATTATTTTTGCCGAGATGGTCAATAATGTTAAGCTTATTGACACAAATGAGTTGAAGTCTTTTACCTATGGCACGATCTTGAGCTACATCTTTAATGACATTGGTATCGATTGTACCTACGACTCTCCGGAACCTCGTAAGTCCAAGATTGGTGAGTCCTCCCTTCGCAAGTCCGGGTTTAAGTATGTGAATGATGTTTGGGAAAGAGTTGATAGAGAAGTTGTTCCTCCTCCCGTTGCTCCTCCACCGCAAGTTCAAGTTGGAAACAATGATGCCCTCACGGCTCTCATTACCGAGCGGTTCAATGCTTTGGATACTAGCATTGCTTCGGGTTTTAATGCCATGGACAATCGTTTGAAGAATGTCGAGGATCGCCTTCATACTCTTGAGACTTCCCATTCCAACTTGGATTTGTCCTTCTCAACTCTCTATGGGCAATGGACGAAGTTTCACCGTTCTCAAGTCAAGAGTGACGATGAGACTTCCGATGATGATGACGAGGCCTAGGATCTTCATATCATATCATATCATATTATCTATTCTTTTTAGGTTTAAGATTGCATCTTTATGTTTTATTATGTTTTAGGAACCTATGCTTTTGATCTTTTGTTTGGGATTTTATTATGAACTTAATGTTGGTTATGTTTTGGATATTTTGATATCATGAATTAATATTATTGTTGCTTATTAATGCTTATTGGTACTAATCCTTGTCTTCTCTATGAGCTTTCATTGTTCTTTTTGATCTAACAAAAAGGGGGAGAAGAAATTTAAGAGCCACAAACTAAAATTCGTTTTAAAATTTTTAAAAGGTTTTTTAAGCTTTACAACTTGGATTTCAAGTCAAACATTTTTTTTAACTTTAAAAACCTATCTTAAATTAAGGGGGAGTTAGAATCATTTCAAAACTTTCAAAATTCTTAAAAATTCTAACTTTGGTTTTGTTATATCAAAAAGGGGGAGATTGTGAAACAAATATTTTAATTTTGATATAATTAAAAACCTAAGGACTAAATTGAAAATGTCAAAACGAATTTTAAGTCCTCAAACCATCCCCATATATTTTTAAGTTTATGCCAAAGTTAAAAACAATGTTTTTCAAATATTTCTCTAAGTGTTTAAAGCCAAAACAGTGATTTTCAAGTCCCTGTTTCGAAACGGCCTAAGGCATTTCGAAACGTTTTCATCACTGCCAACCCCTGTTCCGAAACGTGTATCGAAACGGCTTAAGAACACTCGAACCCGTTTCGAAACGGTCTCACACGTTTCGAAACTGTTCTTCATATTTGATCAAAAAAAGGCACAACAGTTACAATATTTTAACTGAGTATTTAAAGATAAATAGGGTGTTTCGAAACGAGCCAAGACTGTTTCGAAACGACCCTTGACAGTAGCAAATCCGTTTCGAAACGATTCCAAACGTTTCAAAATAGCTCTTAAGTCTAAATTGAAAAATATGACCGTTGAAGTTGTTTTTAACTGATTTTCTGAAAACCGTTAGGGTGTTTCGAAACGGGCTATGACTGTTTCGAAACGACCCTTGACAGTGGCAAAAGTGTTTCGAAACGGCCCTAAGGTGTTTCGAAACGGGCTCTTAAATGCACCCCAACGGCTCTTTCTATTTTAGTCCGTTCCGAAACAGGTACCCCGCGTTTCGAAATGGGTTGTTGTAGACTGCATTTATGGTGGTGAGATAACATCCCCAACGACTCTATTGATGAGTGCAACAACCACAACGGCTAGAAATCAATGAGAAGGTATAAAAGGGACCTCTAAAAGCACCACCAACAACTATTGATCCAAAAGCAAACATCCAAACTTCAAATCCAAGCAATTATGCAAAAATCTCATTTTGTCTAGAAACCCCAATTGTAATTTTCATTCATATCTTGTTCAATTGGGTTGAGTGCTTGTAATTGGGCTATCATTTGTATTGAGAGATACCTTATTAGCCATCAAATTTCTTTGTTCACTTGTGTGAGGATTGGGTTGATTTTTGAGTAGAAAAATCAACCGAAATTGTAAAGGTTACCTCCTTAGCCTAGAAAAGGGGAATAGCAATTAGTGGAATTGTTGCAAATCCTTAGTGAAGCTAAGGTAGTGGATGTAGAGTTCATTTGGAACTTGAACCACTCTAAAATCCCTTGTCATTATTTTTAATTTGCAATTTCCACCACAAAACCTTTAAATTTCCAATTCACCCCCCTCTTGGTTTATATCGATCTTTCGATCCACTCAACAGTACCTTTAAACCATCATTTACTTTCCTCCATCTCGAGCAACATCACCGCTTCCTTGAGATATGATACTTTCATTTGTATGTCACATAGCAAATATAATCTTTTAAACGCATTTACTTATTGTTTTCCATATACATTTAACAAACCGATTTCATATGCAAATAATATTGCCCATGGTAAGTTACACATCCCATTTAGGAACCCTTTTTCAACGCACTTAGGCATCTCCATGCTTGATAAATCATTGCATATCATTTAATAATGCATAAAACAATAAGTAACGCAATTCATGCCTTCAAACCAAAACATGTAACTCGTGCTTCATATCAAACCGATATTCAAAGGCGAAATAGGGAAAACTTACTTCCGAGCTTAGTTAAGCTTGCTAGGCTTAATTTAAACTCCGAACATCATAGTTCAAACCTTTTAGAGTGCCAAAACACTTTTATACTCACCGATACATAACACCTCTCTTGCCGTTACGATCTAACCTTCCGAAACGATCCGATATCCACAAAGTAAGCTAGACTTGACTCTCCCCTGTTTTAGCAACACAAAACCAGAGGAAAAATGCATCAAAATGCATCCAAACCACAAACTACAACTATCCCCTACAATCTCAACGAAATCCCATACAAAAACTATCCGAAAACATCGAAAACCTCCTCTAACAACTACCAATCAATCATCAGCTACAAACATATGATTCTAATATATTAACTTCATCAAAGAACATCCAAAAACATATTCAAAACATCATTATACCTCCAGCAATCAAGATTCAACCATAATAGCTCAAAAACTAACCTTAAACTACCTTAGAAATTAAGCAATTAAATAGTTTCAGGATTGATATCAAAAACCTCATTTCACATTATATTTATACAACTAAAATGTGAATTAGCCCAATTGAAATCACCAGCGATCTTCTTGTAAATCAAGAAATTAGCAAAACACAAAAAACATCAATTTCTTGAATCAAGTTGCAAAATCAAGTAATTAAACATCGAAGAAGAGTCAATTACTAGGGAATATCAATAAAGAACCTTAGTTTAAAGAGAGAATAAGAAAATCACCTTTGAAGTTCTTCCACCAAAATTGACGTAACTTCTATTTGTTGAAGAAAAATAGAAATTGGAAATATTCTTTACGAATCACTTGTTGTAAAACAAGAAAATATGAATCAAATGATATAATTCCCATTGAAAACAAATTAAGAATTCTGAAATTTAGTTGAAAGAAAGTGATGAGAAAATAAGAAAATGAGAAAATGCTCTTCATAAAACAATTAACCATCAAAACCTTTTGTCAATTAAGGTGGTAAACCCAATAAAGACATTTATGAAAATTACCTCTCTCGGGATTCTTAGTATTGGTCCTTTTACAAATTAGTCACTTAAAACAATTTTTTCGAAACATTTTTAAAAGCTTAAACCAATTTTATCCTTTTTGAAATTCCCTTTCAAAATATGTATTTTCCCAAAATGTACTTAATCAATTAACCCGGTTCAACCGAACCTAATCCTACTTAACTACCGATTCTTCTAAGCCCATTTTTGGGGTGTTACATTACAACATTTTTAACATAAAAAATACTACCTTAATCATCCAAGACAAGCTTCACTCTTACAACACCCATAAAATCAAGCAAGACATTTCTTTTATGATCTTCAAGAAGCATAACGAGTTAAATATATACTGACCTTTAAAAACAATTTCTCAAATTTAGCTCCCACATTTAGTTTCCTCAATATCCATTACCTAATGAGTTAAAGATGTACTGACCTTTAACAAAAATTTCTCGAATTTATCTCCCACATTTAGTTTCCTCAATCTCTGTTACCTTTGGATGATTCCACAACTTGTTTTCCATGGAACTAGTAAAATAACAAAATATAACACTCATTTACATACCCAAATAATCTTTAAATTAAAATTCTCTACCATAATACCAAACTTTTTCATTCTAGAAATCTATGAGAATTTTAAGGTTTATCCAAAAACCCAAGTAAAATCTTTATTATTGAGGTCAAATGAAAGCTTAAGAGGTGAGGGTCATTTTCTTATTTCATGATCTAAACTAAATTTCATAGGGATTATAATAAAAATGAAGGAGAAAGAAAACTTAGCTTTCTCTCTCATGTTAAAAGCTTCTTGGAGAAGAAGATGTTGGATTAAAATCTGCAATTGTGGGCACATATGTAAATGTATGTTGCTATTATAAAGTATGACACAAATTTAAGTGACCAATTATGTTAGGCGTGTCATAGATATTAAAGTGTCATGGAAATAAAAGTGTAGATACCCTAAGATATATTTATAATTCAATGAGGGGCAGAGTTATAAATATTTAATAGTTGATTAAATCAACTATATAAAGAGGAAGTGATCCCCAAGAAATAGGTTAACTTGTTTTTTTCTCCTTCCCCGCTGGAGAGTTTTACTTCAAGAGATAACTTTTCTTCTTGAAAGATCAATACCATAGATTTGGGACTTCAACATCAAGATTCAAGATTTTCAATCTATCAATGAATTCAGGTACGCTTCCGCACTCGGTTTATTTAGTTTATTGTTCTTGATGATTTGACATGATAGATCATGGGGGTTTAAATTTTATCTATTATTATTTGGTTCTATCAAGTGGCATCAGAGCCTCATTATGTTGAATCATTGAGAATGAATTAATTTTCTTTTACCGATTCGTTATCGAGGCTTCATGAATTCATGTTGAATTTTTTTAGGTTTTTTTATGGGTATAATTTTTGGGTTTTTAAGTAATTATAGAGTTCTATGCGACAATGAATTTTTCATTGTTGTTGTGATAATTAACAATAGATGTAAGGAAATTCTAATTTCGTTGTGATTATTTGGTTTTGAATTATCCTTTTTTATTTGTATTTGATGTTTGGATTTTAACACCCAGGTTTGGGGAGTCGGGTGAAATTAAAATATTATTTTGGGCCTTGTATTTTCAAAACAAATAAAATGAATATGTTGGGCTTGTTTAGAATTAAACACAATGGCCATGGATTTTGCACTATTGTAATAATTCATGTTCATTAAGGGTAAATGAGTCTTTTGGCTTTAAAAATAAAACAAAACAATAAAACACCCAATTTCATCATCTTCTTCCCCCTCCTCATCAAAATTTCCACGACAACTTCCCCTTCCCTTGAAAGGTTACTATTCCATCACTGTTCTCCTTCATCTTTGAAGATTTTTGAAAGGTAATTGTATTTTTGAGTTATCCTCAACTTCTTCTTTCTCTCCATGTCCTTAGTTTTCATTGAAACCCATTGTTTTGTGTTTTGAGTTTTTGAGCTTAAAGAATAAAAATCCAAACTTTATGGTCTATTGTTAAAGCTTTTGATTTCTTATTGTTAGATAAGTGTTTAGTAACCCAAATGGTCCAACATATCTAAATTTTGAATGGTTTTGTGATGATTCTCGGATTTGGGTTTAAGTGGGGTTTTAGAATGCTTTAAAATGGGTTTTTGGGGCTGTTTAGTGTTGGAAATTGATGGCTGATGGTTGTATGATGGTTAGGGGTTATTTTGGAAGCTTTTAGGTGTGTTTAAAGTGTTGGAATCATTGGTTATTAGCTGTGCAAATGGGCTGCTCGAAAATATGTGTTTAAGGGTGTTCTTGGTCGGCTAAATGCTTGTTTTGTGCTCTGAGGGTTTCTACAATGATTTGTGGGCTGATTTGTGTTTGTTTTGTTGGCTTTGATTAACTAGCATCATGTTTTGGTGTTGGAGAATCTCCGGGAATCAATCCGGAACCGTTGGGAGCTTGATCGGTTGTTTGCTTGTGTTTGGAAAGTCCGGTGAGTGGTTTTTCGGTTTTAAATTGGTTTTCAAATGTTGGTTCGAGCATGTGGACCTAGGTCGGGCTTGGTAAACCCACCTAGAGTTGGGATTAGATTGGTAGTCTAATCCCAAGCTTTAGTTAGAGACCTATGGATGAACTTTGAATATTGTGTGATTATGCCTCTTATTCCATATCTATTGTCATTGATGTTGTTATGCATTTTTTGATATACATGTGTGTTGAGGCATGATGTTTTATGCATTGTAATATGCTTGTGATTGTGGAATGTGGTTTGTGCATGATGGTAAATCATGGTGAGTACGTGCTAAGCACGGAAATTAGTAAGAATGTTGTGAGGTTGAGCTATGAAATGAGTTAATATTGGCACTAGTATGCTTGGGTACAAATGATCGATCATTAGGATGTTAGTGTGCACACGAGAGTCGAAATGCGCGCGTGGTCTTTGTGTTGGTAGTCATCAAGATGGAGTACGGGTACGCCCGAAAATCTTCTTTTATATTTTAGTCGGTGATGAGTGGAATCTCATCAACGGGGTGTGAGGATGAGTGGAATCCCCTCTGCCACCGTAAGGTAATGGTTGAGTCGTTGGATGTGAATTCCAACGGTTGTTATCCGCGTATTCGGGTCATATCTAGGTGCCAATACGTTTATTAAATGTGTTTCCATATGGTTGTATTGTGGACATGTTGAGCATGGCATGATAATTGATGATATGTTCATGCATTTTATATATTGACTCTTGTGGCTTCGAAGGTAAGAAAACATGCATCCTTTCTTGCTTATGTTGCTCGTGCTTGGACTCTGCATTGTCGAGGTTTGTTTTATGAGCTTACTCTCACTAAGCTTTACGCTTACGATCTCTTTTGTTCGACAATGTAGAACCGTAGTTCATGGGTTGCTTGTGCAAGGAGAACGCCTCCAAGTGTGCTATTTGTTCCTTTGTTATCCTCAAGTATGAACTTTTAAGTAATTGATGTAATAGTTAAGCAATGGGGACTTGTGTTGTTATTTTGTGTTAGGAGCTTGTTTAGACTCTTTTGATACGTTGATGTTTTGTTTATGGCTTGCTTATGCCTTGTATGTTGGCCTTGTGCCCCCATCATGAATGCTTATGTGTATGTTTGGTTCCAAGGCATGAAACCATAATATGCAATGTATGCCTCTTTTGGTGAATGCATGATCCTTTTTAAATGTATGGCCTTTCATGTATGTTGTGTGTTGTACATGCTTGTTGTAGGGTGTATGCCTCTAGAGTTAATGCATGTATGTTGGAGGTCCTAGTTGGTTGTCTTTGAGGTAGCCTTGTGCCATAACCAGCTAGAACTTGTGTTTTCGAAGCAGGGGTATCGATACGGTTGAGCCCGTATCGATACGGCCTTCTTGTTTCAGGCCAAGCATTTCGATACGCGGGAAGGCGTACCGATACCATTTTTTCTACTGGAAATCTGAGATTTTGACGAGATATTGAGGGTATCGGAACGGGCTTAGGGGTATCGGAACGGTCTTGTAGCGTTGACCACGAGAAGTTGACCGTTGAGAGCGTATCGGTGCGGTCAACCAGCGTATCGATACGGTCTCCTCGGGTTGACTTTGGCCAATTGACCTAGTCAAGGCGTATCGATACCGTCTTTGAGCGTATCGATACGGTTTGCATAATAAGTTAAAATGGGCTGTTTTTAATGTGTTGTTTGGTTGTTCGCCTCGCTTGTTGCTTCCGCTGTCGTTGTTTCACATAGGATGTGTCAAGCATCTAGACAAGATAATAATTAAAAGAAAATTTTCTAGAGTCGTTAACCGAAGTGGAGCCTTAACGGGTTTCGCCTCAGTTTTTCCCGCGTATGACCCACTCGGACCGGTCGGCCGCCCAGGCCGAGACGAGGGGTTACATGGATTAATTATTAAAGTTCAAGTTTTATGTTTTGGTCTTGTCATGAATTAAGTTTTTTTAAGGAATTATGGATCTGTGCAATTTTGGTTAAGCTATTTGAATTTTAAATTTCCTTAAGCTATTATATGTTTTGGGTTCAATTTTCGCAACTAGTTTGTATCCTTTCCTTTGGTCATTATATATTTGTGGCGTTTTGTGTTTAAGAATTTGAATTTTCCTTAATCGGTTGTTTTTTTTTTTTAGGAATTAATTGATTAATTATTACAGTTTTACATATGGATAAGTTTTATTAAATATAGGGTAAACTACTGCAGGGGTCACTTTCGTTTCCCGTTTGTACAGATTTAGTCACTACTTTTGAAAAGTGTCAATAAGTGGTCATCTACGTTTTCGATGTGTAAAGACTTGGTCACTCCGACGTTATAGTCTGTTAATCCCCTAACGGATTGCTGATGTGGCGGAATTAATTAAATGGCAATATCCACATGTATTCCCACGTATTTCTTCACGTCTCGAATCACTCGCAACACAAGGCACGTCTCTCCTCTCCATCTCTCTTTCTCTCCCTCTCCCTCTCTCTCTTGTGTTTGGTTGCTTGGAAATTGAAAGAAAACCAGAGAAATTTATGTTATTATTATATCTAGTAATATAAGCTAAAATTTTACAGAGATAAGAACACAAAATTTTATAGAGAAAAGAAAATTTTACAGAACCAGATTTGGGGACTGCCATATAATTTATAAGGTTCAGTAAGAAATAAGCTCTACTGTTTAGTCCAAGTAAGTCCATATGCCATTAATGAATTGTATACAAACCGCGAGAATGAGTTCATGGCTCAGTAGTCCATATGCCAGCCAAAGTACACTTGCTAAGAAGGAGAAAACGATAAATAGAATGGCATGAACTCCACACTCTTGGTCATTATCACTTGTTTCTGCAATACCAATCATAAATTCAGTTACATCGTTAAAAACACGACACGATCGCCGGTGGACGGAGATGATGATGGCTTACCACAACCACAAGTGGAGCGGCATACATCGCCACGGAGGCCACCAATCCAACAGTTCCAACGAAAACTTTGCGACGATGATGATCATGGAAAACGTAAGCTGAGATTATTGCAGTGGTAGAACACAATACGACAACGATTGTTGCTATAACACCAGCTTTAATCTGCAGTTTTTCTTCGATTAACCCCATACGTATAACAAGACAATATGTAAAACATAAAAGCAGGATTATGAAAAGTGAAAACTTGCCTTTGCTTTGGTTGGAGCAAACAAAAGATATATGAAAATGAAGGATAACTCTAGCATGATCCCTAAACCATTGATGGATACCACAGGAAAATTTTCCCACCTGTAACTCACAACAGGCGATCCATACCAAGTATAAATGAGGCAGTTCGACAATGCAACGATGTAAGGAATGCATGAGAATTCCTCGGTTCTTCTTCTTCTTCTTCTTCTTCTTCTTCTTCTTCTTCTTCTTCTTCTTCTTCTTCTTCTTCTAATTTTACAGAAAAAATTTTAGGGTTGAATTGTACACGTGGGAATACACGTGGATATTGCCATTTAATTAATTCTGCCACATCAGCAATCCGTTATGAGATTAACGGACTATAACGTCGGAGTGACCAAGTCTTTACGCATCGAAAACGTAGATGACCACTTATTGGCACTTTTCAAAAGTGGTGACTAAATCTGTACAAACGGAAAACGAAAGTGACCCCTGCAGTAGTTTACCCTTAAATATATATAAACATGTAGGGGTGTTCAAAAATATCCGATCCGACCGATCCGATCCGATTATCCGTTGATCCGATCCGAAAATTCGGATATCCGATCCGGTTTTTATTTTCGGATCGGATATCCGATCCGATTATAGATTTTCCGGATCGGATACGGATCGCAATATTTCAAGTTTCGGATTATCCGAAAACCCGAAAATCCGAAAATCTAATATATTTTAAATATTAATCTTGTTATATTTAACAATTTGATGCTTGTTATATCCGAAAATTTAAAAAATTGAATTTTTCATAGATGTGAATCTTGTTATATTTAGCAATTTGTTGTTTGTTATATTCGAAATTCCGAAATTTTCATAAATACGACCTTCAAATTCGAAAAAATAGTTGAATCAAATTATATGTTCGGATAATCGGATATCCGAATATCCGATCCGATTATCCGATATCCGAAAAATCGGATATCCGATTTTTTCCGGATCGGATACGGATCACTATATTGCCGATCCGAAAATCCGGATATCCGAAAAAACCGGATCGGATCCGATCCGATATCCGACAATGAACACCCCTATAAACATGGTTTATTTTATCTATGGAACAATCAACAACTTCAGTTCACAACAATCTATATTTGTTGTATTATAATGGAACCTCTTTCGTTTAATTATGTCGTTAATGTTATTTACGAAATATACATACTTGTATTTGGTATTAATGTATATTCGTTTTGGTTTGATTAAAATTTCAATTTTGATCATTAGGTTATTATGGATATTTTAAGGTTTTATGTGGTTATTATGTGAATTATTCATTTATATGGCATTTCTGATTTTGGCTTTTAGTTAAGGGTAAACTACTGCAGGTGTCACTTATGTTTAGCGTCTGTACAGAGTTAGTCACCACTTTTGAAAAGTTCCAATTAGTAGTCCTCTACGTTTTCGATGTGTAAATACTTGGTCACTCCGACGTTATACTCCGTTAGTCCCCTAACGGATTGCTGATGTGGCGAAATTAAAATAAGGATAAATTACTGCAATAGCCATTAAAATTTATCTCATGTACATTTTTTCTCCTCAATTTAAAAAAGTAAACATTATAGTCACTAATAAAAATGTTTCTTTATAATTTCACCCTTAAATATTTAAAAATTCATTTTTCAATCCTAAAACTTTACAATCAATTAACACAATAATATTATAAATGCTTAGATGAAAAATAGGTGCCCAAAGTATACCCTTTGAAACTTAGGTGCCCAAATTGCTCCTATTTAATAACTCAAACTTCAAAATTTAGTCCACTAACTACTAAAAAATTCGAGTTATTGGAATTTCTATTTTATAAATCAAACTTTATTTTGAATTTTTGAGTCGAGTTTATGAAATTATGAGTCGAGTATTTTCACATCAAACCAAAAAATTTAATTTTTTCGAGTCAAGTCGAGTTATTGGAATTTCTATTTTATAATTCAAACTTTATTTTGAATTTTTGAGTCGAGTTTATGAAATTATGAGTCGAGTATTTTCACATCAAACCTAAAAATTTAATTTTTTCGAATCAAGTCGAGTTATTGGAATTTCTATTTTATAATTCAAACTTTATTTTGAATTTTTGAGTCGAGTTTATGAAATTATGACTAATAAAAGTAGTTGAATTTTTCAAACGAACAATTTAAGTGAGACAATTTTAAAATACAAATGAAGAAATTTAATGAGATTGAGAGAATAACATCTATTGAGGAAGAAATAATCTTTAATTGGTACATTACTTATTACAATAACAACATAACAATATATATGTAATTACATTTTCATTAACTAAAAAACTAGTATATAAATGAAAAGGAGAAGAAAAAGAAAGAATCCAATAGACCAGAGGGTCAGATCAGATGCTTTACATCAAACTATATGACACAAATTGGAGATTGAGATATCAAGCAATGGGAACCTTCACCGGAAGCTTATCAATCTCATCCTTCCAAGGGTTACCCCTTAACTCATTCATGGGACTCGGCCTAAGCGCTCTCCAAACGGCACTGTTACACTTGAAGCCCGACCCGAATGCAATCTGCCATACCCTATCCCCACCCGAGACCCGACCCTTAGCCTCCATGTAAGCCAATTCATACCACAATGAGCTACTCGAAGTGTTTCCAAATCTGTACAGAGTCATCCTTGAAGGCTCCATATGCCAATCTGTTAGCTGCAAATTCTTCTGCAATTCATCCAAAACCGCCCTTCCACCCGCATGGATACAGAAATGCTCGAAAGCAAGCTTGAAATCGGGTATATAAGGCTTAACTTTGGCTTTGAAAACCTTCTTTCGAACCAGGGTCACGAAGAACATGAACTGTTCCGTGAATGGTAAAACAAGGGGACCCAAAGTGGTGATATTGGTTTTCAACGCGTCTCCAGCCACAGCCATTAGCTCCCGAGCCAATGAAACTCCGACTGTTCCTTTGTCATCCTCCCTTTGGTAAACGCAGTTGTAATGCTTGTCATCCGCGCCTTTATGGGTTCGAACCAAATGGACGAGCTGGTACTTGGACCGACCCTTGTCTCGTGCCTTGTTCGATAACAGCACAGCGGCTCCGCCCATGCGGAATATGCAGTTGCTTAGCAACATGGACCTGTCATTGCCGAAATACCAGTTGAGGGTTATGTTCTCGGTGCTTACCACCACGGCGTAAGTGTTGGGGTTGGCTTGGAGAAGGGTTTTAGCGAGCTCGATCGATATCAGCCCGGCGCTGCAACCCATCCCTCCTAGATTGTAGCTGTTGATGTCTGTACGTAGCTTGTAATGGTTCACTATCATGGCTGAGAGAGATGGGGTTGGATTAAATAAGCTGCAATTAACGATAAGGATGCCTATTTCCTTTGGGTTGACTCCGGTTTTCTCAAAAAGCGAGTCCAGTGCTCCGAACATGACAGCTTCTGCTTCAGCTCGAGCTTCTTCCATGGACAGATTTGGCGGTCTAGATGTTATTCCTCTCGGGAAATACGTCTCGTCGCCTAGACCGGACCGGGTCGATATCCGTGTCTGAAAATGAAGCGTGTCGTCGGTGAAAGCTCCGGTCTCTTCACTCATCTTGAGGAACGAATCGACCGACATTTTACGATCGTCTTCAGGTTTGTAACAAGCGAAATCAACGAGGTAAACCGGCCTGGACCGTTTCGCTAGGTAGAGAGCAAAGAGGAAGAATAAGAGTAATGAAGCAGCTAGTCTTGTAGCAGCATCAATGCTCTCGAGTCGAAGGGCTTGGTTGGTCCATAACTCGGAAACCCGGTCCAACTTTAGATCGATGAACTGAAGCAGGGTGGCAAGGAAAAGTGGTAGGATTAGAACAGCCATGAGAATGGTGGCGGGGTTACATGAATAGCCATAGCCTAACTTCACATACTTGAGCTTCACGGATTGCAAGAAATCCGGCAACCTTCGCCTGATTTTGATGACGGCGGAGGAGGAGTCTTTGAATGCCATCTCCGCCGTGAGCCTCTCATTATCCATCTCAATACTATCCTTATCCATAACGTAGAAGAAGAAATCAGCCTAGAATGAAAATTTAGGTTGAGAAAAGATGCGAGGAAGATGGAATAATGGGGGAGTTAATATAGCAATAGCTTGAAGAAAGAGAGTCAAAATGGGAAGCTGGAAGGAGAGTGTTGAATTAATGGCGGGTAGTTCCGAGAAAGGATAGACCGCTCAACCACCAAAGAAATATAATAAGGGAATGCTATATCAATATGGGAAACCAAATATAAATTATTAGAAAAATAATAGGCATAAAAACAATAACTACTTGCTCTGACGGGTGAAGCATTAAGTATTTTAAGAAAAAATAAATAAATTTTAATGTTACGAATGTAGATAAATAGATTAAAAATATGATTTTATATTAAATTTCTATAAAATTCAATTAAAATTAATTTATTAATAAATCGAATACTAGTAATTAAACAAAAATGGACGTAAAGTCCCAGTATGGTCATCTCCTTGAAGGATATGTTGCCGACTTGCCTTGTTGGTGGGGCTGAGCCACCATGTGAAATTGTGAGGTTTCTTTCAAGAAAAGCTCAAGTTGAGTCTTTTCGTTTCCCATTGCATGGCGATTTTGGTTAAGTGCGAGAAATATGAAATAAATTTAAAATTTAAAAATATATATATAATTTAATAATTTTGTTTTGATTTCTCCCCATAAAAGGTCAAAAGAGAGATAAAGGGGTGGGGGTAATTGGGCGGTGGAGTGTAGGTGACTGAACAATAAATAAATGGAGGGGGCCTCAAAGAAGGTTGTCGCCTAACCTGTCCTAATTCCTAGTATAGAAAGTTCTTCAACTTTTTCTTTCTTTCTCTTCTCAAAGCTTAAATTTGCCACGTGCTATTAGATTTACATTGTAACTGGTTTTTTTCTTTCTTTCTGTATAATGTCCAAGTTTATTACTGCATATTAAATGCCATAAGCTGCATTAGTGGTGACTGGATTTTGTTGTTCGTTTTAAATATGTTATCGAAGTAAATTAGTTTTATTAAAATTAAGGTAAACGAAATATCATTGAATTTTAACAGTGGGGTTCTGGACAGGCGCGATAGGAGCGACCGGACAGGGCCCCCAATAGAGAAGGGCCCCAAAATAGAGAACTTAAATTAAATTAAATTAAATATTTGTAAAAAAAAGTATAGATTTATATATATAATTATGTGTGTATATAAGTTATTTTTTTCTATTAAAGTTTTTTTTGAAAAAAACAACTTATATCTACTATTGATTACAAAATAAGGGCCCCCATTTTAATATATTGCACAGGGCGCCCAAAATCTTTGAACCGCCCCTGAATTTTAATATGGGTATTAAAAATATCATTAAACTATAAAATAATATTATAATATTGCTGAACTTTATTTCTCACTTCAATCCAAGCACTCCACCGTTAACTTGTAAAGGCCTGTTAAATGTAAAACGATGTTGTTTTAGTATAGTTGCCTTGATGTCTAAAATAGACCAAAATGACGCCAGTTTTATAGAGAAAAATTAAGAAAATCTTACATTTAAAGAGGCTCAAACCAAGAACCTATAGGATGAAAGGTTGACACAAAACCATCAGACCAACTTAAAGACTTGATATATAATGACGGAGCCAAGATTTGGAGCTGGGGTAAAACATAAATGTTTGTAAGTGGTGGGGGCAAATTCAAAAATAAACTAATTTGTAAAAAAAAAATATATAAGAGGACAAAGCTGAAGAAAAAAAATCTTGGGGGAGCAATTGCCCCACCCCATATACCTCTGTCACTGTTGATATAATTTCAATGCAGATAGTATATAAACAAAACTGTAGTTGAACTTAATTTCATTTATCTCGTAATATAATTTTATAAATATATTAATTTTATAAATAAATACCATTATAATTTATATTAAAAATTAAAATATTATTTATAATATATATAACTAAACTTTAAACCACAAATTCAAAATCCCAAACCTTAAACTCTCAATCACAAACTATAAATTTCAAACTCCAAATTTTAAAATTAAATATATTATTTATAATATATATTAGGATTTGTAATATAAATTATAAATAATATTTTAGTTTTAGGGTTTAGAGTTTAGTTATATTATAAATAATATTTTAGTTTTGTAATATAAATTATAAGTAAAAATTAGTATTTGTAAAGTTAATATATTTATAAAATTATATTATAAATATTATAAAATTTTCAACAAGAACATTTGACTGGTTGATCAAGCTGTTCATCTTTGTTCTCTTATTTCCCTTAGGTCATGTGTTTCAGTCTCACTAGGAATATAACTTTCTTTCCCCTCTCTTCTAGGTTGGATCATGATTAAAATTTAGATTTGTGAAAAAAATTATATCATGAGATAAATGAAATTAAGTTCAACTGCAGTTTTATTTATATTCTATTTGCGTTGAAATTATATCAAGTATTTAAGTTGGTTTGGTGCTAACCTTTCATCTTAGAGGTTCTTGTTTTGAGCCTCCTTAAAGGTAAGGTTTTTTTTAATTTTCCTCCAACAAAACAATGTCGCTTTGGTCTATCTTAAGCATCAAAGCAACTATACCAAAACGACGCCGTTTTACATTTAATGGTTTGTTACAAGTTAATGGCAGAGTGTTTGGATTGAAGCCAAAAAAATTTAGTGGTATAATAATATCGTTTTATAGTTACTGATATTTTTTATACACATGTTA
The DNA here is from genome assembly GCA_030270665.1 of Hibiscus trionum. Classification (NCBI taxonomy): domain Eukaryota; kingdom Viridiplantae; phylum Streptophyta; class Magnoliopsida; order Malvales; family Malvaceae; genus Hibiscus; species Hibiscus trionum. Next base: position 15,452,245 of record BSYR01000035.1, on the reverse strand, counting down.
AAGTTCAAAGATATTTTTGTGCAGTTTACCTTTAAAATTACTATCATTAAGAAAAATTTTATATTTATCACTGAATCGTTAAACGACTAAAGACGGGTAACTTGACACTTTTAAATGTCAATATGATAAAATTTAAAATTAGGTAAATCACATATTGAGCTAGTTAACCTTTTTTGGAATTTTAGAAATAGCATCAAACTTTCTCAATTTTACACTTTTAACTTCAAATTATCAAAAGTTTACAATTGGTCATGATTTTACATATAGATTTTTTTCCTTTTTGGCCTACAAAATATGTAAGATACTATCAGCTAAAAACTAAGTTGAGAAAAGCTTTTATTGTTGAACATGATTCAAGGGACTAATTTGGCGGTAGACGGTGGTTGACGTGGTAGGGGTATCATTGGTGTCTATGATGATTATTCCGATTTAAAACTAAATTAAAATTTGTAATAAAAATTGTTATTATACCTTATTATATCGTTGTTTTCGTTAAGTCAATAGTTAAATTTAACAATAAGTAATCAAAATAAAAAATAACGTAGTATTAATAATTATTCTTGAAGAAAAAATAGTTCGCTGAACAAAATAATTTAGTGTCCAATCCGTATCTGTTTTACCCATAAAGGCCAACCAACATCCCTACCTGGCTAAAAGCAAAGGATGAACATGGAATCCCACAAGATATATGTCATTTCTGGTGAACAAAAAATTAAGCCAAATTTAAAAGATTTGATCTCTTTTAGAGAATTTACTGGTTAAATTTGTTAATTTGATTGTTTGGTAAATAATTGATTATAACAATGGGTTAGATGAATTCTCTAAAATTAAAAAATGACGTTAGAAACATGAGACGAAGGTTTAAGGGACTAGAGGCCTTAAAATTAGAATTTGTCCCCTAAAATTTTTAAAAATTTGAATTTAACCCCTTGAAATTTTTAAAAATTCATAAGCTTCAAAAGTTTGAATATTTTTAATAAATAATCTCCCATAATTTTCAAAAGTTTTTATTAAACCTATCAAAATTATTAAATATTTTAGTTAAACCCTCAATTTTTTAAAAATCTTAATTTAAGCCTCCAATTTTTTTAAAAATTTAAATTTCTCCCTCAAACTATTACCCCAACACTAGCTAGGAACAATATTTTGGATTTAGAGAATTGCAAGTAAGAGTTGTAAAGAATTGTTTTGTCATCGACAATTAGAAAGAATGTTATCCAAATAACCTAAATTTTAACAACTCACATATACTTTTTTGAAGTAAAACATATTCTTATATATAATTTAAATAATCATTTCCTTTAAAATGGATGAGATTAATACATGCATATGCTTCAAAAATTATTTAAATTTAATAATTAATAAAATTAAATTAACAAAGATAGTTTTATAAGTAAGAAAGTAATATATTAATCTTTAAAAATGATTTTCATAAACTAATATATATTAATATATATCAAATATTGATAACCAATAAACTATTCATACAAGTATCGAATATAATCATGTCTTTATATGTCATTTTACTTATTCAAGTAAGCAAACAGTTATATGCTATTAATTAATTTTATCAAACAATTTTATACAATCATTAATGTAATCAGCCGGGCAAATCAATTAATATAATCCACTATCAGCCAATAACTAATATAGTTGTATCAACTATCAACTATTTGATAATCGTCAAACACACCATAATTGTGTTTTATCATCATAGCTTGCATCAACCACTTTAGTTTGCTCAATAAACATATTTGGTTCATGTCAATACAACAATAGTAACATTAAGTGTGGAGAAAGAAAGATGAATCTTATTTACTCTTTAGCTGTGTCTTTATCTTTCCAGACCATATCCTTTAATAAATAATACCTACAAAAATTGTTTGTAGAACTGTCATATTAAAAGATGAGAACTAATACATGGAGTTGGATCTTAAGGAAACTTCAGAGTAAAGGTACAAGATTTGATGATCTTCAACCATCCATTTATAGCTCAATTACATAGGGGAAGGAAACGTATCAATTGGACATCTTAGTGAACACATTCAAAATGGATTCAACATATACCTTGTGAAACTCCAACGTCAGTTCTTTTGGAACTCCACCATGTTTCTCTCTAACACCTGAGATTGGAAAGTGATGGCATATCCATGTTTCTCTCTAAGAAATGATTGCTAGAAAATTTCTGTTGATTTTGAGTTAAAAACCTTTCAAAGTTTCAAAAAATGACAACATATTTTGGCAATCAGAATCCAGCACAGCCAGTTCCATGATTTTATTATGCAAAATGATGTAGACACACAACAAACGCATTGCAATTTGCATTATAAGCCACTCAATAGGTCTTCTTGCCCCAGCCGGGTTCTGGTGAAGAAAAGCTATTTGAGACTGATGTTGGCAACTTGGCACGGTGGGAATATGAATATCATCCGACAAATACTCAGCTTTGCATGGTACCCTTTGGTCTTATTCTGTTTTCAACTCCGCTGGTCATTCGGATCGCCGTTTTTGTTTCCGATGTCTGCAGTTTAGGGGGGGGGGGGGGGGAAGTAAGACCAACAGATGGCTCATCGGTTAATGACCCGGAAAACATGATCACCCAAGTTAATTCCACTTCCTTTTGGTTGTTCCTTTCAAGCTTTTCATTTTTTGTTCTTTCATAGGGTAAAACTTTACAAGAATTGCAGGCTAGATCACCCTTTGTCCTTTTTTTTAAAACTGTTTTCGATAGCAATCGCTTCATATGAATTAAAAGCATGCGCTAATGTTGGGATATCAACTATTCGATTTTAGATGATTAAATAATGATAGATGTGGCAGGAGAAATCATTGAGAATCGAGAATATGATGGTGAGGAGGAGGAGGTAATTGAAAGGCAAACTAAGCCAAAAATGTTATCCTCACCTGTTTTAATGGTCGTCTGCTCTTTGTGTTTGTTTTAAGGGTAAACTATACTAATGACCACCGAACTATGGGGTTGGTGTCGATTTGACCACTATATTTTCAATTTTGTCAAATATATCACTTAACTATTTAAATGGTTCCAATTAAGCCACTCGCCGTTAAAAAAAACGAAAAAGTTGACGGAACTGTTAAAATAATTGGTATAATTACACATTTGGTCCTTTATATTTATACAATATATCAATTTAGTCCTAATTTTAATCTAATAAAATAAATTAATTATTCAATAAGATGGTGACACGTGTCACCACCTTATTGGAAGTTTTTAATTATTTTTATTTAATTTATTTAATTAATTTTCCACCTCCAATCAAGTGGTGACACGTGTCACCCAATTGGAGGTGGAAAATTAATTGAGGAACAAAACGCCCCCATCATGGATCGAACCCGTGACCTTGGAAGGTTCAAAGTTTGTGCTTACCACTGAACCAAGCACACTTTTGTGCTATGGGGTACAACATTTAATATATGTGTTTAATGATTGTTAGTGCCCAGAAAAATGAAAGAAATTAAATTGCAGTTGGGTGGATTCGAACCAGGGACTTTAAGATGCATAGCCCAAGTGCTTGCCACTGCACCAAGTGAACACTTTATTATATGTTGTACAACAATTAATATATGTATTATATAATTTTTAATGCTTGGAAAAAAGGAAGAAAATGTAATTTTAAGAAACTCGGACATAATATTCTCATGATGCATAAAACATTTAAACCAATTAAATAAATCTAATAACTAAATTAAAGTTAAGAATATTAAATTATGTTTGTGAGTTTGAATTCGCTAAATGAATTTAATATAATTTTTAAATATAATTATATATATATAATAATTTAATTAATTTTTAGTAAATATTAAAATTATTAATTAAGTTAAAAAATCACTATATACATGAAATTATAAAAATAAATCTGGAACTAAAAATATATTAAAATATAAAAATTTTAAAATGATTTTTCTATTAAAAAATTAAAAAATAATATTAATTTTTTTATTTTAAACCATGCACTAACTATAATTTAAAATATATACAAATTATAAAAATTATATAATACATATATTAAATGTTGTAAAACATATCACAAAGTGTTCACTTGGTGTAGTGGCAAGCACTTGGGCTATGCATCTTAAGGTCCCTGGTTCGAATTCACGCAAGTGCAAATTATTTTCTTTCATTTTTCTGGGCACTAACAATCATTAAACACATATATTGAATGTTGTACCCCATAGCACAAAAGTGTGCTTGGTTCAGTGGTAAGCACAAACTTTGAACCCTTTAAGGTCACGGGTTCGATCCATGATGGGGGTGTTTTGTTCCTCAATTAATTTTCCACCTCCAATTGGGTGACACGTGTCACCATCTTATTGAATAATTAATTTATTTTATTAGATTAAAATTAGGACTAAATTGATATATTGTATAAATATAAAGGACCAAATGTGTAATTATACCAATTATTTTAACAGTTCCGTCAACTTTTTCGTTTTTTTTTAACGGCGAGTGGCTTAATTGGAACCATTTAAATAATTAAGTGGTATATTTGACAAAATTGAAAATATAGTGGTCAAATCGACACCAACCCCATAGTTCGGTGGTCATTAGTATAGTTTACCCTTGTTTTAATTAGTCCCATGGAGCATGCGTGGCCTTAAGGGATAAGAGTTGGTAGGATTTTAGTGTCACCAAAAATGTTATTTCCAGGTCGTTTGTCACCGTCGTCGATATCAAAGAGATTAACGTCACCGGGGGACTGTTCCAATGAAACATACCACTATCGGTTCTCTAAAATATTACGTTGCTAACAGGATTCTTCATTCTCAAACTTTAATAACAAACAAACTTAACACAACTTCCACTCACATTCACTTCAAGGAATTATGTTGCGAGATACACATTGTCAAATTGCACATTCAAACCTAAGATAAACAATACGGCAGCATGATACACGGGCAGTCACTTTGGCTTCCACAATTGAGGTCATATGTTCTCTCATTAAAAGCTCATGCCTCAACATCTGAACGCGTTGGAAATTCGAGGCCATGAAGTGCCGATATGTTGCCTAAATCATCTTCTGAGAACAATGGGAAGAACCACAAACTTTTCTTCGTGCCAAACACCTTAAACAGCGAAAAGTAAAGAAAAGAAAGAGTAAGAACCCCCTTCCTTTTGCTCCATTCCGATTAAGATATACATATGTCCATTCTATTGCATGATACATCACTAGCGATTAAAATGACTTAACAGATGGCCACAAAAGGGGCATCAAACGACTTCTTTGAATCCCCTTTTCAAAACATTACCATCTATGCCTTACTTATACCACAAGATGGACCCTAAATGACTCTCAGATGTTATTGATAAGCAAATCAAAATTCCTCATACGAAGGCCATTGATAAATAAAACAAGAAGCTCATGGAGTACGCAAAGCAAGTATTCACCTGCTCAAAATTCTTTTTCCTGCCTAAGTCATATCTCCATCTGACTAATCCTTTCTTCTCATGAACCTGGCAAATTGTTTCAGAAAGGTAATATATAATACATTAAAAATCAAATAAAGCCTTCAAACACACAACCCATCCAAAATGATAATATCATTACTCAGGAGTGGCTGCTTAAAATAAAAGCATGAGCTTCACCTAGATTTTCGACCACAGGAAGGCAACAGATAAAAATAACCATCTTACTGGCTCTACCCAATCTCTAAGCAACAATATAAAACACCATAAACAAAATCGAGATGGATGAAAAGTATTAGCTGTACAGTATACCTCAACTGATGTCGTATTGCTTGATAGAAGAGATGCATGCATGACGAGGAAACAAACAAGACTCAGAGCAAAAGCAAAATTGAGAACTGCATCAAGGTACAGAATCTGTAAGAAAGATGAAAGCAATGAGAATGCATAACAAATATGATGAACTGAAAATGACATATCAACTTGAGTTGACAACTTACCAAATGCCAAAAAGATTATCGCTGATTTGGCAGGAGAAGCAGAGTGATTCTTGGCTTCATGAAAGAAGTTGATAAAACTCGGCAGCAACACTACAGTGACTAGTGTTGTCTCCAAAAATGTATATAGCTTTCATTGGGAGAAATGAATGTCAGGAAATATAAGAAAGATGAGATGTCCATTCCTGCCCCCTTTTCTTGGTTCAAAAGAAGGGTGTAAGGGGCAGAGAAGATCATACTCTCTAAGCAAGTTTAAATATATGAAGCCAACATTCAGTTCAGCCACCTTTAGTTTGAGCTATATGATGCCTTTTTATTAGGGGAAAAAGGAAAAAAAGGAACGAGGACGCAAAACTTAAGGACAGTGATAAAAATTTCCATGCATGTTCTGAAATGTGAAAAGAACTCTATGTAAATGTACTTAATCATGCCCAAGAAGGAAGATATGAAGCAACAGAAAGCACAAGGGCGTGAAGAAATATTCAATGTTTTAATATATTAGTAGTGGTACATGGTAATTACATAATTAAATCACCAGTGATCAAAGCCAATAAAAAAATTCAACCATTGGATTTAAAGAGTTGCAAAAATAGTAGGCTGGCTGAAATTCTCTTATATCTCAAAGAGATTGCAAAAACGGAACTTCAAATAACCCATTGCAAACCCTTCATCCTTAGGCTAATTAGGATTTAGGAGTAAGAAGAGACTGCTAATATTACAGTCATACTAACAAATCATGAAGTATCTTTTTGAAACACAAAATTGGTAAGTAAAATCAGGTTAAGCCTAACAGATCCTTTCCAGTGAAATTTAGTTATGGTATTCTTATTTTAAAATCTTATTCCATAACTATAAATTACTATGCAAGAGGAATGAAAGTTACCAAGAAAAGAAGAAAAAACTTGTAGTTGCATGCACCAACACAATTCACCACCCAGACACAGTGGTGATCCATCTTGAGAACACATCTTCGACCTGCAGAAACACAATGCAAAAGGTCATGTTTCATGCTATCAACTTGAGTCTCATACTTCATCTATGCCCATTAAAATCAGTAGCATTACTCCAGAGAATCGTTTCCGTGAGACTGAGACTGTTTAGAAAATCTAAATGAGAGGTTGCCAAAATGGAATTACTACTCCGACCTTCCCTAGATCCATCTCCTTGAATTAAGGAATTAGCAATCTATCCCAATGTCAACCAAACCCAACTAATCCCTAATTTCAAATTCCCCTTTTTTTTCATTCAAAGCTAGCTAGGTATTCGCCCTTCTTCAATTCAATCAAAATAGTTAACAGATAAGTTTAATCTTTAAAAGCAAACTTAAAGATTTAAACTTGACATACAAATGGAACAATGATGACACCGTGGCGGTTTTCCATTCTGGCAATGGGTGCAATAACCACCGCCGCGTGTTCTTCTCTCAAATCCATCTTCAGCGGCTGCCAAAGAACTACCAACCTCCGGATTCTCCTCCACGAAAACAGCTCTCCAATTTTCAGGCACAGAACCAGGGTCCTTAAGCACAACTCTTATATAACTCCATAGTAAAAGTATAAGCTGCAAACAAAAAAAATATTGAACTGAGAGTTGCTAAACAAAGCAACAGACAGTAAAATTAATTACCAAAGAGACAAATTTACCAGAACATGGAATATAATGACGATGGTGAATGATAAAAAGGAGTGGTATCCGCCGCGGAGTAAATCTGGGCCACACGTAATCAGAACGACGGCGTAGTAAGAGACGGCGATAATTGCGGCGACGAGGAGGATCATGACGTAGCCGAGGACTCTGAGACCAGAGCAAAACTTGAAGAGGTTTATTTCCATCTGGGGAGTGAACCGGCGGGTTATCCCGATTTGGGGAAGGATCGGGAGAGGTCTTCGGGTTCGGGCCGGGAACAGACGTTTCCAGATATCGGGAGCCAGGGTTCAGGGTTAGGTTAATTGATGTTTGGGGATGAGGATATTGGTATTCTGAGTTTCGTGGTATGGTAATCTACTAGTCGGTTAGATCTGTGAACGGCGTGAGGAGGTACTCTAGTGTTTTTGGTTGCCTACTTGCCTCCTCAAACATAAATAACTTGCTTTGACTGACTCACTCTTTTAGGTCAAACTATACTTTTGGTCCATCTACATTTTATAACATCATTTTTTTTTCAATTTTGACTACATACATGAATGGCCACATAATTATGGGAGAGATTTTATTTTGATCATCATTTTTTAATTGTATTAATAAGACTAATTATTTTTTTAAGTGATATCAAAGTCACCTGCAGTTAAAACTTAACAGATAGGCTCGTTTCTGAGATTTCGATGATTTAAGGGCGAACTTAAAAATTAAGCCCCTAATTGCAAGTATTCGAATAAAAATTGAATTTTAAGAGTATACCTCAATAAAAAGTATTAAAAAAATCTGGACCACTAATAACAAGTATTGGAAAAAAATTAAATTTTAAGAGTATGTACCTAATAACAAATATTAAGAAAAAAATGTGCCCCACTACAGCAAAACAGGCTTTTCGCGGCGTTTTTATAACCCTATAGCGGCGTTTTTTAGCGCCGCTAAAAAAACTCCCGGCGTTAAGAAAAACGCCGCAAGAAGTAGCGTCGCAATAGGTAGCGGCGTTTATATCGCATAAACGCCGCTAAAGGTTTTGATCTATAGCGGCGTTTGTATATAAAAACGCCGCAAAAGTCAATGTTCTTTAGTGGCGTTTGTATATACAAACGCCGCAAAAGGTGAATGGTCTATAGCGACGTTTGGGAAATAAAACGCCGGGACTAATGCTTCAGTAGCGGCGTTTGTATTCACAAACGTCGGCATTGGCTGCTCTATGGAGGCGTTTTTTTAGAAACGCCACAGTACGTTATGGATTTTTAGCGGCGTTTATTCCTTGAAAACGCCGCTAAACTCACTGCTTCTATAAAAATAAATTTTAAAAATGTAAATACCCAAATAACCTGTAAAATAAATCCATAATAACATCAAATTCAAAGTGTTCAGCATCAAATCCATAAAACTCCAACAATTAAGTAAACACAACAATAACAAATTCAAAGTCTACATCATTAAAGTGAAATATAGTTCAAACGATGTTCATAAAATGTAGTCCAACATTTTCATTTAAATTCACACATCGCCATCATTTCTTTGGTTGGTTCTGCAACATCGCCATCATTTCTTCAAATCTTTCTTGGAGCTTTTGGTGTGCTGCTTCTCTCTCAGCTTCTCTTGCTTCTCTCTCAGCTTCTCTTGCTTCTCTCTCGGCTTCCTTTCTTTCTATCTCAGCATCTCTCTCAGCTTCTTTTCTTTCTCTTTCAGCTTCTCTCGCTGCTACCTCAGCTTGAAATTGAGATAACTGTTGTTTTAACCGATAAACTTCTGCTTGAGAAGATTGGCTCTGTGATGGCATGTACTGAGACGAGTTAGCCCCAAAATATTTTGTCGGGGTAACGAATGATCCTTGACAGCGAACCCGACCATATCTTTCAGGACCCAAGACGTCAACAATAACTTGATTCTCGATCTCTTCCATATTAACATAACCATTAGTTGAAGCTGTAGCTTCATACTCGATCTTCTTTTCCCTCAATTTCTCCTGACAATCAAATCAAAATTTTATACAATTGATATTAATTATAATATAATCAAAATTTTCTGTCTAATTAACATACCATAATTTCTGCAGCTTCGGGAGTTATAGGAGAGCCATCCTTTTTTGTATGCGTAATGTCGAAGAGCTTTATCCGTCCAATGCTAGTGCCAGTTGTAATTTGCTACAACGTATAATAAAAATTAATATTAAACCAACAAAGTAATTCATTAAAAATTAATCAATAATTAAAAATAATAATACCTCCTCATTAGCTAAACGAGCAAAACTCTTTGATCCAGCGGTGTGAGTATACTTTTGTTTTTGTCTGCTAGTAACTCCAACGCGCTCTCGATCCTACAATTTAAAATTTGCATTATATATAAAGTTAATATTATAATGACAATTTTTTAAAGTGCATAGATCATACCTCTCCTTTTGTTGAACTCCAAAACCTGATTGCATCTTCCCATTGATGTCGCATAATTCCCGGCGGGATATTTTGCAGCTTCTCTTGAAGAGTGAGATCCTTCTTGAAATATGTCTTCTTCAAGAAACTCTTACTGTCTCTCCATTTTTTCCCTAATGCATGCTTCAGATAATCATCTGAGACTTCTAAAGAAAATTTATCCTACAAATGATACAATCAAAGTATTAAATATAAATATTATTTTGAATTGTAATAGATTATTATTACAATGACATTATTACCTTAACAAGTTCCAGAGCTTGATTTTTGTTACCATTCGGCATCTGACGCCATGACTCATAATTAATCGGCAAAATCGCATGATTGCGTGCAACAATGCCTAAGTAACTGCCCAGAACACCTGCTTCTGCCCTAATGGGTTGGCCGACATCGTTTCTTGAAACTTTCACGCGTTCACCAGCGAGAAGATTGTATAATTCATTCAATGTCGTGCGCCCTCTACTCTTACGAGTTCGACCATTTCCACCTATATAAGAAATAATTGTTTATATTCAATTTTTAAAATAGAGTCAATAATAACAAACAACTAGCATGTAAATAAAGTGTTGAACATTACCATCAATCTCTATATTTTCAACTGTCTCCGGAACTGTCTCCGGAACTTGCGAGGATCCAACACCAGAGAAATCATCAACATTTGTTTCTTCCCCCTCTCTCGGTGCTTGAACTATCCGCAGATCACTTAATTTCCTCCTAGGCATAGTATCTACAATAAACAAAAGACATTTTAGTAACTAGAGACAACAATACTATTATAAATTAATAAATTAAGATATAAAACTTACTACATTGTTATGCGGTTAGTTTTCATTAAAATCTTCATCCATGTCCTCTCGAACCCATTGGAATTGTGAACTAGAACTAGGGATTGTTCTATCTAGGTTTTGCGCTGCAAAAGGTAGAGTTTCTGATCTTATTTCAATGTCATCTCTATTTCCTTCACCGATGTCTATCAAGTCTCTATGAGTGTTACGGAGTACAACATACCAACCCTCTTTTGTTGGATCAGGGCAATAGAAAACTTGTTTGACTTGAGAAGGAAATACATATGGTTCGTCAATCAATTGGTGACCTGTGTGAATTAACCGAGAGAAGTTCACCATTGTAAAACCAAATTGATCTCTTCTAATGCCTCGAGCCGTATTTACATCGGCCCAGTCACAACGAAATAACACAACTTTCTGTTTGCCATAATAATCCAACTCAATAATATCCGTAAGAATTCCATAATATTCTACATCTCCCACCACAGGATGATTGTCCCTAGCACTAGCATAACTTGTAGTTGAAGAAGTTACAACTACTCCACAATTTTGTGTCCTCCTTAATCTTTCTCGAGATTTCATGTGGAACCTAAACCCGTTAATGAGAAAAGCATTATATCTTTTAACAATTCTATTTGGACCTTGAGAAAGCCACTTAACCTCTTCACTAACTTCTCTCCCACACCAAACCTATTACACATAAAAGGTGAATAAGTTATCATTTATATTGATGTAGCAAAGGAAGAAAAGTTATTAAGTACGTGTAGTACAAAGATTAAATTACTTACCATCTTCGCTAACCAATCATGGAAATTTTCTATGAACAACTTATGAATTTCTCTTTGATGTAATCTTCGGGAGCGTACTTGAGATTGTAGCTCTTCTTTAAATTCACTACAAAGTAAGCTAAGTGGTTAAAAAATGGGGGTAATATAAAAGATGAAGTGAATACATTAGAATTTATATAAACTTACGTCCGTAAGAGCTCTGTTGAGTCATGATGGAAGAGAACATATCGATGTGCTTGTACCCAAGACTTGTCATCTAACTGTGCAATTTCAAATTTGCCGAGTGGTTCACCAAAACTTTGAAACAAATAAGTCTCAGCTAAGTTACTATTGATGCACACTTCATTTCTATGTGGTCTATTGAATCTCGTTTCAACATCTTCCAAATATCTAGAGCAAAAAGTCAAACATTCCTCTGCTAAATACCCTTCAGCAATTGATCCTTCTGGATAACGCTTATTACGACAGTAAGACTTCAACTTGCTCAAGAACCTAGACCGTAATAAACAAAACATTATATAAGTAGTTGTAATTAAATGAATTCTTAAATGGTATGATTATATGTTAAACAATTTGTACCTCTCAATAGGATACATCCACCGATAGAAAACAGGTCCACCAACTTTAGCTTCGTGAGGGAGATGAATCAACAAATGCACCATAATTGTAAAAAATGAAGGTGGAAATATCTTCTCCATGTTGCATAAAGTCAACGCGACTCGATCTTGTAATTTGTCAAGTTTTTCAACCATCAAAACTTTCCCACAAATAGCTTTCATTACATTAGAAAGTTCAATAATACAAGATGTCACCTCCGTTGACATACAACCGCGTAATGCAACTGGCATTAAATCTTGCATCAATATGTAATAATCATGTGACTTTAGAGAATAAAGTCTTCGATCTTTAACACTGACACATCGAGATATATTTGATGCATACCCATCTGGGACCTTTATATCTTTCAACACCGTGCAAAATACTTCTTTTTCTTTCTTCGACATCGTAAAGATAGAAGGCGGTAAAGAAAATTTTTCATTACGAAGTTCTTGAGGATGAAGATCATGCCGAATTCCCATGTCAACTAAGTCAAGTCGACTCTTTAGATTGTCTTTAGATTTTCCTTCGACATTGAGAATGGTCCCAATAATGTTCTCACAAACATCCTTCTCAATGTGCATTACATCAAGATTATGTCTCAAAATGTTATGCTTCCAGTAAGGCAATTTGAAGAAAATACTTCTCTTTTTCCACAATTCCGCCTCATTTGGATCATCCTCTTCATCAGAGTCATCATCACTAAGCTGCTCAAGCTCACGGTCATACACCTCTTTTGTCTTCTTCTTTGATCGTGGGTTTGGTGGTTGGGTCGTTTTTCCATAAGTGAACTTGATGTGTTTCAACATCGACAAGATATCAGACCCGATTGTTTGCTCAGGAGCTTTTCTGAACTCTTCAGTACCATCAAACAAATTTTTTTCATATCTAAATCTATGATTTTCATCTAACCACCGACGGTGTCCCATGTAAGAGAACTTCTTTCCATTATACAACCACTTCGAGCATGTCTGTGCAGCGCAACAAGGACAAGCATAACGACCTTTGGTACTCCACCCAGATAAATTTGCATAAGCGGGAAAATCATTAATAGTCCACAATAAAGCTGCACGCAAATTAAAGTTCTCTTTCTTCAACACATCATATGTTTCGACACCCACCCATAATTGTTTCAGCTCTTCAATAAGAGGTTGCATGTAGATGTCAATATCATTCCCTGGACCTTTCTCACCTGGGATTATCATGGATAAAATAAATGATGATTGTTTCATGCAAATCCACGGAGGCAAATTGTAAGGAACAAGTATAACAGGCCAAGTACTGTATGAAGTACTCATGATTTTAAAAGGATTAAACCCATCAGATGCAAGACCGAGCCTAACATTGCGAGGATCTCCTGCAAAACTTGGAAATTTTTGGTCAAATGTCTTCCAAGCTAAAGAATCTGCAGGATGCCTTAATAATCCATCATCTGTTCGTCCATCGTGATGCCACCTCATAGACTCAGCAGTCTTTGAAGACATAAAAAGTCTTTGAAGTCTGGGTATTAGAGGAAAATATCGCAGAATCTTTATTGGCTTCTTTCTTGCTCGTGTTGCAACTTCGTCTTCACTAACATTTTCTATGTCCCCATTCGTCCACCGAGATTTACCGCATACATGGCATGACTCTTGGTTTTTTCTATCACCCCAATACAACATGCAATCATTCGGACAACTATGAATTTTCTAATAACCAAGTCCCAAATCGTTTATCATTTTTTTTCATATCTTTGCCAGATTGAGGAATTTTTGCAAAAGGAAAAATTTCAGTCAACAACTCTAATAATTGTGTAAAAGAGTTGCCGGTCCACCCTCCCAAGCATTTTAAATGGAAAAAGGCGAATGCAAAAGAAGAGCTTTGAATACTTTGATCCCTCGTAAAGTGGTTCATTCATTTCATTGAGCAAATTATAAAACTTTGACGCTTCTCCATTTGGCTCTTCATCACATCCACTTCTTCTCATCTCGGTGAAATCGGTAACACCAATATCACAATCTTCTCTAACAGACTGATGATAATCGTGCATATTAAATGCATCTCGTAACATACCCTCCATGTCATCTTCTCTAGGAGATCCATGATGAGAATTATAATGAAAAGATGGATTGCTCGTGGAAGAAGCTGTACGAGATGTCAACTCTCCATGGAATGTCCATTTTCTATAACCCGGAACAAAGCCAAAAATAACTAGATGTTCGTGCACAACTTCACGAAAGTGCCAATTAACGTTAGCACACTTCTTACAGGGACAAAGAATCATATTTTCTTGGCTTGCATTTGCAAAAGTTAAATTCAGAAAATATTCTACCCCATTTCGATAATCAGCGTTTACCCTTGGCAAATTCATCCAACTCCTATCCATTTTCAATTTCTGTCATATCCAAATTAAAGATATAAACTACCTATCAGTCATACTTGAAGGATAAAAATAGATGTAATTGGTTAGTGAATTAAATGAATTGTATAAACATTAAGAACAATTAAATGAATTGAATATGACCAAATCATGATATGACCAATTAGAAGTTGATTAATCAGGGGTAGAAGTTGATTTGATAAAATCATGAATGTACACATATATAATTGTATAAACATTAAGAACAATTAAGAACAATTTAGAAAAACAAAGACAAAATCTATGTTTTGAAAAGAAGAAGAAAATAAATACCTGAACTGAGATGACCAGTGGTGCTTGGTGTTGGATTATCAGCTGGAGAACACCAGCAGATTCCGGTCTTCAAAAATCTGTTAACACCAAACAAAGCAACCAAACATTTAAACTAGGAACTTTTTACTTTTTGAAACATTTAAACTGAGAATTTCTAAAACAAACCCCACACATATTTATTTAAATAATTTTTTGATCAAGGAGAATAAATAATATTAAGGCTTGCTACCATCCCTACAAAAATCTTGGTATATACTGACCTTTAGTTGATATTAAGCTTTGGTCCGATAATAGCCACCTTCAGCTTTGGTCCCTTGTATTGTTAAGGTTCAGGTGGAAACAATCCCTTTGGAGCTGCAAAATAAACAATCCAAATATCTACCATGATTTCATGAAATTTTAATTGAACCTATTTAGAACTACAATTTCTCAACATGATTATGAGCATCCAATAAGAACCAAGAACTGTTGGCCAAAAGAATATTCATCAAGCCAAGTGCATGCGCTTCTTCATGTTTAAGTTTAGACTAGTTAAATTGGTGAACCATGTGTTCACCTGTAGATAGTAGCAATATCGGTTCATATCACCCTATTAACTCTGCCAAAGATTTGTTGTGAGAAAGTGAGGGGTTCCTAGCTGATATTCTTTGTTTGGACATACGATTGTATATTTTGATTTTCCTTCATTTTTATCCTTTGTACGTGTTATTAAATTCTGGTTAAGAAATATAAGCACTTGGCCTAGCTATTCTTAAAAGATCATTGTCTATGATTCTACATAAATGAATTCACTTCAACAAAAGTTTCAAATCATTACCTCCCGAAGCCTCTCGGGCCATCAAGTCTGCACAATGATTAACTTCTCCATAAAATGTAAGAAATCCTACAATCATTATCTTTCTCAAGGAAACTATAAATAACATGGTTATAAAGAGGATCCTTAGAGCATAGCAGCTTCAATTTTTCTTAAAGCTAGAACACTGAAAAAATATGTCTTTTGGAGGTTGAAAGTTGAAACAAAGTAGAAGAAATGGAAGAGATATTGGGTTTCAATTAAGTGAGTTTGCCACTGTAATTGGCGAACCAGAATCAAATAGGGAGCACTGTACCTTGAAATTATTCGAAGTGAAGCGAGAGGAGGGACTGTCGACGGCGAGGAGGGACGGTCGGCGGCGAGGACGGACGGTCGACGGCGAGGGGGGACGAGGCTGGAACGAAGAGCAGGAGGGGCTAGGGCAGAGCGATTTGGGGTTTTTTTAGTTTTGACGATAGGTTTGCCTGAGATTGAGATTTGGGGGATTTATTTTAACCTAGCGGCGTTTTCTATTACAAACGCCAGCAAGGGTAGTCGTTTTGCGGCATTTTTCACTACAAACGCCAGAAAAGGTAGTCGTTTTGCGGCGTTTTTCATTACAAACGCCAGCAAAGGTAGTCGTTTTACGGCGTTTTTCACTACAAACGCCAGCAAAGGTAGACGTTTTGCGGCGTTTTTCATTACAAACTCCAGCAAGGGATAAAAATAATATTCGCGCGTACGTGTTACCCGTGCCCGAGCCGGCCGGACGGCGGCGGCGGCGCGCGAGGATGTCCCTTATTCTTTCCTACTCAACAAGGGAGGGGCGAAACTTTGGTATAAATACCCTTCATAAGTCTTTTTGTCAACTCATGTGGGATATAAGCTTTTGCCTTTGGTTCTCTCACCTTAAGCATTACCAACATTATATAGTGTCACTCCAAAATTATAATACTTTTGTTTTTTTGCAAAATTCACGATCGCAATACTTATAATGGTCGTGATTACATCCGTTATGCGACCGAAAATACAAATAATTGTTTATCCGTGATTACATACGCGACTAAAAATACAAATTCTTATATTGAACCTTTAATTTCATTAATTGTTTATCCATGAATATATCTGTTACGCGACCGAGAATAAAGGTTGTAGTTAGGGTTTAAGAAATATATGGCGGCGTTTCTATTAATAAACGCCACTAAATCTAGACTATTGCGGCGTTTACGATAGGAAACGCCACTAACATGAACATTTTGCGGCGTTTGGTTTAACAAACGCCACTAGCCCGACACCTATTGCGGCGTTTACAATAGAAAATGCCACTGACATGAACATATTGCTGCGTTTATTGACGAAAACGCCACTATATGTCACCCTATGGCGGCGTTTGTCGTTAAAACGCCGCTAATGTTGTTGTTTTGTGGCGTTTGTTTTAAAAACGCCGTTATAAGTAAAATGGTGGCGGCGTTTGTATCAAAAACGCCACAAATAGCGCCGCCATAGAACAAGTCTGGTGTAGTGCCCCTACTAACAAGTACTGGGAAAAAATTTGAATATCTAATAACGTATTATGAGACAGACTAAGAAACTTCTCTCATACGGTGGCCGAGAGGTCTTTTTGAAAAGTATCGTACAAGTCACGGAATAGTCACAATTGTATGGTTCATTTAATGTTTCTTGATATCTCGAGTAGACTATTTTATACGAATAACCATGATATCTCATATCAATTTATTCAAGCATGACCATGCATTTTTAGTCTCACTCAATCAAGTGGCCTGCGATATTACGCATATTATGTAGGAGGCACAAATCATATATTGATCAACCACATCCTACTACATAGATCGTGACATATTCAACATCAGTCTTTATAATGTAATATGTTACGATACATGTTTGATTGTATCAAGATATGTTACTCACAATGTTAGGATAGTGAAGATCTCAAGTCTGAGGATCATACGTATTTTTATCACTATCAGTAATGTCGTGACTGTCTCATAATAATCCACGTGACATACTCATGGGTGGGTCAGTCCAATATGTTATTCTCTAACACATACTTATGTATTAATTTTAACTTTATCGTCAATTAACTACATATTATTAATGCATCATTGTTTTCCATGCATACAATGATACTTGACTAAAGACATTAAAGGATAATTATTCTAAAGACTTTAATATATTTCATCTTATTTATATGTACCAGGATAAGGACTAAAAATAATAATAACAATAATTTTATAAACAAGATAAAATAAATATGTCTTTTATAATCATTTTATAATTAGTCTTTGTACATACTCTAATAGTTTTCCCACCCAGTGATGCCCAACAAATCTTATGTTGTCCGATTGCTCCCTCGTCATATAAGAGGGGATAATCAATAGGGTTACATCAAACGGTCGATATATAATTGGATGCTAAAGCACAATACCGAACCACAAGGATCTGAAAGTAGATTAAAAATTGGATACGTTCCCCAAGATTAAAATTTTCACGTGGAGAATGTGTCACAATGTTTTACTCGTTGGGCTGTGCAAGCTATGTGTATAGGAGATGCTCTTCGTGGCTGTGCTTTAACAAAGGAGATGTTGAAGTTGAGTTTGAAATAACAACCAAGTAACGATAAAAAATGGTTCATCAAAGCAGCTGGTGTGATGGTGATGGATGCTGTCGGTTTCGCCTGTTTCATAGTGTTACTTAGGGATGTAAAAAGCTGACCCGACCTGAAAACCCGACTGAAACCTGCTCGAGTCAGAACTTGATTTGACCTGAAAATTTAATGACCCGAACCCGATCTGTAACCGACTGTTGTTGACCCGAACCTGAATTCGACCTGTTACTGTAGTGACCGAACCCGACCTGCGTCCGACTGAAAACGACCCGAACCCGAATTGGACCTGTTACTGTGGACCTGAAACCCGACTGAAACGAACCCGAACCCGAAGCCGACCTGGCAGATAACCGATTTTACCCGACTGAATTGACCCGAGATCCGATATTACCCGACCTGTTTTGAACCCGACCTGTTTTGGACCCGACCTGTTTTGAACCCGACCTGTTTTGAACCCGACCTGTTTTGGACCCGACATGTTTTGAACCCGACCTGTTAATTGACCCGACCTGCTTTGAACCTGACCTATTTTTAACCTGAACTGATATTGATCTGACTTGATATTTAACTGATATATAGTTGAAGAAGTCTACGATTTGATAAATTTAAAGTGTTGATAAATATAAAGTATTAATTTATTAAATTCATTTAATACTAACTCGTTCAATATAAATTATTTGTGAAGTTTAATAAGAATTAACATACTTAAATTTATTTTATTCAAAATTTAAAAAATTTATTAAATTTATTAAATTAATAAGTTGTGATGGATGAATTTAAAACAAATTATTTAAAATTTAAATTAATTTATTAATTGTGATCATTAAATTTAAGAAATATTTTATTAAAATTTTAATTATAACTATTAAAATAATAAAAAAATATTTTTTAGTTTAGGGAAAGTTTTTTGATTGATAAGAAATTATGAGGGTATTTTGGCTCCATATCAAACAAAATGGGAGGAGATTTTGGCACCATATCAAACAAAAACAAAATTGGGGGTGGGAGGGGGGGGGAATTTGCCGCCAGTTAAAGAAATTGGGGTGAGGGGGGAATTTTGGCGCCATATGAATCAAATTAAGAATGGAGGTGTGATTTTTTATTTATTTAGGGGTTTGTCTTTTAGGTCCTTCATTAATTACATAGTTAGGGTTTAAGTCTTTTAGGTTTTAGTTTATTTTTTTTAGTCATAACTTTTGGTTTAGTTTCTTTAAATTTTATTTAATTAGGCCATGTTTCATAAATTAATTAATTATTAAGCTTTTTGGTTTGCTTTAAATTTGATTTGGTCCTCGTATAAAGATTTGGTAAGTAATTAGGTTTAATAATTTTATTCATATGTGATTTGGGCTCTAATTAATAATTTACTTTTAGATTTGTCCTTTTTATGTTTCAATTTATTTTGTTTGTTAGATTTATGAGTTTATGTTTAGGGTTTAAGGGTAAGTGTGACAAGTTGATTGTTTGGGGCTATGAGATTAGTTTAGGGATTATGTGATTAGACTTGCACTCTAATTATTAGTGAATAGTGTCTGTAAGATTTAGATATTCATGTTTGGGGTTTAGGGGTAAATGTGTCAACTTAATTATTTGGAGTTATGAGATTAGTTTAAGGATTAGGGGATTAGGCTTGTACTCTAATTATTAGTGATTATAAGATTTAAGGGTTGAGGTTTATGGGTATTGTTTAGGGGTATACATATATACATACAAATATGTATGTTCTAGTATATATATATATATATATATATGTATATATATATATATGTATATATAATTATAACAATATATATATATATATATATATATATATATATATATATATATATATATATATATACTAAAACTTACATACATACATGTATATATATACTAAAACTTAAATACATGCATATATATGTGCTTTAGTATGTATGTATACATGTGTGTTTTAGTATTTTCTTCATTCTAGTCCCTTAACTTTATTTTAATTTGTCCACATTTATTATTTCAAATTGACCCACATTTATTTTTTTAATTTGTCCAATGTTTTATTATTTTAATTTGATAGTTTCTTCATTCTAGTCCCTTAACATTATTTTAATTTCATATTGACCCATATATATATATTAATTCATCATGTTTTATAATTTTAATTTGAAATTTTGTTCATTCTAGATCCTAAAATTTTATTTTTATTCTAAATTGACATCTACTTATTGTTTTTTTAATTACTCTAATTTTTATACTTTTAATTTGATATTTTTGTTCATTACAGTCCCCAAAATTTTATTTTTATTCCAAATTGACCCCTTTTCATTGTTTTCTTTTAAATTTGTCTAATGTTTTATAATTTTAATTTGATATTTTTGTTCATTATAATCCGTGAAACTTTATTTTTAATCCAAATTGACCCAATTTCAGTCCAAATTGAACCATTTTCATTATTTTTAATTACTCCAATGTTTTATAATTTTAATTTGATATGACTTTAAATAATTAACTCCAAATTAATGACGATTGACGAAGGTCAACCTAAAGTCTATCGACTACTTATACGGTTGTACCGTACTCAAACTCAATATGAATTCCAATCCTAAAAATACCTCGACCTGAATTACCCGACCTGAAACTATCCGACCTAAAATTACCCGACCTGAAATGCACCCGACCTGAAATGCAACCGACCTGAAATGAACCCGACCTGAAATGGACCCGACCTGAAACGGACCCGACCTGAAACGAACCCGACCTGAAATGGACCCGACCTGAAGTGTATCCGAACCCGAATTAACCTGTCAATTATCTGCTTCGGACCCGACCCGTTTTGACCCGACCTGAAATGGACCCGACCTGAAATGGACCCGACCTGAAATGGACCCGACCTGAAATTGACCCGCACCCGACCCGAGTCGAGTCAAAATAAAAAAATGACCTGAAATGACCTGTACCCGATTTTACCCGACCTGACAGTACCCGACCTGAAACCCATCCGATTACCTGTTTTTACATCCCTAGTGTTACTTTGGAATGTATGGAATAAGCACGTCCTGGTGCAATTAAAATCAATGTTTACGCCTCTTTCTTTCTTTCTTTCTTTCTTTCTTTCTTTCTTTCTTTCTTTCTTTCTTTCTACTGGTAAGGCTATTATCGGGGGTGTTGACAGCTTCGTACTCACTGGTTTTACTCTTACTGATACTACGAATGCAGTAGCATTCCAAGCAGGGATTCATTTAGCTTCGCTGCAACCATTGCAGGGGATGCGTTCAATATTGTTAATCGACTTGCAAATACTATATTAGATTAGGTGTTTAGTTATCCGAAGCAAGAAAGATGTTACCACAATATAGTAATATTAAGATGCATTATGTGAACTGGAAGGCTAATGTTGTCGCTCATATTTGGCTCATT
This sequence comes from Hibiscus trionum, assembly GCA_030270665.1. Classification (NCBI taxonomy): domain Eukaryota; kingdom Viridiplantae; phylum Streptophyta; class Magnoliopsida; order Malvales; family Malvaceae; genus Hibiscus; species Hibiscus trionum. The sequence continues at coordinate 15,430,606 of BSYR01000035.1, read as the reverse complement.
GGGGTTTTGATAATGATGCACTGGTCTTTTTTAATATAGATCATCCTGATTTTAACAAGGATTAAAAAGGAACATCTAATAATAAGTATTGAAAAAAAATAAATCCTAAAAACAAATATTGAAAAAAAAATATCATTAAAATCTTAATTATGACCCTAGGATCTACTAATGACTAGACTAAATAAGTTTCGATTGTTCTTTATATTTAATTAAGGATGGTGTGACCAATTAATACATAATTAAATTTTAAATGGTTTTTTATTTATTTTTAATATGGGTGGTGGGTGTAACACCCTGATCCTGATTAGGATACGGGTTACCCAAAATCCAAACCAAAAAGTTTTCGTTTACAAATCATATATTTAGCCTTTGTTCAAAACATTAATACATCGCATACTCCATATAATTAAATAAACAACATAAATCAATTTACAAAATAAAAGCTCCAAGTTTATACATTGTATATCAAAATAATATTACAAGCTCAACAGTTGTAAGGTCCTATGAATACACAACCCACTAAATACATGTGACGTACTTTGGCAAACATTGCTTGCTAAAATCTCGTACTGATAGTGCTTATTGGTCCTGCGATCCAACGATCAACCTACGCACGAAACAATAATTCTGAGCATTGAGCTTACAAAGATCAGTGGTACACATCTACTCTACTATACTTCATGCTAATCATAAACATAAGCATGCAAGCTAGTAAGAGGAAAAAAGAGAGATAAATAAACATGTGGCGCTACCATTAGTTGCCTAAACACATGCTCGTCATTATGGAAGTCGACATACATAGCACACAAGGACCAACCATACCCGGGATCCCACCAGATCATCCGGGTGAAAGCACACAAGGTTTTAACCACAAACAGTGGTAGTTAAACCTGTAAACCCAGGATCACTTAGACATCAAGTTTCATCCCCTACTACATACCCGGAAACACCTAGCCATCAGGTATTAGCAAGGGTCATCTACTCGAAAACACCTAGCCATCGAGTAGGGAACAACTCATACTAAAAAAACACACAACCATCGAGTAAAGATCATCACATACTCGGAAAGACACAACCATCGAGCAGAGGGTGTCACATACTCAGAAAACATAACCATCGAGTAGCGAGTGCCTCTCATAAATACCTAGCCATCGAGTGCACGCAAAGAAGGAAGTAAGTACTGCAGTACAAATTTTGGGTATCTGGATCCCATCAATCATCGACTCAACCAATCAAATGTTCACTCGGCATACAAGCAACGTGGTCCTAAAGATCTCCATACTATTGCTAATCACGAACACATCATTTATTTTACATTACCAAATTGTTAATACATTATGGAGGAGTACACGATTCGTTCTCATTAATTATCTCCATTTGTCTACATTATCCCATTTAAGAAGGCATTTATCAAGTTATTAATTATACTCATCAAATTTCTATTTCTTAATTAGTATTTATAGGTTATTTCATTTATTAGGTATCAGTACTCAAATACTAGTATCGGTATGGTACCCTGAAGTACCAATACTACACTCATACCGATACGTAAATGGCTTACTATAAATTTTAAATTTTCTCGAGTACCGATATGGGTCGACCCGTACCGATACGGCATCGAATAAAGTATCGGTACAACCAAAGCTCGTATCGATACCCCACTCACGATTTCTACCAACCTAGTGAATTACGGTATTTACGAGGCTTAAATCGATCCCTAAAGCTTATGAAAGTCATTACGGTTTGTTTGCTAGCGCATTTAATCATTTAATATCAATTCCCAACTTTATGATCATTTATTCGAATATTACCAATTATCAGTCCATTTAGTATAATTTCCATCGAACATGCCAATTCAAATCTCAAGCACTCTAGCAACACATCATGTAAATCAACCAATCAAATAATTATACGAATATTCAAATGACCCTACACGGTCTCTAAAGCTCATAATAGTCTCGAATATTCTCGAGCTCATTAGACATCTCAATATTTACCAAGTTCATAATACCAGTCTCAACACATGCTTATTTTGATCTACCTATTTTGCAAACACTAACAAGCAAGGTAATTACACGTCTGATGCTCTTGAAACATTCCAAAGTTCGAGGTCTACTAACCTTAAGTGATTATCAATAAATCCTTACTCTGGCTTCTCAAAAGCTCCTATTGATCTGATATTTGATCTCGAATATTCCTCAAATAAATACGAATACAATATTTATTAATTTTCCATATTCACTATGCAATTCACAAGGTCAAATGCGTAAAAACAGCTTACAGAGTTTGAATTTGGTTAAACAAATTAGGCCAACGAACTCAGAACGTCAAAAAAACCCTAAGTAAAGTTTCTCGAAAAAAGTAAACGGTCGGTCAACGGTGTGGTGATGTCAAAGGGCCTGGGAGATCCTGTGCGACGCGAAGCACTGTAGCCTCGGTGCACCCGCAGGGCGCGCTTCAGTGTGGGCGAGTGCACATGCACCCGGGTAGGCTACTTCGGTGTGGCTCGGTGCACCATAGCATGGTGCACCCACTTGGGCAGATACACGACCACCCTCACTGGCGGCGTGTGGGGGAGTCCTCCGGTGGTCGGACGGCAGCAACAAGCTCCAGTCTCGCTGTCCCAACACCGGTGGCCTCCAAATCCTGTTTTGGCCGCTCGAACTCCCTCCTCTTGCACATTCAAAACTTATTTTCGTTCATCCTCCTCTATTGCAACTCCGACGGTGACGCCACGACCATCGTCCGACTCCTCACGACGAAGGGAACATTTTGACGACGGTGGTGTTGTGCAGGACAGCTCCTATGATGGTGGATCAAGCATGAAAGTTTGAGAGGATAAAATGGAGAAAGATGAAGACAGAAAGAGAAAAAAAAAAGGGAAGAGAAGAAAATTTTGATTTCCCCTCCCTCCCTCCCTCCTACCTACTTTATTTCAAATAAAGTGTCTTTCAAGCCCAACATGGGTAAATCACACTCAAGGTCTCCTATCTTGAACCCTTCCACAAATTGGTCAATAATTCTTTAAAAAATTTCAATCTCCCAAATTCTCATCATTTTTATTTAAATTTAAATCCTTTAATTTAAATATCGAACTTGAATTCTAGATCCGAATCATTAACTCAATTTTCAGATAGTTATAGTGGGTCCTGGGTAGACGTCTTTATGGCCCTGCCTCATGGACAGACATGCAAATAGAGAGGTGGCGTGAAAATTAATTGAAATTTGTATAATCATACATTTGATTCTCGTCACTTGCATATTCTATTAAGGGTAATTATTTCATACATTGGTGGTGAAAATTAAAAGTTTCCATAAGCGCATTAATTTTAAGGTTTAGAGATTTAGTTTAGGGTGTATGGTTTAGGTTTAGAGGGTTAGAATTTAGTGTTTATAGGTTAAAACATAAACCCCCCATCACATCACCCTAAACCCTAACCCTAACCTCTAAACCCTAAATTCTAACGACTGTCCCTAAACCCAAAAACTCTAAATCCTAAAAATAAGGCACTTGTGAAAACTTTTAGTTTCTATCGTCTGTGTATTGAATATAAATCCTTCTATTAATTTGGCTCTAATTTTAATTTAATAAATTTAATGAGATGATGACTTTACTCTTAATTTAATTTTCATTTAATAAATGTGGTAGAATTAACTCACCAAACTGATGGTGATACATGTCGACATCTAATTGGTCGAAAATAAAGCATACAAAGAAAATAAAAGCAATTAACCTAGTATGAAGGGCAAAAGCTCCAACCATTGGGCCAACATCTTTTACATGCATGTATTGATAACATTTATTATTAAATGTTACTGGGTTGATGAAATTAAAAGAAGTGCTATAGAGTTGATGCATATTGTTGTGATTCCAGACATGACAATATTCCATCATTAACCCTTCAATCTTCCAAACAATATTGTTGTGTCCCCAAAAGTTTTAATGCATGTTCACAAAATATTGAAAGGTATTTAAGCAAAGGAAGTGGTATAGGGTTGAACCAGGCTTGACTCATCTTTCCTGGAGAGAACTTGATAGACAACTCCATGTTGGAAGACATAATTGGTCAAGTTTTGATGTATAATTATAGAAGTTTCTGTTAACTACTACGTCACCGCTACGTTAGGTTTAACGGTAGGTGGCTTGATATCACTTAAATAGTTAAGTGATCTTATTGGTAAAATTGAAAGAATGATGGTTAAAATAGAACTTCTCCATAATTATGTGATAATTCATGTAGTTTACCCTAAAATAAAATAGGATTACCACTAGGATGGTCAATTATGTTTATCCTAGTAGAGAGCTGGTCACTGGTTTTCAAAAATGACCAATAAGATCACTTATGTTTTCGATCTGTAAACTTTTGATCACTAAGATGTTTGTTGTCGTTAAACTTAAACGAATGCTAATCTAGCACAATAAAAAATGATAATTTACCTAGATAGTCCCTAAACTATTACTTCGTTTTTATTTTGACCACCAAAATAAAAATAATTTGTATAATTACACATTTAATTCTCCATAATTACATATGGTGTTTCGACACACCCGTAACTTAATCAAGGCCATATTGAATTTAAGAGTTGATGAGTGTTTAAAAGTTCTATTATTTACACCCTTTTTAACCCATATTTCTGCTGCATTCAAGCATTATTCATTGCATTTAGGTCAGTTTACAGCAAAACATCACAAATATATTAAAAGGCACAGATTCTACTAAAAATGGCTGTTTTGTAGGTATCTGCCATAGAAGACGGAGAAGGCAGGCGCAGGGCAGATAAGCAGAAGAGCTGAACTGGACAAGCAGCCGAAGAAGACGAACCTGTCATGGACCTGTCGTGACAGCAAGGTGACAGCAGACTTATGAAGAGGAAAAGTAAAGTGGATCTCGATAGATAGAGAAAAATCTGCTCTTCTGTCGTGTGGAAGCCAAATATTTTTCCAAGCCCCGGATCAAAAGATATGTCAAGCCAAAGCTCAAGGAGAAGAAATTCCTAGAAACAAGGATGCGGCTGGAAAGTAGGAGACTTTAGAGATTTAGTCTTTATTAGAATCTTACTTTTAATTAAAGTTGTAATCCTTGTTACCTTAGATAACTTGAGCCCAAAGCTTATATAAGGGCATAGATTAAACCTAGGGCAGAACCGATTACCCCATAACCGAAACCAAACCCCTGCCGTCCACCCGTCACCGACATGTTCTAAATTCCCCCTAGGGCTACGGGTTGTTTTGTAAAGTAGTTGCAAGGGTTGCTTTGTTTTAGGATTTTTCAAGTTCAATAAAATAAACTTCAAGTTCTTTTATCTTGGTTTTAATATCTTGCAAGAGCATCGGGAGAGCATTGTGAGGTTATCCATTTACTTAGCATCGGGAGAGTTGAGTATACGAAAGAGATAAGAGCGCGTTCTCTAGTTTATAGTTGAACCATCTCGTGCCTAGGGATAGGGCGAGGTTAAGTGGCTAAGGAAGAATTCATACACATCGGTGTTCATCCTTCGATTCACGCCGGGAGGTATCATCAAAGACATGATCATCGACAGACTTGTGCCTAGGGATAGGGCAAGGCGGATCTGGGATTCTTGCCAAGCTTGAAGTACGGAGTTAGTGTTCGCTGCCGCGACAGCTAACGGACAGCTGCCGCGACAGGTGCTGCCTGCGACAGGCGCGACGACAGAACTAGATTTCCTAAACTCTGCAATACCTGCACTACTGAGCAATTCAATACCAGCCCATTCTCTCTATCTTGATATCTCGACTCTTTTATTTACGTTTACTTTATTCTTTCGTGACAAACAACTTAAACTATTTCTTTTCCCCTTGTGCAGATAGCAAAGGAAAGGGTTAGCCCAGTCCCTGTGGAGACGATGTCCGATACTCTAGTATCACTTTACTACTTGCGTCGTGTACACTTGCACTACATTGCGATAGACTCTTTTACACGCAACAAGTTTTTGGCGCCGTTGCCGGGGACTGGCAACACACTCTTACCCTAGCTTCTACACTTTTCTTTTATTATTATTATTTTTTATTTTTATTTTTTATTATTTTTTAACAAAAAAAAAACTCAGGTGAAAATACAGGTTCAAGGGCATCAACATGCCAGGAAAAACCATTCGAGAGTTGATGTGGGAAAGTTCTTGCAATTACCGTAAAGACATGCTGCCAGGGCAGCAGCCGAGGCAGCAACAGGGGCAGCAAATGCCGATGCCGCAGTAGCAAAATTTTTTATGGTACGATCAAAACCCACAAAATTTTTTATACCATAACAGTTTTGCTGCAGAACCCGACCTGCCCTGGCAATGTCATCATCCTCAAGAGCAGTCAAAATCCTTAGAAGACACACTGCAAGCCTTCTTGGCAATCACTCAAAAAGTGTCAGCCTCTACGAATGCAAGTATCGCCAAGATGGATGAACTCTTGAGAAGACCAGTCCTCATTCATGCCACAGATGAACCTGAAATCCTGAGGCAAGACGACGAGGATGCCCATGTGAAGGAATACCCAACATATGATGAGTCTGAGCAACAACATGCCATGGCAATGACCGAGGAGCCGGAATGGAGCAACACCGCGACAATGCTTAGTGAAATTCAAGAGAATGTCACGGCAGCAACAACTTTTGAGGCAGAAACTCCAGTCAAAGCGGAAACTGTCGCCTCGACAGAAACTACCGCCTCGACAGCAACTGCCGCCTCGACAGCAACTGCCGCCTCGACAGAAACTGCCGCCTCGGCAGCAACTGATGATGCAGCAGCAACCACATCAGAGGCAAATTCTCAACCCACTACCTCGATTATGCCTGACCAAGATTGCACACATCCATCCCTGTCATGGCACTCGCACGACCACCTAGAAGAGCTACCCAATGACAATGCCTCGCCAATGGAATATGAGCAGGTAATAAACGAACTTTTTGAATTATATGAAAACTCACCAATTCCATTGCAGGTATTAGAGGAACCAAAGCCGGTGGACATAGAATCATCAAAGTCTCTACTGATGGAGATTTACGAGTGGTCAACAGAATTTAGTATAGAGAGCGATGGCACTTACCAATGTCCCATTGACCTGCAAAGTAACCTGCCAACGGACTGTCAAAATAACTGTCTGCCACAGCAGCAGGCACGACAGCAAGGGCTACATTCAACCACAACAATATTCAACAAAAACAAGGTAAGTTTGTGGCCGAATGTCAATTTGATTTTTCCTAATCATATATTCATGCCCTCAGAAACATTACCAAGAAGGGAGGACTTCATGGACTACAAAGGGAAGAGAAAGAAAGGAGCCCCCACCATGAGAAAAATCACCAGATGGAGGGTACAGATGGACTTCAAGAAGTACCGGAAACGACCCCTCAAGCATCGATAGAACAGGGAGTATTTTTATTACTTATTTATTATTAGGAAATAAGGTTTATTTTATTCGAATAATGTTTTTCTATTTTTATGTTTTTAGGAAATAAAGGAGTCAAGAAGAAAAGGAGAAGTGACCCAAGCCCACCGCCCATCCATCAGCCCATTGAAGCCCATTTATGGAAACCTATCGTTTCGGCTGCCGCCGCGGACGGATATGACAGGCTGTCAACAGACTGACACGGCAGACGCAGAAGCGTGCGGCAGACGCGTAACAGACGAATAAATGCGTGTCAGACGCGTCAGACACGCTAAATCCAATCTGCCGCTCCGTTATTCACGCCTGCCATTACAGCATTAAACGGGCAGCAACTCGACCGCTATAAAACCCCGTTTCATTTTCATTTTCACTCACTTCTGTCTTTCTTACTTGTTCTCCCTTTTTAGTTTTCATTTGCTTTCATTTTACTCTTCACAACCCTTGCACTAATATGTCTTATAGGAAAACCCGACGCAATGCTGCTTCCACTTTCTCAGCGGCAGCAGCTCCGACATCCAGGTCGTGGAGCAACCTGCCCCTGAACCTGCCCAGCCTCCTCCACAGCCCAGACGCCGCCGTCAGATCCGTGTCAGCAGCAGCAGCGAGGACAGCGACTGAAAATTAAGTTTTTATTTTCCTCTTATTGCTGCCTGCTTTTATCTTTTGTGATGTACTTTGCTTCATATTTTTGTTTTTTCTGTCATTTTGCATTGAGGGCAATGCAACCCTCGAGTTTGGGGGTGGCAACCCTCTATCATTAATGGAGTCTTAAGTACATCTTTTTATTAATTGTTGTGTCTTTTATTTATTTAAGTTCTCTAAAAAAAAATCAGAAAATATAAAACTGTTGGCTTAAAACTGTGAAGTTAACTTACCTGTCATGACGGCTCTGTCGTGGCAGCATCTTTAGGACAGTTTAAGGAAAAGTTTAGAGCCTTTCTATAGTTCTGAAAATTTAAACACCTTTGTGACTGTTATATTGCTTAGATTTCTTTTAGCCAAACTAGAATAGGATGCTTAGAACTTGAATAGCCCCTAGAGGTGCCTAACACTGGCTCTAGGAAAGAAGTTTAGCAAAAGAAAAACAAAAACCTAGAGGTGCCCGAAACCGGCTCTAGGAAGCTAACTAGAGGTGCCCAAAACCGGCTCTAGAAAAATTTAGCTTGAAAATAGAAGAAAAAGAAGCATGAAAATGTGCCTTCTAAAAAAAAGTAAGCTTTGGCATAAAAATTTGAGTTGAGGAGTTGAATATTCTAGTGAAACTAAGAGAGTCTTAGCATATAACTGTTCACAAGCATGCACACACTGCACGAGAGCTATAGGGAGATTCTAGACAGATCATAATCTTTCCGACAGGTTGCTGCCGCCATAGAGAATGAGCGACGGGTAAGGGACAGTTCACTGTTTGAAGGCCAACACAAAAAATTTCATTCTTCTTTTAAGTCTTAATTGCTTGAGGACAAGCAAAAACTTGAGTTTGGGGGTGTGATGAGTGTTTAAAAGTTCTATTATTTACACCCTTTTTAACCCATATTTCTGCTGCATTCAAGCATTATTCATTGCATTTAGGTCAGTTTACAGCAAAACATCACAAATATATTAAAAGGCACAGATTCTACTAAAAATGGCTGTTTTTGTAGGTATCTGCCATAGAAGACGGAGAAGGCAGGCGCAGGGCAGATAAGCAGAAGAGCTGAACTGGACAAGCAACCGAAGAAGACGAACCTGTCATGGACCTGTCGTGACAGCAAGGTGACAGCAGACTTATGAAGAGGAAAAGTAAAGTGGATCTCGATAGATAGAGAAAAATATGCTCTTCTGTCGTGTGGAAGCCAAATATTTTTCCAAGCCCCGGATCAAAAGATATGTCAAGCCAAAGCTCAAGGAGAAGAAATTCCTAGAAACAAGGATGCGGCTGGAAAGTATGAGACTTTAGAGATTTAGTCTTTATTAGAATCTTACTTTTAATTAAAGTTGTAATCCTTGTTACCTTAGATAACTTGAGCCCAAAGCTTATATAAGGGCATAGATTAAACCTAGGGCAGAACCGATTACCCCATAACCGAAACCAAACCCCTGCCGTCCACCCGTCACCGACATGTTCTAAATTCCCCCTAGGGCTACGGGTTGTTTTGTAAAGTAGTTGCAAGGGTTGCTTTGTTTTAGGATTTTTCAAGTTCAATAAAATAAACTTCAAGTTCTTTTATCTTGGTTTTAATATCTTGCAAGAGCATCGGGAGAGCATTGTGAGGTTATCCATTTACTTAGCATCGGGAGAGTTGAGTATACGAAAGAGATAAGAGCGCGTTCTCTAGTTTATAGTTGAACCATCTCGTGCCTAGGGATAGGGCGAGGTTAAGTGGCTAAGGAAGAATTCATACACATCGGTGTTCATCCTTCGATTCACGCCGGGAGGTATCATCAAAGACATGATCATCGACAGACTTGTGCCTAGGGATAGGGCAAGGCAGATCTGGGATTCTTGCAAAGCTTGAAGTACGGAGTTAGTGTTCGCTGCCGCGACAGCTAACGGACAGCTGCCGCGACAGGTGCTGCCTGCGACAGGCGCGACGACAGAACTGGATTTCCTAAACTCTGCAATACCTGCACTACTGAGCAATTCAATACCAGCCCATTCTCTCTATCTTGATATCTCGACTCTTTTATTTACGTTTACTTTATTCTTTCGTGACAAACAACTTAAACTATTTCTTTTCCCCTTGTGCAGATAGCAAAGGAAAGGGTTAGCCCAGTCCCTGTGGAGACGATATTCGATACTCTAGTATCACTTTACTACTTGCGTCGTGTACACTTGCACTATATTGCGATAGACTCTTTTACACGCAACAAGAGTCTCTGCACCTCCTTTAGCAACGCAAACACAATCCCATAACATCATAAGCTACCTTGTTTCGGTACTGCACGAACTTATACGCGAATAAGCCCCCACAAATGCCAAGCCACAACATCATAACCTAGATCCTTTGCCAGTTATCCAATATGAAATACTTAGTTCTCTGATACAAGCTTTTTAATGGGTTGTTCTCTTGAGTTGGCTTGAGTTTCTGACTCAACATTTGACTTAGAATTTTACTATCTTCGATCCTAATTAACCGATTGATTCGGAACTTGTAACAAGAGAATTTTCAGGTTATAAATCTGTCAAAAAAGTAAGATTAGGAATTAAAGATAGCATGGGACAGGACAAAGATAAATTTGTCTTTGGGAAGTGTCAATTTACCATGATGTATCCGACATTATCTGGATCAAGTTCTTCCATTATCAAAGCTGCATATTCTTTAGCTTGTTTCTGAATTGTTGAAAGCTTATTTGCAGAAGCACTGAGACTGATACTCTACAGTATAAAATAATTCATATTGTTAGAATACAATGGGAAAATTTCATAAAATAAAATATATTAAAATTATGTAAATGTAAAGAAAATGTCATGATTTCAAGTTAGTTGAATGTTGATTCCTACCTCTCTGACTTCTTCTTTAGTGATTCTTTCATCAGTATCTTTTTCAACCCTGCATAATTGTAGCTTAAACTTAGTAAATAAATCAGATTTTACTTTCAGTTCATCAGATTTTGTGAGAGAATTTTGTGGAGAAGTGAGAAAATTTTACATGTCAAAAAAAGTTTGGAGTCTGGAGTCAAAGCTTTCGTCAGAAATCTGATCCCAAAACTGTTTGAGTTGTGCTTTGTTGACTGAGTCTCCTTTTACGTTAAGTCTCCGAGCAAGCGCTTGGAACAGCTCAATGGCGAATTCTTTGGACTGGTTCATTCCTGTAGTTGAATTTTGAAAAAGAAGATGAAGAATAAAATGGAAGATGGTGGAGGGGAGAAGAACTAAACAAATGTAAATATAAAGGATTAAATGTGCAATTATACAAATTGTTTTTATTTCGATGGTCAAAATAGGAGTGAAGTAATAGTTTAGAGACTATCTAGGTAATTTATCATTCTTTTTATTGTGTCAGGTCAGCTTGTCGTTAAAATTTAACGAGAACAAACATCTTAGTGACCAAAAATTTACAAATCGAAAACGTAAGTGATCTTACTGGTCGTTTTTAAAAATCGGTGACCAACTTTATACAAGAAGGAAACACAAGTGACCATCCCAGTAGTTAACCCAATAAAATATTCATCTTCACTTCTTGGGGCTTTGATCTTGGGCTTATGAAAAACATCATCGTTTCATTATTGATCGGCCCCAATATCACTTGACGATTGAATTAGTGTATCGACTACCTAGTTAGCTTCAAGTGTGGTTAACATCTGAACACTCCACTTTATCCTTATAAATAAGGTAAACTACTTGGGTGACCACTTAATTATTGGGTCTAACCTATTTTGACCACTGAAATATAAATATTCAAAATTTGACTACCCAACTATTAAATTTGACCCATTTTGACCACCGGCCATTAAAATTTAATGGATGTGTGACGTGGCTGTTAATGGAAATTTGTATAACTACACATTTGGTCTCTGTTAGTTACCTATTATATTAATTTGATCTTAATTTTAATTTAATTAAATAAATTAATCACTCAATTAAGTGTTGACATGTATCATCGCCTTATTGGAAGAATTTAATTATTTATTTTTATTTTTCTCATCCAATCAGGTGACACGTGCCACTAAAAAACAAATTATTACATTCAAAAACTATTGAAGACGACAAAACTCTTCTTTATTTCATCCAAGAAACAAATTATTACCTTCAAAAACTATTGATAGGAGTTTTCATGAAGCGGGTCTAACGTATAATAGGTTTAGGGTGCAGTTAAAAAACGATAAATTTCGATACTTGTCTAAAAACTTAAAATGTTAAATTTTTTGATAATATTTTAAATTTTTAAATAAATTTCAAAACTTATTATCTTTTAACCGGAACTTAAATTTGCAACATACCAGGCATACCCGTTTTGATGGGGCACGAAGGATGAATGTTTCACTTTCGCCATTTGAATCTAGGCAGAGTGAACAGTAGTATTTGTCCAGTACTGAAAAAAAAAAACTCTTTTTCTTTTGTTTATTGTTTTTTATATCTGCAATCTATATGTAAATTATTACACTTTTCTTTTATTTTTCCCCGAGGTTTTATATATTTTTAGTCATTCGATGTCGGATTTATTTACTGATCCATTCAAATTCGAGTACTAAAAAAACATTTTATAAAGATGATCATCTTAACTCTATTTACTCTATTCATTACATTATAATTTAAATAATAGTATTGTAATCAATAAATTTATTTATATTATTATTAAGTTTCTAATTGTCATTTTCTTCAAAGAAGAAAACACAAATTCCCTAACAACTGATGAGAGCCGTTTTTGAGATTTTAGTGGTCCAAGGATGAACCAGAAAATTAGGCCCCTCATAATAAATATTAAAAATGAATTTTAAAAGTAGGTCCCTAATAACAAGTATTAGAGAAAAAAGTAGTCCCTAATAATAAATTTTAAAAGTAGGCCTATAATAACAAGTATTAGAAAAGAAATTAGGTTTCTAATAACAAATATTATATAAAAATTAAATTTTAAGAGTATGTTCCTAATAATAAATATTGGGAAAAATCATATACCTATTGGACCCCTAATAACAAATATTAAAAAATTAAATTTTAAGAGAGTATCTCTAATATTAAATATGGGGAATTGGGCCCTTAATTATAAGTATTAGAAAAAAAATCGGGTTTAATAACAAATATTGAAAAATTAAGAGTATGTCACTAATAATAAATACTGAAAAAAAATAAGCCCTTAAATTTTAAGAGTAAACCCCTAATAACAAATATTGGAAAAATTAAGTCCTAATAATAAATGTTAAATAAATAAATTTTAAAAAAGCACTCTTAATACTTAATATTAAAAATTAAATTTTAATATCAAATATTATAAAAAAAATAGCCTTAGATTGGAATTTTTTTTTTACTTTTTTTCTATATTTATATTTTCTATATTTATAGAAATTCGTTACTATATTATAGTAGTACATAAGGAACGTATAATACTAAGTCAAATCCAATAAAACGAAATCAAACTCATTAAAAATCTTTTTTTTTTATTTCTTATGAAATAAATACGGTAAAATAAAAAAATGTGAAAGTAAAGAAAAGAAAGACTACAAAATCTAAATAAAGGAGCAATACCAACACTCTTGATAGAACAAGAAATTGGTTATTGCTCCTTTATTTTTAAAAACTCGTATACACTAAAACGAAAGTCTTATCCATTTGTAGATGGAGCTTCAATAGCAGGGCAGGCTCTCCACCTGCCAATAGCCAGGGACGGCACTGCTACTGATATAGAAATAATAAACTGCTATCTTACCTGCAAAATCGACGGTGGTTAGTTTGACTGGTCCAAGAGGATCATAAAAGAATGGCAGCACAAATTCACTATTTTAACTACTCTGGCCACTATGCAATTTGGTTGGTTTCACTTTTATACTAAACCCAAATTGAATTAATATTAAATTTATTTATAACGTTCAAATATATATTTGCTTTAATCTTAAGTAAATATATAGACACGTGTATGCGTGACATGTATGGTTTGATATATCAATAACAGACATGTCTCAAGGTATGACGCTAGTGGTTGATACGTTGTGTAACTCAAAATCTATAGATATGCAACCATAGTTGAATAATTTAATTATTAATTTGTATAATAAATTAATAATCATTTTCATCATATAGTTTACAATGAAACATTAAGATAAAAGTGATCAAACCAAAGCTGCAAGTAAGCTTTCATAAATTTCGTGTAGGAATTTGATCATGATACTTTAATAAAATGACCTCACGACTTAAATAATTACGTAATTAATAGATAAAAATCTAAAGTAATTTACGTATTATTTTAACTCATATTATATAAGTTCATATGGTACTTGTAACTCATGATCAAATTGCATGTTAAACTACATACAATTTGATAAATTATGGATGGAAAATATATTGCGGAAAATTACTTATTTAAGTAATTACATTTTCGTGGTAAACTAAGATAGAATCTAAGAATTGATTTAATTAATTTAGATTATCATTTAATTAAGTTTAAAGTGTAAAAATTAAATTTATAAATCATCATTATAGAAATTATGAAGTTGAAAAATAAATGGATACATAAATAGTTTTTACATATATTTTCAATGCAATAAAGTCGACATGATTTTAACGAGATTAGAATTGAGTTATGTATAAATATTTAGTTGTGAAAAATTAATCTTATCATAAATGATTTATTCAATTATTGATTAAAATTAATTTTAACATTTAAATTAAAAGTTTGGGCTTAAAAACTTCATTATAAATATATGTCAAAGAAAGTCTCGACCAGCTAGTTCGAGTAAAGGTGAGCAAAACTCGACTCGATAAAACTGAATTTTTCGACTCAACTTGAGGTTAAAAAAACTTGATTTGTCTTGACTCGAAATTTTATAAATCCATCTCAAAAAAATTTCAAATAAAGTTTAAGTTGTAAAATAAAAATTTGAATAACTTAAAATTTTTAGTAATTAGTAGATTGATTTTTAGGTTCAAGTCGAGCCCCTCAATTTTCCTTATATATATATACCGATATAAAAAATATATGCCACATATGAAAAATATAAAGAAATATGCATGCGTGTGCGTGTGTGCGCGTGCGTGTGTGTGTGTGCGCATATCTTATTAATTAGAGAAAGTTGTTTAAATTAGAATCAAATTGTACTATAACATGATAAATAATTACAATTAAATTTGTATATGAACACGAAAACTTGACTCAACTCGAACTCAACTCAAATTTCATAAACTCGCCTCTAAGTCGAAAAAATTTCATATAAAGTTTGAGTTGTAAAATATGACGCGTCAACTCAAATAACTGAATATGAACACTGGTCAGAAAAATCAACAAATAAAATCCTGAATTGATTTAAGAATCGAAATAGAGTATGAATAAAGAGAAAGAAACAAGGGAAGTGTAAGCGGAGCAATCGACGGCGGGGTAGGAATTGAAAACGGCGGAGAAGAAACATTATCTTAATTCAATGGTCAGAAGAATTGACGACAGTAAAAAAAAAGAAAATATGTTCTTAATAGAATATGAACACCGAAAAGAAGAAGAAACATAACAGATGAAAGAAAAAAAACTATTAAAGAAAAAGGTTAAATTGTTTTCACATCCTCTATTTTATTTAGTGTTTTTTTTGTCATGAAAAAAGAGAGAAAATTTTCAAAGCCCTTTAATTTTAAAATTTTTTTCTTCAAAAAAAGTGACATGTGGCAGTTTAAGAAAGTGCCACGTGTCTCTGCTATATTATCATTTAACGTTGTTAGTCTCAAGAGGCATTTTGAATGACGGAAAAGAACTACAAGGGGCATATTGAACGTTTACAAACTTTAAACACCACATTGATAAAATTAACAAAGTACGAAGAGTATTTGTGCCATTATCCTATTTTTAAAGATATTATGTATTTGTAATTTTAATTTAGAATATTATTTACTGATAAAGTGAACAATACTCTCAGATGGTAGAGGAAATGTGGTTATGTGGTGATGGTTGTGTGTTATAGTCTGGTCTTTTGCTAAAGAAATGTTATTGTCACGGGCCGCCAGTTCGAGCTCGTGTCATATGCGCATTTGCCTATAGAAGGGGTTCACACACAGACTTTGAGCTCGAAAAGATCACCAAACATAGCCCAGTCCGTGAGAGATTCTGAAAGGTTCTGGAATATTCTAGAAGATCCTTGAAGATTTAGTCCAACATTATCCATTTGAATTTATTTATTTAGATAATGTTGCGATATTTAGAGATTTTGTAAAGATATTCTGTAAATCTCATCTGTCGATGTAAATCAGTTTTGACAGTCAGATCTAGGGGAGTTCAACTATAAATAGAGACTCCTCACTTCATTTGTAAATCACTCAATTTTCTATCTTCAGAGTAATCAAGGCATTCACTCTATATCCTCTGTGTTGTTCTTCGTGTTCTTAGTTTTCTTCTTTCAGATTCAAAGGCCATTCATTATAGTTTGCTTCCGCTTAGAACGATCTTGCGTTCTTGAGTGCCTTGAAAGTTTTGATCTTCCAGAGTTGGAATTCAGGCTTACTTAGGCGTTTGTGTGGTGAAATTCGCCTAAGGCCGCGCGGTTTGTTAGTTCGAAAATCTAGCCCCATGACAGTTGGTATCAGAGCGAGAGTTCGAGGAAGGCACTGATCGTGATGGCACCGAAGAAAGGAGAGAATGATGCAGCGCAAAAGGGTGCGGAGACCCAGGCTGCTGAGGGAAAGCGAGCGAGCTCGAAAGATATCCTCACGTCGTTAGAGGGGAAGGTAACCCGACTTGAGGAATCGGTGAAAGATTCGGGTGAGCAACTCGATGTGGTCGATTCACGCTTTGAGGATCAAGACAACAAGAGGGACCATCTCAAGGGAGAGATGGAGGAACTTCTGATGGATGTGTTCGAGAAGTTGGGTAACAAAGGTGATGTGCTTGAGGCCGAGTTGAAGGCTGTGAAGATAGAGTTGGAGGAGGTGAAGGTAGGCATGGCTATGTTCAAAGCTGCCTTGAAAAATGTGACTGAGCCAACTGTATCCTTGCTGAGGAAGGACATCCCAAAGCTTAAGGAGTTCAAGGGGAACATGTCGGCCCAAGATGTTGAGAACTTCGTTTGGGGCGTAGAGCAGTATTTTTGGGTCATGGGCATCAAGGATGATGCGGAAAAGGTAACTGTTGCTTCTATGTATTTGATTGACGTCACTCTTTTGTGGTGGCGACGCAGATGCTCTGAGGAAGAGAGCAAGGGCATTCCTATTGAGACTTGGAAGGAGTTTCAAGTTGAGTTCAAAGATCAGTTTTGTCCGACCAATGCTCAACACGAGGCTCGAAAGAAGTTGCGGGAACTGAAACATGAGGGTTCCATCCCAGAGTATGTTAAGGAGTTCATTGAGCTCAAACTCCAGATTTCGAATTTGAGTGAAGTTGAGGGCTTCTTTACTTTCACACATGGACTCCCACGATGGGCCCAAATGGAGTTAGTGCGAAGAGGAGTCAAGGATCTCTCCAATGCCTTGACAACAGCTGAATCTATTGTAGAATTTGAAGTTGGGAAATCCAAATCTTATAAGCCCCGAGGCAAGGACAATGGTGGGGGAGACGAGGATGATTACTGTTGCAGTGATGGTGACGAAAATCCCAACAATTTCGTCAAACCATTGGAGAAGAAGAAACGAGGGCCCATAAGGTTCCACCGTTGTGGTGGTCCGCACATAGTGAGGAACTGTCCCAAGAAAGGCCGCCTCGATGCCATCGTCAATGGGGACGACGAAACCGAAAATAAGGAATGTCGACTTGGTGCGATTGCTAGTATCAAAGTAATCAAACCAAGTGTAGGAGGGAAGCAGGTGAAATGTTACCAGTGCAAGGGGCCTCATACTGTGAAAGAGTGCCCGGATCGAGTCAAGCCGTCCAAGGGGGATGACAAGCCCGAAGATAGTGAGGCTTTAAAGCTTGGTTTGATATTGTTGAGTTCTGCCAAGGCGAGTAAGAATCAGAAGTAGAAAGGGTTGATGTATGTAGACATCAACGTGGCGGGTCAAAAGAGAAGTGCTCTTGTGGACACGGGAGCAACTCACTTTTTTGTGTCAAAGAAAGCTGCCGATGAGATTGGTTTAAAGGTTGAAGAGTCAACCGGGATGATCAAGACCGTCAATTCTAGAGGTGTTCCGACAGTGGGAATGACACGAGGCGTGGAGTTGGAAATTGGAGAATGGAAAGGCAAGGAAAACTTTGAGGTAATTCACTTGGATGACTATGATTTTGTCATTGGTTTAAATTTCCTTGACCGGGTTAATGCACTCCTTGCCCCTTTTGCCGATTGTGTTTGCATTTTGGAGCCTCGCAAACAATGCGTCGTACCGATTCATCGGGTTGTGAGGATTGAGAACAGGGTTCTGAATGCTGTTGAGCTAACCAAGGATGCTGACTTGGTTGCTGCCACTCAGGAAACGACCTTGGGAGGGCTAGTGGAGCCGGAGTCTTTGGAAGACATGGGATCCGTCAAGTGTCCACCAGTGAGTAAGGTGAATGAGGCATTGAGCTTCGTAGACAAAGAAGCGTCAGTGCAAACTGAGGTGTCGGACTTCCAGATTGAAGAAGTGTCGATGTTGTCGTTGATCGACGAGTTGCCGAGAGGCGATGGTGCATCAGACTTTAGGAGAAAGGAAGTGTTGATGCGTGTTAGAGTGGATGCCAGTCGGAGTAGTCCGAAAGAGGTATATCTCGAACACAGTTATGGTGTTTTACAGTTTGATTTGCCTAGTTTGCTGGGTATAGGAAGCGGAAAACCTAACCCAACAGATGGAGTTTCCAAGACTTGGCGAGAACCCAAGCATTCTTTCAGAGTTCTGAGGGTCCGTTCGGTGTTCAATGTGATGGGGTCCGAGTACTCGAGCAAGGATCGAGGGGATCCGAGTAGAGGCAAGTTGCAATTGGTAGGAAAGAGTTCCTACGATCGAGATGTACGTGGAGGGTCGACGAATGATGTTACATGGCGGAGAGTGCCAAAGCGAGTAGTCCTTATGGGGGGACGACCGAGTCAGATTCGAGTGCTCTTTATGGGGAGAGCGGTCCTTATGGGGGGACAACCAAGCCCGATTCTTAGTAGGAGGCGAGCCAAGGTGCGGAAGCGAATCCAAGATCACCAAGTCAAACTTCATCCCGAAGGCGCGACGAGGGCGTCGCCAAGTTTGGTGGGGGAGATTGTCACGAGCCGCCAGTTCGAGTCCGTGTCATATGCGCATTTGCCTATAGAATGAGTTCAGACACAGACTTTGAGCTCAAAAAGACCACCAGACATAGCCCAGTCCGTGAGAGATTTTGGATGGTTCCGGAATGTTCTGGAAGATCCTTGAAGATTTAGTCCAACATTATCCATTTGAATTTATTTATTTAGATAATGTTGCGATATTTAGAGATTTTGTAAAGATATTCTGTAAATCTCGTCTGTCGATGTAAATCAGTTTTGACCGTCAGATCTGGGGGAGTTCAACTATAAATAGAGACTCCCCACCTCATTTGTAAATCACTCAATTTTCTATCTTCAGAGTAATCAAGACATTCACTCTATATCCTCTGTGTTGTTCTTCGTGTTCTTGGTTTTCTTCTTCCAGATTCAAAGGTCATTCATTATAGTTTGCTTCCGCTTAGAACGATCTTGCGTTCTTGAGTGCCTTGGAAGTTTTGATCTTCCGGAGTTGGAATTCAGGCTTACTTAGACGTTTGTGTGGTGAAATTCACCTAAGGCCGCGCAATTTATTAGTTCAAAAATCTAGCCCCGTGACATTATCGTCTTGTTCTTGAGTGAAAATCGAATTAAAAATTTATAAATCTGAAAGTTTGAAAGTCACGTGCTAATTCTAAACTTATCGCATCAATTGTTCACTTTATCGGTCAATAAGCATATTGTCACGGACTTATTCTTTCAAGCTCAAATCCGTGCGGCGCTAGCACTCTCGGCACGATGCTAGTCAGCCTTAATGTCGCAACGCTATGGCAAACACAAGGAGCAAACGAGTTTACAAGGAAGGAACCTTGTATTAAGCAACGGAAGCTTTACAAGAGCTTTACAAGTATGAAGTGAAGGACTTCTTAGGTTATTTACAAATGAGAAGGGTGACCCTATTTATAGGCACCAACCTCCTCAATGGACGGCTAGGATTTATTTGATCCAACGGTTAGGATCTTGCCTCCTAAAATATCTACTAAGCCTAGATATTTCTAGATAAGTTCATTCTTATCTACATACATCCATAATATTCTAGATTACTCCTATAGTTCTACATATATCTATAGGTTTCTAGAATGTTCTAGAATCTTCAAGAATCTTGTAGAGTCTTCTAGAATCTTCCAGGGCTTTCTAGGTGTCGCTAGACCTTTGGAGAGCCTCCCGGATCGTTCTAGACTGTGTAAGACCTCCTGGAACCTTCTAGATTCATGTAGGGACATCTTAAGAGGGTTGTGGGCCTCTCTAGGCCGTTCTAGATCCTTCTTTGGTTCATGCTTGGCCTTAGAACGTCCAAGGCACTTCATTTTGCCTTGGTTGGCCCGAGTGCACCAAGGGGGCACTCCTCGGTCGGTCCTGGTGCACTTTGGCGGGGCGTGACAATATACTCCAAACATACCTGAGTTAAAGAAGAAAAAAAAAATTATTTGATAAAAAGCGTAGTATTTTCGCAAAGTAGTTTAAAGCAATCAAAGTATTTGAAGACCTGGTAGGCGTAATCATGCACTAACCTTAGCTCTTCTCTCACATGTACTCAGATTAACATTGATGCCTTGTATTTGATATCACAATTAATATATTTTTTAATTCTGTTGCGAATATTATTATTATTATTAGTATTATTATTATACACTATCAAAACCAACAAATTCAAACCACCAAGATTTTACAACACCTTCAAAATACCCTGAATTGTAAAATAAAATTAAATTGTCTCCATTGAAATCAACGATGGAGCCAATATTTGAGGTTAGAGACAAATATAAATGTTTGAAAGTAAATGGACAAATTTATAATAAATTAATTTTTAAAAAAATTTAAATAAAAAATAAAAGTGAAAAAAAATTCTTCAAAATTGAAGCGATTGACCCTTCTCACCCCATGTAAATCCCTTCATGATTGAAATATTCTCCTCCATAAAACCTTCCCAAACTTGCAGCTACAAAATAAATGGCCATGTGTGGACCAAGAGCTAAGAGGTGTATCATCTTAAATCTCTATTTACCAAAAGCCCACGAGTGTATAAAGTTCTTATTTGATAACTGGGTTGAATATTACTTGAAAAGAAAAATTGAAACACGATATAGGACATTCAAAAAGTTCCTATTTGATCACTTTTGTATAAAGTTCATTCTTTACTTGATATTTTAAAAGGTTTGACTTTTATTTGAGCACATTCGAAAAGATTACACTTTTATTTATACATTTTGAAAGCTTTATATGAATAACCCTTAAAAGATTTGATCAGATTTTTGCATTTAGCTGTATTAACTGTTAAACCCCAAAGGACTTAACGCATGGCCATCTTAATTAGCTTGAACTGTGAACCATGTTCGGCTCATATAAAAAACCGAGACCGGTCCTCATCAATCATCATGAGCCCCGTCATCCAAAAGCGATGGTGGTCCACTCATTTCTTTTTATTTCACGTAAATTGAGTATAGTAAATCTAATGTAAATTACTAAAATAAGTAAAAACCTAAACCTGAATATGACTAATTAGTAGCCATAAGATAATATAAACTATTTTTTATATTTATTAACATATGATTGTAATATACTTGTATATCACAATCTACATTTATTTTTTATCAGTAATTTTTTTTATAAATAATAATAAATGTGCATGTATATAAGTTATAACCACTCATTGAATTCAAAAGAAAAGGTTTGATTTTGCTTCAAGCACAAACTGGTCATACACTTGGGGAGCAGCAACGAATGGAAAAACAACAACAAACTGCTTGATTTTATTTCTTAATTATACATGAAAAAGCAGGAAATAAACACAAAGGAAAGCAAAAAAACAAAAAAGTGGGAATTGGCAAACAAATAAAGATGTTCGGTTTCACATAAATAAACTTACCGGTGGAGCCTCCTGAGAAGAGCAGATTTGAGGCCTTCAGCAGTTGTGAGTTCACCAGGGACGTTGACAATGATATCCTGGAGCATGATCTCGTTAACACACGAGATGCTTGCACGATGTATGAGGAACTCCAGATCACGGAGGGCGACCATTAATCTAGCAGCCGGATAGTTCACATTCTCCGATTGAACCCTAATCATTGCATCGTTTCCCATGATCTTGATGTCGAATTCAAGACCAACCCACCCTGCTGTTCCAGGGGATGCTGGAGAGTTGTTAGGGTCCACTGAAGTGGTAGTGCTTTGGTTATCCGTAGCATCAACCATTTCTTCTACCTTCACTTTCCTACACTCCCTCTGAAGCTGCGATTCCAGTTCTTCGGTTTTCGCCTTTAGCTCGTTGATGTACGACACAGCGTCAGATAAGAGCGATGCTTTGTCCATGCGCGACACGTTCGGGACTACGGCTCGGAGAGCGTAGAACCTGTGGTTGAGCTTCTCGCGGCGTTGCCTCTCAGCTTCCACATGGTTCAACGGTGTCTCTCGTCCGAGCCTGGGTTTTCTTCCACGTTTATTCGGGTTTCTCTTCTCCGTATGACTCATGGCTAGTAATGGACGACCACGGTCGGAATGCTCTGACTCTGAGTCCACATATGAAGATTGCCCAGTTTTAGTGGAATATTTCTTGGCTTTTTTGTTGGGGTTTTCTAGATCAGGACTTGCATCTTCTTCTTCGACACCGGAAACTATTCCGATGTCGGCAAAAGAGATGTTTCCGTCAAGGAACTGGCTTGATTTCTTCGGTGGCAAGCCAACGAGATCAGCCCCGAATAGGGATTTGACTTGCTGGACTAAACCCCAATTTTCACTGATCATTTCTACGGATCCTAGTTCAAGAACCCCATAAGAAGTTGGTATACAAACCAGCGTCTCAATGGCATGCATATGTGCTTCTATAGCTCTCTCACAATTGTAAAATTGCAATTCATGAGCACCGGTTAACCAAGCCAAGGAGCCAGTACTAAGAGCCATGCCCGGAATCCCTTCTCCAGCAGCGAAAGTTCGAGTCATCGACATCACGAAGAACCATTCGGCATCGGAGATCATCGAAACATTTCTTCTTTCGTTGTCTAGACACGGAATGTTGGAAATATTTTCACTTGACGCGTCTTTATTGCCTTGGAAATAACCATCCCCCCAAGACAAGAGCAAACGACCGTGTTCATCGTTTGATGTCTGCCACAGTATGGCATAAGTCCAACAAGTTTGCTGGCTCTGCACTATGAATTGGAGACACTGGCGGAGAGTTGAAGGTGGTGGAGTTTCTTGGGTAAAATTAACCAGCGAAGAAGATGAAGAAGGAGAGATCATTAGTTCTTCCATGGCTGACACATACACAAAAAAGCTTCTATAAAAGAATAAATCTTACAAAACTAAATGAAGGTTTTCAGGGCAAAACGGAGATGAGTGGAGTTTATAAGCTTAGTTACTTATAGGTGGGGCTCCAACATTTGACACCACTGGGCAGAAGGCACTGGCAATTTGCATGTGAATTGATAAGGGAGAAGCGGAGTGACTAATCCTGAGCACTGGGCATGGGCTCCTTCTCCGCCATGTTCGTTTCACTAGTAGTACGTATATAATGTATCTTCTGATCATAAACCTCCAAAAAAGCAATCATTAATGCAATATGTATTTACTGTTTTATAATACTCCATCTTTCTCGCTTAATATGTCCAGTATTTACTTTTTAAAAGTTAAATTCTTAGACTTTGAACATAATTATTTTAAATTATTAAATTTTATAAAATATATATATTTAAACTACTTGATTGAAGGTTTTTAAAAAATATTTTTCAAATTTTTATTAATAATAAATTTAAAGTAATAATGAGTCAAAATTGAAAAAAATTGACCCAAAAAAGTCAATAATAAACATATTGAATGGAACATAGGGAATATAATTTACATTGTGTTGTACAATACGGGTAATAAAAAGTATATCACACTGTATAGTTATATGTATGAAAATTCTCGTTCAAGGATGGTTATGGATCGGGTCAAGTTGATTTTTTGACAAATTTGAATTTAGGTATGTTTCATCCAATTTGAAATTCAACTAGATTTTAAGATGAAAATTCATCTCCAACCCGACCTGTTATAAATATATAAAAAAATATTTTTACTTTTATTTAGTAAAATATGGATCTAATTGAATATATATATAGATATATATAACATTGTAGCAATCATCTTTGAATATTTAGAGGAAAATTATACTATTATCTCAAGTCGAGTCGAATCAGAAATTTTCGCCCGAAATTCAAATTCATCCCCGATCTCATCCTTCACAAAACTCGACTAATGCAACATTAGATACTCGTGTCAGTTCGTCTCGACAGGGTATCGGATGTCACAACTTTATTAAACTATCAAGCCCAAGGCTTAGGTCAACTCCTGCATATCGACTCGAAAATTTATGTTCCACTATGGCCCTGAGTTTCAATATTTTATTAAAAATATCACCTAATTCAAGCTCGGAGACACTCCAAAATGACCTCAAACTCAACCCAAGACCCCCCCCCCCTAATCCTAAACATCAAATAAGCATCTAAGTATATTCAATCTTTCTTTAAAAGCACAATAACATCACAAAGTCATTTAAGGTATAGTAGAACACGTTAAAAAAATCATAAAACACTATACACATATATTAAGACCCAAACATCTCATCAATCTAATTCATGAACCACTTCGAAATTGGAAATACATCGCCTGTTTTCTAGCAATAAAGATCCTATTAGAGGTGTGCATTTCGAATTTCGGATCGGATTTGATTCAAAATTTTAGATTTAACGATCTGTACATGATCCGAAAATCGGATATTCAGATCGAATATCTGAATATCCGTATTTAGAACTAGATTTAAGTATTTTTTTAATTTGTTGGTCATATTTATAAAAATTTCGGATTTTCGATACAAGAATAAATAAATTATTGAATATAACAAGATTTGTATCCATAGATATTTCAATTTTTTAAATATAACAAATAAAAATATCGAATATAACAAAATTTATAATATAAAAAATTAAATTTTCGGATTTCGAATAATCAGATATCCGACCCGAATGTAAAATAACTATATGTATCCGATCCTAATTATTCAAAAAATAAAAAATGAATCAGATATCCAAAATTGTGGATCCGATATTTTTGCACACCTCTATATCCTATAGCCACTATTCTATTACTTTTTTTTTGGGATGATTCACCAACCTTCCTTACTTTGAGAGCTTTGATGGGGTGTATAACTTCATAAAGTTATCACTTTAAAACCATGCTTCAAGCTTGGAAATGGATACGAGAGAATAGTTGAAAAAGTTATCACTAGAGAATTCAACATGCTCAACCTTTGTCCCCAAATTTCTCATGTGAAAACAAAATACATTAGAAACATGTTCTACCAAATGGGAAATTACCTCCCAAGCCACTTAACCATGAGAACAGTTCAAAAATATTTTTTTACTCTTGTTTAAGTCCAATTGAACTCAATTCTTGATCCAACAAGCCTGAAGCACCTACCTATTGAGTATTGATCCATCTATGGCTCGAGTTATTACACGAATGCTGACTTCAAAATTCAGGTCCTTACAATTAAAATAACTTCATTCCCTAAATTATTTAAGGAACTAACACCCTTTGCCAATTATTTATAAAACTAGCACCCTTTTGCTGAGTGAGTGTGCCACGTAGGACAAAAAAGCATCCTGTCATACATGTTGTGATATTTTTGTTTAAGCACTTCTGATTGAGCATATTTTTGTTTTACGTGACACTCACTCAACAAGTTGTGATATTTTAATGACATAAAGTTAAAAAATACCTTCAACGTGTGTGATTGAATAGTTATTTTGGCTCATATATTTTTTTAGAGTAATTAAACCTTTAACGTTTCATTTTGGGTCAAAATAACTTTCTACGGATGAAAATTGTTAAAAATTGACGATAAACAGTTTGAAATGACTTGACAGAATGATAAGTCAGCAGAAAAAAAAATTATTTTATATTTTATTTAATTTTATGAAATCATTTTTTAACTGGTGTAACGTTTTTTCAAGTCAACACATTTGTCTATAGTATATTGTCATGTCAGTGTGCACTGCTATATAGGTTTGTCACGTCATTCTAAGCCATTTACCACCAGTTGACTGACAGTTTTCATCCGCTGAGGGGTTATTTTGACCCAAAATTACATGTTGAGGGTTTAATTGCTCAAAAAAAATAGTGGCCAAAATAACTATTCAGTAAAACGTTGGAAGCATTTTTTTTTTTGGCTTTATGCCTATTTTAATTAGAGTAAGAGAGTGCAAATAATGTAACACGTTTTCTGTTGGGTTTGAAAAAAAAAGGGAAAAGAAAACCGTAATTTCCTTCGTCGCGGCTATTGCATTATTAGCGACTTTAATTTTTTTTCCCGATCAAAGTATAGTTTTATTTCATATTATAATCAAAACCAGATGCAACAAAAACCAGAGCCTGAACACAGGGAGAATGATCAGAAAGAACAGGCAGAACACAAACACAAACACAATCTGCGGTCTAGAGAAACAAAAGCAAAACATAATACCAACAATTTTAGATGAAACTAAAGCCGTAGACAGGGAAGCAATCTTCTTCCGGTAGACGAACATGTTCCTGAGTTTGTGTTAGAATAGTTGAAACCATTGTTACAATTCTGGCCACAACCCAAACTATCCATAAGCAAAGATAATTAAATTCGGTGCAGTTGACTTAGACACAATTAATGAGGCAGGTGTATCATCAATACAGCCTTTGGCCTCACTTTTTTAATTTTCAATTAAAATATTCTGACCTGCTTAATGAGCGTGTCACATAGAAAAACGCATCCTATAATTGTGTTTGACAAGACATTTATATCATATGTGACTTGTCCGCTCAACATATAGATGTTATTTCCGTAAATAATTAACAATTGCCTAAATAACTTAGGAATAGGGTTATTCTAATTAAAAAACAGGCAGTCTCTATCCTTAATTTTAGAAACTCCATTTATGAGTTGGAATATTGTTGATATCAGCAGGGAAGTTAATGTGCTTGTGGACAAGCTCTAGACAAGGACGGTGTTCTTGTGTGGCCCCGTGATTTCGTTTCTGTCAGATGCTATGTGTTGCTAATTTATGGTCTGGAAGGGGGTGTTTTCGGGGACCATTATGCCTACTGTTTTTTTTATTTTATGTTTTTCCAAGTTTGGTTGTTGGAGATGTTCACTACTTCGGTTTTTATCTCCTATTATCTTGTATGATTACATTTGTTTTAATGATTTTTTTCCTTTCAAAAAAATGTTGATTTTTGTCAATGAAAATAATATGAAATTGTCTTTAATTGCTCATGTTTGAAATTAATAGAATTAAATTACTCTTGGGATCAATTTCTCATAGTTTGAAATTAAAACAGACCAAGGGCATCTTTTTACCATAAAGAAAATGATTCATATAATTGAGTTTTCCTGGGTTATGATGTTTGTACTGAAGGGGGAAACCCTATACAGTTACTTTGATCATTACATGTATATTATCATTAGGCTCCAAAGTTTTTTTTCTTCATATAGGAGACATTGTCTCCTCTATTCTCTTTTAACGAATATCAATAAATGCCGAATGTAATAATGATATATTATTTTTTATCGGAAAACATATGATTTTATTCAAGAATGATATATTATTTATATATAAAGAAATATGCTCGAATTTTTAAAAATATATTATTTTTTAAAACCTTAAATATAAAACACGCGACGTACTAAAAATCTTCCCTGAGAATTTTACTGTGCGAAAGCTTAATCTAAGACTAAAAAACAGTCGGACCGGTGGTAACCCGCAAGAGCGGATGGTAATGATGGCCATAGGGGCCTTGGCCCCCCTAAAGTTTTATATTTTACTCCTCAAGTTTTTGAAAAATCTTAATTTAGCCCCTTCAAACAATTTGAAATTTTCATCAAGTTTTTATTTCTTTAAATATTTTTAATTAAGTCACCTATTAAATTTTTAAAAATTTCTCATTCAATCTCAAAATTTTTGAAAAATTTATTTTAAACTTTTAAAAATTTTAAATTGGCCCCTCAACTCGATATACCAAGATCCGCCCATGGCAACCAAAAATGTTACTAAAACCTATAACTTTTAGGCTGATGTGTGATAACATTTTAGGTTGTTACCCACACAACCTAAAATGTTATATGTTCTGATAACATTTTCGGTTGTAACATAAAATGTTACTCACATCCAACTTAAAATGTTACATGTTATTATAACATTTTCGGTTGCTTATATATATATAATTTCCCAGTAATAAGTTTTGACGGCTAACAACGTAAAAGCTGCCTAGGATGTACGAAGTTCTAACCAGTGAAGTTTTTTTTTTAATGTATATGTGTGTATTTAATGCACTTTACATAAAATGTAGGGCTTTCAGACAATGAAAATCAGCCTATTTTGGACAGAGAGCTTTACTTTTTATAATTGTACCATCTGTTTCTTGTGTTGTGGACCTATAATTACAAGAGATTTTTATTTTAACCCAATCATCCATGTGCCTTGCATTATAACCGACATGATCGTCTACCCTAAACCCTAATCCCATGTATCAGTTACTGCATTCCCCTAGGTTAACACTTAACTCCACATAACTTCAGCAGTCATGTTTTGTAAACAGTCACAGAGACAGATTCGAAGGTGTTTTAGGGTAGTTATTACACAAGTTCTTAAGATTAAACATTTGTTTTTACACTCAGCACCATCGATATTCTAGAGCAATTAAGTTAACTGCAAAATATGATCCATAATTTTGTCGTCATCTCCTTTGGTGGATTGTTTAAGGGTGTTTGTCTTTTGGGTTTGTTGTTTTCTCACTTGTTTTCTGGTGTTGTTACTCTACTGTAATATTGTTTTGTATAGTTTTATGGTACTTCATGAGATCATTGTTTTTGTTGATTTTGATCTTCAGATGTAGATGTTTTGTTTTTTTGGTTCTTTTCGTTGTTTTTCGATGTTTAGGTGCGTTTTGTTTTAGGGTTTATACTTGATATTAAACCCCACTTAGTTTTCTTTTTATTTAGCACATGAGAGTTTGGAAATTAAAGGAATATACTGATTATTTTGAGTATGTATTTTTTTTTTTGAGTTTTAACTTATCTTCCTCCTTTAAGTTTAGGTTCATGTCAATTATTCTTTATTTTATACTTCAATTTATTTAATATTCGTGTAACAGTAAAAATTTTATTTTATGTTATTATTTGTGTAAAAGATGTCATAAATGTTAATATAATAGCTTACAGTCCTACATTATAATTTTAAGTAAAAAATTGAATTTAACTAACGAAGTTGGTTCAAGTGGTAATCAGCTTGTTATCACTTAAGTAGGCCTCAAGTTTAAAGTGTGCATGCAGAAAATTACTGTTGAGAGATTAACTCACTAAAAGTCTAAAACTAAATATGCTCCGTATATAAATTCGAATTAATTAAGACGAAACCCTGAAAATCTAGAAATCAACAAAAAAAAATCACGTACTCTAAAAAGATTAACGAAATAAGCATTGGTTTAAAAAGAATACATCAAGGCTATTCTGTATTTATGATGATAAGACGACTCAAGAAGTGCCACGTGTTTTTATTTTTATGCATTGTAATGATGATTTTATTACACATCACATCAAATAACGTGAAAAGTAGCTATGCATTACATCAATATTACTCCATGCAAAGCAATAACAGCCATCCATGTGGTATGGACCAAAATAAATAAATAAGAACAGACACTGATAGATGTGCCAGAGATTAATATAGCATGCACTAATGTCACTCTCATGTTAAAACAAAGGGTAAACTACATCGGTAGTCATTAAACTATTGTTTTTTCTTCTGTTTTGGTCACTTATTTATTTATTTTTTGGTAAAATCGTAACTAACGTTATATCTTTCTTCCTATTTTAGTCACCAGCCATTAAAAAAATTAACGGCTATGTTAACATGGATTTATTTTTTAGGGTAAATTACATTAATAGTCACCGAATTATTGTTTCTTTCTTATTTTCGTCACCAAACTATTTTTTAACTTAAAATGTAATTAAATTTAAAAATCAAACTAAAATTATTTTCCTACTTTTTTGGTAATAAAAAATAATTATTTATTTATTTTATTAAATTATTATTAAATTCTAAAAATCAAATTTATAATATTTATTTATGATAGATAATGAATTTAAAGAATAATAATATGTGGAGAGAGAAAATAATAGAAAATAAATCCACGTTAGCATGCGATTTTAAAACAAAAAAAATAGTTTAGTGACCAAAACAAGAAATAAACAATAGTTTGGTGATTATTAGTGTAGTTTACCCTTTAAAAAATCTATATCACCATCCTCGTTAGTTTTTTAAGGGCCAATGACCAAAACAGGAAAAAAAACATAATATTAGTGACGATTTAACCAAAAAAATAACTGATGACCAAAATAGAAAAAGAAACAATAGTTCGATGACTACTGGTGTAGTTGATCTTTTTATACTATACACGAATTGTGAACATGAATGCAAATTCTGGATTTATTCGAGCTGTGTTCATGGCATCGTATTTAATATATATATTAAAATAAATTTTAACAATGTTAATAATATAAAGGTATATTGATAAATTTAGTCCATTGATATTTTATTCTCTCTCTCTCTCTCTCTCTCTCTCTCTCTCTCTCATTGTCAATGAATCAAATAATTAATTGACCATATTTAAATATTTTTATTATTTGATCAACTGTTGAAGTGAGTTTGGTCTAAAAGACGTTAAAAGAATTTTAAAATTTTAATTCAATTATATGTTAATTTGATTCAAGAGCGGTTGATTAGCCAATTAATCAAAATTAATAATACTAGATATTAAATATGAAATACATATATGTGTGTATGTTTTTGTTCCAATCTAGGCCATTGAAGTCTAATGCTTTTGTTTCCAAAAAAAAAACAAGGCTTAAATGAAAAATGAACCATTAAACTATGTCTTTTGTTTGTTTTGGCCCTTAAATTATTTTTTCAAAATAAGTCCTTAAACTATCATTTATGGTCATTTTAAGTCCCTAAACTATTTTTGGTCAAAATAAGTACTTAAGATATGTCATTTTTTCTTTTATTCCCTAAACTATCCATTGGTCAAAAAAACTTTGTGATGTGTCGACATCTTATTCGTCGAAATAATTTTTACTTAGATAACTACTGGACTTAAAGCGACCAGAAATAATAGTTTATGGACTTATTTCGACCAAACAATAGTTTAAAAGATAAAAGCAAACAAAAAACATAATTTAGGGGTTAATTTTTCATTTAAGCAAAAAAAAAAAAACAATAGTGTAATGCTTTTAGTCTAATTTATGGTAATGCACATTGATTCAAATTTTGTTCTAATTTAGTGCACACTACCATTGTAATGTAATGTTTACAATTAGTTGTTTTAAAATGCTACTCCATAAACCTTTTGAATCAATTAGTCAAAAAATATTAAAGCAAGTGGTTAAGCCTTCTGTTAACATCTTCCTCCCTTCCCTAGGTCTTTAGTTCAATACTCAGTAGGAACATTTCTTCATTTTCCTTCCCTTAGGTTGTAGCCGTCGTTTGTTTACCTAGTTACCTAGATCATTAAATTCGTGAACCACTTGAGCCTTGCAAGTTGAACCATTGTAAACAATGGTGCGACAAGATTCCACCACTCGTACACATTCCAAGTATATATCACAAGGCTCATTAATCAAATGAAATTATTGAAGTAGGTGACAACTGCAAAAGTGTACAAATACAAGTGTCAAGTAATTTAATTATTTTCTCTTCTTCAACGACATCATGCATACATATTTTAATTGCGAGAGAGAGGATGAATGTTGTCCGTTTATGATCATACATCACATCCTTCTTGTCAAGTTTTGGCTAAGAGCCCAACTGCCATTGCTAAAGCTCTGATTATTTTTCCTTCACAAGATGAAAATTGTGGGTACAAACAACAGGAAACATTGTCGGGATATTCATGGAAACTATTAAAAGGGGATATTTTTATATAACCAAGGTTTAAAATTAGGTCTAATTATGGTTTTGGACCTTCTATTATGTTAAAATTTGGGCTTAGTCTCTTTATTTTTACTTTGCTATAATTTATATACCAAAAAAGAAACAAAAGTTTAGCAAAGTATGAATAGACCTACATAATTATCAATATTGAAACACAATTAGGCTGTATTTGTTTCATGTAGTTTGAATTCCGGAATTCAATTTCCGTAATTTATGGTATTTGGTTCATGTAGTTTCACATGGTCAAAAGAGTTTGAATTACAATTGACTATTTTTTCTTTACATTCTTTTGCAGTTTGTTTTACCATATTTTTTTCCCGTAAAACAAACTAATTTCTCTTCAACTCTAAACCCTAAAGGCTAAACACTAATCTAAACCCTAAATATTAAACCCGAATATTAACATAAACCCTAAACTTTACATCTTAAACCCTAAATGCTATCATAAACCCTAAATACTAAATCACAAACCTCAAATGTTGCCATAAATCATAAACCCTAAACCATAACCACTAACCTAAACTCTAAACCTTAAAAACTAAACACTAACCCTTGAACCCTAAACACTAACCTGGCCCTAAACAATACCCTAAAACTTGAAACATGAACCCTAAACACTAATATAAACCATAAAACCCTACCCTAAACCATAAAATATAAACCCTAAATGTTAAAACCTAAACACTAACAAAACCTTAAACCATAAACACTAACCCATAACCCCCAAATTCTAACATAAACCCTAAACCCTAAACACTAAAAACTAAACCCTAAACACTAAAAACTAACATAAACCCTAAACCAAACACTAAACCCTAAACCTTAACACATAAACCCTAAACCCTAAACACTAAATGCTACCATAAACCATAAACCATGAACCCTAAACACCACCATAAACCTTAAACCCTTAATATTAAACGCTAAACCCTAAATACTAACCTAAACACTAAACCATAAACCTTAAATGCTACTATAAATCCTAAATCCTAAACACTAACCTAAACCCTAAACAATATTTTGGTTCAAACTTGTTTTTAGCATTATGCTTGTTTGTGGACTGTTCATGAAATTATCAGGAAACTCTACCAAACAACGAAAAATGAATTTCACAACATCATTCAAACACCAAAAAAATACTTTCTGTAGTTTGTTTTCTAAAAAATATAGTTTACTTTCTAAAATTTATTTTCCAGAAACAGATTTCAGTAAAATAGACGTATTCAATGAAACTACCGTTCATGCAAGCCGTATAATTCCTATTAGGTCTTTGTCTGATTTGGACGTAAAGAGATTGAAGTTAGTGAGGATGCTGCTTCAAAACTTCTTCCAATTTGTCGCCAACAAAGTCTCAATTATAATGGAAATGAATTATAAGCGGGTAAAAAGTATAATTTTATTAATTAGGTAAAAAAATATCTACGATTCCCGTACATTATTTATTTATTCAATAATAAATTATTATATTCTCATGCCGGAATTTAAACTCATACAAAATAAGACAAGATGAACATCTTTAGCCATTAGACCAATTAGTAAATCTCATTCTCATACATTATTGACAGTAAAACAAACATAAAATATATTAAAAATTAACTGTTAGTAAATGTTGACGCATTTCGATGATCACAGGCTGGCTGGTCCATCCCTAGATATTAATAATACATTTCCTTTTGTCTTTTTACTTGTTTGACAAAGGACATTAATGGTGCTTGGAAGTTGGAACATGTGTTAATTTCCACTGTTTTGGAAACCCAATAATGTCAAAATTGTACACAACTTTTCCCAAAGATGCGGAAGAATTGCAGAAATGCTTGGTTTTTTTCTCTGTATTTTCCGACTAAAACTTTGATGAACAAAGTTGGATATTGGCGTATTACCCTCTTGATTCGATTCAACAAATATGTTTTAATTTCAATGTAACTTGATCGCCCCTTTCCATAATGTAAAGATTCCGGTTCACAATTGAGAATCATTTAAAAACATCACCCACGGCCATCTACAATAGAGTTGTCTCATAATTGATGGGAAAACACGATACATCTTTCGACATCATATCCTATTGGTCATAAATGTGATTTGGATTTTGAGTGGGGGGAAAAACATTTCATCACACATTGTAATTAAACCAATCTTTTATAAGCTTAAAAGAGCTTTGGGGGTAGCTTTACAAACTAAAATGGTCCAGCATGAACAAGGGATCGATGTGATCAATAGGGTTTGTAATTAACATCTGAGCCAATCAGATCCACTAATTGGCCGAGTGTCAAAGATACTAATATTATCCCTACCTTGTGCCGATATTTTCCTTTAAAATATAATCTCTTTACTTAATCAATAAACATCACTACAAGAATATAGACTTTTAGTGACAAATTAGCAGTGACTAGCAGTATTTTTGTCACAGATATTAAACTTTTGTGACAAATTTTTTGTGCGACACTATTAACATAAGTAATTGTGATGTATTTTTATTTGGTCACTATTATAGTAGTAATTGTGACGATTACATTTTTCACAATTAAATTCTCACGGTAAGTCTATAACTGTGACACAAATTTCATTGCCACTAAAACTTTAACACATGATAGTGACGATATATAAAGTGGTCACTATAATTTGATATTTGTTGTGACAATGCAATTATTTGTCACTTAAAATTTTACTTTTGTTGTGATAAATTTTGTCACCAATAAAAAAATAAACTTAATGACAAGTTATATATTGTCACAATAATAAATTTATTTTTATAATTATAGTAATAATAAAAATTATAAAAAAAATTGAAGTTACCATAAAGGCATAAACTAGTTTATCAAAAGGTAAAATAATTCTAGCTATTAGTCTCTACACTATGTGTAAATTGTTGTTTCAGTCATTGTATTTTGACCAATTTTAGTCCCTATATTTTTGAAAATTTAAAACTCCAATCCTAATCCAAACGAGAAAACGACAATATGATTAAATTACAATGACTAAAAATGATTGAACAAAAGAATAAAAATCAAAAGTTTTACTTAACATATTTAAAGACTATCATTCATGTCAAGATCGAAATTTCAAAATTTAAAAAGTACATATTTTTTGAATAGAAAGTATATAAACTTAAAATGAACAAATTACAGTAAAAAGACTAATATGTAATCTTGGCATAATATGTGATAGCAAAATTTTACCTTGTGAAAAAATTTACACTTATATTTGTTTTAACTTCTCTTGTGGAGGTAAAATTTGCATTGTAAGTATAGTAGATAATTATCACATAAAGGATAATTCTATCAATAATTTAGGTGTAAATCTTACTATTCATATGTTTATATTTTAAAACCAACTCAATTATTTTTATATATTTTCTTCAACAAGCGTATTTCATATAGGAAACCATATAAAAATTTATTAAATTATTATTATATTAATTATTGTTATAATTAATACATACTTTTAAAATAAATAAAATTAATTTCAATTACAATTTAACCTAAATAATATTTTACTTTTAAAATAATATTAAATTTCTTGTCTAGCCTAGTGGACAAACATTGCACTCTCCCCCTAAAGGTTCCAAGTTCGATCCCCTACGAAACTATGCATTGTATTTATTTATTAAAAATTGATATATGAATATACCACATCATCTATAATTAACCCCCTCGCCATGGGCTAGCAGCCGAGCTATCTTGGTGTAAGTGACCTTCTCATAGGCTCATGTAGGCCCTAGGTGTACGGGCCATTGGGACCAAGTGGATGACCCTCTAGGGATCAGTTTGGGTGTAGAGGGCCTCATGTCGCGCTCGTCGCAGAAGTCAAGGGTTTATATCTAGCACATTCGCTACGCCCCCACGGGAGAGATATTCAGTGTGCGTGTTGCGATATGGTAGATCGTGAAACGACGTTATCGAGATAAGTCCTTAGATAATGGACACGTAATGAAGGTTGACTTGTCTAGGATGAGTCCTTTGAGTGCAGCAGGACATGCCCGATCCAGGCCTGAATAAGATGTGGTTGCAACTAAAAAATATAATTATTTTATTATTATTGGAAGTGACAATGTATTTTAGACACTATTTCAATATGTATTTGTGATAAAATTTTTGTCACTAATAAGAATAACATTATTGTCTAAATTTTAGTCACTGTTATTAATCTTTTGTGTCAAAAAATATGGTCATAAAAAATATAACTTATTGTGACAAAATGCATAAAAATTGTCACTAATATAATAGTGATGGAGTTATTATTGACGACAGGTGACGACTCAGAAAAATAGTCACTGTAAATTTCATTGACTAAATTTAATACTTTTAGTGACTATTTCTGATGTCACTAAAAATCTATTTTATATAAAACTCAAATCTTCAAAATTCCCAATGGGTCGTCGGTGATTGTTGATTTCCACGCTTGGAGAGCATTGTACACACCACTCAGTTTTGAAACTGAAGGTGGCCACCAATCCAAACACCACCACCACCACCATCAACGTCGCCATATTGCTGATATCAAAGCTAACACCTCTGCCTATATTGAATAAATTAAATGAATGATTAAATATATTATTATTAACGAAAAATCGGTGGTTTGATTACAACAAAATGAAACGCTAATGATTTTATTGAAAAAAAACGTGGACATTGTTGATGGACATTGTACGGATGTAGGCAAGTGCAGGAGCAGAGAATTTCGCCTTCGCGATTTTATTGCAAAGAACTGACCCATGTCGGGGATCACAACAAAGGAGGAGAACTCAATGATTGTTGCAGCTTCACCATGTGCTTTGTCTGAGAGTAGGATATTATTAAACCACGTCTTGTTGTAGTTAACAGATACTCTTTCGGCAACTTTTTGTCTTTTTTTTTTCACTCTTTCTTTTTTATACCATTAATATTTGCAACGGTGCCCCCACAAGGCAGATTCGAAAAAGATCTAAGTGTTATTCTGGCCAATATATTTCTTAAAATGTTTCAAATATGCTTTTTCTGCTCGTGATTTGTCTTTGTTAGATTGATATTACAAGATATGGTGGGATTTTCTTCACTCTCCCATATAATTGATTTTGAGTAGATTTGTCCATATTCTGAATTATTTGTTCAATCGATCAACGGAGTTCTTGATCTTATACTAGATAGATTATAATATATATTAATTTGTTTATAAATAGTTTAGGGTATGTTATGCTTCTCTTTTTTAGGTGAATTAGTTATGCTTCTCTTTTTTAGGTGAATTAGTTATGTTTTTCATCATCCGACTTTGATCGTATTTTTGTTTAAGTCAAGGATAAACACATATCTTCCTTTTCACTGAGTTGTAACCCTAGAACCGCCCAAGCGTTACACCTGATTCTAAGAGGCCACATTAAGGTCATCGGAGCGACCCACATTAGAATTCGGATAAACAAATTTTCAAACCATTTAAAACCATAAAACAAGTTCTGAATTTAAAATATAAGTTCCAAAATTTATTCATTCAACAGAACAGTGCTCATACTTATATATTATAAAACAATACGTGACATTCATGCCCCCTAATTACACATGTACCGTACTCCGCAAGTAGTGCCAAAAGAACTCCCATACACATGTCGATAACTGACCATGTTCAATCCTTTAGAACATGCGATGGTAAAAATAGCATGAGCTTCGAAAAGCTCAGTAATACAAAACTACCAAAAAATATGATGTAAGCAAGCAAAGCATGAAACCAAAATATCAATCATGGTATCATGGTTAATTAGTACTTAAACTTCTTAGTATCAGTAGGGAATTCTACAATCCAGAAGAATCAGAAAGGAGAGATTTTACAGGAATTGAGCCAGAAAGTTTGGTGTATCCCAACAATCGCAGATCGAAAAGATAGACAAAAAGTTTCAAACAATTGTATAATTTTGATAGAGGCAAAGGAGGAGGCAAGAAAACTTTGTTATTAGCGTAACTACCCTCCAACCAAACTCCAGTATGAAGTTCCCGAGAACTACATCTATACAGGCGTTAACCCAGGCTCAATGGGCGTAGGTACCGACCTAAGGGGTTACCTTAGGTCCCAGGAAGCGTAGGAGCCTAACATAAGGCATAAGAGCATAATAGAAGGTGTAAGAGCCTAACAGAAGGCGTAAGAGCATGACAAAAGGCATAAGAGCCTGACAGAAGGCATAAGAGCCTGACATAAGGCATAAGAGCCTAACAAAAAGCGTAAGAGCCTAACAGAAGTCGTAAGAGCCTGACATAAGGTCTGTGCGCACATGTGGTTATCAAAAACTTCTCATGTGGCTTGGTCCTCGGTTTGTAGACCGAAGAACTTGGGGGGACTTGGTGTGGCGAGTATCGAAATGCGCAATTCGGCTTTATTAGCAAAATGGTCGTGGCGATATGCCTCTAGTCCTAATTCGTTGTGGAAGGACATAGTAGTGGCTAAGTATGGGGCATCATCGTGTGGTTGGTTGTCGAGTGGGGTTGGTAAACGCCATATGTCACATGTATGGAGGCGTATTGTGGAGGTCCAAGAGGGGGATTTAGTGCATAATTTTATGCGTGAGGAGTGTTTTATGTGGCGAGTGGGGAATGGACAGTGAGTTCTTTTTTGGTATGACCATTGGTGTATCGATGTTCCATTGTGTGAGGTATTTCCGAATTTATTTCGATGTGTCGTCAATAAGGTAGCCCGAATATGTGAGTATGCTGTGCAGGGCAGCTTGGATCACGATGAGTGGCTGAATTTCTTTGGGCGTAGCCTGCGATCGTTTGAGCATCACCAGCTCGAGCAATTGAGGGCGATTGTGTGTGTGATTTCTCTACATGAGAGCTGGGTGGATGTGCTGATTTGGAGGCCAAGTGCGGATGGGAAATTTTCGGTGGGAAGTCTTATGAAACTCATGTCCTCGTTTGGAATTTCCAATGAAGGTATGGACGGCTTTAATATTTGGAGCATTGATGCCCCTCCAAAGGTGCAGTGTTTTCTATGGTTTGTGCAATTGCGACTATTGCCAACTTTGGCAATGTTAAGGGATAGGGGTGTGCCATTGGCGGACGTTAATTGTGTGTGGTGTAGGGGGTGTCGATGTGGAGGAGCATATTCTTTTCGCATGTCCTTTTGCGGACAAGGTGTGGGAGGCTTTCTTTGCGTGGTGGCATGTAATGTGGGTGAGGTCGCGATCTCTTTCGGATTTCTTGGTGCATTGTATGTATGGCATGTTGATGGGTGTTGGGAGAGCATGGTGGATTGTCGGATGCGCAGCTGTGTTTTGGTCGCTTTGGCTTGCGCGGAATGAGGTGATGTTCAACAAAAAACACCTCTCGGTTGAGGAGATTGTCTTCCTCTTTAAGTTAAGAACTTTCTATTGGCTCAAAGTTACAACGCGGGGGAGGGATATTGTCGAATCCGCTTTGTGGCTAAGCCCTTTAGATTGTGTGTCGAGTTGTTAGGAATGGCCTAGAGCTAGAATCCAATGGTGTCCGCCATTGCTAGGAACATTGAAGTTTAATGCGGATGGATCGACGCGAGGGAAGCCGGGCATGGTGGGCTGTGGGGGTGTGTTACGAGATGGGAGGGGTGTGGTTTATGCCGTGTTCTTGGGGCCTTTGGGATGCATGGACTCCAATGAGGCGGAGGTGTGGGTTATTTACCATGCCCTGCGGTTGCTTGTTGATACGAGATGACAGTCGGATTGGTCAATTATCATCGAGTCGGATTCAATGATTGCAATATCTTGGGTGCTTCACAAATAAAAGAGACCGTGGCGTTATTGGTGGCTTTTTGGCGAGATTGACAAAGCGTGTCTGAAGTTGCGATGTGTGTGCTTTAGCCATGTATTTCGCGAGGCAAATTTTTTTGCCGATGCCTTGGAGAAAGGGGGTGTAGATAGAGTTTTGTGGTTTCATGTCATAGCCGAGCCTTGTATGGCTTTCTGACAGCGTTTGATATTGGTGTTGGTTTTTTTGCGCCTACCATGATGCACTCTTTTTCCTCCAATTTAGGATAGGGAGGTTTTTTAAGGAGGCATATGGTAGGTTGTATGATTTTGCATTTGAATAAATCATACTTCCATTGATAAAAAAATAAACTTCTCATGTTATCCCAGAAGTACCCTAGTAAAATAGTCTTGAACGGTAACCGTTATATCAGACATTAGCAACAATATGTCAGGATTCAAAGTACATGCCGATGTTTAATCCGTGGAATCAAAGTATCATGACCCATGAATCTAGTATACTTGTATTAGATATCAAGAATCGAAGGTCGTGTTCTTACTTCAGATAACAAGATCACTTGGGATCAAAATGGATAGACTTGATTTCTAATTAGGAAAGTTAGTCATGTATACACGAGACACACTAGATGGTCCAATTTATCACTTAGAGGTCCTTTATAATCACAGAAAAGAAACACTGGACTATAGTCCATTCTAGATTGGTTTTACAATCAAGAACCTTATTCGAAGGAATTCGATAAATATCAACTTCATCTAGGTATTCGGAAATTATGCATCAAGATCATTCATAATTTTCAGTATAACATGATTATGTATGAAATTTAGATATATTGAGATAGATTTTAGGAATTCGAGTAGATCAGGATCATTTTAACTTTCGAAGGTAATTTCGTAATTTAGCCCAATGAGGGTAGCACAGTTACTTGCAGTATCCAAGACTTCTAACAACTTATCCATCCTCTAAGTCCACTAGAAATGAACAGTTCTCATTATTGCGATACTTACCAAGTATTCGGACATGTGCATTTCACCCGAACTCAATCCTTAGCACCGAATGTACCCTTTTAGAGGAACATGTTACTTATATAATTAAAAAGATATCTTCTCCAAATATAACGGCTATACCTTCATATAGTATTCTTCCAAAATTACCTTAGTGTCGAAAACGACCAAAAAACGCAAGTCGTGTACTACAACCTTTTTAGGGTCATTACATTCGTTTAGCTTTATTGGTATTTCTTATTCCAAATCTTAGAGGTGTTTTTAGTCATTTTAGTATTTGAAGGGGTATTACAAACACTTTAATGCTCGAAGGTGTTTCAGTTATTTTGATCCTTTCGGTCCTTCCCACTATTCATTCATTTCAGATCTCGAAGGTATATCCATTGTTTCGATTAATTTAGAAATTAGGTATCTACGGATATTTTAGTTATTTCGATCAATTCAGTATTTTCTGTCATTTTAAATTATTCAAACTTACGGAGAACTCCTAGAAAAGTTATCCTCAAAGTACTTATTCTAAATTCAGGAAAAATGTAAGTATTTTACATTCTTGGAGTTATAAATCTTGATACCGAATCTTTCCCAATAAATTGAGGTTTTCAGACGAATCAGATGTTTAACTAGATCACAAGTAGATCTCAAAACATTATTCATCATCAAGGGAATTTTAGTCATTCTTACCACTCAAGGGTATTTTTGTCAATTTTTAGTCCATTATTTTAGACATTAATTCTTTTATCAGGAATAATCAGAGTTGGAGGTTAACTGTCTTAATAAATCTACTGAACTAAGAAATCATTTCGATTTATCAAACTTCTTATTTGATCATTTCGATCTTAGATAAATTAATATTCTTATATTTTGTAATCGTTTTGACTTCAACATAGCCAATGATATACTCAATTGAAATCATACACGTATTAAACTAATACCAACTTGTTTCATAAGTATGCAAGAGGTAGTAATGTATTACCTCAAGTCCGTGCTACATTAGTCAACCATGATAATTGTAATGCCCCGGTTTTGGGCCTAGGTGTTTTGGGCGTCGGGTTAGGCTTGTGAAACTGGTAATCAGTTGTTCGAGACGTTAAAGGTGGTTTAGGGAAATCAAGGTTCGGGATGGGATAAAAATTTATAAAATCCTTTAAAATTATATTTAACATGTTAGTTAAATCGATTTTGCGAAACAAGTTTTGGGAAGTGAACATTTTGGGTAGTGACCAAAATGTAAAGTTTTAAAACTGGGAAAAAGGTGTTTTTCACAAAGAGTCAAAATCTTAGAATCTCTAGGGAGTTTAATGGCAATTAAGCTTTCTCTCTGATTTGGCATGTGTTTTAAATGATTTATTAAATATTAAAGTAGCTTTTATTGATTTAATTAAAAGGTAGTTATTTTGGTTAAGAGAATTTGACGACCATTTTCATTCTCTCCATTTCACATCAGCCAAACACTCTCTCATTATCTCATTTTCCAGATTTCTTTCACTTACATTTTGTCTCTTGATTTTTAACATCTTTCTTGTGATTTCTCTCAAATCTCTTCAAGATTCTTGAAAGCAAAACTTGCCAAATTAGAAGAGAAGCAAGGGTTGGAGGTAATTTTTGTGCTAACCCTCTAATCAAGATTCTTTAATGAAATTCCAAAGATATTTGGCTCTTTATTCATGTTTTTGATTAAAGTTTTATTGTGGTTTTGATAAAATTGTGGAATCTTGATTTAAAGAGATGGTTTAATGTGATTTTCGGAGTTGTCTTGATTTGATTTGTTTAAGATGGTTTCTAATCAAGTTTTGGAAGGTTAATGATGTTGAAATAGAGTTTCAATCATATTAATCCCGAAATCCTTGAGATCTTTGTTTTAAAGGTGTTTTTGGTTGGGTTTTTAGGGTGTTATGTGAGATCTGAGTTGCTGGAGGTATAATGATAATTTTAGGTTACTTTTTGGATGTTGATTTATGGTTAAAATGTGTTGAAAGTGTTGATTGATGGCTGGGCTGAGTTTAGAGATCAATCGATTGAGATTTCGGTTGTTTTGGATGGGTAATTTGATGCTTTAGGGCAGGGCAGCAGATTTCCTTTTGAGTGCTGGTGTTTGGATGCATTATGATACATTGAATCTCTGTTTTTAATGTGTTGAAAATAGGGGATAATGTTCTGGAATCGACCGAAGTGGTTTTGGAGGCTTCAGACGGTTGATTGTTGCGTCGACGAGTGTGGTTTCGCAAGTCGGTGAGTGGAAACTGATTTTCTAGCATGGAAACATTTTTAGAAAAGGTTTTGGGAACTTAGTAAGAGCTTGAAACACTTTACTAAGTTCGAAACTAAGTAAAGTGAATTTTCTCCCTCGGATTGTGCTATTATGAACCTTTGGATGCACTTGTTTTGTTTGTGTTAACCTACTATTTTAAAGCATGTTTTGAGTTTATAAAATGTGGTTGGTGATTCCATATGGTTTAAGGATACACTAGGTAAGTGATCCATGTATGCATGTGTTGATGCATGCGTTTTTGAAGCATGGTTTGATACTTGAGATATGACTTATTATGAATGCTTTGGAAAAACAGTGAGGTATACATGAAATGTGGATTATATTGGCAAGTGATGTTGTGTAAAGTGTTTTGTAAATGAAATCGGATATAGTTAGCCGGCTTAGGATTGAGTGCACTATGAACAAGTCGCCTTGGATGTTGAGGGGTTGTGATTGTACCGAAAACTCCATCCATGTACCCTAACGATTGAGGAATGTTTAAGGTTGCAACGGTCGAGGGTAACTCCCGGGTGCGAACCTTGTATGTGTCCCGTCTCTTGTTAGTGGGCTATACATCTACCGATGAGGAGTGTTGAGGGGTTGTAATTGTACTGAATACTCCACCTCGGGTGTCACAATGGTGGATGGTTACTCCCGTGTGTGAGCCTTGAGATGCCAGTAGAGTGTATGAAGTGTTTGGGACAACACTTGGTAATCCGTGTATCCGATATGCTTTTTGAGAAATGAGAATGTTGTTAATCACTTGTAAGCCAATATAATGGATTGAAATGTTATGGAAATGTTGATGATGCATAGTATGGAAAAATGCATGTTTTACCTTAAGCCTTGCATATTGGTGAATATGTTTGGAAGGCTTGATTTTTGTTTAGCAATGTTTAATTGCTGTGAAGTATGCGATACTTGTTGCATGGTGTTTAACATGGTGATTTTAATGATGAAGTGCATGGATTTTCAAAGAGGGCATGATGGTTTTCAAAAGAGTGAAAATAGTTTTGAGCATTGATGGTGTTTTTGGTTTTGAGCATTCGTCACTAAGCTTCTATG
Source organism: Hibiscus trionum (assembly GCA_030270665.1). Classification (NCBI taxonomy): domain Eukaryota; kingdom Viridiplantae; phylum Streptophyta; class Magnoliopsida; order Malvales; family Malvaceae; genus Hibiscus; species Hibiscus trionum. The sequence goes on along the minus strand of BSYR01000035.1, from coordinate 15,386,417 downwards.
CTTATGCTCTCTTTTGCTCATCAATGCAGATAATTAAGTGATTGGAGGCAGCAACTTTCCAAGGATTTCCAAGAGACTTCATTGAATGTATGTCTTGGTTTTGGACTAGTGTAATAAAGGCAATGAGGGTTTCCAATGTTTTGAATGTTAGTTGTTTGGTATTTTCTGATTTGGTACAAGTTTGGTATGCATATATTAGTTTGTAAATGGCCTCTACATGTTGGTTTATGCTTGGATTTGAGAATTGACATTTTGATGCTTGATTTACATAGAAAGCATGCATCTAGAACTCAATTTTGTTGATAGTGATGCTTTGATGATATTTCTGACATGTGTTTTGATGGTTGAGATGTTTTTAAATCGTATATATGTTTAAAGCACGTTGGACGTTTTGGATTAGCTTAATGTGAGTTTAACCAGCATTTTGGAAATTGCAGACTGAAGCTTATCGGTACACTCAATGGTGTATCGATACGACCTTCATAAATGGGAGGAGTGTACCGATACACGAGGGCGTATTGATACCCCTTTTAGCCACTGGTCTGGTGTATCAATACAGTGCCCTAGCGTATCGATACGGTCTTTGTAATGCTGGTCTTGGGAAGCTTGATCATCGAGGGCATATCGATACTTTCCCTAAGAGTACCGATACGCTGTTAGGTAAATTAGTTGGATGGCCTCTTTGAATGTTCTGAATCTTTACGTTTTAGTCCCTAATTCTTACAGATGCAATTAAATGGGTTGTTAGGGTTAATTTGAGCTGAGTTTTTATGGAGATGCATGAAATGAGTTTAGTTAAAGGTTGGTAAATCAAATTTGGGAAAAACCCTTCAATTCGTTAAGTTTACAAAATGGTCCCTAAACCTGAAATTAGTAATAATCGATGAGCGTTCAAGTTGTGGTTTAATCTGCTGCTTGTTGAACACATAAGAACCTAACTTGCATCTAGACAAGGTAAAAAGAAAAAAATAGGGTCGTTTATTGAGGTAAACCTTCCCGGTTTACTTCAATATTCCCCGAGTGACCCGTTCGGTTCGGTCTACCAGCTAGGCCGGGTCGAGGGGGTTACATTTGGTGGCATTAGAGCCAGGTTTACGAAAGGTGGGGATGATGGTAAGTTGTTGGTAATTATTTGTGACATGAATGTGTGTTTTTAGTGATGTATGTTTTGTCCGGTGAATGTCTTAAGTATGTTAATGTTGAGTATGTGATGGTGATGCTATGTATGGTGTTTGTAATATGAATAAGAGCTGTTATATGTGATGATAGATTGGGCTGAACCTAATGCTTGTGATGCATGATGATTGTGACGTGTATGTAGTATGCATTATGTTATGTTTGGGGGAAAACTGGGATGCCCATTGCCTTATTACTATAGTGAAATGTTTTAAATTGAATTTAAAGTCTTGGATCCTTGCTAGAAGCTGGCCTGATCTTTTGTTTTGTTTTATATTCATGCCTTAATAAAAATAGCACAATGGGTCCGAGGAGAGAGCTATGCTCTGGGTCAGTTGCTCCGGCTGATGAGCAGAGGAATCAGGAGAACGAAGTTCTGCCTGGTGCGAATTTACCTCCTCCACCACCACCACCACCTAGGGGCGAGGAGCAAGAGCAACACGGACAGGCTGGTCCGACGTTGGGTGAATTGACGCCTTTAGTACAGGCAATAACTGAAGCATTCCAGACTGCTGTTGCTGGAGTGCAAGTGCAAGAGCCTGCTGCTGGGCAATCGGGTTTGCCTTTGGAGCGTTTGCGAAGTTTGGGAGGCGTGGAATATCATGGTTTGTCTCCTAAGGCATCCGAGGCTTGGATGGCCAGTACGATCCGGATTTTGGATTAGATGGGGTGCAATGATGCACGAAAGCTAGGTTGTGTAGTATTGTTGTTGCATGGTGATGCTTACGCATGGTGGACGACTGTGACTGCGACCATGGAGCCAAACGAGGTGGATTCGGATTTCTTTTAGGCTGCCTATAAAAGAAAGTATCTAGGAGTCAGATACTTGGATGATAAAAAGTGGGAGTTCATGTCCTTTGTACAAGGGAACATGACGGTGGCTGAGTATGAGGTCCAATTCGTATGTCTAAGCTAGTATGCTCCAGAGTTGGTGCCGAGTGATAGGCATCGTTGTGATCGCTTCCAGTATGGCTTGGTGCAGGACGTGAAGACGTTCATGCTCGCATCTGATTATACGGATTTCGATGTGCTGGTCACCCAGGCCAAAGATATAAAACAAAGTTTGGGTTTGACATCTCGCATGGGTGAATCTAGCTCGAGTAATAGAGCTGCTGATGTTGGCCTTTTTGGTGGACAAAACAAGAGGAATCGCAACCGTAGGTATTAGCCTGAGGCGAGGCGAGGCGAGGTAATTTTGGGCGAGGTGCGCCAGCTCAGGGTAACAGGGTAAGGTTTGAGTAGAATACTTGTTGGACATGTGGATCACGTGAGCACTTGAGACGAGATTGTCCTCGCGTGGCTCGTGAGGTGCAGGCTCCTGCGGTTGGGGATAATTCTTGTTGGAATTGTGGATTTGCTGATCACATGAGACGTGAGTGTCCCTTGTTAGCAGGAGGTGTTCGGGGGCGTGCTCCTATTGTTGCACCACAGAGAGGTCGTGGGCGCGGCCGTGGTAACTTTCAAAGGAGGGGGGATGGGAAGAGAGGTGGGGCTCATGTTATTGTTGTTCAACCAGAGGGTGGTGGTCCTGTGAGGGTGTATGCACATCAAGAGGGACGTAATGACACCGATGTGATTGCAGGTACCTTTGCCTTGCAATCCTTGTCTTTGTTAGCATTGATTGATTATGGATCTACACATTCATACATCTTAAGTGAGCATGCACATTTGCTTGATATTCCTGTTGAGCTGCTAGATGTAGGAATGCAAGTAACAAGTTCGTTTGGTGAAACTGTTGTTACAAGAAAACTGTATAGGAGATGTCCTTTGTTTGTTCAAGGCCATGTGTTCTCAGTTGATTTGATGGAATTACCTTTCTATGTTTTTGATGTGATTCTTGGAATGGATTAGTTGTCTGAGTATCGAGTTGTAGTTGACTTTGATGTTAAGCGAGTTACCTTGAAGCTTGCGGATGATTACGAAGTGGTAATCGTAGGCGAGAACGTGAAGATCTTGTCCAATACAATTTTGGCTCTTGAAGCGAGTCAGATGATGGAGTTGGGTTGCGAAGCTTTCCTAGCTTATGTGATGAACCCTGGTATGATGGAAGTGCGAGTGCAAGATATACGAACAATATGTGAGTTTCTGGGTGTTTTTTAGGAAGATTTGTCTGGTTTACCACCTAACAGAGAAGTTGAGTTTGGCATTGAGTTGTATAAAAATACGACTTCGGTGTCTATTGCTCCTTATCGGATGACACCTAAAGAGTTAAAGGAGTTGAAAATGCAACTTCAGGAGTTGCTTGATCGAGGGTTCATAAGGCCAAGTGTTTCACCTTGAGGTGCACCAGTCTTGTTTGTGAAAAATAATGATGGTACGGTGTGTATGTGTATAGACTATCGACAACTGAACAAGTTGACGATTAAGAACAAGTACCCTTTGCCAAGGATCGATGATTTGTTTGATCAGTTTCGTGGTGCTTTAGTGTTTTCGAAGATTGATTTGAGGTCTGGGTATTATCAACTAAAGGTTAAGGATGTGGATGTACCTAAGATAGCTTTTCGGACAAGGTACTGCCATTATGAGTTCTTGGTGATGCCGTTTGGGTTGACAAATGCACCAACTGCATTCATGGATATGATGAATTGGGTGTTCCAAGAGTTCCTAGATCAGTTCGTGGTAGTGTTTATCGATGATATTCTCGTGTACTCGCGTACCGATGAGGATCATGATAAGCATTTGAGGATTGTGTTGCAAGTGCTGTTGGAGAATCAACTTTATGCTAAGCTGAGAAAATGTGCGTTTTGGCTCAGAAAATTGGTTTTTCTTGGACATGTGGTGTCAGTCGAGGGTATTCGGTTGATCCACAAAAGACCGAAACATTGATGAGTTGGAAAACGCCTAAATCGGTGACGGAGGTGCGTAGTTTTCTTGGGTTGGTTAAATATTATCGAAGGTTTGTTGAAGGTTTTTCTAAGTTTGTTGCTCCTTTGACCAAGTTGTTACAAAAGAATGTTCGCTTTGAATGGACGGATGTTAGGCAACAAGCTTTCGAGAAGTTGAAGGAAGCTTTGACGCAAGCTCCTGTCTTGATTCAACCAGAATCGGGTAAGGAGTTTGTAGTTTATAATGATGCCTCATATGTTGGTTTTGGTTGCATGTTGATGCAAGGTGGGAAGGTTGTAGCTTAGGCATCTAAACAATTGAAGGTGCATGAGCGCAACTATCCTACTAATGATCTAGAGCTTGCGACAATGGTGTTTGCTTTAAAGATTTGGAAACACTACCTGCATGGTGAAAAATGTGTGGTTTACACCGATTATAAAAGTCTGAAGTATCTCATATCTCAAAGGGAGTTGAATCTTAGGCAACGAAGATGGTTGGAGTTGCTTAAGGATTATGATTTGACGATTGAGTACCATCCTAGAAAGGCCAATGTTGTGGTTGATGCTTTGAGTAGGAAGGTAGTTGTGGAGTTGAGAGCGATGTTTGCTCGGTTGAGCATTTCACGTGATGGTGGATTGATAGCCGAGTTGTGGGTAAAGCCTTCCTTGATTCAGCTAATAAAGGAGAAGCAGTTGCTTGATTATTCGTTGGTGCCTCATGTTCAGGATATAGCTAATGGTAATGCAACAGACTCGTGTTTCAATGATTTTGGTGTTTTATGTTTCAAAAGTCAAATAGTTGTGCCAGAAGATACTGAGTTGAGGCGCACTATTTTGACTGAAGCTCATAGTAGTCCTTTTTCCATACATCCTGGTAGTACTAAGATGTATCGTAGTTTAAAGGATGAGTACTATTGGGTGGGGTTGAAAAAGGATGTTGCTGATTTTGTAAGCAAGTGTATGGTTTGCCAGCGTGTGAAAGCTGAGCATCAGTTTCCTTTTGGTTTGTTAAAGCATTTGAGGATACCAGAGTGGAAATGGGAAAAGATTACGATGGATTTTATGCCCGGTCTTCCTTTGACACCATCTAAGAAGAACTCTATTTGGGTGATTGTGGATCGTCTTACGAAATGTGCGCATTTCTTTACTGTGCATATTACGTATACGTTGGATAGGTTGGTGGAGTTGTATGTTGCTGAGATAGTGTGCCTAAGTCCATAGTGTCGGATAGAGATCCGAGGTTTACAACAAGATTTTAGGAATGTTTACACCAGGCGTTTGGTACGCGTTTGAATTTCAGCACTTCATATCATCCTCAGACGGATGGACAGTCAGAGCGAGTTATCTAGGTGCTGGAGGACATGTTGCGATGTTGTGTAATAGATTTCCAAGGTTTTTGGGAAAAACAGTTGCCTTTGGTTGATTTTGCTTATAATAACAGTTTTCAGGAGAGTATACAAATGGCTCTGTATGAGGCTTTGTATGGAAGGAAGTTTAGAACGCCTCTTTGTTGGGCGGATGCGGGGAAAAAGTTGGTTTCCTTGCCGGATATGCTTAAGGGAACAAATGAGAAAGTGAAACTCATACGTGAGCGGTTGAAGGCTGCTTTAGATCGTCAGAAGTCTTACGCGAATTTAAAGCGTATGGAGATTGAGTTTGCAGTTGGAGATCGTGTGTTTTTAAAGGTATCACCTTGGAAGAAGGTGATGAGGTTCAGACGTAAGGGCAAGCTTAGTCCGAGGTTTATTGGACCTTATGAGGTTGTGGAGCGAGTGGGTCCTATTGCATACCGGTTGAGGTTGTCTCCCAAATTGGAGAAGATCCATGATGTGTTTCATGTTTCTATGTTGCGGAGGTATAGATCGGATCCATCTCATGTGACGCCAGTTGAGAAGATTGAATTGAATCCGAATTTATCCTATGATGAGGAACCAGTGGGGATTCTGGATTCGAGTAGCAAAGTTCTTCGTGGTAAGACGATTGAACTTGTGAAGGTGTTGTGGCGACATCAGAGAGTTGAGGAGGCCACGTGGGAAATCAATGCGGACATGTTGAGGCAGTTTCCGCATCTTTTTCCTTCAGGTAAAATTTCAAGGACGAAATTTCCTAAGTGAGGGAAAGTTGTAACGCCCCGATTTTTGGCCTAGGTGTTTTGGGCGTCGGGTTACGCTTGTGGAACTGGTAATCGGTTGTTCGAGACGTTAAAGGTGGTTTAGGGAAATCAAGGTTTGGGATGGGATAAAAATGTGATAAAAATTTCTAAAGTCCTCTAAAATTATATTTAAAAGGTTAGTTAAATCAATTTTGCAAAACAATTTTTGGGAAGTGTACATTTTGGGTAGTGACCAAAATGTAAAGTTTTAAAAATGGGAAAAAAGAGTGTTTTTCAAAAAGAGTCAAAATCCTAAAATCTTTAGGGAGCTTAATGGAAATTAAGCATTTTCTCTGATTTGGCATGTGTTTTAAATGATTTATTAAATATTAAAGTGGCTTTATTAATTTAATTAAAAGGTAGTTATTTTGGTTAAGAGAATTTGACGATCATTTTCATTCTCTCCATTTCACATCAGCCAAACACTCTCTCATTCACTCATATTCCAGATTTCTTTCACTTACATTTTCTCTCTTGATTTTCAACATATTTCTTGTGATTTTCTCAAATCTCTTCAAGATTCTTGAAAGCAAAACTTGCCAAATTAGAAGAGAAGCAAGGATTGGAGGTAATTTTCATGCTAACCCTCTAATCAAGGTTCTTTAATGAAATTCCAAAGATATTTGACTCTTTATTCATGTTTTTGATTAATGTTTTATTGTGGTTTTGATAAATTATGAATGAAATCTTGATTTAAAGAGATGATTTAATGTGATTTTCAGAGTTGTCTTGATTTGATTTGTTTAAGATGGTTTCTAATCAAGTTTTGGAAGGTTAATGATGTTGAAATAGAGTTTTACTCATATTAATCCCGAAATCCTTGAGATATTTGTTTTTAAAGGTGTTTTTGGTTGGGTTTTTGGGGTGTTATGTGAGATCTGAGTTGCTAGAGGTATAAGGATGGTTTTAGGTTGTTTTTGGATGTTGATTTATGGTTAAAATGTGTTGAAAGTGTTGATTGATGGCTGGGCTGAGTTTAAAGATCAATCGTTTGAGATTTCGGTTGTTTTGGATGGGTAATTTGATGCTTTAGAGCAGGGCAACGAGTTTCCTTTTGAGTGGTGGTGTTTGGATGTATTATGATGCATTGAATATCTGTTTTTAATATGTTGAAAATAGGGATAGTGTTCCGGAATCGACCGAAGTAGTTTTGGAGGCTTTAGACGGTTGATTGTTGTGTCGGCGAGTGTGGTTTCGCAAGTCAAAGAGTGGAAACTGATTTTCCAGCATGGAAACATTTTTAGAAAAGGTTTTGGGAACTTAGTAAGAGCTTGAAATGCTTTGCTAAGTTCGGAAGTAAGTAAAGTGATGTTTCTCCCTCGAATTGTGCTATTATGAGCCTTTGGATGCATTTGTTTTATTTGTGTTAACCTACTATTTTAAAGCATGTTTTGAGTTTATAAAATGTGGTTGGTGATTCCATATGGTTTAAGGATACACTAGGTAAGTGATCCTTGTATGCATGTGTTGTTGCATGAGTTTTTAAAGCATGGTTTAATGCTTGAGATATGGCTTATTATGAATGATTTGGAAAAACAATGAGGTATGCATGAAATGTGGATTATATTGGCAAGTGATGTTGTGTAAAGTGTTTTGTAAATGAAATTAGATATAGTTAGCCGACTATAGGATTGAGTGCACTATAAACAAGTTGCCTTGGATGTTGATGGGTTGTGATTGTACCGAAAACTCCATCCATGTACCCTAACGGTTGAGGAATGTTTAAGGTTGCAACGGTAGAGGGTAACTCCCGGGTGCGAACCTTGTATGTGTCCCATCTCTTGTTAGTGGGCTATACATCTACCGATAAGGGGTGTTGAGGGGTTGTAATTGTACTGAATACTCCACCTCAGGTGTCACAACGGTGGAGGGTTACTCCCGTGTGTGAGCCTTGAGATGTCGGTAGAGTGTATGAAGTGTTTGGGACAACACTTGGTAATCCGTGGATCCGATAAGCTTTTTGAGAAATGAAAATGTTGTTAATCACTTGTAAGCCAATATAATGGATTGAAATGTTATGGAAATGTTGATGATGCATAATATGGAAAAATGCATGTTTTACCTTAAGCCTTGCATATTTGTGAATATGCTTGGAAGGCTTGATTTTTGTTTAGCAATGATTTAATTGCTGTGAAGTATGTGATACTTGTTGCATGGTGTTTAGCATGTTGATTTTAATGATGAAGTGCATGGATTTTCAAAGAGGGCATGATGATTTTCAAAAGAGTGAAAATGGTTTTGAGCATTGATGGTGTTTTTGGTTTTGAGCATTCCCCACTAAGCTTGTATGCTTATGCTCTCTTTTGCTCATCAATGCGGATAATTAAGTGATTGGAGGCAGCAACTTTCCAAGGATTTCCAAGAGACTTCATTGAATGTATATCTTGGTTTTCGACTAGTGTAATAAAGGCAATGGGGGTGTATAATGTTTTGAATGTTAGTTGTTTGGTATTTTCTAGTTTGGTACAAGTTTGGTATGCATATTTTAGTTTGTAAATGGCCTTTAAATGTTGGTTTATGCTTGGATTTGAGAATTGACCTTTTAATGCTTGATTTACATAGAAAGCATGCATCTAGAACTCAATGTTGTTGATAGTGATTCTTTGATGATATTTCTCACTACAACAAAATAAATTTTTAGCGGCGTTTTTTAGTGCCGTGAAAAACTATACCGGTGCTTAGAAAAGCGCCGCGAAAAGTGCCGCTTAAACTAGCGCCGCAAAAAGGGCAAGACTTTTAGCGGCGTTTGTAAACGCCGCGAAAAATTGTTCTTTAATGGCGTTTGTAAATACAAACGCCGCAAAAAAGGCAAGACCACAAACGCCGTAAAAAATTGTTCTTTAGTGGCGTTTGCTTTTACAAACGCCGCGAATAGCAACATGCTTCCAAAAAAATTCAAATAAAAATAATACTAACATTATATAATAATCAATCAATCTGTTTACAAATGTTGCACCAAGTTAATTTATTTAGACATCCAAAGAAAAGAAATTGAAATGTGAAGGGAGTACATCATGGTCATGGTCTTTCCCTTCCAAGCCAAGCCAAGACCATTAGTGAATGGAGCCCTTCCAATAGCAATTAACGCTGCATCTACTTGGAGAAAAAACACTGAAACAAATCCCATTGATGCGATCAAGCATATTGCAACTGACAAATTCATATGAAATATAAAAATGATATAGATTTGGCATCAGTAAAAGAATCATATGACAACAATTTTAGTACATGTTAACATTGTGTAGAAAGAAATAGACTGTCATAAATACAAAAAGAGAATTGGGAGATTCAAGAATTCTCATAAAAAAAGAAACATCATGCAAATACCTCCAAGGTGTCTTTGTGTTCCTTAATCTTAGCATCGGTAAGCTCAATAATGACAGGTTTTCCATCCCTTGCAGGAGTGATCTATAAATAACACCAAGGAAAATTAATAACCACTTATCGAACAACCAACCAGAATGTACACAGATCTAAACACTAGATTACCTTAGTTGCAAACACTCCAGTATGATAGTCAATTTTCCTTGGGTTGACCAGCACCCTTTGGGCCAACTTGCTAATCTTAGGATCAAACCCAGGCATAAGTTGATCTAGAGCTTCAATAATAGTAACTTGCATAACCCTTTAACAGAAGCATTGTTGTGTTGGAATAAAATTATGAGTGCATTTAGATTATGCTATAACTTTGTATCAGGGATAAAGCATTAATAAAATGCAAATAGAGATTTCAGTAACTCACATCTCTCCCTGTGGTAAAGGGTAACTTATTCATGAATGAATTGGATCAAGGAGAATATATAAATAATATGGGCATGCTTTTTATGGACTATGTTGGTTGGCAGTCATTTGGTATACAATAGCAGTCACCCAAAGAGCATGGATCCTCCCAACTTGGAGTTTCAAAGATAGCATAGATTAATCCTAGAGTTGAAAAGCATAACTTCAATGCAATGTTCATCTCAAGTACTTAAAGATTTCAAGTGAAAGAAACTTATAATCTAAAGCAAAAGGTAAATTTACAGTCTCTTAATCACTAAACAAGCAAAAGGATCACACCATATCAAGACCATGGCTCCAAAAGCTTGATCAATGACCATGGACTGTGGAGTGGAGCTAAAAAGAACCATTCAAATGCCGTCCTACAAAGCAAAAGAACATACCATGACCAACTGTCGGAGCAATTCATTAGCATCAATCCACTAAGTTTCTAAGCAACTTGTGTTTGAATAAACAAACAAGATTAATCAATTAACAATCCAATCAATTCTAGAAATGTAAAAAGGAGATCTTCTAGCAAGATAGTCCAGTTTTCAATGAAGATTTCATATTTGAACATTTCATGTTCTGACCATACAATCCGCCTTTTGTTTTTCCAAGTGAAAATAACATCCAAAAAACGATATAAGGAATTTCTAAGCAGGATCAAATTGCCACAGCAATCAATCTTCATTTTCATAAAATAAAAAAAATTTGCTGCAACATAACATTATACAGTGTTAAAATGCAGGCATACTATGACAACATCTATGTATGCATGCTTTTTAAGCACAAGATTTATCATACATTTTGACAACATCATGTTTTTGATAACTTTACAAAGTTTAAAAACAGACATTTGTGCCCTGCAATCCAGTTAACAACTTTGATCAGATCTTTCTATTGGCCACAATTTCTATTCAATTTCATCATGAATCAAAGAATAAAAAAAAACTTTCATTGTTCTTCTTTATTAAGCATTGTGTATCAATATAATCTCAAGATGTATTAGCAAAGCATACAAGTTATCAAAAAACACTTTGGGGAACAAAATGAAATAGAAAAACCATCAACTTTGGGAACATGCAGTGATAACAACCATCGTGCTCAGAGATAAAAATTAATGCAAAAATTACAGAGATCAAAAATTGCAGTGATACAACGAAGGAGACGAGAGTGACCTTTGGCTTGCTGGTGCGATTGATATTCCTGAGGAACGACCGCTGACGAGGATCGACGGCGAGGAACGACCATTGACGAGGATCGACGGCGAATAGGAGTACAGCGACCGGAGAACGTGAGGATCGCAAAAGCAGTTAGGGATTTGATTTTTGATGATTGATTTGGGGAGGGGAAATGGTCTTACTAAACAAGTGTTTTATATTTCGCAACGTTTTTAAACCAAACGCCACCATAGAATGCCAATTGCGGCGGTTTACAAATAAAACGCCACGACAGAGACCAATCGTGGGAAAATACTTTTTGCGGTGTTTGGGGTTGAATCGCCACTATATGTCCACCAATTGTCGTATTTTTCTTACAAACGCCACTATTTCCTATTTGGTGGCGGCGTTTTCGTAACAAACACTACTATATTGTTTCAGTAACGGCGTTTATGTAAAAACGCCATTAAAAAGAAAACACCTTTTGCGGCGTTTGGGAAGAAAACGCCACGAAAGGTCGACCAATTGCGACGGTTTTAAGACAAACGCCACTATTTCCTACTTGTTGGCAGCAGTTTTTTAACAAACGCCGCTAAAGATTCAGATTTGTGGCGTTTCTAACAAAAACGCCGCAATAAGTTTAATAATAGCGGTGTTTACTCTTTAAACGCCGCGAAAAACGCCGCTATATCTCAAGCCTGGTGTAGTGTCTGCCATGTGTTTTGATGGTTGAGATGTTTTTGAATCGTATATATGTTTAAATGAATGTTGGACGTTTTGGGTTGGCTTAATGTGAGTTTAACTAACATTTTAGAAATTGCATACTGAATCGTATCGGGTGAGTTACTGAGTTGACTCGGACATGTTGACTTACTGAGTTGACTCGGACATGTTGACTCACTAAGTTGACGCAGATGGGCTAACTCGGTCAACGGGTCAGACTCAGGTCAGGTCAACTCGGGTCAGGTTTGGACCGGGTTGGCAGGTCGGGCAGACGGGTCGATCAGGTCAAAACAGGTTCAAACTTGGACTGATTCGGTTTTGGTAGACCGAGTCGAGCCAAACCGGCATGGTTAAACGCTAGACCAATCCATAATCGGTCGGATCGGTCTAGATATATGGGCGCGTTGTTACCACGCGCGACTTTTCCTGCTGAAAAACACATCAGGACCACGACGGATAACATGAACAACGCATGCAACTCGATTTTAGAGGCTTACCGAGGCAAAAACACAGCGGAGGAAGGATAAACAGTTCATTTTCACGAACCTCCGACAACCCTTGTCATTGCCAACGACACGATGATCGGACGTCTGGGTTTTGTTCACCTTTACACGAGGAGGGCGATGGTGGTAACGACGTGGCGAACATGCGACAGACGGCGGCGCAACGATCGAAAAATAGTTAGGGAGAGATTTTTTTATATCGCTGAGAGCTCGAACGAGTCTCTGCGGTGAACGGTGGCTCCATCGCGCGAGTGGCCGTCGTAGAAAGGTCGGGACACGACGACGTTTCAGACGGTAGTGGTGGTGCACGCCACGACACGAAAGTGGAGGAGATCGGAGGGTGGCCCGAAGTTGGGGTTAGGGAGAACTTGAGAGCTATTCGAATGGTATTCTATATCGGTAGGTGAGGAGTCGGATCTGACTTAGTTAATTTCAGCATCCATCGCGCATAGTTTAATATTAAACAAGGGTGAAATTTAGCTAGAACTACCCTTAGCTCATATGGTTAGGGCTCATGCATTAACATGCAAGAGAATGTGAGGATTCGAACACATACAAAATGGAATAATATGAACATCCTTAACCACTTGGACATTAATAGATCTCTAATTTAATTTTTTAATGCGAAAAATGTCGTAAGTTGAAGAGGGAAAAGTTGTAATATTAAATTTGATTTTTTTTGTTTGATTCTAAAAAATATATTAAAAGAATATCTTTTTGGTGAAAAGATACAATTGCGGTGAAAATAAAACTTCTCTGTACATACAATTGCGGTGGTAAAGAATAAAACTGACTTTCTAATACGACGAACCTAGTAGCTTTAGATAACATGTCGGCTACCTAATTTGCTTTCTATGAGTCAACATACGAGTAAGCACATTTAATCGGTTAGTCAAATTGTTTATTTTTGTTTTTTCTATATTCTTTCAAATCATGTGTTTTAAATCTATTATGAGTATTTTCTTTCTTTCCTTAAAGTCCTTCTTTTCTTCTCTAAGTATAATTAAAATTAGAATTTGTCAAAGAAAAAAAGTATGAGTCGAAATTCCTCCATATTATCCATCTCTGCCAAATTTAACAGACACCTTCGTAAACATCCCATAGCTCCCATAGCTCCGGTTCGAGTGAAGAGCATATCCCAAGTGTAACATATGGCTTTTAATATGTTCATATTAGAAAAAATCTGATAAGGAAATCTAATATTCTCCGTTCGATTTTTCTTTTGAAAAATCAAACAAAAAGATAAAAATTTGAGAAAGGAAACCTATAGAATTATTGAGTTGTTTTTACTTGTTTGTGGCCTTTCATGTGTAGTTCATCACGATTCTGGCTTGATTTGAGGGTGTTAGTTTCGAATTGTAATGTCTTGTTTGTTGTAGCAAGTGCAGTTCGAATTGGATGTACTATGTTTGTGTTCAATTGCCACAGATTACATAACTTTATGTTTATGGGTGCTAATTATGTTTTTACTCGGTCAAAATTTGGTCAACGCTTAACTTTAATTGACTCGATTCGTTAAGTTCGTGAACAACTCTTTAATTTATTTTTATAATTTTTTATGATTTCTTGGCGGCTACCTTAAAAAAGAATATTCATAAAGGTTTAAATGCAAGTCGAAAACTCTAAAAAAATTTAGTGGCTTACTAAATAATTTACCCAAATCTTTGGGGTTTAAATTTTTAAAATTTTCTGTATTTATCGAAAAATCAAAAAGTTAATTTGAATTAATAGAAAATTAAATTATAATAATTAGTCTTTCCTTCCTTTTAAGAATGGAGTGAAGAGATGTTGATTACCTTATTTTTAGAATTGATTATATATTTGTTAAACTTTTTTTTCAAAATGATTATAATATGTTAGTTTGGTGTATTTGTAGATTTTCATTTTGGACTTGAGACTTTGGAATTGTTTCACACACTATTTTGATCATTTGTTGTTAAATTTGTTAATTTATGTTTATATTAAGCTCTAATAGTATCACTAGATTTTACATATATTTAAAAAAGATAAAGTTTTTGATGAGCATAATGAGCAACGAGTCGAGGAGTCCAACAAAGAGTTTTTTTAACGAGCACAAATCGAGCAAAATTTTATCTAACTTAACGAGTATCGAGTCAAACACTACTCAATCCACGACCGACTCGCTCGATAAGTACTCTTGTGTAGAACTATATGTTTTGATATAATAATTGAAAAATGGTTTGGACTAAATTGAAAAGAATTTGAAACATGCTTTTAGTCAAAACAACTTGAAAATAAGTTTAAGGGTTTTTAAAAGGCTTTTGAATAACTTAAAATGCTTTTAAAGTAGTCAAACCAGTGTTTTTTAAGTAATCGTACCGATACGGTATGATATTGTATAGATACGCCTTAGGGTTTCAGCTACAGTAAAATTCCAGTAGCCAAAACCCGTACCGATATGCTTTGTCCTTGTCGACACGGTGTGTTTTAAATATCCAACGGCTAGTTTGCATCTCGATACGGTTGTATCGCGTACCGATACGCTCAACTACCCCCAACGGTCATTTTCCCAACGGTCTTTTAAATTGTAGGACCGTACCGATACGCTTTCCACGCGTATCGATATGCACCAGTTGGAAGTACTCAACGACTATTTCCCTATCGGGACCGTATCGATACGCTAAACTGCAGAACTGCATTTATGGTGGGAAATAAAGTCTCCAACGGCTCTAAGTCAACTCCAACGGTCCTCAACGGCTACAAACTCAATTGGAAGTATAAAAGGGACCTCCAAGCATCGAGAAAAGGTTAATGCTTCAATTGTAACAATATTATGATGTCAAATTATCTTTAGAGCTTAATTGTCATTCTCTTGTATAGACAAAACACTTGTGAGCTAAAATGTTTATGTATGCTCAAGTGTATAAGTTCTGGGTGAGTGCTTAGAGTTGCAAACACATACCTATTAGAGGAATTTCTTGTTTTCTTTGAATTTCACTTGTAAGAGAGTGTTTGATTAAGCTAAGGGTAGATAGCTTAATCGTTGTAACGGTTTCCTCCTCATCCGAGAAAAGAGGACGAAATTCTTAGTGAATTTGAGAAATCCTTGGTGGCGTTCAAGGTAGTGGATGTATGCTTTGGTTTAGAAAGTCGAACCACTCTAAATCCTTGTGTTTAATTCTTATTTTTTGCCACCAACTCAAACACCCAAAAATTCAACTTCTCCATCACTTGGCAAGCATCTGTTGAAGGTGATCATCGAGCTCAACAATTGGTATCAGAGCGAGGCTCAATCGAAGGGGATTAGAATTCTATTGAGGCGATCTAGGAAGCTCGATACAAGAATTCAATCAATCGGTCAAATGGCGCAATCCATCGATAAGCCACCATTCTTCGACGGGACCAACTACGCTCATTGGAAGATTAGAATGAAGTTCTTCATCAAATCCAAAGACTACAAGCTTTGGGATGTTGTTGAAGAAGGTTCTTATGTGCCACAAAGATTAAAGGCAGATTGGAGTGCGGATGATCGCAAGAAGATGAAGCTTAATTGCAAGGCTTTGCACATCCTATTTTGTTAGCCCCAACATCTTTGAGAACATGTCCTCTTGCGAAGATGCCAAGGAAGTATGGGACAAGCTTAAAGTTACATACGAGGGAACAAACGAAGTAAAGAAGACCAAGATCAGCCTCCTCAACCACGAGTATAAGAACTTCAAGATAGAACCGGATGAAGACATCACAAAGATGTTCGATAGATTCTCCACCATCACAAATGGACTCAAAGGCTATGGAGAAATCATTTCGGAAGACAAGCTTGTCCGAAAGCTTCTCTATTCTCTTCCCGAGTCATGGGACTCAAAGAAGACCGCCACCATCGAAGCCAAAAATCTCAAGACTTTGAAGCTAGATGAACTCATGAGGTCTCTTCTCACTCATGAAATAATGAAGAAAGAAAAAGAAGAGGAGAAGAAAAATGAAGAGATAAAGAAGATGGGGAAAAAGAAAATCATAGAGCTAGGCATCAACGCGAGTGTCATTGCTCTAAAATCCCCCACATGTCCGCATGTAAATTCAAGTGAGGAGGAAATTGAAGAAGAGATGACCTATCTCTTTGAAAAGTTTGCTCGATTCATAAAGAGCAAGATGACTAAATCCAAGCATGAATTGAAGAAGAAGATGAAAGATTCCCACAAGTCTAACAAAAAGGGATCATTTTCGAAGAAAGCATACGTGGCGACATGGAGTGATGAAGACTCCACCGATGATGAGGTAGCTCACCTATGCTTCATGGCCCTCAATGAGGGGGAGGTAACTTCTAACTCATCTAGTTCAAATTCATATACTTTTGATGAGTTGCAAGATGCCTATGATGAATTGGTTTTTGAATTCAAGGTATCATTTTCCAAAAACAAGAAATTAATCTAAATTTTGAAAAAGGAAAATGAAATTCTTTTTAAAACCAATTTGGATTTTGAGGCAAAATTAAAAGATTTTGAGCAAAAAGTTCTTGATTTACAAAATTTGCTTCAAAAGATTGAAAAAGATCATCAAAATGCCTTGGGTGATCTTAAGAAAGAAAAAGATTTGGTTTCCAAAGAGCTTGAAAAGAAAAATAGTTTTGGAAAACCAAAATTTTATGTTAGACAATCTAGTGCCCCTAGATTTGTAAATGAAAAATGTTTTAGAAGTTTTTGGGTTCCAAAAGAACTAATCACTTCACATAAAAGGATGAAATTGTAAAATAGATTCCTAAGGGGACTAAACTATGTGCCACTAACATTTATGGATCCAAAGCAATTTGGATACCAAAAATCATTTGATTGTCTTGTTTAGGTGTGATGGAGAATGATCAACAAGTCAAATTTTAAGGGGAGCTCCATACACACAAGAAGGAAACACTTGAAGAAGGAAGGCTTCACATCCTCCCTTGAGATTCAAGTGTTGGTAAAATCTAGTTATTTTATATTTTGATTTATTTTTATTTTAACTAGATTATCATATATGTTGGACTAACAATTTTTGTGGCTTAGAGTAAGGGGAGCCAATTTTAAAACCAAAGTTTTTAATTGTGTTAAAATTTTTAAACCTCCTATGTTATTTTGAGCTTAATGTCTTTTCAATTCTTTTTGATATAATAAAAATGGGGGAAATAGTTTGAAAATTTGATTTTTAAGTGAATAAGGGAGAATTTTAACTTCATTTCATTATTAAATTCTCTTATTCAAAATTTTAAATACTAAGGGGGGAGAATCTCAAACAATTTTTCAAGTTGGTTTTATTATATCAAAAAGGGGGAGATTGTAGAACTAAATGTTTTGATATAATAATTGAAAAATGGTTTGGACTGAATGAAAAGAATTTAAAACATGCTTTTAGTCAAAACAACTTGAAAATATGTTTAAGGGTTTTTAAAAGTATTTGGAATAACTTATAAAGTAGCCAAACTAGTGTTTTTCAAGTAATCGTACCGATACGGTATGTTATTGTATCGATACGCCTTAGGGTTTCAGCTACAGTAAAATTCCAGTAGCCAAAACTGGTACCGATATGCTTTGTCTGTATCAATACGGTATGTTTTAAATATCCAACGGCTAATTTGCGTACCGATACGGTTGTATCGCGTACCAATACGCCCAACTACCCCAACGGTCATTTTCCCAACGGTCTTTTAAATTGCAGGACCGCACCGATACGCTTGCCACGTGTATCGATACGCACCAGCTGGAAGCACTCAACGGCTATTTCCCTATCGGGACCGTATCGATACGCTAAGCTGCAGAACTGCATTTGTGGTGGAAAATATAGTCTCCAACGGCTCCAAATCAACTCCAACGGTCCTCAACGGCTACAAACTCAATTGGAATTATAAAAGGGACCTCCAAGCATCAATTAAAGGTTAATGCTTCAATTGTAACAACATTATGATGTCAAATTGTCTTTAGAGCTTAATTCTCATCCTCTTGTATAGACAAAACACTAGTGGCTAAAATGTTTATGTATGCTCAAGTGTATAGGTTTTGGGTGAGCGCTTAGAGTTGCAAATACATACCTATTAGAGGGATTTCTTGTTTGCTTTGAATTTCACTTGTAAGAGAGTATTTGATTAAGCTAAGGGTAGATAGCTTAACCGTTGTAACAGTTTCCTCCTCATCCGAGAAAAGGGGATGAAATTTTTAGTGATTTTGGGAAATCCTTGGTGGCGTTCCAAGGTAGTGGATGTAGGCTTTGGGTTAGAAAGTTGAATCACTCTAAATCATTGTGTTTAGTTCTTAATTTTTGCCACTAACTCAAACAACCAAAAATTCAACTTCTCCACCATTTGACAAGCATCGGTTGAAGGTGATTATCGAGCTCAACAATACTCTTGTATGTGTCTTCGTTTTATTTTTGCCTGAATAAATTTATTTTTCAAAAAATGAAACACGCAGAAAATTGTTTGCTCGTAAAAAACCATTATTTATGTAGTTGCTCTATTTCAACATTTTGTATTTATTCTTCGGCATGATGTTAAAATCTACTAGTTTCTTCGGTTAGGTATTTTCTCTAGGTTTTCTGCCACTGTTTCGCCTTTTTATTTTGTTTTTTCGTTGGCCACGACATCAGTATTAATGTTTTTTGTCCATTTTTTTATCAATAACTATATGATTTATTAAATAATATAAATCATACAACAAACATTAACGAACCCCTTATTAAAAATCTCCTTAAACCTAAGTGGAAAAAAGAGTATGGCACGTTAACGGTACAAGACTGACCCCAAGACAACACAAAAAGCGAGTCCAAAAACACCCAGCACAAGAATAAACGAAAGCCAAAAAAACACAACACCAAAACAAAACCCTACCAATTTTTAGTTGAACCGATATAGACTCGATCTAATTTTTCAATCGAATATAATGGACCCAAACCAATTTTCAATCGAACCGAATGGACCCAAACTAATTTTATCTGAACCGATAGTAACCCGAACCGAAGCCAACCCGAAATAAAGAAAATATATTAAAAGAAATAATGAAAGATTTTATGTGAATTGTCGCACAACTCACTAAAAAGTCAAATATATTGGCTTTATAAAGCCATGTAAGGGTTTAAAAAATTGACCCGGCCTGAAAACCCGACCGAAACATATTGATCTCCTATTGAACCGATCTTGACCCGACCCGAAATCAACCGAACCGAAATACCCGACCCAAAAATCAACCGAACTGATGTAACCCGATCCAAACTAATACTTGACTCGAATCACTATAGACCCGAATTAAAACCGAACCAAACTAGATCCAACCCGAACAAAATCGAAATCGAATGTAGTCAAAACCAAACTTGACTCGAACTAAAATGACCCGAACCAAACCCGATCTGAATGACCCGTTTGCCACTTCTAGATATTATCAATCTAATTTGTTTCTTTCATAATATGAAAATTTAAACTCCTAACATTGCTTAAAAAAATCTAACAACTTATTACACTAAACCAATCCCTCAACTTTGTTGGAGCTTTTGCATGGTGTACGGAATTTCCAGCATTATGACACTGCCGCCCCAAAGTGGCTAAAATCAAGTTTTGGGCTTCTCAGGGATATGCATGGTGAGAAGATGGGCTTTGGGGCATTGACTACTCTTTTGTACACACTGGACGATAGTATTGACATTTGACATGAATAATAAATAATAATAGAAGTGTATTTATTTTATCGATATGTGTTGGTAATAATGATAAAATGCATTGCACTTCAAATAAAAATAATAATTTAAATTTAAAAAATATTTACAAATTTCGAATGTAAAACTGTAAAAATGGATATAGAAAATAAAAAGTACATTTTCTTTTTCTTATTGTACATAATTTTTTTTATGTGTGGTTTTTTTAGGGAAAACTACACCGGTGTCCCCAAACTATTACTGTCTTCCTATTTTGGTCCCCATCGTTAAAAACTAACGGAATTGCTGATGTGGAATTTTTTTCTTATTTTTTAAATATTTTTTATTATTTTCTCTCATATATATATTATTTAATTTTTTTTATTCAGACTAATGTGGTGGTGACACGTGTGAGGGGAGGAGCTGGGATTTAAACCCATGTCCCCTAGCTCTAAAGTCATTGAGCTAACCACTGGGCTAAACTCCAAGTGCTGATATGTTTTAGCACAAATTATCTTTAAAGCAATCAAATAAACCCCCAAAGAAGTATAGACCTGATTTTTGGGGATCCTAGTGTTTCTCGCCCAGCAAATGCCGTCTTCAGTCTAGTATCTGAAATTTCAAGACACCATCATGATCAGGAGGAAGTTAATTGATCCTGGTGTTTAATTAGTTACATGCTGATGCTGGCCATTACCTATAAACATAGTCCAGGCATTCTTTGATTTCTGTCTCGAAATATCTCGAAATCCCAAGGCGTTGCAGGCGGTCGATGATCCAGATATGTTCGAACATATCAACCGGGTACACGTTAGGGACTACATGATTAATCTTACATGTTAGAGTTTAAAAATGGAGTACATGCATTCGAAATCTGGAAACAACCACCACTTCCACTTTACCTCCCCCATTGAATCTTCGGACATCATTCATTAAGTATCTAAGACAATTCTGGTCATTCGTTTGCATGAGTGCGAAGGCGGTGGAGGATGGCGAGAACAAGAACGACCCATCTTTGCACTGCAACTTCAAAAGCTTTTCCCAGTCCAAGTTCGGCATCCCTTCCAGGCTATGGAGTAGTGTTGTGGGCACATTGTGCATTATCTCCTTTGGGGGTTCATTTGATTGCTTTAAAGATAATTTGTGCTAAAACATATTACCACTTGGAGTTTAGCCCAGTGGTTAGCTCAATGACTTTAGAGTTAGGGGACATGGGTTCGAATCCTAGCTCCCCCCTCACATTGAATTTATTTTCTTTGTTATGGTGGTGACACGTGTCACCACCACATTAGTCTGAATAAAAAAATTAAATAATATATATATATGAGAGAAAATAATAAAAAATAAGAAAATAATATATATATATGAGAGAACTATGTAACAGAAGGGACGATTTTGCCAAAAAAATAATTTTGGGACCAAAATAGGAAGACGGTAATAATTTGGGGACCACCGATATAGTTTTCCCTTTTTTAATCGATATACTTAAAAACCAATCTGATTTTTAAGAAAGGAATCTAATTTCATGTGACAAGATGTATTTGGATCTACCTACACCAACCAGGGCTCAACATCAAAAATCAAAAATATAAAAATAAATACAAAATGTAATGTTTGGACAGTTTAAGATTTATACGTTTAAAATTGTTATTATCCAAATTAAATTAAATTAAATTAAAATTTTTATTCTTAAAATATTTTATAATGTAAAATAAGTATTTTATACTTAAAAATAGTGAAATAAATTAAAAATATTATATATGAAATACTATTATTTATCTAAAAAGTAAATTTTTAAGAAATATTTATAGAAAGACTTTAAAATTTTACCAAATAATGTTTAAAATTATTTAATAAAGTTATTTTGTCAAAATAAAATATAAAATCTAAAATTAATATGAAAAAATAAATAACCAAAATTAATCAAAACAAAAACAGATAGATTGTTCAAAATATTTACTTAACCAAACTTTGGTTGTGCAAAAAACCAGACAAACTGAAACCGAAACTAAAATTCGAAAAAACCAATCCGAAAACATGGTTAACCGAACCAAATAAATTAGTTTCGGTAGGTTTTTTAAGAAAAATATAATTTCGGTTTGGATACGCGGTTCGTAGTTCTGAACGAAAGCGGGTAACTGAACCGACCTGTTACATAATATATAATATAAAAATATGCATATTTATACAATTTTATTGACAAAATTTAGCATCGTTGTTAATTTATTCTCTTCCTCAAATATTTTTCGAATATTTTTATTGTCTTAAAAAGTGAAAAATTAGCGGTAATTTTTAATATATTTCCCTCTCAAATATTAGCGGGTTTATTCTACTTTGGAAAGTAAACAATTCAACATTAATTGTCAATTATTTCCTATTCCCAGTTCCATAAATTAATACTTTTCTTATTTAAATATTTCAAAATTCAAACTCTAGCTTATTTTTAACTATGTTATTATATTTAATATTTTTAACAAGGAAAGTTAATAAACCATTATCCGAATTGAACCGAACCGAATATTTTGGTTAACCAATCAATCAATTAACAGGTTTGATAGTTAAGGTTTATGGTTGAGAACTAAGCAACCTGAATTTACCGGTTATCCGAAATAATTTTCTAATGGTTAACCGAACCCGGTTTTGCACACCCCTAAACCAAACTGAAGACTAATAAAAACATCATAAACTCTAAACCATAAACTAATAAATTAATAAAAAAATCTAATAAATTAATCAAAAACATAATAAACTATAAACTAATATGTACTTAGGCCCTGTTTGGTAAACAACTTTTTGAGCTAAAATTAGAGGTTTGAAGCATTTTTAGAGGTTTGACCAGTCAAATTCACTAATTTAGATGTTTGGTAAATAGCGGATTGAGGTGAAACCTCTCTTTTTTTTTAAAAAAAAAAGCTCCTTTTAGGAGCTTTTTGAGTTAGAGGTTTGAATAAAATACTTGTAAACACTATTTTGTCCTTGATAATTATATTTTTTCTAAATAATATAAATTTGAATAACTAATAAAATTAAAAAAATTATTAAATAAAAAAATATTTTTTATCGGCAAGTAGGTATGATTTTATTGAAATAAGAAATTAATATATACATTTAAATTTTATAATTATTAAAATTATGCTAAAAAGAGAATTTTACAAATAAAAAATAATATATATATATATATATATATATTCTCCGTATATGCTTAGTAATGATATTAAAAAATTAATTTTTATAATCCAATTAATATTTATAGATTCAAAATATTAATAACTAATAAATTATTCAAACATATATTGAATATAAACATGTCCTTATATGTCATTTTGCTTGTTCAAAGAATAAACAGCTATCAGTTAATTTTACCAAACACTCCTATACAATCAGCTAATGCAATCTGATAGTCAAATCAGCTAATGCAGCTATCTGCTATCAGCTAATGTAATCCGCTATCAGCTATTAGCTATCCGCTAATTGCCAAACAGGGCCTTAACCAAAATATTAATCGAATCCTGACATGAGAATGTAATATCTCCATTTAATAAAAAAACTAATAAATTAATCAAAAAATTTATTGAATCAAACCAAATAGTAAATACATTTTAAGTCACCAACTATATATAAAAACATCATAAACGTATGAACATCATTGACCACTCTCATTTAAATAAGTTTTATATTTTGATATATAGTCTGTGTAATTTTTTTATACAACCATTGTTTAAAATTTAAAACTTTAACTCCAACCCCTAAATTCTAAACACTAAACTCTTAAACCATAAACCTTAAATCTTAACTTCTAAACATCTAAACCATAAACTAAAGGCAAAATGACAAAAGATGCCCCCAACGTTTGCATGTTTTGTCATTTGGCCCCCTATTCTTTTTTTTGGTCCAAAGATGCCCCCAACGTTTGCTTTTTTTGTCATTTGGCCCCCTATTCTTTTTTTTTGGTCCAAATATACCCCTAACGTTTCATTCGTAGTCCAAATACGCCCCCAACGTTTCAATTTGGTCCAAATATGCCCCTGTTAGATGGAAACTGTCAGACAACTGACGTTCAACAGCTGATGCTGACTGGACTTACCGCGTATTAAGATCTGCTGATGCCACGTCAAAAATTTTTTATAAGCTGTTGACCGTCAGTTGATTGACAGTTTACATTCAGCAGGGGCATATTTGGACTATGAATGAAACGTTGGGGGCATATTTGGACCAAAAGAAAGAATAGGGGGTCAAATGACAAAAAAAGCAAACGTTGGGAGTATCTTTGGACCAAAAAAAAGAATAGGGGGCCAAATGACCAAACATGCAAACGTTGGGGGCATCTTTTGTCATTTTGCCTAAACTAAACTTATAATCCCTAAATTTGACAAGCACATGAATGTGTATCAAAAATTTTCTCTTTAAATAAAATAATTAAATTTATATAAAAAATCAGCCATTCCTTACGTATTACATGCATGTGATAGTTTTATAATAAAAAAGTTAGCAATTCATTAACGATGGAAAGGTATATTGCAAAAACTTACCCTTACAGCTTATCGCCCTTAATTTTTGGGTAAATTATATGTCACTAAAATTTGAATAATAAGTTTCTTTTTCACTATTGAAGTCTAAAACGTTACAACACGGTCACTAAAAGATAAAGAACTCAACCGTTAATGCCTGTTACTTGGGTAACAGCAATCCTACGTGGCATCACCGTGGATAGGTGACATGTTATTTTTTAACCAAATAATACCTCATTATCTTATTGGATAAGAAATAAAAGGGGAAATGCAATGAAATGGATAGAAGCCGAAACCCTTGGTGCAGTGGTCCAAGGCCTAACCACTGCACCAAGACAAAAACTTAATAATTTGTTAAATACAATATTTAAGTTTGTTTTCTGATAAAGGGTGGCCCAATATGTGATAACAGATCCTGAAGATTGTAGAGGTTTACCACTTTTGCTCAATGCCGTATGTATTGAAATTGGAACATAACGTAAGCCATCTCGGCTCTTTTTTACTTCTCTGGCTGCATCAAAGAAAACAAGCCTCGCTTTTGTTGAATTGCATAAACTTCCATCAACAAAATGGCGCAGTTTTTGGAAAAGCTTTTGACTGCCGAACAAAAAATCCCCGCTAAACACCAAGCGTTTGCGCCTGATTTTGGTCTTAGTTAGTAAGTAAAAAATCTTGTATCTTCTAGTTAATAGCATAAAAAAGCACTTGGATTCATCACTTAGGCTTCGTTCAGCGGGAGCTGGCAAAACAGAGATTTGAGGGGAAGATGCAGGGTTTGGTAGAAGCTGGAAATTTTAGTTTTTCTAAAATGGGAGCGAGCTTTTTAGGGGGCAAACAGATTTTTCAATAAAAAAAATATAAAGAATTTCTAAATTATATACAAATTTCAAATCTCCAGACCCTTCAGTTCATCCCGGCTAGCACAACAGTACCTCCAGTTTGTCCAAGGTAGTTTGTCAGTGAAAGAAGGTGGAGGAATGAAACGTGAATCTTAATTTGTTTCTCCATTGGGTTTTGATGAAGTCGATTTCCAAATCAAGCATTTGCGAGATACCGCAGTCAAACACTAAAAGAAACGAATCCTTGCATTGACAAAAAACACTTATTTTTATTCAGATGGCTATGTCCAACACTTGGATGTCATATTCACATATTTTAATGTTAAACACCAATACCTGTGTAATTCAATTTTAGTACATTGACGAAACATGAAAATGGCCAACTTTCACGTGGCACCCACTATATATCAGTACGTATGGTCTAATCATGAACAAGCAATGGCTATTCTCCAACTGGACCACATTCATGAATTTAATATCCAAAGAGAAAACAAATAATGATTTGATTGTGTTTACTTCTGTCAGACCAATCTTTAGTGCCTTCACCCTATACAGTTTCCGAGTTGATTTGTCTTTATGTTTTCTTTCTCGTGGATCCAATGGTACGTTCAAATTGGGAAGTGGACGCCTATACTATATGTAAGAAATCCTCGGCTCAAGTTTTGGCTGCAGCCTTGAGGAACCAATGGACCGGTCAACAGGTTGTAAGTACATAACATGTTCTTCCTAAACAAAACCATAAGAGTCAGTAAGTCGAAGCGAATAATTATACACATAAATTTTTTATTTTTCTAGATTAATTAGATGGCAATATTATTAGTATAAATAAGCCAAGAGGCTCTAGGGAAAGGGATGTCACATTTGTTTAACTTTTGGTTGCGGCTAATTTTACTTTCTAAGTTCAGTGATCCTTGTTGACATTTTTCTTTTCTATCTTACATTTCTCTATTTCTTCTACTGATACTATTGATATTGTTGGAACGTTCATTACATCGAAGCGAATAATTATACACATAAATCTTTGATTTTTCTATCAGTCACGTAAAAAGAAAGTTGTATTGAACAGATTGGGCTTGGATTTTAATACAAGGAAATAACTTTCCCTCGATGGATTAGTTTCTGAATGCCGGTGTTGCAAGCTATGGGGATACGTGTTACCTAAGGTCCTATTGGCCTACATAAACTCATCTCTGCCAAACTTTCTAATCAAACTGTTGTGTTCTGTTCCTCAGCAATCAGCATCCATGAACCATGGAGCAAAATCTGGGGAAAAAAGTGTGATGGGAAATGTAAACAATAGTAAAAACTTTACACCTCGTTTTGAACACCAATTCCCAAAAATGTAATGAAGAAGCAGCAACATAGGTAAAAGCTCCCTTGATAGTTACATGCATGTGCTTTACTGCACAAAGCTCCCATTGACCCTGTGGTGCAAGTAAAAAAAAAATTTGCTCATCTCAGTCCCCTGAAACAGCACTGATGATCACACCTGGAAACCCAGGATTTGAAAGAAGAAAGGGTGCTATTTTTAAAACATTTCAACACTCAGCAGTGACATATTGGTTATCAAAATTAGGGTTTCAGATGTGACAAAAACCAAGCCATGTGGGTGGTTCTTTTAAGTTTTAGCAGACCCATGTCTGTGCCCACACTTCCATTGTCAAAGCCATTACTCATTTTCCTATTCTAACTCTACAAGACGTGTAAAATTTAGAGTGAAAGCTCCATTATTCATTTCAATGAAATTTGTTACTGCATCATAATAAATTCAAGGCTTAGTACAGATCTAATCAGCTTGCAGCATTTCAGAAGAAAGTTGAAAAAGATCCATTTTGTGCACTAATTAGAACATCATCAAGCTTTATTAAAAAAAAGGATTCATTTTGAGGGAAGAGCAAAGCTATATACCTTGAAACCCTAGAAATTTACCAAAAAGTTCAAAGCCGGATCTGAGAAGCGCAGAAACATACAGATCTGACTCATGATGAACCAGAAAGGAGGTTTTTGGACTGACAAAAAACAACATCATGGTGTCAAAGAAAAAGAAAAAACAAAACAGGAGTAATGATGAAAACCTTTACACAGATGATGAACAAAAAACTGGGTCAAAACCCTTCATCATTACACCAATCTGCACATAAACTAACAACCTTAATTGCTCTAAAAACAAAATACCAGAAGATCTAGAAGAACAACCAGAATTTCCCAAAAGGGGAAACAAACCTTGGGATGCTGCTGCAGTGCAGGCCGTGATCCATATGGGAGCAAGCAATAATTAGGGGGAATGAAGCCTGGTCCGACGAACTGGTACAACCTCAATCCATTACAGCAAACAACCAGATCCATAAATGAATTCCCTAATGCAAGAAAATGGATTAAAGAAGCTGTCCTCGAAACAGACAACATTCCCCTCAATTTTGTCGCTCCCCACCACTTAACATAGGGGGCTTTCTTTTTTCTCATGAATTATGTTTGCGTTTTTCTCTTTATCCCCCAAGAGTCTCGCCTGTGTTCAAGGGGAGAACTGGGAGAGATAAAGAGAGAGAGAGAGAGAATGATGGTGTTAGGTGGTGATGAAGGGGGGTTTAAGAAGAGTAAAAAGATGGGAAAAGCCAACGTTAAAAAAAAAAAAAGACAAAACATAGCTGCAGAGACTCGACCCTACCAGCTGTTCTCTCGATTCCAGAAATAACCACGACTCCATGCACTCACATCTACTTCTTAGTTGCGTTGCGTTGCTGCCGTAATTTAATACTATAAATGCTATAAACATACTATTAGCCATTAGGTTTCAAAATTTAGGGGATGATGGTAGATGGTGTCATCAAATGTAATAAAAAGAAGATGAAAAACCCCTACTGAGAATGAGATCATACTGTCTATTCGAGACTCTTTAAGAACCGTAGGATCTGATGAGTGAAAAAGGGAGTGTAGGAGCATAAAATATAATGATGCATAAATAATTGAATCGAAAAGGAATCAAAGTAAAGGAATAGGATGGCCTAAAAGTGAGTCAGAGGAGTGGTTGAGCTGCCCGATAATGGCAAACACATTTAATATCCCATACTTTTTACCATTGAAAATAGTAGTAGCTTTTGTTTTGATAGCATTTGGTACTAAATGAGGGGTTTTAAAATGTTTGTAATTTTGTATTTTCATGGGGGAGGGACCCTCGACTGGCGTGTCACTTTTGGGAATGGCGAGGAATTCGAGGCGATATGACCGACAGAGAGGGTCAGGGTCCACGCTCTCCCCCTCTGCTTTGCTGCCTTTTTACCCCCAAGGTCAATGCCACTACCTTTGCACTTCACTTTCTTTTCTTTTTACTCTTTACTTATTGCTTTTGATTTATAAAAATGATCCACATCCTCACCTTAACAGCAATGACTAACAATGTTATCAATTTGGAGATATTAGTGACATTATAAAAATAGAGATTAAAATATTTGAAATTTAAGTTGAGAGAATATATCTCAAATTTTAGCATAACATAGGGACTAAAAACCATTTCCAGTGCCAGAGTGAAAAATCATTTAATTGACCAATAATCAGGTCCACGAGGTTTAGCAGGATGAGACATTAAGTTCTTTAAGCAATGTCAAGGGTTCGAATCATAACGATGTAAATGAAAAAAATAAGTTAGCAGAGTCTCCTTATGTTAAGTCTTTGTAAAAATCGATTTGAATTAATTGGCCAATGAATCAAATAGCGGTGATTAAACAAAAAAAAAATGGTTGAATTGAACAAAATGGAATTGACAACACCAATGTCTTCCCTCTGGGAGAAGGCATACAATGATAAAGTCTGAGAAAAGCTCCAATTAACCTTTTAGAAGAAAATTTTGGCATTCCACAACCACTTCTTCTTCTACTACTGGATTCTGTTACTTTGGTAAGAAACAATAGTTTTCATCGGATTATGAAATTTTTGGATTCTTTGACAAGATACATTAATTTGCAAGTGTCAGGATAGACACTAGGCAAAACATGTATATGGGTTGTTTTTTTCTTTTTCTGGCTCCCCACTTCACCAATCTCCTCCCTCCTATACTAATACGGCTTCTTAACTTCATATTTTTATTTTTTAACAGTCTAAAGATGATTATAATGTAATATCTATTTATAGATATTTTTAACCACATATCTTACAGGCAGAACAATTGAACTCGAGTCTCCTAAAATGAACATCATCTGCTTTTTCACTGAGACCACTTGTTAAAATCAATATGCATCTTACTAGTTATCACAGGAATGGACTGTCAAAGGTGGATATTTGAATCCGATTAAAATATGAACAATATGCCTATTTGATTTGCATGCAATGGGACTTCGCCCTTTGCATTTTGCTTAAAAATGTGATTTTTGACTTATAAGCAATGTCAAACACTTATAAATTGGGGTGAAAAATCACTTAAAAATAATTTTTCACCCAACCTCAAAAAAGCTAATATTTCTAGCTTTTGTGGTGAAAAACTACTTTTGGGGTGAATTATTTTTTACCCTTAATTATTACTAATATATTACAATATTAATACTAGTATATTAAAATAATATTAAGAATTTAATACTTCAAATAAAAATAAATAATAAAAAATTATATTATAAAATAATATTAAATATACTAATTATTAATATATTAAATTAATATTTAGTTAGAATACACTAATATAAAAATGTATATTTTAGAGGCTAAATTTTTATATTTAATCCAAAAATTTAGATTAATTATTTAGAAATATTTAAATTTTATATTTTATATATAAAAATTTACTAATGAATTGTCATGAACTTTATGTTTTTATTATAATTTAGGTTTATTTATTTTATATATAATAATGTTAATAAATTTTATGATAATGAATTTAAACATTATTTATGGTTATTTTATAATATCATGTTTAAAATGAACATTTTATTTTTTTTAAGTATTTTTTGACACCAATGTCAAATACTAAAATCTTAGGACCAATTTTTCAAAATCACTTTAACCACTTTTAAAATCACCATTCATTCAAGGTCAAAAACCAGTAACTTGGGTCAAATTTAACAAAACACCATGAAAAAAGATGCCTCCCTATTCCAAGATTAAAGAGATCTGAGCTGATTACCGAAGGGAGAATAAACTAAAATCTTGCTTTGGGAGGAATGTCGAAAAAATTAATCACAGAGTTGCAGGCTGCAGGCGTTGTTTTGCATACACAGATGAGCCAATTAATATTTGAAGAGTTGGGCATCTTTCGGGAAATGAATTTGAAAGCTGAAGAGCTGAGACTGAGAGGGAAACATTGCTGGTTCAGGGCCTTACGGGGGGTGGTGAACACAGAAACTTCATTGTCATTACATGTACACTGCTACTTCTCCATTTACTGTTGGGTGTTTCCCTTTGAAGAGTTCAATAAAACACTGCTCCTCTTTCTAATTAATTATGACACTATTGCTTCTTTGTATATCTCAGATGTCAATTCATTCAGAGTTAACTAACTTATCATGGCTACAATAACACATTCAACAAATCTATAGAGAGAAAAAAAATCCTGTAAAAAATGTGCATCAAGCTTTAACCATTTGTATATAATTTATTTTTTAACTAATTCGAATTAAGTTTTACAAAAGCTTAACGTGAGAAGACCGCTTAATCTAATTTTCTCTCCATTGTGGCTCCTTCTCAACCTGTATATCAGAGTGACAAACGGCTCCAGATTTCAACGATTTCATGTCTTGAAAATTGTGTCTGACGGAGGGAAAGCAAGTGGGAAAGAAACAACACGTAAATGTCAAATCATTCAACCTTTTTCAAATTGCAACGCATGAATGAATTCTTCATTTTCAAAATCGATCAAAAACAAAAGTTTTATAATTTTTTAAAAAAGGGTTTCTCTTTCTCTTTCAAACGTCTACGCCATTTGAGAGAGCAGTTGAAAAGGAGGGGTAAAGTTTTGAACTTTAAACAAACTTTAGGAGCTTTTTGCTTCTCCAGGTCAAGTTGGTGACACTGGCACAGATTAAGCTTGAAAAAATTACGTATCTTTCCTCGTTTAAAACGAAGCTAATTAAAAATGATTGTACTGAGAAATTGTTTTTTCAAAATTACAATCTCTCTCTCCCCAGGTATTTTTTTTAATTAAAACAAGTTCCTTTGTAGGGCAGTAGCATTGTAATTAGTGAAAGTTGTAAGTACATTAAAGACGTCTTTAATTTTTCTTCACCCTGCATTCTGCATTACTGCACTTACCGGCATCCTTCCAGCTCATGGAGTCATGATCCTTTGTGTTTATCCTATTGGTTCCTCACCTTTTTTTTTTTTTTTTTCATTTGAAACAAACAAAGATTACTTCTATCTAATCAGATTAAAGCTAACGGACTGTTGATTCCATATGGTCAATGAAACAACTAATTCACAACTCAGCATCATCATGCCTTGATGTTGAAACTTAGGTTACATGAAGCGAAACAGATATCAACCCGAAGAAATTTACTGCTAATGAGTATTAAATCCACAATCTATGGGAGAAATAGGGTATCAACTAAGGTACAAAAATCTTTTGCCCCTAAGCATGCTCCATTCTATGCCTCACACTAAAATACATTTAAAAATTAAATTCTAAACTCTAACTCTAATTTTCACACCCTAAACCCTACACCTTAAAAAATACACCATACCCCTAATTCCCTATACTCTAACCATAAACCCTAAACTTTAAACCCATTATTTTAAAATAGGGACACCAAAAGAAACATGATTAGGGGCAAGCGATTTTCATCTGTCAACTAAGAACTTTTAACCATTTATTCTAGATTGCTGACCATAATTTTTAAGTTTTAATAGCCCAAGTATATTCATTATTTTGAACCACTTCTAATAGAACTTAGGGTAAATTACATAAATAAAATAGTCTACCGGCTATACAACACTTTTTTTTGTCATTCGAATATGAAAAATTATAAAACGGTCACCGACTTAAAAAGTAACAAATTGATCCGTTGTCTTTAAAAAAGTTAATGGCAAATGATGTACTAGTTAATAAAATTTATATAATAATATATTTAACCATCGACTTTCACATTTTATTTTAATTTAGTCTTGATTTTAAAAATTTAACTCTCAACAGTTAAATATTACACCAATTTAGCCCCTTAAATCCCAAACACCATCTCCTTCCATTCTAAAAAACACAAGCTAGCTAGATAGCCATTGAAAAAAAATAATAGACTTTGTTTTTCAATTTTCTTTTCCAATAATCTATTTTTTAATAAAATGTGTGTTTATTATCTAAGAAAAACAAGTAATCAACAAGCTGCTAAAATAAAATAGAAGTGGTAGCAGGGACTAGCTACAAAATTTCCCATCATGTACAGATTTGTATATTCACAGTATCATGTCTATTTATATTTTTGTTATGAAGCCGAATAAAGACAATCTTTTTAATACAAGCATTCAGTTCCTTAATAGTTCGACGTCTATCTAAATTGCCTGACATTATGTTGTTGCCAAATGCAGTAAACAAAGACATTCCAAGCTAGTACTATAAGGAACTTGCCTTTCAGATTCTCAACAGCCCAGTGTAATTTTTCTTCTCAAGTTCCAACAGTTCTACGAAGGCAGCATAAACTCAATATAGAAATCCAAACTCGAGCACTCTATGAACAACTGATTTCATGACTCACGATCAATTCCACACTATCTGCTACTTGAATTCACAATAATTCCCATATCACTTTATGTCTTCTAACTTTACTTTTCTTCTCCCTAATCTCTTCAAAATTCCAACTGATTTCGTTCCCAGTTAAATTTGAAATACCAACAATTAAAGTTAAAGCTTCAAGTACAATGCGACTAATTAAATATAATACATGCCCGTAAAAAAATAAAGTTCATTGTAGTACATAGTACTAGTTAAAACTTAACGCTAGTTCATGTATGGTAAAGAAATCAACCATTATATAAACAACACCAAACATTCCTAATTAGTCAATCTAAATAAATGGACCATAAATTTTATATAATCATATTTTACTAAGTTGTCCTAGTTATATTTGTAATTTTATAGAATTATTAATTTATAATATTGAAGGGACCATAAATTTATATAAGAGTCTTTTGGAAAATTATTATCTTATTAATTTATTAATATTATTAATTTAGACCTTAAGCCCAAATCGGGATCGAAAAAAGTTATTATTTTAAAAGTGTAATTAATTTATCGAGTATTAATTTATAGAAGTTCTACTGGACTTATCCAATTGAAATGAGGCTCATGTACAATCAACCAAAAATCCTCCTTTTTCAGCTCTTAATTTTCCAAGAATCTAATTAAGAAGCTTGTTTGTTATTTTTTTCTAACTCTTAATTTTCTCATCAATTATAAACCAAATCCTATTTTTATGTTCCAATTTCTCTAAAGATTTATTCCTTCTTTTCCCAATAAAGGTTGATAAGCATTCAAAACAGGGGACTCCAGAGTCCAGTGTAATAGTGTATTACAGAACTTTTCTAGAATTTGTAACAGTACAAATCAAAGAAGAAGAAAAATTAATAAAGAAATAAAAATTAGAAGAGCAAAGGAAGACCAAGTATAAGAAGATAGGAAAAAGTCAGAGTTTTTCATTCATTCAATTGACAAACATTCAGCCCTTTTAACCCTAGTGTCACATAACAACACCGTTTACAAACCCTAAAAACAAGGTAAAATGTCCCGTTTCATTAACAAGGAAACTAACCGAAATTTAACCATAGGAAGATTGCATGTATGTCTCTCCAACTTCGCAAACCAATTTGGAATTAAGCTCGAACAACTGAGTGTACTCATTGTTATGCCTTGGTTCATCACTTCAAAATTGTAAAAATAACAACTGTGTGATGTTAGTATGGCTATCATATCAGCAGTAAACACCTCTTCAGGAATTTCATTTGGATAGAGCAGAGCAATATCACGTCCGATGCAAAAGTTGCGCCCATGTTCCTGTCAATGGTAACAGAACTCTCCCCCTCGAATGAATCTTTGGATAATAATGGAGCAACTGATGGAGAACATTGCAAGGTGGTCCATAAAGACTTTAATTCTCTGGTCAACTCATTGAATAAACCATCACCATGTCGAACAGCTTCTTATTGTTCAAATGCCTTGGACTCAAAATTCTCAAGCCATGCAACAGCCTCCTAGATACACCACTCATCTATGCCCATCTTTTCTCGGTGCAATGTTGTTTGTTCCTGTTGTACACTCAAAAGGTAAGCTTCCATCAATGTGAGTGCAATTGCTATAACATGATAACTTGCTGCTGCCTTAAAATGATTTGGACCAAATAACCTTTGGTAAGACTTTAGAGTTTTGTAGCAATATCTAAGGGCAATTGTTTTTCGAGCAACATTAGAAGCTTGAATGTTCTCGGTCTTGTAACGATCACGTAATGGAGCTTCCAACTTATCATGTATTACCAAGCATCTATTTATGTTGTTCTGAACCCCCGTCCACACTTTTTCCCATGGCTGAAAATATTGGTTTTGCTCAGGCCCATATTTGATTTCTAAACCACCAATTTTTGTATCCTCTTGTTTTGTATAGGATTCAATGCCAAAATCATGCAC
The DNA here is from genome assembly GCA_030270665.1 of Hibiscus trionum. Classification (NCBI taxonomy): domain Eukaryota; kingdom Viridiplantae; phylum Streptophyta; class Magnoliopsida; order Malvales; family Malvaceae; genus Hibiscus; species Hibiscus trionum. The sequence goes on along the minus strand of BSYR01000035.1, from coordinate 15,351,579 downwards.
TTTAACAGTTGGCGATTGAGTCTTGACAGCAAAAGAAGATGGGTAGTCTGCAATATCATGGTATACACAAAACTGAATAGTGCCTTGACTGATTTGCTCATGAACTAGTAGTGAGAAATGAGTAAACACAACCCAGACATCAAAAATGAAACCATCAGCATTAACTAATCCCTTGGCCAATGATACTAAATAAAATGTTAAAGTAGGAAATGTTTCTTTTAGTTTGGCAACCTCAACCTGAAGAGCAACAATATGTTTTTGATGGCTTGAAGCAAAGTAAAAGATTCAATCACTTTCTCAACTGTCCCTTTATTCACATTTGGCTCCAAAGCAGCATGGTAAACTTGCCAAAGTGGCTCAAGAACGAATTGCACAAACATAAAATTGTAACCCATTCCACTTTGGTCATCAAAATTGAAGGTCCAAGAGTTTTCAGCCATACATAATGCTGACAGTGGTATACCACTCCCAACGAAATCCCTTTCACTCAGTTGTTTTAAAGGCCGAACATGTATAGGTACAGACTACAGAGCACGATAAATTCCAATATTTTGTATTGATACTCTCTCTCAGGGAAGCAGGGCAAAGTGCTTTGTTAAATGCATACCTAACAGATGGCTGTAAAAACGTGTCTATAGAGTCACATAAATCTTTTTGATTTCTCATCACTGACAACCTAAATATATAGGGATCATCCGCCTCCACAACCTCATTCATAAGCCACATTGAATCTTTATCTACCATTACAAATTCTCCCATTAATAGTAACCTAAATCCGTAAGGATCCTCACTCTCAACCAAGACACTACTAGTCCACATGAATTTATCATTATAAATCATGATCATACATGAACCTCCCTGACCATGTGCTAGCGATGACATTATGCGATTTCTGATGTCAATTGGAGTGTTCTGGTCAACTAGGTGGTTCTTTTCTCTTGATTCCTCATCGACTCCACATTGCTTGACAATACATTCCATGGTGCCTTCCAGCAAACCCCTCGTTAAGTTATCATGCCCCTCAAAAATTAAGAGCTTTTCTTGTCGCAGTTCCAACGGACCCCTCGTCAAGTAATTAACCCCATCGGATTCCTCGTCCCTTGTCATGGACAGTTTGTCATACATCTTGACTTCGGTAATTTTTGTTAGCAGCGATTCCTGCTGCACCTCGTCCTCAATCGTTCGGATAACTGGGACTAACCCTAATAGCCCTTGTGATAACCCTTATGTTGTTATTGGTTCTATAGGTCTACCCAGAGAAATCTCCAGTAATTGTCTAAAATTCTCTAAAAATTAGGCTTGAAAAACATGATCTTACCATCAAACATGCTCTCAAAATGATTGATTGTTGTCTGCAAACTCGAAATCTCTTGTTGCAATTCCAAAGCCGTTGGAATAGGTATTTGTAGAGCTCCGTCACCCATTGCGAGATCGATTTGGCTCTGATACCTTTGTAACAGTACGAATCAAAGAAAAAGAAGAATTAATAAAGAGATAAGAATTAGAAGAGCAAAGGGAGACCAAGAATAAACAGATAGAAAAAAGAACAGTTTTTTCATTCATTCAATCGACAAACATTCATCTAACTTTTCAGCCCTTTTAACCCTGATGTCACATAACGACACCGTTTACAAACCCTAAAAACAAGGCAAAATGCCCCGTTTCATTAATTAGGAAACTAACCGAAATTTAAACACTAGTTAACTCTAATGAAACTATATCGTTTCACTTCAGTTCTTTACAGAATTCAAATCTAAACTTAAATTTTTTGTTAAAAGAATCTTCAAAATCCCAAGAAGATTCTTTCAAGAATCGGTAAAGTTATCAGGTTGAATTTGAAATCGAAGCAAAAAAGGATTGGTTTAGATAGTTGATTTCTGAGATCTTCATATATTTGATTGCATTCGAAGTACGAAGTTCATCTGAAGACTTGTGTTATTCACTGTTGGTTGGTTATTCGATGGAGATTGGTGATGCAAAGCTCAAATGTTTCGGTTGTTTTTGTTAAATTTAGATGATATTCTTGAAAAACTCACCCGATAGATTGAAGGAATGCGAAAAAGGCTCTCGGTTGGTATCGATTTCACAACAATCGAAGCTTGAACAACAACCAACAGTAGCAGGGCCGGTACTGAAATTTTTAAGCCCCAGGGCGAACTGAAAAATTAGATCCTAATAATATGTGTTGAAAAAAAATTAAATTTAAGAGTAGTCGTTAATAATAAATATTGAAAAAATGAATTTTTTTGAGTAAACTCCTAGTAACAAATATTTAAAAGTCAACGGGGTTAGTCCAAGTGATAAGCAGCTTGATATTGCTTAAGCATGTCTCGAGTTTCAGGCGTTGTGTACACAGAAAATCCTCGTTGGGAAACTCACCCACCAAAGTCAGGTGTGCGACGCAAGTCGATCCAAATTAGTCAGGGCGAAGCCTTGAAAATCGGAAGGACAACCAAAAAATGAATTTTAAGAATAGACCCCTAATAACAAATATTGAAAAAATGGAATTTGATAATAGGTCCCTAATAACAAATATTTTAAGAAATTGAATTTTAAGAATAAGCCCGTAGTAAAAAAATATTGGAAAAATCAGAATCTAATAACATGTATTGAAAAAATTGAAATTTAAGAGAAAACCCCTAATAACAAATATTAAAAAATTAATTTTAAGAGTATGACTCTAATAACAAATATTAGGAAAAATGAGCTTCTAATAACAAGTATTGGCAAAAATTGACCTCTAATAACAAATAATGGGAAAACCCGAGGCTCTGTTAACAAGTATTAAAAAATTGAGCATCAAGTAACAAGTATTAAAAAATTAGACTCCTAATAATAAATATTAAAAAAATAAACTATCATTAAAATTTTATTTATGACATTAAGACCCATTAATATTTACACTAATTAAATTATATATGTTCTTTATATTTAATTATGGATAGTGGCCCATTAATAAATATTTAAATTTTAAAATATTTTTATATAATTAAAATTTATGAATAATGGGCTCTAGACAAATAATGAGTTCTGGACGAGCGCCCTTCATGCCTATCCTCAAGACTGACTCTATGTTGTAGTCCCAACAATTGAAGGAAGAATGTGATGACTAAATATATTATTATGTCTATTAAATAACGGTCACATCACTAATACGGTTAACTATTTAATAGTGGTTAACCAAAATGATCCTAATATGTTATTTTGGTGAGGAAATTTAAAGATATTATAGAACTTATATTTGAGTAACTAACGAGATAGTTTACTTTTTATTTTAATTAGTATATAATTATATGGAATTTGTTAAAGGTGTTTAAATGTTGTTAAGACTGAATCTGATGAGTGATTCAAGTGAAAAAGATGATATTTTTTTAAGAGATTTGAGTTCGAACACCTATGTATTTAAAGTGTGTGTGCATTATTTAAAGGCTAAGAACATTTATGAACAGAATTTATTATGTAATCACAATAATATATTAAAAAAATATTGTTAAGATTATTACAAAATTATATTAAAAACTAGTTTATAAAACTAACTCCGGTGGTACGAAGACATAACCCCGATTTGCATGCTACTAGTGCACATACAGAGCAGTCAATCAAATTGTTAGCCTGCTTTCAGAATACACGTTTGATCCATGAGCTCGAGTTTTGAAATGGCCCAAAAACATTGATGGATCTATTTGGAATACCTATGGGCATGGGCATGGCTATAATCATTCTTTGAGGCAAGGGCTATGGCCCAAACTTCTTCCCACAAGGAGCCAATATCCATTAGGCGGCACACAACCACATCCGAGATTTGAATTTAGACATTGTGAATTGAGTAATGGAAGATAATAATTGTTCTCAGGATGAACATAGCGGTACTTAATTCAAATTATTTAATCCAAAGATTAAATATGATAATTATACTCATAATAAAAATATACAATACTTGATCTAAATTAATTAATCATACATTAAGTAAGAGCGATTAAAATTAGAACTTATATATTCTAGAGGTTTTCGGTACATTGATTTCTTCATGATGAATTAAGACATGATATAATGATAGAAAAATTATTAGATGGGTCTAGCTTACCACATCATCCATTATTCAATCTAATAATATTTTCTTATGTCATTTTTTTCAAGGTGAATCTTTACTTCTTTCCTACATGTAAAGAAAAAACAGGTAGTTATTTAAAAGTTAAAATGAGGTGGATGTGTCTTATTGATTGAGACCACGAATAACGTGGTGAGCTGGATCCATCTAATAATTTCTCATAATGGTAGGCTTTGAAAAAAATATAAATATTGTCGTTGCATGCCACGTGGGACCAAGCTGACAGGAAAATTATATTATGATTTCCCTTCAGCAAATCAGTCACGTTATTAATTAATAAAAAGCACAAATTTTATTTTTTATGTCAAGTTTTACCAAGTAAATTATCATTCATATTTTTTTATATCTAATTTTAAAATATTTTTTTAAAGTTACTATTTAAATAGGTTTTTTTAATCATATTTAAATAGGTTGATGACATAAAAAAATGTTGTACATCCTTATAGTGAACTCGCCCTGTATGCATGACGAGTTCCAAGTAAACGATCACTTTTTAGACACTAGGTAGGATTATTCGTGTAACACCCCTAAAAAAATAAAAAAATGATAAAAGGTGGGAGAATGCCTTTTGGGGGTTTTAAACTTGTGACCCCATGCTAATTAAGCCCTTGCCCTAACCATTTGGGCTAAGGCCATCTTTGATTTTATTTTGTCTTGGTTTCTATCTAACTTTTTGTGTAACGGTCCACCCAATAATAAATGATAATCAGAACCCCCAACACGCCACAATCAATGCATCATTTGAATTTGAAATTTTAGATTTGAATATCAAACCCCTTACCCGAACCACCTTTCCCTTTTCCGACCAAGCCCCAATCTCCCTCACCGCGCCACTGTGGCTGTCACCTCCGTCGTCAATGACACCGTCGTCGCACGCCGATAGCCTTCACTCACAGCGTAGTAGTGTCGGTTATCGTGAAATCCCAGTTGAAGGCCCGACGAAAAATACTTCGGTTTTTACCTTTTTCGACAGCCTTCCTCGTCCTTTCGAGACACCAGCACCGCCATCGGCATCCCTAGGCCGAGGCGAACAAAATCTTGGTCGCCAATCGTTAGTCGGACGTCGTTTAAGGCCCCATCGGAGTTACGAGTTTTTCGACGACTTCGAATCGTTTTGGGTAAGTCCCGGTCATATTTCGGTCTGTTTGGTAAAGTTTTAAGTGTGATATGATTCGGGGTTTAACGCTCGTTTGATTTTTGGCAGAATCGCCACGAAGTAAGGTTTGGAAACATTTTTTCAGTCTTGACTCGATAGAGACTAAGAATGGAATAAAAAGACATCTTTTCAAATATTGCAAAACAACTTCTTTCATCTTTAACTCACATTATGAGACTTTCGATATGCAAAAGCATCTTAAAAAATGTATACTATTCTGCACACAAGAAGAGTTTGAGAGCTGAGGGAAAAGAACTAGAAGATAATGTATATGATCAAAAGGTCTGCAAAGAATTGGTAGCTACAACAATTATAAAGCATGTATGTAATAGGATAATTCATACTTATTTGAACAATCAACTTAGAAGTATATGTAAAAACACTACAAAAGTCGATTGTTTAAAATTGCAAAAAAGTTTAAAAATAACTTAATGAAAATTCTTCGTAATATTTATGGTTGTATTTCTTTGATGTGTGATATGTAGATATCTTGTAAAATTGAGAGATATTTATGTTTAACTGCTCATTAAATATATATATATATATGCTAATTAAAAGTTAAATAGTAAAGTTTTAAACTTCTGTCACATTGATTCACTGTACATCGAATGTACTATGTAATGTGTTTTGTAATTTTTCTAGGCTTGCTTTAGTATTAGGGTATTCATTATAAGATTTTTTTTCCTACTACGTTGGACAACACATCTAGTAATAATAAAGTGCAAGACTGTTTGAAAGACGCTTTTAATGCAGGGGGCTTTATTATATTGAGGAGCATACTTTCATGTTTGATGTACCTTACATATGTTGAACCTTATTGTTAAGGATAAACTTATGGTCATTAAGCATATTGCTGTCAAGATAAGAGACAGTGTGAAGTATACTAAATGGTCAGAATAAAAAAATATTTTTCGGCGTAGTGTGAAATTAGTTAAGATACAAGAAACTAAAGTATTGTGGCTTAAGGTTCCTACAAGATGGAACTCTACATATATGATGCATGATAGAGTTATTTTATATCGTGAAATTTTTAAGCAAATGGTTGTTGTTGATTCTTCTTTTCACCATTGTCTAAATACTAAAGAGTGGAAAATGCTTGAAAAATTCGAGATATTTTAGAACCGTTCTTTAATATAACTGTGTTGTTTTTAGGAAGTTATTATCCTATTACAAATTTGTACTTTAGGAATATTTGAAGAATTTTTATGCTTTTGAGAGAGTTGACAAAAAAACATTTATGCGGTTTATAAACCAACATCAATAGTAATGAAGAAAAAGTTTGATAAATATTGGTTTAACTTAACTAAGGATGACTATAACATGTTATTTATTTTTGCGGTGATTCTTGATCCTCGTTACAAGTTGTTCGAATCTTGTTCATCTATTATTTTTAGGTATAATTTTTTGTGATATAGGTATAAGGTGATATTAGTAGAGGCGGACCCATATGGGGGCTAGTGGGAGATTGTCCAAACCGGATTTTTTTTGAAAAATTAATGTTTGACCCCTAAAAGTTCTTAAAAAATTTAATTTGAAATATTTAAAAATTTCAATAAAAAAATTGACCATACAATTTTTTATTATATTATATTTTTTAAAATTCTTATTAAGTCTCAAACTTTCTAAAAATTATCTAGAGCTTAATATTTTTTTGAAAATTTTCAATTAAACCCTTCGGTAACAATAATAATTTGATGTGGGTTGCAATTCTTTCTTTTTCTATATATGTGTCGCAATTAGGATTGCAAATGAACATAGTGTTTGACGAATTGTTTGTATATGAATAATTTTTTTAAGTTCATTTAATAAACGAACAAACAAGAACAGAGATGTGCTCAGTTTGTTTGTGTTCACGAACCAGCTCGATTACCCTGTTCCAATTTCTTTTTATTTTTTCACATTTTAAATATTGGTGAAGGTAGGACTAAATTGAAAATAAGGTGAATTTTGGAGTTCAAACTATGAAACCTGAGAAGCGTAAAGACTAGTGACGTAGTTTTACCATTTTGACAATCATATAAGCAAGCATGTTGGCAGATATATAAATGAGTTCGCCCATGAAAAATAAATAAACAAACATGAATATAATAGTATTAAAATTATAAACGACTACAACACATAAAAACCTTAAAAATAATAAACTTACACAAATAAAACCTTGTTGGTTCAAACTCAATTTGTTTACACCACTAAGGCCGGCGCCGGCAGCAACTTTAGGGTTGTTTTGTCGACCGTCGGCTGCTCACTTTTATTTGTTTGTTTCGTTCTTTTATTTTTCAGTCTTTTAATTTAATAAATCTGTCTTCATGACACGTTTTTCTCTACCGTTTGGTACGTTTTTCTGCTTTTTGACACGCTTTTTTTTATTTGTTTTCTATCAGGGTTGGATCTGACGTCGCCATGAATGATCAAGATGGCGCTCCTTTTATTATGTTGTTGATCTTCCTGTCTCGGGCCCTTGAATCGGATTCGGATACGCGATTACATCTACTGTTTATTCGTGATTGAGTTGTGGTAATGACCTTTTTGTCAACGTACGTTCACTGTAATATGCATTTGTCAATGTTGTTTGTTGATGGTTTTACCCATCATCGTCGATTTAGGGATGTTTGTATATGCCTATTGTTTCGAGTCTTTGAATTAGGTTCTTACCTGTTATTGTATGGTCCTATTATGATCTAGAGCCGCTAATTTAGTTTTTGAGTTTGTATCTGGATTTAGATGTTCGTTTACTTAGTGATAAACTTTTATTTTAATTTCGGATATTCCCTCGTTTAATAAAATTAGTGGATTCAAATTAAAAAAAAATTGTTTACACCACTAATTACAATTCTGTGTTGCCTAATTTCACTTCCAAAAATTTGTAAGTCAAATTAAAAATTAAAAAAACCCAAGACAAAACATAACTTCATCCCATACCATGTACACATAAAAAGCTTAGTCAAACTAACATTGACGTCTGAACTATTTTTTCATAGAAAAAACTTAACAACTATCAATAGTCTTATTGTCTTTATTCAAATCGGAGACTATAGTATTGTGGAAGTGAAAATCAAGTAAATTAGTCTTACAATTTGCTCCACCAACGGTTCTAAATGTATCGTTAAACTACTATAAAAGAAGATCTAATTATAGGAGACTATCGACTTTTTCTTATCAGGAGTGTGTCATGATGAATGCAACATAAAACACTAAACTATCATCAAATCGTACTAAAAAACTGACAAAAGATGTATTACAAAGACCGACTAAAATAAAATATTTCAATATACACAGAAAAAACAAATCAAAATAAAAATGATATTTATTTTGATCTAAATTAAAAAAAACAAAAAAAAGAGATAAAAAGAAAAGAAGGATACTGTACTATGTTTAATGAAAAAATAAAAAAATATATATCTGTTTCAGAGAGAAAAGAAATTAGAGTAGGATTCTTTTTGTCAAAAGTTATTTGTAGCTCCCGTGTGAAATAAATAGCATCAGGGGTGTTTAAAAAAATTGACTTTGGTGAATCGCTCTGTTGATTTGTTGATTAAAATCATGAAAATTTGATTATTTTTTTTAAATAGATTATTTGATCAGGCTGAGTATACTATCCGTGATTTTTTTGAGTAGTTGGCCCGAATTTGGGCTGAATTTTTTAACTAGGTATTGAACCGGTACTTTTAATATATTTAATTTTTAATTATATTTAATTTTTAATTATATTTTATTTTTATCTTAAAATTAAATTTAAATCTCTAAATTATTTCTTTATTTGTATTATGTAATTTTAAGTTTTAATTTTTTATTAAAAAATTGTATTAACTTGTTAAATGACATTCAATACGAAACAAACAACAAGGAGGCTTACGATGTCCTTGTGCTTGCTAATCCGAGAGGTCATTCAGTGAGCTATAGACTCATTTTTTTTCTCTTTTTACTCAAAATAAAAAATATAAAATTTGAAGGAAATATATAACAATCAACATTAATATTTTTAATGTTTTATTTTGGTAATAAATTTCAAATCACTAATTTTTTATTTGAATTATGTACCATTAACTTTTAAATTTTATGTCTTTTATAGTAGCTTTTTTGAAATATTGAATTGTAAAAATAAAAAAAATTAAATTAGTTACCCAATACTCAATTTTACGGCTACCCAATAATCACGGGCCAACAAATATGTTACCCGTAAAATAGGAGAAATTATTAGGTAAGCCTTTCCCACCACATCAACAATGATCCCTAATCAATAATTTAATGCCTAATAATAATTAATTTACATGTCATAAAATTTTTTTGCCAGCAAATTATTGATTTTCATTCCAACTCACCGTTCTTCTTTCATTGCTCTTTCTTCCTCTCTGAACCGTTCTCTTCAACAATAAACACTTTTTTCTTTAAATTTTAAATCTCAGCATTAATTATTTCATGGGAATTTAAATCTAACAGTGAGCTCATTATTATGTTCTTGTTTGATTATGAAAATTTTATCACTTGTATAAATATATTTGATTTATTCATCATTTTCACTTATATAAATAGATTTTCTTTGATTTTTGCTGATTTTTTTTTAATTTCGAAAATCGTCATTGATTGCTCAAATTTTCTATCAGTTCACTATTAATTATTGTTCCATCTCATGAGCAGCTCAGTTGCATTCCCTGTTTCCCTTTTCTTTTATTCAGTAATATGAGTTACTAGTTTGTCATCTGTATATTGATTTTTGGCTTAACCGTCAAATAAGTGCTCAAACTATGCTATTTTTTTCAGTTAGGTGCCCAAATTTTATTTCGGGCCATATAGGTGCCTAACGTTTCATTTCATAACCCATTTAAGGTTTTAGCCGTGACAGACGTTAAATTTTTCATTTTCCAATCAGAAGCCAACACGTGGCACTTATTTTTTTTTTTCCTGAAATTAAACCGAAAATTAAAATAAAATAGTTTTTACCCAGGGTTAATTACCGTTCTTTCTTCCCGCTCTCCCTCATCAAAACTAATTGTCTTCTTCATCAAAATTCCCCTTTTGTTTAAACTCAAAGAGAAATCCTAATCTAATAATGACCATTAAACACCACACTATCTCAGATAAATGGACAATCGAAACAGTTGCTTTCATTTGAAAATCCGTTCGTTTTGATAGTAAAATCAGTTTCTCCAAGTAATCGAAGAAGAAACGCCAAGACAATCGAAATAGTTGTTTCAGTTGAGTGCGAAGGAAATATTAAAAGGGTAAGTCATTGTTGTTGTTAGTTGCAGTAAGTTTATGTTCTTAGTTGCTGTTTTTTAAAATTTAATACTAATTTCAAATATTCTTTAGATTTGGACAGGTTATCTTATTCGAACCCAACCCAAGACATAAAATTTGGCACAGATCTGTGTTGTAGATTCTAAGTTTGACGAAATACAATAAAGATAAACTTTTTTTGTCTTTGTTATAGATTCCTTCTTAGAAAGTAGTGAAATTATTGATTAAAAAATTAGGCTTAACCAAAATTGACTAAAAAATTATGCTAACATGTACGTTTATGTTTGGTTGTTCAAATTTTAGTTTGCATTTGGTTTTTCAGAATACATTAAAGGTATATTGTTTGATAAGTACATAAATGTGTTTATTGTTTGTTTGGTGGACATGATGAAGCTTGGTAGAAAGGAGTTGAATACAGAGTTGAACAAACAGTGTTGTAGTAGAGCCAGAAGTGGGCTGGAGAAAAGATCAGGTGTAATATTATACATGAATTTAACATATTTTTTCATTTATTTTTTCTTATATTTTAGTTAATTTTTCTAATGAATTGATTTTACCTTTAGGTTTAGAATCATGCAGACCAACTTCCAACAATGGCAACACCCTCTGCTCCAACATCTTCTACACCATATGATCAATCACCCTCAACTGGGCCATCTACTTTATCACCCTCTGGTACACCATCTGCTTCAACGCCATCTATAATGGAAAACATAAGTGCATCTGCTCCACAGATGGTGTTCATGCCAACACCATATGTTCAAGGGTTTGCTGAACTTGGTAAGTCCAATTATTATACATTCACTATCTTTCATATATTGTTTTAAAAGTCTATTTTAATACATTTTTATGTTTAATTGTCTTTGATTTTGTTTAGATTTCACATCTCCACCTGTCCAACCACATGTTACAAAAAAAATAATTTTCTCTCCTAAGAAAAAAGTAACAGCTAATAGAGTACTACTGCCATCTACAGAGCATGTTACACCATATGGGCCAAGAGGGAGAACAATTACGCAAAGACTTGGCATACACACAAATGAGCCAGGGAGACCTTCAACAATTGCTATGCAACATGTCACATCTCAACTTGCTGCATCAGAACCGCCTGCACCAGCAAGACCCCCTTGTAACGCCCGAGGTTTAGGGGTTGGATGTTACTCGGGTAAATCGGGTTCGAGTCGTGGGTTCGTTTCAAAATTTAATTAAGCTTTGGTTTAAATTAAAAGGGTTTGATTTCATTAAGGGCAAACTTGTAATTTTCAATTAAAAGGAAATAAGATGAGGAAAAAGGGGATTTTTGAAACACTACCCATCTTCTTCTTCCTTTTCATTTTCACGTTAAACTCCCCTTGTCCCCTAAAACACTATTCCATCAAATCTCACCCTCATTTCAAGTGTTCTCTTCAAGGTAATCACGTTTTTGAATTCTCCTCACTATTTCCAACATTTCCATGGCTTTAGTTTTCATAGAAATCCTCTTTAAAGGTTTTTGGATTTTTCAAGTTTTTGAAGAAAAGCATGAAACTTTAGTGGATTTTCGTTTTGTTTTGATGTGTAGAGTTGAATTATGAGTTAACCTAGCCGTAAGGTACAACATATCTCAATTTGGTTGATTTTTGTTAAGAATCCCAAAATTGGGTTTTGGAGGTATTTTAAAAGTGTCTAAACTTGTATTTTTGAAGTGGTTTTGTTAGAGAAGTTTTTTGAAGGTTTTTAAGGGTGTTTTGGGTGTTGGAATTGGTAGTTTACAGCTGGGTTTAAGGGGAGTACGAAAATGGGGTTTTGGTTGTTAGCTTGGGCTTGAAATTATAAGGTTTTGGCTTGTGAATGTAGTTTGGGATTGTGGCTGAGTTTGGTGATGATTTGGTTAAGTGATACATTGTTTTTGATTGGTTAGACTCAAGGGGAAATGTTGGAGAAGGTTCGGGCACGAATCCGAGGAATTTGGAGAATTGAAATTGGTGTTCGGCTTCCGTTTGGGTGGCAACGGTGAGTGGAAACGTTTAACTTTGTTTTGCTTTCGAAATGGGATTCTTGGGGGTTTGGGTGGAGCCTTGAGGGCTCACCTAAACCCAAGTGTAAGTTTACCACTCCTACTTTAATGGTTATGTGTTGATGCGTGATTAATCATTGTGTTATCATGTGCATTGTGGATTGTTTTTCATACGTTGTTGTTGTGTAGTCGTGTTGATGTCGAGCCTCACGTGATGGTTGTCATAACTACGATGATGAGTGGTCCCACCGGTAGTGACTAGTAGTAGAGTAAGGTGATGAGTGGTCCCATCGGAAAACTACTAGTCGAATGGTGATGAGTGGTCCCACCATGTGTGTTGGTTGTGCAAGTGCAAAACATGTAGTTATCTTGTTGTGATACCTTTCATGCATTCAATGGTTTACTTCTCATTTAAGAAAACCGTTTTTGAAACTGCATGCTTGTTGAGTTTTAGAGCTTCGCTCACTAAGCTATCAAGCTTATTGTCACGCCCCACCAGGTCGCAACCCAACCAACCGAGGGGCACACCCGCCAAGGTGCACCGAGGTGCCCCACCTAAGTGCGCAACGCGCGCCCAAAGGGTTCCTTCCAAGGGCACTTGGGCCAACAAGAGGAAAATGAGATGCCTTAGAGATTTTAAGGCCAATGTTGATCGAAAGAAGGATCTAGAATGACCCAGGGTGCTCCAAACGTTTCCACACAAGTCCGAAGGGTTCCAGAAGGTTCCACGACCATCTAGGCTTATCTGGAGGAACCTAAAAGACTCGGGACAAGTCGGGAAAGCTCGGGATAAGTCCGGAAGGCTCGGGACAACTCCGGACGTCTCCAGAATATTCTAGAAGACCTTAGAATATGGTAGAGCTTTTAGACCATTTAGAATATAACTAGATATGTATAGAATTATCTAGAGATATCTAGGTTTAGAAGATATTTTGGGAGGCAAAACCATAGCCGTTGGATCAAATCGATCCTAACCATCCATTGAGGAGGTGGATGCCTATAAATAGGGCCACCCCTCTCATTTGTAACTCACTCAAGTAGTCACTCACTTCATACTTGTAAAGCTCTCTTGTAAAGCTTTCATTGTTAATACAAGGTTCTTTCCTTGTAAACTCTCTTGCTCCTTGTGTTTTGCCATAGCGTTGCGCGAGAAAGCCTTGCTAACATCGTGCCGAGAGTGTTAGCGCCGTACGGATTGAGCTTGAAAGAATAAGTCCATGACTGTTGGTATCAGAGCAAGTTACGATCACTCGGGAGCATGGCCAAGACCGCTAAGAACCAAGTCGCTAGCCCGTCAGAGATCGAGGTCACGCATGACCAAGGTGGGCATGAAGTAAAGGCCGACCTTGCGGAGACAAGGCCTCGTGCCTAATCCAAGGACACACTCTCTAGCTTGGAGTCGCGCTTGACTCCCGTGGAGGAAAGTGTATCGGGCATGGGTGCCCACGTGGACGACCTTCAAGAGCGGATTGAAGGCCTCGAGGAGGAGGATGCCGAGATCCACACGGCCGCGAGGGCCATGAAGATCAAGCTAGATGAGACCCTGCGCGCGGAAATGGGTGAAGTACGCGACGCACTCATGGGAGAACTCACAAAGGTACGTGAGTCGTTCCAACGTGAACTTACAAACATGCAAGCTCAACTAGAGTTGTTGCAAGGCGACCTTGCGTTGTGCAAGCGCGCCATGGCTGCCGGGCCAAGCACCTCATACGAGACCAGGAGGGTCGAGGTGCCTAAACCTAAGACATTTTCGGGATCACGCAACGCCAAAGAAGTAGACAACTTCTTGTATGGCTTGGAGCAATACCTAGAAGCCGTTAGGATCATGGAGGATGCCTCTAAAGTCCAAACCGCGACATTATAACTCACCGACACCGCCATGCTTTGGTGGAGGAGAAGGCATCTCGATGTCGAGAGAGGTACGTGCACCATCTCTACCTTTAATGATTTTAAAAGGGAGCTCAAACGACAATTCTATCCGGAGAATGCCGAGGATGAAGCGAGGGCACGATTGCGAAGGCTCAAGCAATCGGGGAGCATCCAAGACTATGTCAAGGAGTTCACTAGCTTGGTGCTTGAGATCCCCGATCTCTCAGAGAAGGACTCACTCTTCAATTTCATAGATGGCCTCCAAAGTTGGGCCAAGGCCGAGCTAAGGCGAAGGGGAGTACAAACCCTTGCCGATGCCATTGCCGTGGCCGAGAGCCTCATTGACTATTCCATTCGTAAGGAGTCCACCAACGAGCCAAGGGAAAAGAAGAGTGGTCACTCCAATGGGGGAAGAGATAGAAGCCCACACAAAGAGAGTCGCAAGGACGAGGACACGCCGAAGCACAAAGGCTCATCCTCATGGAGGGACAAAGACCGAGGTAGGTCTAAAGACTCTCATGGTGCCAAGAAATCACCGCCTAGTAGTTGCTATATCTGTGATGGCGATCATTGGGTTCGGGAGTGCCCTCAACGCCAAGCACTTAGTTCGCTCCTAGCAAGGCATCAAGAAGGAAGCGATACCGACGAAGGTAGTGATGCCGAAGGAGGCCAAGGTGCACAAATGGGATCGCTACAGCTCTTAAATGGAATCCAGTCCGCCCCAAAGACCCAAGCCAAGGGGTTGCTATACGTGGATGTCACCATCAATGGAAAAGCATCAAGAGCCATGCTCGACACATGTGCGTCCCATAACTTTGTTTCTCTGGAGGAAGCAAAGAGACTTGGTCTTAGTGTCGTGAAAGGGGGAGGATCCGTCAAGGCAGTAAATTCTACCGCTCAACCCATCCAAGGGTTCGCTCGAGGAGTCAAGACCATCGTTGGGACGTGGTCAGGACGCATGGACTTCTCAGTTGTGCCAATGGACGACTACCCGATCATCCTAGGGCTCGAGTTCTTCGAGCAAGCCAAGGCAATCCCGGAGCCATTTGCCAACAGCCTGTGCATCACAGAGGGTGCACCATCATGCGTAGTACCAACACTAATGGCCACCAAGCACGGGACAAGAGTGCTCTCAAAACTTCAACTCGAAAAGGCCGTCCGTAGGGCCAAACCATCCAAAGGATTGAATGAAGACAAAGGGGTGACCGTGTCCGAGAAGGCTACCTAGCATGTTCAAGGGAGGAACATAGCTTCAAAGACCACCAAGGGTCAAGGGACAAAGAGAAGGCCTTCCAACAATGCCGACAAGCCGAGGGTAAAGGTGAGGCAAGCTAGGAGTCGAGGAAAGCACTCCAGCAACACCCCAATTCCATGAAGACGCGATGAAAGCATCGCAAGATTGGGTGGGGGAGGATGTCACGCCCCACCAGGTTGCAACCCAGCCAACCGAGGGGCACACCCGCCAAGGTGCACCGAGATGCACCGAGGTGCCCCACCTAGGTGCGCAACGCGCGCCCAAAGGGTTTCTTCCAAGGGCACTCGGGCCAACAAGGGGAAAATGAGATGCCTTAGAGATTTTAAAGCCAAGGTTGATCCAAAGAAGGATCTAGAACGACTCAGGGTGCTCCAAACGTTTCCACACAAGTCTGAGGGGTTCTAGAAGGTTCTACGACCATCTAGGCTCATATGGAGGAACCTAGAAGACTCGGGACAAGTCGGAAAAGCTCGGGATAAGTCCGGAAGGCTCGGGACAACTCCAGACGTCTCCGAAATATTCTAGAAGACCTTAGAATATGGTAGAGCTTTTAAACCATTTAGGATATAACTAGATATGTATAGAATTATCTAAAGATATCTAGGTTTAGAAGATATTTTGGGAGGCAAAACCATAGTTGTTGGATCAAATTGGTCCTAACCGTCCATTGAGGAGGTAGATGTCTATAAATAGGGCCACCCCTCTCATTTGTAACTCACTCAAGTAGTCACTCACTTCATACTTGTAAGGCTCTCTTGTAAAGCTTTCATTGTTAATACAAGGTTCTTTCCTTGTAAACTCTCTTGCTCCTTGTGTTTTGCCATAGTGTTGCGCGAGAAAGGCTTGCTAACATCGTGCCGAGAGTGTTAGCGCCGCACGGATTGAGCTTGAAAGAATAAGTCCGTGACATTACGCTATTATTTTTCCAACATACAGATCGTTAGAGTTCGGGAGGCAAGTGGGCAAGGGAGGAGCCTTTTTAGAGTTCTCAAGTAGCTCATGTATAATTTATGTCTTTGTAATAATGCCTAGACGATGGGGGTACTAGACTTGTATGGGGTTGGTATCAAACTCCTTAGTTTGGTTTTGTTGATGAATGAGCATGTTGAGTTGTTGATGCTATGTTTGATATGTTTATGCTTTTATGTCGTGGTATGAAAACCATGTCTACTTCGTTGCTTAAATGCCATGTGTTTGAGAGTTATGACCTTGATCTATGAATGCTTATATGGTTGTTTTAAAGTATGCGAAACCTTGTCATGATGTGCCTATTTGAGTGTTTAATGCTTTGAATGGAATGGTAAAGTTAAGTATGTATCTATGCAAGTTTCTACCCAAATGCCTATTTCGAGATGTATGCCATGTTAGTTCGTTTAAGTAGTCTCGCATGATCGATCTTGCTTGTCAAATGTTGTTTGAGTGTATGTTTGTGGTTAGGGAGTCATAAAAAGCATTTAGAGTTGAGTCTTGGTTCGTTTTGCTGCAAATTTGAGTCTTGCAGTGCAGGGCGTATCGGTACGCCCAATGTCCGTATCGATACGATCCTACACTTTGGGACTCAGACTTGGCTTAGCGTACTGATACACGGGGGAGTATCGATACGCCAAAACCTCTCTGGAAATCTGAGATTTTGACGAGATTTTGGCGTATCGGTACGAGCTCTAGGCGTTTCGGTACGGTCGTTTATCGTTGACCATAAGATGTTGACCAAGGAGGGCGTATCGGTACGGTCAACCAGTGTACCGATACGGTCTCCCTAGGTTGACTTGGACAGTTTACCTGGTCAAGGCGTATCGATACCCTCTTCTAGTGTATCGATACGGCCTGTTGAACAAAGTAAAATGGGGCGTTTTAAATTGTTTTTTTGATTGCTTCGCATCGCTTGTTGTCTTTCCGCTGTCGTATCACACATAGGATGTATGAATGCCATTAGACAAGATAATAATTAAAAGAAATTTTTAGGGTTTCTAACCGAGGTTGGTCCCTAACGGGGTTCATTTCGGTTTTCCCGTGTAGCCTACTCGGACCGGTCAGCCGTCTAGACCGGGACGAGGGGGTTACATTTGGTGGTATCAGAGCCTGAGGTTTTCGAGACCTCGGGCAGGTAAGTGAGGTAAGTTAATGTGTTATGTGTTGTTATATCTCGGTGAGTGTTTTGACATGTATGCTTGAAGTTTGTTGCTAGCACAGTGTATGAATGCATGCTTTAATGACCTTGTTGTTGTTCGAGGGTTAGTCGAATGTCCCCATTGTTAGGTGTTGTTGTCAAAAAATGGTTTTGGTTTAACGAGCTTGAGAACCTAAGTCCTTGCCCTTTTGCTAACTTAACGTTTTTCTTGTGTGTTGTGTGTTTGTTGTTTTAGATTCTGTCTTAATATGGTGAGACTGAGGGGCGGCCTAGAGCGGGTGACCAGGCACCCGGGGGTGAGCCTCCTGTTCCTCCTGCTCCCGGTGGTAATGGAGTAGGTGGCGAAGGAAATGTGCCTCAAGCTGGTGCGCAAGTCGGGGGCGATGGTAATGGGCCTCAAGCCGATGCTAATGTTGGAGGTGTTGGAGCACAGGCGGGTCAGGGTCCAGCGGGCGTGGACATGACCCATTTGATTCAGACCATAGCCAGAGTTTTTCAGACAGCTTTGGCCGGTGCACAAGCTGCAGCACCACCACAGGGTGCGGGGACAAGATTACCCCTAGAGAGGCTCCGTAGTTTGGGTGGAGTTGAGTTCCGAGGGTTGACTCCTGAGGGTTCAGAGGCGTGGCTTGAGAGTACCACACGCATCTTGGGTCAGATGGAGTGCTTGGACACCCGTAAGTTGGGGTGCATTGTTTCCTTGTTTCAGGGGGACGCATATACTTGGTGGATCACTGTTACTTCGGGTATGGCCGAAGCGGATATCACGTGGGAGTTCTTCAGAAATGCCTTCAAGAGGAAGTATCTCGGAGTTCGATACTTGGATGAGAAGAAGATGAAGTTTATGGCTTTGGTTTAGGGCAACATGACCGTGTCTGAGTACGAGGTTCAGTTTGTGAGATTGAGCCAGTATGCACCTGAGTTGGTTCCTAATGAGAGGGAGCGGTGTGAGCGCTTCCGGTACGGGTTGACTAGAGATGTGAAGACCTACATGCTTGCCTCTGATTACACTGAGTTTGATGTTTTGGTCTCTAGGGCCAAGGATATTGAGCAGAACTTGGGCTCCAATTCCCGTGCTAGTGGGTCCGATTCCGGGAAGAGACAAGCGAACTGAGATAGAGATCACGCCAAGAGGCATAGGGATAGGAGGTATCAGCCTGATCCGAGACAGAGGGGTGGTAACTATGGATGGGGCAATCAGGGCCAAGGAGCTGTGGTGCACACTCCGGAGTGCACTAGATGCGGGAGGCGCCATCAGGGCGAGTGTGCAGGTACCTTTGGGCCGTGTTGGAACTGTGGTTCCCGAGACCATGTGAGGCGTAACTGTCCACACCCGGCTAGGGGCGGACCGGCTCCAGCTAGGGGTTATGAGCAATAGATAGGCCGTGGGCGCGGTCGTGGAAACTTTCAGTCAAGGAATGAGGGTCAGAGGAACTTGGCTCATGTAGTAGCAGTCCAGCCTGAGGGAGGAGGACCGGCCAGGGTGTATGCTCAGCTAGAGGCTGGGAATGACACGGATGTCATTGCAGGTAATTTCTCGTTACAGTCTTTGAGTTTGCTTTCTTTGATAGACTCGGGGTCAACACATTCGTACATTTTGGGTGAGCACTCAAGGTCATTAGGGTTATCATGTGAATGGCTAGAGGTAGGTGTAAATGTTACTAGCTCTTTTGGTGATAAAGTGGTAGTTAGGAAAGTGTATAGGAGGTGTCCCTTGATGGTTCAGGGCCACGTGTTTCCGGTTGATATGATGGAGTTACCATTCTACGGTTTTGACGTAATTTTGGGAATGGATTGGCTCGTAGAGCATAGAGCTAGGGTTAACTTTGAGACCAAGAGGGTCTCCTTGAAGCTTACAGATGATTTTGAGGTTGTGGTAGTTGGCGAGAACGTTAGGTTTTTGTCCAATGTTGTTTCTGCCTTGGAAGCTCAGAGGCTGTTGAGTTCGGGGTGTCAGGCTTATTTGGCGTATGTAATGAATCCGAAGGTGAGTGAGGTTAGACCATAAGACATCAAGACAATATGTGATTTTCCGAGTGTTTTTCCGGAAGAGTTGTCGGGTTTGCCTCCAGACAGAGCAGTTGAGTTCGCTATTGAGACGTATTTTGATTATGCACCAGTGTCTATTGCTCCGTACAGAATGACACCAAAAGAGTTGAAAGATTTGAAGACACAACTTCAGGAGTTGTCTAATAGAGGTTTCATTAGACCTAGTATCTCTCCGTGGGGTGCTCCGGTCTTGTTCGTGAAAAATAAAGACGGTAGCATGAGGATGTGTATAGATTATAGGCAGTTGAACAAAGTGACAGTGAAGAACAAGTACCCTTTGCCTAGGATAGACGACTTGCTTGATCAGTTGAGGGGTGCTTCAGTGTTTTCGAAGATTGACTTGAGATTCGGGTACTATCAGTTGAAAGTAAAGGATGTGGACATACCGAAAATGGCCATTCGTACACGTTATGGGCACTATGAGTTCTTGGTGATGCCTTTTGGGTTGACTAATGCTCCAGCAGCTTTCGTGGATATGATGAACCGTGTGTTTCATGAGTTCTTAGACATATTTGTGGTAGTGTTCATAGATGACATCCTAGTGTACTCTAGGACCGAAGAGGAGCATGATGAGCATTTGCGGTTAGTGCTTCAGACCCTACAAGAGAATCAGTTGTATGCCAAGCTAAGAAAATGTGAGTTTTGGATTAGGGAGGTGGTCTTCCTAGGTCACGTGATCTCGGCTAAGGGGATTAGTGTGGATCCTAAGAAGATTGAAGCCATAGTGAGTTGGAAACAACCGAATCAGTGACAGAAATCTACAGTTTCCTAGGTTTGGCGGGATACTATAGAAGATTTGTTGAGGGATTTTCGAGGATAGCGACTCCTTTGACTAAGTTGCTTCAGAAGAATGTTCCATATGAGTGGTCAGATGCAAGGCACGAAGCGTTTGAGAAGTTGAAGAAAGCTTTGATCGAAGCTCCTATCTTGGTACAGCCTGAGCCGGGAAAAGAATTTGTGATTTATATTGATGCATCGTACGCAGGTTTAGGTTGTGTGCTTATTCAAGAAGGTAAGGTGGTAGCCTATGCTTCGAGACAGTTGAAAGTGCACGAGAAGAACTATCCCACTCATGACATAGAGTTAGCCGCGGTAGTGTTCGCTTTGAAGATCTGGAGACACCATCTTTATGGTGAGAAGTGCACCGTATACACCGGCCACAAGAGTTTGAAGTATTTGATGTCTCAGAGGGAGTTGAACCTCAAGCAACGTAGGTGGTTAGAGCTTCTTAAGGATTATGACCTTACGATAGAATACCATCCGGGTAAGGCAAACGTAGTGGCCGATGCCCTGAGTAGAAAAGTGGCCGTTGAGTTACGAGCTATGTTTGCGAGATTGAGCGTGTCCAATGATGGTGGGTTGATAGCCGAGCTTCAGGTTAAGCCTTCATTAGTTCATTTCATTCGAGAGAAGCAGTTGCGAGATGAGTCTTTGGCACCTCACGTGCAAGACATAGCCGAAGATAGGCCTACCGATTTTTATTTTGGGGAGAATGGGATCCTATGTTACAAGGATAGGATAGTGGTTCCGGAAGATACTGAGTTGAGGCGTACGATCTTGAACGAAGCTCATAATAGTCCTTTTGCTATGCATCCGGGTAGTACGAAGATGTATCGTGGATTAAAGGAAGAGTTCTATTGGGTTGGGTTGAAGAAGGATGTGGCCGAGTTTGTAAGTAAGTGCATGGTTTGTCAGCGAGTCAAGGCCGAGCACCAGTTTCCCTCAGAATTGTTACAGCCGTTGAAGATTCCAGAATGGAAGTGGGAACGTATCACCATAGACTTTGTATCAGGGTTACCATTGACTCATACGAGGAAGAATTCAGTGTGGGTGATAGTGGATAGGTTTACTAAGTGCGCCCACTTCATACCTGTTCATACCACCTATACTTTAGATAAGTTGGCCGAGTTGTACATCTGTGAGATAGTGAGACTACATGGGGTGCCGAAATCGATTGTGTCAGACCGAGATTCGAGGTTTACAGCTAGATTTTGGGAGTGTTTGCATCGAGCCTTGGGTACTTGGTTGAACTTCAGTACTTCGTATCATTCGCAGTCAGATGGTCAGTCAGAGAGGGTGATTCAGGTGTTGGAATACATGTTGAGGTGTTGTATCATCGACTTTCAGGGGTCTTGGGAGAAACACCTGCCGCTAGTCGAGTTTGCTTATAATAACAGTTTTCAGTCGAGCATTCAAATGGCTTCGTATGAGGCCTTGTATGGTAGGAAGTGTAGAACTCCGATTTGTTGGGCCGAAGCCAGATAAAAGCTTGTACCGATGCCCGATTTGCTTAAGGGCACCACCGAGAAGGTAAAGTTGATATGTGACCGTTTGAAGGCAGCTTCAGATCGACAGAAGTCCTATGCCGACTTAAAGAGGAAAGATGTTGAGTATTCCGTGGGAGATAAAGTGTTTTTGAAAGTCTCACCTTAGAAGAAGGTGATGAGGTTTGGTAGAAAGGGTAAGTTAAGCCCGAGATTCATTGGACCCTATGAGGTAGTTGAGAGGATTGGTCTCGTTGCGTACAGATTGAGACTCCCGGCCGAGCTATAGAATATTCATGATGTATTCCACGTGTCGATGCTTCGTAAGTATAGGTCAGATCCGTCCCACGTAATGCCTGTAGAAGAGATTGAATTCAACCCGGATTTGACATATGATGAGGAACCAGTGGAGATCTTAGCCTTAGACAACAAGGTGTTGCGTGGTAGATCAATTGAGTTAGTCAAAGTGAGGTGGCAACGTCGAGGTGTAGACGAGGCCACATGGGAGAGAAAGAAGGATATGGAAAGGCAGTTTCCTTATCTCTTTCAGTCAGGTAATTTCGGGATGAAATTCCTTAAGTGGGGGAGAGTTGTAACGCCCCGAGTTTAAGTGTCAGATGTTACTCGGGTAAATCGGGTTCGAGTCGTGGGTTCGTTTCAAAATTTAATTAAGCTTTGGTTTAAATTAAAAGTATTTGATTTCATTAAGGGCAAACTTGTAATTTTCAATTAAAAGGAAATAAGATGAGGAAAAAGGGGATTTTTGAAACACTACCCATCTTCTTCTTCCTTTTCATTTTCACATTAAACCCCCTTGTCCCCTAAAACACCATTCCATCAAATCCCACCCTCATTTCAAGCGTTCTCTTCAAGGTAAGCACGTTTTTGAATTCTCCTCACTATTTCCAACATTTCCATGGCTTTAGTTTTCATAGAAATCCTCTTTAAAGGTTTTTGGGTTTTTGAAGAAAAACATGAAACTTTAGTGGATTTTCGTTTTGTTTTGATGTGTAGAGTTGAATTATGAGTTAACCTAACACTAAGGTACAACATATCTCAATTTGGTTGATTTTTGTTAAGAATCCTGAAATTGGGTTTTAAGGGTATTTTAAAAGTGTCTAAACTTGTATTTTTGAAGTGGTTTTGTTAGAGAAGTTTTTTGAAGGTTTTTAAGGGTGTTTTGGGTGTTGGAATTGGTAGTTTACAGCTGGGTTTAAGGGGAGTACAAAAATGGGGTTTTGGTTGTTAGCTTGGGCTTGAAATTATAAGGTTTTGGCTTGTGAATGTAGTTTGGGATTGTGGCTGAGTTTGGTGATGATTTGGTTAGGTGATACATTGTTTTTGATTGATTAGACTCAAGGGGAAACGTTGGAGAAGGTTCGGGAATGAATCCGGGGAATTTGGAGAATTAAGATTGGTGTTCGGCTTCTGTTTGGGTGGCAACGGTGAGTGGAAATGTTTAACTTTGTTTTTCTTTCGAAATGGGATTCTTGGGGGTTTGGGTGGAGCCTTGAGGGCTCACCTAAACCCAAGTGTAAGTTTACCACTCCTATTTTAATGGTTATGTGTTGATGCATGATTAATCGTTGTGTTATCATGTGCATTGTGGATTGCTTTTCATCCGTTGTTGTTGTGTAGTCGTGTTGATGTCGAGCCTCACGTGATGGTTGTCATAACTACTGTGATGAGTAGTCCCACCGGTAGTGACTAGTAGTAGAGTAAGGTGATGAGTGGTCCCATCGGAAAACTACTAGTCGAACGGTGATGAGTGGTCCCACCTTGTGTGTTGGTTGTGCAAGTGCAAACCATGTAGTTGTCTTGTTGTAATACCTTTCGTGCATTCAATGGTTTACTTCTCATTTAAGAAAACTGTTTTTGAAACTGCATGCTTGTTGAGTTTTAGAGCTTCGCTCACTAAGCTATCAAGCTTACGCTCTCATTTTTCCAACATGCAGATCGTTGGAGTTCGGGAGGCAAGTGGGCAAGGGAGGAGCCTTTTTTGAGTTCTCAAGTAGCTCATGTATGATTTATGTCTTTGTAATAATGCCTAGACGATGGGGGTACTAGACTTGTATGGAGTTGGTATCAAACTCCTTAGTTTGGTTTTGTTGATGAATGAGCATGTTGAGTTGTTGATGCTATGTTGGATATGTTTATGCTTTTATGTCGTGGTTTGAAAACCATGTCTACTTCGTTTCTTAAATGCCATGTGTTTGAGAGTTATAACCTTGATCTATGAATGCTTATGTGGTTGTTTTAAAGTATGTGAAACCTTGCCATTATGTGCCTATTTGAGTGTTTAATGCTTTGAATGGAATGGTAAAGTCAAGTATGTATCTATGCAAGTTTCTACCCAAATGCCTATTTTGAGATGTATGCCATGTTAGTTCGTTTAAGTAGTCTCGCATGATCGATCTTGCTTGTCAAATGTTGTTTGAGTGTATGTTTGTGGTTAGGGAGTCATAAAAAGCATTTAGAGTTGAGTCTTGGTTTGTTTTGCTGCAAATTTGAGTCTTGCAGTGCAGGGCGTATCGGTATGCCCAAGGTCCATATCGATACGGTCCTACACTTTGGGACTCAGACTTGGCTTATCGTACCGATACACGGGGGTGTATCGATACGCCAAAACATCTCTAGAAATCTGAGATTTTGACGAGATTTTGGCGTTTCGGTACGATCGTTTATTGTTGACCAAGGAGGGTGTATCGGTACGGTCAACATGTGTACCGATACGGTCTCCCTAGGTTGACTTGGGCAGTTGACCTGGTCAAGGCGTATCGATACCCTCTTCTAGTGTATCGATATGACCTATTGAACAAAGTAAAATGGGGCGTTTTAAATTGTTTGTTTGATTGCTTCGCATCGCTTGTTGTCTTTCCGCTGTCGTATCACACATAGGATGTATGAATGCCATTATACAAGATAATAATTAAAAGAAATTTTTAAGGTTGCTAACCGAGGTGGGTCCCTAACAGGGTTCATTTCGATTTTCCCCGTGTAGCCTACTCGGACCAGTCAGTCGTCCAGACCGGGACGAGGGGGTTACACCCCTAAACTGAACATCAAAAGGCCTCTCCCTAAACCTACCATACAGAGATCTTAGAATGATATTGTTGCCTGTTTTGTGTTGTTTTTTGTGGTTTTGAGCTAGTTATCAAACTGTTTAGTCATCCTTGTATGTCAAACTGTTTAGACAAATGAATCAATTACCTTGTATGCCAAACTGATTTCTGTTGTTGTTTGTCTTTAAATTTGTGCCATGTAAACTTATTTTCACAAGTTATGAATGGTTATTTGCAAGTCATTGTGCAGATTTTGGCAAGTTATGAGTGATTATTGTGCAGATTTTGCTTAGTTATGAATGGTAGATTTTACAGATTTTGATAATAAAAAATTTGCCAATTTTTTAGATTTTTATAGATGGTTTCAAATGCTGTTTTAAGTGTGCATTTTTAAAGTCAATTTTTAGCCGGTTTTACAAGTTTTTAATGCAGGTTTCGAAACCCCCTATAAGTGGTTTCGAAACTAGTGAGGCAGTAAGTCTTGGAAACCAAACCTGGGAACATGTTTCGAAACCCCCTAGCTGGTTTTGAAACCCTCTGCCTGGTTTCTATACCATAAAATCTTCTTCCTTTGCTCCAAGGTCACTTCAAAATGCAAATAAAAGTTCTTATTCCGCAATCGCAATTCACGACCCTTGAATCGTTATGGGACTTTAAACTTCCAATTGACATCCTCCACGATTGAGAAGAGTTGTTATCATATTAGGTTTTAAACAAAATGGGGATTTTTGTTGCGTGTAAAATAGTCTATCGCAATTGTAGTGCAAGTATACACGACGCAAGTAGTAAAGTGATACGAAGTATCGGATATCGTCTCCACAGGGATTGGGCTAATAGCTTCACCTTAGATTGCTGCACAAGAGTAAAGAAAATATTTGAGAAAGTTGTCACGAAAATAATAAAGTAAACGTAAATAAAATAGTAGAGATATCAAGATAGAGAGAATGGGCTGGTATTGAATTGCTCAGTAGTGCAGGTATTGCAGAGTTTAGGAAATCCAGTTCTGTCGTCGCGCCCGTCGCGGCAGCACCTGTCGCAGCAGCAGTCCGTTGATTGTCGCGACAGCAAACACTCAACTCCGTACTTCAAGTTTCGCAAGAATCCCAGATGTGCCTTGGCCTATCTCTAGGTCCAAGTCTGTCGATGATCACGTCTTTGATGATACCTCTCGGCGTGAATCGAAGGATGTACACCGATGTGGATGAATTCTTCTTTAGCCACTTAACCTCGTCCTATCCCTAGGTCCGAGATAGTTCAACTATAAACTAGAGAACTTGCTCTTATTTCTTTCGTATACTTAACTCTCCCGATGCTAAGTAAATAGATAACCTCACAATGCTCTCCCGATGCTCTTGCAAGATATTAATAACCAAAATAAGAGAACTTGAAGTTTATTTTATTGAACTGAAAATTCCTAAAACATAACAACCCTTGCAACTACTTTACAAATCAACCCGTGGCCCTAGGGGGAATTTAGAACATGGTGTGGAAAGGAAAACGACTAGAGATTGAGAGAGAAGGCTAGGGTAATCGGTTATGGGGTCTCTTCTAGGTTAAAATCTATGCCCTTATATAAGCTTTGGGCTCAAGTTATCTAATTTAACAATGATTACAACTTTAATTAAAAGTATGATTCTAATAAAGACTAAATCTTCAAGGAATCTACTTTCCAGTCGTCCTCCTTGTTTCTTGGGATTTTCTCTCCTTGAACTTTGGGCTTGACATATCTTTTGATCTGGGGCTTGGAAAAATATACTGGTTTTCCACGACAGACGAGCTTAATTTTCTCTATCTGTCGAGGTCCACTTTGCTTCTTCTCCTCAAAACTGCTGTCGTCCTCTGCTATCACGGCGGCAACCATGGCAGCGTCGTCCTCCTTTACTGCTAGTTCCAGCTTTTCTGCATCGCTGCTCAGCGCCTGCCACGACTGCTGCCCTGGGTGCTGTCACGGCTGCTGCTCTGGGTGCTGTCACGACTGCTGCCCTGGGTGCTGTCACGGCAGATACCTGCAAAAGTAACCAAATTTAGCAGTATCTGCGCAGTTTTATCTAAATGTGATGTTGATGCAAAACTTAACCTAAAATGCAGTTAAACATGCTTGAGTGCAGCAAAAATAAGGATAAATGATGGGTAAAATATAGAACTTTTATACACTGATCACACCCCCAAACTCGAATCTTTGCTTGTCCTCAAGCAATTCCGACCTAAAAGAAATTTTTGTTTTGTTTTGGCGTAAAACAGTGAACTTTCCCTTACCATTCATTCATTCTCTATTGACAGCAGCACCTTGTCGGGTAATTTAGGATTCGTCCGGAATCTTGCTATAGTCCTCGTGCAGTGTGTGCATGCTTGTGAACAATTATATGCCAAGACTCCTTTAGTTTCACTAGAATATTCCAGCTTCTAACTTGAATTTTTATGCCAAAGTTTATCTTTTTGAAGGCACTTTTTATGCTCCTTTGATTTTTTTTTGTTTAGACTTGATTTTTTTAAGCTTAAGTTTCACTAGAGCCGGTTTCGGGCACTTCTAGCTAACTTCCTAGAACCGGTTTCGGGCACCTATAGGCTTGTTGAGTCTATTTTGCTAAACTTCTTTCCTAGAGCCAGTGTTAGGCACCTCTAGGGGCTATTCAAGTGCTAAGCTTCCTATTCTAGTTAACTAGTAGAGTTCTAGGCAGTGCCACGATAGAGCTGTCACGGCAGGTAAGTTCAGTTCAAAGACTTAAGCCAAAATTTTCAATTTTTTTTGTTTTGCATAAAAATAAATGCGACGCAATTAAAACTAAATGCAATATTATATTAATAATTAGGAGGACTGCCTACCTCCAAACTCAAGGGTTGCATTGTCCTCGATGCATGACACAAGACATAAAAATGAAAAATAGAAAATAAAAATGACAGAAAAGTGAAACATCACAAAAAGATAATATATACAGCAGGAGGCAGAGAAAATGTAAAAGAAAACTTAAGTTGTGCGGCAGTCGTCGCTGCTGCTGAAGCTTTGGATGAGGAGCTGTCGGCGGGCAGTCTCCTTGAACTTTGTCGGAGGAGCTGTGGGTGCTGTCCTAAGAGTATGAGTGCTACCGTGGCAGGGGTGGAGGCAGAGCTTCCTCGGGTTGCTTGTATCGTCATTGCAAGGGTTTTCTCTGTTTACCTAATAACGCAAACAAACTAAAAACTAATATCAAATTTCTAATTCCTAAAATATTAAAGATAAAATAAGATAAAAATAAAAATAAAATAAATTAAGTTAAATTAGGAGTGCCTTGAGGGGCATCTCCTAAAATAACTACTCCCTGTTTTATTGATGCTTGAGGGGTCGTTTCCGGTACTTCTTGAAGTCCATCTGTACCCTCCATCTGGTGATTATTCTCATGGTGGGGGCTCCTTTCTTTCTCTTCCCTTTGTAGTCCATGAAGTCCTCCCTTCTTGGTAATGTTTCTGAGGGCATGAATATATGATTAGAAAAAATCAAATTGACATTCGGCCACAAACTTACCTTGTTTTCGTTGAATGTTGTTGTGGTTGAATGTAGCCCTTGCTGTCGTGTCTACTGCTGCGGCAGCCAGTTATTTTGACAGTCCGTTGTCAGGTTACTTTGCAGGTCAATGGGACATTGGTAAGTGCCATCACTTTCTACACCAAATTCTGTTGTCCACTCGTAGATCTCCATCAGTAGAGACTTTGATGATTCTGTGTCCACCGGTGTTGGTTCCTCTAATACCTGCAATGGAATTGGTGAGTTTTTAAATAATTCAACATGTTCATTTATTACCTGCTCATATTCCATCGGCGAGACATTGTCATTGGGTAGCTCTTTTAGGTGGTCGTGCGAGTGCCATGACAGGGATGGATGTGTGCAATCTTGGTCGGGCATAATTGAGGTAGTGGGTTGAGAGTTTTCCTCGGATGTAATTGCTGCCGTGACATTCTCTTGAATTTCACTCAGCGTTGTTGCGGTGTTACTCCATTCCGACTCCTCGATCATTGCCATGGCAAGTTGTTGCTCAGACTCATCATATGTTGGGTATTCCTTCACATGGGCATCCTCGTCATCTTGCCTCTGGATTTCAGGTTCATCCGTGGCATGAATGAGGACCGGTCTGCTCAAGAGTGCATCCATCTTGGCGATACTTTTGTCTATAGAAGCCGACACTTCTTGAGTGAGTGCTATGAAGGCTTGCAGTGTGTCTTCTAAGGATTTTGACTGCTCTTGAGGATGATGACATTGCCAGGGCAGGTCGGGTTCTGCAGCAAAACTGTTATGGTATAAAAAATTTTGTGGGTTTTGATCGTACCATAAAAAATTTTGCTGCTGCGGCATCTGCATTTGCTGTCCCTATTGCTGTTGTGGCAGCATATCTTGTTCTTGTTGGTTCCATCGTTGGTTGTCCATATATTCACCGAAAATTAAATTTATACACTCAACAGTTTCATTCCGTAACCCATTTAAGGTTTTAGCCGTGACGAACATTAAATTTTTTCGGTGAATATATGGACAACCAACGATGGAACCAACAAGAAAAAGATATGCTGCCACAATAGCAACAGGGACAGCAAATGCAGATGCCGCAGCAGCAAAATTTTTTATGGTACGATCAAAACCCGCAAAATTTTTTATACCATAACAGTTTTGCTGCTGAACCCGACCTGCCCTGGCAATGTCATCATCCTCAAGAGCAGTCAAAATCCTTAGAAGACACACTGCAAGCCTTAATGGCACTCACTCAAGAAGTGTCGGCTTCTATGGACAAAAGTATCGCCAAGATGGATGCACTCTTGAGCAGACCGGTCCTCATTCATGCCACGGATGAACCTGAAATCCTGAGGCAAGATGACGAGGATGCCCATGTGAAGGAATACCCAACATATGATGAGTCTGAGCAACAACTTGCCATGGCAATGATTGAGGAGTCGGAATGGAGCAACACCGCAACAACGCTGAGTGAAATTCAAGAGAATGTCACGGCAGTAATTACATCCGAGGAAAACTTTCAACCCACTACCTCAGTTATGCCCGACCAAGATTGCACACATCCATCCCTGTCATGGCACTCGCACGACCACCTAAAAGAGCTACCCAATGACAATGTCTCGCCGATGGAATATGAGCAGGTAATAAATGAACATGTTGAATTATTTAAAAACTCACCAATTCCATTGCAGGTATTAGAGGAACCAACACCGGTGGACACAGAATCATCAAAGTCTCTACTGATGGAGATCTACGAGTGGACAACAGAATTTGGTGTAGAAAGTGATGGCACTTACCAATGTCCCATTGACCTGCAAAGTAACCTGATAACGGACTGTCAAAATAACTGGCTGCCGCAGCAGCAGACACGACATCAAGGGCTACATTCCACCACAACAACATTCAACGAAAACAAGCTAAGTTTGTGGTCGAATATCAATTTAATTTTTACTAATCATATATTCATGCCCTCAGAAACTTTACCAAAAATGGAGGATTTCATGGACTACAAAGGGAAGAGAAAGAAAGGAGCCCCCACCATGAGAATAATCACCAGATGGAGGGTACAAATGGACTTCAAGAAGTACCGGAAACGACCCCTCAAGCATCAATAAAACAGGGAGTAGTTACTTTAGGAGATGCCCCTCAAGGCACTCATAATTTAACTTAATTTATTTTATTGAATTTTATTTTATCTTTATTATTTTAGGAATTAGAAATTTGATATTAGTTTTTAGTTTGTTTGCGTTATTAGGTAAACAGAGAAAACCCTTGCAATGACGATACAAGCAACCCGAGGAAGCTCTGCCTCCACCCCTGCCACGGCAGCACTCATACTCTCAGGGCAGCACCCACAGCTCCTCCGACAAAGTCCAAGGAGACTGCCCGCCGACAGCTCCTCATCCAAAGCTCCAGCAGCAGCGACGACAGCCGCACAACTTAAGTTTTCTTTTTCCTTTTCTCTGCCTCCTGCTGTATATATTATCCTTTTGTGATGTTTCACTTTTCTGTCATTTTTATTTTATGTTTTTCATTTTTATGTCTTGTATCATGCATTGAGGACAATGCAACCCTTGAGTTTGGGGGTAGGCAGTCCTCCTAATTATTAATATAATATTGCATTTAGTTTTAATTGTGTCGCATTTATTTTATGCAAAAAAAAAATAAAAAAAATAAAAAATGAAAATATTGAAAACTTTGGCTGAAAACTGTGACTTGAACTTACCTGCTGTGACAGCCCTGTCGTGGCAGCAACTTCAGGATAGTCTTTAGGAGAAGTTTTAGAGCCTTTCTATAGTTCTGAAAACCTAAACACCATTGTGACTGTTATACTGCTTAGACTTCTTTTAGCCAAACTAGAATAGAAAACTTAGCACTTAGAGTAGAAAAGAGACTAGAATCTCAGGAAACCTAGAGGTGCCTACCACTGGCTCTAGGCAGATAACCAGAGAAAAACTTCTAGAGGTGCCTATCACTGGCTCTAGATAGTTAACTAGAGGTGCCTGAAATACTTGCTCTAGTAGAAAAGAGAAGAAATTAAAAAAATGAAATAACTAGAGGTGCCCGATTCTGGCTCTAGTAAGAAAAAAAAAGAAATCAGTCTCGTAAGAAAAACTCTAAACAAGCTAAAGAATAATATTCTAGTGAAACTAAGAGAGTCTTGGCATATAACTGTTCACAAGCATGCACACACTGCACGAGGACTATAGAGAAATTCCGGACAGATCCTAGATTATCCGACAGGGTGCTGCCATCACAGGGAACGAACGACGGGTAAGGGAAAGGTCACTGTTTGAAAGCCAAAACAAAAATATTTCATTTTTCTTTTACGTCTTAGTTGCTTGAGGGCAAGAAAAAACGTGAGTTTGGGGTGTGTTGAGTGTATAAATGTTCTATTATTTACACCTCTTTTAACCCACATTTCTGCTGCATTCATGCATTATTTATCGCATTTAGGACAGTTTACGGCAAAACATCACAAATACATTAAAAGGCACAATTTCTACTAAAATTGGTTGTTTTTGCAGGTTGCTGCTGTAGCAGACGGAAAGGGCAGGCGCTGGGCAGTGAAGCAAAAGAGCTGGAACTGGACAAGCAGTCAAGGAGGACGATGCTGCCATGGTTGCTGCCGTGACAGCAGAGGACGACAGCAGTTTTGTGGAGAAGATGCAAAGTGGACCTCGACAGATAGAGAAAATTCAGCTCGTCTGTCGTGTGAAATCACCATATTTTTCCAAGCCCTAGATCAGAAGATATTCCAAGCCCAAAGTTCAAGGAGAGATAATCCCAAGAAACAAGGAGGACGGTTGGAAAGTAGATTCCTTGAAGATTTAGTCTTTATTAGAATCATACTTTAAATTAAAGTTGTAATCCTTGTTAAATTAGATAACTTGAGCCCAAAGCTTATATAAGGGCATATATCTTAACCTAGAGGCATAACCGATAACCCATTCTCTAGCCTTCTCTCAAACCCTAGCCGTTTTCTTTCCACCACCATGTTCTAAATTCCCCTTAGGGACACGAGTTGTTTTGTAAAGTAGTTGCAAGGGTTGCTTTTGTTTTAGGAATTTTCAGTTCAATAAAATAAACTTCAAGTTCTCTTATTTTGGTTATTAATATCTTGCAAGAGCATCGGGAGAGCATTGTGAGGTTATCTATTTACTTAGCATCGGGAGAGTTAAGTATACGAAAGAAATAAGAGCAAGTTCTCTAGTTTATAGTTGAACTAGCTCGGGCCTAGGGATAGGACGAGGTTAAGTGGCTAAAGAAGAATTCATCCACATCGGTGTTCATCCTTCGATTCACGCCGGGAGGTATCATCAAAGACGTGATCATCGACAAACTTGGACCTAGGGATAGGCTAAGGCACATCTGGGATTCTTGCCAAACTTGAAGTACGGAGTTGAGTGTTTGCTGCCGCGACAATCAACGGACTGCTGCCGCGACAGTTGCTGCCGCGACAGTTGCTGCCGCGACGGGCGCGACGACAGAACTGGATTTCCTAAACTCTGCAATACCTGCACTACTGAGCAACTCAATACCAGCCCATTCTCTCTATCTTGATTTCTCTACTTTTATTTTCCAGTATTCTTTATTATTTTCGTGACAACTTAATCAATCTATTAAATCTCTTCTTTTCCCCTTGTGCAGATAGCGAAGGAAAGGGTTAGCCCAGTCCCTATGGAGACGATATCCGATACTCTAGTATCACTTTACTACTTGCGTCGTGTACACTTGCACTACATTGCGATAGACACTTTTACACGCAACAGAAACCTTAGGCACCTATATGGCCCGAAACAAAGTTTGGGCACCTAACTGAAAAAAGGACATAATTTTGGCACTTATTTGACGGTTAAGCCTTGATTTTTATGGAAGGTAATGTGAGAGATGAATGACAAAAGCAATTCAATTCCCAATAGCAGTGAAGAACCCGATGAAGTTAATGCTCAAGAAGTGATCAATGAAGAACCCGATGAAGTCAATGTCCGACAAGAGATCATTGAAAAATTCGATTTAGGTAAGACCCAAACCCAAAAAGAGATCAGAGAAGGGTCAAAACTATACCAAGAGATCGGTGAAGATGACAACGCTGACAATAATCTTGTTTATCTTTTTGTTGATGTGTTATAGTTGTTTTTCTTAATTTTCCGGAGATTGTTGAAAGTTTAGAGTAACGGCCGAGAAAAAGAACAACGGAGAAGAAGATAAGTTGGAATGGAATCAATAATGTGTTAACAAAATTTTTAATGACACGTAAATTAATTATTATTTGGCATTAAATTATTGGTTAGGGACCATTGCTGATGTGGTGGAAAAGGTCTATCTAATAATTTTTCGTAAAATAGGATGCTCAACACCTCAAATACCCTAAAATCAAAGTACCCAATTGTTAAACTCCCCTAATTAGCCTGCATCACCGCATCATATGTTTGACTAAAAATCCAGGCCTTAATCAATTTTTCATACTCAATACTGTGATTAAAATGTAATATTCATAATATTCTAATCGATTGTTTCCATAATAATTTCCATATATTCCCATGATAATGTCCATGATAATATTCTAGAGAATGAAATTCGTTATTATTATTTTTTTAGAAAATAAAAAATAACGAAAAAAAACATGTTTAGGTGTAAAACAAAAAATAAATTTTAAAAAATAAAAATAAAAATAACTGAAAATTTGAAAACATAAAAAGATGTTTCATTGAAAATGTTTTAGGAAAGTGAAAAATATGAAAACAATAGTTTTTTAATTTTAACTTCATTTTAACCCGAGTTTGAATCTTTCTAGTGTCATTTTTTAAAACTTTGCTTTATTTACTCATATTTTATTATTATTATTTGGCTATATTTTATTTCAATTATTTAATAATTATTTTTCATTTCTATTTTGAAAAATTGGATACCAAACACATTTTCACTATTTTCATTTTTGAAAACAAGTTTCCATCTCTATTAACCAAGCATGTTTTCTAACTTTTAAAAACTAGATATGAAAATTATTTTCTGAAAATAAAATAAAAATAAAAATATTTTCTAAAATCAAACGGACTATTCTATCGATATGTCCATAATTACTTAAAAGTCAAATTTTCTTTAAAAAATTAATATTCAAATCGACAATGTCCACAATTCCTAACAAATCAAAATTTCCTTAATTTTTTTCTTATATTATACGGAAATACATTAACATGATTTTTTATAATTAAAACAGTCCTTAAATAAATAAAAAATTAGTATATTATACCGATTGATTTTTTTCAAAAAAAAATAATAGTATCAAATATATAAAAATGTCCATAATTGATTTTTAGAAAGATTGAATGTTAGTTATGGTATGTTGTGTAATGTAAAATTATGATGTATTTTAATCACACTAATATTTTTTTATAGTTTATAGTTTTTTGTTGTTGAAGGGGCGATAATAAATAATAAATGATATTTTTAGTATAAACTACCAATGATAAAAAAACTTGTTTAATCTTTATTATATAAAATACATTATATTTTTATTAAAATGAATATCTCATACACCATACGGTTTTAAAACTAAAATTGTTTTATTAGTAATTCTTTATCATTATATTTAAGTATAATATTCTATTTGTGTATGTTACATATCTAGTTAAATTCATGCACAATGCATACTATATTATTCAAACTCAGATTCATCTAAGTCAAACACTACACTCTTTACTATTACAACCACCCCTTGGCTTCTTGTTTTATTAGTACTTGTATTATACATGTGTTGAAAATCTAGTTCATGCACTATATTTAGGTCATTTTAGTTCTTATACTTTTTAAATTATAAAATTTTAGTCTTGACTCAAATAGTAATTGTGAAGTGTGTTTAGGTAAATTGTGTTATTACTCTTTGTATTACGTGGAAGTTGTAGATTTAATTCATGTTATCCAATTCGACTATTTTATATCATTGTAATCCATGCATATTGTTTTACTATTATTATTTTTTAATAGTTTAAAGTTAATTACAAAGTAGTATATGTTCATGCATATTCTTAATCCTTTAATAAAGCACACAGACCTTACAGATAAAATGATTGAACCCGAGTCTCTTAAGATGAACATCATCCGTTTTTCCACTAAGATCACTTATTGGGTTCTGTTTTAGTATTATTTATACTATGATTAGGATTTCAAATTTTATAAAAAAAA
The DNA here is from genome assembly GCA_030270665.1 of Hibiscus trionum. NCBI lineage: Eukaryota > Viridiplantae > Streptophyta > Magnoliopsida > Malvales > Malvaceae > Hibiscus > Hibiscus trionum. The sequence continues at coordinate 15,315,797 of BSYR01000035.1, read as the reverse complement.
TACAAGGACTAAAATTTTACTAAATTAGAAACATGGATTAAACCCGTAACTTTTGCACTAGTAATGATAACGTTTGGGAAGAGTACGGGCGACGCACACCGCTAAACACCACTAACGCGACACATCGTTGAATAACATTAAATTTTTAATGACTATTAAAAATCTTAAAGGCTCAACATGCAATTAATCATATTCTAAAGTAAAATTAGAAAAAAAAAATATTTCTTGAACCATTTTCACCACCTCATTCATGGTCTTATCCAATTAAATAAAACTAAATCATCTTTATTTTTCTGATAATATTATCTTATAAATTAAAATTCACAAATTATCAGATGTTTTTTTTTTCAAAATCGGAGTTTTTTATATTGTCCGGTCTATCTTGGTTAATTGTATCAATCGTCTCTAAATTATAGCTCGAATCTTGTACGGAGCTTCGGAGTGTATGCTTTCATCATGTTTTTCGAGAGGCCAATAATTTTCGCTGACGCCTTAGCCAAAGGAGTTTCTCGCGCTTTACTTTTCCAGGCATGTATGTGACATGTGGTGCTGGTTGTTGACTTGTTGTTGGTGAAAGGGCATGACAGTAGGCTGGGCGTGGCATTGTTTAGGGCGTGGCTTGAATATGGCCCCTTATTTAACATTTTTGAAAGAATACCCCTTACTTTCAGAATTAACCCCAGTTTAAGTATTTAGTCCTTTATTTTGAGAGTATTTTCTTTTTCATGTACCAATTACAAAAAAAAGGAAAGACTTGAATAATTTACAAATTCATTAATAAAATTATTGCCTTATTACCAAAGGTGTTGGTCCAAGTGATAAGCAGTTTGGTATCGCTTAAGTAGATCTCGAGTTCGAGATCTTGTGTATGCAGAAAATCTCTGTTGGAAAACTCACTTACCAAAACTAGGTGTGCAACACGTATCGGTCCGAATCAGTCATGGTATAACTCTTGAAACTAGGAGGGAAATAAAAAATAATAATTGCCCTATCTACGATTTAAACCTCATTAAAAATTCCTGAAGTCAAAACGTAAATTATGATCAATCAAATTTCTTCTTAATTCATGACAAATTACTTCTTAATTGTAGGTTAGAGATAGGCTTCACGCATAAAAATGTTGTCCGTAGGTGGCACAACAGTAAAGCAGAAGCAAGGTCCGAAAACAGCCAAATTAGGGTAGAAAAACTGAAGTTGACATTTCACAATTTGATTCAGAATATAAAAATATTCATGCCTAAATTTTCAAAAAGGTGATGTTGTCGTGGGAATCTTGCGGGCATAAAGAAAACTTTGAAATTTAAGTTTACTCGGTTAAATGAAATTGCTTAGTGCTTTAAACTTTTAGATTTTAATCATGAAAGTTACTCTTTTGTAAAGGTGTCTTTTTCTGCTAGAAAGTTGATTTTCTTCAAGCCAAAGGTAACATACTCTAATTTTAGAAGTAATCTTACTTGCCACAAATATATATGAGATACAATCCTTTTAAAATTATGAGGAAAATTGTTTTAGAGATATATTTGTTAATTGATCGAGTAGTTAAGAATATTTAAATGGTCTTGTTTTATATGTGTTCGAATTTCATTAGTCTTAGAAATGTAATTACTTCTCTATTTAATCAAAAAAATATTTTTGAGAGATATAATTTCTTTTATAATTTCTGCAACTATTGCGAGTATATTGTAGAGATGGATATTGTAGGGACACTCAAAGGGTGTTTTGGATACATCGAGTTTTAGGATACATGTGATCTTATGTATTTGTACTTTTCGTGATCTCTATGTTTATTATGGATTATTATTTCTCTCATTCGCAGAGATAGACAAAATCAAACCACGTTAAATCTCTTATATTGCGTGCATCTTATTTTATGATAATGTTGGTTTGTTTATTTTCGTATACAAATTCCTAACGATATAATTTTGGGTTAATTGTTGGAATAGTCACTTATGTTTTCCCCAGTACAGAGTTGGTCACCGATTTTGAAAAACGACCAGTAAGGTCACTTACGTTTTCGGGGCGTAAACTTTTGGTCACTCAATCGTTTGTTGCTGTTAAACACTGACGGATTGCTAACCTGGCAACGAAAAAATAAAGGTAAATTACTGCAATGACCTTTAAAGTTTATCTCATGTACATTTTTGCTCCCAAATTTTAAAAAAAATAAACATTATAGTCACTAATGAAAATGTTTCTTTATAATTTTACCCTTGAATTTTAAAAAAAATCATTTTCAACCCTAAAGCTTTACAATCAATTAGTACAATAATATTATAAAGGCTTAAATGAAAAATAGGTGCCCAAAGTATACCCTTTTTAAATTTAGGTGCTCAAATTGTTTTTATTTAATAACTAAACTTTCAAATTGTTTCTATTTTTTCCACTCTGGATTGTTTTTAATATTATTGTAACTTGACATGTCATTTTTTATTATTATTAAATTAAAAATAATTTTAAAATAAAATAAAATAATTATTATTATTAAATTTAAAATATTAGTAAAAATATTACTTCTTAAAATAATTTAGGTGTTTAAAGTATTTTTTGTAAAAATAGGTGCCCAAATTTACCATAGTTACAATTTTAGGTGCCCAGCTGTTAAATGGGTGTTAAAAAAATTGTCAACCAATCGGTACTTGACGCGTGACAATAATTTTATTAATTTTTAATGGAAAATACTTAGAACTTTCAAATTATTATAAAATCTCAGAATTTTACAAGCTTCACAAAATAGTCTCTAAATCCTTAAAAATTCTCAAACTTTCGCCGTCGATTGTCGCCGCTTTCGCCGTCAGTTGTCGTCGCTGACCGCACCCACTTGGTCGCCAGACCAAGGCGATCATTTTTCCCAACACAGCGACGTCAGAAATGCCCAACGTCGTACAACCAAACTTCAAACACGAAATCGACGTTCGTGTTTGACGTTCGGCTGCACGCCGTTGGGCGTTTCCGGCGACGCCGTGATAGGGGAAATTGTCGCCTTGGTCTAGCGACCAAGTAGGTGTGGTCAGCGACGGTGATCGACGGCGTAAGCGGCGGCAGTCGACGACGGAAGTTTGGGAATTTTTAGGGATTTAAGGACTGTTTTGTGAAGCTTGTAAAATTTTTAAGATTTTATAACAATTTGAAAATTCTGAGTATTTTCCACTAAAAATTTTTAAAAAAATTAATGCCACGTGTCAAGCACCGATTGGTTGACAATTTTTTTAACACCCATTTAACAATCGGGCACCTAAAATTGTAACTATAGAAATTTTGGGCACCAATTTTTACAAAAAATAATGTAGACACCTAAATTATTTTAAAAACTAATATTTTTTAAAAATATTTTAAATTTAATAATAATAAAATTTATTTTATTTTATTTTAAAATTATTTTTAATTTAAAAATAATAAAAAATTATATGACATGTAATAATAATAATAATAATAATAATAATAATAATAATAATAATAATAATAATAATCCAAAGTGAAAAAATAGGGGCAATTTGAAAGTTTAGTTATTAAATATGAGCAATTTGGGCACCTAAGTTTAAAAATGGTATACTTTGGGCACCTATTTTTCATCTAAGCATTTTAATATTATTATACTAATTGATGGTAAAGTTTTAGGGTTGAAAAATGAATTTTTAAAAATTTAAAGGTGAAATTATAAAGAAACATTTTTATTAGTGACTATAATGTTTATTTTTTAAATTGGGGAGCAAAAATGTACATGAGATAAACTTTAATGGCCATTGCAGTAATTTACCCTTATTTTTTGTTGCCAAGTCAGCAATTTGTCAGTGTTTAACGGCAAAAAAAGGCTGAGTGACCAAAAGTTTACGCCCCGAAAACATAAGTGACTGACACACGTCGTATAGTGTCAAAAATAAATCCTTAAACTCAAATAAATAAGAATAAAATAGTATAGCGAGAGTAAGGGTCGATCCACAGGGAATAGGAATTCTAACACCCTTTCGTTCTGACTTAGACCAAGAAACCTGTAAAAATAAAAGGGGGTTTTAGTGAAGCGATTTGAGTAATAAAGAAAAATAATAAGAACGAAAAATAAATATTGAAAATGGATTATGGATTGAATTAGCCTCAAGCTACGCTTTGCCACGACATCTTCGATCACTGAAATTGATTTTTCTTCAACTTTCTTGCCGGTTACAGTCTACAAGGCCCAACCCTTGCAACTTACTTTTCTTGGGTAAATTCGACTCCCAGTGCAATCCTTGAAGTCAAGCTTTAGTTGGTTAGCTATGGCAATCGATGCTAACTCAAGTCTGAGTTAGTGCTGGAGAAGTCCGTGCTCGGATAATCGTCTCGATGAGAATTATTTCCGATTTTGATTCCCCTTAGTGGACCGCCACTAAGTTTGTTCTTAGGGAGTTGAATTGGCTACAAGCTTTTCCTCGTCCCCAACGATGGATCTAAACCACTTCAACTCGATGCGCGCTCTCGGAATGAAACAATTGAGATGCCTAAAGATTAGGCCGATTGCCTAATCAATTTTACAGAGAACCTAAAAAAGAGTTGTTGAAGGATTGAAGTACTTTTCTAATCTCACGAGTTTAGTCGGGTTTGGCGTTGCTTTTGGCTAAAGGGGATTTAGTTAAACATGGTTGGTGAAGAAACCATACTTAATAAAATAAAGGGGATTTAGTTAAGGATGGTTGGTGAAGAAACCATACTTAATAAAATAAAGAAAGAAATGGAGAAAAAATGGAAATGGAGAAAATAAAGAGCTTTTATTAAACTCAACGAAGAAGAGAACAATGGAATAACTTGATGATCTAATTCACCCCCAAAGTGGGATATTTATAGTAGCTGAAAACCCTAAAAAACTAAGATGATAAATCCCAAATTTAAATTAAATTACATAAGATAATTATCCAAGTTTGAATTTTAAAATAAAAATCCGGATGATAAGCTATCTGATAAGTGGCTTGATAAGCTATCTGCGTTGCTGACGTCAGCTCTAGAAGGTGCTGACGTGGCGCCCCGTCAGCATTCATGCCCATGAATCTGCCAATGACTCCAGTATTTTCTGCAGCATTCCAGCTTATTTCCAGCATCACGTAACCTGCATGAAAACAACATAAAAACAGCCCACTTAAGTCCTTCAAACTTATATTCAATCAAAATAAGGACTAAAAACATAACCAAAATAAATACTTATCAAATTCCCCCTCACTTATCCGATGTTTGTCCTCAAGTATCTCAAAATTAAACAAACTTAAGTTCAAGTTTTCATCCTTAATTTTGCGAAGTCTCAAAGGTTTCAATATGATTAAGCATCTAAAGTCTAAACATGAAAGAAAATATGAGCAAAATAGATAAATGGCAAGATTAAGAATTTAAAGCAAAAATGACATTCTAATACCCTACTAACATCAATGATGCAAACCAAGTACCCTCACAAGGAATCGCTCATGTCACTCAAAGTGTTTAAGGGTAGAGAAAAATCACTCGAGCCAAAACTAATTAGAGCATTACCATAGGCTTGTGGTTAAATCTAATCTCCATTACTAACATGAATGTGATGCAAAAATCAAGAGGTCTTAAAGAAGGGTTGTAATGGGGCTAAGGTAAAGGTAGGATAAAGGCTTACAATAAGGGTTAAAATTCAAGACAAAAATCATCCCAAAAAATATATTCGAAACTTCTTTTTTTTCTTTTTTTGGAACTAAAACTGTTTTGCAGTGTATTTTTTTTCGAACTGCACTGTTTTTTTCTGCAGACTCGAACAATTTCCTGCACCTTTTTTCTGCACTGCATATTCGAACAGTTCTGCACAGTTTTTTTCTACACAGTTTTTTCTGCTGCTGGACTGCACTTATTCGAATCTATTTTTTAAGACGATTTTTGTCTTGAAAAGGGGACAAAAATAATGGAATTAAGAAAAAAAGTGGATTAGGCTAAAATGTGGTGATTTTCAAGAAAAAGGCCAAGGCTCAAAAATTGTTTCACTAGGGGAAATTGATTAAGGGGTAGGCAATTTATTTGGGAAAAGAAATGGTTAAAACCTAGTGCCTCTATCATATTTAAGCATCATATTCAATCAATGTAATCTCAAAAAGAATTTAAACACAAGTTCTAGAATGCAACTAATTTAGCTAGGCACACTCAAAGAAACAAAGAGAAAATATAATGCATGCTCATTAGGCTCAAAAACTCACAAATTTGTCTTGTGTACTTAAGTAAGCATCATGTGAAGTAGAGAAAGAAATGTCATATAAAGGATTTCAAAAAAAATTAATCATGCCAAATCTACCATGCAACCTAGAATTTTCTAACAAGATAGATGCAAAACCATATGAAAACAGTGAGACAAGGCAAAACTAAGGATTAAACAAAGAACTTAAATTAATAAAATCAAGAAATCAAGAGATCAACCAAAACAGATAAGCAAGATAAAAATTTGATAAGCATATCTCCCCCCTCACTAGATGCATTTTGTCCCAAAATGAAAATTTAAAGTAAAAGAGAGGAAAGGAGAGACTCCCCTATTCAATTGCGGCCATGACCGCGGCCTCGTCGTCCGCAGGAAGAGCCGGGGCGAAGATAGGATAAGATCTCGTCCAAGTCAGTCTCGGTGGAGTGGAGTCGCTCATCCATATCTCTTCGGGGATTGTCTTCTTGTGTTGGTTGTGTTTGGGCTCGTCGTTGAAACACTCGTTCTCTACGAGTTGGGAGAGTGCCTGGGGGAACAATATACGTTGCATCAGGAGTTCCTGCAAGTAATCCCATGGCATCTAGGCATCTCTCATCGGATGGCCATAACGCATCGGATAGCTTAACGCTCCAATCTTTGCGATCTGGCTTCACAATTTTTTCGAGTATGGTTTTTATCTCTTGATTTGACACCTCCGCTTGACCATTCGTTTGCGGATGGTAAGATGTCGAAATTCGGTGGGTGACACCAAACTTCTTCATGAGAGCGTCAATTACTCGGTTAATGAAATGCTTCCCTCGGTCGCTTATTATCGCTCGCGGTGTGCCAAACCTACAAAAGATAGATTCCTTTAGAAACTTAATTGTGGTTTTAGCATCATTATTTCGGGTTGCTCTAGCTTCAACCCATTTAGAAACATAATCTACCGCAAGAATTATATAAAAATTGCCGAATGAAGAGACAAAGAGTCCCATATAATCTAATCCCAAAACATCAAATATTTCACATACAGTAATGGGATTAAGTGGCATTTCGTTTCGTCGACTCAAATTACCAACCCTCTGACATTTTTCACAAGATTTACAAAATAAGTAGGCATCACGAAAAATGTTGGGCCAGTAAAAACCACACTCAAGAATTTTATGTGCAGTACGTTTAGGCCCGAAGTGACCACCACAAGAATAAGAATGACAGAAGTTTAGGATAGAGTTTACCTCGCTTTCTGCTACACATCGTCTAATTACCTCATCCGAACAATGTTTCCAGAGATAAGGATCATCCCAAATGAAGAACCGAGATTCCCTTTTTAATCGTTTAACCTCTGCTCTCGGTAAATCTTGTGGCATCTTACCTGTGGCCAAGTAATTTACCATGTCTGCGAACCATGAAACGCTAATTTGAGCTGCCATTAATCTTTTGTCAGGGAACTCCTCTCTAACTGGTGGATTGGACATAGATAATGGGATGTGACTCAAATGGTCTGCAACAAGGTTTTCACATCCCTTCTTATCTTTAATTTCTAGGTTGAATTCCTGGAGTAGTAATACCCACCGGATCAGTCTCAGTTTTGCCTCCTTTTTGCTCATCAAAAAGCGTAAAGCTGCATGATCAGAAAAGACAATGATTTTAGTACCGAGTAAATAAGATCTAAACTTTTCTAAGGTAAAAACAATAGCAAATAGTTCTTTTTCTGTTGTTGAATAGTTTTTCTGTGCAGGATCCAAAGTACGTGACGCATATGTTATAACATGCGGTTCCTTGTCGATTCTTTGACCTAACACGACTCCAACGCTAAAATCGGAACCAACACACATCAGTTCGAACATGTGGTTCCAATTTGGTGGTTGGACAATAGGTGCATTTACAAGCTTCTCTTTAAGTATGTCAAATGCCTCCCTGCATTTCTCGTCAAAATTGAAGGGTTGGTCTTTTTGTAATAGACTGCAGAGGGGTTGCGCCAACTTTGAAAAATCTTTAATAAACCTGCGGTAAAACCCTACATGGCCAAGAAAGGATCGAATATCCCTCACAGTTGTGGGGTATGGGAGTGAGCGTATAACATCTGTTTTAGCCTTATCAACAGTAATACCTTTTGAGGAAACTATATGTCCTAAATTTAGCCCTTTATCTACCATGAAATGACATTTTTCATAATTTAAAATAAGGTTGAATTCAAGACATCTTTTTAGTACATTTGTTAAGTTTAATAGACATTCTCCAAAGGAATTACCGTAAACCGTAAAGTCATCCATGAATACCTCTATACCTTTTTCGACGAAAACTGAAAAAATGCTCACCATGCATCTTTGGAATGTGGCTGGCGCATTACAAAGCCCGAATGGCATTCGAAGATAAGCGAATGTGCCAAAAGGACATGTAAAGGTTGTTTTCTCCTGATCTTCTGGCGCCACAGGAATCTGGAAAAAACCTAAAAATCCGTCAATACAACAGTAGTGAGTTTTACCGGCTAATCTCTCAATCATTTGGTCAATAAAAGGAAGTGGAAAGTGGTCTTTTCGAGTTAGAGAGTTCAACTTCCTGTAGTCTATACAGACTCGCCAACCATTTTGGACTCTTGTTGGGACCAGCTCACCTTTTGGGTTCTTGACTACTGTGACTCCGGTTTTCTTAGGGACTACGTGGATCGGGCTTACCCAGTCACTATCCAAAATTGGATAGATTATATCCGCATCGAGAAGCTTTTGTATTTCTTCTTTAACTACATCCATCATAGGTTGGTTCAGGCGGCGTTGTCCTTGTCGAGATGGCTTAGCTCCATCTTCGGTTTTTACCTTATGCATACAAGTGGAGGGACTAAGGCCCTTGATGTCTGCAACGGTCCACCCAATAGCTTTCTTATGCGCTCGCAACACTGTTAGCAAATCCTCCTCTTCTTCCTTTGACAGCTTGGTCGAGATGATAACCGGTAGGGTCTCTTTTCCCCCTAAGAATACACACTTTAGATGCTCCGGTAATTGTTTAAGTTCGATCTCGGGTGCCTGCAACACAGAGGGTAAATGTTTAGTTTTAGATGCAGTAAGTATTAAATCTTTATTTACTGAACAAATATTTTCAAACTCCATGTCTTCTTCGTCGGAATCCGCGATTTCTCTGTACAAATCATCCATAAAGTTAGTAAAACTAGTGTCAAAGAAATCATTTATGGCAGGTTCAATGATATCAACAAAGTTTAAACTAGCGACACTTTCAGGATGTCTCATAGCTTTGTAAACGTCAAATTTTACTACCTCGCCATCGAATTCCATTGTAAGGATCCCACTTCTTACATCGATTTTTGTGTTTGTAGTGCTCAAAAATGGGCGGCCAAGGAGGATCTCAGAAGAGTTGTTTGCCCGGTCGTTTTCCATGTCAATAACATAGAAATCCGCTAGAAAGATCAAATCATTTACCTTTACGAGGACGTTCTCCAGTAATTCTTTCGGGTAGATTATGGATCTTTCTGCCAGTTGTATTGTTACCTTCGTATCCTTCAAAGGCTCAACAGAAAGTGAGTTATAAAATGAAAGGGACATAACATTAATGGAGGCCCCTAAATCACACATTGCTCGTTTAATACCCACTTTACCGATTTTGCAGGGAATGGCGAACATACCCTGGTCCTTCAATTTTGGTGGCAACTTTCGCTGGAAGACCGCCGATACATGTTCTCCTAGATTAACCTTTTCAACTCCAATAAGACAACGTTTATTAGTACATAAATCTTTAAGGAACTTAGCATACCTTGGAATTTTTCGGATTACGTCGAGGAGTGGAATATTGATCTCTACTTTTTGGAACACATCTAGGATTTCCTTTTCTTCTGCTTTTTTGTTTCTTTTCATCAATCTCGACGGGAAGAGTGATCGGACAGCATAAGGGGATGGTTCAGAGGTTGGATTTGGTGTATCTTTTTCGACTGGTGAAGTTGATTTGTCTTTTTGGGTGTTTACCTCCGAGGTTTTGGGTTCTACAATGGTGCCACTCCAAAGAGTGATGGCATTAACATTTTCTTTTGGGTTTGTCTCTGTTTGTGATGGGAGTTTACCTTTGGATTCAAGACGGCTTACTGTTTGGGCTAGCTGGCTCATTTGTTTGTCTAACTCTTGTAAGTGGACTTCAGTACGGTTTTGGAACTTCTCTTGGGATATCGCTAATCATTCAACCAAGGTTTCTAGAGATGTCTTTTGTTGTGGGTAGGGTTGTCTTTGTTGGTACAGTTGATTTGGCCTTTGGTTGTTTGCGTACCCATAATTTGACTGGTTTCTCCACCCGGAATTATAAGCATTTCCTATGGCGTTGGCTTGGGCGACATCATCTTTTTGAATCATTGGACAACAGTCTGTCGGATGTTCTGGGCTAGTACAGATTCCACAAAGTCTAGTTGTTTTTCTCTTATCTGCAACAAGAGTTTGCACTATTTCAGCTAATTTATCAATCTTATTTTCCAATGAAACTGTACTTACCTCGCGAACCCTTCGAGATGGTTCGCTAGATTAATTGAATCTTTGCGAGTTGGCGGCCATGGTTGATATCAGTGTTTTAGTCGTTGTTGGTGTCATGTTGACTAGAGCTCCGCCACTTGCTGCATCTATTACTTTCATATCCATAGACGTCAATCCTTCATAAAAATACTGGAGGAGGGTTTGTTCCGACAATCCATGTTGTGGACAATTTGCACACAACTTTTTAAACCTCTCCCAGTATTCATATAAAGATTCGGCTTCTTTTTGTTGAATGCTCAGGATGCTGTGCCTAATTTCGCTTACTTTCGCTGCAGGGAAGAACCTTTCAAGAAAAAGTTTAGCCATGTCAGTCCATGTCGTAACAGAATTAGGGGGTAAATCAAATAACCAATCTTTTGCTATATCTGCTAAGGAAAATGGAAAAGCTCTAAGTTTGATTTGGTTATCGAATACTCCTTGTGGCTTTGTGCTTAGACAAACCATGTGAAATCCCTTCAAATGTTTATGAGGATTTTCTGTTGGAAAGCCGTGAAAAGTAGGTAGGAGGTGGATTAAACTCGTTTTTAGCACGAACGATGTTTCGCCATTTGGGAAGGTTATACACATCGGTTGCTGGCCATCGGGCGCCGCATTTAGTTGGTGAATGGTTTGATTTTCGTCTCCCATTGGATTGGGTTCGTAATTCGACTCTGCTTCGGATGTGATTTCTAGATCGCGTTCGAATCTTTGCTGGCATCTTTTTTTTTTCTTTTCCCGAAGTGTTTGTGCGTTCAACTTTCGAGCTAGTGCTTCGATTTCCGGGATGAGTTCAAATTGTTCTCCCGGATTGCTCCTGGTCATAAATCAAATAAAACAATATTAGTATTTTGCCGTATTCCCCGGCAACGACGCTAATTTTGACACGCGTCGTATAGTGTCAAAAATAAATCCTTAAACTCAAATAAATAAGAATAAAATAGTATAGCGAGAGTAAGGGTCGATCCACAAGGAATAGGAATTCTAACACCCTTTCGTTCTGACTTAGACCAAGAAACCTGTAAAAATAAAAGGGGGTTTTAGTGAAGCGATTTGAGTAATAAATAAAAAAAATAAGAACAAAAAATAAATATTGAAAATGGATTATGGATTGAATTAGCCTCAAGCTACGCTTTGCCACGACATCTTCGATCACTGAAATTGATTTTTCTTCAACTTTCTTGCCGGTTACAGTCTACAAGGCCCAACCCTTGCAACTTACTTCTCTTGGGTAAATTCGACTCCCAGGGCAATCCTTGAAGTCAAGCTTTAGTTGGTTAGCTACGGAAATCGATGCTAACTCAAGTCTGAGTTAGTGCTGGAGAAGTCCGTGCTCGGATAATCGTCTCGATGAGAATTATTTCCGATTTTGATTCCTCTTAGTGGACCGCCACTAAGTTTATTCTTAGGGAGTTGAATTGGATACAAGCTTTTCCTCGTCCCCAACGATGGATCTAAACCACTTCAGCCCGATGCACGCTCTCGGAATGAAACAATTGAGATGCCTAAAGATTAGGCCGATTGCCTAATCAATTTTACAGAGAACCTAAAAAAGAGTTGTTGAAGGATTGAAGTACTTTTCTAATCTCACGAGTTTAGTCGGGTTTGGCGTTGCTTTTGACTAAAGGGGATTTAGTTAAGCATGGTTGGTGAAGAAACCATACTTAATAAAATAAAGAAAGAAATGGAGAAAAAATGAAAATGGAGAAAATATAGAGCTTTTATTAAACTCAACGAAGAAGAGAACAATGGAATAACTTGATGATCTAATTCACTCCCAAAGTGGGGTATTTATAGTAGCTGAAAACCCTAAAAAACTAAGATGATAAATCCCAAATTTAAATTAAATTTCATAAGATAATTATCCAAGTTTGAATTTTAAAATAAAAATCCGGATGATAAGCTATCTGATAAGTGGCTTGATAAGCTATCTGCGTTGCTGACGTCAGCTTCTAGAAGGTGCTGACGTGGCGCCCCGTCAGCATTCATGCACTGGTTCATGCCCATGGATCTGCCCACGACTCCAGTATTTTCTGCAGCATTCCAGCTTATTTCCAGCATCACGTAACCTGCATGAAAACAACATAAAAACAGCCCACTTAAGTCCTTCAAACTTATATTCAATCAAAATAAGGACTAAAAACATAACCAAAATAAATACTTATCAGTGACATTACTGGTCGTTTTTCAAAATCGGTGACCAACTCTGTACTGGGGGAAAACATAAGTGATTATTCCAGTAGTTAACCCTATAATTTTATATATTTATTCATATGTGGATTTGTTCAACTTTGTTTTTTTGATATCGTAAAACTAAAGAATTGATTTTGATAAAACAAAGGATTTAAGGACTAAAATTGAAATTAAAAAATAATTTTTTAAGTCCTCAAAACTTCCCAAAACCTTTAAGCAAAATGGTCAAGTAAAAGCCTAATGTTTATACAAATGTTTCTAAGTGTTTTCCAAGTCAAAATAGTGACTTTCGAGTCACCGTTCCGAAACGACCCTTAGGCGTTTCGAAACGTTTTGAAACTGTTAACATGTGTTTCAGAACTAGCCTTCTTGTTTCGATGCGTCCTTATGTTTCGAAACGGATGAAGAACAACGAAACGTGTTGATCTGTTTCGATACGGCAGTATCGAAACGACCTCAAAAGTTTCGAAACGACTTTCAAACTTGGATTTAATATTATGACCGTTGCAATTTTATAACTAATTTTCAGAAAACGATTAAGGTGTATCGAAACGATTTAAGCCGTTTCGATATGGGTTTTGGCAGTGGAAAAATGTTTCGAAACGACATCTAGCACGTTTCGGAACGAGCTCTTAGTGTATCGAAACAATCGTATTCGTTTCGGTACAGTCTCTTAATTACACCACAACGGCTACTTCTTTTTTGGTCTGTTTCGAAACAGGTAAATGTGTTTCGAAACGGGTAGCTGCAGAAGTACATTTATGGTGGGAAGATTGCATCCCAACGGCTATATTTATGATGACAACAACCCAAACGGCTAGAATTGAATGAGAGGGTATAAAAAGGAGTTTCAAATCAACCAACAACAATTATTGATCCAAAAAGAAACATTCCAACATCAAATCCAAGCTCTTGTGCTAAATTTCCATATTCTTTGTAAAACCTCAATTGTGGTTCTTTGTAATTCCTATTTTCTTTGATTCAATTGGATTGAGTGTTTGTAATTGGGCAACATTTGTATTGAGAGATACTTTCTATTTGACTTAATCTTCTTTGTAACCTTGTAAGAGGGTTTGGTCAATTTTGGGTAGAAAATTTACCACTTGTGTAAAGGTTTCCTCTTAAGCCTAGAAAATAGGAAGATCAACTTGTGGAGTTGTTTGAAAATCCTTAGTGAGAGCTAAGGTAGTGGATGTAGAGTTCATTTGGAACTTGAACCACTATAAGTGCCTTGTCTTGAATTTTTATTTTACCACTTCACTACCAAATATCTTAAAAATCCAATTCACCTCTTCTTGAATTAAATCAATTCAATGATCCACTCAATAACTGGTATCAGAGCCTACCTCTTTTGAAGGATTAACAATCACAAAATCACAAAAGAAGATCCTAGAAGAGTGTGATCAAGTCTAAAGTCAAGCCATGGCTTCTACCCAACCTCCAACCTTTACGAGTCTCAATCCACCACTAAACCACCTTTCTTCAATGGGGACAACTACCTATATTGGAAGAATAGGATGCGTCTCTTCACCAAGTCTACTGACTACATGGTTTGAGATGTAGTGGAAGAAGGGTCTTACATTCCGGTAAAAAGAAATGATGAAAGAAGACTTGTCCCTAAGGTGAAGTCGGAGATGACTGAGGAAGATAGGCGAAGGATGCAAGTCAATGACAAAGCTCTACACATCATATTTTGTGGACTTGGTCCGAACATCTACTCTAAGGTTTCTTCAATCGAGAGCAGAAAAGAAGTGTAGGACACTCTAGAGACGACTTATGAAGGAACTAGAGACGTGAAGGAGACAAAGATCGGGTTATTAAATTTGAGCTATGAAAATTTCAAGATGGATCCCAATGAGAGCGTCTCCAAGATGTTTGATCGGTTTTCGATCATCGTCAACGATCTTAAAGGATTTGGTGAAGTGATTCCCGAAGATAAGCTAGTAAGGAAGCTTCTATGTTCTCTCTCGGAGTATTGGGATGGTAAAAGAACGACCATCATTGAAGCTAAGAATTTGAAGACCTTAAAGCTTGATGAGCTTGTTGGTTCTCTTCTTACATATGAGATTATGAAACAAGGAAGAGAAGAAGAAAAGAAGAAAAAGAAAGAAGAATAGAGAAACATGAGGTGGAAAAGAAGAAGAAGCTAGGAGTTGCTCTCAAAGCCTCTCTACAAGAGGAGAGCTCTTCTAGTGAGTGGGAAGACTTTGAGGAGTTTGCAATGATAGCCAAACGATTCTCACGGTTCATGAAGTCCAACCGAGGGAGGAAATTTTAAAGAAAGATGGACTTCAAGAACAAAAGCAAATAAGAAGAAAGGGATCTGATCATTTTCTTTGAGTGCAAGAAGCCGGGTCACATACGTTCCAATTGCCTTCAACTCAAGAAGAAGGGTTTTGAGAAGAAGAAGAAGCTCAAAGCCAAGCTTGCTACTTGGAGTGATGAGGAGTCATCTGAGGATGAGGAACATGAAGTGGCCAACCTTTGCCTAATGACTCTTGAGGAGGATTCTATGGGGGAGCATTGCTACAAGGCCAAAGCACAAAGTCAAAATTCATGGTACCTTGATAGTGGATGCTCGAGGCACATGACCGGAGATAAGAGTCGATTCATGGAATTAAAGCCAAAAAGTGGAGGAGTGGTGACATTTGGTGACAACCTCAAAGGCCACATTGAAGGTATTGGCTCCATAGGTAATCACTCTTCCATACTTATTGAAAATGTTTTGTATGTCAATGGTCTAAAACACAACTTATTGAGCATTAGTCAACAATGCGATAAAGGGTTTAATGTCATGTTTGATGTAAATGGATGTATAATAATAGACATTAAATCTAAAAAAACAATGCTCATTGGTCATCGCATAGGCAATATATACATGATGCATCTAGATGACATTCAAACATCCCATGCATGCTAATTTGCACAAAATGAAAATGATGCATGGTTATGGCATAGGAAAGTAGGACATGCTAGCATTAGTTTTTTTGGAAAAATTAGTTTCCCTTAATCTTGTTAGAGGCCTACCTAAGCTCAAGTTCTCATTAGATAAAATTTGTGATGCATGTGCTAAAGGTAAACAACTTAGAGCCTCTTTTAAGTCCATTAATGATGTTTCGACAAATAGGAGTTTGCAATTGATCCATATGGATCTCTTTGGGCCAATTAGGACTACTAGATTGGGTGGAAAATCATATGCATTTGTGCTTATTGATGATTACTCTGGATATACTTGGGTTCTCTTTTTAAGCACTAAAGATGAGGCTTTAGAAAACTTCCTCCCATTTTTAAAAATAACCCAAAATGATCTTGAACTTAAAATTTCACATATTAAAAGTGATCATGGAACCGAATTTCAAAATATGGGTTTTGATGTCATTTGTAATGAAAATGAGATTTGCCATAATTTTTCGTCTCCTCGAACTCCTCAACAAAACGGGGTAATTGAGAGGAAAATAGAACTTTAGAAGAAATGGCTAGAATTATGCTTTGTGAAAAAAATTTACCTAAGTATTTTTTGGCGGAAGCCATTAACACCGCTTGCTAAATTATAAACCATGTAATGATTAGGCCTATTTTAAAGAAAACACCTTATGAGGTTTTAAAATCTAAAAAGTCTAACATTGGCTATTTTCATCTTTTTGGTTGCAAGTGTTTTGTTTTAAACAATGGTAAAGATAATTTAGGTAAATTTGATGCAAAGAGTGATGAGGCTATTTTTCTAGGTTACTCTTTAAAATCTAAAGCCTATTGTGTGTTTAACAAAAGAACTTTATTTGTAAAGGAATCTATTCATGTGGTTTTCGATGATAACCTCCTTCCGAGGAAGGATTCTTATGATGATGATGATGTAGGGATCATTGAAGCCAATGATGGTGGAGAATTATCAAAGGTGAATGAGATTCCAATCAAAGAGGAAGAAGCACAAGAACCGCCTCTAGAAGCATTGCAAGACATGTCTCTTGAGGAAAAGAAAGTGAGCTACCCAATGGAGTACAACTATGTCAAGGGTAGTGAGATCTTGGGTGATCCATCCAAGGGGGTAACTACTCGTTCTTCTCTTAAAATGCTTAATCATGTTGCTTTTATCTCATGCATTGAGCCTAATAATGTTAAAGAAGCATTAAAAGATGACTTTTGGATTATGGCCATGCAAGATGAGTTAAATCAATTTGAGAGAAGTAAAGTGTGGACATTAGTTGATAGGCCTAGAAATAAATCTACTATAGGAACTAAATGGGACTTTAGAAACAAACTAGATGAGAGTGGTAACATAGTGAGAAACAAGGCTAGACTTGTTGCTCAAGGTTACACTCAAGAAGAGAGAATTGATTTTGATGAAACCTATGCACTTGTAGCTAGAACGGAAGCAATTAGGATGCTACTTGCATTTGCATGTTATCATGATTTCAAACTTTTTCAAATGGATGTCAAAAGTGTGTTTTAAATGGTTTTATAAACGAAGAAGTGTATGTGGAACAACCACCGGGTTTTGAAGATCCTATTTTTCCAAACCATGTTTTCAAATTGTCAAAAGCTTTATATGGTTTAAAACAAGCTCCTAGATCTTGGTATGAAAGATTATCAAGTTTTCTAGTTGGAAAAGGTTTTGAAAAAGGAAAGGTAGACACAACACTCTTTATTAAAAACAATGGCATAGATATCTTAGTAGTTCAAATTTATGTTGATGATATCATTTTTGGTTCTACTAATGAATTGCTTTGTCAATATTTTTCTAAGTTTATGCAAGGTGAATTTGAAATGAGCATGATGGGGGAGCTCTCATTTTTCTTGGGACTCCAAATCAAACAAATGAAGGATGTCATCTTCATCAATCAAGTTAAGTACATCAAAGATATGCTCAAAAAGTTTGGTTTGGAGCAAGCAAAGCCTCAAGCTACACCAATGAGCTCATCTACAAAGCTTGACAAAGATGAAGGAGGTAAGTGTGTTGACTCTAACCTTTATCACTCTATGATTGGATCTTTGCTTTACCTTACCGCAAGTAAACCAGATATATTGTTTAGTGTTTGCTTGAGTGCTAGGTTCCAAGCTAGTCCTAGAGAGTCTCACCTCATAGCCGTTAAAAGGATCTTTAGGTACCTTAGAGATACTCCTTGTTTTGGTCTTTGGTACCCTAGAGATTCAACCTTTAACCTTCATGCTTATTCGGATGCAGATTACGGGGGTTGTAAAATAGATAGGAAAATTACTTCCGGCACTTGCCAATTCCTAGGTAGTATGCTCATATCTTGGTTCTCTAAGAAACAAAATAGTGTAGCTTTATGTACCACCGAAGCTGAGCACATATCCTTAGGGAGTTGTTGTGCTCAAGTCTTTTGGATGAAACAAAAACTCTTAGACTATGGAATTGAGGTAGACACCATACCCCTTAAGTGTGATAACACTAGTGCCATATGTCTTACAAAAAATCCCATCCAACACTCTAGAACAAAACACATAGAAATAAGGCATCATTTTATTAGAGATCATGTCCTTAAGGAAGATGTTGATTTAGAGTATGTAGACACCTTAAATCAATTAGCAGACATCTTTACTAAACCTCTAGATAAAGAGCATTTTTGGTCCCTTAGGAGAGAGTTAGGTCTAACTAGCCTAGCTTGACCTGTTAGGACCTTTTTGTGCTTAAATTGCTTGAATTCTTGTTAAATGTCACGCTTATGTGTTTTTTATCCTAATTTCATCCTTGCTTATAGTTAGGAGGAGTATGTTTATGTTTTGATATGTTAAACTTGCTCATACATCTCATTCATGCATCTAGGATAAATTAAAATTCAATTTTGTAGAACTAAGGTTTTGATATAATATTTGAAAAATGTTTTGGACTAAATTGAAAATAATTTAAAATATGTTTTTAGTCAAAAACAACTTGAAAATATGTTTAAGGGTTTTAAAGGCTTTGGAATGGTTTTAAAATGTATTTAAAGGTTTTTTAAACTACCAAAATTCCAGTAGCCAAAACCTGTACCGATACGCCTAACCGTATCGATACGGTGTATTTTGAAATAGCCCAACGACCATAAATGGTACTATTCCCAACGGCCATAAATGGTACTATTCCCAACGGCCATAAATGGAACTATTTCCAACGGCTATAAATGGTACTATTCCCAACGGCTATAAATGGTACTATTCCAACGGCTATAAACGGCTATATTCCCAACGGCTATAAACGGCAATATTCCCAACGGCTATAAACGGCTACAAACTCATTTGGGACTATAAATTGAAGGCTGGAACACTTGAAGAAAGCAAGAGACAACATCCAAGCTTCATGTTCAAGAGAAATTGAGTTTAAGTCTTTATTTTCTTCATTTCTCTTGTATATATTGTATAGAGAGTGTTTTTCATTGTTTTTATTCTTTACACTCTTGTGAGCTTTAATTTGTGTAAACACCCATCTAGAGAGGTATTTAGTTTACCAAACAAATCCCTTGTAAAAGGAGAGGTTCTAGTTTAGCCTTGAGAGAAAAACTAGAGTTGGTTCTATCTTAGCCAAGTTCAAAAGATAGGGTTGTAACGGTTTCCTCCTGAGCCTGGAAAAGGGGACGAATTCATTGTTGAGTGAATTGGGAAATCCTTAGTGGTGTGCTAAGGTAGTGGATGTAGACTCGGTTGAGTAGTCGAACCACTCTAAAATCATCGTGCAAATTGTCTACTTTTATTTCGGTTTTAGTCAATTCAACCACCAAACATTTACAACCCTCCTTGACGGTTTCGGTGATCGATTCGAGCGTGCCCAAAAACCCAACAATTGGTATCAGAGCCTCGTCTCCATCGAAGGACTAACATCCGGGAGTAAAGATCTATTGCTCGAAGTCCAACCGTTCAAGAAAATGGCAAGATTTGAAGAAGGCCGCTCTATCTCGTGTCCTCCACTCTTCGAAGGAGAATCATACTTCCAATGGGCAAATATCATGAAACTCTTCATCAAGTCTCAAGACTATGAGGTTTGGGACATCATTGAAGATGGGTATTTGGAAGCTCCAAAGAAGAAGAAAAAGCAAAGGAGTGCCAACGACACGAAGGCAAAGCTAAACACCAAGGCGATGCACATTCTCTATTGTGGCCTCAACGAAGAAGTTTCCAAGAAGATCTCCGCATGCAAAAGTGCCAAAGAATTGTGGGAGAAACTTGAGAAGCTTTATGGCAACAAGAAGGGAGAAAAGAAAGATGATGTTCAATCATGTGCAAACCCTCTCTCCAATCCAAAGGTGGATGGTGTTTTGGCTCTCGAGGAGCCTAAGGTATCTTCTAACTCAAATGAATTAAATTCATATTCTTTTGATGAGTTACAAGATGCATTTGATGAATTATTTTTGGAATTTGAGACCATGAATTCCAAATTTAAGAAAATGATTTCTAAACTTGAATTTGAAAATGAATTTCTTTTGAAAACAAAATTGAATTTTGAAAAAGAAAATGAAATTTTGAAAAATGATTTAGAGTTTTCAAAAACAAGCAATGTAATTTTAGAAAAAGAAAATCTTGATTTGAAAGTTAAGCTTGAAAGCTTAGCAAAAGAAAAAGAAATTATTTTTAATAATTCATCTCATCCCATAATGACAAAATGCTCACATTGTCATTATCATGGTCATTCCTTACATACTTGTCCTATTAGGAATAGAAAGTCTTATAGGATTAGACAAGTATGGGTTCCCAAGGGAACTAAAGACATTGTGACTAACGTAAATGGATCCAAAGCAATTTGGATACCAAAAATCAAGTAAATGTCTTTTGTAGGTGTGTTGGAGCAATGACAAGCAAAGCAAAATCAAAGAATGCTCAAATCACACATGAGAAGAAGATTAGGTAACTTTTAAGCTTAATGCTTTTATTTTATACATTTGGTTATCTAACTTTTGTTTAAAGACTTGGATTATTTGTTAAGCCTAACAATGATGCTTTGATTAAGGGGGAGCCAATTTTTTAAAAACCAAATTTTTAAGTGTGTCAAAAATTTTTTTGCCTCCTATGTTATCTTGAACTTAAATGTCATTTTAAATTCTTTTTGATATAACAAAAAGGGGGAGAAATGGTTTGAAAAATTGAATTTTCAAATGAATAAGGGGGAGCTTTATATGATTTCATATCTTAATCTCTTATTCACAATTTTAAAGCTAAAGGGGGAGAATCCCAAACAAATTTTTCAAGTTGGTTTTATTATATCAAAAAGGGGGAGATTGTAGAACTAAGGTTTTGATATAATATTTGAAAAATGTTTTGGACTAAATTGAAAATAATTTAAAATATGTTTTTAGTCAAAAACAACTTGAAAATATGTTTAAGGGTTTTAAAGGCTTTGGAATGGTTTTAAAATGTATTTAAAGGTTTTTTAAACTACCAAAATTCCAGTAGCCAAAACCTGTACCGATACGCCTAACCGTATCGATACGGTGTATTTTGAAATAGCCCAACGGCCATAAATGGTACTATTCCCAACGGCCATAAATGGTACTATTCCCAACGGCCATAAATGGAACTATTTCCAACGGCTATAAATGGTACTATTCCCAACGGCTATAAATGGTACTATTCCAACGGCTATAAACGGCTATATTCCCAACGGCTATAAACGACAATATTCCCAGCGGCTATAAACGGCTACAAACTCATTTGGGACTATAAATTGAAGGCTGGAACACTTGAAGAAAGCAAGAGACAACATCCAAGCTTCATGTTCAAGAGAAATTGAGTTTAAGTCTTTATTTTCTTCATTTCTCTTGTATATATTGTATAGAGAGTGTTTTTCATTGTTTTTATTCTTTACACTCTTGTGAGCTTTAATTTGTGTAAACACCCACCTAGAGAGGTATTTAGTTTACCAAACAAATCCCTTGTAAAAGGAGAGGTTCTAGTTTAGCCTTGAGAGAAAAACTAGAGTTGGTTCTATCTTAGCCAAGTTCAAAAGATAGGGTTGTAACGGTTTCCTCCTGAGCCTGGAAAAGGGGACGAATTCATTGTTGAGTGAATTGGGAAATCCTTAGTGGTGTGCTAAGGTAGTGGATGTAGACTCGGTTGAGTAGTCGAACCACTCTAAAATCATCGTGCAAATTGTCTACTTTTATTTCGGTTTTAGTCAATTCAACCACCAAACATTTACAACCCTCCTTGACAGTTTCGGTGATCGATTCGAGCGTGCCCAAAAACCCAACAAATTTTCCTGCAATTTAGAGCCTCATCTGCACTTCCAGGCCAATTGGTATCGAAACGGGTCACCCTATTTCGATACGGGTGTCTGTTTCGATACGGGTGTCAGAACATGTATCGAAGCAGTCCCTATACGTTTTGATACGAGCAATCTCTTGGGCTTCGATACATTCAAACATGTATCGAAACGGTCGGCATGTTTCGAAACATTCGTAGACGTTTCGGTATGCCTGTTTCGAAACGATTTCTCATGTTTCAAAACGTGTATCCGGAAAAGCCTATTTTAAAGGGGTTTAAATGCTTAAATGCTCTTTTAATCAAACTTAAAAAATCTAAATCGATTTCCTCTATAAAAACCCTCCAAATCTCCTTGTTTTTCATCAAAACTTGAGGGCTTTTACCCTTAAACAAAAATCTAAGAAAGCTTCAACAATTTGGTGCAATTTCATCCACCAATTCTTCCAAAATCCCACATTTAAGGTATTTTTCTATCCTTTCCTATTTCTTTTGATTTCGTTCGAATCTTATGTTATAAAATTATAGTTTTACATTGTATACTTGTTTCATATTATGGGTTTTCAAAATCTTGTAATTTTTTTTCAAAATCTCAAATTTTTTTATTCGAATATATTTTATTTTATTCGTATTTTTTACAAAGTTTTTCAATTTTGTTTTTCTTCAAAATTCTTTTTAATACATGTATATACTTTCAAAGTGTTTTTAAAACCTTAATGGGATTTTTATTGGATCGAATTAGGATTTGAATGCATACATTTAAAATTTTCTTGCTTGCTTTGTTTTTAGGTGTTTTTCAATGGACTCTAAGAAACGAAAGATCGAAGAGGGTTAAGGTTAGAATGACAATATCCGTCCAAACCATACCCTTCTCTATTCCAAGAGTCTTAGAAATCAAGATGCTAAAAATCACTTTAAAATTCTCCAAGACGTCGTTGTTCGAAGAGAGCGAGTTGTGGATATGTGTTGAAAAACCTAATGAAGATAGTATAATATGGATAAACTTGTTCTTATCTTTTATTGAGAATCATATCAGCTTATATAGAAGTTGTGATACAAGATGGTGAGCTAATAGACTTTGCCAGCTGGTCTAACAAACCCTAGCTGGCTGAACCGACTCATAACATAAATACAACAGCTCTTGGCTAATACACACACACACAGCTGTAACTTTCTTCTTCATTCTTCAACATTCTTCAACATCCTCTCTACTTTCCTTCTCTTTTGACTTCTTTATCATCCAGAACATGTAATCGAAATCGAAAAGTATTGAAAAACTCCTTGGATAATGGTTTGGTGAGACCATCTGCCAATTGGTGTTCCGCAGGTACATAGTTTACTTGTAGCTACTTTGCTGCCACCTTTTCCCTAACAAAATGCACGTCAAGTTCCACGTGCTTGGTCTTTGAGTGATACACAGGATTGTCACTCATTGCTATTGCACTTGAGTTATCACTCCAAAGGGTTGGGATTGAGTTTGTCTGAACCTTCATCTCAGTAAGCAGTGTTTGTATCCAAGTTACCTCTGAAGCAGCGTCTGCCAAGCTACGATACTCAGCCTCCGTGGTGGATCTTGATACAGTTTTCTGTTTCTTGGAGGTCCATAGCACTAAGTTACCTCCTACAAACACGCAATTGCCCGATATTGACCGTCGATCATCCATGCTTCCTCCCCAATCTGCATCTACAAAAGCAACAATTTGACAAGGTTCATTTGAAGGAGAGAACACAAGGCCACGATCTAGAGTTCCATTGAGATAACGAAGCACAAGTTTAAGAGCAATCATGTGCTGCTCACAAGGAGCGTGCATAAACTGGGCAAGTTTATTCACAGCAAAGACAATATCAGGACGAGTGTGATAAGCATAAAGAAGAGCACCAACTATGCTCATGTATTCTCTAGGTTCTTGAAGTGAGCTTCCAGCTAATTTAGTTAACTTCAAAAAGGTAATCATTGGAGTTGGTGTAGCATTCGCATTGAGCATTTGAGCTTTTGAAAGTAGTTCAATGAGAAATTTCTTCTGACTTAAGATAATGTACCCTGCTTCATACCTTACTTCCATGCAAAGGAAAAAATGGAGTTGTCCAAGATCTTTAAGAGAAAACCTTTCACCCAGTCGTAGAACAACATCTTCAATGGCCTCATTCGAGCTCCCTGTAACCACAATATCGTCTACATATACAAGTACATATGTTACTGACTTCTGATCACTTTTTTAAAACATAGATGTGTTTGCCTTTGAGCTAATGAAACCAGCCTTAAGTAGATAATCTCGAAGCTTTGCAAACCAATTTCTCGGAGCTTGTCTGAGGCCATACAGTGCCTTCTTCAGTTTGCACACAAGCAATGTACCATCTGACGTTTCTTGCAGAAATCCTGGTGGTTGTTGCATGTAAACATCCTCAGATAGGTCTCCATTTAAGAACGCGTTGTTTACATCGATTTGTCGCAAATTCCATCCATGTTGAACAGCTAAAGACAGCACGATATTGATGGTGGCAGCTTTGAAAACTGGGCTGAACGTGTCCTGAAAATCTTGGCCCGGCACCTGGGAGAACCCTTTAGCAACAAGTCGTGCCTTGTAGCGTTCGACTGTGCCATCAGCATTCTTTTTTACTCGGAATAAC
The DNA here is from genome assembly GCA_030270665.1 of Hibiscus trionum. Taxonomy (NCBI): domain Eukaryota; kingdom Viridiplantae; phylum Streptophyta; class Magnoliopsida; order Malvales; family Malvaceae; genus Hibiscus; species Hibiscus trionum. Next base: position 15,291,146 of record BSYR01000035.1, on the reverse strand, counting down.
CATTTGCATCCCACTGTAGAGTGGCCCTCAGGTAGTGGTACTATGTCCTAAGTGCTGTTTTTCAATAATGCATGATACTCAGCTTGAACAGCTGGTCCCCAGTTAGACGACTGAAGAGCAGCTTCAATGGATACAGGCTCAGCTTCTTCAATTGTTGATGTGGCCATGTAGGTTTTAGGTTTGAAAATACCAAGCTTGTTGCGAGTCACCATGGAGTGTCCTCCAATTGGAAGAGAGATATGTGAGGTAGGTTCAGTAACTGAAGGAGGTGTGGTGATCAACGTTGGTTCAGTGAGTTCTCGAAGTGGTGCATGTTCATGTGATACACAATCTTCATTGTTGGATACAAGAGATGGTACTTGAACATCAGTAGTGGGAGTAGTGTCAGTCATAGGACATGTCACATACACTTCATTAGTAGGTATAGCAGTAGATATATGATCATCAGGGCTACACATGTCATTATCTTCAAGATGTGGACTGAAGGGAACATGATCAGGAACATGGGAATCTGAGAATCTCAAGGAAGTTGCAGAGGAAGTCTCAACTGTAGGGTTAACAGCTGATGAAGGAGCTAAAGATGATGAAGGCTCCAGTTGACAAGCTTGGACACCACCTGGTACTATATCGAGTTCAAGTTCAACAGGAAATAATGACTCTACAGTAGAATCACGATGATCAGCAACCTTGGATCCTTCAAAAGGAAAGATGTGTTCATCAAATATCACATATCGAGAGACATATACCCGTCCATCAGGTGCCAAACAATTGTATCCTTTGTGTTGTAAGCTATACCCCAGAAACGTGCAGGGTTAGGATCGAAAGCTGAGCTTATGCTTTTGATACGACCGTAGATGAGGGAAACACCTGCAACCAAATACCTTTAGAGCCAAGTAATCAGGTTGTTTGTTATATAACTTCTCAAATGGGGAGACACCTTGTAATACATGTGTAGGGAGCCTGTTGATCAAGTGAACTGCAGTACTCACAACATAAGACCAAAATCGAAAGGGTAAAGATGCTTGAGCAAGTAACACTAGAGCTAACTCAACGATGTGCCTATGCTTTCTCTCAACGACACCGTTTTTCTCAGAGGTGTGAGGGCATGTGATACGATGAGAAATGCCCAGCTTTGCAAGTTCATGAGATAACACCCTATACTCTCCACCCCAATCGCTTTGTACGGCTTTGATCTGAGTAGCAAATTGATTTGTCACCATAGATTGAAAAAACATAAAAGCATGCATAGCATGTCCCTTATTTTTAAGCAAGTAAATCCAACAGTGACGAGAATACACATCAACAAAAGAAATGTAATATGAGAATCCGTTCGATGTTATGTGTGCTGGTCCCCAAAGGTCAGTGTATACAAGAGCAAATGGTTCAGTGTACTCAGTTTTAGAATCAGCAAAGGGCATTTTGTGACTTTTACCCAAACGACATGCCACACAAGAAGCTTCTTCATTTCGATTCCCATAAATTACAATATTTGACTGCTTACAGACTCGAGTAAGTGACGAGTGAGCAGGATGCCCCAAACGTCTATGCCATAGATTGTAAGTATCAAGACTAACAACATTAGCCTCACATTTATTTGCAACAACTGAACTAGAAAGAACAGAATTAAAACGGTATCCTCATCGTGAACCAAACATGATGTTGCATGGAACTCAAAATAGATTTTGTTATCTCTAGCTAGCTTCGAAACAGAAAGCAAGTTCTTAGTGATAGCAGGGACATGAAGAAGATCATTAATCAGAATGGTACGCGAAGGTGTATGCAACACAGATTTCCCAGATTTAGATATGCACAAATCATTACCATTGCCTACAACAAGTTTACCTGGACCTATGAAGTCAGTGGGTTGCTGCACCTTGGTGGCATCATAAGTAACATGGTGCGTGGCGCCAGAGTCCACTACCCAAGTATCAGAAGTAGAAGTAGATGGTGACTCAAGAGATGTAACATGAGCAGTAGCAGATTCATCAGTGGACGCAACATGTGTAGGGAAACCACCAGTAAAAGCATGATCATACCTATGCCAGCAGCGATCAGCAGAGTGCCCTACCTTGCTACAGATTTGGCATTGGAGTTGAGCACGACCACGAGCACCAGATCTACCACCAGTCCAAGAATTGGATCGAGCACCAGACCAACTAGGTGGTGGACGACCATCAGAATATAAAGAGGGGCGAGAACCACGAGCAACATGAGAATCAAACTCACGGTGTTGAACTTGAGCCACATTAGCAACCATAGGAAGTTGATATTGCACATTAAACCCTTTGAGTTGAGCTTCTGCATCAATGAGTACAGATTTCACATTTTCTAGAGTGAAGGGTTCCCTGTTGGTTGTGATAATAGCCATGAAGGGCTGATACTCCATCGGCAATCCATTTAAAATGGTAGCAATCTGTTCAATATCTGAAATTGCACTCTCACATGCTGCCAGTGCATCGCAAACTTCCTTGATCTGCGTAAGGTAGTTGCGCATCCTCTCATCTCCTTTGCTTATAGATCGTAGTTTGCAGTGCAGGCTCATATCACTTGTGGTGGATTTGTTCGCGAAAAACTTTTGAACCAGAGACCAAACATCAGAGGCCGTCTCAGCTCCAAAAAAGTGAGGCAAGAGTGAAGCACTAATAGTAGAGAGTAACCATGATGCCAATGCGCTATCCTGAGCAACAAACGCTTCATGATCAGCGTTGGAAACTTGTTGACCATCGGAACCCGTGACAAGTTCAGGTGGTGGTTTTGCAGCTCCGGTGAGAAGCTTTTCAAGACGATGGCTTCTAACAGTAAGCAGAATTTGTTGCTTCCACAAGAGGAATTTCATTTCATCAAGAACCAGGTTGATCTTCTTGTTGGTGAAGGTATGAGCAACGCGGACTGACTCGGTTGAGTCAGAACTGGGAACTGCATCGTTGTCAGGCATGGAGGAAAATGAGAAGGAAAGAAAGAATGACGAGACGAGAAAGGAGAGAAAAAAAATTCAAGGATCGGCTCTAGGAAGAATGGCGACTGATACCAAGTTGAAAAACCTAATGAAGATAGTATAATATGGATAAACTTGTTCTTATCTTTTATTGAGAATCATATCAGCTTATATAGAAGTTGTGATACAAGATGGTGAGCTAACAGACTTTGCCAGCTGGTCTAACAAACCCTAGCTGGCTGAACCGACTCATAACAGAAATACAACAGCTCTTGGCTGATACACACACACACAGCTGTAACTTTCTTCTTCATTCTTCAACATTCTTCAACAATATGACATTCCTCAATTCCGAGCATTTTCTCTTCCGATACATACCTCTCTTGACAAAATGGAGTTTCCTAAGCTTCTTGAGCATTTCTGACATCGTCTACAAAAATATGGTTTTGCTCTTTTACTCCAATGTTGTTCTTATCAACAATGAGGATCGCTCCGAAGTCATAGCCATTAAGTCTTACTTATTGGGCAAGAAGTTCCATATTGATCCATCCGTCTTAGTGAACATCCTTGGGCTACAAGATGAGGGTATTTAGGATGAAAATCACTTTGGAGCTCATACCGGATCGGTTCTTACCTTGGATGCTCGTGACTGTTTCTTGCACTTGATCATCTCATGGTTCATTCGCCCATCCGGAGGTAAATTTGCCCACATCCGCCAAGTTGATAATTTTTGGCTCGAGTGTTTCCGCCAAGCCCAACAACCTAACTTGGTGAAGATCATGTTTGCCGAGATGGTCCATCAAGTGAGACATCGTCTATCCGACTCCATCTCCTCCTTCACCTATAGGACAGTGTTGAGCTACATCTTTGTTCGCATTGATCTTGATTGCTCATATGATTTTCCGGAACCCTAAAAGTAAAAGATTGGTGAATCTTCTCTTGTGAGATCTGGATTTCGTTACACCATTGGTGAATAGGTTCGTGTTGATAGAAGAGCTCAAGCACATCAAGTTGAGCCTCAACCTCAAGCTCCGGCTCCCATTGTGGCTCCCAACAATGATGCTCTTATGACTTTCCTTACCGAGAGTTTCAACACGATGGACACGAACATGGCTTCGGAATTTAGTGCTATCAACACTCGTTTGCAATCCTTGGAGGATCATGTTCTTGGAAACGAGAAACATCTTACCGCTCTTGAAAATAAAAAATCGTCCATGGATCTCTCCTTCTCAACCTTCTATGGTGATTGGAAGCATTTCCGCAATGGTCAAGCAAAGGATAAGGATGAGTTCTTGGATGACATTGGAGATGATGATGGTGATGAGGCACCCTAGGATTATTGCATATCATATCATTATGTCATATTAGAATTAAGTTTGCACCAATTTATGTTTTTGTTTTTAAGGCCTATGCTTTGATTTTATGTTTTTAGGATTGAGCTTGATGTTTATGTTTTTGATGTTGTTTCTTGAACAATGCTATCTATAATATTATGCTATTTGGTTTATGCCTTATATCTATTTTATTCTCATAATAGCCTTGATTATATATATTTTTGATCTAGCAAAAAGGGGGAGAAGTAATACCTATAAGCCTAAGTGTTTTTAAGTTAGTTTTGAGTTTCAATTGGTTTCAATTTTTAATTTTTCAAATCTTTAAAACCTATCTTAAATTGAGGAGGAGTTAAAACTTTTTCAAAGATTTCAAAACACTTAAAAATTTATACTTGATTTTGTTATATCAAAAAGGGGGAGATTGTAAAACTAAATAATTGATTTTGATATAACAAAGGATTTAAGGACTAAATTTGAAATTTGAAAATAAATTTTTAAGTCCTCAAAACTTCGCAAAACCTTTAAGCAAAATGGTCAAGTCAAAACCTAATGGTTATACAAATATTTCTAAGTGTTTTCTAAGTCAAAAAATTGACTTTCAAGTCAACATTTTGAAAAGGCCCTTAGGCGTTTCAGAACGTTTTGAAACTGTTAACATGTGTTTCGGAACTAGCCTTCCCGTTTCGATATTGGAGTATCGAAACAAGTCCTTATATTTCGAAACGAATGAAGAACAACGGAACGGGTTGATCCGTTTCGATACGGCAATATTAAAATGACCTCAAACTTTTCGAAACGAATTTCAAACTTGGATTCAAAAATTATGACCGTTTCAATTTTATAACTGATTTTCAGAAAATGGTTAAGGTGTATCAAAACGATTTAAGTTGTTTCGATACGGGTTTTGGAAGTAGCAAAATGTTTCGAAACGGTATCTAGCACATTTCGAAACGGGCTCTTAGTGTATCGAAATGATTGTATCCATTTCAATACAGTCTCTTAATTACACCCCAACGGCTATTTCTTTTTTGGTCTGTTTCGAAACAGGTACAGGTGTTTCGAAACGGGTAGCTGCAGAAGTGCATTTATGGTGGGAAGAATGCATCCCAACGACTATATTTATGATGGCAACAACCCCAACGACTAGAATTGAATGAGAAGATATAAAATGGAGTCTCAAATCAACCAGCAACAACGATTGATCCAAAAAGAAACATTCCAACATCAAATCCAAGCCCTAGTGCTAAATTTCCATATTCTTTGTAAAACCCCAATTGTGGTTCTTTGTAATTCCTATTTTCTTTGATTCAATTGGGTTGAGTGCTTGTAATTGGGAAACATTTGTATTGAGAGATACTTTCTATTTGCCTTAATCTTCTTTGTAACCTTGTGAGAGGGTTTGGTCAATTTTGGATAAAAAATTAACCACTTGGGTAAAGGTTTCCTCTTAAGCCTAGAAAAGAAGAAGATCAACTAGTGGAGTTGTTTGAAAATCCTTAGTGGGAGCTAAGGTAGTGGATGTAGAGTTCATTTCGAACTTGAACCCCTATAAGTGCCTTGTCTTAAATTTTTATTTTACCACTTAACTACCAAATATCTTAAAAATCCAATTCACCTCCCTCTTGGCTTAAACTGATTCAACGATCCACTCAACAGATTTCTTAGGGGTGACAACTTATAATAAGTTTTGTAGAAATATATGTTTTGATATAATAATTGAAAAATGTTTTGGACTTAATTGAAAAGAATTTAAAATATTCTCTAAGTCAAAAACAACTTGAAAATAAGTTTGAGGATATTTAAAAAGGTTTTGGAAATGTTTGAAACGTTCTTAAGTAGCCAAACCAGTGCTTTTAATGTACCCGTTTTGATACATGCACAATCTGTATCGATACGTTTTGAATCTACCAGAACCCGTTTCGATACATGCCTTACCTGTTTTGATATGGATAGGTGTTGCTTCGAAACACACTGTGGTGTTTCGATACGCCTACGTGGCATACATCCCAAAGGTCAAAACCCCTAACTATTATTCCCAAACGGTCATTTGAATTGCAGGCTGTTTCAATACGGCACTAGACGTTTCGATACGGGCGTTCCGATACGGCCCATTGTAGTTCGATACAGCATAATGCATCAGACCCAACAGCTAGTTCTAAAGAATGGCGTTCTGATACGGCTTCGTGCGTATCAAAACGGACATCAACAGAACTGCATTTATCGTGGGAAATAAATGCCACAACGGCTCGAAATCATCCCCAATGGTCTCCAACGGCCACATGCTTGTTTCTAACTATATTATGAAGGCTGGAACACGTGAAGAAAGCAAGAGACAACATCCAAGCAACATGATCAAGAGAAATTGAGTCAAATTCTCATCTCTTCATTTCTCTTGTAAATAGTATTTAAAGAGTGAGCTTTATTGTAAATACTTGTACTCTTGTGAGCTTAAATTTTTGTAAACACCCACATTGTGAGGTATAAAGTTTGTCAAACAAATATCTTGTAAAGGGAGATGTTCTAGTTTAGCCTTAGATAAAAACTAGAGTTGTTCTATCTTAGTTGTCTAAAAGATAGGGTTGTAAAGGTTTCTACCTAATCCTTGAAAAGGGGATGAATTCTTAGTGAATTGGGAAATCCTTAGTTGTGTGCTAAGGTAGTGGATGTAGACTCGGTTGGGTATTCGAATCACTCTAAAATCCTTGTGCAAATTGTGCATCATTATTTCGGCTTTTAACCAATTCATCCAAGGAACAAAATCAACCCTCTTGACGAATTTCGGTAATCGGTTCGAGCGTGCAACAAGCCTAACAAATGGTAACAGAGCCTCATCTTTATCGAAGGACTAACATTCGTGAGTAAAGATCAATCGCTCGTGGTCCAACGTTCAAGATTATGGCAAGATTTGAAGAAGGCTGCTCTATCTCGTTTCCTCCGCTCTTCGAAGGAGAAGCATACTTCCAATGAAGCAATTTCATAAAGTATTTTATCAAATCTCATGATTTTGAGATTTGGGATATCATCGAAGATGGTTACTTGGAAGCTCCTAAGAAGAAGAAAAAGTAAAGAAGTGCAAATGACACGAAGGCCAAGCTAAACGCAAAGGCGATGCACACTCTTCTTTGTGGCCTCAATGAAGATGTTTCCAAGAAAGTCTTCACATGCAAAAGTGCAAAAGAAACTTGGGAGAAGCTTGAGAAGCTTTATGGCAACAAGAAGAGAGAAAAGAAAGATGGTGCTTCATCTTGTGCAAACCTCCTCTCAACACCTAAGGTGGATGGTGTTTTGGCTCTCGATGAGCCCGAGGTATCTTCTAACTCAAGTGAATTAAATTCATATACACTTGACGAGTTACAAGATGCTTTCGATAAATTATTTTTGGAATTTGAGACCATGAATTCCAAATTTAATAAAATGATTTCAAAACTTGAATTTGAAAATGATTTTCTTTTGAAAACAAAATTGGATCTTGAAAACCAAAATGGAAGTTTGAGAAATGATTTAGAGTTTTCAAAAACAAGCAATGGGGTTTAAGAAAAATAAAATCTTGATTTGAAAGTTAAGCTTGAAAGCTTAACAAAAGAAAAAAGAAATCATTTTTAATAATTCATCTTGTCATATAATGGCAAAATGCTCACATTTCCATTATCATGGTCATTCCTTACATATGTGTCCTTTGTAGGTGTGTTGGAGCAAATGGCAAGCAAAGCAAAAATCATGGAAATGCTCTAGTCACACAAGTGAAGAAATTGAGTAACATCTAAGCTTAAAGCTTTTATTTTGTTTCTTCTTTGGTTATCTAATTTTCGTTTTAAAGTCTTGGATAATTTGTGAAGCCTAATTTTTATACTTGAGTAAGGGGGAGCCAATTTTAAAACCAAATTTTTAATTGTGACAAAATTTTTAAACCTCCTATGTTATTTTTGAGCTTAATGTCATTTAAATTCTTTTTTATATAACAAAAAGGGGGAGAAATGGTTTGAAAATTTGATTTTTTAAATGAATAAGGGGGAGCTTTAACTTCATTTAATTTTCAAAATCTCTTATTCAAATTTTTAAATACTAAAGGGGAGAATACCAAACAATTTTTCAAGTTTGTTTTATTATATTGAAAAGGGAGAGATTGTAGAAATATATGTTTTGATATAATAATTGAAAATTTTTTGGGACTTAATTGAAAAGAATTTAAAATATTCTCTATGTCAAAAACAAATTGAAAATAAGTTTGAGGATGTTTAAAAAGGTTTTGGCAATGTTTGAAACATTTTTAAGTGGTCAAACCAGTGCATTTAATGTACCAGTTTCGATACAGGCACAATTTGTATCGATACATTTTGAAACTGCTAGGACCCATTTCGATACATTGTTTACCTGTTTCGATACAGATAGGTGTTGTTTCGAAACACACTTTGGTGTTTCGATACGCCTACGTGGCATACATCCCAACGGTCAAAACCCACTAACGGCTATTTCCCAATGGTCATTTGAATTGCAGGTTGTTTCAACATGACACTAGACGTTTCGACACGGGCATTCCGATACGGCCCATTGTGTTTCGATACGGCACATTGCATCAGACCCAACGGCTAGTTCTACAGAAGGGCGTTCCGATATGGCTTCAAGCGTATCGAAACGGACATCACCGGAACTACATTTATTGTGGGAAATAAATGCCACAACGACTCCAAATCATCCCCAACGGTCTCCAACGACCACAAGCTTGTTTCTAACTATTTTATGAAGGCTGGAACACTTGAAGAAAGCGAGAGACAACATCCAAGCAACATGTTCAAGAGAAATTGAGTCAAATTCTTATCACTTCATTTCTCTTGTAAATAGTCTTTAGAGAGTGAGCTTTATTGTAAATCCTTTTACTCTTGTGAGCTTAAATTTTTGTAAACACCCACCTTGTGAGGTATTAAGTTTACCAAACAAATCTCTTGTAAAAAGAGAGGTTAAGTTTAGCCTTTGAAAAAAACTAGAGTGATTCTATCTTAGCCGTATAAAAGATAGGTTTGTAAAGGTTTCCTCCTAAGCCTTGAAAAGGGGACTGTAACACCCGGGTTTGGGGGCCGGGAGAAAATAATGTTTAAATAATATTTTTAGTCTCGGTTTTATAATTAATTAATAATATTATATATACTATCTGGACCTTGTGATTTCAAAATAAGAGTTATATGTTGGACTCAAATTAAATTAGAAATCAATTCTATGGATTTTAAATGCTGATGAGATATGTCATCTCATTAATGGCACTATTGTAAATTTAAGCCCTTGGAAATTAAAAACCCCTTTTTAATTTAAAACACAAAATTTCCTTCTTCTTCCCCCTTCATTCATCTTTTCTCACGACAAAAAGGGGAGGGCTTCTCCATGCTACTATTCCATTTCTTTCCTCCTTTGTTTCAACTCGGTTTTGAAAGGTAATCACGTTTTCGACTTGTCCTCATCTTCCTCTCTTTAAAAGTACAACTAGATTTCATTTTGGCTCAAGTTTTAGAATTTGGGTTTTTGGAAGATTTGAATAAAAATGATATCTTTATTGTTTTTAACTTAAGATTTTGATTTAATATTGTTAGATATGGTGTTTATGAACCAAATGGACCAAGATATATAATTTTTGAGGTGTTTTATAAGAATTCCCGAAATTGGGTTTTGGTGGGGTTTTAGGAGGGTTTTTAGATGAGTTTTGGGTATGGTTTATGTTGGAATTTGAGGGTTGATGTTAGGGTAATAGTTGGGGGCTGTTTTGGAAGCATTTAAATGTGTTAAATGTGTTGAAATCACAAGTTTTGGGCTGGGTATAAGGGTTGCTCGGGTTTGGTAATTTTGGGGGTTGTTCATGGCTTGAAATGTTGTGTTTGATGTTTGAATTTTATTCCGGGTTAGTTACTTTGATGCTTGGGCTGATTTAAAGTTGTTTGGATTGTGTTGAGGTTGTTTAGAGGCAAGAGCTTTTGTTGGTGAAGTATCGGGAGCGAATCCGGAATCTTGAAGTTGATTGCTTGCTTGGTAATTGAGCTTGGAAATGAAGGTGAGTGGTTAAATATTTTAAATGAATTTCAAGTGTTGGTTCAAGCATGTGGACTGGGTTGGGCTTGGTAGACCCACCTAGAGTTGGGATTAGAGTGGTAGCCTAATCCTAAGCTTTAGTTAGAGACCTTGGTTGATCTTTAAAGTGTTGATTTATGCCTTATGTTTAATTTTGTTTATGGTGGCTATGTATATGTGGTTATACATGTATGTTGAGGCATGGCTCGTTGCATTTTTATACGCATGTTGGTGAAAGGTATGATGGGGGATATACGTATGTATGGAATATGATGTAATATTTTTGTTAATGATATACATGTAGTGTTGACATGTGAAATGATATTATGAGGTGATTGTATGATCCGAGGATCATGGTGAGTACATGCTAGGCATGGAAATGTGGTTTGTGCATGACGGTAAGTCATGGTGAGTACGTGCTAAGCACGAAAGTTGTTATGAAATGATATTGTGAAAGATTAATGAAATGTGTAATATTGGCACTAGTATGCTTGGGTACAAATGATCGATCATTAGGATGTTTAGTGTGCACACGTGAGTCAAAATGCGTGCGTGGTCTTGATGATGGTAGTCATCAAGATGGAGTACGGGTTTGCCCGGAAATCTTCTTATATATATTCGTCGGTGATGAGTGGAATCCCATCGACGGGCGTGAGGATGAGTGGAATCCCCTCCGCGTGAAATGAGGCGTGAGGATGAGTGGAATCCCCTCAGCGTGAACGGTGATGAGTGTAATCCCACCGTCAGGTAATGATTGTGTTGTTGGATGTGAGTTCCAACGGTTATCCGCGTATTCGAGTCATAGCTAGGTGCCAATACAGATTGTGAATTAAGTTGCTTATATGTTGAATATATATATGTTTCCATATGTGGTGGTTATGGACTTGTTGAGCATGACATGGTTTGGATAATATGTTCATGCATCATCTATTATTTCGGCTCTTGTGGTTCGAAGGTAAGAACTCATGCATTCTACCTTGGTTGTATGCTCGTGCTTGGACCCTGCATTGTCGAAGGTTTGTTTTATGAGCTTACCCTCACTAAGCTTTTATGCTTACGCTCCTTTTGTTCGACAATGCAGATCAGTTGCTTGTGGGTGGCAAGGGCAAGGAAAGGTCTCCAAGTGTTGCTTTTGGTTAGCTCAAATATGGTCTTTAAATTGTAGATTGTAATAATCAAGCAATGGGATAGGTGTTGTTGATTTGAGCTTTGATGTATGTTGATTTTGTTTGCTTAGGGGCATGCTAGACTCCTTTTATATGTTATGTTGGTTGCCTTGTAATGTTTGTAAACCTTGTTTATGTTGCATGTCTTGAATGCTTATATGTTTCGTTGGCTAAGGCATGTAACCTTAAAAGCTATGTATGCTTCCTTTTGGTGCATGTATGATCTTGTGTTTGGATGCCTAACTTATATCTTGTGTACCTTGAGCATGGTTTCTATAGGGTGTGTGCCTCTAGAGTGTGTTTGTATGTTGTGTATGCTTCTTGGGGTCGTCTAGGGCATTTGGGATCGTTTAGAGATGTGTAAAACTGATTTTGGAAAACTTCAGGCTGCAGGCGTTTCGAAACGAGTTGTGTCGTTTAGGAACGGGTGTGGTTCCAGGGTCCCCCGTATCGGAACACGTTTCGGTACGGTTTGGCCACTGTGAGCCCCTATTTCGAAACAGGATTCGAAACGCTTTGGCCACTGTAAACGCCTGTTTCGAAACGGGTATCGAAACGCCTAGGCAAAATGTGACCCTGTTCCGAAATGGGGTGGAAGCGTTTCGGTATGGGCGTCTTGCTTTTTAAACTGAAGCCCGTGTTCCGAAATGGGTGTCGTCCGTTTCGAAACACAGGCCTAAAAATGGACTGTTTGACTTCTTTAATGGGTCCCAAGGGTTGGGCTTAGGTCCTATTTGCTATTAGGCTTCTTGTGAGCCTTGTTTCCGCTGTCGATTCACACATAGGTTTAATAAAAGCATCTAGATAAGATTATAATAAACGAAAAAGTTTTCTAGGGTCGCTAACCGAGGTGGGACCTTAACGGGTTTCACGTCGGTTTTCCCCGTGTAGCCTACTCGGACCGGATAGTCGACCAGACCGGGATGAGGGGGTTACATTTGTTGGTATCAGAGCCTAAGGTTACCGAGACCTTGGGCAGGTAAGTGAGTTAAGTTTAAGTTTTGTATTGATATGCACGGTGTTTGCTTTCCATGTAAGCATGTTGCTTGTTATTCGAGTATGTTGTAATGTGTGATTGTTTGATTGTGAATGTATGTTGCTTGAAGCATGTTGAGTAGAGTCACATTGCTTCTATTACATCGGAAAAAGAGATTTTTAAGTGATGGAAACATACTTGAGCCACTTGGACCCTTTCCTTTGCTAACCCAGTTTGTATGTAAAATTGTAGTTGTTCTTGATTTAATGCTTTTAGTAAGTTTGAGGCCAAGGTGTGGGCCGTGAATCGGTAAGTGGAAGCCGTGGTTTTTGAAAATATGGACGATGTTGAGGGAGTTCATCGCTATAGTTAGGGGAGTATGGTTGTACCAGAGTTGAGGTACAATTTGTTTGTTTGAGTCCGTGTGTATGTGGGTTGATTCCTGTTGATATGGAACGATGTGATTGATTCTGGTATTAGTTGGTAAAAAGAGAAGTGAATACCTACGAGTGGGAGTTAGAGTGATATCGATGTTATAGTAGATAAGCCCTTGGTACAGTTTTGAGTTTGACCCCTTCTGGTTGAAACTGAGTATGTACTTCTGTATGTTGTTAGCAAGCATGCAAAGTTGAATGCGCCCGGTGAAGTGTTAGAGGTAGGTACGAGTACCTTAGTTCTTTTGGAGAGATGAGGGTAAGGGTCTCGTGTGTGTAATCTGAAACTCAGAAATGTTAGTTGGTGATCGTTGGGTTCGGCCTATGGTTTTAATACAAGACAGTCGGTCAGTATCCGTGAGTGGGAATCGATTTGTGTGATTGGGCCAGTGTGCGTCTGAGTTGTCTTCCAGCAAGAAGAAGAGATGAAGTCACTTCCGATATAGTTGAGCCGAGAAGGAAGCCTTGAGCTTTAACTTCAGATTGTTAGGTAGTGTGATGTTTTGAGTCGTCAGGACTGATGTTATAGAACAAGTTCAAGCATGATTGTTTGTGTGTGATCAGAACTGAATTTTGAAGTTTCGAGATGCTCTAAGAACGATTTTGAAGAGTATGCTATGTTTGAAGGACCAGCCTGAAGACAAGAGAACCGAAGACTATCAGTGGTGTGCATGTGAAGTTACAATTTCTGCAGATTCATCCTTTTCGTGTGGGCATGCAAAGAAATTTGATATACCTGATGAGACCTTAGACGTAGGGACGCTAGTGACTAGACCTTTTTGTAAGATAGTGGTAGTCAGAAAGATGTACGGAAGATGCTTGTTGATGGTTCAGGGTTACGTGCTTCCAATAGATTTGAAGTAAATGTCTTTTTACGGTTTCGATGTAACTTTTGGCATGGTTGGCTTGTAGAACATAGAGCTAGAGTATACTTTGAGACAAGAGAGAGTTGCCTTGAAGTCGCAGATTACTGTGAGACTGTAGTGGTAGGTGAGGATGTGAACTTCTTATCGAATGTTGATCTAGCTTTAGAGGTCAGAGATTGATTGAGATTAGTTGACAGGCTTGCCTAGCAAATGTGATGGATTTGATTTTTGAATGAAGGTTAGACCGCAGAATGTTAGAATAGTTTGTGATTTTTCCTAGAAGTGTTTGCAAGAATTGCCCAGTTTGTCTCTTGATAGAGAATAAGAGTTTGTTATTGATACCGTCTTTGAGTTCGCTCCTGTTTTGTTTCTCTGTATTTTATGGTTCCCGAAATAATTGAGAGCGTTGAAGAGACAAGTACGAGATTTGTTAGACCCTAGATTCATTAGGCCTAGTACATCATCTTAGAGTACGACAGTGTAATTTGTGAAGAAGAGAGATGACAATACAAGAATGTGTTTAGATTATAGAGAGTTGAAACAATTGACAGTGAATAGTTAGTATCTGTTTCCCAGCATCAGTGATTTATTGATCAGTTGAGGGGTGCTTCAGTCTTTTCAAGATTTGTTTGAGATCCGATTGTTACCAATTGAAAGTGAGAGAAGTTGATGTACCGAAGACAGCTTTCGGGGCAAGATGTGATCACCTTGAGTTCTAGGTTATGACGTTTTGTTTGACTAGTGTGTTAGCTACATTTATAGAGATGTCGAGCAGAATATTTCCTAAGTTCCTTGATCAGTTTGTAGTAGTTCTCATAGATGATATATGGGTATATTCACGTACCGAAGAAGACCATGACAAGCTTTGGAGTTAGTGTTGTAGATCCTATTAGAGAATCATTTGTATGCCAAGATGAGCAAACGTGGACTCCGAGTTAATGAAGATGTTCTCCTAGGACATGTAGATCAGCCTAGTGTATTAGGGTAAATCCTAAGTAGACAGAAGAAGATGTAAGCTGGAAGAAACCGAAGACTGTGACAGGTATCTATAGTTCCTAGGTCTAGCATTGTTACTATTGGAGGTCTGTAAATGATCTTTTGAAGATAGTTGCTCCTTTGACAGATTGCTACAGAAGAATGTTCAGTTTTTGTGGTTAGATGCGAGACAATGAGCCCTTGAGAAGCCGAAAGAAACTTTGAAGAGAGCTTCGACCTTGATCCAGCCAGTGTCAGAGAAAAAATTTGTGAAACATAGTGATGCGTTACATGTAGGGTTAGGTTGTGTGCTTATGCAAGACAAAAGATTGTGGCTTATTCATCGAGATAGTTGAAAGACCTTGAAAAAAAATTATCCAACACTAGACATAGAGTTAATTACAGTTGTATTTGCTACGAAGACTTAGAGACAAATCTTGTATAGTATGAAATACACAGTGTATGCACTTATCATCAGAGCTTGAAATATTAGACGACTTAGGAAGAGTTGAGACTTGAACAACATGAGTTGTTAGAACTGCTTGAAGACCGTAATCTCGAGATTGAGTATCATCCGAAGAGAGTTAACGCAGTAACCGATGTTCCGAGTTATATTTGTTGTAAGATTAGTAGTTGAGTTGCGAGCTGTGTTTGCCGGATTCAGCTTATCAAACGATAGTGGTTTTGTGGCTGAGTTTCGGGTTGAGCCTTCTTTGAGTCAGAATACCTGAAGAGAAACAGTTGCAAGACGGATTCTTGGCACCTCATGTGCAAGACATAGTAGAAGGAAGACCTTCAGATTACAGTTTCAGAGATGATAGAGTTTGTATTTTCAGAGACAGAATAGTTGTACCGATTGACATAGTGTTCTGAGACGTATTGTTTTGACCGAAGCACATGACAGTTCATTTGTATTGCATCTGAGTAGTATGAAGACGTATTGTGGGTTGAAGATGAGTACTTCTGGATTGAGTTGATGGATGATGTGGTTCAGTATGAGAGTAAGTGTGTAATTTGACAGCGTGTCAAGGCCGAGCATCAGTTTTCTTCTAGTTTGTTACATTCGTGAAAGATTCTTAATGGAAGTGGGTAATAGAGATTCGAGATTTCAACTAGATTATTTTTTTGAAGACGTCTACATAGTGATTAGTTACCTATTGAAGTCAGATGGTCAGTTAGAGAAGGTTATGGGTCAAGTATTTAAACAGTGCTGCATGAGATTGTGAATCGGGCTAGTTCTGTTGGTTATTTGTCGCGATTACCACCAGAGTTAGTAAGAGGTTCGTAATGTGTTTTGTGTATCTATGATCCGGAAGTGTGAGTCAGATTTTTCCCGCGCTATGTTGTTGAAGACATTGAGTCGAGTTTGAAATTGACGTACATTGAAGGAACCGTTCAGATCTTAGCATCAGATAGCTTGTATTGTGTGGTAAGTTTACCGAGTTGGTGAGTATGTTGTGGTGAGAAGAAAAGGGAAGTGTGGAGGGGCAGTTTCCGTGGCTCTTCCTGTCCGATAAATTTCGGGGATGAAATTTCCTTAAGTGGGGGAGAGTTGTAACACTCGGGTTTGGGGGCCGGGAGAAAATAATATTTAAATAATATTTTTAGTCTCGGTTTTATAATTAAATAATAATATTATATATACTATCTGGACCTTGTGATTTCAAAATAAGAGTTATATGTTGGACTCAAATTAAATTAGAAATCAATTCCATGGATTTTAAATGTTGATGAGATATGTCATCTCATTAATGGCACTATTGTAAATTTAAGCCCTTGGAAATTAAAAACCCCTTTTTAATTTAAAACACAAAATTTCCTTCTTCTTCCCCCTGCATTCATCTTTTCTCACGACAAAAAGGGGAGGGCTTCTCCATGCTACTATTCCATTTCTTTCCTCCTTCGTTTCAACTCGGTTTTGAAAGGTAATCACGTTTTCGACTTGTCCTCATCTTCCTCTCTTTAAAAGTACAACTAGATTTCATTTTGGTTCAAGTTTTAGAATTTGAGTTTTTGGAAGATTTGAATAAAAATGATATCTTTATTATTTTTAACAAGATTTTGATTTAATATTGTTAGATATGGTGTTTATGAACCAAATGGACCAACATATATAATTTTTGAGGTGTTTTATAAGAATTCCCGAAATTGGGTTTTGGTGGGGTTTTAGGAGGGTTTTTAGATGAGTTTTGGGTATGGTTTGTGTTGGAATTTGAGGGTTGATGTTAGGGTAATAGTTGGGGGCTGTTTTGGAAGCATTTGAATGTGTTAAATGTGTTGAAATCACAAGTTTTGGACTGGGTATAAGGGCTGCTCGGGTTTGGTAATTTTGGGGGTTGTTCATGGCTTGAAATGTTGTGTTTGATGTTTGAATTGTATTCCGGGTTAGTTACTTTGATGATTGGGCTGATTTGAAGTTGTTTGGATTGTGTTGAGGTTGTTTAGAGGCAAGAGCTTGTGTTGGTGAAGTATCGGGAGCGAATCCGGAAGCTTGAAGTTGATTGCTTGCTTGGTAATCGAGCTTGGAAATGAAGGTGAGTGGTTAAATATTTTAAATGAATTTCAAGTGTTGGTTCAAGCATGTGGACTAGGTTGGGCTTGGTAGACCCACCTAGAGTTAGGATTAGAGTGGTAGTCTAATCCTAAGCTTTAGTTAGAGACCTTGGTTGATCTTTAAAGTGTTGATTTATGCCTCATGTTTAATTGTGTTTATGGTGGCTATGTATATGTGGTTATACATGTATGTTGAGGCATGGCTCGTTGCATTTTTATATGCATGTTGATGATAGGTATGATGGGGGATATACGTATGTATGGAATATGATGTAATATTTGTATTAATGGTATACATGTAGTGTTGACATGTGAAATGATATTATGAGGTGATTGTATGATCCGAAGATCATGGTGAGTACATGTTAGGCATGGAAATGTGGTTTGTGCATGACGGTAAGTCATGGTGAGTACGTGCTAAGCACGAAAGTTGTTATGAAATGATATTGTGAAAGATTAATGAAATGTCTAGTATTCGCACTAGTATGCTTGGGTACAAATGATCGATCATTAGGATGTTTAGTGTGCACACGTGAGTCAAAATGCGCGCGTGGTCTTGATGAAGGTAGTCATCAAGATGGAGTACGGGTTCGCCCGGAAATCTTCTTATATATATTCTTCGGTGATGAGTGGAATCCCATCGACGGGCGTGAGGATGAGTGGAATCCCCTCCGCGTGAAACGAGGCATGGGGATGAGTGGAATCCCCTCCGCGTGAACAGTGATGAGTGTAATCCCACCGTCAGGTAATGATTGTGTTGTTGGATGTGAATTCCAACGGTTATCCGCGTATTCGAGTCATAGCTAGGTGCCAATACGGATTGTGAATTAAGTTGCTTATATGTTGAATATATATATATGTTTCCATATGTGGTGGTTATGGACTTGTTGAGCATGACATGGTTTGGATAATATGTTCATGCATCATCTATTATTTTGGCTCTTGTGGTTCGAAGGTAAGAACTCATGCATTCTACCTTGGTTGTATGCTCGTGCTTGGACCCTGCATTGTCGAAGGTTTGTTTTATGAGCTTACCCTCACTAAGCTTTTATGCTTACGCTCCTTTTGTTCGACAATGCAGATCAGTAGCTTGTGGGTGGCAAGGGCAAGGAAAGGTCTCCAAGTGTTGCTTTTGGTTAGCTCAAGTATGGTCTTTAAATTGTAGATTGTAATAGTCAAGCAATGGGATATGTGTTGTTGATTTGAGCTTTGATGTATGTTGATTTTGGTTGTTTAGGGGCATGCTAGACTCCTTTTATATGTTATGTTGGTTGCCTTGTATTGTTTGTAAACCTTGTTTATGTTGCATGTCTTGAATGCTTATATGTTTTGTTGGCTAAGGCATGTAACCTTAAAAGCTATGTATGCTTCCTTGTGGTGCATGTATGATCTTGTGTTTGGATGCATATCTTATATCTTGTGTACCTTGAGCATGGTTGCTATAAGGTGTATGCCTCTAGAGTGTGTTTGTATGTTGTGTATGCTTCTTGGGGTCGTCTAGGGCGTTTGGGATCGTTTAGAGATGTGTAAAACTTATTTTGGAAAACTGCAGGCTGCAGGTGTTTCGAAACGAGTTGTGTCGTTTCGGAACGGGTGTGGTTCCAGGGTCCCCCGTATCGGAAAACATTTTGGTACAGTTTGGCCACTGTGAGACCTTGTTTCGAAACAAGATTCAAAACGCTTTGGCCACTATAAACGCCTGTTTCAAAACAGGTATCGAAACGCCTAGGCAAAAAGTGACCCTGTTCCGAAACGGGGTGGAAGCGTTTCGGTACGGGCGTCTTGCTTTTTAAACTGAAGCCCGTGTTCCGAAACGGGTGTCATCCGTTTCGAAACACAGGCCTAAAAATGGGTTGTTTGACATCTCTAATGGGTCACAAGGGTTGGGCTTAGGTCCTGTTTGCTATTAGGCTTCTCGTGAGCCTTGTTTCCGCTGTCGTTTCACACATAGGTTTAATAAAAGCATCTAGATAAGATTATAATAAACGAAAAAGTTTTCTAGGGTCGCTAACCGAGGTGGGACCTTAACGGGTTTCGCGTCGGTTTTCTCCGTGTAGCCTACTCGGACCGGTCAGTCGACCAGACCGGGACGAGGGGGTTACAGGGACGAATTCTTAGTGAATAGGAAAATCCTTAGTGGTGTGCAACAAGCCTAAAAATTGGTATCAGGGCCTCGTCTCCATCGAAGGACTAACATCTAGGGGTAAAGATCCATCGCTCGTAGTCCATCGTTCAAGATTATGGCAAGATTTGAAGAAGGTCGATCTATCTCAAGTCCTCTGCTCTTCGAAGGAGAAGCATACTTCCAATTGAGTAATGTCATGAAGTATTTTATCAAATCTCTTGATTTTGAGATTTGGGATATCATTGAAGATGGTTACTTGGAAGTTCCTAAGAAGAAGAAAAAGAAAAGGAGTGCAAATGACACGAATGCCAAACTAAACGCAAAGGCGATACACACTCTTGTTTGTGGCCTCAATGAAGATGTTTCTAAGAAAGTCTTCACATGCAAAAGTGAAAAAGAAACTTGGGAGAAGCTTGAGAAGCTTTATGGCAACAAGAAGTGAGAAAAGAAAGATGGTGCTTCATCTTGTGCAAACATTCTCTCAACACCTAAGGTGTATGGTGTTTTGGCTCTCGATGAGCCCGAGCTATCTTCTAACTCAAGTTAATTAAATTCATATACACTTGACGAGTTACAAGATGCTTTCGATGAATTATTTTTGGAATTTGAGACTATGAATTTCAAATTTAAGAAAATGATTTCAAAACTTGAATTTCAAAATGATTTTCTTTTGAAAACAAAATTGGATTTTGAAAACCAAAATGAAAGTTTGAGAAATGATTTAGAGTTTTCAAAAACAAGCAATGGAGTTTTAGAAAAATAAAATCTTGATTTGAAAGTTAAGCTTGAAAGCTTAACAAAAGAAAAAGAAATCATTTTTAATAATTCATCTTGTCATATAATGGCAAAATGCTCACATTGCTATTATCATGGTCATTCCTTACATACTTGTCCTATTAAGAAGAGAAAATCTTATAGGGTTAGACAAGTATGGGTTCTTAAGAAAACTAAAGACAGTGTGACTAACGTAAATGGATCCAAAGCAATTTGGATACCAAAAATCAAGTAAATATCTTTTGTAGGTGTGTTGGAGCAAATGGCAAGCAAAGCAAAAATCATGGAAATGCTCTAGTCACACAAGTGAAGAAATTGAGTAACATCTAAGCTTAAAGCTTTTATTTTGTTTCTTCTTTGGTTATCTAATTTTCGTTTTAAAGTCTTGGATAATTTGTTAAGACTAATTTTTATACTTGAGTAAGGGGGAGCCAATTTTAAAACCAAATTTTTAATTGTGTCAAAATTTCTAAACCTTCTATGTTATTTTTGAGTTTAATGTCTTTTAAATTCTTTTTTTTATATAACGAAAATGGGGAGAAATGGTTTGAAAAATTGATTTTTTTTAAATGAATAAGGGGGGCTTTAACTTCATTTAATTTTCAAAATCTCTTATTCAAATTTTTAAATACTAAAGGGGGAGAATACCAAACAATTTTTCAAGTTGGTTTTATTATATCAAAAAGGGAGAGATTGTAGAAATATATGTTTTGATATAATAATTGAAAAATGTTTGGGACTTAATTGAAAAGTATTTAAAATATTCTCTAAGTCAAAAACAACTTGAAAATAAGTTTGAGGATGTTTAAAAAGGTTTTGGCAATATTTGAAACATTTTTAAGTTGTCAAACCAGTGCTTTTAATGTACTAGTTTCGATACAGGCATAATTTGTATCGGTATGTTTTGAAACTGCCAGAACCCGTTTCGATATAATGCTTGCATGTTTCGATACGCATAGGTGTTGTTTCGAAACACACTTTGGTGTTTCGATACGCCTATGTGGCATACAACCCAACGGTCAAAACCCACCAACGGCTATTTCCCAACGGTCATTTGAATTGCGAGTTGTTTCAATAAGACACTAGACGTTTCGACACGGGCGTTCCGATACGGCCCATTGTGTTTCGATACAGCACACTGCATAAGACTCAACTGCATAAGACCCAACGGACATCACCAGAACTACATTTATTGCGGGAAATAAATGCCACAACGACTCCAAATCATCCCCAACGGTCTCCAACGGCCACAAGCTTGTTTCTAACAATATTATGAAGGCTGGAACACTTGAAGAAAGCGAGAGACAACATCCGAGCAACATGTTCAAGAGAAATTGAGTCAAATTCTTATCACTTGATTTCTCTTGTAAATAGTCTTTAGAAAGTGAGCTTTATTGTAAATCCTTGTACTCTTGTGAGCTTAAATTTGTGTAAACACCCACCTTGTGAGGTATTAAGTTTACCAAACAAATCTCTTGTAAAAAGAGAGGTTTAGTTTAGCCTTTGAATAAAACTAGAGTGATTCTATCTTATCCTTATAAAAGATAGGATTGTAAAGGTTTCCTCCTAAGCCTTGAAAAGGGGACGAATTCTTAATGAATAGGAATATCCTTAGTGGTGTGCAACAAGCCTAAAAATTGGTATCAGGGCCTCGTCTCCATCGAAGGACTAACATCCAGGAGTAAAGATCCATCGCTCGTAGTCCAACGTTCAAGATTATGGCAAGATTTGAAGAAGGTCGATCTATCTCAAGTCCTTCGCTCTTCGAAGGAGAAGCATACTTCCAATGGAGCAATGTCATGAAGTATTTTATCAAATCTCTTGATTTTGAGATTTGGGATATCATTGAAGATGGTTACTTGGAAGCTCCTAAGAAGAAGAAGAAGAAAACGATTGCAAATGACACGAAGGCCAAGCTAAACGCAAAGGCGATGCACATTCTTCTTTGTGGCCTCAATGAAGATGTTTCCAAGAAAGTCTCCACATGCATAAGTGCAAAAGAAATTTGTGAGGAACTTTATGGCAACAAGAAGGGAGAAAAGAAAGATGGTGCTACATCTTGTGCAAACCTCCTCTCAACACCTAAGGTGGATGGTATTTTGGCTCTCGATGAGCCCAAGGTATCTTCTAACTCAATTGAATTAAATTCATATGAACTTGACAAGTTACAAGATGCTTCCGATGAATTATTTTTGGAATTTGAGACCATGAATTCCAAATTTAAGAAATGATTTCAAAACTTAAATTTCAAAATGATTTTCTTTTGAAAACAAAATTGGATCTTGAAAACCAAAATGAAAGTTCGAGAAATGATTTAGAGTTTTCAAAAACAAGCAATGGGTTTTAGAAAAATAAAATCTTGATTTGAAAGTTAAGCTTGAAAGCTTAACAAAAGAAAAAGAAATTATTTTTAATAATTCATCTTGTCATATAATGGCAAAATGCTCACATTGTCATTATCATGGTCATTCCTTACATACTTGTCCTATTAAGAAGTGAAAATCTTATAGGGTTAGACAAGTATGGGTTCCTAAGGGAACTAAAGACATTGTGACTAACGTAAATGGATCCAAAGCAATTTGGATACCAAAAATCAAGTAAATGTCTTTTGTAGGTGTGTTGGAGCAAATGGCAAGCAAAACAAAATCATGGAAATGCTTTAGTCACACAAGTGAAGAAATTGGGTAACCTCTAAGCTTAAAGCTTTTATTTTGTTTCTTCTTTAGGTATCTAATTTTCGTTTTAAAGTCTTGGATAATTTGTTAAGCCTAATTTTGATGCTTGAGTAAGGGGGAGCCAATTTTAAAACCAAATTTTAAATTGTGTCAAAAATTTTAAACCTCCTTTGTTATTTTTGAGCTTAATGTCTTTTAAATTCTTTTTAATATAACTAAAAGGGGAGAAATGGTTTGAAAAATTGATTTTTTAAATGAATAAGGGGGGACTTTAACTTCATTTAATTTTCAAAATCTCTTATTCAAATTTTTAAATACTAAAGGGGGAGAATCCCAAACAATTTTTCAAGTTGATTTTATTATATCAAAAAGGGGGAGATTGTAGAAATATATGTTTTGATATAATAATTGAAAAATGTTTTGGACTTAATTGAAAAGAATTTAAAATATTCTCTAAGTTAAAAACAACTTGAAAATAAGTTTGAGGATGTTTAAAAAGGTTTTGGCAATGTTTGAAATGTTTTTAAGTAGTCAAACCAGTGCTTTCAATGTACTTGTTTCGATACAGGCACAATATGTATCGATACGTTTTGAAACTCCCAGAACCTGTTTCGATACAGGGCTTACCTGTTTCGATACGGATAGGTGTTGTTTTGAAACACACTTTGGCGTTTTGATACGCCTACGTGGCATACATCCCAACGATCAAAACCTCCAACGGCTATTTCCCAACGGTCATTTGAATTGCAGGTTGTTTCGATACGGCACTAGACGTTTCGATACGGCACTAGACGTTTCGATACGGGTGTTCTGATACAGCCCATTGTGTTTCGATACAACCCACTGCATCAGACCCAACGGCTAGTTCTAAAGAATGGCGTTCCGATACAGCTTCGAGCGTATCGAAATGGACATCACCAGAACTGCATTTATTGCGGGAAATAAATGCCACAACGGCTCCAAATCATCCCCAACGGTCTCCAACGGCCACAAGCTTGTTTCTAACTATATTATGAAGGCTGGAACACTTGAAGAAAGCGAGAGACAACATCCAAGCAACATGTTCAAGAGAAATTGAGTCAACTTCTTATCTCTTCATTTCTCTTGTAAATAGTCTTTAAAGAGCGAGCTTTATTGTAAATCTTTGTACTCTTGTGAGCTTAAATTTGTGTAAACACCCACCTTGTGATGTATTAAGTTTACCAAACAAATCCCTTGTAAAAGGATAGGTTCTAGTTTAGCCTTAGACAAAAACTCGAGTGGTTCTATCTTAGCCGTATAAAAGATAGTGTTGTAAAGGTTTCCTCCTAAGCCTTGAAAAGGGGACAAATTCTTAGTGAATTGGGAAATCCTTAGTGGTGTGCTAAGGTAGTGGATGTAGACTCGGTTGGGTAGTCGAACCACTCTAAAATCTTTGTGCAAATTGTCCATCTTTATTTCAGTTTTTAGCCAAATCATCCAAGGAGCAAAATCAACCCTCTTGACTGATTTCGGTGATCGATTCAAGTGTGCAACAAGCCTAACAAGTATTTTTAATTGTAACCTTATAAATAGAAAATTAGAACATAATTATTCCGCGTAACACAAAAAGGATGTATTAAAATTGTAAAAAAATATAGTAAATACATTTGGTCAGTTAATTAAACTGTTAATTTTTATACTTTATATTTCCTTAGATCATGAATTTAGATTCATTAAGAACATATTTTTTCTTAAATTTTTTTTCTCCTCTCCTCTAAGTAGGATTGAAATTATAATTAAGTTTTTATAAAAAAAAGTACGTAGAAATAAATTATAAAGTATGATTATGGCCGACGTAAGAACCCTTTGAAAATGTAATCAAAGGGATTGATTATAAGGCTTAAGTTGGCCACCACTTGTCTCATCCACGTTTGAAAACTCTTGCTTTTAACTGTGGTATAAGACCTCACGTAATAGATTTGTGTCTAATTTTTTTAATATTCTTGAAATGGAGAAATTATATTATAGGATTGTTTTGTCGCGTCATCTATGGCCTCAACAACAAAAATTATTCATTTCAATAATTTTTTATATCATCTTTTTATCGACTAAATCTTCATTCATATTTACTGTAAATCAAAATTTAAAAAATAATTTTTACTATGAAAATCTTCGCTTGTTAAAAAGATGACATTGAAAAAATTAATAAAATATATAATTTTTATTGTTTTGACCATGGATGATGTGGCGGGACGAGCCTACAATATAATTTTTCCTTAAAATGACTATAATGTAATATTTGTTCATACTTTTTTAATTATTTAATAATATATTCTTACCACTAACAAAATTGTTTGAACACAAATCTCTTATGATGAACATAATTCTCTTGTTTACGTACCTAATTAATGAGATGAGAAATGATATTTTTCATTTGTATAATAAGTTTAATATTTTATGATATTTTTCATGTACTTTTAAAACGATATTGTTGGGATGAGTAGCCTCGTACTTCAAATATCGTAAGGTGGACATGTATATTATCAAAAACAAATATTTTATTATTACGTGTCTGACTAAAAGGGCTTAGTCAAAACTCGGTCTCCTTAGGGACTTAAGCAAATAAACTTGGCCAATGTCCCCAACAAATTCATACAATAATCAACCTCTTACCGTGTTTCCAACTAAAAACAATAAATTTCTTTATTTGCATATGGAGATGAAGTTAGCACTAATTATAATTTTGGACAGAAAATATAAATAATGTCAACTATTGGACTGAAATAATTTTTAAATAATCATTAAAGATTGAATCTATCAAGGGTCTCGGTAGGAAAAGAAAATGTTTGTTATCTTTAAATGATTCGAATTAAACTTTTCTGTACGATGTGTATGCGTTGTTAAAAAATTAAGATTAATGAAGTAATATTATCTTATAATCGCGTTAGACGGCTCAAAAAAATAACCAGTAAAGATTATCTATATTTTAATTTTTTAAACAAGAGGATGAAACTTCAAATTGACCACATGTTTTGACCCTTTTTTCTTGTCTTCAAAATATATGTTTTAATCAATCGTGTTTTTTTGTTGGAAGCTTATTATGTACAAATGAAAAATATCATAAAATATTAAACTTATTATAAAATATTAATTAGGATGAAACTTCAAATGATATTTTTCATTTGTAATTTTTTAAACAAGAGGATGAAACTTCAAATAACCAGTAAAGATTATCTATATTTTAATATTTTATGATATTTTAATCAACTCGATTAAAACCGGATTAATGCTCGACTCGAACTCGAGCTCGACTCGGGATCTTAATGAGTCGAGTTGAGCAAGGTTCGGCTCGACTCGATAAGTTCGTGAGCAACTCGTTATATTTTTTAATAAATTTTTAATGATTTTTTGTGCTACCTTAAAAATTATGTTCCAGGAAGTTTAAATGCTAGCTGAAAACTCTAGAAAAATTTAGTGACTTGCTACATAATTTACCAATAAAATATTTGATTTCAATTTTTCAAAACATTTTGTATTTTCTCAAGGATTTCAAAACTTAATTAGTATCAATAAGAAATCAAATTATATTAATTAGTCTTTACTTCTTTTTATTAAAGCATTTTTATGATATTATTTTATGTATAAAAGTTGAAAAGGGAAAAAATCTTTAGTTCACGTACAAAAAATACGATTGAAAGTCAAAACACCAAAAATACAAAAGCATTCTCTCCTTTTTAGTTCATCCGAAGATTGTTGAGAAACTAAAAACAGTTTCACACTCGAATATCGACTTCATCTCTAACTCAATCGTGACATGTTCTTTTATATGTCTTCTCAATCCTCACGAGTTTTTTTCTTCTGAATTTGTATGTTTATATTAAGCTCTAATAGCATAACTAGATTTTACCTATATTTTTTAAAAAATATAAGGTAAAAATTTTGGTGAGCTTAACGAGCAACGAGATTTTTTAACGAGTACGAGTCGAGTCGAGCAACAATTTTTTTTAACGAGCACAAGTTGAGCATTACTCAACTCACGATCTACTCGCTCGATAAGCACCCCTAAATTTGCTCACCATAAAATATAGAACTGAAAATAGAATATTGCTTTATTTAACTTTGATATATATATATATATATATATATATATATGGAAAATACTTTGATGCACAAGCTTGTGTAAACTAAAGTTTACACAAGCCCTTTAATTTTAGGGTTTAGAGTTTAGGGGTTTAGTATGTAGGGTATATAATTTAAGGTTTATGGTTAGATTTTAGAGTTTAGGGTTTAAGGCTTAGGGTTTAGGGTTTACGTTGCTAGAGTTTGTGATTTAGATTTTAAATTTTATAAAAGGATTGTGTAAAAAAAATTTACACAGCTTGTGCATCAAAATAAAACCATATATATATATATATATATATAAAAGGTTTTTGATATATACTTTTTAATTATTTGTCACAAGAAAAAAATGCCAAGGTTTTCAAATCACATATATTAATTTACTTATGAAAGCTACTAAAAAAATTACTTATGAAAGAATATATTTTAAAATTATTTGTTTCAATTCTTCTTCAAAAAGTTTAAATTTTACAATGACATTTTCAAAGTCCTACCAACTTTTAAGAATTGCTGGGATAGATAGAGAATTAAAAAAATGAGAGTAAAAGAATAGAACAAAAATAAAGTTTAAATCGAAGAAAGTAAAAAATATAAAAAAATGAAAGGAAAATAAATTTTACGAAAAACTCAAAGCAAAAATTGGAGCATATGAGATTGCATTAATTTATAAACCCAAACAAGTGTTTTTAGTGGAAAAGCAGATGATGTTCATCTTAGGAGACTCTAATTCAATCATTTTGTCTACAAGGTGTGTGCATTGTTAAAGGATTAAAAATATGTATAAACATATACTAATTTGTAATCACCTTTAAACTATTAAAAAAAGGAAAGAATTTGGGAATATAAATTCATCAACGAGTTATTAATATTTTTAGCATTCTAAAAGTTATTAGTTAATATGTAAAATTGTATCAAAATTATGTACAAATTATTTAACATGTATTGCTTAATCTATACTAATTAAAGTTGTGATTGAATTTGGTGTTACGAGTCAATTTGGACACAAACTAAGCTGAAAATTACAAATATGCTCTTACTTTAAGCCATAAAGGGTGAATTTCATCGTATGTTATTGTATTATGAGTAAGTTTACAATTTTATCATTGTATTTCAAAAATTACAATTATATCACTTTATTTATCGATTGTAACAATTAAGTGATTTTACCCTTTGGTGTGCAACAAACATCACTTTTTTGTTACATCTAAGTGATATGATTGTTACAATCGATAAATAGAGAGAGTTGATTGTAACTATAGCTAGAAAGTTAATGCCCCTTACACACTTAACGACAAAGTGACTTGATTATCAAAATCGATTAATAAATTGATCAATTGCAAATGTTTGAAAAACGATGTTCCAATCGTTAACTTACTCGTAATAAAGTGGCATGTGTTGTAATTTACCCAATTATTGGTAAGACTATAAGTCGGTCACCTAATTTCAAAAAGTTGCAAACGAGTCACTCAATTATTTGATTACTACAAATAAGTCATTAGACGTTAAATATCAAACGCATGGGTGTTCACACTTCGGTTTTAATCGAATTAACCGAACGAACCGAAGTTTTTCGGTTAATCGGTTGGTTAATTTCAGGTATAATCGGTTAACAGTTAAGACTTTTTTCAAACTTCAGCTATCGATTAATTCGGTTTGAAATCGATCGGTTAAACAAAATTATTATGTATTAAATATTATATATATATATATATATATATTTATTTATTTATTTTTGGTCACTGAACTTTTAAAAGTTATAAATTGATCATTAATTTTTTTGATATATTATAAAGTTTTCATTAAACTTTATCAAATTAGCACAAAATGATCATTACATTTCTCAAAATTTATCAATATTTTATAATGTGCAATAAGTCAATGACCATTTTGAAATAGTTCGATAAGATTAACAATTATTTTCTAACTTCTAAAAGTACAATGACTAAAAAATTATTTTAGCATAGTTTAGTTACCATTTGTATAATTCAACCAAAATTTTATAACAAATTACGGTTAATTCAAATCATAACATATATATTATACCAAACTCAGGAGACAAGTGGGTATTTTTCAAATCATAACATATATATTATACCAAAGTTGAGAAAAAATATCTTTTACCCATTTAATTACATTCTGTAAAATACAGAAACAAAAAGAAAAAGAGGAAATATTAAATTATTTTATACTAAAATAATAGAAAATAGAATAAGAAAGAAAGTTATTATCTTTCTATATTCAATAAACAAGATTACATATAATCTTTAAAAATATTTAATAAATTAAAAATATACCAAACAATTCTGACATTAATATTGAAAACATATCAAATTAACTTTACCCAAAACAAATTAAAATTTAATTATAGACTTGAGTAATAAAAAATTATCTAATCTTATATAAATTCCAACTAATAAAAAAAACATGAAATGGGAAAGAAATCTTTTTCCCAACACCATCTCTCTTCCAATTGCTGCTGTTTTGGAATGTTGACCTATCTAACTCGCCTGTAAGTGGTCGTTTCTTGTCATTTTATATATATATATTTAAAACTCACCCCTCGACCCCCACACTGTATCTTCTCTAATCTTTAATCTTTTAGCATATTCCTTCAACCTATTCAAAAGTTTCTCTAAATTCTTCTTATTTCCGTATTTTCCCTTCTGTTCTTTCCCAGAAAAACATGTTTTCCTTTCCAGTTGCAAGAAAATTTGCATTTCAAATTCTCTTACTTTAGTGCTTTTTGTGCTCTCCTTTTCCGTCTGGATTCTGACAAATCATGACAATTCTTTATAACCCATTCTTTCTCTTGTTTTCGACTTCCACTGCCCTGTTTCTGTTCCGGATTGTTTTGATCAAGGCCGGACTGATTTATATTGTCAGGAAAAAATGGCGTTTAGTCGAAGATTGCTTCCATGTCTACCAGTTCTTCAAAGTCCCTAAATTCAACGAAAGCATGCAAAGGAACCAACTTTATCACAAAGTTATGGTTTATCTCAATTCACTCACTTCCGTCGAAGATTCCGATTTCACCAATCTCTTCACCGGCAAAAAACCAAACGACATCGTTCTCAGCCTCGACCCTAACCAAATTGTCGAAGATGATTTTCTGGGTGCCAAGATTTTTTGGATTAACGAAGACAACAATTTGATGTTAAAGATTCGAAAAGCCGATAAACGAAGAGTCCTCCGGCCTTACCTTCAACATATCCACTCAGTTTCCGACGATTTGGACGACCAGAAACAAGACTTGAAGCTTTACATGAACGTCGTCGACAATCAAAAGGTACGGTGGATATCTGTTCCTTTCAATCATCCTTCGACGTTTGAAACGATAGCCATGGAATCCGACCTTAAAAACAAAGTAAAATCCGATCTCGAGTCTTTCCTCAAAGCCAAACAGTATTATCATAGACTGGGTCGTGTTTGGAAACGAAGCTATCTCCTTTACGGCTCTTCAGGTACCGGAAAATCAAGCTTCATTGCAGCGTTGGCTAATTTCTTGAGTTTCGATGTTTACGATATTGATTTGTCTAAACTTTCCGATGACTCCGACCTTAAGCTTCTACTGTTACAAAGCACGGCCAAATCCGTGATCGTCATCGAGGATCTCGATTGGTATTTATCGGCAAAATCAACGGCGGTGAGTTTGTCGGGAATTTTAAACTTCATGGACGGGATTTTAACCTCCGGTTGCGGTGAAGAAAGACTCATGGTCTACACAATGAACAGCAAAGATCACGTTGATCAGTCGATTCTCAGGCCCGGAAGGATCGACGTTCATATACATTTCCCTCTATGTGATTTCACGGCATTTAAAACGCTGGCCAATAATTACCTAGGGCTCAAGGATCATAAGCTGTTCCCGCTGGTAGAGGAGCTTTTCCAAAACGGGTCGAGTTTAAGCCCGGCTGAGATTTGCGAGTTAATGATCGCCAGCCGGAACTCGCCGAGCCGGGCCTTGAAATCCATCATCAATGCCTTGCAAACGGACGGTGATGCGAAGGGGGCCTTAAACATCGGACGGTCGAGGAAACCGTTAGATGAAGCCGGTGAAACGAGCGGGGTATTTGGAAAGGAAGGAGCCAATGCGGTGAAGGAGTTTAAGAAATTGTATGGGTTGTGGAGGGTGAAAAGCAGTAGAAGATCTCAGTCGTTCGATCTTAATAGTTATCAAAACGAGGGCGGATAATGATGAAGTCTCATCAGTGTTAATAGAATGCTTTAGCTTTGTAGTGGGTACTTTTATTTGATTTGATTTGTTTATTTAATAGCAGAATTAGAATTATGTTCTCTTACTAAATAATTAGAAATTATATTATTAGTTACACTTTTGCATGGAAAAACATTTTGAATCTGAACATCTTCATAATATTATTAGATTGGTGATTGTTTGTTTATGCAAATTTTTGCCCCAAAAAATATGTTAATCTTTCGATGTTAATTGGGTTGAGTCACGAGTGATAAAAATTTGATATTTTAATCTTTTTGAATTCAATATTTTTTATTTGTTTGATTATTGTTTATTTTATGTAGCCAATATTTTATTGTACGTGCAATGATTGGGAGAAACATACAAATATTAGTGTGATGAAGTTAGGGATAACTATCTCAATCGAGTTTAGTTGACTTGAATAATTTTAAATTTACTGAGTTGATAAGTTCTATTATATTATGTAAATTTATTTGAATTTTTGAACTGATTCGACTTTATGAAATTTGTGTCAATTGTCGAGTTATTTTTGTTAAAATTTAATTATAAATAATTATATTATTATGTTACTAATTGAGTCTAATTTAAATAATTTTTATAACTATATACAATATTACACATACATTTCTCATATATTTTGCACATTTGTAAGATTTGTAAATTTATTCAATAAGTTGAATGCAATCTAAAATTATATAATATATAATATTTTTTAAAGATGAGAAACAATTGAAATAAAGAATTTATAAAGACTTGCACTTAAAAGATTAAATTAAATATTTTTTTAAAAAATAGAAATAAAGTTACATGAGTTATTTTAGCCTTAATTTGTCATTTAAATTTTATATAATTTTTTAAATCAAATTAAATTTATAAAATTTGACTCGTATTAAAATTTAATTTCGAAGTGAAATATAGTTTTGATTTTTGGTCACACTAGTAAAAGCTATTTGGTAAATAGGCATGTAAACGAACTGAACGAACACGAACGAGGGTATATTCATGTTCATTTGTTTAATTTTAATCGAACAATGAACGAATAAGAACATTTAAACGAACATAATTTTTTGTTCTGCTCATTTGTTAAGGAATGCAGCTTGTTCGTGTTCGTTTATGTTCGTTCGTTTAAATGATAAAGGAACACAAACGAATGGACATAAAATGACATATGTAAATAAAGTTAAACGAACATATGTGAATAAATTCATTTTTTTAAATAATATTATTGTTATGAAAAATAATAAATATAAATAGATATATGTGAATAAATTTGAACGAATATAAATGAACAAATTATCGAACATTCACGAACGTAAATGAACGAAAGGGTCATTTGTCTATGTCCGTTCATTTAGTTAAACGAACAAAAAATCTTATTCATGTTCGTTCGTTTAATAAATAAACATCCCAACGAACGGTTCACAAATGGTTCATTGAACGTTTGGTTCATTTACGGTTATGTTGTTAAAGCGTGGGAGAGGAGCACATGAAAGTAGAAAACAAAGAAATGGTCTGAATGGGCGGCTGGAGTGTTGTGCTCAAATATAACGTCTGCAATTTCAATAAAAACGTTTTGCATCCAACACCAATTTTGTGTGTCGTAACTGGTACATGAGTTGAGCCCAGAGAAGAGTGCGGAGATTGGCGGAAAGGATTTGGTCTGAATCCCTCTCATTCCCAATATGGATTTTTGCCAGACAATCTCACTTTTTTTTACTGTTTATGGAAAGAAGAAGCTTAAGTTTAAATGGGAAAGATTTTGTTCCATTCAAAAGGTCAAACATTCCTTAAAAGCACATTGCTAAGATAAGGAAGTCGATGGATTCCCACGTAGCCAATGCAGTTTTTTAGGTATGAAACAACTCTCAATTATCAAAGGATAAGAATTGGCATGGTGAGTAATGAGTACGGGGTGCGACAGGTCTAGGATGTAGTTAAAAACGGTAAGTTTCGAAATTTATTTAAGAATTTAAAATGTTAGACTTTTAGGTAACATTTTATGTTGGTTCTTTCATGATTTTTGACAAGTTTCGATACTTACAAAATATGTTTCGATACTTTGTCCAATAACTTAAATGTTATAAAAAAAATATCGAAACTTATCAAAAATTACGAAAAAACTAACCTAAAATGTTATCTAAAGTCTAATATTTTAAGTTTTTGGACAAGTTTCAAAACTTACCGTTTTTTAGCTACACTTTAGACCTGCTGTACCATTTTTTAGCGCGAATAAGTATATCCACTATGTGTAAGTTTTTGTTTTCTTCTTTTCGGAAGGTCCATGTTTTGTAAGTATGAAATATTAAGGTTAGAATACAATAAGAGAACGACTTAATAAAATTTTCGGTTATTGTATAAGTTAATATCCAAAATTTATTTAAACAATCACAGAAATAAACAAAACACACACTGATAATCGGTGTCAAGTAAACCAATCACCAACCTAATTAGAAGAAATGGCAGAAAATGTGATATAAAATATTAGAAAGCAATTGAATTATGTAAGCACAACATAGAATATATTGAATCCCGGTGTTAGGACAAGTATTCATCCCCACACGCAAGACTTACGTTTGAGTTGTCTTAAAGATAGTAGAATTTTCAGGTGCGTGTGTTGATTTATTTAGCAGGAATTTAAATTGCAGTTATCTTGATTACGAACAATAATAAGTGTATTATAGTCATTATAGACCACTATTTTTCGTGATAATAATTTCAAACAATATAATTATCGCTATATGAAGAACCATTACTTAGTGCCAGCATGCTTCACAGTTTCCTCTTCACAGCTCTCAAAACAGATGAAAAAAAGCAGGTTGTGTCATCTTATGATCGGATGTGTTTGTTAGATGATCCAGTTTCATATCGCATTTAAGTGTAGCCTTTTCAGATTATCACATGTCAAACTGAACGTGTTAAATAAGAACAATAATAAATGTAAAGCATAATTTGAGACACTTGAAACAACGGCCTATTAGCTCCGTTGATTAGAGCGTCGTAATAATAATGCAAAGGTTGCAGGTTTTAGACCTGCATGTTCAATTAGTTATTTATTTTTGAACGGTATCGTTTTAGTTTATTAAGTGCTGCTTTGTCGTTGCCTCATTTAGAATTCCCTTACAAGGCCAGCCAGACTCGCATATTTTGATCTCAATGCTATTCATATTAATTTTAGTTTTTTTTTGTTTGTAATTTTCATTTATTTACTTCTTACGTATAAATTTGGTTTCTCCCAAGTTGGTACTTGAAAAATTCTATCCCAAGTAGGTACCTAAAGATTTTTTGTTACAAGTTAGTATCTAAATTTTTATTACTCCCATATTGATACCTTAAGAATTTTTGTTCTCAAGTGCCCAGTGAATGCAGCACAATAATGCTCCCTTGATAATTAGTGCACAGAGATGCCTAATTTTCTCAAAGCACAGAGGTGCTCATTTGGGATGCAATGCAGCGGCGTTTGTGATTTAAGGCACAGCGGTGCCCTTTTGTAATTGGCTTAAAGGTGTCCAAATTACAATTCAGAGCATAGTGTTGCTCTCTTAACGCACTGGCGTTTGTGATTCAAAAGCACGACGGTGCTCAATTTGTATTGGCTTAAAAGTGTCATCGGTTAAAGCACAACGGTGCTCATTGGTTACTTGTGGCGTAGCAGTGCTTACTTACTACTTTGCGCAGTGGCGCTGGTGATGTGTTGCACGGTGGTGCTCAATTTATCTTCTCTTTAGCACGGTGGCGTATCTGGACTCAAAAGCACAGTGGTGCTCCTTCTATATTGGCATGATGTTGCCTATATGTTGTTCAGGGTACGATGGTGCCTTTTAGAGAAAAATTGAGAAAGTCGAGGTGACTTTCTGATCATACAAAGAAACTAGAGTGCGTGGGTTGTGCTTAATCAGACAGTTCACTCTTTTCGTCGATGGGGACATCGACAAATGGAGTGGGGGAGGATTGCGAAAGTTAAGCTCGTAAAGTTGGATAACATAAATGTGTTTTTAAATTTTGTGATATTGTCAAATTAAACGAGTACATTAGATCAAAACAACATTTGAAAAATTGAATTTTACCAAAAAAAAAAACAAGTTACTTTTAAACTTTTATTATACTAGAAAGCAATATAACATTTATAAGAGAAGAAAAAACTGATAGAATCTGAGTACTGAGCAGAATAAGGAAATGAATGGAAGCCATGGAATTGGATAAATAATTGAAGACAACGATAAGGAATTGGATGAAGGAGAAGAAGAGGGAAAGTGAAAAAAGATAAATGATAGTTTTGATTATTGAAAAAGAATTATTATCTTATACATAGGCGGTGAAAACTTTTTGTTTTCACAAGCGCCTTTAAAACTGATAGAATCTGAGTACTGAGCAGAATAAGGAAATGAATGGAAGCCATGGAATTGGATAAAGACTTGAAGACAACGATAAGGAATTGGATGAAGGAGAAGAAGAGGGAAAGTGGAAAAAAGATAAATGATAGTTTTGATTATTGAAAAAGAATTATTATCTTATACATAGGCGGTGAAAACTTTTTGTTTTCACAAGCGCCTTTAAGATTTAGAGTTTTAGTTTAGGAGTTTTAGTATATAGGGTTTAAAATCTAGGGTTCATAGTTAGAATTTAGGGTTTAGAGTTAAGTTTTATGGTAATATAGGTAGGGATTTAGGTTTTAACTTACAAACCCTAAATTTTAACACCAAACTTGAATTTTTATCCACGATCCATAAATTTAAGGGTAAACTACATAAATGGTCCTCCAACTATGCTCCAATTATCTTTTGCATCCCCTTACTATCAGAAGTTACAAACTAGTCCCTCGACTAAAAAAGAGTAACAACTTGGTCTGATGTCGTTAAAAAGTTAACGACTGATGACGTGTTAGTTAATATAAATTGATATAATTATATAATTAGCCCTCAAGTTCTACCCTTATTTCAATTTGACCATAATTCTAAAAAATTAACCCACATAATTTTAATAATTTGTCAATTTAATCTATCTTCTTTTCTATTTTTCCTCTCCTTTAATTCTTCAATTCATTTTCACCCCAAACTTTGAATGTGTATTTGTTGTTATTAAATACTTGTTCATCTGAAATATTACTGCTTCTAACAATTCCAGGCTCCAGTTTTAGCCAAGTATCCCGCCAACATTTCTGTGACCGCGCTTTCCTATTTTTTTCGGTGTTGTATTTAGGGGTGAGCGTTCGAGCGAGTCGAGTCAAAAAATTTCGAGTTATTCGAGTTGACGCGTCATATTTTACGACTTGAACTTAATTTGAAATTTTTTCGATTCGAGTCGAGTTTATGAAATTCGAGTCGAGTTCGAGTCGAGTCGAGTTTTCGAGTTTCTATACAAATTTAATTGTAATTATTTACCATGTTATAGTACGATTTGATTCCAATTTAAAAGACTTTCTCTATTCATATATATATATATATATATATATATATATATATATATATATATATATATATTTCTTCATATTATTTTTCACATGCATAAGTAAGATTTGTAATGTTATTTAATAAAAAAATATCATCTAAACTTCTAAAATATATTTATAATATTATTTTTAAATAAAGAACTTTTGAGGATAAAGTACTGATGGGGTATAAATGAGTCAATGAATTGATGTAAAGAAAAAAATTTCAAAAAAATCAGTTGAATGATCAAATTGAATAAAATATAAAGTTAAAGGGCTAAATTAAAAAAAAGAATAAATTTGTTAAAAATATGAATTGAAGTTATATAGTGTTAGTGAATCATGTGGTTTAATTTTGGTAAAAAAAAATAGACTTAAAACGAAAGAGAAATTAAAGAAATGGGAAACATTCAAAGTTGATGGGCTAAATTACAAAAGTAGGAAATTTAATTTAAAAATATGAATTGAAGCTAAATAGGTATTCTAGTTTCTACATTGGTTTAGGAGCATGTGGTTCAATTTTGGTCAAAATTGACTTAAAACGAAGGAGATATTGAAGAAATGAGGAAATCATACAAAGTTAAGGGGCTGAATTGAAAAAATATGAAATTTATTTTCAAAAATATAAATTGAAGATAAATACGTATTCTACGATGGTTTAGGAATACGCGGTTCAAATTTGGTCAAAAATGGACTTAAAATGAAGGAGGAATTGAAGAAAAATGAAATCAGTGACTAAATTGCAAAACTGTAAAATTCGGTTTTTCGATTTTTCGAGTTGGGCAAATTCCAAACTGACTCGAAATCAAAAAAATTTCGAGTTAATCGAGTTTACTCGAATAACTCGACTCGAAATTAAAAAAAAATATCGATTTTTTCGAGTTGAGTCGAGTTTTGCTCACCCCTAGTTGTATTGATGGTAGTGCCACCAATGAGTCAACATATTGGCATCTGACACAGTCTGAGCTTTTTATGCTGTAAGTTTCTTCTAGATTTTATAGGATAAATCGGATACGCGTGCATGTTTTTGAATCTTATAGCTCAATACTCAATCTACTAGTGTTATCATGTGGAAGTTTAAGAAAAGTCTTATATGTATGGATGCTTGGCTTTGGCAGGGAGTTGCAGCATCAGCTCTTAACTACAGACTCATGACTTGGTCGAATAAGATCTTGGGGCCGGCTTTAGTGGCTCTCCATAATCTACATCAACATGCTGCATAAGCCTTTCTGTCGAGAATTTTCCTTGGAAGTCCGATTTATTTGGGAAGGTATCATTTCCATCTATTCCACTACAAATTACAACCTAAATCTCTCATCTAGTACACACATAGTGCTTATATATATTCACTTCAAGGAAAAAAGATGTAGAATCTATATTTTTGGGCTCTTAAATAGATTTTGGGTGAAAATGAATTGAAGAATTAAAGAAGATGAGAAATAGAAAAGAAGATAGACTAAATTGATAGATTATTAAAATTATGTGGGTTAATTTTTTAGAATTGGGATCAAATTAAAATAAGTGTAAAACTTGAGGGCTAATTATGTAATTATATCAATTTATATTAACTGCTGCATCATCAGTCGTTAATTTTTTAACGACGCTGGACCAATTTGTTACTTTTTTTAGTCGGAAGACCAGTTTGTAACTTATGGTAGTCAATGGGTGCAAAAGATAATTGGAGCATAGTTGGGGGATCATTTATGTAGTTTACCCTAAATTCAAAACTACTGCACTTATACCCCTAAACTTTGAACCCTGAACAGAGCCCATAACCCCTAAAATTAAGGCGTTTTTGTAAAAAAAATCTATAAATTACCATTAAATTTTTTTTTACATTAATCAACAGTCTTGGGATTGACAACCCATTACACATTGTATTTATAGCCTAGCCCGTAACAAACTAACAGAATAAGTTTATTATTTTTATCCAAGACTAATATAATAAAGGTTTGTTTTTCGTTGAGCAACCTAAAAGTACTTAAACTTATAGCTTTTTTAGTGGAAAAGTTAGTTTGAAAATAAAATTATTTTATTATTATTATTATTTAATTATAATTTATTATTAAAATAATGTTTATGTATGCATAATTGTAAAATAATATATATTTTATAATATTTATATTGAGAATAAAATTGTATTATTTATAATTTATTTTATATTTATTATTAATTTGTAAATGGTATGTATATAATCTGAAATGTAGTTTATATTTTTAAATTAATTTTTTTTAAAATAAATTTTTTATTATAATTGAAATTGATTTATTTCATATACCATACATTAACTAATATGAACATCACCCAAGTTTACTTTTACTTTTCAATATCATGTCTAAAATAGACATTTTATTCCCTCAAAATTACTTTTTAACATCAATGACAAACACTAACCAACTTTTCAACAGCTAGTTTTAAAATTACTTTTTTCACCACACTTTTTAAAAGCAACCGCAAACTAAGCCTAAATCTAACAGCTCAAATCGCCCAATAGTAAATACTAACAGTTTTGACTTTATATTATAACCTTATACAAACAATTTAAGAAAATAACAAAGAATGAATTGATAGAATTTTTAAGTATAAAGGGTCAATTTTTTAATTATTTTAAACTAGCACCAATTTGATAGAATGTATAAGTTTTGGTATCAACATGGGAAAAATATGCCTAGTTCATGTATCAACTTGGAAGCAAAAATTCTATAATTACCATATTGAGAGAAAATACATAGGTCAGATACCAAATATATATTTAAACTTATTTTTAATAAGTTTATAACATTTATTTTATTTTTCATTAATTAAGAACCATAAAATAAAATATCTAAATAAAAATATGAATATAAGTTAAATTAGATTTTGTTACACTTGGGTGAATAATTTTTTTTGTTAAGAGTATAAATTTGTAAAAATCATTTTAACAACTTATTAAAGGTGAAGTGACTAGATTTTCTTATAGAATTTATTAATTTTATGTTTGACTTTTAAGTTGGGTTAGACGTCCGATCGAGTCGAGTCAAAAAGTTCAAGGTAATCGAGTTTACGAGTTTTATTTTACGATTCAAACTTTATTTGAATTTTTTTTCAAGTCGAGTTTATGAAATTCAAATCTAAGTCGAGTCGAGTTTTTGAGTTTCTATACAAATTCAATTTTAATTATTTATAATATTATAGTACATACTGATTCCAATTTAAGCGGTTTTCTATATTCATGAACGATATGCATATATATATTTCTTCACATTTTCAAATGTGATATACATAATATATCTGGCATAAATGAGAGACTTGACTCTAACTTGAAAACTAATCAACTAATTACTAAAAATTTCGAGTCATTCAAATTTTTATTTTATAACTTAAACTTTATTTGAATTTTTTTCAAATCGAGTCGAATAATTTTATTTTTTTTAAGTCGGGCCGTGTTTTGTCCCACTTATACTCTTAAGTACTGATTTTTAATTGTTTCGTTTAAAGAGTATATAAAAGTGTGAAAATAAAAAAAAAGACATTTCTATAAAAATTTAATTTTTATTAATAAAATATTTTAATCTTTTCTAAATTGAGTAAATGTTGAGTTGATTACTTGTTTCAACATCAATTCAGCTAGAGAGATTGGGAAGGATGCTCTCTCTATACTCATTATCGGTAAAAAAAATTATCTCTATCTCCGACCTGGGATTCGTTGTGAGTATAAAACTCAAAATCATCTCTGTCCCACGATTCATAAAACTAAAATTATATATGCTCCACTACCATGTGGGTTCTGAGACCCACTTAATCCCCGTTATATATAGGGGAGTTCATGGTCAATCGTTGTAGTATTTTAGTCAACCATAATACGATGGACACATTACTTTTAGATATTATTATCTAATTACATTAAGAACAAAACTTATGAGTTAACAGTTGTAGTATGTTGGTTAACTATGAATATCCACTTTATGACGTACTTCATATAATATATTTATAAGTATTAGTTAAATAATTGTATGGGTTATGGAGTGCGAAAAGTATTAGTTAAATAATGTTAGAAAGCAATTGAATTATGTAAGCACGGCATATAACATATTGAATCCCGTTTCATATCGTATTTAGGTATAGCTTTTTCCATACTGCCGCACACGAACTGATCATCTTAGATAAAAAAAACAATAATAAATATAAATATGTAAAATATAATTTGAATATAAAAAACAATGGCCTATTAGCTCAGTTGGTTAGAGCGTCGTGCTAATAACGCGAAGGTCGCAGGTTCGAAACCTGCATTGGCCATTTATATTTTCATTTTTAAACGATGCCGTTTCATTACATTCAGTGCAGCTTTTATCTTTTGACTCTAAACGGCGTCGTTGCCTCATTTAGAATTTCCTTATAAGGTCAGCCAGACTCGCATAATTTTAATCTCAACGCTATTCATATTTAATTTTAGTTATTCTTTATTTATTTGTAATATTCATTTATTTACTCCTTTTGGAATTTTCTGGTCACCAAAAAATGAAATATAAAACAAAATTTCAAAATTAATAAGTTTACAACATTTATATTATTTTTGATTTATTAAGAATCACAAAATAAAACATTTAAATAAAATGTGAATATAAGTTAAATTAAATTTTGTTACACCCAGAGCGAGAAAAAGATTTTATGTTAAAATATAAATTTTTAAAAATAATTTTAACAACCTATTAAAGTGAAGTGATGAGATTTACTTATAGAATTTATTAATTTTAAGTTCGATTTTTAAATACTAAGTTTTAGTTGTTTTGTTTAAAGAATATATATAAGTATGGGAATAAAAAATATTTTAATCTTTTCTTAACTGAGTAGATGTACATGTACTGTTGATTCAATATCAACTTAGTCCAAAGTTTTATATATAATTTAGATTCTATCACACTCAAGAAGTGATTTTGAAAAATTTAACAAAATCTATTAAAATAATTATACTTATAACAATATTTTTCTAAAATTAATAATTAAATTTAAAAGTAATAAATTTAAATTAAAACAATTAATTTAGAAATAAAAGAATAAAGGAAAAACTAAAAACTAATGAAAAGGCATAACTTACATATAATTTTTAAAAATAAAGAAGATATAGATAGATATTCTAATTAGCCGAGTGATCAAGAATGTTGACATTGTCTCGTTTTGTATGAATTTAATCCTAACATTTATCTTGATAACGTAGATATGTATCTAACTAAATTAAAATAAAGAAGAATGGAGAACCCAACAAGTGTCCCAGTAAAAAAAAATGGATGATGTTCATCTTAGGAGACACGAGTTCAAATCGCTTTGTCTACAAAGTGCATGTGCCTTGTCAAAGGGTTAAGAATATGTATGAACATATATTACCTTATAATCATCTTTAGACCATTAAAAAATAAAGAAGATAGGAGAAGTGAAGAAATAATTAATACAATTTTCTTTTAATAAAACAATTGTTGATTGAAAAAAATTAAAATTTGATGACTAGAATGGAATTGTTTTAAAGTTTGATGATCATTGATATAATTTACCCTTAAA
This sequence comes from Hibiscus trionum, assembly GCA_030270665.1. Lineage (NCBI taxonomy): Eukaryota > Viridiplantae > Streptophyta > Magnoliopsida > Malvales > Malvaceae > Hibiscus > Hibiscus trionum. The sequence goes on along the minus strand of BSYR01000035.1, from coordinate 15,249,032 downwards.
AGGGTAAACTACCGAAATGGTCGATTAGCTTTAGTAAGTATATTCTTTTCCTCACCAATTTCAAAAAACTAACGTTGTGATCAATTACGTTTTTGTTTTTTAAACAATTGATCACTTAGGTGTTAATTACTATTCGACAACTGACAACGTGTTGACTTGATGCAGTAAAAAGAAGGATGAATTACCTAAATAGTCATTAAACTATTATTTCACTCTTGTTTTGACGACGTGAGTGACATGAATGTTTTGATTGGTCGGCCCCTTTGTGGGCCTACGAAAATTTTACCCATGTCGAATATTTTTTTCCTTAAGAATTACATACGCTTTTGAGAATATTACGAAATTTAAATGGATATTATTTGCTTTCTTTAAATTTGAATATTTAAAATTGGTAATTCTTGAAATTCACAAAAATATATCCGATTAAATATGGTATTAATTAAATGTTTCTGAATTAAATCGGATGGAGAATTAATAACCATAATTTTGGACATCAAAAGCCAACAAAAGAGTTTGAACTCCAACTCCATACATGTCTAATACCCCCAATGTCTAGGCATTATTACAATTACTTAAATCATACTTGAGCTACTTGAGAACTCCAAAAAGTTCCTCCCTTACCCACTTGCCTCCCGAACACTAATGATTTGCATGTTGAAAAAAAGAGAGTGTAAGCTTGATAGCTTAGTGAGCGAAGCTCTAAAACTCAACAATCATGCAGTTTTCAAAACACTTTTCTTAAATGATAAATAAACCAGTGAATGCACGAAGGATATCACAACAAGACAACTACATGGTTTGCACATGCACAACCAACACACACGTTGGGACCACACATCACCGTTCGACTAGTAGTATTCCGATGAGACCACTTATCACCTTACTCTACTACTAGTCACTACCGGTAGGACCACTCATCACCGTAGTTATTACAACCATCACGTGAGGTTCGACATCTACAGCGACTACACAACAACAACGGATGTAAAAGCAATCCACAATGCACATGATAACACAACAATTAATCACGCATCATTGCACAACCATTAAGGTAGGATTAGTAAACTTACACTTGGGTTTAGGTGAGCCCTCAAGGCTCCACCCAAACCCCCAAGAATCTCGCTTCGAAAGCAAAATAAGGTTAAACATTTCCACTCACTGTTGCAACCCAAAAGAAAGCCGAACACCGATCTCAATTCTCCAAATTCCCGGATTCGTGCCTGAAGCCTCTCCAATGGTTTCCCTTGGTTCTAGTCAATCAAAACAACAATTTACTCAATCATTCAACCCCAAAATCACTGCCACAAACAAGATACAATTCCAAGACCCATTTACCACAATTCCAACCCATGAACCAACAAAACTTCTTCAATTTCGTACTCCCTAATAACCCAGCAGAAAACTACCAATTTCAATGCCCAAAACACCTCCAAACATCCTCAAAACACCTTTATAATATCACTATATCCTCAGCCCAACTCCCTTTCACAAAACCACACCCAAAACACAAAGTTTGACACTTTTAAAATACCCCAAAACCCAATTTTGGGATTCTTAACAAAAATCAACCAAATTGAGATATAATGTACCTTAGGGCTAGGTTAACTCATAACTTAACTCTACACATCAAAACAAAACAAAAACTCATTAAAGTTTCATGCTTTCACTTTAAAACTTGAAAACCCCAAAAACTTTGAAAGAATATTTCTATGAAAACTAAAGTTATGGAGATGTTGGAAATAATGAGGAGAATTCAAAAATATGCTTACCTTGAAGAGAACACTTGAAATGAGGGTGGGATTTGATGGAATAGTATTTTAGGGGATAAGAGAGGTTTAACGTGAAAAGAAATCAAGGAAGAAGAAGATGAAAAACCCTTTTCAAAAACCGCCCTTTCTCATCTTTTTTTTCTTTTCAAAATTACCAATATGCCTTTAATGAAATCAAACCTTTTTTATTTAAATCAAGGCTTATTCAAATTTTAAAACAAACCCACAACTCGAACCTGATTTACCCGAGTAACATCCGACCCTAAACCCGGGGCATTACAACTCTCCCCCACTTAAGGAATTTTGTCCCTAAAATTACCCAACTAAAAGAGATAAGGAAACTGCCTTTCCATATCCTCCTTTCTCTCCCAAGTGGCCTCGTCCACCCCTCGACGTTGCCACCTCACCTTGACCAACTTAGTTTATCTACCACGCAACACCTTGCTGTCTGAGGCTAAGATCTCCACTGGTTCCTCATCATATGTCAAATCCGGATTCAATTCAATCTCTTCCACCGGCATTACGTGAGACGGATTCGATATATTCTTTCGGAGCATCAAGACGTGGAACACATCCTGAATCTTCTCTAGCTCGGCCGGGAGTCTCAATCTATACGCAACGGGACCAATCCTCTCAACTACCTCATAAGGTCCAATGAATCTCGGACTCAACTTACCTTTCCTACCAAACCTCATCACCTTCTTCCAAGGTGAGACTTTCAAAAACACTTTCTCGCCCACTGCATACTCTATCTCTTTTTCTCTTCAAATCGGCATACGACTTCTGTCGGTCTGAAGCTGCCTTCAAACAATCACATATCAACTTTACCTTCTCGGTAGTGCCCTTAAGAAAATCGGGCATTGGTACAAGTTTTTGTCCGGCTTCGGCCCAACAAATCGGAGTCCTACACCTCCTACCATACAGAGCTTTATACGGTGCCATCTGAATACTAGCATGATAACTGTTGTTGTATGCAAACTCTACTAACTGTAGATGTTTCTCCCATGACCCCTAGAAATCGATGATACAACATCTTAACATATCTTCCAACACCTGAATCACTCTCTCAGACTGACCATCAGACTGCGGATGATACGAAGTACTGAAGTTCAACCAAGTACCCAAGGCACGATGCAAACACTCCCAAAATCTAGCTGTAAACCTCGGATCTCGGTCTGACACAATCGATTTCGGTACCCCATGTAGTCTCAATATCTCACAGATGTACAGATCGGCCAACTTATCTAGAGTATAGGTGGTATGGACAAGTATGAAGTGAGCACACTTAGTGAATCTATCAACTATCACCCACACTGAATTCTTCTTCGAAGGAGTCAACGACAACCTTGACACAAAGTCTATAGTGATACGTTCCCACTTCCATTCCGGAATCTTCAACGGCTGTAACAACTCTGAGGGAAACTGATGTTCGGCCTTGACTCGCTGGCAAACCATACACTTACTCACAAACTCGGCCACATCCTTCTTCAACCCAACCTAATAGTACTCTTCCTTTAACCCACGATACATCTTCGTACTACCCGGATGCATTGCAAAAGGACTTTTATGAGCTTCATTCAAGATCGTACGTCTCAACTCGGCATCTTCCGGAAACACTATCATATCCTTGAAACATGGGATCCCATTCTCACCAAAACAATAATCGGTATGCCTATCTTCGACTATATCTTGCACGTGAGGTGTCAAAGACTCGTCTCGCAACTTCTTCTCTCGAATCAACTGAGCTAGCGAAGGCTTAACCTGAAGTTCGGCTATCAACCCACCATCCTTGGACACACTTAACCTCGCAAACATAGCTCGCAACTCAACTGCCACTTTTCTACTCAAAGCATCGGCCACCACGTTTGCCTTACCCGGATGATACTCTATCGTAAGGTCATAGTCCTTAAGAAGCTCTAACCACCTACGCTGCCTAAGGTTCAACTCCCTCTGAGACATCAAGTACTTCAAGCTCTTGTGGTCGGTATATACGGTACACTTCTCACTATAAAGATGGTGTCTCTAGATCTTCAAAGCGAACACCACGGCGGCTAACTCTATGACATGAGTGGGATAGTTCTTCTTGTGCACTTTCAGCTGTCTCGAAGCATAGGCTACCACCTTACCTCCTTGCATAAGTACACAACCTAACCCTACGTATGATGCATCACTGTAAACCACAAACTCTCTCCGCGGTTCAGGCTGAATCAAGATAGGAGCTTCGGTCAAAGCTTTCTTCAACTTCTCAAACACTTCTTACCTTGCATCTGACCACTCATATGGGACATTCTTCTGAAGCAACTTAGTCAAAGGAGCCGATATCCTAGAAAATCCCTTGACAAATCTTCTATAGTATCCCGCCAAACCTAGGAAAATGCAGATTTCTATCACTGACTTCGGTTGTTTCCAATTCACTATAGCTTCTATCTTCTTGGGATCCACACTAATCCCATTAGCGGAGATCATGTGACCTAAGAAGACTACCTCCCTAATCCAAAACTCACATTTGCTTAGCTTGGCATACAACTGATTCTCTAGCAGGGTCTGAAGCACTAACCGCAAATGCTCATCATGCTCTTTTTTGGTCTTAGAGTACACTAGGTTGTCATCTATGAACACTACCACAAATATGTCTAAGAACTCATGAAACACACGGTTCATCATATCCATGAAAGCTTCTAGAGCATTAGTCAACCCAAAAGGCATCACCAAGAACTCATAGTGCCCATAACGTGTACGAAAGGCTGTCTTCGGTATGTCCACATCCTTTACCTTCAACTGATAGTACTCGGATCTCAAGTCGATCTTCGAAAACACGGAAGCACCTCTCAACTAATCAAGCAAGTCATCTATCCTAGGCAAAGGGTACTTATTCTTCACTATCACTTTGTTCAACTGCCTATAATCTATACACATCCTCATGCTACCGTCTTTCTTTTTCACAAACAAGACCGGAGCACCCCATAGAGAAATACTAGGCCTAATGAAACCTCTATCGGACAAATCCTGAAGTTGTATCTTCAACTCTTTCAACTCCTTCGGTACCATTCTATACGGAGCAATAGACACTGGTGGAGAATCAGAATACGTCTCAATAGCAAACTCAACTGCTCTATCTGGAGGCAAACCCGGCAACTCTTCCGGAAAGACACTCGAAAAATCACATATTGTTCTGATGTCTTGCGGTCTCACCTCACTCATATTCGGGTTCATTACATAAGCCAAATAAGCCTGACAACCCGAATTCAACAACTTCTGAGCTTCCAAAGCAGAAACAACATTGGACAAGAACCTAACGTTCTCACCAACTACCACAACCTCGAAATCACCTGTAAGCTTCAAGGAGACTCTCTTGGTCTCAAAGTCAACCCTAGCTCTATGCTCTACGAGCCAATCCATGCCCAAAATCACGTCAAAGCCATAGAACGGTAACTCCATCATATCAACCGGAAACACGTGGCCCTGAACCATCAAGGGACACCTCCTATACATTTTCCTAACTACCACTGTATCACCAAAAGAGCTAGTAACATTCACACCTACCTCTAACCGTTTACATGGTAACCCTAATGACCTTGCTTGCTCACCCAAAATATATGAATGTGTCGACCCCGAATCTATCAAAGAAAGCAAACTCAAAGACTGTAATGAGAAATTACCTGCAATGACATCCGTGTCATTCCCAGCCTCTCGCTGAGCATACACCCTACCCGGTCCTCCTCCCTCGGGCTGAACTGCCACTACGTGAGCTAAGTTCCTCTGACCCTCGTTCCTCGGCTGAAAGTTTCCACGACCGCGCCCACGGCCTCTCTGATGCTCAAAACCCCTAGCTAGAGCCGGTCCGCCCCTAGCCGGGTGTGGACAGTTATGCCTCATATGATCTCGGGAACCACAGTTCCAACATGGCCCGAAGGTACCCGTACACTCACCCTGGTGGCGTCTCCCGCATCTAGTGCACTCCGGAGTGTGCACCACAGCTCCTTGGCCCTGATGGCCCCATCCATAGTTACCACCCCTCTGTCTCGAATCAGGCTGATACCTCCTATCCCTATGCCTCTTGGCATGATCTCTATCCCAGTTCGCGTGTCTCTTCCTGGAATCGGACCCACTAGCACGGGAACTGGAGCCCAAGTTCTGCTCAATATCCTTGGCCTTAGAGACCAAAACATCGAACTCAGTGTATTCAGAGGCAAGCATGTAGGTCTTCACATCTCTAGTCAACCCATACCGGAAGCGCTCACATCGTTCCCTCTCATTAGGAACCAACTCAGGTGCATACTAGCTCAACCTCACAAACTGAACCTCGTACTCAGACACGATTCTGTTGCCCTGAACCAAAGCCATAAACTTCCTCTTCTTCTCATCCATGTATCAAACTCCGAGATACTTTCTCTTGAAGGCATTTTTGAAGAACTCTCACGTGATATCCGCTTCGGTCATACCCGAAGTAACAGTGATCCACAAAGTATATGTGTCCCCCTGAAGCAAGGAAACAATGCAACCCAACTTACGGGCGTCTGAGAACTCTATCTGACCCAAGATGTGTGTAGTACTCTCGAGCCACGCCTCCAAACCCTAGGGAGTCAACCCACGGAACTCAACTCTACCCAAACTACAGAGCCTCTCTAGGGGTAATCCTGTCCCTGCACCCTGAGGTGGTGTTGCAGCTTGTACACCGGACAAAGCTGTCTGAAAAGCTCCGGCTATAGTCTGAATTAAATGGGTCATGTCCGCGCCCGCTAGACCCTGACCCGCCTGTGCTCCAACACCCCCAACATTAGCATCAGCCTGAGGCCCATTACCACCACCTCCGACTTGCGCACCAGCCTGAGGCACATTTCCTTCGCCACCTACTCCATTACCACCAGGAGCAAGAGGAACAGGAGGCTCACCCTGGGTGCCTAGTCACCCGCTCTAGGTCGCCCACTCGGTCTCACCATATCAAGATAGAATCTAAAACAACAAACACACAACACACAAGAAAAACGTTAGGTTAGCAAAAGAGCAAGGACTCAGGTTCTCAAGCTCGTTAAATCAAAACCATTTTTTTGACAACAACACCTAACAATGGGGACATTTGACTAACCCTTAACCAAACCAAAAGGCCATTAAAACATGCTTCCAAACACCGTACTAGCAAGCAAACTTCAAGCATACATAGTAAAACACTCATCGATACCAAGCAACAACATAACACATAAAACTTACCTCACTTACCTACCCGAGGTCTCAAAAACCTCAGGCTCTGATACCACCAAATGTAACCCCCTCGTCTCGGTCTGGACGACTGACCGATCCAAGTGGGTCACACGGGGAAAACCGAAGTGAAACCCGTTAAGGCTCCCCTCCGGTTAGCAACCCTAGAAAATTTTCTTTTAATTATTATCTTGTCTAAATGCTTTAGTACATCCTATGTAACATACGACAGCGGAAAGACATCGAACGAGGCAAGCATACAACACAAGCAACTTAAAACAACTCATTTTAATCATTATCACAGGCCGTATCAATACACTAGAAGAGGGTATCGATACGCATTGACCAGATCAACTGCCCATAGTCAACCTAGGGAGACCGTATCGGTACACTGGTTAATCGTACTGATACGCTATCGACAGTCAACTTCTCACGGTCAACGATATAAGACTGTACCGATACACCCAAGACCTGTACCGATACGCCAAAATCTCGTCAAAATCTCAGATTTCCAGAAAGGTTTTGGCGTATCGTACACCCCCGTGTACCGATGCGCTAAGCCAAATCTGAGTCCCAAAGTGTAGGACCGTATCGATACGGCCCTTGGGCGTACCGATACGCCCTGCACGTAAGACTCAAATTAGCAGCAAAAAGCACTAAGACTCAACTCTAGATGCAATTTACGACTTGCCTAGTATCATATCGACACTCATACATCATTTAGCAACTAAAATTAAGCATGTAAGGCTACTTAACTGAACCAACATTGCATACATCTCAAGATAGGCATTTAAGTAGGAACTTGCATAGAACACACATAACTTCACCATTCCATTCAAAGGCAAACATACACATACATAGACATTTCATGGCAAGGTTTACATGCTCACATAACAACTCATGGCATTCATAGAAAAGGGTCTAAACCCTCAAACACAAGGCATTTAAGCATTATGGTAAAAATGGTTTACAAATCCATAACAAGGCATTAACAACAATCCAGCATATACGAGTCTAACAATGCTCATACAATACATAGTACCAACAAACCAAACATGCTAGGACATCAAAAGCCAACAAAAGAGTTTGAACTCCAACTCCATACATGTCTAATACCCCCAATGTCTAGGCATTATTACAATTACTTAAATCACACTTGAGCTACTTGAGAGCTCCAAAAATCACCTCCCCTTCCCACTTGCCTCCCGAACTCTAACGATCTGCATGTTGGAAAAATGAGAGCGTAAGCTTGATAGCTTAGTGAACGAAGCTTTAAAACTCAACAATCATGCAGTTTTCAAAACACTTTTCTTAAATGATAAATAAACCATTGAATGCACGAAGGATATCACAACAAGACAACTACATGGTTTGCACATGCACAACCAACACACACGATAGGACCACACATCACCGTTCGACTAGTAGTTTTCCGATGGGACCACTCATCACCTTACTCTATTACTAGTCACTACCGGTGGGACCACTCATCACCATAGTTATGACAACCATCACGTGATGTTCGACATCTACAACGACTACACAACAACAACGGATGTAAAAGTAATCCACAATGCACATGATAACACAACAATTAATCACGCATCATCACACAACCATTAAGGTAGGATTAGTAAACTTACACTTGGGTTTAGGTGAGCCCTAAAGGCTCCACCCAAACCCCCAAGAATCTCGTTTCGAAAGCAAACCAAGGTTAAACATTTCCACTCACCGTTGCAACCCAAAAGGAAGCCGAACACCGATCTCAATTCTTCAAATTCCCTGGATTCGTGCCCGAAGCCTCTCCAATGGTTTCCCTTGGTTATAGTCAATCAAAACAACAATTTACTCAATCATTCAGCCCCAAAATCACTATCACAAACAAGATACAATTCCAAGACCCATTTACCACAATTCCAACGCATGAACCAACAAAACTTCTTCATTTTCGTACTCCCTAATAACCCAGCAGAAAACTACCAAGTTCAATGCCCAAAACACCTCCAAACATCCTCAAAACACCCTTCTAATATCACTATAACCCCAACCCAACTCTCTTTCACAAAACCACACCAAAAACACAAAGTTTGACACTTTTAAAATACCCCCAAAACCCAATTTCGGGATTCTTAACAAAAATTAACCAAATTGAGATATAATGTACCTTAGGGCTAGGTTAACTCATAACTTAACTCTACACATCAAAACAAAACGAAAATCCATTAAAGTTTCATGATTTCACTTTAAAACTTGAAAACCCAAAAACTTTGAAAGAGAATTTCTATGAAAACTAAAGCTATGGAGATGTTGGAAATAATGAGAAGAATTCAAAAATATGTTTATCTTGAAGAGAACACTTGAAATAAGGGTGGGTTTTGATGAAATAGTATTTTAGGGGATAAGAGAGGTTTAACGTGAAAAAGAAATCAATAAGAAGATGAAAAACCCTTTTCAAAAATCCCCATTTCTCATCTTTTCTTTCTTTTCAAAATTACCAACATGCCCTTAATGAAATAAAACCCTTCTTATTTAAACCAAGGCTTAGTTAAATTTTAAAACGAACCCACGACTCGAACCCGATTTACCCGAGTAACATCCGACCCCTAACCCCGGGGCGTTACAATCAAAGGCAAGGGTTATGTTCGTGATCTCTCCAGAAGTGCTACTGTCGAAGATTATCTGTTGTTGTATCTTGAGAGACTAACGGCCAAGCAACTCAAGCACAAAGGAGTGATCGTAATCTGTCTTAAGGAAATTGCGTTTGTGCAGGCCTCAATAATCTGTGTTTGGTTTATTTCGAATTTGTTCGATTCTTTTTAAATTATTGTATTTCATTTATATACTTTTATTTTGAATTAACCTTATTTACTTACAACACTATATTCATATATATATATATATATATTTTCACATTTTATATACATAATATATCAGGCAGAAATGAGAGACTTGACTCTAACTTGAAAACTAATCAATTAATTACTAAAAAAATCGAGTCATTTGAAGTTCTATTTTATAACTCTAACTTTATTTGAAAATTTTTAAGTCGAGTCGAATAATTTTATTTTTTTAAGTCGATTCGTGTTTTGCTCACCTATACTCTTAAGTATTGATTTTTAATTATTTCGTTTAAAGAGTATATAAAAGTGTGGAAATAAAAAATATCTCTATAAAAATTTAATTTTTTTAATAAAAAATATTTTAATCTTTTTTAAATTGAGTAAATGTTGAGTTGATTACTTGTTTCGACATCAATTCAGCTAGAGAGATTGCGAAGGATGCATTCCTTACACTTATTATCGGTGATGATTTTCATCTCTATTCCCGGCTCGCGATCTGTTATGGGTATAAAATTTAAAATTATCTCTGTTCTAGAACTCATAAAATTAAAATTATCTATGCTACACTGCCATGCCCGTCCTGAGACCCACTTAATCCACGTTATATCTAGGAAAATTCATAGTTAATCGTTGTAGTATTTTGATCAACCATAATTGGATGAACACATTATTTTTACACTTTATAATCTAATTACACTAAAAACAAAGTTTATAAATTAACTTTTGTAATATATTGATTAACTATGAATATTTACTCTACGGCCCACTTCATATAATATATTTACAAGTATTAGTTAAATAATTGTATGGGTTATGGATGGCGAAAAGCAGTAGAAGATCTCAGTCGTTCGACCTTAGTAGTTATCAAAGGAGGATGGATAATGATGAAGTCTCATCATAGTTAATAAAATGCTTTAGCTTGTAGTGGGTACTTTTAATTTGATTTGATTAGTTTTTTTAATAGCAGAAATACAATTATGTTATCTTACTAAATAGTTAGAAAATACATTCTTAGTTACAGTTTTGCATTGAAAAACATTTTGAATCTGAACATCTTCATAACAGTATTAGATGATTGTTTATTTAAAAAAAATGCAAAATGACAAAAGATGTCCCAACGTTTATTTGTTATGTCATTTGACCTCATATTTTTTTTTTGAGCAAACAATTTTTTAACGTTTCAATTTGGTCTAAATATGCTCTTGTTGGATAAAAATTGTCAGTCAACTGACGACCAACGGCTGATTCTGTCTAGACTTGCCATGTGTTAAGATCAGCTAACGTAGCATATGCCACACCATATTTTTTTTAAAAAATTATTTTGTTATACTCTTCTTTATGGTGACACGTGGCTGACTATCATGTTGACATGTGGTTGAACCAGATGGTGACACATGGCAAATATGATATTGACATGTGGTGAATATGATGCTGACATGTCACAGTTCTTAACACATGACAAGTGCAGTCAACATCAGCCGTTGACTGTCAGTTGACATCCAACGTGGGTATATTTGGACCAAATTGAAACGTTGAAGGTTGTTTGCTCCAAAAAAAAAGAATAGGGGGGGTCAAATGACAAAATATGCAAACATTGAGATCATCTTTTGTTATTTTACAAAAAAAATATTAACATTTCTAAGTTGAGAAACTAAATTTAAAAAAGATTAAGTTGAGAGATTAAATTGTAAAAAAAAATAAATTTTATATTAAAGAATAGAACTAAAGTTACATATGTAATTGAGTGAAATTTATGAAATTCTCAAATTAAAAAAATTAATTTTTTAAATCGAATCAAATTTAACTCATCCTTAAAAGGTTTTTGGTAAAGCGTGAATGAGGTTCAAGAGTGGGAAGGAGCACATGAAACTAGAAAACAAATAAATGGTCTGAACGGCCGGCTGGACTCTGGAGTGTGTCGTACAATGAGTTAAGTCGAGAGAAGAGTGGGAAAGATTTGGTCTGAGATGGTATTGGTGGTGGGTCTGAAAAAAGAGAAATATGGATTTCTGCCGGACATAATTTCAATTTTTTTACTGTTTAATACCATAATTTTTCTATGGAAAGAAAAGGTTAAGTTTGAATGGAAAGATTTGGTTCCATTCAAAAGGTCAAACCTTCCTTAAAAGCACATTGCTAATACAAGGAAAGTCGATGGATTCCCACGTAGCCAATGCAGTTTTTTAGGTATGAAACAACTGTCAATTGTCAGGGTGGTTTGCTGTGTGGCCGTTAGAATAAGGCTAATAAACCGCGAGACCAGTTACAACGGTATATGTTAATAATAAAAGCGAAATATTAAATGTGACATTTATGAACCGAGAATGTTATATCTTATGATATCGATAACGGTTGCACATGAAAATATTGCCGTTGTATGTAAATTAGGTTAGAAGCTTTATAGGTCATGATAACAAAACTGGTTGCATCCAAAAATGTCACTCGATTTTTAAAATTAGGCCAACAAAATAAGAACGATAACATATTAAGTTGAGAGTGAGATATACATGGAGGTAACAAATCCGGTTGCGTCTAAGAATGTTATCGGTTGGTAAGAAATTAGGTTGAGATCGAGAATGTTACAACTTACAAGTTGCTTTAAGAAATTCGGTTTGGACTAAATATATTACCAGAGTTTAGCAAATGGGTCAAAGAAAATATCCACGATAAGAAAATAAGTTGAAACCCGAAAATTTTATCAAGCGCGTTAAAAAATCCAATTGCGCCCAAGAATGTTACCAGTCGCTAAGAAGTTAGGTTGAGATTGAGAATGTTATAAGTTGGTTTAAGAAATCCGATTTTGACCGAAGATGTTATCGAAGTTTTAGCAAATGGGTCGAAGAAAATATCCACGGTAACAAAATAAGTTGAAAGCCGAAAATGTTATCAAGCACGTTAACAAATCCGGTTGCGCCAAAGAATGTTACCGGTCTCTAAAAAATTAGGTTGAGATTGGGAATATTACAAGTTGCTTTAACAAATCCGGTTTAGACCGAAAAATATTACCGAAATTTAGCAAATGGGTCAAAGAAATTAGTCAGGGTAACAAAATATGTTGAAAGCTAACTAATCCGGTTGCACCGAATAATATTATCGGCCGCTAAGAAATTAGGTTGAGATCATAATGTTATAAGTTGCTTTAACAAATCCGGTTTGGACCAAAAATGTTACTAAAGTTTAGCAAATGGGTCAAAGAAATTAGTCGGGTAACAAAAATATGTTGAAAGCCGAAAATGTTATCAAGCGCGTTAACAAATTCGGTTGCGCCGAAGAATGTTACCGGATGATAAGAAATAACTCAAATAAGGTTATGAGCGGGAAATGTTATAAGTAATTTGAACATATTCGGTCTAAACTTGAAAATTTAACTTAAATAAAGTCAGTTGTGCCATAAAATATATTATGTAATTCGATTCGAAAAAGAAAAAATAGAAACTATGATATACATATGTTCGACTTAAGTAAATATGAAAAAACTTAAAAATTGGTTTAAAATGTTAAAATCTTGTCTCAACCAATGTAGACTAGATGCACCAATACATGATAGTATTGATAAAATGGAGTCAAACGCATTAGAATAGTTGAAATACACCAAAAAACAAATAATCAAAAATGAATCTTAAACTATTTGATATCAGTTTAAGAATGATATAGACAATACATTACACCCCGATTAGATTTTCTTTCTCTCTCATTCAAGCGTTATTAGCTTCTTCTCCACCAAGCTTCATTCACCATTAATGACCGCTTGAAGCTCAAGTCGAGGCACGCGACATCCGCGTAGACCACCGAGAGGAGTTGCCTTCTAACTTGAGGACTCCGATCAATCAAGTTCTTTATTCCAATTGTTATTTAAAATGACTAAAACAAGTTGTTGTTATTACATGTAATTATCAGTAGCATAGTACCACATTAAACTATTAAGTTAATATCCGAAATTTATTTAAACAAAACACACAGTGATAAATGGTGTTAACTTAAGTTAACCAATCACCAACCTATATAATTAGAAAAAAAGGCAGAAAATGTTAGAAAGCAATCGAATTAAGTATGCACGGCATATAACATATTGAAATACTGTTTCATATCGTATTTAAGTATAGCTTTTTCCAGACAGCCACATACCGAACTGATCGTCTTATATAATGAAAATATATAAATTATAATTTGAAAAATACAAAACAACGGCCTATTAGTTCATTTGGTTAGAGCGTCGTGCTAATAACGCGAAGGTCGCAGGTTCGAGACCTGCATGGGCCATAATATTTTCATTTTTAAACGATGCCGTTTCATTACAATTAGTGCAGCTTTTATCTTTTGACTCTAAACGGTGTCGTTGCCTCATTTAGAATTTCCTTATAAGGTCAGCCAGACTCGCATAATTTTAATCTCAACGCTATTCATATTTAATTTTAGTTTTTCTTTATTTATTTGTAATATTCATTTATTTACTCTTTTTGGAATTTTCTGGTCACCAAACTAATGAAATATGAACAAAGTTTCAAAATTAATAAGTTTACAACATTTATATTATTTTTATTTATTAACAATAACAAAATAAAAACATTTAAATAAAATGTGAATATAAATTAAATTAGATTTTGTTACACCCACAATATGAGTGAGAAAAAGATTTTGTTAAAATATAAATTTGTAAAAATCATTTTAACAACCTATTAAAGGTGAAGTGGTGAGATTTACTTATAGAATTTATTAATTTTAAGTTTGATTTTTAAATAATTTTTAGTTGTTTTGTTTAAAGATTATATAAAAGTATGAGGATAAAAAAATATTTTAATATTTTCTTTACTGAGTAGATGTACCGTTGATTCGACATGAACTCACTCCAAAGTTTTATATATAATTTAGATTCCATGACACTCACTCAAGAAGTGAAAAATATTTTTTAAAAAAATTAACAAAATCTATTAAAATAATTATACTTATAACAATATTTTTCTAAAATTAATAAATTAAATTTAAACAATTACATTTAAAAGTAATAAATTTAAATTAAAACAATTAATTTAGAAATAAAAGAATAAAGGAAAAACTAAAAACTAATGAAAAGGCATAACTTACATATAATTTTTAAAAATAAAGAAGATATAGATCTTTTAATTAGCCGAGTGACCATGAATGTCTATATTATTTTATTTTGTATAAATTTAAATTTTAACATTTATCTTGATAATGTAAATATGTCTCTACTTAATTTAAAATAAAGAAGACAATAGAAGTGAAGAAATAATTGATACAATTTTCTTTAAATAAAACCGTTGTTGACTGAAAAAAAAAAATTAAAATTTGATGACTAGAATGGAATTGTTTTAAAGTTTGATGATAATTGTTTTAATTTACCCTTAAAAGGGTAAACTACCGAAATGGTCGATTAGCTTTAGTAAGTATATACTTTTCCTCGTCAATTTCAAAAAACTAACGTTGTGGTCACTTACATTTTTATTTTTTAAACAATCGGTCACTCGGGTGTTAATTGTCATTCGACAACTGACGACATATTGACTTGATGCAGTAAAAAGAAGAATAAATTACCTAAATAGTCATTAAACTATTATTTTACTCTTGTTTTGACTATCAAACTAAAATCAATTTATATAATTACACACTTAATCTATCATATTTATATATATAATTAATTTAATCCTAATTTTAATACAACTCTACACTCATTAACGTCATCTCACACTGTGTTTGCCTTTTTTATTTTATTTTTCTTCCTGACAAGCGCTTTTGTCTAAGAAAGGAGTATTAAAGAAATTCTTTGTTTTTGGGAACAAAAAGGAAAGAAAGCAAAAGCTCGCATATCTACAGAGCAGCGGAGGCGTGAGAGCAGATCTGAAGAAGCAGGATCTGAAGAAGCAGATCTGAAGAAGCAGAGGCGTGAGAGCAGCGGTTGAAGGAAGAGGAAGGGGAGAAAGCGCGGATCGCAACGCAGCTTCCTTTCTTCCTTATGCTCTGTATTTTCGTCTCTAGCAGCAGCACCACCGCTTCAGAGAAAAACGGATCTGTTCGTTTGCTGCTCATCTGCTACTACTTGCGAGAGTTCACTGCGTAGAAGGGCACCTGGTAAGGACCGAAAGGTGCATCAGCACATTTGGTCTTCGAGGTAAGGGCATAGCTAGTCTTCTTCCTCCGCTTGTTTCAAGGTATAAAAAACCACTCAAAGATGGCAACCGCGTTTCACGGAAACCATACGGAAAACTCAAAGCAACCTATTTCCACGGTGGCCCCGCCCCTTGTTCCGCCGGCAGTCCCCCCTGATCGGTCCGGTGGGGGTGATGGGAGTGTGCACTCTGTGGAGTTCCCTCCGTTGTTGGAACGGCCGGGTTCGCCGCTTATGGTGGAGGAGGTGCGAGCAACGAAAAAGGGCAGACACGACCAGGTGAACACGCTGTTTGAAGCGGACGACACAGGAGAGGTAGACTCGGTCATGGAGGATGCTGGAGAATTTCCTGCTGGGGAAGAAGGCAAGACAAGTGATGGCGGGGGGGGCAGTCCCTCGTCCATTCCGCGACCGTCGTACGCAGGGGCAGTGAGGGGTGCGGAGAAGAAAAACGTGGACTCAGCACCACTGCCGGGGTTGGATGCTGTTGTGGTGGAAGATTCGGATGTGGTGGTGGATCACAGTGGTCCCTTCCCATCGGTGAATTTTTCGGAGAGGGTGCATGATCAGATCGATCTCAGTATGAAACGTTCGGTTATCGTTCGGATGTTGGGGAGGACTATAGGCTATCGTACGTTGTTGGGTAGGATCCGTACACTGTGGCAACTGCAGGGTCAGTTCCAAGTTGTGGATTTGGACAATGAATATTTTTTGGTCATGTTCTCTCTGGAAGCAGACTACGTTCATGTCCTTACCGAGGGTCCTTGGACGATTTTCGGGTGTTATCTCACGGTCCAGCCGTGGCATAGGAAATTCTCTACATCAGAGAGTCATCCATCGAAGGTTGTGGTTTGGGTGAGGTTACCGGGTCTCCCTTATCGGTATTATTCCAAGGCTCTTTTTCGTTATATTGCAAGTCTTATTGGCAAAGTTATTAGAATTGATTATAGTACGCATGCCGGTGATAGGGGGAGGTTTGCTAGACTTGCGGTTTTGGTCGATTTGGGCAAACCATTGATTCCTTGTGTTCTAATCGATGGTGTCATGCAAAATCTTGAGTATGAGGGTCTTCAAAATATATGTTTTAAGTGCGGGGTATATGGCCATGTTAAGGAGGCCTGTGAAATATTTACTGGAAAATCTGATAGGGCAGCCCCCTCCTCATCGGATGTTGCTGCAGCAGGTGTCGGCCAGGTGGACAAAGGAAGTGATGAGGCATATGGCCCGTGGATGATAGCGGACAAAAGGCGCGGGCGTGTTCGACGTGATAATGTTGGTCGTAAAAGTAACAAGGGTTTGGACTCGATCGGGGAGGGCGGTTCGCGATTTGCTGTTCTCCAGGAGGTTAGTCATGCAGCTGCGAATGGGGTTGTTGATCCTGTAGCCCCGGTTCCAGTTGTGGTGGAGAATGATGAGCGTGTGGGAGAGATACCCGTATCGGAGGATGATTCGAAAGTTGTACCGCAGGATGTTATGGATGTTCAGGTTGTTGGTAGTACGCTTGGGGGGGTCGTGTCGGACCAGATGCATGTATCGGAGGAGGTCGAGGGAGTTTCGGCGAGTCTTGGGAATCAACAAGGGGCTATCGCGGTTGTGGCGTCCGTAGCCACTGTTGTTCCTACTGTTGTGGCACACTCCGTGCCTCCGATGGGTGGTAAACATGAGGCCATCTCTATCCTCGAGGCAGTTAATGAGAAGCAGCGAATTAAGGGATCGCCAAAAGGTTCTAAAGGCCCCAAGAGTTTGAGTTCGGTTGGTGTTCGAAAGGTCTCTAACCCGAAGAAGGGCAACGAAAATCGCTCCCCACCTACCTGCCATTTATCGGATTGGTTGCCGGTTTTCGCAACTGAGCCGACTTTAAACGGTGGCGGGGGACGACACCCCGTTTCGAGCGGGACAGGGGCGGTTGCGGAGTCTTCGGCAAACAACAAGGGTGGAGTTGAGGAGAGAAGGAGTAGTGATGTTCGCGGAAGTAAGGCCGCATCGGCTCCTTCATCGCACTAGTGAGTTTTGTGGTACTTCCCCTTTTGTTTTTTTTCGATGATTAGTTTTATGTTCTGGAATTGTCAAGGGGCGGCTAGCCCTTGTTTTCGTGGTCATTTGAAGGATTTTTGTAGGATAAGTCGACCTCAGGTGCTTGCTATTTTTGAACCACGGATTAGTGGTGGTACGGCTGATAGGGTTATTGCTCGTATGGGTTTTCCTAATTCTTTCAGAGTGGAGGCGAGAGGACTCAGTGGTGGTGTTTGGGTTCTTTGGCAAGATACGGTTCAGGTTGAGATTGTTAGGGTGTCGAATAATTTTGTCCATGGGCGAGCTCGTGATATTAATTCTACCCGGTGGTTTTACTTCACTGCTGTGTATGCTAGCCCAAATGTTTCTGTGCGTAAACTTTTGTGGCCTTTGTTGGCGAGTTTGAATCCGGGAGATGGGGTGCCTTGGTTGTTGGGAGGCGACTTCAACACTATCTTGAGACGGGAGGAACGGCTTGGGGGTTCAGTCAGAGGTAATGGCGTTTGCACTCTTTTCCGGGATTTTATTTTTGACTTGGGTTTAATCGAAGTAGAGTACAAGGGTTGCGACTTTACTTGGAAGCGCGGTGACCTTCATAAGCGCTTGGACAGATGTCTGTATAATGCCACATGGGCTAGTTTGTTCCCGTCGGCGGTGGTCTCCCATCTTGACAGGGTTGGTTTGGATCATTGCCCTCTCTGGTTTCATACTATTTCTCAGGACGGGCCACGGAGTAGGCGCCCTTTTCGTTTCATTGCGGCCTGGCAGGATCATCCTGGGTTTGAAGACTTTTTGCGGGGCGTTTGGGATGGATCGCTGGATGTTGGTGTTAATGTGGACAATTTCATGCGTAACGTTCAGGATTGGAATGTCAATGTGTTTGGGCATATTGGCAAAAAGAAGATGAAGCTTCTTGCGAGACTTCGTGGGATTGATAAGGCCCTTCGAGTCGCGCACTATGATTTCCTTGTTCAGCTCGAAGCGTCACTACGTGCGGAACTTGATGCTGTGCTTCTTCATGAGGAAAGTCTTTGGGTACAGAAGTCACGAGAGCAGTGGGTTCGTTTTGGTGATAAAAACTCCAAATACTTTCACAATTGTACCATGCAGCGTCGTCGTCAGAATTATGTGCAAGCGCTCAAATTCCCTAACGGTAGATGGTGTTCCGATCAGAGTGTTTTGCAAAAGATGGCGGTGGATTTCTACAAGGATTTGTTCACCTCGTCGGGAAGTATTGACGTGGCGTTTGTAGGGAGGGGCTGTTTTCCTACGGTGGATGCGGATTTGCTCAGGAATTTGGCACGTCCGGTAACGGATGATGAAGTTCGGACGGTAGTGTTCGACATGTCACCGTTGAAGGCCCCTGGGGCGGACGGCGTACACGCGCTATTCTATCAGCGTAATTGGCATGTCGTTGGTCCTTCGGTTTGTCGCCTTGTTTGGGAAGTGTTCGCGGGTAAGCCGTTCGACCCTTCTTTGAACCGCACTCTTCTTGTTCTATTACCTAAGGTACGCAACCCGGAATCGATTTCCCAGTTTCGCCCTATTGTGTAGAACGTGGCAATCGATCGAATAAAACCAAGAGGGGGGTGAATTGGATTTTTGAAAATTGCGGCGGAAGCTAATTGCAAAGATAAAAATTGCAAAGCGATTTAGAGTGGTTCGACTTTCTAACCAAAGTCTACATCCACTACCTTAGCGTCCACACTAAGGATTTCCCACAAATTCACTAATTTGTCTTTCCTTTAAGGACAAGGAGTAACCTTACACACTTCAATAGACTTATACCCCAAAGTCTATTGAATCCTATCCCAAAGTTGGATACAAATGAGCAAACTAGAAAATCCTCACTAGGAAAGTGTTTGCAAAGTTTAAGCTCTCTCACACACTCGAATAAACACTAGCTCAAGAATTACAACGAAGAACACTCTAGTGTTTTTCAAGAAAGATCGAAAAATAAGCACAAAAATGATTTCTTGGAAGCTTGAATGTTTGTATTTGCTTTCTTGATGTTTCTTACTCTTTCTTTATGTTTCTTGATGATCCAATGCTGCATTTATAGTGTTGTTTGAGCATCTAGCCGTTAGGAGCCTTTGGGGGGTCTTTGGAGCCGTTGGGGATGTTTATTTTTGACTTTAAAAGGCTCCCCTGCACTTAAGTTTCGAAACCTTTACCAAGGGTTTCGAAACTTTAGGGTTAGATTTGAAATATATGACCGTTGCAGGCCAAAGGTTTCGAAACTTTCAGGCCAAGGTTTCGAAACCTTATGAAGGTTTCGAAACCTTTACCCAGGTTTCAAAAACAGAGTGCTACTGCCATGCTACTGCCCAGTATAGTTTCGAAACTTTTATAAAGTTTCGAAACTTTCCTTCCAAAATGAGTATTTTGGGCATTTGTTGGCTTTTAAAAATGTAGTTCGATATATGTATTGAATCGAACTTTTTCAAAGTATTTTGTCAAGTTAAAATCGAGTTTTTGACAAATTTATTTCTTTAAAATTACTTTACAAATTTTTACAATTTGGTCCTTTAAAATTTCTTTTTAAGTTATATCAAAATCAAAATAAGTTCAACAATCTCCCCCTTTTTGATATAACAAAACATTTTGTAAAAATTTGTTTTTGAAATAATTTGTTTAATATTTCAAATCTTTTTCATAAGCTCCCCCTTAATAAATGTCTTCATGAAAAATTTTAAAATTGTAATTTTAAAGACATATGAAATATTTGGATAAAAAATTTGATAAAAACAAATTTTCTCCTCTTAATCTTCTCCCCCTTTTTGTTATAGCAAAAAGGATAAATGGCTACACAAGCAACAACAATGTTAATAGATCAATAATTCAAATAGCATATCATCCATAAAACATATCATCCAAGATTTATAATCCAACAAAATAAATTCATAGAATATTCAATCAAAGAGCAAAATATGTCTTAAAAACAAAGACTAAAGCGTAAATCAAAATAAGTCTAAAAATGTACCAATAACATCATAAAGTCATATAGAATGCAAATATAAACTAAACATCATCCTGAGGCATCTGTGGAAAAAAGTGAGTATGGACATCGTGCATGTCATGCTCCAACGATGTAACTCGATCATCTATGCCACGAACGCGATCGTCTATGCCACGAAGGTGAGCATCTAAGCTATCAAAACGCGTGACCATAGTCGCATACATACTCTCTAATGTAACCGGTGCCGGTGCCGGAGCTAGTGGAGCCTCTCCAATAGGATCCTCATCATCATCAAACTCCTCTCCTCTATGAACCCAACCGTGATCTCCATGATACCATTGGGCTTTGTGACAAGATTTAATGTCAATAAAGCTCTTGTTCTTAACATGTGGATCTAAGGAAGTGTCAATATTGAGCTTCCTAAAAATATGGCTAAGAACATTCCCATAAGAGAGAGAGAATGAGGTGGGATTATGAATAATTTTGATGAGGTTGAGGAAAATGATGGTAGCAATATCGGGACGAGTCCTATCACGATATTGGCGTAGCCACCAATAATCACAAGCTCGCATACTAGTGGCTTTTCCGCCGGAGGGACGGAAGAACCAAGTAGTAAGGAGTAAAAAGAGGCGCTCCTCGAGAGGAAGGTGCGTAGGACTACCATCCGGGAAAGTGGGAATGTTATGAGCTACGTTTTCATCTGAACTACCATCTAAAGGAACACCTAAATGATCAGCTATTATTTGAGGTGTTATATCAAATTCGGTACCCATAAGGTAAGAACGGATACCTAAGATGGTGTTTCGATCCCTAGGTGATCGGATGAAGGAGGCATTGGCAAAGAAGGCACGAACTAATTTGCGATGGGTGTAAGGAGGAATGTTTAGAAAATCAAGCCATTTCCAATCGGCAAATAGTTCAAAGAGATCAAAGTTAAAATCTGGAGAAGTAAGAAAATCAAAATCTATAGTTCTTTCCTCTCTAACTTTCTTATTCTCAAAAACACTTTGATATCTATCTAAGTTATCCGGATTTCTAAAGCAAAGTTCCTCAAATTGAGGGTTTGGATTTGAACTAGAACTTTGGCCGAATTCATTGCGTTGACGTTTACCTCTAGGAGGATTTGCTCTAGGGAGGATAACTCTAGGAGGCATGTTTTTAGGCACAAAGAAATTTGGTTTAGGAATACTATCAAACACTTTGTGGGCAAAAGTCTAAGGGTGTTTAAACAAGAGATAAATCAAGATTAGGTGATACATCCTGCAAAACATGATATAATAAGCAATATTATCAACCCACATTGTTCTAAAAATTCTCTAAAAATTGATTCCCTAAAAAATTTGATAATCCTAAAAATTCTCAAAAACTTAAAGAAATTGAAGTTTTAATGAAAAATTACCTCAAATACTTGATGAAGATGATAAAGAAAACCCAAAAGTTTGATTGAAACTTGTAGATTTGATCAATGGTTTTGAGGATTTTGAGAGAATTTGAGAGAATGGCCGTTTGATATTTGAAGGAATGAGTTAGGGTTTAAAAAAAATGTTTTTATGCTCAAAAACCCGTCCGAACAAGGCCAGGTTTAATGACGGTTTCGAAACTTTGGGAAAGTTTCGAAACTTTCAGCCTAAGGTTTCGAAACTTTTCCAAAGTTTCGAAACTATTTGCCTCCAGTAGCTAAAATTTGATTCTGGGCACCTAAAAGTTTCGAAACTTTTCTATAGTTTCGAAACTATCCTACCAAGGTTTCGAAACTTTGTATAAGTTTCGAAACTTTGTCCTGTATTGACTTAGAAAATTTCAGATTTTGCCTCAAAATTGTTCCTAAAAGCATTCTAATATTACTATGATAATTATCAACATTAAAGACCATATTTGAACCAAAATCAAAGAATTTTACGCTTATAGTTGGATTTAAAAGTGACTATCTTATCTAATGTCACAAAAAAAATTTAAACAATTAAGCACATAATATTGCTAATATTTAAGGCCTAAATACAAACAATTAACACATAAGGCCAAATATTGAGCAAACATGCAAAACATAACTCCCCCTCATTAAAAGCATTCATACAACATATGGGGAACCTCAAACATGTTTCAACACAAAATATTCATATAAATTAACATGTAAGAGTAAATTTTGCATAAAAATGTTACCACTTGAATCAAGATATGTCGATTGAGCTTCTTCAAGTGTCCTTCCATTTTGTGTGTCTAGAGCTTTCAAGTTTCTTCAAATTTGCATATCATGGCTCCAACACACCTACAAAAGGGAACTATGTATGTTTTGGTACCCAAACTCTTTTGGGTCCATAAGAGTTAGTTCCTAGTAATTTAGTCCCTTTGGGTATCCATTTTGACAATAGATTAAAATCTTTGTTAGCAATGAGTCCCTTTGGAACCCAAATTCTCCTAATCATCTTTCGATTAGGTGATCTTTGTCTATACCCTTGAAAGTTCTTTCTAACATAGTTGGTTCTTGAACTTTCACATTTTTCAACAATTTTTGTCCCAACTTTGTTGAAAGAAGCTTTAAGATCATCAAGTTCCTTTTGATGATCTTCATGGACCTTTGAAAGTAAGTTTTGCAAGTCTTGATTTTTCTTTTCAAAATCTTTTAATTGGACTTGCATTTCTTCGAACTTGCTTTCAAATTCCTTATTAGTCTTAGAGAGAGAGTCATTTTCATTTTTTAATTTTGAAGTAATTTTTCTATTTTTCAAAATCAACTTCTCATACTCTAAGGCTAATTCATTATAAACCTCTTGCAATTCATCAAAAGTATAATCAAATGAATAGGATGAATTAGAGGTTACCATTGAGTCATCCTCGATAGCCATAAGGCACAAGTTGGCTACTTCATCCTCGTCCTCGTTGGAAGAGTCATCGCTCCAAGTAGCTACATGAGCCTTGTGCTTCTTCTTCTCATAGCTATTTTTCTTTAATTGAGGACAATCGAACCTGATATGTCCCGGTTTGTTGCACTCATAGCAAGTTAGAGGATCTCTCCCTTTGTTGCTTTTGAAGCCCTCATCTCTTTGGAATCTTCTTCCTTTGTTGGTCAACATGAAGTTTTTGAATCTTTTGGCAAACATAGCCATCTCTTTTTCTTCATCTTCTTCACTAGAATCATCATCCTTTTTGGATGCTTTAAGGGCAAGACCAACTTTCTTTTTCTCCACTTCGTTCTTCTTTTCTTCCTTGCCCGTTGACATCATTTCGTGAGTAAGCAAGGAACCAATAAGCTCATCTAATTTGAGAACTTTGAGGTCCTTTGCTTCTATTATGGCCGTTTTCTTCGAATCCCATGAATTGGGAAGAGAGTAGATCATCTTCCTCACAAGTTTGTCCTCGGGGATTACTTCGCCATAACCTTTTAAACCATTTACGATCACGGAGAATCGATCGGACATGGTTTTGATGTCTTCCTCGGGGTCCATCTTGAAGTTCTCATAACTTAGATTGAGGAGCCCGATTTTGGTCTCCTTCACTTGATTTGTACCTTCATGTGTAACTTCAAGTTTGTCCCAAATTTCTTTTGCATTGGAACAAGATGACACCCTTCCATACTCGTCCGGGCCAAGGGCACAAAAGATGAGATGCATAGCCTTTGCGTTTGTTGAGAATCCCTTGTCTTCTTCAACGTTCCATGATTCAATATTGCTCGTTGGTGCTATGTATCCTCTCATGATGATTTTCCAAGCTTCAAGATCATAAGCTTGGATGAAGAGCTTCATGCGGTTTTTCCAATAGGCATAGTTTACTCCATTGAAGAATGGAGGCTTGTTGGTGGGTTGAGAATCGCCCCAAGCTACAATATTGGAGGTGGATGCCATGGATGACTTTGTGGATGATTGCACACTTCTTGGATCTTTTTCAAGAGGTTGTAAGACCTTCTAATGAACCAAGCTCTGATGCCAATTGTAGAACGTGGCAATCGATCGAATAAAACCAAGAGGGGGGTGAATTGGATTTTTGAAAATTGCGGCGGAAGCTAATTGCAAAGATAAAAATTGCAAAGCGATTTAGAGTGGTTCGACTTTCTAACCAAAGTCTACATCCACTACCTTAGCGTCCACACTAAGGATTTCCCACAAATTCACTAATTTGTCTTTCCTTTAAGGACAAGGAGTAACCTTACACACTTCAATAGACTTATACCCCAAAGTCTATTGAATCCTATCCCAAAGTTGGAAACAAATGAGCAAACTAGAAAATCCTCACTAGGAAAGTGTTTGCAAAGTTTAAGCTCTCTCACACACTCGAATAAACACTAGCTCAAGAATTACAACGAAGAACACTCTAGTGTTTTTCAAGAAAGATCGAAAAATAAGCACAAAAATGATTTCTTGGAAGCTTGAATGTTTGTATTTGCTTTCTTGATGTTTCTTACTCTTTCTTTATGTTTCTTGATGATCCAATGCTGCATTTATAGTGTTATTTGAGCATCTAGCCGTTAGGAGCCTTTGGGGGGTCTTTGGAGCCGTTGGGGATGTTTATTTTTGACTTTAAAAGGCTCCCCTGCACTTAAGTTTCGAAACCTTTACCAAGGGTTTCGAAACTTTAGGGTTAGATTTGAAATATATGACCGTTGCAGGCCAAAGGTTTCGAAACCTTCATAAGGTTTCGAAACTTTCAGGCCAAGGTTTCGAAACCTTATGAAGGTTTCGAAACCTTTACCCAGGTTTCAAAAACAGAGTGCTACTGCCATGCTACTGCCCAGTATAGTTTCGAAACTTTTATAAAGTTTCGAAACTTTCCTTCCAAAATGAGTATTTTGGGCATTTGTTGGCTTTTAA
This sequence comes from Hibiscus trionum, assembly GCA_030270665.1. Classification (NCBI taxonomy): domain Eukaryota; kingdom Viridiplantae; phylum Streptophyta; class Magnoliopsida; order Malvales; family Malvaceae; genus Hibiscus; species Hibiscus trionum. Next base: position 15,223,329 of record BSYR01000035.1, on the reverse strand, counting down.
AAATGTAGTTCGATATATGTATTGAATCGAACTTTTTCAAAGTATTTTGTCAAGTTAAAATCGAGTTTTTGACAAATTTATTTCTTTAAAATTACTTTACAAATTTTTACAATTTGGTCCTTTAAAATTTCTTTTTAAGTTATATCAAAATCAAAATAAGTTCAACATATTGGATTGTGTTCTGTGCTGTATAAGGTCATCACGAAGACTATTGTTAATAGGCTTAAACCTCTTTTACCTTGCTGGGTATCGGATAGTCAGACTGCTTTTGTCCCTGGGCGGTCCATTACGGATAACATAATTATCGCCCAGGAGGTTATTCATTCGATGCGCTTGAAGAAAGGAAAGGTAGGTTCGATGGCGATCAAAATAGATCTTGAAAAAGCTTACGATAGACTGGAATGGGATTTTATCGCGGACACTCTTTTGGAGATTGGAATTCCGGATAAGTTGCGTAGTCTAATCATGATGTGTGTTTCATCGGTTTCTACACAAGTGCTTTGGAATGGTTCTGTATCGGATTCCTTTGTGCCGTCAAGGGGTATTCGACAGGGGGATCCGTTGTCGCCGTATTTGTTTGTTCTTTGCATGGAGAGGTTAGCTCACTCAATCCGCGAGGAGGTAGCGCGAGGTGCGTGGAAGCCGGTTCGTTTGGTTCGTTCGGGGCCTTCTATCTCACACCTTTTCTTTGCTGACGATATGATTTTGTTCAGTGAAGCTACATCATCTCAGGTTACTATTATCGAAGAGGTGTTACAGCTTTTCAGTGCGGCTTCGGGTCAGAAGGTCAGTATTGCCAAGACTTGTATCTTTTTCTCGAAGAATGTGGAGTATGACTTGCGCATAGCTATCAGTTCTCGTTTTGGTTTTTGTCGTGTGTCAGACCTTGGGAAATATTTGGGTGTACCTTTGTTACACAAGCGCGTGACACGGGCCTCTTATCAATTTATTGTTCAACGCGTGACGGATAAGCTCTCGGGGTGGATGGCTAAATCCCTTTCGCTCGCGGGGAGAATTACACTTGCCAAATCGGTGTTGTCCGCAATTCCCTATTATGCTATGCAGTCTTCTTTTCTTCCTAAAGGTACGTGTCGTGACATCGAAAGTTTAATTCGGAATTTCATTTGGGGTAAGGATAAAGGGCGGGGTGGTGTGCATCTTGTGAATTGGAAATCTGTATGTTCGCCTATTAAGGAGGGAGGCCTTGGTTTTAGGTCCTTGACGGTTCAAAATGAAGCTTTTTTAATGAAGCTTGCTTTTAATTTAATACGACAATCGGATCATCTATGGGCGCAAGTGTTACGGTCCAAATATAAGTGGGTAGAAGATGTCCCGGATACTTTGATTCGCCCACGTTGTTCTCATCTTTGGAAGGGTATCAGTTTAGTTTGGGAAGAAGTGCGCTCCGGTCTTGTTTGGTCGGTTGGGGATGGGCGCGCTATAGACTTTTGGCATGATCCGTGGTTGAGTGATGTTGGAGTGCTTGCGGATTATGTGATTGATGGGGCTGCTCGTGCGTGTCTTCCGCATGTTAGTGTCGACAGCATGGCAACGCCCGGAGGAGGATGGAATTGGGCGGCGATAGAACACTTGGTGCCGTGTGACATCGTCTTACGCTTGGCGGCGACGTTGTCGCCACAGCAAGCTGCGTATTCGGATGGAGTAGGTTGGAAATGGACGGCGCAGCGGACCTTCTCTGTCAGTTCTGCTTACAGTGTGCGCACAGGGGAAAGTGAGAGACAAGCGGGGCTGTTGTGGCGTTGCATTGCGCGTTTCCGAGGGCTGCAACGGATCAAAATTTTCTTATGGTTACTTGGTTGTGGCAAGCTACTCACTAATGCCGAGAGAGCCCGGATGCATATGTGTGACGTGTCTAGCTGTGGTGTGTGTGGGTCGACGGTGGAATCCGTGGATCATTTATTTCGTTTGTGTCCTACGGCAATGGCGTGTTGGGTTAGGTTGATTGTTCCTTCCAAACTTCCGGAATTTCTTAATTTGAATATTCAGGATTGGTTGCGCATTAACTTATCGTCTCCGGATTACTTTGCGCGCGAGCCGAAGGATTGGGATCTTCGCTTTGGCGCGGTGTTGTGGTCCTTATGGAAATATCGAAATGCTTGTGTCTTTGATATTGACGCGGCTAGGGTATTCGATGTATCGGCGCATAGTAATTTTGTGTTTGATGAAAGCGTTCGTGCTTTGGCGTTGTCGAGTGCTTTGTCTTCTCCTACAGCACGGCTCGGGCAGCAGGTTATGACTTGGGAGGTGCCTCCGTGCGGCTGGCTGAAGATCAACACGGACGGCGCACGAACGGCTGCTACCGGATTAACGTCGTGCGGCGGCGTCGGAAGAGATGAAAGGGGCGAGTGGAGTTTTGGTTTCACGAAAACGATAGGGATTTGTTCCGCGTTGGAGGCGGAACTATGGGGTATGTATATTGGTTTATCGCAAGCGTGGTCTAGGGGCTATCGACGAGTTATTTTGGAGACGGATTGTAAAGAGGCAAGTTCGCTAGTTCAAGATTCTTCGACAAAGGGGGGTTCCATCGCTTTGTGTCAGCACATTCGGGAGTTGTTGCGGCAAGGTTGGGAAGTCAAGGTTCAGTATGTGTGCCGAGAAAGGAATAAAGTGGCGGACTCGTTAGCTAAATTGGCCTCTACGGACTCTTTGGATTGTCGAATAATCGAGACTCCTCCCATGGTGATCGCAAGTTTGCTAGTTATGGATTTATTTCCTCTTGCATAAGTAGTTTATTTCTCCTATTTATCAAAAAAAAAAAAGAAATTCTTTGTTTTATTATTTATTTATTAGAAAATTATTATAATTGTTATTCATGAAAGAACAAGCAGTGACTTGGGAACTAGATATGAGAAAGAGAAGAAGAAGCAACTGTTCCTTTTTCAAATATCTCAAAGACAGGTCTTGTTTGAGATATAAAAGTTAGATGACCGTAATAAAAGTTTAAAAGTTCAGTAATAAAAACGTCTTAAAAGTTCGGTGACTATTAGTGTAATTTATCCTTAATTTTATAAATATAAAATATCTTACCCTTTAAATTATGAGATAATTGTTTTAGAGATATATAATTACCTTTTACGATCTCTCAATTATTACAATTATGTTGTAGAAATGTCTTTTGTTAAGGCCGAATAAAAATAAATTCAAATTTATTGGGTCATTTTTGAATTCGAGTCAATTTTGAATTTTATACATTTGAGTCTGACTTACAAAAAAAAATACGGAATTGCAAAACGACTGTGGTTTTGGTCTTTACGTTTCAATTAAACGGTGCGTAACATCTTCACCCGTTTTCTTAAGTTCCTCTCCTTAGCCTTCACTCTTCTTCATCACAGACCCAAATTCCCAAATGTCATTAACCCTAAATTTCCATACAGGAAGTTGTTGCAGCTACATCCGTTCTAAAGAACGACTCATAAAGTAGACGTCGGAGTCGGAGTCGGAGATTCCTTCGAGTTCGAGTGGGAAACGTCGGAGAGTCCTTCGAGTTCGAGGTAAGCTAGTTCAAATCCACTTTCACCTGATGATTGTCAAGTTTCTCCTGGCATGTAATCTGATAGAAATTCATGTCAGTAAAGCTAGTTGTAGGTATAACCACTGCCAAACAATCCATTAAGGCTAAATAATCCGCCACGGATTCCTCCACATAAAAGTCGAGCTTTTCTGCACTTGAATAACACGGCTATCGGCTTGTAGTATCTGACTTTGCTGGATTATGCATATGCGTCCTTTTTCTTTCTATTGGTTAACGGTTTCTGATTATTGTAGGTGTTTGTTGTTTGTTTCGTGATTTTGAAGCTGTTTTGGACCATAGTTGTTCTTTTGACTGCTTGTAGTATGCCGTAATGTTCTGTTGTTCTGGTTTTTAACCTTTTTGCGCTGCTACTGCTTTGAGTACCTTTTATTTCATTAATAAATTGACTTTTGGCTGAGGGGAAGAAAAAAAGAGCATCGATAGGTACTCTAAATAACAGTATAGATAGGGAAACATTTACATGTTCTTGAAGGTTGAAATGTCCTCGACTCATTTCAGGTCCTCAACACTGATTCAACCACAGATATCTTTTTACAATTAACTGACTGGATCAGCTAGTTTCATTAAGCCAAACCACATTTCTAAAACATGATGCAGTGCTTACGATGCCGTATCTTTTTTAGAATTCGTGGGACACTCGAAGGAGAGTTTAGGGATATTCATGGAACAGTTCCTAACAGCTTTTGCAATAAGACCTCACCTCAGGAGCCATATATCTATTCGTTCTAGTTTCTGCTGTGTCATAACTCCAGATTGAGCTTTGACTCTAGCAACCCCAAAATCAGCAACCTTAACCACCTCTAATGCTAAGCCTTTATTAGAATTTGACCACAATGAATTGTTCCCGAGCAAGATTTCAGGAAAGGAATTGGGGACAAGCTTAAGTCAATTTGGTGTATAACTTAAGTAACTTTAATCATCTTACTTCATTTTCATCCATTAGAAAGATTGGAAGCCTTCAAATCCCTATGGATTATATTATTTTGGTCCAAGTAGTTCATTCCTTTAGAAACATCTATTGCAACTTTAAGCAAGGTAGGAAGCTTGAAAACACCCTTTCATCAAATGAGATAGATCAATAATCATAAACTTCACTTTCATCAAATTGATAAAGACAACTAAAGAATCAGCAGGGTACCTATTATAATAAACAAGTTTGGTGGCTTGGAACATGCACCAATAAATTGCTCAATGTTTTTATACTGAACTTTCCTTCAAATTTGAAGGAAAATTGTTGATTAGCAGAAATGATTATTCCTGGAACTAAGAAGCATTCCATTTTGATAAAATAAAATAAAATAAAAAATCTTCAGATTTCATAATGTTAGAATTAAAACTTAGAGTCGTTGTGGCGTTTCATCACAAACCTCATTATGAAAACTTCATGGACAAACTCTTTCTGCAAATCAGTATTTATATGGACCGGCTGGAGGACCTTAATAGCCACTTCCTGATTACAGTAAGTACCTTTAAACCTGAAACTGGTAAAAAGGAAAAAAAGATATATTATATTAAAGCTTAAAAAGATCTCCATAAGAAAGTAGTAATAAATTCACTTACAGATCCCTGTATGATCCCGTGTGCAACTTTGTTCCCGAACTTCAAGTGTCCAGGATCAATTTCCCAAACATCAGTCCCACCGTTGGGAATAGCCACATGGTTCTGATCACCATCGGTCCCCATTTTCTCATACTCCCTCCTAGGAGAAAAGGTATGTTGCTTCAGTCAAGATTGCTTCTGCAGAAAACCCATTGAAAGAAAAAAAAGTGAGTTTGAGTTGCTCATAATATAATCCAATCTTTTAGCAAATAAGTTATAACTTTCACAAAAGAAATGTTCATTTCTTTTATTCTTTATAAACAATAAGCATGTCAGCAGTTATGATGTAACAATCACTTTCGGCAACTTTTTGGTTATACCATAACATTATAAATAATTATATTTAAATTTGGATAGAAACTCGTACAAATATAGTTGAATTTCATGAACTTGACTCCACTAAAAAAATCAAATAAAGTTTGAATGATAAAATAGGACTCTTTGACCAACTCGATCGAATACTCACCACTACCGGGACCTAATGTCATCCAAGATTAAAGTGATGTCCCTTACCATTACACCATATAATATAAAACAACATCTGCTGAGAATTTAATATAAAACAACTAAAGTGGTAGTAGATAAGCTTCTGCTTGAGTTAGTAAATGGGAACCAAGATTCCAGGAAGCCTCTTTGTCTTACGTATCTCTGACTCTCTACCACCCACTGCCAATTTTAACTTTTGATATAGTGTAGGAATAATTTGAAAGCTCAAAAAGCTGTTCAATAGGTAACTTTTCTCCTATAGTATGTGACAGACAGATTATCTCTCCATCAACGGATTGGGAATAGCTTGATCAAAGATTTTGTAAACAATGATTCGGAAACGATATCAGGAAGCCAGAACAGGTAAATTACCAATGTCAAACGTTGATCAAATTTGTATTATTTTTCCTTCAAGTTTGATGAAATGCTTTGAATTAAACTAGTTTGTCCCCAAATTACAGGTTTCCAGTTACTGAAATCGATTGATGCTGATAAGTATTTGAAAAAGATAGGATTAGGCAAAGAAGACCATCACTTTTGGAAACAAGTTGGGAAGGCATTGCTGTGCACATACACACTCTTCGGCGTGGCATGGCTCTACAACGAAACATCGCCACTGGGGTGGTGGACATTGAAGCCTAGGCCAAAGGAAGAAAGGGAGTTAGCCCATTTATATGAGCGCAGAGAGTTTCCTTATCCGGGTGATGCTGAGGCCATGGAAGAGTTCGTTGCTAAGGGAGGCATGATTGGGACTACGATTGGCCCCAAAGGTATAATTGAGACCGATAAAGATTCGTATAATTATCAGAAAGAGATGCAGAACAAAAAGTTTGAGCAGGAAGCAATGAAGCTTTGGCTCAGGATGAGGAATGAAGTTATTTCCGAGCTTCAAGAGAAAGGGTACGATGTTGAGTGAGTGATTTCTGCAATAGTATTCAGATTGTAAGAGCCTCGAAGCTTGGCTCAAGCTAGATCAAGTTTCGTTTTTAAAACTCGAGCTCAATTTGATTAAACTCGTTTATTCTATTATATATTACTATCAATTTTCAGAATGTATTTATATTTTTTGATACCATGATTGATTCAACTACGATATAAATAATCTAATATTTAGAGACAATTGTTTGCATTGTCTCATAGCAATGCCAAACACAAATCTCAAACCATCATTCTCCATAATAAATATATATGAATAAATATATGAAATATCTAATGACAAATGGGGTTTCTTTTAGCTGACTAATTTAGAACAGTACGGTAGAGGTCTACTATGGGGAGATCTTCCCAACTTAATTTTCAAATGAAGACATTTTCAAGTAGCAATAAATATGATGATTAAAATTCTATAATAAGAAAGAAAAACAAAATTTATCTCGATTATATCAGTGGACCAGTGGTTACATAGGGCAGGTTTCCTCTTTCGAAAGGAAAAAAAACAAAGTAAAGAAAACATCAAGTCTCTTATTTTAGTGTTCATTTGATTTTGATGAGATGGAAAACAAATTGTGGGTGTAAGATTAATTATTATAACAGTGAGATAAGATAATATAATTGTAATTAAAATTAACGGTTGAATATATGTTTGATGTTAACGCAGCGATGACAATGAGGTAAACGCATAAAATAATAATTAAAATTAAAGTAAATTATATCAGATGTTACTAAAGTATTATAATTGGCTCGAAAATATCACTGAACTTTAAAAATGTTCAAATTTAATACCTAATTTTACTTTTTAACTTTTTTATGGCGCTCTGCCGCTAACTTTTGGCACGTTAACTCAAAATAATATTATTTTGGTGTGGATGTTTTTAAGTTTAATTTGGCCTAAACGGCGTCGTTTAATGGAGGAAAAATGATAAAAACACACATTTCAAGAGGTTTGAACTCATGACCTATAGATGCAAAAACTAAGCCTTAACCAATAAAACAACTTGATATTATATAAAATTTTACCATAAATATTATATATGTCAAAATACTTAAGATTTTTTTAAAATATTTTATGAAATAAATAATACTATAAATACTATAAAATATTATATATATATATATCGATATATAAATAAAAAATATTTTTATATATTATTGTTAAACTTATATTTGATTTCGATATAACAATGACTAATTTGTAAAAAGAAATAAAATTTTAAAGCACTCAATTTACTCACTAAATTGACAAGCATTCGAACTTAAACTTTTACTAAGTCAAAACTTAAATCTAAAAAGATTTTCTAAGTGTTTTGTACTCAAAATAGCCAATTTGATAACCGAGTATCGATACGGCTCATGGTGTATCGATACAATTTTTTGTTAGTGAAAAATTATTTTGTGCATAATGATTATAGGGTACTGATACGGCTATGCGCGTATCGATACGTCCTTTTGAAACCATAAATCAAATTGTATTTGAGTATCGGTACGGCCTTTGGCGTATCGATATGGGATTAAAGATTTTTTCAAATCTTTTCATTTATTATTCGACCGTTGCCTTGTAAGTTTTATTAGAACCATAACTTTAAAAAATAGTTAACACGTATCTGTACCCTTATAGGCGTATCGATACGAGTTTTTAACCAAAGCTTCTAAGGATTTCAATGAACAAAATGAGTACCAGTACAGTACGGAACGTACCAATATCCTTTGTAATACCGTCACTCCATATTGATACGCTTGCTCGTAACCGGTACTCGTTTATTGCAACGACTCTTTCTTCTTATGACAGGTACCGATACGGATGCTCGTGTACCGATACCCAATGTTGACAGACAACATTTATTGCGAAAAAAAATACAACACAACGGCTATAATCAATATCCCAACTACCCAAATGACAAGAAATTAATGAAAGGGGTATAAAATCAAGTTTCCAAAGCTTCTTCAACAATTATTCAACAAGTTCTAAGCATTCAAGCACACATCCAACATTCTTTGAGCTTTATTTGTAAAAATCTTATAAACCTACTTGAGTGAGTTTTATTGTAATCATTTTATTCAAGTGTTTAGGGTTGAGTGAGCTTAAAATTGTACAAACATTTCTGCCTTTGTGAGATTTTCTTAGTTTACTACATTTGTAATTTTTTTTGTGGGTGTTCGTAAAATTTTAGGGTATAAACCTTAAGAAAGTTGTAAGGTTATCTCCTTTAGGCTCACAAGAAAAATAAATCTAGTGGAATTGTGAAATCCTTGGTGTGGATAATTATGGTAGTGGATGTAAACCTTATTGAGAAGGTTGAACCACTCTAAATTTTTTGTGTCGTTTTTTCTTGCTTTAGCAATTAGCTCCACCAAAATTTTTATTGCCAATTCACCCCCTCTTGGTTATTTGGAATTGATTGTTCATCTCAATAATTATTTTAAAAAAACCTAAAATATTCATAAAATAATATATTTATATTATAAATAATATATAAAAAACGATAAACTCTAAGCACTAAACGCTAAATTCTAAGCCGCAAACTCAAACCTTAAATTTTAGGGTATAGGGTTCAGAGATTTTTATTATATTATTTATAATATACATATATTATTTTATGAATATTTTGGGTTTTTAAAAAAATATATAAAAATATAAAAATAATATATTTTTATTTTTATATATTGATATATATATATAATATTTTATATTATTTATATATTAATATTATTTATAGTATTATTTATTTCATAAAATAATTTGAACTAATCTCAATTAGTTTGACATATATAATATTTATTTTAAAATATTATATAATATTATGTTAATTTAGGGTTAAAAGTTTAGTTTTTGCATTTATAGATTGTGGGTTCAAATCCTTGAAGCGCGTGTTTATATTATTTTTTCTCACGTAAAATGACGTCATTTTGAGTTAAAGTCCGTTAAGAGTTAACGACATAGTGACATAAACGAATTAAAAAGTAAAATTTACTGTTAGACTTAAACATTTTGAAGTTCGATGATATTTTCAAGTAAGTGGTAATAGTTTAGTGGCATCTAGTCTAATTTACCCTTAAAATTATTCGATTAAAATATGTGTATACCTATAATAAAAAATTAAAATAGTTTTTTAATAGTCTAAAGGTGATTACAAGGTAGAGTATGTTCATATATATTCTTAACCTCTTGACAATTCACATACGCCTTGCAGATAAAACGATTTGAAACCAAGTCTCTTAGGATAAACGACATCCGCTTTTCCACTGTGATCACTTGTTGAGTTCAAAAAATTAAAATAGTTGAAAGTATTTTTTGAATGGTCTAAAGGTGATTAGAAGATAGTATATGTTCATACACATTCTTTAACCCTTTGACAATGCGCAAACACTTTGTAGAAAAAGCGATTTGAACCCGCGTCTCCTAAGATAATTAGTAAGTATTTTTTTGACAAAGGATAATTAGTAATTAATAGGCTTAAGGGCTACTTTTGCTCCTGTAGTAGTCCTAATTTATCAATTTTTTCTCTATAGTATTTTCACATCAATTTGGTCCCATGAAGTAGTCGAATTGTATTATCGTTTAGGGTTTAGAAATACTTTTATGTTTTATAATCACTTTAGATTCATAAAATTTTCAATTAGGATTTAGGGTTTGAAATTTAGAAATTAGGGTTAGAGTGTTAGTCAAGGGGCAAACGATGATGCAATTCGGCTATTTCAGGACTCAAATTAATGCGAAAATACCATAGTTTAGAAGCGCAATCGATAAATTAATACTACTACATAAGTACATAGACAAAAGTAGGCTTTATATTATAATAGCATATTAAAACAATGAGTATATACAAATGTAGCCACAGTTTTGGTCCTGGACGGAAGTTAATATCTATTAAAAAAAGACGGGAGTTAATAAAATTGGTTATATTTTGATATACAAGTTGTGTAAAAAATTTAAAATCTGTTAAAAGATTTACACAATCTTTTATATTTAAGCTATAAAATTTAAAATTTAAATCTTTAACCCTGATATTTTAAAATCTAAACGTTAAACTCTAAATTCTAACCTTAAATCTTAAATTATACGGCCTACAACCTAAACTTTTAGAGCCTAAAATTGAAAGGCTTGTATATTCTTAATAAAATATGTTAAAAAAAGGTTAGTAAACGGTGTCGTATGGGTTTTGCAAAAGCAGAAAGGTTTCACGAGATAAAGTTTGTTGTTTTGGATTAGATGGTTTGGCTGCCGTTGTAATAATGGTCGGTTTAGATAAGTAATCTGAATTTTATTTTGAGAGAGCTTTCCAATTTTCCATTCAAACAAACAAATACCCATCCTTTTTCACAGATAAAGGAAAATTCTTGGAGGGGGTTCTGGGATTTTGCTTTTTAGATTCCTAAATCCAACAAGTACCTGAAGAAGCCAAGTCTTTGAAATATTTATATAGATCCACCGAAAATCAAAGGAATCAGGGTGAGTTTGCTATTTGGTGGTTATTGAAAAACAAATGGCGAATCTGTATGTGAAAGCGGTGCCTCCGGCGGATCTGAACCGGAACACCGAGTGGTTCATGTACCCAGGGGTATGGACTACCTATATTCTAATCCTCTTCTTCTCCTGGCTCCTCGTTCTCTCCATCTTCGGTTGTTCTCCTGGCATGGCTTGGACCGTTGTCAATCTCGCTCACTTCCTCGTGCGTTCTCTTTTACTTCTTCTTTTGCAATTTTAATTGTGTTATTGTATTCAATGTTCAATTTGGTTTCTTTTTATGCCTGGGAATTTACCCTTTTTTTGTTTTGGATTTTATTCTTGTGTTGTAATTGGCTATGGTTGCCTTGATTTTGAGAGTTGTGATGGGTGTTTTAGATATGTTATTTCTATTTTCCCTTTTGGTTCTTTTGTGGGTTGTTGATTTCTTTTCATTCTTATTCTTCTTTTAAGCTGCACATTGTAAGTTTGAATTGATGCATCATTATTAGTCTATATATCTCAGTTGTCATAGAGACATTGTTTAAGATTTGAATTTTGCCTTGTGTCGCCGGCCTGCTCTCTACTGGCAACTGAAATTGTAAGTGATGTTCTAATGTGGGGATATTTGATGAGCATTAGATGGACCATGCCATAGTTTTGCATGCATACATCTTGAAGTTAGTTGTTGTGGCCTCTGATTTATAGACAAGAAACGGGGAAATCAGGCGGTTTTAGCTATTGAACAATATCATTAAGTTTTGAGTATATGATATAGGGTGGCATATATTCAAAATTTTGTTTCCTAGAGTAGCATTCCGACATGTCTCTACTGCAAAATTAAGATTTTGGAAATGCAAACCTAGTCCTTGTTGAGTGCTTAACTTGTTGCTTTATTTTCTATTCTGCATTAAGAACTTAACTTGTTTGAAAGTCATGCCTTCATGACCAACGTTGAATTTGTCCGTTTTCAGGTGACATACCACTTCTTTCACTGGAAGAAAGGAACCCCGTTTGCTGATGATCAAGGGATTTACAATGGCTTGACTTGGTGGGAGCAGATAGACAATGGAAAGCAGCTCACACGCAATAGGAAGTTTCTTACTGTAGTACCTGTTGTGCTGTAAGTCTCCTTATATGATCTTTTACAAAATTTCAGTAACCTGCTGATGCTTTTATCCTATTATTTTGTGCTGTATCTCTATCATTTGTGTGTTTGCACGTGCTCGATTTCAAGCATTGAATGTTGAATATTCAGCCTTTTTTTTGTTTTTCCGATTATAGACAACATTGTTTGTTCCATTGAAGTGCAACTGTGTTTCTGTAACAGGACCTTTTTATTATGATATTTGTTTAAATTCTCCTCTCGTTCATGTTGCTTTTCTTTTAATACCAGTTAAGTATGTTTATGTGTGTACAGATATCTATGTTCTCATTTTCCAATTGGTTTTATTCAATTGCATTTGTTAAAAAATACAAGTCTCTTTTACATTCCTTGACTCGTCACCACCATGTTTATGTCAATTAGTCGTTTTAATAAATGCGCTTGAGAAATGGATCAATTTTTTGACAATTCATTTAGAGCAGGACTATTTGTGAATTGTGATACTCCTATATTTTTGTATAAGACATTCCATCAAGGAAATTCTGCCTTTAAATGATTTATCAGATCTTTTTATTAGAAGTATTTGAATATTCAAGATAAACTGGAAACTTGGTCCATTAGGAATGGCTTAGGCATGAGGGGTAATAGGTTTAATTATACCACCCGTTGTGTGTGAATATATCATTAAGTTTTGAAAAGACAAAAAGAGAAGAACCACTACTCTGATTAGATTTTAGTTTTGCTATGGGATTTGAGAGACTCCTCCGCCAAGGATTGCAGTTTGTCTTCAACTTGATGTAGACTTGTTTTCTCGGAGAAGTCTGATTGATTGCCTTACAAACTAGAATTTGCTGTTTTGATAATATTCATGGTCTTTGTTTTTCCCGAGAGAGTTTGCTGTTTTTAGTCTCCTTGAATTTCATTTGCTCAAGTCGGACACTCATGACTCGAGACATTTATTGACCATGTTTTTTTTTTTCTGTTTATTGACAGGTACTTGATAGCCTCACATACAACCGACTACCAACATCCTATGCTCTTTTTGAACACGCTTGCAGTCCTTGTGCTCGTCATTGCCAAGTTCCCCAACATGCACAAGGTCCGGATCTTTGGAATCAATGCAGACAAGTAAGTGAGACTGGTGTCGAGAATACTTGGTTTTGCCTGCTAGAAAAGCCACTGCTCCTTCCCCGCTGTTAAAATGGGTATCTACTGTATAGGAGGACATGTCGAAGCTGTCTTTAGTTTTTGTTTTGTCATGACAAGTCTGCGGACTGCTTTTACGAGCTCTCTTACGTTATGGAGTAATAAGTGTATCAAGTTAACTATTGTACAGTGGAGAAATCTTATGTGTGTTGAATATATCATTATGCACTTATCAGGGCTTCATGTATCATCATATGTTGCAATTCATATCTTAGAATTTGTCATGGCATCTATACATCTATGAACAGGAGGGCCAGGTGTTGATATGCGGCCTAGATAGAAGGTATAACGTCTTTTGCATAAGATTTGTATATATTTTATTAAAGGTATTCATGTCACGTTGATAGAAGTTTGATGAATTTAAATATGTTATAATGACAGCGTTTTTATTTTATTTTTTTGTCAAATGATCTTTATTCTCTGTTTTAGCCAAATTTTGTTCTTAATTTTTTGAAAAGGTAAAAATGTTTTAATAGAAATATAATTAAAATATTAAGTTTTTTTTTTGTCAATCATAAAAGCATGCATAACAAAGAGGAAACAACGTACATCCAAGCATATTCCCCATGAAACAGCCAACGACCCAAAACATGGGGAATAAGAGATCACCGCCAAGGTCTCAATGACAATCCAAAACAAGCCTAAAACAGCAAAATAAAACCCAAGTACAGCCGGAAAAATATATAAAACCCTAGAACACTCGGAATTAAAAAGACTCAAAGGACGTCTTTACGAGAATTCCGTTTGGAAGCAGGCTTTCTCCTCCGATGCACCTTGAGCAAAATCGGAAGCTAGAGAATTGTATTTGTCCAAAACACAAACCTTGAACGAAAGAGAAGGATATGAGCATCGAGTGCTTCCATCAATCCACCAGAATAACTTTAGATCCAACGTTGAGAGATTGCAATCCCAGGAGAAAGAAAAAAGCCTATAGCCATCGTTCGACCTTTCAAATAACCGAAGATGGAAGGGTGTAGTTTGATCATTCTTGGTGTGGATGACCTTCCGAGAGGTCATCCGCCAAAAAACGTGAACTTGTGTTCCCTTCCCTCTATGCCCAACCGGACCACAGCCATATTCGACGCTACCCTTCCAACATGCGCTTTATATTGATATAACATTATTTATCATGTATAATACATTCATAACAATGTCAAATTATACACATTCAAAAATGAAATTATTAGAAAAAAACCGTCAATTTTGTGTGAGATGTCATGTCAACTAGATTAAAAGTTTTGAGTTTTAGTTACTAGTATTTTTTTAAGAAAATAAAGATTCGACTTTTTTGAAAGGTCGATAGTAAATGTAAAAGCTATTTTTATATCTTTAAACATATTTTATGGATAAGACATAATTTAAATTTTTGATGGTGTATAGTATAAATAAATTCCAAAAACGTTGGTTATATGATTTTGCCTCCACAATTTTAGTTTTTGTTAGTAGTAAAAAAGGGGGAAATCTAAATAAAATTTTAATTTAAAATCACACCCACTAAATTTAAAAAGTTTATCTAACCCATCGACGATTTTAATGTCGTCGGTTGAGTTCTTTTTAGTTTTATTTTCTTTGTTTTATTTTCTTTAGTTTCAATTTTTTACTATCATTTTGATATGTTCTTCTTATGTCAATTTGGCATATTTTTTGTCTGTTTCTTTGACACGTTCTTCGACTGTCTTTTTAACGTGTTGACGATTAAAGAATAACTAATATAGTGCATATTTTGATTTGAGATTATTGCCGATATGCCACATTTAGATAATAATTTAAAAAAGTCTTAATGTAGTTGGAACTTGCAGTGGACGGAACCATTAGTAGTGTGGGAGGGGCCAAATTTTTTGGTATAATTGCATTTTTAGTCTCTTTTAGTTTAAATGTTAATTAAATAAGGCTTTTGCCCGTCCTAATTTTTAGATTTAAAGGCTTAATAAAATCTTGCCCCTCTCAACATTAAATTCTAGTTTCGTCCCTACTTGCAGTAGATGTGCAAAATTGTTGCAGTCTTCTAGTGAACTCATTCCATCTCTTTTTATATTCAAAGATAATTATGTGATATAAACTTTTTATGATGAGTACTCCGAGATTATGTTATGGTACTAGGTTGGCGTAAAGTCAAAAATAGCCCACCAACATTTGACTTTTTTGATCATTGTATCACTTATTCTTTTTTTAGTGCAATAATCACCTAACGTTCCATTTTTGTAAAATTTCACCCACATTGGATAGAAAGCGTCAGACAGTTAACAGTCAACTCCCTTCAATAACGTGGCATGACCACATTTATGGAGAAGCTGACGTAGCATAAATAATTTTTTTTATAGTAATAATTATTTTGTATATTAATTTTTAACCAACCAAATGATGTTACGTTCAAAGTCAAAAGAAATAAATAAAATTTGGGATTTGAAACTATTAGGAATCAAACCCAAGCTTAATGGTTGAAAGGCATAACACCTAACCACAGGCTAAACCACTAACTTGTTAATTCTTTATTAAATATTTTATTTATCACATGCAAATAAAATAAATATGATCCCGCACCGAAACCTGTAATTTAAAACTCCATTTTAATTTCAATTAACACTTTTAGAATCTGTAATCTCCTCCTCCTCCTCTTCTAATTTTAATGTTTTCCAACAAGAAACAACAGTTGAAAATCATATTTTTAGTCAATTCAGGTTGTTCAATTCTCAAACACGAACAACTTTAGAAACTTTCTCCTCCTACTCCGTTCAATAGTACTATTATAAATCCATTTCAATCCTAAATTTTAACATGAATTTACCAAAATAGACCAATTAAGTCAACTAAAAGTCAAACTAGATTCTGATAACAAGAGAAAGTAAAAGAGTAAGAGCACTCTAACAATCAAGAATAATCTGAATTTCAAATATCTAATCAAAGCACAATTGTTTTAGACAAAGTTTAATAAAAAAAAACATGTACATTAAGTACGAAATCAGTCAAGCATCAACTATCTTCAGTTCTCTTCGGTAATTAGCAACTTTTTTTTAGTCAATAACAAACTAGCAAGGAAACAACTAAAACAATAAGTGTAATAGAGAAACAATTAAACAATCTAAACAAACAAAATCAATCGCCAAAGCAAAACCTATAACCACAACACAAACAACTAAATTTTATGACGTTGAGAAATAAATCCAATAAAAAATTTAAAACAATTCTAGAGTTTGGATCTGCTACACCTACAACCTGGATTGACTGAAAACATGATTTTCAACTGTTGTTTCTTGGGTTCTATACCCAGCAATTTCAAATCTCAATTTTTTTTTAATTTAAACCAACCAAATTTTAAATACCAAAATTTTTTTCTTTGATTTTAAACTAGCCAGATGATGACACGTCAGCAAAGTGTTACATCAACATCTCTATACATGTGGTATCGCCATGTTAGCATCTCCATACATGTGGCCATGCCACCACATTGAAGGGATTTTATTGTTAATTGACCGGCGATTTTCATCCAGCGAGGGTGGAAACTGCACGAAAATGAAATTAGGTGATTATTTGCACACACAAAAAAAGAATAGATGCTAAAGTGACCAAAAGGTCAAACGTCAGAGACTATTAGATTTTATAAACGATGATGAAAAAATTATTAGAAGAGATTGACCTTTCTTGTTTGAGATTTCATGCCCTCGTGAGATCAAAGAATTTAATTTGTTGTTTATATGAGTTTTCTTGATTATGATTGTAAGATTACCTATTTATCAATATGTGTATTTTTCTATCGTTTACCTATATTTTCAATAAAATCAGTATTTTGTTTAAAAAAATTCATACAACTTCATTTGCAATTCTTTTTAGGAAAAAAATACTCCACGTGTCATTTAATTATAAGTTTGGAGATCAACATGTTACTATTTTAGAAGTAATAATTTAGTTACTCAATTAAAATTTGTGGCAAATATGCCATATTGCTGTTAAAATTGAAACAAATATTTTAATATAATAATAATTTTAGTCTCAAAAACATACACATTTTATTAATTTGATCTTAATTTGAAACAATTCAACAAATTTAAGTATTGTCATTTAAAATTTTTATTATTGAAGTATTTGTGTCTACTAGTAGACAACATTAATGTCATAACAGGTTTGTTCCATTAGTCTACCAGTTATCCAGTAGTGAAGTGGTTGTGTTTGTCGAGCTATCACTTCTATCGATCATCGAGTTGAGGGGTGTGCCGGGAGGGTGCAATATCAAAATTTTTAAATATATAAGATTGAATTTATTAAATTATTTATGAATTAGGACTAAATTGTCTAATATATTGTATAAGTTTTGAGGGCTAAAATTATTATTATATCATGCTATGTTTGACGACAATGTAATATATTTGTTACAAAATCTTAATTTTTTAATTTACTTTAAAAAACAATTCATTTATTACAAAACTTATAATTAAATGACTTGCGTATTTTATTTATTGTTTTGAGACCGCTATATCATTTCTATCTAAAAGGACAAAGAAGCTCACTTATTTGAAGAATAAGAGATTAAATAATAGAAAAGGGGTTTAACAAAACCACAAGAATAAAGCTTGGTGTGGAAATTGCTTCCAATCTGTTTTTAGGAGAGACGTGTTTCCAAACCCAATTCTTTAGATTCGGGAACGATATATACATAAATATAAGAGTTAACTATACCATTGACCACCGAACTAATTAGGAATTTTTATTTTGACCACCGAACTAACGAATTCGTCAATCAGACTACCGAACTTATAAAATCAACATATTTTGACCACCACCGTTAAAAACCTAACGAAGGAGTGACGGAACTGCCACGTGTCAACACCTTATTGGAGGACTTTAATTATTTATATTTAATTTTATTAATTTATTTTCCTCCTCCAATCAGGTGGTGACACAAAAATAAAATCTTTCAACATGCGTTGGGGGTGGATCAAACTTGGGCAATGCTTGGGTAAAGGCAGTGACTTAGCCACTGCCCCAAGCACAACTTTGTGCTTTAAATCACCAAATTTAATATATATTTCTTATTTGTTTCTACATTTATATGCCAAAAGCTCAAACCCTAAACACTAATTTCACATATATGACTCTAAACCCTAAACCTTAAATATTTCAAATTAATTTTACACTAAACATTTCAAATTAATTTTACACTAAACATTTCAAAATAGGTTGGTTTTACAAGTTCGGTGGTCTAATTGATGAGTTCGTTAGTTTGGTTGTTAAAATAAGAATCCTCAATTAATTCGGTGATCAATAGTATAGTTAACCCTAAATATAAATATAGGGGAGCCAAACTAATGACACCACGGAAGAAAGACAAATTCATGAATTGAACTGCGTTTTTTTTTAAGATATGGGTTCGAGTAAAGTGGCTACTTTTTTTGCGTTTTATTGGACTATATAAAGATAGTTACTGAACACAAATTTTAAGATTACCTCTTGTCTACTGGTTAAAAAAAACAAACTCTTATCATCCCATCTAAACTCGTAATTCACGAACTAAGTTTTTGATAACATGATAAGCACAACAACTCAAACATTTACATTTATAATTACTTTCTGGATAGGATTGATTTCTTAGCTGCGATCATCGATATAAAATCATGGTTCGTTTCTCGACATTAGATTTTTTCAGCTTAGTGCAATACAACTAAAAATAAAGTAAATTGGTGAGTGAAAAAATAGGTAAAGATGATGAACCTATAATATAAAGGATTTTGAAGTCACTTTCAAATTTAAAGATTGAATTAGTGCCTAGTTATCTTAATTTTAAATTTGGTAGATGTTATATTCCTTAATTAATAAATAAATAATGAATAGTATTTGTTGAACTTATCTAAATTCATTTATCATTATCTATAATCACCTTATGATTATCATCCTATAACTTCTGAAGTATAAGATAATTTCCCTCTCAACCACCAACAAAAGAGAATTATTTTCTTCTCTTCTCTCTTAATATACAAGCATCACATTTTAATCTTGAAAAGTTTTTCAAGAATAAGATGGTAATTAAGGTTGTTTATATTCGGGTACTAAAAATTTTCGAGTAGTAAAATTTTGGCCCGTTACTTAACCTACAAAAATTAAATACCCGCAAATCGGGTTCCCATAAACCTGAGTACCCGCTAATCCAGGAAATAGGGTCCCTGAAAAAGTATTGTTTTTTTAATCAATATTCAAACTACATTTTACATGAAATTAATTAATACCCGGGATCTTGCTGTTTGGCTTTTACTTGAAAGTTGCCTACTGTCTTCTAACTTCTAAGCATACCATGGAATTTGCCTACTTTCAAAATCTTACCATTTAAAAATTATTATTTGCTAACATTCATAACTTCTAATTAGGGATGGTAATCAGGTAAGGAATAATTGAAAATTGTGAGGATCCGAACCGACAAGTATGGAGAATAATTGAAATCTTTACTCATGGGACAGAGATGGGGAGAGTTTTATCACCGAAGCTCAGATAGGGATGGGGACGGGGATTGCTATATCCGAACCGTGGGATAACCGAACTATACCCGTATAAATCACCGTCAGGATCCCCGAAAAATATCCGCAGGAATCCCCAATATTTTACAAAGTTAGATGAGCATAAGAGTAATTTGCCAATTTTTCAATAAAGATCAAATTTCCCACCACCTGAGTATGAAATGTTGGAGTAAGTTTGAAAATTTTCTGTAAACTCCATAAAAATAATTTGAAAGTGGTGTATGCATCATGGTAAACGTGATTCGGTTTAGTTTTGTTTAAAATATAAGATGGCCTATTTTGATATGTATTTTAAAAAATATGAATATTTGAATGTTGAAATGTCATAAAAATTTGATAACAAATTTCTTAGAAAACAGTTTTAGCGGTGACGTTGAAAAATCACAAAATTTCAAAAAGATAAATCAGGAAGCGGACCTTATATTCTATGACCATACAAAAGTCCAGATTTGTTTAAAATGAATGATTCTTGATTTTAAATTATATTAGGAGTTATTAATTTTTGAGTGAGAAAATGTCAGAAGAAAAGACGACATACTGTTTCTAAAAATAACAATGGCAGCGACTTCATAAATTCGTCATAAATCGTACGAGTAAAATTAGAAGAGGTAATTTATATGGTTGAAAAGATTATCGAATCTAGTTTCTTTTAGAACAAACGGATCATGATTTGAAATTCTAGATTATTAGTTACATATTTTCTTTTAAAGGTAGTGCAGACTGTCATGTTTCAGTAGTTAATAATTTAGTCATATTTTATAGTTTTGAAATGGTTTGTTTGTTGTTGGTAAAACTATATTTATTATTTATATTTGTAATTTTAGAGATTTAGTGTTGAGTATTTGTTTTAATGTATTAAATTTTATTTCTCTTTTTTGGTACGGGGATTAACTGAAAACCGTGGGGATCCGTAAGGGATGGTATGAGGACGAAAAATAACCGAAATGTTTAATAGAGATTCCCAAAACCGTACCCGCGAGTGTTGGTGACAGAGTGGGGAATACAAAATGGTCCCTGCTCTGCCCCATTACCGCCCCTACTTCTAATTTCCCCTACTGTCTTGAGAGTTGCCTGCTGGCGGATTTAGTTTGGGGATCGTGGTGAGTGAGGGAGAGAATCTAAATGAGATGAGGTATATCTTAAAAAATTAAAACGTCGTGTTCTATAAAAATAATATATATAAGGGATAAGATGTAGTTACACAGTGTAGAACTCTCTATATTTTACACGTTTTTTGGATCATTGGATGGGTAAAACGGATGAATGAGATTAACAGTAGAATATGTGAAGATTATCACTTGGGAAAAAAAGTAAGGAGTTAATCTCAGCCATCCATTTCCCCCATCCAACGATCCAAAAAATGTGTAAAACTTAAAGAATTTTACACTATGTAAGTTGATCCTAATCCTATATATATAAACTCAAACCGGGCATCGGGTAGTCGAGTACCCGACTAAGGAACATTTTGTGACCTGAGTCCGACCCGAATACGCGAAAAAAATAGCGGGCTGGGTACCCGACCCAAAAATTCAGGTATTTTTTTTAAATAATACCCGGTAATTTTTAAACAGGTATGCGGGTCAGATAGTTCGAACCATATACTTTTGAACACCCCTAAATTGATAAGCAGTGAACTATTTAATATCGTTGTGAACCGCTAGGTCAACTACCCCTTCTGCTGGACATCAACAATAATGCGATAAACACAAGTTATTATTATTATTTGAATAGTCTTAAGACGATTACAATGTAGTATATATTCATATTTTTATTAATCATTTGATAAGATATACACTTTATAGACAAAGCTGACTGAACCCTGATGTCTTAAGATGACCATCATCATATATTTTCTATTGAAACCACTTGTTAGATTCTAATATATAAATCTTTTACAATCAAAATAGATGAGCATAGAGATTCTAGCGCTTTACAAATAAATTCGAAGAATTATGTATCAAGAAAATGATATACTATATCATTGAAATAAAGTCATACTAGAATAACATATGTAACACTTGTCCACCGCTTCATACGAATAAGAAGGCTTATGTCATGTCACGGAGCCACCACTTATCATTCGTGGAAATGGGACTGCAACGTTAGACCTACTAGTTTCCCTCAAAATGGCTTTGAATCTAACTCAAGTGGGCATCGAATATATGCACACACAAATTAGGCAAGCATTATAGTTGGAGCAGGTGAACCAATTTTTTCAAAGCACAATGTGCTATGGCTTATAGCTAGTCTGCGAGCTAGGTATCTTTATTGTCCTAAAATAGCACAAGTGCTTGGCCTTCTATGATGAAGTTTCCTATAATTCAAATGTTCCACCATCCATCATTCCATCTTAGTTTAAGACATTAATTCAATTTTGCCAATCGAGTAAGCACATATGGCCAGTTAGCCAAGATACTCATCTTTATTTTCTCGAACTACCTTAACTCATGGGTTATAATTGTGATTTATATATAAAAAAATCTGCCAATCACACGTTAGAAGCGTAAGTAAAAACATTTGCCCTTTATTAATTACTTTGTGTTTTTCTTTAATTAACCACACGGAAAATTTAAGGCATCCTCTTGAAAGTTGAAACTAAACCCAAAATGGCTCTGAACATTTCTCAGAGACGAGTGGGAGACAATGAAAAACAGAGAAAACCATTCATTATATATGAATATATCCTATATATATCATCTGTTAGTTCTAAACAGCTTTAAACAAGTAAAAAAAGGCAATTGGTTGATGATCTCCCTTTAGTTTTTTTACCATGATCCTCCTCCTAGCACTCCATTGGTCCAATATCCAGTTGAATTGCCTTGCTCCTTGTTTTGATAAACTTCGTTAGTGCTTGTTGAAATCGTTTTCATTTCACCGAAAGGGAAGAAAACCCTTCCACCTCCATTCTCTTGAATACCATGGACGCCTGCACCTCGGTTTTCAAGTCCATCGATTGAAAAACTAAGGGTTGGTTTGTAGTCTTGCATGGAGAACCCATTTGAGTAAGGTGTAGTAGTCGACTCTGGTGCTGGTGCTGGTGCTGAAACGAAAGAATTCAATCCTCTATATGTCATTCCAGTCTTAAGCAGTTCCAAAGCTGACGCCGAGGAGTACTTTTGCTGCTGATCATGGCTCGGTTGAATACCAGGGAAACCCAGGTTAAGATCTTGTTGACCATTATGGAGCTTAGGGTTTTGAGAAGACAAGACCGAGAAACTGTTTGGCTTTAGATCTGAGACTTTGTCTGAAGAAGAAGATGAGTTTGGTAGTAAAGATCTTCGGTTCTTTCTGGAACCACCTCCGACAGGAACATTCCTGAGAGAACCACCTTCAGTCCAGTACCTTCTGCAAGTCTTGCAGAAGTATCTTGGCTGTGTGAGGCTGTAGTTGTTGTAGTAACAGAACTTGGTGTTGGTGGAGTTGCATCGACGGCAGTTCAACTGCTCCGGTGGTTTTGTTTTTTTCTCTAACATCGGTCCCCTTGTGTTAGGAACCATCTCTTCCATGGGCTTCACCACACCAAAATCCTGAAAACCCTGGATATATATCAAGACAAAAGAACCAGGCATATTAACTTGAAACATCCGAGAGAGAAACAATAACACATACCAATTAATAACAAATAAACCCTTTTTCCATCTCTTTATCAGTCATCAAACAGAAAAAGAAGAAGAAAAAAGAAAAAGGTGAAACCTTTATGAAGATGAAATCGACCTACCTGTGACCATTTAGCTGCATCCATTAATTGAGGAGATGAAACTTAAGTGATGGAGAGAAAAGAAAGGAATTCACAACCTTACTTTTGTTTGTGTGCGCTGCTCAGGCTGGCTTTATGTATTGGTTTTCAGTTTATCAAGGATGAAAAAGAAAGAAGGTGAAGAAAAGAGAGGAGGGCTTGGGGTTGTTTTGACAACATTAATTCTATTTTGGTCTTATTTTAATATGAAGAATCTCTGCTTCAATCTTATTGTAAGACTGGTGTTTGTGTATATATTAGTTTATTTGAATGTGGGTGGATTGATGAGTGTGTGGGTTTCTGCTTTTTGACCTCATAATGGGAAAGGTCCTTATTCTTGTTCCTCACCTGTTACTTTTTTTAGTTAAAAGATCCTCCACGCTGCTCCTACTTTTTGTTGTTCTTAAAAGCAGTTTCTTTCGTTTGCTTGCAGATAGGGCTGTAAACGAACCGAACGAACACGAACGAGGGTGTGTTCATGTTCGTTCGTTTAACTTTAACCGAACAAATGAACGAACACGAACATAAACGAACACAAAAATTTTTATTCGTGTTCGTTCGTTAAGGAATGTAGTTTGTTCGTGTTCGTTCATGTTCGTTCGTTAAAATGATAAACGAACATAAACGAACATAAATGAACACAAACGAACATAAACGAACGAACATAAACGAACATAAACGAACGAACATAAAATTCATTAATATAAGCTGCAACTTCAAAGTTAAAGTCTTCAAATATGACAAAAATATGCATAAACGTAAATAGTCTACAATAATCTTCAAAGTTAAAGTCTTCGAGTACGACGAAAACATGCAAGTTCAAAAATAAAGTTAAAGTCGACGTAGCTCCGACGAGGCTCCGATGAAGGGCTTGCCGGCGTCGGAACGGTAAGCTACTAGAGGGGTTTTGTAGATCGGGACAAGAGGAGCTCGCCGGTGTCCACGGTGATGCGAGCCGACGTCGGGAACGGCCGGAAAACACGTAAAACAGAGGGTACGTTGGCGTCTCCGACGAAGCTACTACCGGTGTCGAACGGACGATCTACCGGTTGGGTTTTGGTCTCAACATCACGCCGAGCACGTTGGTGAGATCGGCGCAACGATCGGACACCAGGAGCGGCCGGAATCGAAGCTGGAAACTCAAGGTTTCCGATGAAGCTTCGAACAAGCTTCCGTCGTCGGTGGTGGCTCAGTTACAGGCGTGGCTGTCGGGATCGAGCTCAGGGCACAACAACGATCCTGTCGACGGCGGCGGTGACGGTCACGGGGGAGCGGTGGCGCCGATCTGAGAGTGAGACGAACGGTGGGGAAAAAAAATGAGAGGCTTGAGAGCTTTCTGGAAATCTTTTTTTTTTCACATTCGAACCAATTTTCTACGGTAGATGAAAAGTTGGGTTAATAAGTTGATTTACAAACCTTCAGACTTAACTCAATAGGTTTAGGGTGAGGTCGTGGGTTCAAATCCCACCAGCCTCACTTGTTTTTTTTTTATATATATAAAATTTCATAGTGTTACAGTATAATTAAAAATAAATGAACATAAACGAACGTAAATAAACGAACATAACTGAACATAAATGAACGAACATAAACGAACGTAAATAAACGAACATAACCGAACATAAATGAACGAACATAAACGAACGTAAATAAACGAACATAACCGAACATAAACGAACATATAATCGAACGTTCACGAACATAAATGAACGAACAAGCCCTTTGTTCATGTTCGTTCATTTAAATAAATGAACAAAAAATCTTGTTCATGTTCGTTCGTTTATTAAATGAACGAACATAAACGAACTTCCCGCCGAACAGTTCATGAACAGTTCACTGAACGTTCAGTTCATTTACAGCCCTACTTGCAGATAAAGAAATCTATGGTTTTACCATTTCCATTCTTAAAATAATTCCAATTACAACTTACAAGCACCAGAAAACAGTAGACAGTTATCAAGCCTTTGCTCTTCAACTTCTGAAAATATTGGTGTCAGTTCATCAAGCAAACAAAATATGAATTTTCAGTAGAAAGTAACCAAGTTTTCATGAACATTGAGATTTAAAATATGAATTAAATACAAAGATAAGTATTCAAAACCACCTTCAACAACTTTTGAGGAATGAAAATTAAGCTACCCAACCCTTTCAAAAGGGAAAAGAAATTTATTATAAAACAAAGTTTGTAAAGAATAAAATTGAATGTTGATGGAGGGAGCCGACAGATAGCCGACAAAGGGAAAGGTCAGGTGGGGCCTAAATAATGCGATTTCAGTTTCCTCGAAACAGCCATGGACTCAGAGAATCTCAGTTCCTCTTCCAGTTTGGTTAAAACATGGAAACTCCCATGCAGTTTCACATTCATTAAGACTTGACACAAGGATGTGAGTGTGTTGGGTGGTCGTATTCAGTTAAAAAAAATTGATAAAGAGAGAAAGAAATACTATTATGTGCATTTTTTTTAAGGATGAGTCTACCACGTGCGACGAACACCGACGAACACCACTAATGATGAACATTGCTGAACACCATTAAATTAATTAATAAAAATTTAAAATTTTAAGAACCCATCAAATAATTAATAATTATTTTAAAAAAAAATCAATTAAATTATTTATATATATATTAAAATTTTATTTATTTAATAAGGGTAAACTATATATTTAGTACATCACCTATTTTCGTATTTCTATTGAACCCTCATTATTTAAATATTATTTTAATTTGACCCTATTTTTTATAAAAAATAATTTAACCCTTAACCCTAAACCTAAAACCTAAAACCTTAAACTATTAAACATTAAACCCTTAAACCTATACCCTAAACAAATTTAGAGCATTGTTACTAGCTATGAGAGCAACTGCAGATACTTACATACATACATACATAGACTTATGGAGTCACAATCTAAAACTCAGCCGCAGGTTAAATGGCGTGCTTGATTCACAAAGATTGCCTGTTATTAGCTATGAGAGTTAGGGGTGAGCGTTCGATCGAGTCGAGTCAAAAAATTTCGAGTTATTCGAGTTGACGAGTCATATTTTACAACTCAAACTTTATTTGAAATTTTTTCGATTCGAGTCGAGTTTTCGAGTTCCTATAAAAATTTAACTGTAATTATTTATCATGTTATAGTAGGGTTTGATTCCAATTTAAACTCCTTTCTCTAATCATGTAAGATATGCACATATATTTTTTTTCACATGTGACAATATTTCTTCATATTTTTATATATCAGTATGTATATATCATAAAAAATAGAGGGACTCGTCTCGAACTTAAAAATAAATCCACTAATTACTAAAAATTTCGAGTTATTCGAATTTCCATTTTACAACTCAAACTTTATTTGAAATTTTTTCGAGTTATTCGAGTTTATGAAATTTCGAGTCGAGTCAAGACGAGTCGAGTATTTTTGCCTCGAGTCGAGTTATTCGGTTTTTTCGAATCGAGTCGAGTTTTGCTCACCCCTAATGAGAGCATTGTTATCGAATTGCTTGAACGATTTTGAGTCCGCCTTGTTCGACAACGTTCCGGCCACCTCCGAGCCGATTGTCGTTGTTCCTAGTGATAAAATTGTACGACAACGATCATATGGCAAGTGATAAAGAAACTGCTGAAAGCACCTTTGATTTATGCAAATGCAGAAAACATGTTTCTGGCCTGGAACTATATTTGATTCACCGATTGCGAAACAATCGCGACGAACAAGTTTATTCGAGGACTGCATTAATGGTTTTAGTGGGGCAATTCTACTGAAAATCCCTTTCCATACACATAATTGTTTACATATGGTATTTTAGATGCAATTTTCTAATCTCCATTGTTCCAAGAGTAAGTCCTTGAGAATTTTCTAATGTATTTTTCCTTTGCAGGGAGTTCGTAATGGCTTCTGGCCTTTAATTTATATAACTTCTCTAAATTTTTTAGGGTATAGGTTTAAGAGTTTAAGGGTTTAAGGTTTAATAGTTTAGGGTTTTAGGTTGAGGGTTAAGGGTTAAATTATTTTTTATAAAAAATAAGGTCAAATTAAAATAATATTTAAATAATGAGGGTTCAATAGAAATACGAAAATAGGTGATGTACTAAATATATAGTTTACCCTTATTAAAAAAATAAAATTTTAATATATATAAAAATAATTTAATTGAATTTTTTAAAATAATTATTAATTATTTGATGAGTCCTTGAAATTTTAAATTTTTATTAATTAATTTAATGGTGTTCAGCAATGTTCATCAATAGTGATGTTCATCGGTGTTCGTCGCACGTTGTAGAATTTTCCTTTTTTTAAAAGCCCCTAAATCTAGATAGAAAAAAAAAATACATACGGTAGTATACACAGGAACTTAAAAGAACACAAACTGAAAATCCCTAAACAAAACCCTCCATATCAGCGTGCAACGCTTCAAACACATGTACAGGCGGGTACGGAAGAGCCAAATACCCATGCCTTGATCAATATGCATGCTATGCAGGGACGGAGCCAGGATTAAACGAGGAGGGGGGCAGACCGATTAATTTTGAAATAATAGGGTTTTAAAAAGTAATTAAATCATAAAAATTAAGGGAGTTTAGGTTTAATTTTATAAATTTTAAAATTGAAAGGTCTTAAAATGTAATTAAACCATAAAAAGAGGGGGTTCAAAGTTAAATTTTATTAATTTTAGATTACATGGCTTTGAAAAATAATAAACCATGAAAATTTTGGGAGGGGCAAGAAAGAAAAAAAGACTTAATTGCAATGGTTTCAAAATTTTAAGGACCTAAAATATAATTAACCCATATATTTTGGGTGGGGCAATTGCCCCTCCCACCATAAACATAGATCCGTCCATGATGCTATTAACGTCAAACTGGCCAGCATGTGCTAACTTAGCCATGCCGTCAACCACCCGATTCCCTTTTCGAGGGATGTGAACCACTCTAACCTTCCCAAGCACGACCAAGAAGAGCACCAATACGTTGGAGAATAGTGAAATGCACCGACTAAGCCTGTTCCGGTCTAAGTAACCGAGTTGCTTCGAGGCTATCAAATTCTAAGACCAGCCTCCTAGCGCCCATGTCCGGCATTATTATATAATTTTTTTTAAATAGTTATTTACGAAAACGACTCATAGCCAATGTTATTTAGAAAAATGACCTTTAAATCGTCCACGTACTGTGAACTCGCTTTCTAAAAAAAAGAGTTCGAACTTCGCTTTCTACAAAACGCGAGTTCCATGTTGAGTAAGTTGGTAAAAAAATTAATTTCCCGCGTTTTATAACATGAAACTCGCTTTCAACATAAAGCGACTTTTGAAACTCGCTTTCAACATAAAGCGAGTTTTGAAACTCGTTTTTTCTAGAACACGAGTTTTGAAACTCGCTTTTTCTAGAATGCGAGGTTGCCTCACATGGACGATTTGAGGGTCATTTTTTAAAATAACATTGACTAAGGGTCATTTATGTATATAACTATTTAAAAAAGTTTTTTATATAATAATGCCTTCATGTCCCATGCATGTCGGAGCCCTAGAACCCCCAACCCCAGAGCTCGGCTTCAAGGATCGAGCAGCTCCCGATGGCTTTAGAGTAGCTAGAAAAACACTGCCCCTCACTATCTCGAAGCACACCACCGCAAGAGGCATAACCATCCTAAGTCCAACTAGGGATGGCAAACAGGTCGGGCGGGTGCGGATACCCTCTCCCCATCCTCATACCCACCTAAAATTTTCATATCCACCACCTACCCACCACCCACGGCCGGTAGAATTTTCAAATCCACACCCGCCCACGCGAGTATATTCTCAAATCCATCCCCACACCCACCACCCAATTGGATACCCATTACCCATCTCGTACCCGTCTATTAACCCGTATGGCAGCAACCATAAACATAAAACATAAATTCAAGAACAACCACAAAACATAAATTACAATAAATGTCCTATAAAATTTTAGGGTTTATAGAATAATTTGTGAAATTACATCTAAATTCGTAATGGTCCAAATTTATATGGCGGGCAGATGCGGGGCGGGCGGATGCGGAGTAGGTAAGGTTTTAAATTCACCACCTACCCACTACCCACGGCGGGTTTGACTTTTTACATCCACACCCGCCCACTACCCACCAAACTAATACCCATCCTCGCCCCAATTGAGGCGGGGGCGGTGCGGATTCTATAAATTTGTACCCGTCGTCTGCCACCCCAAGTCCGACGTGAGCCATCTGTGTTCAGCTTCCACTAGCCACTCGGTGGGGGGAATCATTTAACCTGCAGCCTGCCACTCGAGCGAGCAGAATGAGTCAGTCTCATCGCCGATGCCAAAGCCATCTTCGCATCTTTAAATTTTATAAATTATGAATAATTATTTGATGTATTGTCAGTGGAAAGTTTTTTTTCACAAGCGAACTTCTAAGTTGTCAAGTATCATTAAGGGTTCTAAACCCTAAAACACTAAACTTTAAATCTTAAATTTTATTTTTAAACCTTAAAACCTAACCACGAACACTAAAACCCTAAAAACTAGACGATTGTGGAAAACAATTTTTTTACCGCCCGTGCAAATAATATTTTTTCTAATGAGTATAAATTTTTTTTCCTGATTTCATACACTAAAAATTTATATTTTATAAATTAACATATTCTAATATAAAATCACAGGTCCGTACACACATCATTAAACATTACTTTTCTTTTTTTTTTTTTTTTTTGGTTGCTCTCCCGATTCCCCAAAAATTTGACTGACTAATTCAAACTAACTCGCTTAGTATACCTAACTTTAATAGGTGAATATTCCAAAAAAAAATTTTACATACACAATGCCTTAAACTCGAGTGCTACATATCATTTCTTTTCCATGTCTATAAAACAACTAAATGAATACAAATAGATATATGATTCAGTAAACACGTGTGGGCATGTGTATTATATATAATTTAAATGATGATGATGAGATTTTGATTCTACATAATCAAAAACCAAATCTTTGTCTTTAAATTTCAAGTTTTAACCAAACTTTAATTCATTTTCTTTTTCCTTACAACAATGTGTTGTTTTTAAAAGAGGGAATGTTTTGAAAGTAGTGGCGGCTAAAGATCGAAAGGGCTATATATAATTTATTAAAACTTTAACTTATAATTTAAAAAAAATAAATATTTATTAATTTATTGTGTACGTAGTATATTAATTATTGAATAAAAAATAAGTATAACAATACTAAAAATTCAATAGTTTAGAATTGATTTTTTTATTTTCCTTATAATCATTTAACTTAATTCATTTTGAAGTTATTTTCTTGACCATATATGATCGGTCCTGTTATGTTTGTCCAGAATCATCATGTTTGAAAGTATTGATGCTTTGGTGGCTAACCCTAAAATAAAAGAAAATATTCTCATACAGTGGTTGAGGTTTGATGGGTTGATTTGAATCACAATTTTGAACGTGTAAGACATGGATGGATGTGGTGGTGTACACGTCATTTCTCCTCATTTCGTCCGTTCATTTGTTCAGACTTCACCCTCGCAACCATCGTTATCATCACGCCAATGACCATAAATGAAACGTCCGTCGTTTACTGCTTCAATGTTTCCAGGTTTGGCTTGCCCATCGGTTCTTGAAGTATTCAACGACTTTACTTGTAAGTTTAGTTTCATTAACAACAACCCAACGAGTTGTACTAATAGAAAAATGGATAATGTTCGTCTAAGAGATTCAGGTTCAATAACTCTGTTCACGAAGTGTGTACCGTCAAAGTTAAGAACATGTATGAACAAATCACTCTGTCTATATATAGCTTTATATAGCACGTATATTTGATTTTTGGTGACTTGTGTGGTAGTTCACTTCTTATCTTTCTTTATTTATTTCAATGTCTTGCCTTCAGTTGGGGTTGTTTTCAGTTCGATTCTATTCAGTTTGGTTTAAAATCGTTTCGAGTTCATTCGTTTCGGTTAAAAATCGGTTCAGGTCCATTTTCGATTCAATTAAAATTCGATTCAGTTTCGGGTTGATTCGATTTAATTCGGGTTTCGAATCAAGTTCGAGCCAGCATGTTCGGGTCGGGTAAATCAGTTCAGTTCTCAAAGTTTAATGTGAAAATGAAAAGTATACTTGATTACTAAAAAATATATTAACACCGTGATTAGTTGTTTTTTTAACAAGAAAAGTATACTTGATTGTATTCAAAGTGAAAATGATTACAAAAGGATGGCATCACAACCATTGAAAATTCAATGTGAAAAATAAATACACTAAACTTCAAAGGGTGTCAAAGACATGAGCAACAAAATCCATCACTTTGCAGAAAAACTTGCACAGTCTTCTAAATAAAATCTAGCAACGATATACTTTGACTAGAAAGCTCTATGAATCAAGCATTCTTTCGCTACGAGTTCTTGACACATCAGTAAACTACCATAAACGAATCAGAGAAATACTAGACCGTCGATCATCTTGTGACTAGAATCTCTCAATAATTTTTGTTATACAGACAAACAAACTGCCATATAAGCAGACAAAAAAAGTTAGAAAAGCAGATGCAGAATGACTCTAGCAAAGCAAAACAAAAAAAAAATAACAAAACTAAAAAAGAACAAACGATTCTTCGTCAAATGAGAAGAATCTTATTTATATACATTGAATGTAAAACTTAAAAACTAGTCGACGACATGAAGGTCGTTGCCAGAAACGACTTCAACGAAAAACTCAAAGATTTTTTTTAAAAAAATAACTTTTTCAAAGAAAATAAAAGTAGAGGGAGGTTAAACCATTTTCTTATTAGATTGATTAATAATATATTTTTAGTAATATACATGTCTGTTTTACGATTTATGTTCGGGGTGCGAGACTGTCCCTCCTAACAATGTCGTCACTAAAATTTACTTTTGAAATTAACAGAGATTAAATTATTTTTAAGGGACTAAATTATTTTTTAAGTACTTAGAGGTCTTTATACCTTATAAAGTGATAGAAGTTACATGTAGAGCTTATAGTGGGGTGTACACGATTCGGTTTAGTTTGGTAAAAAAAAAAATTATAATCTACTGATTTTTTGTTCGATTAACCTCGGTTATCAGTTTTTTCATAATAACATTAGATTTTTGAAGTTTATTTTGTCAAAATAGTCTTATTTGATGACCATCAAACACTATTTTATAATATTTTAAAGTATTTTTTATAAATATTTCTTAAAAATTAAAATTTAAAGTAAATAAAAATAATTAATAATTCATATATAATATTTCAAAGTTATTTCATTATTTTTTAAATATAAAATAGTTATTTTCTACATCAAAAGAATTTAAAATTAATTATAAATCAAATAAAAATTCAATTAACTATAATTTTTAAACTTTTGAACTATATATCATTCAAACATATCGATTTTTAATTTTTGGGTTTGACGTACTCAGGGCTAAAAGGTTTAGCTTTGAAATATATGATGTTTCCTATAAAAGAGAAATCTTCCATATTTTAAGAATTTGGTCCAGTTTTGACCACCCTTTTCATTTCAGCCCATTCGGGGTAGAGGTATTCAAATGGTTTAAGCACAGAAAGCAGTTAGGCCTTGGTTTAGCATATAACTTTGGACTCTGGCCCTGCTCAGGTTTCGAGTTAGCCAGATGACCCGGTTCCCTTCTTAACTAAATTCCATCAAAATGAAAAGGAAAGAATATGGACCACCTACTATCAAATTCCATATATACATGTTGTTAAAAGGGAAACAAATGTGATGTCAATGTAAAGGAAAAGCAGATACGCCACGTGATAATGCTTTAACCCTAAAAAAGTTTTTTTTTATATAATTATCGATAACTAACATATTAATTGATTGATTGATTGATTCGAATCAGATATTATAAAAATTTGTTACATGAGTAATTTTTCTAATTTAGCTTGTTTTGTTTACACTACCAAAATTCAAAAGTATAAAATTGTTTAAGTAAAATAACGTCTTATTCCACTGCAACAATCGATGGTCAATAAAAAGACTTTTTGGTTGAAGACCGAAAGATGACATGGGGTCCATTCAAAATCTGGGAGATTTTTACCAAGTGTTTGCTTCACCACCAGTTTTTTTCCCCCGAAAGAGCTCAGTTCCATGCATTTGCCTATTCTTTTCTCGTATGGTTTTACCACATAAATTGGAATATCTTTTCCCTTCAATTCTCATTCTTATCCGGAACAAATTTGCGGTTTTCATTTACCCCTTAACGACAACAACTTTTGCTTTTCATACTCCCATTTTAGCCAACATGCGTTAAAGCTATTTACTTTGTTACTTGGTATAAAATCTTCATCTTTTTTCGGCATCTCTTTTCAATGCTATAACACTAAAAATTTAAATTTTAAGTCATAACCTTAAATTTTAAATCTTAAATAAACTTTAACCTTAAAAATACATCATACTCCAAATCCCCTAAACCATAACCATAACCTTAAACTATAAATCATAGACACTAAACCCTAATCTTAAATCATAAACTTAAATTTTTCGTGTGGGGTATAAATAAGGCATCGAAAAGGGGCAGAAGATTAATATTCGTTGCTTGGCTACTTTTGTTTCTGCATGATTGTGCATATCATCAGTGGCGGAGTCATGACTTTAATATAATGGTGTCAGAGTGGTGTATGAGGCATGGGAAATTTTTATATTACTACAATAAGTATTGTTAACCTTGTATTCCAACAAATTAAATAAGGTAAATATTTAATATTTCTTATGAAAAACTATGATAAAATTCTAATATTTCTGTATAGTAAATACATTTTAGTAGATCAATTGCACTCTAAAATTTTTATATAGGTCCGCCTATGCATATCATAGCATCAAATGCAGCCAAGACGACAAATTCTGATAGGCACACCAGCCCTTGCTCATTGGCCCAGCATGCCTCGGCTCATCTCAATCAAAACCAAATAATGTTAAACTTCCATATTTCGGCTCATCTCATTTGCCTTAATTAGAGCTGATCTCTCTGGATTCATGTCGGTGGGACTGCAAAGATAGACTCTACTTCGAGATTATGCTTATGAATCTGTCGTGCTTAAAAATAGGGTAAATTACATAAATGACCACCATACTATTGTAAAAGTCACGATTTGACCACCTTACTTTTTTTCGAAGCAATTAAACCATCATACTATTAAATTGGGTGCAATTTGACCACCAGCCGTTAAAGGTTAACGGCAGGGTGACATGTCAGTTAAAAAAATAAAGGTATAATTACACATTTGGTGATGACACGTGTCACTACCTTATTGGAGGGATTTAATTATTTATATTTAATTAAATAAATTTATTTTCATCCTCCAATCAAGTGATGACACGTGTCACCACCTGATTAAAGGAAGAAAATGAAAAATTCACAAATGCATGTAGCAGGGGTCGAACCTGCGTCCCTTTGCAAGAAAAGCTAATGGCTTACCACCACGCCAAATGCTATATGATGGCATAATTCCTGCAATATATATTATATCTAATAAACATCAAAAACTGAAAAACTCCATCATCATTTTCCATTGCCTTGCTATAGACGAAGGCATACAACATCAAAGAGGACGATCAAGAGCTATAGACGAACTCAATCGGGGTACTTTTTTTAACTTCTAATTGTTTAGTTTTTCTTCCAACTCCTTTACTTTACGTTTTTAACAATTGTAAAATTACTTACAACTCTTTGCAGGCAAAGCAGTGGCAATCAAACCCCGACGAAACATTTCCCATCTGATTGGCTCGAATCGTTCCAGTCTTTGAGATTGAAGAGTCCTCGAAAGGTCTCCCCGGCGATGAGCTCGTTACAAGGTTACTACGGCCTTAAAGCAACAGAAAAAATGATGATGTCTGAAGTTTTTGAAATGGCAGTATACAGGAAAGGAGAAGCTGATTATGTGGATGATGGTCCGTTCCTTAAACACTCCAACCCACTTTGATAAACACATTAACTGATATTTTCTTACTATGTAGGTCCCTATAACTGTTGTGGGAGCAATGTTGATGGACAAGTCAGGAAGAAGACCATTAATAATGGTAAAAAGTTAATCCCAGAAATTTAATTTTACTTTTTTTTACATCATATGAAATTTGATGGGAAAATTTGAGATGAAAATAATGTGTCCCCCGTTTTCAGGTTTCTTCAACTGGCACATTTCTTGGTTGCTTCCTGGCTTCTCTCAAAGTAAGCCATAATAATTTTCTATCAATGAAACAATTTCATGTTTTTGAATCGGTTTCATCATTTATATGAATCAGGAACACAATCTTTTGTCTGAATGGGTGCCAATATTAGCTGTTGGTGGAGTCCTTGTAAGTAAATCATAATATAAATATAATCTAAAGCTGTCTGCAATATTATTATACTCTAATTACCATTGGGCTCAGATTTATGTAGCATCCTTCTCAAGTGGAATGGGAGCAGTTCCATGGGTGATAATGTCTGAGGTGAGCACCGGAACCCTCGTTTTTGCATACTGATTGCACTTTAGAAGTTAATAAAACGAACCCGAACTTGATATTTTTGGTGTCAGATTTTCCCTATAAATGTTAAGGGAGTAGCTGGTAGTTTGGTGGTGCTGGTGAACTGGTTAGGTGCATGGGGAGTCACTTACACATTCAACTTCATCAGGTGAATGAACTGATAAAACATTTTCCAGAAAACTAAGAATATTTTTTTTCCAGACATGAACTCTGAAACATGTTTTTGATGTTGTATGCCTTCGTCTATAGCAAGGCAATGGAAAATGATGAAGGAGTTTTTCGGTTTTTGATGTTTATTAGATATAATATATATTGCAGGAATTATACCATCATATAGCATTTGGCGTGGTGGTAAGCCATTAAGAAAGGGGATGCAGGTTCGACCCCTGCTACATGCATTTGTGAATTTTTCATTTTCTTCCTTTAATCAGGTGGTGACACGTGTCACCACTTGATTGGAGGATGAAAATAAATTTATTTAATTAAATATAAATAATTAAATCCCTCCAATAAGGTAGTGACACGTGTCATCACCTAATTAAATAATTATTTTATTTTATTAAATTAAAATTAGGACTAAATTGAAAGAATGTATAAGTAGTAAAGACCAAATGTGTAATTATACCATTATTTTTTTAACTGACACATCACCCTGCCGTTAACCTTTAACGGCTGGTGGTCAAATTGCACCCAATTTAATAGTATGATGGTTTAATTGCTTCGAAAAAAAATAAGGTGGTCAAATCGCGACTTTTACAATAGTATGGTGGTCATTTATGTAGTTTACCCTTAAAAATAAGAATTAACACAAAATTTTATGTAAAGGGTACAAACTATTGTCTCAGTCTGTCTCTACTCGTAAAAATACACATGATTATCATAGCTTATCTTGGCTATGCTTCTTCTTCCCTGCTTTCAAATAAACAGTAGATTCCTAGTCATTTCATTGCCTCCCAATAGTGTCACATCTTTAATTTTCCATGGAAAAACGGTCCAAATGAAACACTTAGCCATTGCTTCGCTTGAACATATCCAATACTATACAGATTTTCATGCAGTCAGCGACATCATTTCGAGAGAGAAAAAAACATCAGAATAATACAGTGCAAACTGCTGTAACTCTCAAAACACAATCATTATGTCAGTACAAAACTCAAATATAGATAAAAAAAAGAAACAACAAACAAGTACTACCTACTACTAATAACTAATTAAGTATGATATCGTAAAGCTTTTCAATTAAGTTGAGTTTGATCCTTCTCCAACCCTAAACAACGCAATAATACGTCATTTGAAAAAGGAAATGTGGGGTCATAATATCACCACTTCTTGTTGTTTGCATGCTTTGGTTCCACACGATCGCATCACCCTTTTTTAATGTGTGGCCTCTAATAATACCATGCATTACGATGGCAACCGTCACTAAAGTAATAATAACGATGAAAACAGTCTTCATGTAGAGAAATTATTAGATTGGCGCAGTTCACCAGGTTATCTATAGTCTATCTATCTATTTCAGCGTAACTTCCAAGAGCCACCTACTCTTTAATTACATTTAGAAAAGAGGTGAAGATTCACCTTTAAAAAGATGAGATGAAAATTTTCCATTGAATGAGACCATAAATGACGTGGTAAGCCAAGCCCATCCAATAATTTTTCTTTGATGTAGCCAAAAAAAAGGAGGTGAATAGTTGACTGCTTTATGTTTGATTAGACACGAGACATCTGGCATATCAACAAAGGAGAAATTGAGGAAGTAATTTGTATTAATGATCATATGATTGGTCGGCCTGATTTTTTTTGGCTAAGAAGGAAATCCATGGCACCCATTTAGCATCAAGGACTGTTGAAGGGGTCCATGAAATTCTCTTAAAGAAGCATCTGGAAATTTTGAAGAGTTAAATTTGTGGGACATAAAGCATAATATATGTATATTGTTGTAATTCTTTTAGGAATGTTGATGCAAGTTGCTTACGGTGGCTCCAATCTGATTAAAGAAGAATGGAAGTTCTGAGTGAGATTAACAAAGTTTTGGTATGTAAAATTTGAGTTTGGGATTCTTATACAGGCTTGGATCTCTTTGGACAAGTGTATGTGAAGTAGGATTAGGGATAGAGTCATAGAATTTTTTTTATTACATTGGGTATTGAACTCGAGACATGAGAAGGGTGAACCCCTGACTATTAGATCACTAATGACGGTTGAGTTTTCAGGTGTTCAGGGTCATAGAAAGTTATCATGAAGAGAAGTGATTTAGTTATACTTTAGAGAGTTGGATAAGAGTCGTGATAGATTTTATCATACATCAACTTCGATATGATAAAAGGTGTGTCTAAGTGAATGTGAGGAGATTATGTATAACAAATCTTGTACAAATATTTTTGCCAATGTGTAAGTAAACATGCATAGCTAGCATGTTATTGTGGCTTGTGAGATTGAAAATTTAAAATAAAATAAAAATGATTCGTTTTCAAAATTAATTAGGCAGTGGGAATAATATTGTCAAAGTGGGGGCAGTAGGAGACATGGCGAATAACAAAATAAGATTCGTTCAAGTGCAGCCGGCGATAGTATGAAAGAAGTGCATTTATTGCCAACCAAAACTTAGAATATTACATTATTTGTTCATATTATATAAAATAAGAAAATGAAATAATAATTAAAAAATGGAGATGACCAACTTATAATATTCAAACTCTCTAGATTTTCATATGAGAGAAGAAGGTCGGTCTGAATCAGGAATAATGACGGGATGGTGCATGCGGGCGAATTCAGACATGCCTTTGAACACTCTTAGGTTCAAGTTGAAATTGTGTTTTATTTTATTTTTTTGAAAATAATATCGAGAATTAAAAATATTTTTATATTTAATAATTTTAAATTTGAACTTGGTGGAGTTAATTTGAAACCTACAATCTTAGAACTTATAACAATAATCTAGTTTTTAAAAATATATAGATCATGTTTGATAATTTGTGGATAGCTAATTATATTATCTGATTTTACTAGTGGATTTTATTAGTTGATTGTATAAAATTGTGTAGCAAAATTAACTAATAGCTTATAGTTGTTTAATTATTTAAACAAGTAAAAAGACATACAAGGACATTATTATATCTTATATTTGTTTGAATAGTTTATTAATTATTAATATTTTGTATCTATTAATATTAATTCGATTATAAAAAATATTTTTAATATAACATTACTAAGCATATTTGTAGGATCTATATATTAATTTATTATTTGTATAATTATTTTTAATACAATTTAATTAATTACTCCATCCGTCCCACAATTTTTTTCCATTATTGACTTTTTTGGTTAATTTTTTTAACTTTAACTCATAATTATTTAAAATGTATCATTGATAAAAATATGAAAAAATATATTTTAAAAACCTCTAATCGAGTAGTTTTCAAATATATATTTCATAAAAATTAATTATTTAAAATATTCAATATAATAATAGTCAAAGTTTAAAATTTTTGACTTTTAAAAAGTCAATAAGGGACTTTTTTATGGGACGGAGGGAGTATTAAATTTAAAACAAATATAAATGCGTGAGAATAAAAAAAATAAAAAATATTAGTTTACAAATGTCATAATGTAAATACGTGATGGTAAAGAATTAAAATAGAAAAAATGTTATATTTATGTTATTTGGAGATTTTTTATAGGGTTTTATAATTCTTATGTTAAAACCTCTCATTTTCAAAAAGCTCTTGTTAGTAATTTTTTTAATCAAAGGTTTCACCCCATTCTACTATTTCAATCCGCTATTCACCAAACATCCAAATTAGCGAATTTAATCAATCAAACCTATAATTTTAGCTCAAACCGTTATTTACCAAACATTGCCATAATACGCATGTATTTCTGCAACTAAATCCCGTCAATAAGTAATTACAAGTAAAAAAAAAAAATATTCGCATCATACGTCTTCAAATTAGGATTTTTATTTTAAATTAGTCCTTAATATGTTTAAATATTTCAATTTTATCCCTAAATTAAGCTCTCATTCTAAATTGATCCCAAACTTTTGAACATTCTAATTTTACCCCCAAATTACCGTTTATTTTATATCATATTATTACATAATACACATCAATATTTACATCACGGTCAACAATTTTTATAACAATTATATTATCATGGACACTGTTAGCATATACTAATAATTTGGCGATAAAATTAGAATGTTGAAAAGTTTGGAGATTCATTTAGAATGAGTGTCATGGTTTGAGGATGGAATTAAAATATTAAAAGGTTTAAGGACTAATTTAAGATGAAAATAATTTAAAGATAAAATCGAAATGTTCAAAATTTTAAAGATTGAGTTAAAATAAAAATCATAATTTGAAAACGTGTAATACAAGTGAGTAATTTTTTTATCTATTTAACATTGAAATAAGTTAACAACCTATACATAAAAAGAAACGTGTGCAAGCATTGTCCAAGGGTGTGTCTAACATACGGCAGGTTACGATGTGGCACCAACTAAAAATGTTATAAAATTTGAAATATAGAATTGAAAATATTACACTGTTTGATAACATTTTCGGTTGGTGGTAAGTATCGAAATTTTAATTTCGAGTATCGAAACTTTCATCGCTTCTGATAATATTTTAAGTTTTTGTAAGTACAAAAAATATTACCAAATAGTATAATATTTTCAGTTTCATATTTTAAATCTTATAATATTTTGAGTTGATGCAGCATCGTAGTCTACCGTACCGTAGAACTACCGATTATCCAGACAGTAGAATTAATCAAAGAGTCCAAAAGCAAGAAATTACTGATCATTTGCTGTTGTGTTCCATGTGGTGTAATTCTCTTGCATGTTAAATCGATGGAGGGCACATCAATAGCAAATCAAAGGAACATTCTGCTACTGCCGTATGTCTTTTTATCGACCTGCTCTTAATTATCATCACTAATTAAGCTAGTTTAATAGCATAGACATCTATTCCCAAAAGGCTACATGTTGTAAAAGAAAAACATGGCAATTTTATATAAAAAAATCCTTTTTTAATATTTATTTAGAGAA
This sequence comes from Hibiscus trionum, assembly GCA_030270665.1. NCBI lineage: Eukaryota > Viridiplantae > Streptophyta > Magnoliopsida > Malvales > Malvaceae > Hibiscus > Hibiscus trionum. Next base: position 15,182,248 of record BSYR01000035.1, on the reverse strand, counting down.
ATAATCCATTCCCATGTTTATTTTAAAAAATAACTTTAAAATTGTCCATGTAAAATAAACTCGTGTTCTGTTTCATATTAAAAAATTTACTGGTTGGGGGTATATGATTATTGATGTATAATTAGGCTATCCCTTTCTTAAACCTACCAACAAGATTTGATCCGAGATATTTTATTGATGTATTGCCATTTGTATACTGTATGGAAATTTTTTTTTTAAAAAAATTAATGTTTCAATCACTGTTAATATTTTTATACTTTGTGCTAAATATTACCATGCTCGTGCAGGAATAATCCCACTATCCCAGCTCTGTTTTATGGGTGTTTTTCTAATTAGTGATCTTAGAACATCTTTTATTTTTATTAATTATAGCAACTTTTTTTTTATAAAAAAATCATCCTCGGAATTTACTTGAATCGAATAGATAGACGAAATTAGGATCAAACATTAGGAGAGTCAATAGTCTATTAAACTTTTAAATCTAAAAATTAGGAGGAACAAAGGCCTTAATTAACTAATATTTAAACTAAAAATGACTTAAAATACTATTATATTTATTATGTCATCTATTTTATCAGAGGTATAACCAGTGGCGAAACTCAACACTATTTGTTGGAAAAATCATTTAATTTTTTTTTTGAATTTATTAGACAATAATAAATTATATATTTTAAGGGAGAAAAATAAATTAATCATTATATTAACATATATTGCTTAAAAATTTTAATATTTTGAAGAGCTTACTAGTCCCTACCACGTTTCGCCTTTTAGGCGCGACATCTCAATGCTTGTATTAAATTTAGAAACCGTTTGACGTAAAGAAGGTTTTGGAAACATCTGGTGATGGTAATGATATTAAATATTAAATTATGATTTTACAATTTTTTTAACAATGTCATTTGAATTTTATTAATTATCAAGAAATATAATACAATACATTACATTAAAAAAAATGAAACAAATTCGCACTACAACAAAACAGTTCTATAGCGGCGTTTTTTTAACCCTATAGCGGCGTTTTTTAGCGCCGCTAAAAACTTTCCCGGCGCTTAAAAAAGCGCCGCAAGAAACGCCGCTTAAAGCTGCGCCGCAATAGTTCGCGGCGTTTTTCGGTAAAAAACGCCGCAAAAAGTCGAGATCTTTTGCGGCGTTTGTATTTACAAACGCCGCAAAAGCCTGACCTTTAGTGGCGTTTATTTTTTCAAACGCCGCAAAAAGTCAAGTTCTGTAGCGGCGTTTGTGCTTACAAACGCCGCGAATAAGTGTTCTTTAGTGGCGTTTTATATTTCAAACGCCGCGAATAAGAGTTCTTTATTGGCGTTTTATATTTCAAACGCCGCAAAAGCCTGACCATTAGTGGCGTTTTAATTGACAAACGCCGCAATAGCTTGACCTTTAGTGGCGTTTTATTTGACAAACGCCGCTAAGCTTGATTGTAGGGGAAATAAAATAATAATAATAAATTAAAATTTCCCTATTTCTATTTCATCAAAAAATGTAAATATGTAAATTACAGATTCAAAAAATTTGTTAAATAAAATATTTATTTCATCCAAAAATATATTGTCACAATTAACTTAAAATATTGATTAAACAAAATATTTATTTCATTACAAAAAGTACATTTTGTCACAATTTAATTTCTCTACATATTTCGTTCCTATGCCTCTCTTTCCCGATCCACTAGCTCTCGGTCAACACTACTACCGACCACCATCTCGAATCCCTATACCAAAAAAGTTAGATATAAGAATTCAATAACAATTTCAGATGGTTAAAACAATCAATATGCCTTCTACCATAAGTAATGTTATCAAGGAGTCAATCAGATTTGTAATAATGCTAGATTAATAGGAAGACAAGAGAGCTTACTCAAATCAAAAGATTTTGCTCACCATAGCCTAGATGCAGTTCATGGTACTATTAAGTATAAACCAAAGTATAAATATTCCAAAATATTTAAAGAAGTTGTGCAATAAGTCCAATGACTTCTGCGACTGAATTATTCAGATAACATGGACAAAATAAATAACAGCTTAAACATCTTTTTTATCAACTACAAGCGATTTAACAATTTTAACAGTTCAATTCAAGTAGACATCAAAATTTCACAACTGGGAAAGTAAAATTTTAACAGTCCAATGATATAACTAATAAGTAGACAATGCAAGTTTATATCCGACTCGGTACATAGATCGAGCATTCACACTATAAGAGCATTCACCTGAGGAACCAAATCTAACTTCAATCTCTTTATTACTTTGACTCTTTCCCTTCACACTCAAGATTTTACCAATCAAAGACTGAAAATATAAAGTAAATAAAAACATTTAACAAAAAGAATTAGTTTAAAATAAAAAGGAAACAAGTAAAAGTGGGGAAATTTACTGGATCTTGCTGGTTTGTTCTGTCTTGGTTCAAGAGTGTCATGCCAGAAAATCCAACCCGGCCCAATCATCTGGAAAAAGAAACTCAAGAATTACCTGCAATAAATAAGAATAAAAAAATAAGAAAAATATGAATTTAACAGGAAATCAAATCATTATCACCAAACAAAGAACGGAAAAAATTCCCTACTTCAATCAAAATTTTTCTATAAATTTTGCAGAAGCTTGCATCATTATTAATCACTTTCATCAACATCACATAACAAATGAAACAAAAGATAAAAATTAAATAACGAAAACAAGAAGAGTAGATAATTTACGATATCTTTAGAATTAAGTGATGCAACAATCCAATTCAAAAGCCGCTGGCACTTCTCAAAGTGATTGTTTAGTTCATTAATCTTACTCAAACCTTAGAAAAAAGTAAAACAAGACAAAATCAATAACCTTCAAAATAAATACTAAAATCAATCTTAAAATTAAAAAATAAAAGAACCAACAAACCAAAGCATCATAATGTTGATCCCGAGCTCCATTATAAATCGCATCAGCCAAATTCTCCACCAACTGTAATCCCCCCAGAACAAACAAACACAGAAAAACAAATAAATAAAGGAAAGTCTCCAGCATGTTAATTTACAGATTCATCTTCCAACTAATACTCTTAATTTAGAATTAAGCAAAATATAGTTACAAGAAAGGGATGCATGACCATGATTGTATATGCAATGTTCGCCACTAATACTCTTTCCTAATAAACTCATAAAGGGAAGTCTCCAGCATGTTAATTTACAGATTCATCTTCCAACTAAAATTACAGCACATTGCATGTTAATTTAGTATATATCAAACAATGCAATCAATTATATATGAGGCGAAAAAGGTTAACAGCACATTGCTTCAACAACTAAAATTACAGATTCCTTAACCATACTCGTACCAAGTTCAAATATGAAATTTGCAACTCACATTTTCAAGAGTACAGAGATCAAACAAAGATTCAAATAGAGCATGCAGCTGCAAAATTCCACTACTAATCTGCAACATGAAAATAAATCAATCAGTACAGAAACCATTAACTCTATAATTTCACTTGAACAACTCTTTTCTATAAAAGAAAAGCAAAAAAACAATTCAAACTCCATAAATTCTCATGCTATTTTCTATACTTAATGGTTACAAAATTAGCATTCCTTACTTTTTAAATACAAGCAATTCCTTACTTTTTAAATACAAGCATGCTATCATCGACAACCATTAACATACAACCACCTATACCCTTGTCATACCCCAATTTTGAATCAAAACAGTAATGCATTTCTAATACCTCAAGCAACAATGCAACGAATTTGCAGCAAGATTTGAAGTGGGATTACAAGAATCTTACCTGATAATTAGATTCCCCACTAGAAAATTAATAAATAGGACCCGAGATAGCGAGGGGGATATCCTACTCCCAAACCGTCTTCTTTATCTGATTAGAAGAAAAAAAAGGCTGAAAATTACTTTGATAGGGTTAACAAATGAAATCAAACTGAAAAAACAGCAAAAAATGTCTTGTTTTTGTTTTGATAGGGTTTGAAGTGGAAGAAATATGAGTTGGGACTAGGTAAATGGCTGCCAGAGGCCTCGGGAATTCTCAGATTTAGATTGAACAGCTCTCAGCTTTGAGGCAGCAACCATCTTCATAGACTTTTTAATTTTCTGAATATAATACCACTAAAACTGCGATAAATATAATAACTGCGATAGGAGAGGAACAGACGGCGGTGATTTGCGGGGAGAGATCAGAGGGGCAAAACGCCTCCCTTCGCGTCTGAGAGCAGCCATTGCAATTGCTTACTGACACGGATGAAAAAAAACCTAGAAAACGCCCATTTCATTACTATTCTTTTTATGCTTTTGCTTTTAAGTTAAAATGAACAAGTTTAATAAAAAAATTACAGATGCGAAGGATTCAAGCATGGACAAATCAATTGGGAAAAAGAAAAGTGACGACTGAGATGAAGGGTGGTTTTGATTTGGGGATCGGATGAGGGTAAGAGAGTGACAGTGCTGGTATTTCTTCAAAATAAAACTTTTATTTTTCATTGTGGCGTTTGATTTTATAAACGCCACTAACTTAAGATTTATTGCGGCGTTTATTCTAAAAACGCCACTAAAGAGAGGTTTATTGCGGCGTTTTTTTCTAAAAACACCACTAAAGAGAAATTTATTGTGGCGTTTTTTTAAAAAACGCCGCAACGTTTGTTATTTGAGGCGTTTTATTTATAAACGCTGCAATATATTAAAATTTAGTGGCGTTTGACTCTAAAACGCCGCTAAAAGTGCCGCTATATACCAAATTTTGTGTAGTGTCGTTAAAAGTTTCTTACTATTGTGCAAATAAAAGCAAACACTTCTATCGAGATTAGCATACCAAAATTCATAAATCTTCCTGAATCTTTTTGTCTTTATCCAAACGAGACACTTAAAGGGGTGAAAAAAGAGTAGTGAGCGGACCAAACTATCAGACAGATTGCTTCGCTACCCAGGTCCGATTACATCGACAACCAACCATCAACCGAGTGGAGGTCCATCTTTCTAAGACCACCGACAGTATTATAATTAGAGATTAACGCTGTGAAGATCTATATACGAGTACCAACCAACCGCCAAGGTAGCTGAAATCATGCCACAAAAATAGATAAAACGAACCACAAAAATAAAAAGAAAATGTAATATAAGAACAGAAAAACGTGTGCCATAAAGAAAAAATTCTTATTAAAATATAAAATAAGAAAAATAATAAACCTGAAAATCGATATGTTAAGAATTTTCCTAGAAATCACTCAAGAAATAGAAGAATTGAAGATAAGGGAGAATAGATAGAAGAAGAAGAAAGATAGGCAAATTATTTTTATAAACAATTTGCATAACCACCCCTGTTACACTCATACCCTCCATATATACCCAAACGTTTACACAAGCAAACCAATAAAATTACGTCAGGCTATTGGCTTGTTTGGTAACTGGTACCATATTCCTAACACAATAATTATTACTAAAATTAATAGTCAAACACCAACTAAGAAGAATAATGTAAAATAGAGCTGCGGCACTGGAATTTACAGAGAAAAGTAGGGTTTCAATTTTTTTAACTATGAATGTTTGAATATGTCATTAACATTAACAAGTGGCTAAATTTGGACAAAAATCTTGACCCAAGCATACCACGCAAGACTCTACGAAGCTAGAAACAGTTAATAATAATAATAATAATAATAATAATAATAATAATAATAATAAAAAAAAAAAAGAACGGTAACAAGAATAAAGAACAAGAATAAAAGAACAAAGAGATGAGAGAAAGAGAGAGATTTGTATTATTCTAAAAAATAGACTTGTGTACAATGCTTTCAGTAAATCATCTATTTATAGGCATAAAAAGTACGTAATACATTAAAATCTAATTAATGTAGATAATATTCCTAATGATAAAGTAAGTCAAATCTCCTTGATAAAGTTCTTGTCATGATAGACATCCACCTAAATAAATATTCATAACACTCGGTTAAGGGAAAAAGAGTGCAACGCGTATTTACTTCCCCTAATGAAAACATCATATAAGATCTTTGAGTCTTCATAATTCAATCTTAAATACTATTTTTCTAAAGATCGTGAGGGATAAAACTTTGGAGTAATATGTTCCATGATGTATCCACCTTTCGATTGAGATATACATCTTGCATTATCTCTACACAATATAGCTTTCTATTGTATCTTGTGAAAGTAAATCACATATCTTTTGGATATGTTGGGTCAATGGTCTTAGCCAAACATTTTTGAGTTGCCTCGTGCATAACAATTATTTCTACAAGATTTGAGGAGGCATCGACGAATGTTTGAAGATCTAAAGGTAATGATCTTTGTATATCCATGGATAGTTCTTGACCAACTAATATATGGTGTTTCAAGACCAAGAAAAGACATAGTTATCTTTATTCACATCCAACAATCTTACAATAGATATACTGTATCCATATTGAATCATCTTTAAGATTCTTTTAACTTATGTCCATTCATAGACAAAAACGCATATTTAAGTGCTCGATCTTTAGGTCGAGACAAAACCACATCTCAAGATTCATTTTCTCAAATACTTTCATTAAATACTTTGAAAGTTCTTCATGAGTTTCCAATTTGAAGCTCTTCATGAGTGCTAATGATATAATGAATCTTAATCCATACTCCTTTATAAAATACATAAGGAAATATGATCATTCTTATAGTATTTCCTCAATTAGTACCCACTAAGGCAGTTATACCAAATGCACCAAAATATGAATATTCAAGAGGACATATCTAAATAAATTTCTTTGAAAATTTCCAAATTCGCCATGGATAACTTTCGTTTTATAGTGATCCACAAAATGATTAGACGCATATAAAATGGTCCATAACTGCCAAAGTAATTGCATCCACCATGAAGTAATTAGAATTCTTCATAAATCATAATTCAAGTCGTATTTACGACTACTTATTTGTGCCTCACTTGCATTACACCTTTAGGTGTTTGGACTGTCGCCTGTCGGTCCAAATACTTCTCTTTTAAAAGTTCAAAGCGTCTTTCTACATTTGTCAATTCAATATCTATACTTCTAGATAGATTTCTATACAAGATCTTCATATTCTTTCTTTATTTCTATAGAAGTATTCTATGTAAAATTATTTACAAAATCGTTGTAGAAAACTTTTCAATTTTCTGGTTCCATTCTCGTAGTGACATAACTCATCGAGATCTCTTCAAGATTTCAATCTTTATTTTCAGGTACCTGAAACTCTTCAAGAGTTTTATTATCAGTTATGTCTTGGGAGAGTTGTAACACCCGGGTTTGGAGGTCGGGTAAATTAAATAATTAAAATAATATTCCGGGTTTTTGGTTTCAAATTAATTAGTTGTGTTGGACATATTTTGAAATTAAACCCAAATAGCCATGGATTACATGCTCTTGTGAATATCTCATTTCATTAAGGGTAAAATGGTCTTTGACTTTTAAATTAAAACAAAACAATTAAAAACACCCCATTTCACTCATCTTCTCCCTCTCTCAAACAAAACCAACGACAACTTTTCCTCCTCCATTGAAGACACTATTCCATCACCATGCTTCTCCATTTCAACTCGTTTTTGAAAGGTAATACCATTTTTAACTTGTCCTCAACCTCCTCTCTTCAAAAGTACAAATGGTTTTTATTTTCATTAAGGTTTTAGAAATGGAGTTTTTGGAGATTTTGATTAAAAATGATGACTTTATTATGTTTAACCTAATATTTCGATTTAATGTTGTTAGTTATGAAGTCTATGAGTCAAATGATGCAACATATATGAATTTTGCATGGTTTTAAACACATTCCCGAAATTGGGTTTAAAGGGGGTTTTTAGAGGGTTTTAAAGTGGTTTTTGGGGTAGTTTTATGTTGGATTTTGAGGGTTGGTGTTAGTATGATATATGAGGGTCACTTTGGGTGTGTTTGATGATTGTTTGGATGTTTGAAATGGAAGATTTCAGTGGGTTTTGTGGGCTGGTCGGGAATTCTATTTTGGGCTTGATTTTGAGTGTTGGTTGCTTGGAAATGTTAATCCGGGTTGGTTCCGACGATTAGTTATTGATTGTAGGTGTTTTGTTTGTGTTTGGGATTGATTAGAATCAAGGTTTGGCGTCGGTGAAGCATCGGAAGTGAATCTGGAAATTTGAAGGTGGTTGCTTGCTTTATATTTGAGCTTAGAAGTAAAGGTGAGTGGTTAATGTTTTCTAAGTGTTTTCTAAGTGTTTGGTTCGAGCATGTGGACTAGGTCGGGCTTGGTAGACCCACCTAGAGTTAGGATTAGGGTGGTAGCCTAATCCTAAGCTTAAACTAGAGACATTGGTTGTACTTGTAATCGATGTTTATGCCTCGTAATGTTTATGATATGTTGATTTATGTATAATGTGCTATACATGTGTGATGAGGCATGGTTGTGATGCATTGTGATATGCATGTGGATTGTTCATGATTGTGATCATGGTGAGTGCGTGCTAAGCACGAAATTGGTTGTAATTGATAATGTGGATTGGGTTAAATGTTGGCACTAGTATGCTTGAGTACAAATGATCGATCATTAGGATGTTAGTGTGCACACATGTGTCAAATTCGCGCGTGGCCTTGGTGGCGTTGAGTCACCAAGGAGGAGTACGGGTTTGCCCGGAAATTGTTATATATTAGTCGATGATGAGTGGAATCCCATCGACAGGGCGTGAGGATGAGTGGAATCCCCTCCGCGAGACCGGTGATGAGTGTAATCCCACCGTGAGGTAAAGTGGTTGTTGGATGTGAGTTCCAACGTGTTTATCCGTGTATTCGAGTCATAGCTAGGTGCCAATATAAATTGATATGTGTATCAATGTGATGTGGAAATGTGTTTCCTTTTGGATGATTATATGTGCTTACATATGTTATGGAAATGAGCTTGTTGAGCATGACATATTATTGAATGTTTGTTCATGCATCATTGACATTTTGGCTCTTGAGGATCAAAGGTATGATCATGCATTTACCTTGGTTGAGATCGTGCTTGGACTCTGCATTGTCGAGGTTTGTTTTTAAAGAGCTTACCCTCACTAAGCTTCATTGCTTACGCTCTCTCTTTGTTCGAAAATGCAGATCCTTAGTTCGTGGGTTTCTTGCGCAAGTGGAGGGCCTCCAAGTGTGGTTGTTGGCTTTGAGTATATCAAGTATGAGTTTTTAATGTTTGAACATATAATAGTTAAGCAATGGGATTTGTGTTATTTTGATGGATATTGTTGGTTGTTTAGGAGCATGTTTAGACTCCTTGTTATGTTGCTATTGTATGGCTTGTTGATGCCATGTTTGGATTGTAAAACCATATCGTATTTGCTTACCATGCGTGTTGGCCAAGTGCCTTTTGAGGATGCTTATGTGTATGGATGTTGAAGTATGAAACCTTGAATGCTTATGTATCATCTTTTGATCAAATGCATGATTTCCTTGATGAATATTGTTTGTTCTTGTTGAGTGCCTTGTATGATTAGATCATGGTTAATAAATGTTGTATGAATGCTTGTTTGAGTCTAGGGAGGTCTTAAATCGCATCTAGGTTCGAGTCTTGTATGTTTTTGCTGAATTTGGGAGACTTGCAGTGCAGGGCGTATCGGTACGCTTAAGGGCCGTATCGATACGGTCTTGCCTCCAGGACTCAAGTTTGGCTGGGCGTATCGATACGGTAAATGCTTACTGGAATTCTGAGATTTTGGTGAGTTATTACCGTATCGGTACGGTGTCCTAGCGTATCGGTACGGGTTTATCTCGTTGACCGCGAGATGTTGACTGGGAAGGGCGTATCGATACGCTCAAGGGCTGTATCGATACGGTCCTCTTGTGTTGACCCTTGGGTGTCGACTTTGGTCAAGGCGTATCGATACACTTGACAGGTGTATCGATACGGCCTGCTTAAATACAGAAAATGAGATGTTTTAAAGGTGATGTCTTGAATGATCGTTTTTGTTTTGCTCGTGTTTCCGCTGACGTGTTTCACATAGGACATGGTATTGCATTTAGACAAGACAGATAAAAGAAAATTTTCTAGGGTTGCTAACCGAGGGGAAACCTTAACGGGTTTCGCTTCGGTTTTCCCCATGTGGCCCACTCGGACCGGTCAAGCGTCCGGACCGGGACGAGGGGGTTACATCTCTTCAGGAGCACCCGCCTCCAATATATGACCATCTCATACTATTTTTCATTTACGAGAATTTTGATCGTTGGAACCAATTTTCATGCTTCATGCATTATTTACATCCATTCGCTCTAACATTTAATTTAAATTTAAAGCATTTCAGCTAGTATATGAGACTTAGTTACTCTCATTGGGTTAGTAAATATGTTTGGCAGTTGACATGTAATAGCATGAATTATCTTATGAACTTTTAGTTCATATACGGTGATCTAGATAACGATAATTCATTTTTTTTACCCAACTGGTTATTATCTCCCCTGATGTTGAGAAAAATCATGTCATAAATGATTCTTCAATTAATGTTTAAGAATTTAAACATAAAAGAAGACTCATACTCAATATATATATTCTCAACCCTTTTATTTACTCATTTTGTGCGTTGTGGTGGAGCAATTCAATTATATATCGCACATTCAAAATTCTAAAAGGAAAATATGACTTCTGACCAAAAGTCAAATCATAATGGGGAGTTTATTATAACTCGTTGGCATGATGCATATAAGTGTTGCTATATGTGAAATATCATATAGATAACTTTGTTCTCATAGTTTAGCTATCAAAGATGAGGCATTCAATTAAAATTTTGCTAAACTATTTTGTTCATAATCAATAGGCTTTGCAACAACTTATATAGCCTAAAATATAAACCCACAAACTTCTGCAAGACGAATAGTCTAATTGCATAATCTAAATCTTTTTATAATAAATCTCACAAACTTCTGGTTGTAAGTTGATAGAACAATGTAGATGCATCTATTAAAATCATATAAAACTTTCTACATTTGTGGATAAATGGGCCTATTTTTCATTCAGATAAGTAAGACATGCAGTCTCAACTTTAGTACAAAAACTTCAAGTTCTTTTGGTAAGTGAGATCAACTAAATCCTTTGAGAACAAACAATACAAGAACTTCTGACTCTTTTAGTAAGTGGAATTTAATCATTCCTTTGAGAACAAGCACCACAAGAACTTCATGTTTTTTTAATAATTGTACATATAAATCTCTATAATTTTTGTATCATTATTGATCATGATGGTCAACCGATCATGCCAACTATATACATGTGTATATATATATTTATGAATTTGTAAAATTCTAGTTTACCATAACATTTGATTAAATATCACTCGTACATATCTAATACGACCATCAAAATTGTTCCTTTAAATAAGAATATATCTAGCTCTTTAAGAGCTTTAAATTGAAATTATCTTTTAGAGCGTTTGGCTACCAGAACTTATATCCACATTGGCTTATTTCAAATGTCACTTGATAACATATGTTATCTATAATTCTTGAAGAATTATTTTGCGAACTCATATTGCTCTTCTTAAAACTTTTCACTTCTAGTGGTGACGATATTATTACCATCAGCGGTAATTATTGTAATATTCGTAATTCTACACTTTTCATAATGTGCTTTTTCTTAAGAATTAATTGTTTTTCAATGAATAACCACATTAAGTATCAATACTTTTCGCATCATAATTGAATCGGGATAGCCTGATCGATCATGACAAAATGATAAAGTTATCAGTAAACTTCTGATTTACAATAGCATGAGCTTCAACTTGCACTAATTCTTGTGTAGTACAATTCGGATTATAGTGCATGCAATTTTGTTAAAATTTTCTTATTACCTTAGTTTATACTCGTAATATGAAGATAGTCAACTTCCCATGGACTAATAGTCACAATATGATATTCATTTCTGTGATTATCTTTAAAATTCAATAAGTCTCTTTGCGACTTTGACGAGTATAACGTATTGTGAATATGGAATAGAGTTCCATTTGGCAATAACATATTTGCTCTTCTTGAGCTTTCTATGATATTGGTACTTCAGATATAGTACTCGCACCATTCTCTTGTATTGTTAAATGAGAAAATAGGCATTATTATGCACCTTTCATTATGTGCTTTGTTTCATTCACTTTGGGGAATAAAAAATATTAAATATAACACATATTAAATCAATTATCTATCAAATATAATGTCACAAGAACTTATTACTCTTCTGGAGCATTGATATTTTAGTACTTTGAAATATAGTACTCACATAAAGCGTAATGTCACAATTCACCGCATATTTTATTTCGAAAGTAATCATATTCTTCAAATGATAAATTAACATAAAGCGTAAATAAATAATGTGTAAAACAAATTAACATAAAGTAAATTAACATAAATAAATAAAAATTAACATAAAATAAAATAAATAAAAGATCAATTATTCCATTTACAGGTTATAAGGGAAATAAAATAAAAAGGCGAATTATTCACTTCAAGAGTTATGAGAAAATCAACAACATCCAAATGAGTTAGACCAACAACACCATAATCATTTTCGCCATAAACAGAATTTGTTTATATTTTCTTTCAGTTATCATTCATGATTATGGATAAAGTCCATAATGCTTCGCCATAAATCATTTATCCTTATAATACCACTTTTGATGGGTATAAGCATTTTTAAAATGACCATGTTGTCCATGACTATATTTATAGCCTCGATCTCGACCACAACTTCTATTGTAGCTTTTATTCTTTCCATAATACAATCTTACATTCACTTCAGGAAATGGAGTAAAGTCAGTGAGTCTTTGAAACTTTTTTCACGATATTGTGTTTGAAGAAAATATTTTTTTCCTGAAAAATAAAGTATTAACATATTCTCATCACAGATAACAAAGATTTAATCCTCGTACGCGGTATTGTTAAACCAGTCCACAAGGTCATTTAAAAACCTCTCTTGAGACCAATAGCCTCGCAGAATGGGATGTCTAGCCAATATACTTGGATTATATCAAAGTTATGTCACTAGTTGAATTGTGATTTACCATGTTTGCATTCACTTCAGAGAATGAAATAGATCCAATAATCGCATGGAATAAACATCATAATTACATTCACTTCAGGGAATGCCTCCCATAAAACTTTTTGGATCAAGACAAATTTTCAACACTTGATCTTGGGATAAGTCTATAGTCGAGTTTTTCGACACATGAAAATTATTGCTTTCAAGCAAAATCGCCATGATTTATCGCACTTTAAAATAATAATATAAAGAATAAAAATAAAACCAAGATTTACCGATATTGATTTTTCTCTCGAGGACAATGGAGACATAGCATATGACCGTGATAGCTTCTCATAATCTCTTTATATCACGTCTCTTTCCAAGCCATTTAAGCATATCATGTAAAACTCAAAACACGGTTAAAAACATTAACTTTTATCAAATAAAATAATATAATAAAAATATCAAATATATCAAATATAATCATATAAGTAAAAGTATGAATAAGCATATTGCTAATTAACCCTTTTAAGAACAAGAGAAAACACACACGCATAACATGAGGTTTGATGCGTTGTTGTTGTTGTTGTTATTATTATTATTATTATTATTATTATTATAAACCAACATGATTTTAATCAATAAAACATAGATAGCGTATATAATTATAACCCACGTGATTAAATCAAAAAAAATATAACCCACATAATTTACACCAAACGCAACTCCTTCGTCTCTGTCGATTCGTCTTTTGGTTTGTGAGAAGCCACAAATTTATCTCTTTCCAATGTTCGAATAAAATCAAACATATTTCCAAACTTTTCAAAAAAAATTTAAGTTATAATATAAAGAAAAAGACAATCGGTAATTTAAAAGAATGAAGAGAGAAAAAAACTTATTTTTGGTTCATCCTAGAATTGAATTCTTTCCAATAACTTCTTTTGGATTCAAACAATGAAGACCTCAGTTGATTAGAGTCGTGCTGATAACGTGTTGTAAATAAAATAAAGAAGAACGATAACGAGAATAAAGAACAAGAATAAAAGAACAAAGAGATGAGAGAAAGAGGGAGATTTGTATTATTCTCAAAAATAGATTTGTGTACAATGCCTTCGATAAAATTCAGTAAATTATCTATTTATAGACATAAGAAGTACATAATACATTAAACTCTAATTAATGTAGATAATATTCCTAATAATAAAGTAAGTCAAATCTCCTTGATAAAATTCTTATTATAATAGACATCCACATAATAATAATAATAATAATAATAATAATAATAAGAAGAAAAAGAAGAAGAAGAAGAAGAAGAAGGTCGTCAAACAATGGTAGCTACACGTGCTTGATTGAGAAAGGTTTTGACCATGGAAACCCGCGTGCTTCTCCACTCGAGAATGCCGATGCCCGCCCATTTCTTGCAATAAGAAACTTAATAACATATTCACTCACTTTTAGGGTAAAAGTTTGATATATAGGTGGTATAAAATTTATTTTATATACGCTTGCATATTTACACTTTAAAATTTTAATTTTTAATTTAAAAAAACTATATATTTTATACTATAAATTTTAAACACTAATTTTAAATTTTAAACTCTAAAATTTAACTCCTTAATTTGAACCCCTAAAATTAAAAGGTTTGTGTAAACTAAAGTTTACACAACGTGTGCATCGAAGTTTTTTTTCAACCTTTTATTATAATTACTTATTTTTAGAGGAAAAACTTTAATACACAAATTGTGTAAACTTTAGTTTAGACAAACTTGTTAATTTTAAGGCTGGTGGTGTTCGTTTAGAGTTTAGAAATTTAAATTATAGAGTTTATAATTTAAGATTTAAGTTAAAGTTTAGGGTTTATTATTTTAACTTTTTAAACTTAGCCTAGGTTTTCAGGGGGTTTCGGGAGGGTTATCCTTGACAATTCACGAAACCTCATAGAAACAAATGCCTCATTAACTGTTTTAATAATTTTATATTCAAATTGCAACCAATAATATAAGGTTTATATTAATACAATGACGGTGGAAAAATAAACTTTTAATAAATGTCTTAGTTTTAGGGTTTAGATATTTATTTTAGGGTTTAAGTTTAATAGTTTTAAAATTTAGAATATGTGGTCATAATTTAGAATTTATGATTAGAATTTAGAGAATATAGGTTAAAATTTAGGGTTTAGTATAATATGATTAGGAGTTTAGGTATTAACTTACAAATCCTAAATTATATTCTTAAATTCTAAATTCTAACTACGACCCTAAATTTTAAACATCTAAACCTAAACATCTAAATTGTAAAGCTTGAAATGAATATATAAACCATAAAATTAAAACACTTATAAAAGATTTGTTTTATCCTAGTCAATGTATGAAACAATTACCCATAATATAATAGTATCTTCCATTAAATAGAGAACATGATAGTACATATAACTCAATAATAAATTAGTATTAAAAGAATAAAATTCAAAGTTAGTTAATTGCTTCAGGAGTATTGAGCAAGCATATTTAATTGTTGGGTCAGAATGTTCATCTTTGTTCCTTCATTTTTTTTAGGTCATGAGTTTTAGACTTACTAAGAGCATATATTCTTTCTCCCAGAGTATTGGATCATGATTTATATAAAAAAAACTTTTGGAGTATTGGATTAAGCTCTCATCTATTATATTTCCAATACTACTCGCCACTATTCATTGACAGCATTTACACAATCTCAAAGTAAACTATATGCGTATTTATAATAATAATTAATGTATTATAACGTAATTGATTAAATCTCAACCCGTAATATTATAAAATTTATAACTTTGGAATCTAATGCTTTAAATTCAAACCACCTCAATGAAAAAAAATGCAAAATAAAATTTTGAGAATTTAGTTGGGACTTATTACAATTATTTGGTCTAGTGAGATAAGACATTAGATTCTTTATAAGTTAAGTGTTCAAATCTTGATATTGTAGATGAAAAAATTAAATTAAAAAGTGCGTCTCATAATAAACGTTTGCAGTATTCGATCTGACTTAGTCAATGAATTGAATATCAATAAATATAAAAAAATAGTTGGGATTTGTTCAAATATTTATTATCATTTGACTTTTTTACCCTAATGTCCATGCTTTAATGCGGAAAAATAAAAATAAGGGAAAACTACACCGGTGGTCCCCAAACTATTGCCGTCTTCTTATTTTGGTCCCAAAACTATGTTTTTTGGCAAAATCGTCCCTTCTGTTACATAGTTCTCTTGTTTTGGTCCCACGTCGTTAAAAACTAACGGAATTGCTGACGTGGATTTTTTTTTTATTTTCTCTCTCCTATATATGTATTATTTAAATTTTTTATTTAGACTAATGTGGTGGTGACAAGTGTCACCACCATAACAAAGCAAATAAATTGAATTTAAAGGGGGGAAGTTGGGATTCGAACCCACGTCTCTAGTGTCCCAAGCCAATGGGTTAACCATTGGGCTAAACTCAAATTATTGGTGTGTTTTAGCACAAATTAAATTTAAAACAATCAAATAAACCCCCAAAAACCAAAGATTTCTGAGTATTTTCCTTTTAATTCTACAATCAAGATTGAATTTACATTTTTATTTATGAAATTGATTTCATGCATCTGATGTTCTGAATTTGCTAAAATATAACCCTTTTCTATTAGATTGGATCTGCATTTGCTAAAATATAACCCTTTGCTGCTGGCAATGGCATGTGGATTTTGTGCTTCTGCGGTTGCACTTTATTTCATGCATACCAAATTGTACATGAGAAAGTAGCAAGCAATTTAGAAAATCTTATCTACTTTTTACACAGAATTAGTCTGTCATGATTGCTTAATACGTTCATTGAGGGAGATGAGGTGTAGAGACTAGAGACTGAAGATGAAGTTTCCTTTTATCCTTATATACAATTCGTGAGGATTTCCCATATGTACTACTGGTTCACACTCTTTTGTTTAACTACAGAAGAAAAGATGGGGAAGTTGCTGATGTTTTGGATCTCACAAAACTAATAAGCGAATTGGTCATGCTGTCCTTGTCCCTGAACCAGTGGTTCCTGGAGCTACAGTCGCTGCTGCTCAAAATGCAAGTATTCCAAAAGGCATTCCAATGCCCTTTACAATCAACAGTTATTTTGGGACGGCATAGTCATTTTTTTCGGTTTGATATATTATTTTTTCCAATCTAATAGAAAAGGGTTATATTTTAGCAAATTCAAAACATCAGATGCATGAAATCAATTTCATAAATAAAAATGTAAATTCAATCTTGATTGTAGAATTAAAAGGAAAATACTCAGAAATCTTTGGTTTTTGGGGGTTTATTTGATTGTTTTAAATTTAATTTGTGCTAAAACACACCAATAATTTGAGTTTAGCCCAATGGTTAACCCATTGGCTTGGGACGCTAGAGACGTGGGTTTGAATCCCAGCTCCCACATTAATCTAAATAAAAAATTTAAATAATACATATATAGGAGAGAGAAAATAAAAAAAAATTCCACGTCAGCAATTTTGTTAGTTTTTAACGACGGGGGACCAAAACAGGAGAACTATGTAACAGAAGGGACGATTTTGCCAAAAAAACATAGTTTTGAGACCAAAATAGGAAGACAGTAATAATTTGGGGACCACCGGTGTAGTTTTCCCTAAAAATAATAAAAAGATCCTGGAAAGAGTTAAAGATCACATTGTGTATTTGGCTGTAGTGTAGAAAGGAAGAAGTGACATATCTGAAATTTCTTTAAAAAAAATTGATCTGATCTGATAGTATAAAAATGAGAATAGGTATGAAGGAGAAGAGACACAAGAAACAGCCGCCTTATCTGGTGGGTGTCCAAAATTGAGAGGCCAAGATTCTTGTCGGAACTCACCACTCACCATCTTACATTGAATTCAACCCCAATTCCGCTGTCTTGGAATAATGGAATTTGTCAATTCTTGCATTCCCTTACCCCTTTATCCCCGTACAATCATGTCCTATGGATACACCAATTAATACCGGTGCTACTGCATAAGCCCTAAAATCATGTTAAGCTGCGGCATATTTAGAGTGCGATTTTTTGAAATTTGTAAAAAAAATTAAATATTAAATTTTTTTATAATAATTTACGTTGGATTTTTTTATATATTTTAAGTTGATGGTATTTTTTGGACAATTTTCGAACTTGTTGTAAAAAACAAACCTAAAATGTTATTAAAAAATCTAACCTTTTATATTGTTTGGAAAGTTATGAAACGTGTGTCTTTTAACATTAAATTAGGCTGTCGTATTTTAGACTCTTCTAAAATTATATTTTTTTGAATAGTTTAAAGGTGATTACAAGTTAGTATCTATTTATACATATTTTAACCCTTTCACAATGTACACACACTTTGCAGATAAAACAATTAAACTCAGATCTTTTAGGATAAACATCATTCGCTTTTCCTGAGATCGTTTATTAGTTCCTAAAATCATATCGTTTCAGTCTTATTTTGTTAAGATAATGGTATTCTCCAAGTGTAATGTACTGTCTTAGTCGTGTAATCTTCACGATCATGCATCCAAGTCTAAAGTCAGGGGCGGTTTAAAGGTTTACGGGGCCCTGTACAGCTTATTAAAACGAGTTCCTTTAATTTATAATCTTAAAGGTATATAAGATTTTTTCAAAGATATTTTTTATCTTAGTAAAAAATATATTATGGAGTCCTCTTTAAAGTCATTTTTTATATTTTTTTTCTTGTAATTTAGTAAACTAAAATCTTTTGTTTTCTCCCTACAAACATTTAATTCAACTCATTTGGGGCCCCTCTTTTTTGGGGGGCGCTGTGCGGTCGCTCATCTCGCACATGTCCAAAACCCCCACTGTCTAAAGTCTTGATTGAAATTCAAAAAAAGAAGTTTAGGTAAAAGAAAATTAGACCTGTTTAAAATATGCACCAAGGGTAGGCATGCTTTTGGTCCCTCCAAATGAAAAATACATCTTTTGGTTCCTTATGTAATCATGTAACCATAAATTAGTCAAACGGAAAAATTGTAATTTACCCTCCCAAGATTTTATAAATTCATTTTAGCCATTAAAACATTAAAGGTCCGAGCTCAGACCGACCCAATACGTCTCTTAAGCTTTTAATATATTATATCACATTAATTTATGTATTATGTGCCAGATAATAATCTTACAATAAGGATTATTATCGATTATTATCTGACAGTGGCGGAACTTGAAGTAAAAGTTTGAGGAGCCAACTTAAAATTTTAAAAAATTTGGAGACTTAAACGACAATTTAAAAAAAAACTTGAGGCTTTAACTAAAATTTTTATTAATTTTGAGAGATTCAACAAAAAAATTAAAATTTTGAAAGGAAATTTAATTAAAAATATTTAAAATTTTGAAGCTTAATATGAATTTTTAAAAATTTTGAGGACCACATTAAAATTTTTAAAAAAATTTAGAGGCAAAATTTGAATTTTCTAAAATGTTGGGGGGCATGACCCCACTAGTCTCTTCAAGGATCCACCGTTGTTATCTGAAACATTGTCGGTGAAAAAATAACTTCACAAGCTGTATTGAGATGTTATCGACTGTCTCATTATTTATTTATTTTATATTATTATATGTATTTAAAATGACATTTGGAATTGAGCAAGTACATTTATCAGTTGGTCAAGCTGCTCATCTTTGTTCCTTCATATTCTATTAAGTTATGAGTTCTAGATCCACTAGGATCACCTCTTCCTTTCTCTAGAGTTCATCTTCCACTTCACTCTTAGTAGAATTAGGATTAAAATTAAAATTTGTCAAAAAAACAACACTTGGGTATCATATAAACATTATTTGTAAGATTTTTCACTTTCATATTCCATTAGGTTATGAGTTCTAGATCCACTAGGAGTACCTCTTCCTTTCTCTAGAGTTCATCTTCCACTTCACTCTTAGTAGAATTAAAATTAAAATTAAAATTTGTCAAAAAAACAACACTTGGGTATCATATAAACATTATTTGTAAGATTTTTCACTTTCATTGAATCAAATAATAACTCATATCACAAATATAAATATTGCAAAATATGTTAAGTTACCTATGTTTAAATTTTAATTAAAGAAAATATATAAAATTGTTAAATATTAAATTAAAAAAATAAATATTTTTCAAACATATAACAAACCTAATACAGATTTAAATTAACCATGTACAAACATATATATATATATATATATATATATTTTGATGAAATTTAAAATTCATATATTTTTTGAATTGAAAAAAATCATTTTTTAATCGAGTAAGAATTACAACCATGAGATGTATTAATAATAGCTTACAATTAATGAAAAAACTATTCTAAAACATTAATTAGTTAGTAATGAATGAGCTCGTGAAGTTTATTTCTTTCTACTTAAATGTCTTTCTCAAATCTGAATTTAGATTACCTCCTAAATTTATCAATTGTTTCAATGTCGCACGTGCCACACGTGTACCTTCCATTCCATATCAAAGATGATAAACTAAAAATCATACAAAAAGATTTTTTTTTCAATTTAATATAACATTCGAACCGAATCTCGTTCGATGATTAAAAATATCCAGTCAAATCCGCAATTTTGATTTTTTTGTTTATTTTATTATATTTTTTAAAAATCGTTTTATAAATTAATGAATAATCGGTTAATTTACTTAATTTTGCAACTAAAACAATAAAAAAAGGGGGAATGGCGGTAATGAAGAGTGAGCAGTTGAAACAGTAGGGGCAGAGAGGCCAGCAAAGGGAACACCGGTCGCCTCCCCAAACCTGGTTTCTCGGGCCACGGTCCATCCGTTTTCACTTCTCTCGAGATTTCCTTTTTCCTGCTTTTTGTACTTTAACCACCTTTGTTTTTAAAGGCCATACCTCCATTTGTTCTATCCATCGAGGAAGAGAGAGAGAGAAGGAACTTGAGATCCCCATGGTGGAATTAGATGGTGTCGAGTTTGCTGATGAGATATGATTAAGCGTTATATTGGGTTTGACGGAGTTCTCATCAAAATCCACAGGTGCCAATCCCTTGCCCACTCGACCGCTTTTTTTTCTTTCTTTCTTTCTTTCTTTCTTTTATTTATACTTATCTTGTTTATCTATTAGATTACCTCACGCCTTTTTTGAAGCATTTACGTATCGTTCCTATCATTTTTATTCACTTTGCACTCATATCTTTGTTACTGATTGTTTTTTAGATTTTAGTTTTGGCTTAAAGCTGTTCGTTTTTTATGTTTTCTCATAGTTTTCAGGGTTTTAATTGGGATCTGGGTTTTATAATAGTTTTATAACGGTTTCTGGGTTTTTTTAATGTTTTGTTTCCCATTTGTACTTGTAGGGAATTTAGAACATTGCCTAGGGTTTTTCTGAGAAGACAATTTTTAGTGAGGAGGGTGAGTTTTCATGGGTTGAACTGTACGACTTTATGATGGGAAGTTTATGTGAAGAGGAAGATCAATTTTTTGACACCCGTGAAGACATCACCTCTGTTTCTGATTTTGGATCCGATTGCCCCGAGAATTCTGATTCCGAGCATGCTGCATCCACTAATTCCGTGCCGGCTGACTTTGGAGTTGAAGTTTGGATTAAAAACTTCAGTAGCATTCGTGAACGGCGTAATAAATTTCTAAAATGGATGGGTTTAAGTGGAGATCAGACTCTCAGGGAAAGCCCCCCTTACATGAGTTGTGATGAAATTGAAGTGGAGACTGATAGAATTACGGAGAAGAGTGGAGCGGTTTTAGGATCATCAACTTCTGATGATGGTTTTTCGTCGAGTCAGTCTTCCATGTCTTGTTGGTCGAGTGATGGGGTGTTTGATGATAATTTTGTGTGTAGGATTAAGAATTTGGATGACGGGACAGAGTTCATTGTGGAAGAACTTAGTCAAGACGGCATGTTCAAGGGAATGAGGCAAGTAGGTTCTAACAATTTGCTTTCCATTGATGAGTTTGAAAGGAAGCTTGGCTTATCCCCGCTAGTTCAAAAAGCCATGCGTCGGGAGGTCAAAGGAGTTTCCAATTTAGGGCTAGAAAGAAAGCGGGGAAGAAAAGGATGGCTTAGGAGATTAGGAGCTGTTGCTTGCATTGTTGATAGGCAGGTTGAAGCTGCTCGTATGATATCCAGCAATTCTTATCTAAATGCAGTGGCCAGGGTTCAAATGGTTCGAGTTAGATCTTACAAGAAGCGGTCGAAGGAGTTATCAGCTCTTTACATGGGACAAGATATCCAAGCCCATGAGGGGGCAATCTTAATAATGAAATTTAGCCCTGATGGTCAGTATCTAGCAAGTGCAGGTGAAGATGGTGTTGTGCGTGTGTGGCAAGTTGTGGAGTCTGAAAGATCAGGGAATTCTGACATTCATGATGTAAATCCTTCATACGCCTACTTCCAAGTAAATAATTTTTCTGAGTTAGTTCCTCTTCATGAGGACAAAGCGAAAAAAGAAAAATCAACAAGTGTGAAGAAAAATTCAGATTCAATCTGTGTCATTTTCCCTCAGAAAGTTTTTCGAATCTTGGATAAACCTATCCATGAGTTCCACGGGCATTGTGGCGAGGTCCTGGACCTCTCCTGGTCAAAGAATAAGGTTACTTGCTCTGAAATTTGAAACAACTTGCTATTATTTGTTAGAATATACTCTGATATGTAATTAAGGTGTATGTATTTGCAGCATATCTTGTCATCCTCTGTTGATGAGACAGTTCGCCTATGGCAAGTCGGATATGACGAATGCCAAAAAGTATTTTTCCACAATAATTATGGTAATAATGTTCAATCCGTTCTTGAGTTTTTATTCTGCCTTATTTTTTGTTATAGAAATGTCTGCTAAGGTGAGCAATCGCCTTTGGCATTTTGATTTGTGCCATTATAATTGTTATAAAATATAATCTTATTGGCATGTGATGCAGTAACATGCGTTCAGTTTAATCCAGTGGACGATGATTACTTCATAAGTGGTTCCATAGATGGGAAAGTGCGTATCTGGGCAATTCCCAGTTGTCAAGTTGTTGATTGGACTGATGTGACAGATATCGTTACAGCTGTGTGTTACCGTCCCGATGGAAAGGTTTGATGGAGCTTTTCTTCATCATTTTATTTAGAAAACAGGTTTTAGGATTTCCAGTTCATTATTTCTTTCCTTCTACAGGGTGCAGTTATTGGCTCAATGAATGGCAATTGCCGCTTCTATGATGCTTCAGGTATATCTTTGTTGTGTTGGTCCCTTTTTTCCTGAAAAATTGTTTTATTGTCAACATCTCTGGTAATGCTATTCTAGGATCTGCCTACTTTTACTCCCTGTTTAGCAGTTTATCGGACTACATTGTATTCTTCTTAATTTGTTTAGCTTTAATACATTAAAATAGAATGTTGTGAGCATATCAATCAGAATATTCCTTTCCGTAGGAAATTAAAAACTTTGATATGTCATATTTTGTGTTGAACAATCTATATTGTCTAGAAGCTTGCAAGTTAGACGGCCCACAAAGACTAAGAGGAAAGGAAGAATTTTCTTTTCTCTGAATGAAATTTGGTTTTACTTTTGATGAATGAAAAAACCCTCTGCTAAAAGTGAATCACGATATTTCTTAATGTATAAATTTGATTTTTACACAATATTTGTCAATTTATAAATTTGATTTTTACACAATGTTTGTTAATTTATAAATTGGATTTTTTTTTTGCAATCTGAAGGGCAATGTTGAACTCCCCTGGTCAAATTCCTTTTCTGACTTTTCAGGGGAACCTATTCTTTCATGTTTGGGGTTTCTAATTTATATAATCTGAACATTGTTGTTCTTATGATTGGCAACATGGTAGTGTTGAAAGGTGATTTATATTATTTATGTCCAACATCCGAATGTTCTTTAACAGATCTATAATATCTTCCTTTTTGAAATTTAATTTGTTTGGAAAACACTAACCACTATGTTTACATGAACCAGATAACTGTCTGCAGCTTAATGCTCAAATATGTATACAGAGTAAGAAGAAGCCAGAATGCAGTAGAATAACTGGTCTTCAGGTATTGACCCCTACCATCACTTTTTCTCATTCCCTTTTTTAAAAATAACTTTTCCCTCAAATAAGCTTCCAAGCATTCAAAAGTTAATAGAGGGATTATCTTGTAGTTTTCTCCTGGGGACCCAGATATATTGATGGTCACTTCTGCTGATTCACAAGTTCGAATCCTCAATGGTATTGACATGGTATGCAAATTTCGAGGTAGGTGGTTGTTTGCCTAACTATTTTTTATCAGATCTAAAGTTTGTTGCCACTTTGGTAGCTTCATAATTAATTGGAAATGTGGTAATGAACATTGAGATGGAAAATAAGTGATGCAACATGGATATAGCAAAGATTGATCAAAACTTGATACCAAGTTTTTAACACCATATCATTTGCTTTAAAATTATCTTCTCTATCTACAGGTTTGCACAGTGTAGGGAGGCAGGTATCTGCGGCATTCACCCCAGATGGAATGCGAATTGTTTCAGCAAGCGAGGATTCTAATGTCTTTGTGTGGAACTATGTTAAACAGGATGGGCCGGTGCCCCAGGCAAAGAACAATAGGGCTTGTGAACGTTTTTTCTCGAATAATGCATCAGTTGCGATACCTTGGTGTGGGATAACATGCAGAAACTCTATATTCCCAAATATTTCAGGAACTTCACCATCACCCAAATATTTATCTGGCAGATGGGGGTGCAATGAGAATACTGGAGTATTGCAGTCTGAGTCGGGTGAGAGCTCCCAACACAAATTGGCATTCTCCTCTTCTGACCGTTTCTCATTGGGACATGGATTTTGCTCAGACTCTTTGCCCAAGGGTACTGCAACCTGGCCAGAGGAAAAGCTTCCCCTTCCAAACTCCTTGGTTGTATCTCCTGCAATTTGTAAATCTCAGTACAAGTTGCTTAAGACAACTTGCCAGAGTGCTCTTGGTTCTTCTCATGCATGGGGCCTCGTAATTGTAACAGCTGGCTATGATGGACGAATCAGAACGTTCCAAAATTATGGATTACCGATCCACACTTAGCTTTATTGAGATGACTTTGAAATTTTGCTGTTTCATTTGACAAAGAAAGGATTACATCACTTGTATTGAAGCTTTTGTCGTCAGGATTCGGGGCTAAAAATGATTAGTGCTTGGTCGATTTCCCATTTGTGAAGTTCAAGTTATACACACAACAATATCTGGATGTGGTGTTGAGCAGACATACATGAGCACTGTATCTGGTGTCAAGGCACTATTTCCTTAGCAGGCCAACCAAAGTTGACAGGTATGTTACAGTGGATTCAAATCTTAGTTCTAGTCAACATTCAACATTCTTTTCCTGTACTTTAGCTCAGCCGGTTGAATTTAACTGGATCAAATATCCATTTTCATGATATTATTTGTTTAACATGTTAAAAGTGAAAATCCAATTGACAGGGTCATGCCAAGGAGTCCCATTTCAAGCATTGTGTATTGCTCTACAACTGGAGATGTTTTGGTGGGGTCTTTTGGGGAGGAGAATTATATATCCGATGGACAGGAGTTACTTGGGAATAAATCTAGTGGGGCTTGTTTCCCTTGGCATGATTTATTGGATGGCTGAATAATTGGCCTGGTCTTCATGGTGCATTAATTGATTTTGGACCATTGTGGCGGCTGCTTTGCATTCACTTTAAGTGGAAGGTGACATTGTCAAATGAGTGGTTGGTCCATTTCCACAGTCTTGAATCTTGAGTGACAATGCAACGTTTGGATTGTTTTACCGGTGACATACCGAGCCAAGCTTAACGTGGTGGCCTCAAGTCTCAACCTTGGGGAGGGGTATTACTATTTAGTCTACGAAGATGTTAATGTTAGCCTCAACTCCATGCGGTGCAAGGTATTTCTTATGTGGTAAGAAATGAAGTCATTCATAAGCTTTGTATTTAATATTTTTTATGACCTTTGGAATCAATTTGCAAGGGTTAATTGTAGGAAAGGAACATGTGGATATGGAGACTGGAGAGGATTTGCTCCTCTTGTTTCTTTCCTTTTTCTTTGTTTTTTGGGGGTGAAAAAGGGTCTGATGTATCATTGCAAGTGTACTATAGTTAAAACAAATTACAATTTTTGAGGATGAGTTAGAACTTAGAAGGTGGCAGAATTCTAGATACACGCAAATGTATTAAATCTGGATGATAAATGTACTTTTTTCCCTTTGTTATTAGAGTATGAAATTAGATTTTGCGTATAAAGCCAAATATATTGGTTTTATAAAGTATAAAAAATTGACCGGCCTTAAAACTCGATTAAAACCGACCGATCTCTCATTGACCCGAATCGATATTAACCGACCCGAAATGACCAGAATCACAACAGACCCGAAATAAAACTAAACCGAAACGAATTTTAACTGAATGATATTAGACCCGAAATAAATAAAACTGAAATGACTCGAACTGAACCCGAATCGATTGACATGTTTGCCACTTTGATCTAGACTAGTTAGTCAATGAGTATATAGATGTTTAAACAAAAAACAATAAAAATAATTCTCTTTCCCAACATTTAATTCTCTTTCTCAAATTTCAAAGTATTTTTTTCCTAAAATTTAATTCTCTCTTTATTCTTTTTCAATCTAATAATAAAAAATAAATGATACAATATTCTTTAATTTTTTGTATTTACTGTTTAAAATCAAGCTCTATATCATACACAATTACTCACAATTCAATACTTTCAAATTTTCTTAACAAAACAATAAAAATAATGTATTTGTCAAAGTTTTATCATGTTTCTATCATTTATTAATGAAATATTAAATTAATTGTTCAAAGGAATGATATGTGCTTTTGTTCTATAAGAATTTATTTTTAAATTTTCACATTGGACCCTAAAAATATTAGAGACACTCCGGTGCCATACCTTTTAAAAGTTTCAATTGAGATGAAGATTTTTTTTTTGGTATAATGAAATGAAGATCTTTTAAATACTAAAAGCGGATTTTATTGAATTTGGATGACAATATATAGATTTGATAAGTATAATAATAGATTTATAGTTTAAAGTATATTTTAAAATTTTAATTCAGATTTTATAAAATATTTGTATATACCTTATTTTAGGGTTGTAAATGAGACGAGACAGATCGTGAGTTATTCGAGTTCGACTCGATCAAAGATCGGTCAAAGCTCGACTCGATTGAACTCGGCTCGAGTTCTTGACGAGCCGAGCCGAGCTACTTGATACCCGACTCGAAAAGCTCACGAGCTACTCGAAAATATAATATATTAAAAATTTTATTTTTTATAATTTGAAATCTAAATTCTTAAACTTAAAACCCTAAATATAAACCCTAAACATATGTATTAAACCATAAAATCTAAATCCTAAATTCTAAACCCAACAACCTAAACCTATAGACCCTAAACTAATATCATAAATCCTAAAATTAACAAGCTTGAGTTTACACAACTTGTGTATCTAAGTTTTTTCTTCATAGGACTTTAGATGAGACTGATAGATGAATAGTTACTCGAGTCCAATGCGATCAAAGATCAATCAACACTTGACTCGATTAGGCTCGAATCAAGCTCGAACTCGACTCGAGTTCTAAACGAGCCGAGTCGAGCTCAAATTTCTTAGGCTCGTTAGAAATTATTCAAGCTCGAACTCGACTCAAAATCTTAACGAGCCGAGCCGAGCTTAGCACTACTCGAGCTCGACTCGGCTCGTTTACACCCCTACCTTACTTGATGACGTGCCTGATCAAGTGGGCGTAAGTTGGGTGAGTTTAGGTGTGGAGTTTGGGATTAAAAAATAGATTATTATTTTATTTATTTATTGCAGGAAGGTTTTTCTTTTAAATTGAATGGAGAATTAAGCCATGAAAAGAAGAAACAAATTTACAGTAAGGTGAATTAGAAAATTATAAACAACTAAAATAGAATTTTTAGGGGTTCACCTTGTTTTTTTAATAGTTGAACAGTAATTATAAACTACTCCCTCCGTCCCACTAAAAATGTCACAGACTTTTTTCTGGTCAAATTTTTTTAACTTTGATTATAATTTATTTAAAAATTTTAATTAATTAAAATTTATAAAAAATATATTTAAAAACTACTTGATTCAAAAATTTTAAAATATATTTTTCAATAATAAATTTTAAATTATAAGAGGTCAAAGTTGAAAAAATTTGACTTAAAAATTGTCAACATGTGACAGTTTTAGTGAGACAGAGGGAGTATAAAGTAGTATATATTCATATATATATTTTTATCCTTTAATAATGCATATATATCTCGTAGACAAAACGATTTAAACCCGTATCTTTTAGAATAAACATCACCCATTTTATCCACCGAGACACTCGGGTTGAACTGGTTAGACACCTCTTTATGATTTAAATGTAGAAGAATAATCATTCTATTGAATTTGCATGGTTGATGACGTGATACATTACATAATAAAAGGGCATGAGTTAAGTTTAACTTTGGGGGCCAACAACTTAAGAGCTATCGCAAAACAGAAAGCAATGGGAACGACGATAACACCGCCATGGAAGCAGCTTCTTCTCAAATCTTTGGAATCCAATTCCCATCTCAAGCACTCTTCCTACTTTCAATTCGTTAGCATTTCTCCTTTTCCCTCTTTTTCCCTTTCCTTCTCTCGTGTTTTCTTTTTCTTGAGTTGTTGCTACTTTTCCTTACGGTTTTAGGCAACGATTGGATGTAATGGAATGTTAATTTGAGCTAATACTCATCCATTTCATTCCAAAACTGGTTGGTTTACACAGTGCACTCATAGGTGCCTTTATACAGCTGTTTGTAACAGCATTTCCCGCCAATAATAACAAATAACAAAATGATAACAGAAAGCTGTTGACTCAGCTTTCTCTTGAGATTTCTACAGTCCTCTAGACTCTTCTAATATTCCCCCCGCTTCACAAGATCCCTGGAGAGAGATTGAACACATAGTTGGAGTCGAAAATCCTCAAAGCTGGCAGTGGAGTTGGCTTTAGTGAAGATATCTGCAACTTGTGCGGCAGCTGGAACGTAATTGACTTGAAGGATACGGGCCATAACTTTCTCTCGAAGGAAGAATAAATCAAGATCGACGTGCTTCGTTTTCGAATGCAAGACAGGGTTTGCAGCCATTGCAACCGCACTCGTATTGTCACTCCAAAGAACAGGAGGTTGAAGAAGCTGAATATGCATGTCATGAAGAAGTGCCTGAAACCAAAGAATGTCCGCAGCGGCATCAGCAAGACTCCTAAATTCAGCCTCAGCAGTTGACCTCGAAACAGACCTTTGTTTGCGTGAGCTCCAAGAAAGAAGATGAGGGCCTATGAATGTGCATTGACCTGAGGTTGACCGACGATCATCAGGGTCACTGCCCCAATCGGCATCAGAGAAGGAGTGAAGTGTATAGGTAGAGGATGGTTGAGCAGTGAACCATAAACCAAGGTCAAGCGTGCCAGTAAGATAGCGTAGGACTCTCTTGACAGCCATCCAGTGAAGAGCAGTAGGTCGTTGCATAAATTGAGCAATTTTGTTAACAGAGAAAGCAATGTCTGAACGTGTGTGACATACATATTGAAGAGATCCCACAAGGCTTCTAAAGTCAGTGGCACGTTCAACAGGGGAATCAACATCCTTATGAAGCTTGACAGAGGCAACCATAGGAGTTGGAGCAGTTGTGAGATCACGAAAATCAAATTTAACAAGGAGCTCTGTAATATATTTCTTCTGTGAAAGAAGGAGACCAGCAGATGTACGAATCACTTCAATGCCGAGGAAAAAATTGAGCTCCCCAAGATCTTTTAAGGAAAACTTTCGATGTAACTGTTGAACTACTTCATTGATGTGTATTGAGGACGATCTTGTAACTAGAATATCATCGACATAAACAATGATGTATGTCATGATTGAGGTATCCGAGTAAACAAATAGGGAGGTGTCAGCATTTGAGGATCGAAAGTTCAGTGTATGAAGAAAGGACTTGAGCTTGTCGAACCAATTTCGAGGAGCCTGACAGAGTCCATACAAAGCTTTCTTAAGCTTACAGACAAGTTGAGTACCATCCTCAGCAACCTGCTGAAAACCGTCGGGCTGAAGCATATAAACATCTTCATTTAGATCACCTTTTAAAAAAGCGTTATTAACGTCCACTTGGCATATGCCCCAGGAATGAGTCACAGCAAGAGAGAGGAGCAAATTCACTGTAGAAGCTTTAACCACCGGGCTAAAGGTTTCCCTGTAATCACATCCTGCAAGCTGAGAGTAACCCTTCGCTACAAGGCGTGCTTTGTAGCGATCAACAGTGCCATCAGCAAGCCTTTTAATCCGGAAAAGCCATTTACATCCAATAGCACGGCGATCTGGAGGCAATGAAACAAGATCCCAGGTGTCATTTGCAAGTAACGTAGCATACTCAGCATTTACAGCACTTAACCAATTAGGGTTTTGCATGGATGCATGCACGTCCCCAGGAATGTCATCAGCAAGGTGAAGGTGATAGGCTTTAGGTTTAAATACTCCAGCTTTGCTGCGAGTAACCATAGGGTGGGAATTAGGAGGAGAGGTAGAGGGCACAGTGGGAGAGTGAGTTGGTGGTATTTCATTTGTGGTAGAAGGGTTATCAATAGTTGTAGGAGGGGATGGTGGAATATTAACTAGGGGTGGTTCAGATGTAGGTGAAGACTGATGCAAGGGAGGTGGGATAGGGGAAGGTGGTGGTTGAGGTGTGTCAACAGCAGGATGCAAGGGTTCAGTAGGAGTGGGGGTGGGTAAAGGTGGTTCAATATGGTCAGAGGGATGATCTGGGACAACATGAAGCGTGGAGGAAAGGTTATTTGAGGCTGAGGAAGATGGAGAAGTGGAAGGTGTAGCATTGTGAAAGGGGAAGACAGTTTCATGGAAAATAAAATTCCGTGAGACAAATATACGACCTGTAACACGATCAAAACACCAATAACCCTTATGTAAGGGAGAGTAACCAAGGAACACACAGGCTCGAGATCGAAAATCCAATTTGTGAGCATTGTAAGGCCGAAGATGAGGGTAGCAAAGACACCCAAATACCTTGAGAAAACTGTAGTCAGGATCTTTGTTGTATAAGATTCGAAATGGTGATTGCCCAGCAAGAACAGTGGAGGGCATTCTGTTGATTAGAAACACAGCACTGAGGGTTGCATAAGACCAGAAATGAAGGGGAAGCGATGCCTGAGCAAGCAATGTGAGAGATGTCTCCACTATGTGCCTATGCTTCCTCTCAACCACACCATTTTGAGAGGAAGTATGTGGACAAGTGATACGCAGCTGTACTCCTAATTGAGCCAGTAGAGTATGAAGAAACCGAAACTCTCCTCCTCCATCAACTTGTACTGCTAATAGAGTCTTTCCAAACTGAGTTTTTATTAAGTTGTAAAACTGAGTAAAAGCATTACATGCATCAGACTTTCTTCTAAGCAGAAACAACCAAGTGTTGCGTGAATACATGTCAATACAAGACATATAATAAAGATAACCATCGGAGGCCACTGAGGCAGGTCCCCAAATGTCAATTTCAACAAGCTGAAAAATAGAACTATAAATTGTAGAAGACTCCTGAAATGGTAGGGTGTGACTCTTGCCCAAGTGACAAGCATGACAGAAGGAGTCCTTGGGAGGAGAAACACGTTTATTCAAGGCCAGACTAACAACATCAGAGGAAGGATGCCCCATCCTATTGTGCCAAAGCCAGTAATCAACTGAGGAGGAAGAAGAACACGCATGCATGGGAGGAAAGTGTGGAGGAAACTCATAGAGGCCATTAGCTTGAACCCCTCGAAGCAAAACAGAACCTGTGCGTTCATCCTTGATACAGCAAGAAGAGGCATGAAATTAAAAAAAACATCATTATCATATGTAAACTTGGAAACATATAAGAGGTTGCGTGTGATATCAGGAACAAGAAGAAGTTGCTCAAGATGTAAGGTACGAGATTCAGTGGGCAAGCAACTGTGACCAACGTGTGTGATTGCTAGGGACGAACCATCCCCAATATGTACTTTACCTTGACCTTCATAAGAATGAGGAGCTTGAAGCTGAGAGTTGTCACGAGTCACATGGTGCGTGGCACCGGAATCAGGGTACCAGACCCCTGGAGTAGCAACAAGTGAGTTGACCTGGGGTGTATCAGCAGATGGAGAAGGCCCAGCATCAGTAGCAACATACGGTGAGTAGCCTTTCTCTGGATCAGTGTGAGTGCAACAACAGTTATGAGCTTCAGTAGTGGTCTTCTGAGAGCTTTGATAATTTTGGTTGAATCTGTACCAACAGCGATCGGCAAGATGCCCCAATTTGCCACAGATTTGACATTGGAAGCGTGGGCGTCCTTTGAATCTACCACCAGCAGTTGCAGTCGATGGAGCACGGCCACCACGAGTGGAGGATCCAGATGTGTAATTGGCCTCTGTGCGAGAGTCAGCATCAAGAGTGGTGTTATGAATTCCCATATATAGGCGAAGCGGATCTTCAAGTCTTGTTTCAACATCAGTGAGCAACGAGACAGCTCCATCAAAGGTGTACGGATCCTTGCTGGCAGTGATGACAGCTACCACCGATTCAAACTCTGAGGGAAGTCCATTGAGAATGGTAGCCACCTGTTCAAGCTCAGAAATAGGACTTCCACACACAGCAAGTAAGTCACAGATTTCCTTAATCTGGGCAGTGTAAGCACTAATGGATAAGGATCCTTTCTTGAGAGATCTCAAACGAACATGAAGATGCATGACTCGCGTTGTGGAGAGACTAGAGTAACGAAGAACAAGTGTCTTCCAAATGGATGAGGAAGATTCACAGCCAACTAAATGAGTAAGAACGGAGTTATTGACCGTGGAAAGTAGCCATGAGGCTAAGGAACTGTCTTGTTTGAAGAACCTTTGATAGGGAGGGTTGGGAGATTTGGATCCATCAGCAGCCACCAGAAACTTCACCGGAGGAGTGTAGTCCTCATCAAGGTAGTGTTCAAGACCCTGCCCACGAACCATAAACAAGACCTGTTGACGCCAGAGGAGGAAGTTCGTATCATCGAGCTTCACACTGATTTGTTTGTTGAAAAACCCTTGAGAGGAATCATCAGATGCATTGGGATCGGAGGCGGAGGAAGAAACACCGTCGGCAGGCATGATTAACGATCAAAACAAAAAAAAAACTAGAAAAAGGAATGAACCAGGATCGAAGAGGCGGATGATACCATGTTAATTTGAGCTAATACTCATCCATTTCATTCCAAAACTGGTTGGTTTACACAGTGCACTCATAGGTGCCTTTATACAGCTGTTTGTAACAGCATTTCCCGCCAATAATAACAAATAACAAAATGATAACAGAAAGCTGATGACTCAGCTTTTTCTTGAGATTTCTACAATCCTCTAACTCTTCTAATATGGAAGACCCGCCAATCGCACAGTTGTTTTTAGGTACCCACTTTATTAACCTGCCTCCAAATTCTATTTGTTCTGAATTCTAAATGTTTCGGTTGAATTTACAGAGGGTTTCAAGAGAACAGCGACAAGTTCCATATCAACACCGATACCAGGACTCAGAAGGTTTCTTTACACTCAATCTTCACCGCTTCCACGATTTTTTTGAATTCTGACGTTTCCTCTTTTTCCTATTGAATATTTTTTTGAAATGGGTACTTCACTGTTTGTTAATTTTGCAGATAGAAGAGCTGAAGCATTGCCCTTTTGCCGAGGTAATTTTCGTTTGAGGTATACCCCATTGATTTCAAGAACCTATTTTTAACATCCATTTTATTGAATCACCTTCGGTGAACTGAAAACAGGAAACAGGTGATCGGAAAAGAAAAGAAGAAAGATGAAGAACAAGGGTTTCGATAAAAGATAACCAAACAGAAAAGAGAGAAAAGAGATTTGGGAATTTTTTTTTCAGTGTAGGCCAAAAACATGGTTTTGGGCCAGTTCCCAAATGGGTTAGTATAGCCCAGACTGTTAGGCTGCATACTAGAAAGTACCAGCTGTTATAACAGAAATGGGCAGTTGTAACCAATTTTTGGTTAGCCGGCTGAGGCCCTATCACACTGTTGAGCTCATCATATTACTTAACATTCACCCCACTTTCTGACTTCTCTTGCTTCTGAGGAATCAGCAGAACTTGAAGAAGAGCACGCAACTCATGAAACCTTGTAGATGACAGAGGCTTGGTTAGAATGTCGGCAATTTGATTCTATGCAGGCACATAATTGACCTCTAGTTGCTGACGAAGAACTTTCTCGCGAACGAAGTGTAGATCAAGCTCTACATGTTTGGTTTTAGCATGTAGAATTGGATTTGCAGCCATAGCAACTGTACTTGTATTATCACACCACACTTTGGCAACATCAGTGACTTCAACACCCATATCTGAGAGCACAGCTTGAACCCACAAAAGCTCACTTGTAGCATCAGCAAGGCTTCGATATTCAGCCTCAGCTGTTGATCTGGACACAGATCTTTGTTTCTTAGAACTCCAGCAGATGAGATGTGCCCCAAAGTAAACACAATGACCTGATATGGATCTTCTATCATCCACATCACCAGCCCAGTCAGCATCTGAAAACACTTGCAGAGAAGAAAGTGGAGACTGTGATGTAAACCAAATGCCATAATCAATTGTTCCCTTCAAGTATCGAAGAACTCGTTTCACTGCTGCCCAATGAACATCTGTTGGTCGTTGCATAAATTGTGCAACCTTATTAACAGCAAAAGACACATCCGACCTTGTGTGACAAACATAAAGTAACGCCCCCACAGTGCTGCGATATAACTGTGCATCCACAAAAGATTCACCTTCATCCTTGCTGAGCTTAAGCACATGAATCATAGGTGTATCAACAGATTTAGTGTTGACCATATTAGTTTTAACAAGAAGCTCTTCAACAAACTTCCTTTGACAGAGAAATAGACCCTTGTCACAACGCACAGCTTCAATGCCAAGAAAATATTGTATGCAGCCAAGATCTTTGAGAGAAAACTTTGAATCAAGTTGCTGAATGAGTTGTTGTATATATGTCTCTGAACTACCAGTAATAAGAATGTCATCCACATAGACAACAATATATATAGCAACAGAAGATTCAAGTCTGATGAAGAGAGAATTATCAGCATTAGAGCATTTGAAACCCAGACTGCACAGAAAACCTCTGAGTTTGCTGAACCAGTTCCTAGGTGCTTGCCTTAGACCATAGAGAGCACGTTTAAGCTTGCAAACCAACAGCTCACCAGTAGGACTATGTTGAACAAACCCCTCAGGCTGTGTCATGTAAACATCTTCCAACAAATCACCCTTGAGGAAGGCATTATTTACATCCACTTGATGTACAAGCCAATTGTTAGAAACAACAAGAGACAATAGAATATTAACTGTAAAAAACCTAACTACAGGACTGAATGTTTCACCAAAATCATATCCTGGTATCTGTGAGTACCCCTTGGCTACCAGCCTAGCCTTATATCTACTCACAGTGCCATCAGAGTTAAGCTTTATCCTGAACAACCATTTAGAACCAATAGGTTTTCGACCAGAAGGAAGAACAACCAATTCCCAAGTTTGATTGGCAAGAAGAGCATTATACTCAAGATATACAGCTTCCTTCCATTGAGGATGATTAAGGGCTTGCTGAACAGTAGTGGGTGTAAGGTGAAGCTCAGCAGAAAAGACTTTGGGCTTAAATATGCCTGCCTTACTCCGAGTGGTCATATGATGAGTATTGGACAAGGATACAGTTGGCCCAACACTTGAAACAGTCCTCATATCAGAACCAACAACTTCAGAATTGTGAAGAGATTTATTGGTACCAAAGTTCATATTATCTCCTCCTGTGACTCCATCACATTGCAGATCTGACAAATGCTCATTTCTGATACTTTCATTCGTGGCATCCTCCCCATCTTCATCCTGACAAGGCATACCAATATCTTCAGAACCTTCAGTACTAGTATTCTGATGAAAAGAACCAAGTTCATCATCCTCTGCACTAGTTTCAGCAATATCAGGAAGAACAATAACTTGCTGTAACTCATCATGAACAGCTTCATCACTATTGGCACCAGCTGCTTCAGATGTAGTTATAACTTGTTGTACCCCATCCTGAACAGCTTTTTCAACACTCACATCAGCTGCAGTGGGTATGTGTACAACATTTTCAGCTCCCTCAACTGCTGAATCAAAATCTTCCATGTTGTCAGTACCCAAGTCAGGCTCATCATGGTTGTCAAGATTAACACTAGATGAATGCCTGGAAGAAGGTATAGATAAGGAAGAAGAGGAAGGCTCATTTACAGGAGGAACAGAGTTGCTGGGTGCAGAGATAGGTGACTTTGGAGGACAAGAAGTAGAGCTTGACCAGTAGAAGTTTCAGGACTAGACTCAGGGACAATAATAGGACGTTTGGGTGGATGATAGGCACCAGGTATATGAAGAGATGCTGAGGGTTGAAACAAAGATGTAGACTGTGCAGGTTTGGAAGAAACAAGAGCAAAAGGAAACACACTTTCATTGAACTTAACATGTCTTGAGACATACACGCGTCCAGTGGGATCCATACACTGATAGCCCTTGTGCTTAGGTGAGTAACCCAGAAAAACACATGCCTTAGACCGAAACTCAAACTTGTGTCTGTTATAATCTCTCAAACAGGGAAAACATTGTGACCCAAAGACTCTCAGAGTTTGATACTCTGGTTCTTTTCCATACAACTTCTCATGTGGTGAAACACCACCTAAACCAGCAGCTGGTAATCTATTTATAAGATAAACTGAGCTTAAGACAGCAAAGGCCCAGTACTGAAAAGGAACAGAGGCATTGGCAAGTAGAGTAAGAGTCATATCAATTATGTGTCTATGTTTTCGTTCTACTATACCATTCTGAGCTGAGGTATGAGGACAAGTAATCCTATGTTTTATACCTCTCTTAGCTAAATCAGCAGCTAAAGTAACAAATTCTCCCCCACCA
The DNA here is from genome assembly GCA_030270665.1 of Hibiscus trionum. Lineage (NCBI taxonomy): Eukaryota > Viridiplantae > Streptophyta > Magnoliopsida > Malvales > Malvaceae > Hibiscus > Hibiscus trionum. Next base: position 15,145,314 of record BSYR01000035.1, on the reverse strand, counting down.
TCAGTTTGAAGAGAAACAATATGTGCAGAAAATTGATTCTCAACTAAAGCTACAAACATCTCAAAAGCACTCTTGACCTCAGATTTACTTTTCAACAAATAAAGCCAACAGTTTCTAGAATACATGTCCACAAATGATACATAATATTGATAGCCTAAAGATTTAACAGGTGAGGGACCCCACACATTTGCTTCTACTAACTCAAACGGTTTATGATAGAGAGTAGTAGACATAGAAAAAGGTAGTCTTGTACTTTTGCCTAACTGACAAGCATGACAAAGAGCATTCTTATCAACAGAGAAGTTTTTATTCAAAACAGCACACACAACATTATAAGCAGGATGGCCTAGTCTCTGGTGCCACAACCAGTAACTAGACTGAACAACATCACTACTACTGGCTACATTTTGATCAGAAACAGAATCAACATTATGCAGAACATTATTGCAAACTGAATCAACATTGTGAACAGCAGAAGCATCATGAGCAAAACTGAAGCTATATAAACCATCATCAAGAGTACCTCTAAGCAGCACAGCACCACTCACCTCATCCTTGACTAAGCATCTGTCAGAATGGAACTCAAGAAACACATTATTGTCACTGGTGAAACGAGAAACAGAGAGAAGATTTCTTGTAATCTTAGGAACACAAAGTAAACGTTCAAGATGTAAAGATTTAGCAGGAGTATGAATTGAACAACTACCAATATGAGAAATACTAAGAGTAGAGCCATCACCTAGAAAGACCTTACCATTCCCTGAGTATGGTTGACCAGTCTGTATGCCCACAAATCTCTTTGTGACACGGTGAGTGGCCCCTGAGTCAGGGAACCACTTGTCATCAACAGTCAGCACCCCCTTGCTATTAAGGAATTAATCTGGGCTGTATCATCAGTATCCTCAAGCTTCACCTCACTAGTTTCAGAATTGACTCCCACAAAAGGATTATAGCAAACATCATCAGAAGAATTCACATATCTACACACATTAGCCTGAGTGTCATCTACTTCCTTAGTCTGCTGAGATTGCTGAGACATTACCCCCTTAAAATTCTGGTCAAACCTATGCCAGCAGCGGTCAACCAAATGTCCTAGTTTACCGCAAAGTTGACATTGCGGTCTAGGACGACCCCCTCTAAATCTACCACCAGACTGAGTATTGTTCCTCGACTGTTTAGGTGGGTACTGTGATCTATCAACATCCTTATTAGCACCAGACAGATCACGAGATCTACCATCACTAGCTTGTGTAAAATTAATACCAACTGGAACTCGAACCATGTCCCCAAGTCTAGACTCAGCATCAATTAAGCCAGATACAACAGACTCTAACGTATAAGGTTCTCTACTCATTGTTATAGCAGCAATAAAAGGATCAAACTCTGGAGTAAGACCATTCAAAATTGTCGCAATTTGTTCAACTTCTGCAACCGGACTCCCACTAGTGGCCAAAAGATCACACAACTCTTTAATTTGTGTTGTGTACTCACGAATGGACAGAGAACCTTTCTTTAAGGCACGTAAACGACAATGTAAATTCATGACCTTAGTAGTAGAAAACTTAGAGTACAAATTAAGAACTGTAGACCAGATTGTTGCAGATGTTTCAGCACCTACAAGTTGGGGTAAAACTCTAGGGCTGACAGTAGAAAGTAACCAGGAAGCTAAAGCATTATCTTCTTTCTTAAACCTCCTAAATTCTGGATTAAGAACCAATTTACCAGTTGAATCCTTAACTATCTTAGCCGGAATTAGAGTCTCAGTATCAAGATAGTGTTCAAGCTCGTTACCTCGAATCATGAGGATAACTTGCTGTTTCCATAGCAAAAAATTAGTATCATCGAGTTTCACACTAACCTGCTTATTGGCAAATGCAGGACCATTCGAGTCACTGGTTATCTGAACCGCGTTCATATCATCAGTCAGATCGTTAACTTCGATTGTCTCTGGAGCCATTAGAAGCAATTAGCAAGATCTCAATGCAACACAACACCGATTTGAGCCAGGGCACAGCAAACACAGACGATCCTCAAGATGTGAACAGACACGAGCGTGACGAACCTCACGAGCAGAGAAACACCTCTTCAAATCCACAAAAGAACAAAACGACGAAACAAAAGAACGGCAATAAGAACGGAACACCGGCGAAGCTTGAAAGAGGCCTGAAAGCAACAATATCAGAAGAGGAGAAGAGAAAGACGAACGGCAGTGGAAGAACCGTGTCAGAACGAAACGGCAAATGCAACGGCGGAAGACACGACGGCACCAGGACCTTCAACGGCGTCTGATACCATATTGAATCACCTCCGGTGAACTGAAAACAGGAAACAGGTGATCGGAAAAGAAAAGAAGAAAGATGAAGAACAAGGGTTTCGATAAAAGATAACCAAACAGAAAAGAGAGAAAAGAGATTTGGGAATTTTTTTTTCAGTGTAGGCCAAAAACATGGTTTTGGGCCAGTTCCCAAATGGGTTAATATAGCCCAGACTGTTAGGCTGCATACTAGAAAGTACCAGCTGTTATAACAGAAATGGGCAGTTGTAACCAATTTTTGGTTAGCCGGCTGAGGCCCTATCACACTGTTGAGCTCATCATATTACTTAACACATTTTACTTGAGAGTTTACTGTTGAAGCTTTCTTTTATTAATCCTTTGTAAATCATTTCCTTAGTGATTATGTGTGAATTCTTTTAATCCTTCTCATTGCAGATATGTTGGTACTTTACTGATTCATGGGAGCAGTTTCGAATCAGCGGAAGAGTTGATGTTATTGATGGATCCAATCCTGACACTCTCAAACTTCAGGTTAGGCAAGGATCAACCCCGATTCGAGTGCATTTTAAGAACTTGTTTTAATTGCTACTATGAATGACTTAGGACTCTGGGGTTTTTGAAGCTACTGGAAAGCTTTTATTGAACTGATGTTGGTGCCACAATCATAGTTAATATTGTAGAACATAATTACCAAGCGTATTTCCATGTTATAGAATCATACGTTTAAGCTTATATCATAAATTTTTTTGTTACAAATAAGTTAAATTATAATGATGCATATCAATATTTAACACCAGTTGTCTCAATCCCCTTTAAAGAAATTAAGCATGTTATAACTTACAACCATTCCATTTACTCATTTAATATATATATATTGTGTATATAGCAGCAAAGGGAGAAATCTTGGTTTGCTAGTTCTGTTAAATCAAGGCAACAATACTTGGGACCTTACCCTGGTCTGCCCCGCATAAGTGAGCACCAAAGTGAGGAGGAATCTCGTTTAGATCCTTCAATTGGCCCAGTTTCTGCATTTTGTTTGCTGGTTCTAGATCCTGACCAGGTTACCTCTTGTCTAAACTCACGGTTTCTTTCTAAAAAAAAACTGGAAAAAGTCGGGTAGAAATGAGCAATGGATGGGGTGCTATACCTACTGCTTCATTTTGATTAGTTCTATTTAATTTTTAGAATTTATAATGATTTGCAGGTTGATTATTTGGATTTGAAGAATAATCAGAGGCTTAAGTATATATCCACACTTGATACAGATGGAGTAAAAAGCTGGAGTTCAGAGAGAATCAATCCATGATTTTGCTTTCGGTTTCTAAAACCATAATGTGGACGCACATTGACATCTAAACATATCTGGCGGTATGTATGGTACGTGGTTGACGTTAACGAACCATATTAGAATGTCGTATGCATTCATTTTCCCTCCTACAACGGATATTAGATTCCATAAATAAATATATATTCTTCTTGAGCACCCTTTTGAAAACGGACAAAGTATAGATCATGTAATAAGACTCATGACTACAATTGATTTTTCCTTAATTGCTTGTTAGTGATTAGATTGCTAGAACTATCCATTAATTTTCTTCACCTATAACTTCTCATCAACTCCTTTACCTTTTAGCTGTATCACTTCATTGTTATATTATTGTTTTTTTGGGGTTAATGTACACTTCAGTCCCTGAAGTTGGCTTTAGGCACCTATTTGAAACCTAAGGACCTAACTGGTACCTAGTTACTTAACATGGTGAATGTGCATCTCTTTGTATCAACAAAATTTGTAATAATAAATAAATACATGTTTGAAACAAATTATGTAGATTCATACGTAATACTTGAAAGTTTATGAGAATATATAGGGTTAGATCCTACGCAAAACACAATTTTACATTAATTTAGGACTATTAGATGAGTGTAAGTTAACGGTCGAGATTAAATCATAAAAATCTTCATATTTCCTACTTTTTAATATCAGCATACAAAAGTTTTACATACGAGTTTTTATCCACTAACATAGTAAAACTTCATGTTTTTTTTATGGTTAGATTAACTAATTTTAATGAATGAGATTAAAACTTTTAAATTAAGAATAATTTATTTATTTTTGGGTAAAAATCTCCTGATTACCCAATGTTAATCTTGAATCCAACTATCCCAAAAATATGCTTTGTACTAATATATTACGTTCTAATTGGCTGAAAGTAGTACGGGGTCACGTGTGTCAGCGTCCCCCTGCGGCTGCTTCTAAAGCGTGTGGTTTTTTTTTTTGTTGTTGTCAAGTTGAAGAGCATTTCTATTCACCTGCGGTTCAGCTATTGATCTCATCTCCTCTTGTTGTTTCCAGTTTCCAGTGCAATGAATATGAACCCAAATCCAATCAGCCTTTTGTGTTATTAAAGTTGAAATTGGGTTCCTATAATTAAAAACAAAGCGTGGTGATTGGTGCAGGCCCAGGAACAGATATCTAGACGTAATGTGAACAGAATAGTGCAAATTCAATGCAAAAACCTGACTATCTGGTGCATTCCCAATCCCCAACAATATGTAACTTACAGCATCGGTCGGGGAACAAAATTTGTAACCAACCCCCACATGCATTTTGTTATTAGTTAAGAAATCGCCCTTTTATCTAATCAGCAATCAGCAATCAGCAATCAGCTTGCTTTCATTTCTAATCTATTCCTCTGGCATGGCAACAGGATGTGTGGGTTTTCCCCTGAGGAAACGAAGCAAAGGAAGCAAGATCCTGATGAAGGAGAAACGAGCCAAGCTGTGGATAATCAAGCGTTGTGTGCTCATGCTGCTTTGCTGGCGAGATCCCAAGGATAAATGATACTTTGCCTTTCTCTGTATATTTGCAGAGTTTTCTCTTGGCTTTCTTGTATTTCTTTTTAATCCTAATATAGATGCAACTTTTTGACACCTAATATTCGACCATAAAGAAGCAACACATTCTCCGGATACTAATGTGGTGGAAATGGGAAGGGCTTTTCCTCAATTTCATATCAAGTGCTTTCGGAGGGGAAAAGGAAACGCTCCCCAGATGACAATACTAATGTAGGATGTTTATGCTCATTCAGTCAGTCTGCAACTCTAAATGAGGCAAACCAGCGTTAAAAGATAAAACGCAGCACTAAATGAAACAAAACGTCGCATTGAAACTTGAAAAAAAAAAAAGCAATTAATGGCCCATACAGGTCTCGAACCTGTGACCTTCGCGTTATTAGCACGACGCTCTAACCAACTGAGCTAATAGGCCGTTGTTTCAAGCATCTCGAATTAATCTTTACAATATTATGTATCTTATCTAACACGTTCAATTTGGCATGTGGCAATCTGGAAAAGCTGTACTTAAATTCGATATGAAACAGGGTCTAAAAAATACATACGATCATAAGATGACGCAAATATATCTTTGGTTTACAATAGAAAAAAATGTAAAACAATTTTCAAGACAAGACCCATAGATATACATGTCAGAAAGCTTTTAAAAAACACAAGCTTTTTCAACAAATTGTTTGAGGAAATTGGAAATCACAGCATACTAAGAAACCAAAACTTACAAAGTGAATTAACCAAAAACAGGTGTTAATTCGATCAAATACAATAGAGACCCCCAAAATAGATAAGCAAGTAATTAACAGATTGCAATTAAATTTACAACATTTTTCTGCTACTAAAAACAAAAACTAGACTTCATTACTTTCATATAAAAGCAGTGTAATAACATACATTTTTCTCCAAATTTGCAAGCAAAACAAAAAAGTGTCACTAACCAACACAGTTTATGCTACGCTAATAAACATTACTCATTATTTTCTTAACGCAACAGCTTTGTCCAACCCATATAAAAGACGGGTCGGGTTCGGAGCTAGTCATTGTTGGTTTAAAGTAATGCAAAACGAGCTAGTTAGCACTGATTGAAAATAAAGAAAGCAGAAAATAGAACGAGTTGAACCGTGTTGTGGTATGTTGGCCATTGCCTTAGTAACAATTCTGCCCCGATCAGTGTAGTCGCTTCACAGGTAAATTGTCCCCCGAGGTGAACGCGGACGCTCCGGGAGTCGTACACTCAACACCGGAGTGAACAACGGTGGTACTGATGCTTCTGGTGATGGAGGAATGCAGAGAACTTTTAGAATGTTTTGTGTGTGTTTTTGTTGCATACTTAGACAACATGAAACCATCTATTTATAGGCTGAAAATCATGGACAGAACCGTCATTGCTGTAACAGCTGCAGTAACAGCTCTCCATAACATCAAAATAATCTTAGATTAAAACGTTTTGATTCGAATTTAATTAAAAAATAAATTCAAAATTTTCTCAAAAAAAATAATATCCGCGCGCGGACGTGTCAAAAACACATGTTACTCGAGCCAACCGAACAGCAACGCGCGAAGATATCCCTTATTCTTTCTCACTCAACAAGGGATGGGAAAACTTGGGTATAAATACCATTCACAAGCCTTTTTCACAACCCATGTGGGATATGGACTTTTTGCCTTTGATTCTCACCTTAGGCATTACCAATAATCACACAATAAAAAGTATAAGCGGATTAGAGGCAAGTGTAAACGTTTGATTTTGAGATCGAGATCAGAGCAATACAAAATCTGACCCGTTTTGTTGTCTTCCATAGTTTTTTTTTATGTTGTCACCTAAAATATGTCACGTTAGTCGATCTTAATGCGTGGCAAGTCCAGTAAGAGTTAGTCATTGACTGTCAGTTGACTGATAGTTTTCATCTAACAGGAGCATATTTGGACCAAACTAAAACATTGGGGGTTGTTTACTCCAAAAAAAAAGAATAGGAGACCAAATGACAAAACATGCAAACGTTAGAGGTATCTTTTGTTATTTTGACTATTTTATTTAATGACTCTTAACATGCACGTTTTTAAGATTATGGTGGTTCAAGAGTGAACTTAAAAATTAGACCCCTAATAATAAGTATTGAAAAATTAAAGTTTAAGGATAAATAAAAATAAATTAATTTACTTATAAATTATATATTTTTATTATACTCAACAAACTTTCTAATAAATACATCAATTTCAAATGGAAAATATCAAGAAATTTTATTAATAACTCAACTATTCATACAAAACAATTTCTACGAGCACTTTTAAATGTAAAATCATTAATAATAGTGTCTACACCAAAATGGTCGAACATATTTTTTCAATACATAAAATTATTACATCATTCAACTTTTTTTGTGACATTGATGTCCTCAAGTAGGTTTTAACAATTTTAACTTTAAAAACTTCTTTCAGCAGATGCAACGGTCATCGCCGTATCGACAACCAATCTTACAAATCACAATTCCTTGAATATATATATAAAAGGTCTTGCTTTTTTAGAGTGTTAAATTAAAAATTATAAACCAAAAATTTAAATTAATTGTGAGTAAATAAGTAAAGAACATAAGAAAGTTAGAAGAGGGAAAATGGATGAGAAATTAAGATGCGAAGAATAAGATTAATGGATGAGAAATTAAGATGCGAAAAATTTAAATTAATGTAAGCGTTATTTATAGTTGTTTTTGAAGTTTTATTACCGTTAAAAATTAAGGTAAAGAAGACCGTTTTATCGGGAATTTATGAAATTTCAATTGACATTTGAAAAAGAAGTTGAGATAATACTTTTAGGGTTAACTATTGAAATGGTCATTTACGTTTAGTAAGTGTACTTTTTTGTCACTAATTTTAAAAATTGACCGTTATGGTCACTTATGTATTCGTTTTTTAAATATTTGGTCACTTGGTTGTTAATTGCCGTTATACACTGAGGCGTGCTGAGTTGGCACGGTAAAAAAGATAAATTACCCAAATAAAAATAATTTGTATAATTATACATTTAGTCTTTCATATTTACAATTTTTTATAATTACACATGTAATCCTTCATATTTACAAAAAAAATATTTCTTCTCCTCTCCACCATTTTCCCTTCACAACAATAACACCAAAAAAAATTGGGTCTCCAATTTCAATTTGATTGTACTATAATGATTACTTTTAGTTACGCATAAATCCTATTACGATAAATTTATAAATGTCCTTACTTGTAGTCATTCAAGTTTCCACTCTAAAAGAAAATGGAATTTAATACATATGGTTAAATAACCATCACATGTCATTGATTGATATTTTAAAATATAAGGGACAAAAATCTTCTTTCTAACTAATGAAAAAGATGTAATTATATCAAATTTTCATTAGTTTTACTGTTGGATCAGAAAAATAAATGACTATAAAAAGGTATTTGAGCAATCTTTCAATATGATTGTATATTTCACACAAAATATCATCACAATCCACACACTTTATCTTACAAGAAAGCCTTAGAAAAGCACACAAATACAGACATAAACATAAAAAACCACACAAGAAAACCTTAGAAGAACACACAACACACAAATTATTTTACAAGAAAGCACCAGAAGAAGACACAAATACATGAATGGTAATGTGAAGAACCAAACAAGAAAAGCAACACTTGTAAAGGGTAATGTGAAGAGTTGAGCAAGCAGGCAAGGTAAGAGTTTTGGGTGCAAGGGATCATGAAGTTCCTGCATCTTCCCGCCATATGAACGAGAAATACCACTTAGATCTCTGCAGTGAAGATTTGATAGAATCCTAATGAACACTCGAGAGATAGATCAAGGCAAAGTTGATGACATACATGACACGCCTCTATGTTGTGGGTGTGAATGATTCATCAATTTGTAGGAACCCCCCAGCTTCATAAATGAGTAGCTCTTCACAGCACATCCACGATGAGTCGAAGTAGTTGTATTCCGAATAAAGATTATCCTCATGATAGGATGTTCTTCACACCTGTGTAGAATCTTGTTCGGAAGCCTAAGGCACTTCCAATCCACAGCTCATTGTTTAGGGAGGGGAAGAAATAAAAAATTTGTAAATAGGGAGGACTAAATGTGTAATCATATAAATTATTTTTATTTCGGTGGTCAAAATAGGAGTGAAGTAATAATTTAAGAACTATCTAGGTAATTTGTCATTCTTTTTACTGTGCCAACTCAACATGCCGTCAGTGTATAACGGTAGTTAACACCCGAGTGACCAAATCTTTAGAAAATGAAAACGTAAGTGACCGTAACGGTCAATTTTCAAAATGGGTGATAAAAAATGTACACATACTAAACGTAAATGACCATTCCAGTAGTTTAGGGATTATCTAGGTCATTTATTCTTCTTTTTAGTGTGCCAACTCAACACGTCGTTAGTGTCTAACTGCAATTAACACACGAGTGACCAAATGTTTAAAAAACGAAAGTGACCATAATGGTCGATTTTTAAAATCGGTGACCACAAGTGTACACTTACTAAACATAAGTGGCTGTTCTAGTAGTTTACCCAATACTTTTAATATAAAACAATTTTTTTAATTATATTTGTGTTTTTTAATTACAGGCCCTATACATGCACACCTAGGGATGACAACGGGGCGGGTTTTTGGCCTCCCCGATTCGAAATTTAAATCTCCCGCCCTGACCCAACCTTAATATATTTTATCCCTGGCTCGTCCCGACCTAATAAAATCATAACTCGACCTTAACTCGACCCTGAATTTTTAATAAAAAAATTTGACTAAACCCGACCCGCCCCGAAAAAATTAATAAAAATATAATATATAATATATAAAAATAATATATATATATATGTATCGGGTCGGGTCTGGGAATTTTCACCCTGAACCTGCCCCGGCCCAACTTTGTTTCTTTCTAAACATGCCTCGCCCCGCCCCAAAATCAAAAATTAAAAAAAAAACCACCCCTATAAGGTTGTGACCCGTCGGGTTCGGGTCAAATTGCCACCCCTAGCCGCACACCTACCATCTAGACTCGGCTGCGACATCGAATTTTAAATAATGATAAATAAAATAAATTTATTAATTTTGAAAAAATTATAATATTTTTAATTTTTGGTGACCATAAAATTTCAAAAATAAAAATAAGATTACAAAAAAATAATATTAAAATTAAATATGAATTGCGTTGTGATCAAAATTATAGGCAAAATTGGCAAAATAGGCCAATATGGAGACAAATATTAGGGGAATAGGGTCCTTTGGCCGAATTTTGGCAAAATAGGCCAAAATCTACAGTGGCACAGGGACCACGCCACCTGCTGCCGGCGAGGTCTGGACAACGCCACCTCCTGCTGGCGAGGTCCTGTTGGAGGCAGGCTTGGCAGCGTGGGCGGCTCAGCTGTGAAGCTGCATGCTTCTCCCTGACGTGCATGCATGTGCCATGCAGGCACGTCAGGCTTTATCCATGTGCATGTGCCATGCATTTGCATATAGGGTTGGCTTTAGGGTCAGAGATAGGGATGTGTTTAGGGTATAAGGTATAGGGTTTAGGGTATAGGGATGTGTTTAAGGTTGTAAATATTTTCAAATGTTTTAAAAAAGATACTAAAATTGAATTCAGATTGTACCGAATATTTAACATATTATTAAAATTTAAATTTTTTAATAAACAAAGTAAAAAAAATCATTGAATTCAGATTGTACCGAATATTTCGGTTAACCGAATAAACTGTTAACTGGTTGAATGGTTACTATATAGGGTCGAGATCTGAGTGACCCGAACTTACCGATTGACCGGAACAATTTACAAATGGTTAGTCGAACCCAATTTTACACACCCTAATTTAATTTTAAAATTAAAATATCCATCGAACCCTATTTAATTTTACCCTTTAATAGGAGGTGTTTTAATAAATCTAGCCCGTACCTAGAACACAAATGGCGAGGTCCTGTTCACCTGCATGTCCCCTACATACTGGCAAGTCAGGCAAGTGTATGTAGGGTAAATTAAATAGGGTTTAGGCACGTCCGTCTATTAAAGGGTAAATATGGTTCTAGGTACGGGCTAGATTTATTAAAGGGGATTAATTTTTTAATATTATTTTATGTGTATATATAGAGGGTTTAGGGAAGATGAGATGAGTGTGTAGTGGTTGAGAAAAAAATTAAGAGAGCTTTTCGGCAAAGAGGGACGACTTTGTGAGTTTCTGAAGAAATATTCGAAGAGGGTGATTGAAGAGTTCGTAAAAGCCAGTGAAAATTAAGTAAGTAAATTTTTCCTTTTAATCTAAATTTTTTAATTTTAGAGAGTTTGTATAAATCTTTTGTATGATTGAATATATATTCAGATGGTACAAGTATTTTTAAATTTTAATAAAAAAACCCAAAAATTTAATGTTGTGCTTATGTTTTTTAATATTTACAGAATATGAGTTCATCAACATATTCGGACACCGAACCCACAGTTGGTCGTTGGGGCGAATCGCTTGAAGATTTCAGTGATGATGAAGAAAATATTGTTCCTATGAGTGAAGAAGAAGAAGATGGCGTTCAGTTACTCGATGCTGATGATATTGACGCTATTATGACAGAAGCGTCTCAAGGCAATGGTATTGATGTTGAAGAAGATGTTTGGGCCGCGGCTGTTAGTAGGCTCGGGTTGAGAAATGAACAGCCGGCTGTTTGGGGTAATGCTGCACCGCAGCGCCAACAACCGGAACCTCCAGCCTATAAAGCTCCAGCAGCCCGCATGTATGAAGTTGACTATACTGCAATGCAAGATCAAGAATATGAAGCTCGCGTATTTGGTTCTTCATCATCTTCGAACTTTGGAGAACTGGAACTAAAGGCTCAATTTGAAACAAAAAAAGCCGCAAAGCTTGCAGTTCAAGAGCACTGTCTCAAACGCCATACGTCATTTTCTGTTGTTGAGTCCAACAAAATTACGTATTGTGTAAGGTGTTATTATTGGAAGAACAATTGTCCGTGGTGGGTAAGAATTTCTTACAAGAAGAGAACTGAAATATGGGAGGTGTCACGGTTTATTGATCAGCACACATGTACCAATATGGCTTTATCACAGGACCATATTAATTTAAACTCTAATCTAATATGTGCTTCAATCAGGACTTTGGTTGAACAGGAACCAAGAATTTCGATTGCAGTGTTAGTAGCATCTATCCGCTCCCAGTTTGGTTATGTTCCGTCTTACTACAAGGCGTGGATGGCAAAGCAAAAGGTGATGACGGAACTGTATGGTGATTGGGATAAATCGTATAATGAGCTACCAGCTCTTTTACGAGCAATGCAACATTTCATCCCGGGGACCGTTGTAGAGTACGAGACATTGACGGTGTTCAACTTACAAGGCGAATTAATTCCTGGTAAAAGAGTATTTAGTAAGTTATTTTGGGCGTTCAATGCGTGCATTCAAGGGTTTCCATTCTGCAAACGCATGATTCAAGTGGATGGTACATGGTTGTATGGGAAGTACGGTCATATATTACTCTTGGCCGTTGCACAGGATGGAAACAATAATATATTCCCAATTGCCTTTGCCATAGTTGAAAAGGAAGACGCGGATGGATGAGAATTCTTTTTGAAGCACCTACGCAATTATGTTGTAAAAGAAGACGAGATTTGCATGATTTCCGATAGAGGAACTGCGCTCTTATCAGTAATTGACAGACCTGGGAGTTTATGGATACCTCCACATGCATATCCAGCATATTGTGTACGACATATTGCAGCGAATGCGAAGACGCGGTTCGGAAACAGTCAGATCAAGAGAGAGGTTTTAGGCGCGGGTAAGTTGTTATTTGTTGTTTATAAAAATTTTAATTTTTTTAGTTCATCTTGTTGTTTTATTTAACTTATTTTTTATTTATAAATAGGGTATGAACTAGTTCAACCAAAATTCCATGAAAGGATGAGAAGGTTGAGGCGGCACGGTGCAGGTGTGATAAAATTTGTAAATGACATCCCCACGGAAAGATGGTCACAAGCCTATGATGAAGGTCGGCGTTATGGTCATATGACAACTAACCTTGCAGAGGCTATAAACTCTGTTCTTAAAGGAACACGGCATCTCCCAATTGCAAGTATTGTGTGGGAGACCTACTTTAGATTGGGCAAAGTGTGGTCCGACAAAGGGCAAGATGCCAACGCCCGAATAAACAGCGGACAATATTGGTCGAAAGCCCTGCGAAAAAAAAATGATCGATCTTCAAGCTAAAGCGTCCGCTATGCGAGTCAGATCATTCGACTCAAATAGATGGGAATTTTCTGTGGAAGCTACAGTCCGAGGTGAGCAAAAAATGTTCACTGTGAAACTTCATCAGAAATGGTGTGATTGTGGTGCATTCCAAGCATTTAGATACCCTTGCTCTCACGCACACGCCGCCTGTTTGCATTTTTGACTCGACCCTTACGGTTTTGCGGATGACTGTTATAAACTAGAGAATATTGCAAATATATAAAGAATTCAGTCAAAACAATCCCGAACCAAGACTATTGGCCGGTATAGCCAATATACGAAGAATGGTTACCAAATCCAGTGCTTCGTAGAAAGTTGAAGGGTCGACCGAAGTCTACTCGTATTAATACGAATATGGATGATCCAGATGATAGAGAGGGAGAAGTTCAAGTTAGACATTGTAGTCTTTGTAGTCAATCGGGTCATTCAAGAAACAAGTGTCCGCACAAATCAAATCTTTCCAACTATCGTGCCGGACCGTCAACCTAAATGCTTTGTTTAATGTATGTCTAATTTTATGGTAATGAGAAAATATTGCATCTTTTCAATTTTTATTTGTTTCAATTTTATCAGACGTGCACCGTCAACCTATTAATTCTCATTTTTTTCAAAAAAGTTTAACTTGTTACCTTTGAAGAAACCTATTAATTGAATACGAAAATTAAAAAGAAATACATATAACATTAAATATTCCGGGTTCGCAACCTATTAATTGAATACGAAAATTAAAAAAATACATAAATATCAAAATGCAATCGAAATTAAAAGAAATACATATAACATTAAATATTCCGGGTTCACAAATTACAAATAAATAAAAACAAAACAAAACCCTATTTTCCCCTCCTCCCCCTCCCCCTCCCCCTCCTAGTGGGTAATTCTTGCCGGTGGAGAGGGCCTGTTTGTGAGTACCGCGGAGCAGGTTGAACCTGTCTACGAGCTCTTGGATTAGGAGCCAACTCATCGTCATCGAAGAATTGCTCATCCGTTATTTGCATAGTAGGTGGTGTAGCAAACATTTCTTCAGGATGAAATGATGGGCTGCTAATGGTAGTTGTTGACAACATAGATGCCATGATACCAACACCAAAACCTTCCCCATATACAGATGATTGAGGATACTGAAATTGTGGTACATATCCTTCATCATCATTGTAAGCCGGCTGAGAAGATGAGCTACCACCGGTTGCAAAATTAAAAGGTGATTGCTGCGGAACATGACCAAATCCAAATGTTTGATGACTTTGTTGAAATGGGGTTTGTTCCGAAACATTACCAAATGGTGGTTGCTCCCAATAATTACTGCTTACATGTCTCGGGGGGGGAGTCAGATCGCGCCCACGAAGAAGTCCAACCTCGGTTGGTTGCTCCCGAAATTCCTTCCAAGTTTGGTTCGTCTGTTGATTGCTGGGAGCTCTGACCAAACTCGGTTGAGAGGCGAACCTGTCTTGAGCAATGCGGGTTTTCAAGCCATCTATTTGCATCTTCGACAGATGCTATAAACGGTTTCCCATTTGTCGAAAACCATGAATAGTATTCTGTATTAAATTCAAAATCGCTGGCTTGAATTGGACTCAAATCATTAGCCCACCGCTCCCATCTTTCCTCCCACAATTCAATGAAATCGGCTTGCTTCACAATCTAATTCTCATTGAATCTACCTCTATGAACGGTGTGAATTTTTTCTCGTGGAGCTCTTGGAATGGGTTGATGGAAGTTAAACTGCCTCAACACTCTGTCAGCACATTGAAACTCAACAATAGAAAAATGGATCAAAGGCGCAATCGCACCCCAGAATCCTGCACATTCAAGCACAGTAGGTGGTAGGCAAGCCCTGACGTCGTCATTCGCGTACGGCTGCCAAATAAACTGTAAAAAAAATTATTAATATGAATTCATTCACAATGAAATATACAATTTTTCTTTCAAAATTAAAATATACAATATACAAAATAAGAACAAATAATAAATTAAATTATATTAAATGAGAACAATTAATATATTAAAATAAATTGATTCAGATACCAGATCTTTTCCTATTGTTTGGATCTTTAATCTCGTCTCTCTGACAGTGTTGTGAACCACTCCTACATTCTTCAACGGATGCCTCCATCTGCAAAGATATATTGAAATTATATTTCGAAGTCATTGGATATAAATTTTATATCAATAAATATTTATATACAACTGCAATCACATTATTACCTTCCAGCAAGCGGAAACTCCATATCTACCGGTACAGAAAAAATGGACGTTAGATAAGGCAGCATGTACCACGCCCAGGACTGCAGTAATACTTGACATCCACCCATATCTGAATTTTCCTTTTCACCATGCATAATTGTGACCTTGCACATTTCATGGTACAAAAATGCTAATACTGCAGACCCCCAACTATATGTAGCAGCTGTGTCCAAATTACCCAAGAACTGCAGGTATTGTGTGTGAACCATATTACCAGATGTATCTGGCATCAACACACCACCAATAAGTTGCAGTATATAAGCTCGAGCTGCACACTCAAGTTCTTGATGACCAGATTCATCGGTCACAATAAATTCCTGCTGCAACCATGATACTCTGACGCGTAGCCCGTCCACACAGCTCTGAGGAGGAGCTTTGCCCAGGTACTGCATGCAAAGCTCATATGTATTGTAATTATTTTGTCCAACCAATGGTGTCCCATTTGTTGGAATACCAAGTTGTACCGCAACATCCTCCAGGGTTATTGTACATTCACCAAATGGAAAATGAAATGTGTGGGTCTCTGGTCTCCACCGTTCAATCAATGCAGTAATCAACCCGGGGATTATCTTAAACCCACGGAGAAAGGTGGCATTATAAAAACCAGCTCGCTGTAAGTAATACACTAAACGCTCATCAGGTTCCTTTATCTTCATTCCTCGACGGCGTATCATATGCTCTACATCCTATAATTAATTCATTATAATTTTGAGTTATAATAATTACATAGTAAATATGAAATTTTAAATTACAAAACATTTACTTACTTGCTCTTCGTGAATATTAGACGAAATGTGTTCATGGTCACGGTACAACAAAACTCCTTCAGATGCCATTATCTATTTCTACAGCTAAAAAACAATTAGCATTCGAATATATACAAAAAAATATATATTAACTTCAACATTTCGAATATATACAGCTAATAAACTAACTTTAAAAAATCAGATTACAATTTTGCCCAAAAAATACATGCCCTTACCAGATTCAAAATTCGAAAAACTAGCTTTTTTGTTCGAAACGACAATCACAACTTTGCCAAATTCTTCACCTTCACAATTTTTTTCTCTTCTTCTCTTCTCAATTACCCAACTCACACACCACCCTAACTATATATATACACACAAATAATATAATGTAAAAAATAATAATAATAATTGGGCAACACCTGCTGCAGCCCGTGAGCAGCAGGCCTGCCAGCCTGCACCTCGCCATAAGGAGAAGGCGAGGTGGGCCAGCCCACGTGAAGCCGCCCAGCCAGCCCCAACCAGCCACAGCTCGCCTGCCATTGGCTCTCCCAGCCGGTCACCAGGGACCTCGCCAGCAGGAGGTGGCGTTGTCCAGACCTCGCCGGCAGCATGTGGAGTGGTCCCTGTGCCACTGTAGATTTTGGCCTATTGTGCCAAAATTCGGCCAAAGGACCCTATTCCCCTAATATTTGTCTCCATATTGGCCTATTTTGCCAATTTTTATATGTTCTTCCTTATAAGGTAAGGATTTCTCTAAATGAATCAAACGACATCGTAGGCGTTACTGCGTTAGAGGATAAAAGCAGCGTAAATGAACAAAACGGCGCGTTGAAGGATAAAAAGGCAGCAATAAATGTAATGAAACAGCATCGTTTAAATATATGAAGATATAATGGCCCATGCAGGTCTCGAACCTGCGACCTTCGCGTTATTAGCACGACGCTCTAACCAACTGAGCTAATAGGCCATTGACTTAAAGTTCTCAAATTACTTTATAAGTTTACAATGTT
The DNA here is from genome assembly GCA_030270665.1 of Hibiscus trionum. Classification (NCBI taxonomy): domain Eukaryota; kingdom Viridiplantae; phylum Streptophyta; class Magnoliopsida; order Malvales; family Malvaceae; genus Hibiscus; species Hibiscus trionum. The sequence goes on along the minus strand of BSYR01000035.1, from coordinate 15,127,935 downwards.
TGTTCATATAACACGTTCAGTCTGCTATGGGAGTAATAACTCTCCATTTAACACGTACAATTACTTGTGCTACCCACCGAGCATGTTTGACTTTTGGAGAGTAATTGTTTTATTAATAATTAATTAATTTAAATAATTAAGAATGATGTTAATAGTTTTTACTGGAATTGATAATGTGGCCGAAGAATGGTTAAACAAGAGAGCAAGTAGGTATAATTATTGTACCGAGTTGTGAGGATATCCCCCGGAACTACATCGAAGGAGATTGTCAGCCATCAATGAAGCTTTGGAAGAGCCTGAAGATCTCGACTCAACCAAGCCACCTGCTCTTTATGTTCTACACTGAAAATCAGGCTAATTGAAAGGACCCGAATGCATATAACATTTTGTTCCGATGCTAACAAAAACTAATTCAACAAGTGTGGCTGCTGGGATTCGAGCCCAGGTCTCCACGGCCACAACGTGGAATTCTTACCACTAAACTACAACCACTGGTTGATATAAACGCATTTATTAGTTATAAATACAGTCTAACAGTGTCTTAGATGTAAGATTTGTAGAATACACATAGACCCATCCGAAGTGGGAAAAGAAAGAAAAACCTTGAATTAATACATGCACAGCCCCACAATTGACAATACAACTACAAGTAGAGAAGAAACAAAATAGTAATGGGCTCATCTGTTTTACATTTGACTTGTCATTTTCAATCACAACAAGGGTTAGCCCATAAATCCATCCTCCGTTTCCCTTTTACTCCATGGAACTGCTAGCTTTAAGCCTTGGTAGATACTTGCCTGCCGTGTATCAAACAGTTTTCCCCTTCTGGTTAGTCAAGATTTACCAAATTTATGCTTAATTAAACCCAATTAACTGCTGTGTATGGTTAAAGAAATTATCCCAAGAAGAAGAAGAATCAAACTTACCCAGAATTTGGGCTTGGAATGAAAGCTGCCAACCCTTTTAATTCTGGTGATCTTAACACTGGTGCCATTGCTTTCTTCTTCGGCGCTGCATTCACCGTCCCTATCCCCAGAAGATGGAAACACACAGCTATTCCCAGTCCCACCAACTTCTCGCCTGCCCTTGAAGCCCTTTTTCCTGCAACAACCAAGCAATCCTTTTTCTATGTGCGTCCCTCTCTTGCTAAGAACCATGGTACCAAGCTGCACCCTCTCGGGACTACGACCGCCTCCACGGAAGGATCCGTAGGACTCACTTCCCATCCTGGAAGAAGAAGATGACTGAAATCTAGGACTTTCCAAGACCTTGGTGTTCTTGGCATCGTGTAGCAATCTGGGAGGCAGTTGCATGCACTTTCGAGCCAACTCATTGGGGTTGTTGAAGATGGTGAGTGTGCAACAAGGTTTAGGCTTTCCCGGTTCCTCTTCCCAGAGAAACGGAACCGAGGCTAGGGCGTGTAATGGTGGGGTTAACGTCCCTGATCTTTCTGGCGACTGCATGTGCGCTTGTGGAGATGAAAACATCGGTAGCATTGGTGTCTGCCTGAAGAAAGCTGGAGGCTCATCGGATGCCAATTTGAGTGACATGACATGGTCCAAATGGAGAATCCTGACATCAATTTTTCAGAAGTGGGCTTGTTTTGGACTTTACTTGGTCACCTTTTCCCCGATACCAAAATTTGATAACTTTATTTTCTGTCCTTTTATCAGTAGAACTGATATCACTCAACCCTTTACAACTTTTTTTTTGATCAATACTCAACCCTTTACAACTTAATTCAGGACAAACAATAATGTCGAATTGTCGATGAACATGTTCGATAGGGACCAGCACCATACCATTGGGCAACCGTCAAAAATGAAATAAGTGCAAATTAAATTGCAAACAGTTGCATATGTAAATATTTTACAGGCTGATTATTCACTGAAATCAATCCACAAATGTTCCTACTTCCTATTCTTTTACCATACATAAAAGAGTTTTACTTTTCCCCAATGCAGCTTTTCATTTACTATTCTTTTACCATATATATATAACAAATAAGAAAGGTTTTTCAAGCTTTCTTTCATGTTTCAGACCTATGCTCTGAATCAATGCTTTCACCTTCCAAAGATGAAGCCATAAGTTTACATCTCCCACTAATCTTCTTCACCTCTTCGCTTGAATATATGAAGATCTTTCTCACCATCTTGCAAAAGTCCCTACAAATAAAATAAAGGGACCAAAAATTAATTTTCTAAAAACTAGGTGCCGAAAAGAAACAAAGTAGATGTGCTTCTTCAAAGTAACTTACATCCATGGATCATCGCCCACAAGCATCATATCACCCTCTTCGTCCGTAAAAACAACGGAGCATTTACCACTCTCCATTGATATCAAACATCTTTTCCAGGTCGTTAATGAGATCATCGTATCCTTTCAATACAGTTAAGTCAACAGCACGACCAACTGCAATCCCTTGCATCTGTACCTTTGGTATCCACAAATATTGTTTCAGTCATCAACTTAAATAACGAAAAAACAATATGAGAATAAACAAGTAGCTACCGTGCTTACCTTGGTACGAGTTCTAGTTGAAGTAGAGGCACCCTGCTTAGACTGCATCTCCTTGGTTGAGGTATCTGATGCAACTTGATTCTGCTCCTTCGACCACTTTTCTGTTTCTGGGTTCTGATCAATATAAGACACATCCGGAAGAGATTCTCTAACACCATTGTGACTGATCGTTGTGATTGCTTGTTCCTTGTTCGTTGAGGCAGCTGCACTAGTGCTACCTGTCAAATTAAACCCAAACAACCGGCAACCAGTAGAAGCCTCAGGTTTTTCCCCTTGCTCATGCTTCAGGCCCTTGCTTGGCCCCGATTGAACAGAAGAGGCGTAACCGGTGACAGCAGTCTGTGGTGTTTTAGTTTTGTCTCTGTCATCCAATGAATAGGGAAAAAGGTTTAGAGAGACATTCACAAGAGGTGAATGTGGCCAGGCATTTTCAAGGCGAGTCCTCGAGTTATAACCTCCACTACCATTAATAAGACTGTAATCAGCTTCTTTCTGCCACATAACTTGGTTTTCACTGTTTTGGACTTCGGGTGTACTTCCTACGTGAGTTAGTTCATGAGATTTGGTTGAACCCTGACCCCAGTAGGCTGAACCAGCTGAATTTGTAGTAATTTCTACGATTCCAATTAATATATCAAAGTTGGTAAAGTCGGCACCCAAGACTACTAAAAATACTTTAAAGAATAATTTTCCCTCACCAGAAACTGGAATATCAACAGGTCGCGGTCTTTTGCTCTTTACAGCTGGTTGTACAAGATTTACAGAAGCATGAGCCACAAATGGCTCTATTTCCCATGGAGAAACTCTCTCCGGCCTTTGTATCGTTGCAGGTTCATCCCATTGAATCTAAAAGCAGAAACAGTCGGGTAGAACTACTATCAAGAGCCACAATTAAGTTAGTATTTCATATCAAATTATTCAAAATTACATTCGACCTTCAAGGACCGCCATTTAGATTCTGACCAATGTGGGGAGATATCTCCAACTCCAACTATGGTACCCGTGAACCTGATTTCGGAAAATAAATCACAACAGGTAAAAAGGATCAGAAAAATAAAAGATAAACATTAGAGAACTACCTACAGAAACGAACATACCTTCTCTCATGAGAGTCTTCCCCCTCGAATCTCATCTTAAAACGCATGCCGACGGAGAATCCATTGTTAATGGCCTCCATGTTAAGAAAGGAAGAAAGCTTGAAAGAAGCACAGAAGTATAACAATGGTGAAAAGAAGAAAGGGAAAGACAGAGAAAATGGGTAAAAGAGAGACGGTACTCTCTGGGATTTTATTGATAGAAAACCGTAATACCTTCAATTGTAAGGCCGGTTGATTTATACAAACAGATGAAGATTGATCTGAGAGTTGGTTGAGAGAAACAGAAAACTAACAAACCCCTAACTGAACCTCAACCGACTTTTCTCAGACTCAAGACCAGGGATAAACCAAAACGCAGACTAAAACTTACAAAACGCAAAACACAATCTGAAAACATAAACAACCTATACAAAACGCACCGTATTACTACCCTATTACAAAAACACACCGTTTTGTTAATATAACACAAAACGCACAGTTTCACTGTCATTCACTAACATTCTCCCTGCGATTACCCATGTCAAAAACCTTCTTCAAAACTTCTTATTTCTGAACCTTCTTATCTCTGACATTCACCTTGCTGAAAGGAACTTCTCCTTACTCTGTACAAACAGGAACAACAGACAACTTGTCCCTATGTTTTTGGAACATTGGAGCAGACAAAGGTTTGGTCATTACATCAGCAACCTGCTCATATGAAGGTACTTCATTCACTTGAAGAAGCCCTGCAGCAACTTTTTCCCTAACAAAATACAAATCTAGCTCCACATATTTAAACTTTGAATGCATCACTGGGTTAGCTGAGACTGCTACAGTACTAGAGTTATCACACCATATCACAGCTTTTCCTTCAGACTTAACACCTAGTTCACCAAGAAGAGCTTCAATCCATGTGACTTCAGCAGTTGCACAAGCTACACTCCTGTACTCAGCTTCTGCAGTGGAACGTGAAACAACTTGCTGTTTGCGTGAGCACCAAGAAACTGGATTACCAGCAAAGTAAACACAGTATCCTGTTGTGGATCTTCGATCATCTGCATCAGATCCCCAATCTGCATCAGCAAAACCCACAACTGACAGCCTTGAATGTTTAAGAAAACAGAGACCATAATCAATTGTCCCCTGAAGATAGCGAAGAATCCTTTTAACAGCTTGCAAATGACTATCTAGTGGGGCGTGCATGAACTGACACACTCGATTCATAGCATAAGCAATGTCAAGCCGTGTGATAACTATGTACTGAAGAGCTCCAACTAAACTTCTATACTCTTGAACATTTGAAATTGGTGTACCATTATTGGCAGACAATTTGCAGCTAGACACCATGGGAGTTGGAAGCTCTTTCGATCTGTCCAAACCACTGCGTATCAACAAATCCATAATGTATTTTTGTTGATTTAGAACCAGACCATTAGGCACATAACAGACTTGAATTCCCAAGAAGAAATTCAACTGTCCGAGATCTTTAAGAGCAAAAGTCTTATGCAGATTGCTAATAACTTGTTGTACTTCATTTTCATCATTACCCGTAAGTATTATATCATCAACATACACGAGTAAATACACCATACTACATTCAGACTTCCTAATAAACAAAGATGCATCAGATTTAGAAGAATTAAACCCTTCAATAATCAGATAATTCCTAAGCTTTTCAAACCACGCTCGAGGAGCCTGTTTTAGCCCATACAAGGCTTTGTTCAGCTTACACACCAACTGTTGTTGTGTACTACTAACCTTTTCATAACCTGGAGGTTGAACCATATATACCTCTTCTGTCAAATCACCATGCAAAAAGGCATTATTAACATCTACTTGCCTCAATTTCCAACCCTTCATTACAGCAAGAGAAAGTATAATTCGAACCGTGGCAAGTTTCACCACTGGACTAAACACCTCATGAAAATCAATTCTTGCTTCCTGAGAATAACCTTTAGCAACAAGACGGGCCTTGTACCTAGCAATCGTCCCATCTGCATTACGCTTTACTTTAAAAATCCACTTACAACTCACAGGCCTTCGATCTGGTGGTAGAGGAACAAGATCCCAAGTGTTGTTCTGCATCAATGCATTATATTCAGCTTCAGCAGCATCTCTCCAACACGAATCTTTCATGGCTTCTGTTATAGTCTGAGGTTCCTTAACAGCACAAGTTAAAATATCTGATTGAACTTGATAGATCTTAGGCTTGCGTATACCATTTTTACTCCTAGTTATCATAGGATGAGAGCTAGCAGTAGTGCAGCCTAAATCTGTGTCTAAACCATTACCAATTGAAGAATCAACATTAGGTAATTCACCAGTAATATCCTCAACAAAACCTTCAGCAATTCTATCTTCAAAACTCAAAACAACTTGATCATGAGAAGTATAATCAGCTTGACCATGAGAAGAACAATCATGTTCATGTTCAGAAGTAACAAATAGATCTGAAGCAATGTCCCTAGTCAATAAATCTGAAGCAATGTCCCTAGCAGAAACAACTTCTCTAACAAGAACAGAAACATCTCCCACATTACCAGAATTATTAAGAGCAGAAGGTGCTCTATCAGAAACACCACCTATACTATCAAGACCACCATTTTCATGTAATAAAGGATCAGCAGACCTGACTTCAAACTCCTCACATCTTTCAGTACTTTCAATTTCAGCAACCTCACTCACATGCCTAGGATTACTACTGTCATGAACGTTCCTAGCAGAAGTAGCATTATCAAGAAAACACCCACCAGCAGTAGTATTTTCAGAAGAACTTCTATGATAAGTAACAGGTTCAGTTCCATCACCAACATTATCAGAACTAGTTTCAGGCATAAGTCTATTATTAACATCAGTAGAAGGGTTACCTGCAGAACCTGAATCATTCAAGTGAGACACTACCCTTTCTCGTTGACCACTGCTAGTAACAGCAGTAGAGTCTACTCGTGAAGAAATCATTCCTCCTTGTTGACCAGTGGGAGCAATTGCACTGTTAGTTTCTTGATTAGAGGAAATATCCACACCAACCCATTTGTGAATTCTAGTAAACATGACTTAAAATCAGAAATATCTAGAAGAGGTATGTAACTAGAGGCATGAGAAAAATCTTCCTGAACATCAGAACGAAGCTTAGGAGATTTAGGAAACACTCCTTCATCAAACAAGACATGCCTAGATATAAAAATTCTGCCATCATCAGCAAGACACTTGTACCCTTTATGTGAAGAACTATAGCCAAGAAACACACATTGCTTAGACCTATAGTCCAACTTATGTCTATTAAAATATCGAAGACATGGGTAACAAGCACAACCAAACACTTTCATAAAACAATAATCAGGAGGCCACTTAAAAAGAACTTCATAAGGTGATTTTCCTCCTAACACTTCAGTTGGAAGTCTATTTATTAGAAAGACAGCAGTGATAAAAGCATAACTCCAGTATTTTAAAGAAAGGGATGCTTGAGCAAGCAGGGTTAAACCAGTTTCAACTACATGTCTGTGTTTCCTCTCTGCTGTTCCATTCTGCTCAGATGTTCCAGGACATGAAATCCTATGTTGAATCCCATTTGTGACTAACCAATTTACAAGAGACTGATACTCCCCACCTCCATCAGTCTGAAAGGCCTTAATTTTAGACCCAAATTGAACCTCAACCATTTTAGAAAAGTTCAGAAAACAGTGCATGACTTCATATTTCTTTTTAAGTAAATATATCCAAGTGTGCCGAGTGAAAACATCAACAAATGAGACATAATAGGCATATCCATCAGAAAGAACAGAGGCTGGACCCCAAACATCAGACACAACAAGGTCAAAAGGAGCTGTATATTGAGTCAAAGACTTTTGAAAAGGGAGCTTATGAGCTTTCCTTTGTTGACAAGCAACACAAAGACTTTGCATTTTATTATCACCAATATGAACATTACAAGCAGAAAGAACACGCTTAAGAACAGTATGAGAAGGGTGCCCTAAACGTCTATGCCACAATTTCAAAACAGAATCAGAAGTGGAAGAAGAAACTGAACCAGAAACAGTATTTACTACAGCTGGAAATCCATTTGAAGTTGTCTGACCAGGCAAACCAAGCTTGTACAAACCCTCATGCGTGAGCTCCCCCTCCAGAAGAACAACCTGAGTCTGAGCATCCTTCACAACACACCCATTAGCATGAAACTCAAAAAATATATCATTATCCCTAGCCAATTGTGACACAGAAAGCAAATTTTTCGAAACAACAGGAGCATGCAACACATTCTGTAAAACTAAAGGCTTAGAAAGAGTAGATAAAACACCTGATCCAATCTTTGTAATCTGAACACCAGCACCATTACCCATTAAGAGAGAACTATTACCTTTGTAAACTTCAGAAGAATGAAGATTGTTGTTGTCATTAGTAATATGATGACTGGCTCCTGAGTCAGGATACCAAGATGTATCCCCTAAATCACTAGCTGATGGAGCAGCAAAGAAAGAAACAGGAGCTGAAGGCACAGGCACAGGAGAGGCTGGAGGTAGCACATGATAAACCATGTTACCATGTGTAGAACTTACAGGACCAGAATACAGAGGCACATGAGATGAAGAAAGACCAGAACCAACAGTAGAGGACACTGTATAAGGCCTTCCTGGAGCAGCAGAAAATTACTGAACACCAGCAGCAGAGGGAAGGACATGAACTGGAGTGGATGTTCCTCCATAAGAAGGCTGAACAGAAAAATTCTGAGGAGTAAAGGTAGGAGAGGAAGTTCCACCAACAGTGGACACACCAAGTGTATGAGAATACACTTGAGGAAGAGGACTAACAACAGCAGTCCCTGTTGATTGCACACCAGTTGTATGGACCAGAGGTTGTGGAGAATTATTTGAGTTGAAACTTGAGTTGAACCTCTGATTCCCTGAATTTGAACTCACCTCTGTATCTTCATGTTGGCCTTGATAATCACGATCAAAACGATACCAACATTTCTGAACCACATGTCCTACACGACCACAAAGCTGGCATTGTGGTCTATTGTTAAAATTAGATCGTCCACGACCTCGACCACGATTAAAATTTCCACCAGAATTATAATTCCCATTAAAATTTCCACTTCCACTTCCATGATTAAAATTTCCACCAGAATTATAATTTCCACCAGAATTATAATTTTCACTTCCACCACGACCTGATCTGTTGTAACCTTGAGTTGAGAACTGTTTTTCCTGACCATCACCCTCAGTAGAAACCACATTTTCAAACCTGGGCATTCCTTGCTGAGTCACCACATTAGCAACCATATGAAGTGTATCAACTAAGAACATCTTTTGTCTAGCTTCACAGTCAAGAAGCATATCAGTAAGAACTTCAAGTGACAACGACTCTTTTGAGGCTATAGCTAGGACAGACTCAAACTCTGCTGTGAGACCAGCAATGATAATACTAACCTGTTCTGCCTCTGTAACAACACTGCCTGACAGATTCAAAGTATCACATAACAACTTTATCTTTGCTAAATACTCATTTACAGTCAATCCACCTTTCTTTTGAGAATGCAGACTATGCCTTAAAGCAGAAACTTTAGCACTAGACCTAGCACCATACATACGTGCTACAACACTCCAAATAGCCTTCGTAGTAGTCAGCCCAATCAAGTGTGGAAGAACTCCTGTAGTTACTGTGGATAGTAACCAGGATGCTAGCAACTTATCTTGCTGACGATAAGCCAAAAACACTGGATTTTCAAAGACTTGACCTGACTCATTCTGAACAAACTGAGGAGGAATACTCATAGCATCATCAATATACCTCATAAGGCCATAGCCATCTATAATGAATGAAACTTGATGTTTCCAAAGAATGTAGGTGCTCTCACACAACTTCACTGTATCATGCTTAGGAAATTGTTGAATAGGAGACATAGAAGACTGACTAAACAAAACCTCTTGACTAGATGTATTAGTAGGTGAAGGACCTTGAGTAGTATTAACATTCTGATTAGCAGTGGAATTAACATTTGCATTGTCAGTTGTATTGGTGTTAACAACACCTTCAGTAGGACCTTGAGTCATGACTTCTTACTAGACACCAACAGAGCAACTGAATAGAAACAGATAGCAATCTAGAAGCAAAACTCAATCAGAAGACACATATCAACCTCTTTCAGGCATTTCATCAAACACATGCTAGAACACAAACAGCACAGCAATTTTCAACAGGTAACACGATAAACAGAACATAACAGTGTCATCAAAGAACACAGAAATTCAGTGAACAACTCAACTACAGATCTGAAGACATCAAGAAACAGCTACTAATTTACTTCTCTTTATTTCACTACGAAGTAAACTTGTTGATAGCCAAACAAAAGATAATCTTCACTGTTTTGAGATCCGTAAATTGACGCAAACATCAGAAATGATCTTAAGAGAGCTCGTCATACCTGATCGCATAAGAGAACAGACTCACTGCTGACCATAGAAATATGCCTCGATCTCTGGATTTATCTGATTTTGCAACTGTTGCATTCTGATATCCTGAAAACCTGAGATATCGAACTGAAAAACCTCAATCGCGGAAGAAGCACATCCCTAATCTCAGAGAGACTAGCTCTGATACCATGTTAAGAAAGGAAGAAAGCTTGAAAGAAGCACAGAAGTATAACAATGGTGAAAAGAAGAAAGGGAAAGACAGAGAAAATGGGTAAAAGAGAGACGGTACTCTCTGGGATTTTATTGATAGAAAACCGTAATACCTTCAATTGTAAGGCCGGTTGATTTATACAAACAGATGAAGATTGATCTGAGAGTTGGTTGAGAGAAACAGAAACCTAACAAACCCCTAACTGAACCTCAACCGACTTTTCTCAGACTCAAGAACAGGGATAAACCAAAACGCAGACTAAAACTTACAAAACGCAAAACACAATCTGAAAACATAAACAACCTATACAAAACGCACCGTATTACTACCCTATTACAAAAACACACCGTTTTGTTAATATAACACAAAACGCAGTTTCACTGTCATTCACTAACACTCCAAATACTTATTTACTCCTATTACGAATTGGCTCATCCTAACAAGAGCAAGGAAAGAAAGTCAGTCGTAGATAATTAGAATAACAAGCTAATAATGCCAACCATTTCTACATCAAGAAAGAACATTAAACCTTGGCTTGTAGTACACGACAAAGAGGCTTTGCGTTGTAATGGCATGAGCTGCAGTAGCGAGCACTCCTAAATGCATGCTCTGGCTGGAAATCACAGATGAAGGCATTGTGCTCTGTTGGCGAGCAAGCCGCCGAACCCCAACCCTTAGTTCTCCGTTATCACCTCTAATAAAACAAGCCAATACAATTAGAGACTACAAAAATGCAACAGATCTGAACCTGCAAACATTGACACAACACACACAAAAAAATCGTATAAGTCCGAGGACCTAAGAAACACAAATGCGTCTCCGGAAACCAACCTCTTGGTCGTGACAAAGGTGCTCCACCCTGTCGTAAGCAAATGTCTCCGTGGTTGCCCTGATTAGTTGGAATTACAAATTAAAAACAGATCGAGAAAGGAAAAACAAGAGAGCTGCTAGTGACAGTTGGTAAACGATGACATGTTAAGAAAGTAACCATTACCCCTAAATATATGCTTGAACCGACACTCGTACCCATGAAGATCTTTGGCAGCCAACTCCTGAGTAGGGGTTGCTTGATTCATATCCTGTTTAAAATAAACACAGTTTAATCCGACGCCATATACTGAAAGCCATAACAAGGAATTTTAACATGATAAATCAAACTTATTACCAGAGGAGGCAGACACTCAGTAGCATCCTTTTGGAGAACAGAGAACCCTCCATGAGTGCTCATGTCGGATGCTGTTAAAATCTTACAAAAGGAATGAACTGTCCTCTTAGGAGCCTCAGTTGGGTTCACTTTTCTGTAATAACAAATAGAAAATAGAAAATATCCAAAGCCTGAGAGTTAAGCAAGGTACTACCATAACTGAATAATTGAATTAAATTAGAAGTTTTCGTTCACATTTCCTAAGAAAACAATGGACATTACATCCATTTACTTACATCTGCTTCAGGCTGCAAAGTGATCTGTGCATAAACCTCATCGGTCTCTTGTTCGGCCTATTTTAATAACAAGAATATAATTACAATAATAAGATAGTTTTGTCAAGCTCGAAAATTGGAAAATTAGTAGGAAAAACATAACGAGAGATAGAGTACCAGTAACTGGACATGAAGAACACGACACAGGATCTTAGAAGGGAGATTAAACAGTGGGGCTTGATTATTAGGTTCCTGATTAGTCGATGCTTCTAGCTGCACAACACATAAGAGAAAACTTAATATAAAAAAAACAAAGCAAAAATCTTGCAAAAACAAAGACAGGAAAAGTTTTAATCTAAAAATAGATGCAATTTAAACATAAAGAAGAATCCAAAAACAAGTTCTTAAAGAACAATTACTTGTTCCATGTGACCCTGATGGAAGTAAAAGACTCTCTCGTGATCCCGAGGAATCTCTACCAACGGGCCTGCGCATAACTTCCATAGCTCTGGGTATAGATCATCACTACCCGAACCTATCATACAAAAAATAAAAAAGGAATTTCAAATTTACATAGTTTGAGTTCATAAGTGCAGTGGAGGAGAAAAAACAGTACAGTCAAACCAGTTTCAACGGAAATTATAGAAGAGCTGAGAAGGACAAAAATTCAAAGATTTTTCATAATTAAGCTGCTAAACTGAGTTCAAAACTCCAATATCCGTACATTAACTATAGAACAACCTAAAAGGGAAGCCATATTTTTTCTGTTCTAGTTTCTCAGTAGCCAAGCAGAGTCATTTTCCAGACACCCAAAAAGAATAAGACAGCCCATTTTCTATATCTTAACACAGACGATGTAGAGAAAGTAAAACACTAAAGAAGAGAAAGTGTTGTTGAAGCCCATTTAACGAAAGCAAAGTAGAATATTAAAAACAAACAAAAACACTGAGTAGAGGCGACGGTTATACATGAATTCGTTGTCTTTTAATAATCTTGGGCTGCTGCTCTGTTTCAGCTGCAAAACCGCTTCCTGCTTCTAGAGGGACGAGTGCTTCGCTTTGCTTTAGTTGGTGAAGCAGCACGCAGCTCTAATGCAAGACAGAACTGAAGCTGTTGATGCTTGTCTTCCTTCCTTGTCCAACAAAAAAGGAATTGAATCCCTAGAATGTCTGGAGTCTTCAGTTTTCACTTGTTTGTTTTAGTTTAGAGATTTCAGTCCATCTTTTCCCATACATCATGAGATTTTCTCTGCACCTCTTTATCTCACCACTTATCACCTGCCCACTCTTCATTTTTTTCCTTTTCAATTGTACCAGTTTTACTTATTTTGCAGTTTTACCCCTTCTTCCTTAACTTCTAATAAAATGTGATATGCGCAACTTAGGCTTTGAACTGTACAGCGTGTGGAGTATTTTTAAAGGGATAACTATCTATTTAGTACCCCACTTATTCCCGCATTCCTACTTTAGTACCCCACCTATTCTCGCATTCTTACTTCAGTACCCCACCTATTTTTTTTGACAAAATAATACCTAACGTTACGTTTCGTTTTCAAAATAGTACCCCAGCCGTTAAAAATAAACGGAAAAACTTATGTAAATTTTTTATTATTTTTTCAATTTTTCTCTCCTAGTCAGCATATTATATATTATTTTTTAATAATTTTATTTTTCCAACCACAAGGTGACACGTGTCACCTTTTGATTGGTTGAACAAAACCAAAAAATAAAATGCCAAGTATGTTGCAAATGGGAATCAAACCTGGAACTAGAGCTAAGCACCCAACCATTGAGCCAAGCACCAGATTATGATTAAAACCAAGCAAAGAAATATTTAACTTAACCAAAGTTACCACCTCAAAATAAAACAAAATTTTCTATAATAAAGAATCGAACTTGGGACCTCTTGTAAAATGAATATTGTGCAAAGCCATTAAGCTAAGTTAATGACACATTTTAAATTCATTAGAACTAGTATTTAAGTTTAATTTCACTACCACTAAACTAAATAAATAAATATTTATTTATTTTTTATCATAAAAATAATTTTAAAACATTTATAAAAAATTAAATTTATAATATTTATAAAATAACTGTATTTATTTTTATAATATTATATTAGATAATTTAAAAAATTAAAATAATTTTATAAAAGATAAATATTTATTTTATTTTATTTAAATTTCTAAAAAAATAATTTATTGTTTTAATTTTTACATTTTCTAATATATTAATTTAATTTTTACATTATCTTATATATATATTGTATTAATTTTTACATTCTCCAATATAATATTAAAAAAACAAATATTTATTTTATTTTTATAATTTCTAAAAAATAATTTATTATTTTAATTTTTACATTATGTAATATAATATTATAAAAATAAATACATAGTTATTTTATTAATTTTTAACTATCAAAGAAAATGAGAAAATAATTTATTATTTCATATTTTATATTATCTAACATAATATAATTTTACAAATAATTTAAATTTTATATTTTACACCGAATAAATATTATAAATTTAATTTTCTATGAATGTTTTAAAATTAGTTTTATAACAAAAAATAAATATTTATTTATTTAGTTTAGTGGTAGTAAAATTAAACTTAAATATTAGTTCTGATAAATTTAAAATGTGTCATTAACTTAGCTTAATGGTTTTGCACAATATCCATTTTACAAGAGTTCTCAAGTTCGATTTTTTATTATAGAAAATTTTGTTTTATTTTGAGGTGGTAACTTTAGTTAAGTTAAATATTACTTTGTTTGGTTTTAATCATAATCTGGTGCTTGGCTTAATGGTTGGGCACTTAGCCTTTGGTTTATGAAGTTCTAAGTTTGATTCTCACTTGCAGCATATGAGTCATTTTGTTGTCTTTGGTTTTGTTCAACCAATCAGAAGGTGACATGTGTCACCAATCATCACTCAACTTTCTTCTCACTCATATTTTGGTCACTCAGCTTTCTTCTCACCCCTATTTTGGTCACTCAACTTTTTTCTCACTCTTATCTTGGTCCATGAAGTCCTAGGTTTGGTTTGGTTAAGTTAAATTTAGTTCGCATTTAATTTGCCTCTCTTGTTACCTTTCGTTAGCCGTTGACGTTATTTTTTTATTTTTCCTTAATATAAAATGGGCAAACTACACTAATCATCACTTAACTTTCTTCTCACTCCTAATTTGGTCACTAGAGTTTAAAAATTTTCAATTTAATAACTTAACTTTTGAATTGTTCATGTTTGGCCACTCGCAAATGACATGTTTATACAAATAGAAAAATTCAATTAATCCTTAAAAAAATCTTTTGGTTAATTCGTAAATTCAGAGTACTCAATTTTTGATCTTATATTGTGTCAAGCAAATCAGATAATCGGTTAACCAGCTAACGAAAATATTTTGATTCTAGAAGTGATTTTTTTCACTTTATTTATTAAAATATCAAATATGATAATATGATAAATTTAATAATTGTTCGGTTGTGATAAAAGTATGAAAACAACTAGAAAGGTAAAAATTGAAAGTTTACAGCTATTAATCCTACCCAGAGCCAAAACTTAAAAAAATAGAATGGTATCAAAATCATTAGACTATAAAGATATTGCAATGCATAAAATTTAGAAATATTGTATATAATGGATCAGATCCGTTAATCAATTTTGCTTAAAACTGTGAACCGTAATCGAATCGAAATGATTTATTTTAAAAATTTGTACCAAAATTGGGTTCGATTAGTCCTTAAAAATTATTTTGGTTAATTGCTAAATTCATATTATTCAATTCTCGATCTTATACTGTACCAATTAAATCGGATAATCGATTGACCGATTTAATTAGAATATTTGATTCGATTACTATTTTTTTACTTTGCTTATTAAAATATTAAATATAATATGGTAAATTTAATAAGCAAAATGAAAAGATCATTACCCGGTTTTTTTTAAGATTAATCAATTTTTTCTATTTGTATAACTATGTCATTTGATAGTGGCCAAATATGAACAATTTGAAAGTTAATTTATTAAATTGAAAATTGTTAAACTCTAGTGACCAAAATAGGAGTAAGAAGAAAGTTGGATGATGATTGATATAGTTTACCCATTTTTATTAAGGAAAAACAAAGACTACCGTTAAGAAGGCCGTCATTGAAATGGTTGAGTCACGTGTGGAGATGCGGGGGATCGAACCCCGTGCCTCTCGCATGCAAAGCGAGCGCTCTACCATTTGAGCTACATCCCCTAGTTGAAATTTGGGTTCAACATTTATTCTAATACGTTACGGTTTTCATCAGAATTGGTGATGCTAATATATTAATTTTTAACAGCCTTGTTTACTCTCTATATATATATATATATATATCATTTTCGTACTTTAACTTTTTTTTCTTTTTAATGTAGTCCTTAAATTATAACCCTATTTTTTTTTGTTTCAATATGTTTGTTCAAAAAAAAATTCCACTGTTTAAGTGGTTCCAGGAAACATTGAGCTAAACTCAATGTGTTTATTTCAGCGATTTAAACATTTGAAAGTTAAATAACAAAAATAAATATTTTAAAACAGTTTAGTGATATTTTTCAACTTTATCTAAAAAAGAATTATTGGACTTCGTTTCTTACGAATTAATTTCACATGACAGTTGAGACTATTAGCTAGACGAGTTCTATATTATTTTAAGTGTGGATCGGAATATTCTTTGCAAACATACAATAATAATAATAATAAAAATAAAAAGAGCTTAATGGTGGAGGTGGAATCCAAACCAAATCATAGAGATATTACCTTAACCAGGGTTAATTAAGCCAGTGTTCATTATTAACCCAATTGTATGCGTCACTAATCACATGCAATTCGTAACCGTCTATTGCCTTAATCACAATTAGATGTCCTATTCTTGTTTAAGTATATTTTTTTGGCTTAAGGGTGTTTGAAGCCTTTGAACTTTTGAAAAAAAAAATTAATTAAGTTTTTGAACTAATAAATTAAATTAATTAAGTCTTTTGATTAATTTTGACAATAATTTTTTGACGGTTTTTTTCTCGAAATATTAATGTCACATGACATGTACACTATAGTTATGTTATGTAACATTTACATTTTTTTAGTAAATTATTTTTTTAATTTTTAATATTTTAAAGAATTTTTAAATAAAATAAAAAATAATAGCAAGTGACAACATTGTAATACGACACGTTGTACCAACTGATCCAAAAAATTGTTAGATTTAACTGTCAACGTTGGTCGGAAAATTAAATTGATGAAACTTTAAATTTAATTGGGTGCAAAAACAATTTAGAGACTTAGTTAAAAAAAAATTAAGTTCAAGGACTACCTTCAAACTTTTTTAAGAACAACCCGAGGGGGAGGGGGAGCACGTTTGAAGAACAAAACTTTTAATTAAGTTGAAGATAAAGATTTTTATTCCTACTTTGCATCTTTTCAAGATTTTAAGCAACCTTCTTTTGACTATATTAATCAAAAAATTACTCAAAAAATAAATTAAAGAAAATTATACATAAATATATATTTATTTCACACAATTTTATCTATTTAAATGTCATTTGTCATATTAATGAAAAAAATAAGTTGAAAGAGTCGTTCCATAATAAATATCTGCAATATTTAATTTGTATTAATCAACCAATAAATTAAATATTAATAGTTAAAAAATTACCTAATGGTTTTGGAAGCAAAACTCAGAGAAGGGACGGACGAATCACATTGTTGGTAGTAAGAAAGGGTTTATAGAATAGATTAATGTTAATTATTTTCATATATCAGACTCAAAAAAAATCAATCAAAGTATGAGTTATAAAATAAAGTTTGAATAGCTCAAATTTTTAATAATTAGTGGATCGATTTCAAGTTCTAGTTTAGCCCTTCAACTTTGTCAGATATGTGTACATATGAGGAAATATGTATGCATATCATATATGGTTATAAAAAATAATTAAAATTAAAATTAATAGTATTGTGATATTATAAATATTTTACAATTAAATTTGAATAAAAACTCGACTCAATCGAATATTCTTCCCAATATATATCGAAAGAGGTTAATGCGAGTGTTTATTGGCACGTTACATAGAACTATTCATGACCGATTAATCAAGGGTAAACTGCAACGGAGGTCACTTAATTATGGGTAAGGTTACATTTGAGACACTGAATTATTAAAAATTACATTTGAGTCACTCAATTATGGGTAAGGTTACATTTAAGTCACCCAATTATTAAATGTTACATTTAGGTTACTCAATTATGGGTAATGTTACGTTTGGGTCACCCTTCATATTTTAAAAAATACATTAATTTAGTCGTTTTTTCTTCCAAATCACTTGTATGCCCTTGTTAACATTAGAATACTTCATTTAAAATCATTAATTATTCTAATACACAAATTGATATACTTTTTTTTAAATATGAAGGGTGACCCAAATGTATCCTTGCCCATAATTGAGAGATCCAAATGTAACATTTAATAATTGGGTGACCCAAATGTAACCTTACACATAATTAAGTGACCCAAATGTAACTTTACCCATAATTGAATGACCCAAATGTAACTTTACCCATAATTGAGTGACCTTAATTGTAGTTTGCCCATTAGTCAAATGTTGTCATGTATTTAAAATATTTAAACTAATAATTTTTTAATGTTATAACAACGATGTTGAATAAATTAAAATTCAATTCACAATATAAAAGGTTTCCAAAACACAATAAAATTTTATTACGATGTTGGTGCAATATAATAGTTGATATATAATTGGCAATGGCAATGTATTTTCCCAATTACTTTGGGTTTATTTGAAGTGATTTTTAACAAAGGTAGATTATATATAATAAATTTGAAATGGTTATCAGCAAAACCCAAGATAATAGATTAAAAACGATTGGTGGGAGTAAAATTGTGTTTTTTCGTGAATGCATTGCCATTGCGCACCCATGTGGAGAGACCAATACTCATTGTGTTTTATTGGTTCTGGGCTTCAGTTTACGACACGTGTGGCTCCACCAAGCACTAAGAACTTTTGGGCCTTTTAGGATATGTAGGGCACCGGTTATTTTACCGAAATATTCTTTTTTTTTTAATTTTACTTACGACACTTCAAATAATATAGAACTCGTGTAGGTAATATGACGAGTTCTATAAATTTTAATTATTCTTTAATAAAATTCGTTATACTAATCAGACGAATTTTTACAATAAACACTAAATCAATAATTAATGTTTTTTTGACAATATATATATATATATGTCTTACAGTCTAACAATTAATGTTTTTGAAACATCAGATGTATAAGTAATATTAAAAACGAAATATTTGGATTAAAAAAACCTAGGGCAACCCTACAAAAATTATTGTCTCGGGAATTTCAATTGATAATAAGGAATGGGCAAGTCTGCTTCTTCAATCATCCATAATCTCCCCTGTTTAGGGATGGCAGGATACAGTTTTGAGGATTTTAATTTTTACACCGTAACCCGCCCTAGTTGGGGTGAGGATGGATATGAGTTTGGTGGGTAATGGACGGATATAGATGTAAAAAGTTATACCTGTCGTGGATAGTAGGTAGGTGATGGGTTTGAGATTTTACCCATACCGTATCCGGCCGCCCACTAATTACCCACCATATGAATTTTGGACCATTTATATTTGTAGACTTTGATTATGATGTTTTATGTACTAAGATATTAATTTGTTTTAAAATCTAAGTTATTCCTTAAGTTTGTAGACTTTAAACTCAATTAATTTATTTTGAAAAAACGATGGTTTATGATCGAGCTTAAATTAATCAGGTTGTAAATTTATAATATGTGTGGTTAAGTAGAATTTATATAGGTGTATATATGCTTTAGTTAAGTTACATATAGTTAATTAGTTAGCTGTAGTTAAGTAGAATTTATTAGGGGTGTTAAAAAAACCGAACAGATGTACCGTAACGAAAAACCAGATTAAATGGTAGGTAACCATACTGGTAAAAAAATTCGAAACGGTACGGTAATCGTAACGGTAAAATTAGCGGTTAAACAAGACGAGAACGATTATGAATTTTTGCTAAACGGTTAACGGAAAAAACCGATAAGAAATTTAAAATTAATTTAATAATTATACTTAATTTATTAATTATTACTAATATTTTATTATATTTTCGGTCGCAACTTAAAATATATATAATATTTTAGCTGCAACCTAAAATTTAAAAAACTTAGATAACTTTTTGGTTGCAACCTAAAATATTATACAAAATCATAACAATTTAAGTTGAAATCTAAAATATTATCAATTTAGGTTGCAATCTAAAATGTTATCAATTTAAGCTGAAATACAGTTTAGTGTGTGGACCGTTGGTGCACGTTTTATATATTTGCTGAAAAATGAAAATGTGAATTTATCAAGTAGTAATAAATATATATTGCTTATTTAGAATACTAAATATAAACGGTTTATGGTTAACCAAGTAACCATACCGAATAAACCGGTTAACCGTTTAGATGGTAACTGGTTTAAACGAGACGATAACGATTCACAAAATATCAAAATTGTCATTTTGGTAACCGTACCGATAAGTCGTTCTGGTACGGTTAACCACCCGTGAACACCCTTAAAATTTATACCGGTAAAAATGTGCTATAGTTAAGTTAGCGATCGTTAGTTAGTTAGTTAGCTATAGTTAAATTTATACTAGTGTAAATGTATTATATATACACTTGATCAATCAATTCCCAGATGCGGAGTTTTACTTTTCTTTACAAAAGTCTATGGTTTATTTTTACATAATTCGATATTAGTGGTTGCTTGTAGGTGAGTACAAGTTGGGTGGTTGATGTCCAGTTAGATAGTTGGTGTGGGGACGGATTTGAGAATGTACTATCGTAGGCGGGCGTGGGTTTAAAAATTGTACCCACCATAAGTGGTGGGTAAGTGGTGGATATGAAAATTTTAAATGAATATGGATATGATAGAGGGGATATCCGCACCCGCCCCGCCCGTTTGCCATCCCTACCCCTGCTTAATTGATTGCTTTCTTGTTCTTTTTGATATTTTAATTTCATAATTTTATTTTATTAAAAACTATTAGTATGTGAATTTTTAATTTTTTATATAAAATGTTTAAGTCGAAACAATTATTTTAAATGAAAATAAATGATTTATTTTTAACCAAAATAATGCACCACATGGTTTATAATAGAAAAGTGAATGAGATCTTGATTTTATCGACAAAAATTGAGGTCTTAACTCTTAGGATATTAATATATAATTGAATTAAATGTAAATTTGAAATATTTTAATATATTTAAAGTAAAATTTAATTTACTAAAATTTAATTCTATGCAGAATTAAATAATTTCAAAGTAATTTTTATTTTTATTTTGCAATTAAAATTAGAAAATAAAATATATAGATTCCAAGGTGTTTATTGGATATTCATAAAAAATTTCTCTCTTTTTTAGTAAGTTTAAGCTAAGATGGCACTGGGAAATGGCATTTTGGGTATTCTATTCTTATATTTGTACCATTGTCCGTACAATGAACACCCGACTTTTTGACCCTTTTGATTACCTTTGAAAAACATTTGTGAATTTTTTTTAATATGTTGGTGTGATGTAAGTGTAGTATTTGTTCAATTTTTTTAGT
Organism: Hibiscus trionum; assembly: GCA_030270665.1. Lineage (NCBI taxonomy): Eukaryota > Viridiplantae > Streptophyta > Magnoliopsida > Malvales > Malvaceae > Hibiscus > Hibiscus trionum. Next base: position 15,106,653 of record BSYR01000035.1, on the reverse strand, counting down.
TTTTTAAAGACTGTACACACAACATACATTATTAGTGTTCGAACTCAAATCTCAAGGGATGATAAACATCTACATTTGTCACCGGGACATAAGGGGATGGGCATATCAAACTTTTTGAATTTGATGACGTTAATAGAGAAAAAAAGTTGTGAGTTTATCTCTCGGTATGGGGTCTTATTTATAAGAGAAGTCGCACCCCGTCTAACGTGACTATTCAATGCTACTCGTGTCCTGTAGAACGTGTGTTTAGAACTTGCTATCTCCAGAGAGCGATTTTTATGGAATTAATATTTATTAACCGTTTTAATTCTCATCTATCCACAATACCCACGTCATGCATACAACGAGTTCTGCAGAATTAATATTATCTAAATTTACAGATTATTAATATAGATATTTTTTTACAGATATTAAAATTTTCGATTATTAGCATACATATTAAAATTTACAGATTGACATTATATTTTGATAAAATATATATCTAACAGATTATATCAATTTTAAAAAACAAATTATTTAACAGATTAACATTATGTTTTCATATTGGTTCGTAAGTAACGCGTCCATTAATGAAGAATCCGGTCAACATTTTTTTTTTAAATATTAAACAGGTTAACATTATATTTTGATAATATATATATATATATATATATATATATATATATATATATATATATATATCTAACAGACTATATAAATAAAACAAATTATTTTATCGAACAAATTATTTGATAAAATATATATTTAACAGATTATTATATTCGAATCAAAATTTATATATATATATCAAACAGGTGCGTCGATTATATTGAACTTACTTTCTCTAAAACGCGAGTTTTATTTGGATAATAATTATATCCGAGATAAATTAGATTAAGCTATTCAATTTCTCGTAGAACTCGCATTTTACAAAGCCCGTGTTCTTTTTTTCAAATTAAATGAGAGGAACGGAAAAGTTCGCCCACGTAGGACTGAACTCACAAAGTGCAAGATGCGAGTTCAAAAATCGCTTTGTGTAGAATGTGAGTTCATCTTACGAGGACTGAAACGGGTCATTTTTTAAATAATCAAGTTTCAGAGTTATTTTTTTAAAATTTTTTTTTAATATGAATTTATGATACAAGGGTAGCAACTGTTCAACTTTCTTAGTCTTTTTAATAAAGCACACACACCGTGTGGAACTGGTGCTCGAACCCGGGTCATTAATTAATCATTAAAAAAGAATATTTTGTATGAAAAAATGTCACTAATTTTCAAATATTACAATAAAAACCATTAAATTTACCAATTTATTACAGAATAGTCATTGGATGTTCTAAAACAGGGTAACTATTTGTTTATTTTAATAATAATTTTGTATCAATTTGATAAAATTGAATGATCATTTATAATATTTAGATAAATTTAATTATCATTTTATAACTTTTAAAAACTCATTAGTTAAAACGACCATTTCCCATCATTTATTGACTACTTGTGTAGTCTACCCATTTCAATTTTATTATTCTTATGCCATGAATCTTGATATCCATTGGATCTCTCCTTTCCTTTGTTTTATCATTCTTTTCGCCTATTTGTCACCTTTTCACCACCTATATAACGTTCATTTTAAATCAATTTTAATCTCTCATATTTCGTTCATACTTTATTTTAACCTTTTGATAACAAACAAACTTTACAGAAAAAATTACTTGAACTCGGGTCGTTTAGGATGATCATAATCTTATTTTTCATGAAACCACTCGTTGGGTTAGATTAAGAATAAATAAATAAAACAACATGATATATATTCATCACAATCATGATTATTGTTACTATCTTAGAGGTGGCGAGGTGTTTAATGATTTAAACAAAGAATTAAACAAAAGACGTAGTGGAAGTAAGTTAGGCAGCTTAACATAACAAATAACAGCAACCAGCCAAAGAGAAAAGTGCTCACCACCATCAGCTAACATTTGGTGGTCATGAATTTATATAAGCCATTTATACTTTTTAATTAAAACTAAACAAATGAAAAAGTAAGCCTTTTGTTTTAATTTTTTATTTATTTACATACTATTTGGTGGATCTGCCTGATGGTGGGGAAGGATGGGTTAGATTTTAATCACAAAACATTTTGGTTAATTCCATATATTTAGTGATAGTTTAAACTTTGCTTGCTAGTTTTTTATTAAACTTGAACAACAACAACAACAACAATTGTAACACCTCCAGATCGATACGGGTTACCAGATCCAATCTAAGACGTCACATTCGGGTTGCCGGAGCGACCTACATTAAAATTCCAGATAGAACAAATTGTCAAAATCATAAAACAATTTCTGAAATTTAAAGTACAAGTTTAAAAATTATTCATTTAACATGACAGTGTTCATAAATACACGTTATAAGATAAATTTCAGACTCAAATATAAAACAAGACGTGAATACATTCCCCCTAATTACATTGTATTGTACTCCACAAGGAACGTCGAAAGAATTTCAATAAGTGATGCCAATAAAAATATACCATGATCGATCCCTTTTAACCTGCGATGGAAAAGTAACAACATGAGCTTGAAAAAACTTAGTAATATAGGACTACCAAAAGATGCTTTAGGCACAAGCAAATATAAGGCTAAACATAAAATTGACATGATGAGCCTGGTATCAACAGGTTTCAGATATGATATGAATTTTCATATTGTCATTATACTTGAAGGTAACAAAGTCATTCTTGATTTGATCACCCGAGTACCGGATAAGCTGCATATATCCCGGATAATCAGAAGAGAGATAGATTACGAAAGTTAAACTAGGGAGTCTATTGTGTTTCATTAATCGCAGATTGGAAGCATAATGAGAGTTTTAGACTTTGGTAAATTAATTAAGTAGGGTAGATTTTAAAAGAGGAAGGAACGCTTTATTTTAATCAACTAACTACCCTCCAATCGTACAGTGATATGTAGTATCCCAGAATTGTATGCAGAAAGACTTACCCTAGGCCCATTGGGCGTAGGAGCTTACCTAAGGGGATGTCTTAGGTCTTGAAGGACTTACCCTAGTACCTTTGGGCGTAGGAGCCTACATAAGGGGATGCGTTAGGTTCCAAAGGACTTACCTAGGCTCATTGGGCGTAGGAGCCTATTTAAGAGGATGCCTTAGATCCAGAATAACTTACCAGCTTGATCAGAGCTGAGCCTGCAGAGCTTCCATCAGATCCCAGATAATGTACTCCAATTAAAATCAGTTTTTAGCAAGAAAATAGTAATATCAGAAATTATGTATCGGATATATTTTGTATCCGAAAATAGTAGCCAGAAATTGTGCTTTCATTTCGGATAATAGAGTCATACTTTTAAATCAGAGCAAATAATCTTGGTTTAAAACAGAGAGAATATTCATGGACACACTGAACACATTATATGGTCCAATTTATTTCTCGGAGACACTTGGTAATTTCCAGAAATTGAACACTGAACATTTGACAATTTTAGACTGATTTCAGAAATGAGATCCCTGTTAAAAGGGGGTCTGGTATTAACAGTTCAAACCAGACATTCAGAAATTGATATATCAGGATCATTGAGAATTCAAATATATCATGACTAATCCCATTATTTAAGCTTATAATGCACTATGGTCATTCTAATCTTCAGGGGTAATTTGATAATTTAACCCAATAAGGTATAAACATGTATTTGCTGAATTTTGGGAATTCTAATTGCTTATCAAGTCTCCAAGTCCCTTTGAACTAATCAGAACCCATCATTACGGTACTTACCAACTAACCGGTCATGTACACCTTATAAGTATTAATTTCTTAGAACCAGCTGTGTTGTATAACAAAACGGATCACTTCACAAATCTTCACTGAGCGTGCCACGAGAAACCGAACATGTATTCATGCGATATTTTTCATGTACTGTAATAAGATCATGAGTGACTAACGTACATGAGTCATGCTTTATAACTCGTAGAGGCATAACGATCATTTAAGTTGTATCAGTATTTTCAGGATTATAAAGGTTTCCACTTATTCCAAGTCACTGAAGTATTGTAGATATTTTAGTGCCCGAGAGTGTTATAGTCATTTCGGTGCTTAACGGTATTTTTAGACATATCAAAACCTAGGGATATTTTAGTCATTTCAATCTATCCAATCATATGATGTACTTTCGGTAAATTGGACTTCAGATATTTATTTAGAGTATTTCCAAGAAAAAATTTTCCAGACGTTTATTCAAAAATTAGGGAAATCTAGGCATTTCGAAATCTCGAAAGTTAGAAACCCGATTTTAGAATTTTCCAAACAGATTGAGAATTTAACTGGTTGAATCAGAAGTTCTATCATGTCAAATATGAATTCTCATATCATTTCCACTTTCAGGGTTATTCATATCCTTTTTACGCCTCAATAGTATTTTCATCATTTCTCATCCAAATGTTTTAGACACTAGATCTTATAAAAAGAAATGATTAGAATTGAAGGTTTCGAGGATAACTGCTTTATTGATTATTCATTGAACTTGAATTTATTATCGGTCACCAATTCTTTATTCGAGTCATTCGAGTCTTAACCAGTTTACTTCCCTTTACAATGATCAATACAACTTTAAAATAATCAACGATAAGCATGCGAATAATCATATCAATTCATGCATCAAACAATTTACCAACGAGTTCCGTAAAGCATGCAATAGGTAGTAAAATATCACCTCGACTCCAAGCCAGATCGGTTAACCCTTAAAACTCCATTCGATCACTTTCGAACTCGACGCCCCTTAAAATCTCAAATACGAGAAGCTGTGAATACCTTCAATTAAACATACTCCAAAATCAGTCCTTAACTCAATTATGTTGCTTTTAAACTGAATAATTGTATACATATGCATGCTCAGATTCAAGGTCAGATTTGGAGGCTTTCGGGTTAAAATTTCGCGAAAAATACTTTAAAATAGAACTCAAGACGTCGAAAAACCTAAAATAAGAGTTTTCGAAGAAATTTTTTTGACTTTTGGTCAAAGTCAACGATCAACAGCCATGTCAACGATCGAAGTCAACTGAGTTGATTCAGTCAACGAGTAGACTCGTCTGGGTTGACTCGGACGGGTCAAATTCGGACTGGGTCAGCTCCTGTCGAGTCGAACTCGGGTTGGTCAGATTGGGCCATAGGCTTTTGGGCCTTAAATAGATTGGTTTGGTTTTGGTCCAAGCAGGACAGTTCGAAGAGTCATGCCCGGTCTGGCTAGGCCGGTTTAGAACTGGACCAACTCAGTTCATGGAAAACCGACCATGGTGGTCGAAAATTGCCTCTGGCAACGCGTGATTGCCACGTGCGGCTCAGACTGGCCGAAATTCCACCAAAATGCAGAAAACGACAAGTAAAGATTGACTAACTTGGTTCTCGAGGCTTACAATGGCTTAAGACGACCGAAAACGCGATAGAGAGAAAAAAGTCGTTCAGTTCCTCGAGTTTCCGATGACCCCCCATAACAGTGATGGAAAGTTAATCGAAGGTTGGGGTTTTGTTCGCCTTGCCACGAGGAGTTTAATGTTGGGTGCGACACACGGGCGACGGAGGCAGTCGAAATCGTTAAAAAACCGAGGGGTTTGAGTTCTTGACGAACCTTCCCGACGATTTTCATGACGAACGATAAGGAACAGAGGCGAGTAGGGGACCAAATTTTGATCGGTGCACGACGGCGAATCGAATGCGGTAGGCAGTTTCGATCACCGACCAACGATTATTAAGATCAGAGCCGGACGTTGAAAAGTTAGGGAAAAAGAACTGGTTCGAAGGGTTGGCTGGGGAAATTAAATACACAATAATAAAGGTGGTTGGAGTATATCATATTATTATTTTATTTCCAAGTATAACACAAGCAAATGGTTAAAGATAGGATGGGTTAGGCTAAACTTAGAAATGATCTTAGCTTCGATGACTCAAACTCAGGCATATAATGCTAAAGGTCATAGGTTCAATCCCTTATGAGGGTGTCACAATAATAATAATAATAATAAGGTTATCAAAACCGACCATTGCGACCAACAAAGGTTAAGTACAATAACAAGGCACATTGCTCTTTAAAGGAGAAAACTTGGGTTCAAATCTTGGATATAACATTGTTGAAAGGGAAAATCATGAATCCTAAACATAGACACCATAAAATGGATATGTACTTCACCATAAAAATCCGGCACCATTGCAAAAACGACTAAATGGATCCGAAACAGGTTAAATTATCCAGGCAATGATGGTTGAATTATGCTCCTGACCTATGTTGCAGTGATACGAATATGGGGATAGATACGGGGACGGGAATAGGGACAAAAAACGATAATTTCTAAAATTACAAGGTACGGGTACGGAAGGGGTACGATAAATATAAAATAAATTTTAATATATATAATCATTAAAAAGCATTAAAATCTATACTAAATTAGAAAATCTAATAATTTTCTTGGATTAAAATGAAGTCCAAAACCATATTTTCGTTAGTTGAGGTGGTTTTCTTGGATTAAAATCTAACGAATTTATGCTTTCTTTAAATTCCTGGGTTAATTCATAAATTTTAGAAATTTTGGGGCCACTTCTATGAACTTTAGATTGCTCAATGTCTGAACTCCTAATTTTCTCCTTTAAATTAAACCTAAAGAAATGGGCCCACACATTTTAAAACTCATTACCCGCATTGTCTCTTCTTTTTCTTCCTTTCTTCGACTGTGTGTTCTTCTTTATTTTTATTCTTCCTTCCTCAAAAGCCATGACAATCGGTCTGAGTCAAGTCCCATGTCGTTTTTTTTATGATTTGGGTCGTTGTTTTTGATTTGCTGGTCAGTGGGCCGTTTGCATTTCTTCCAACTTTGGTCGAAATTTTATCAGTTTGGATACGCTAGTGTGATACAACTATTGTCCCCGAAATGTCCCCCCGATCTCCCAACGTACCCTATTAATTCTCAGACGTACCCTGTTAACTTGGGACATCCCCGACACATCCCCTTGCCGTACTCACACCGTACTCGTCTTAGAAATGTATTTGGTATGGGGACGGTCATAAATTGTCGTCCTCGTGCTTCATAGCTCCTGGCAAAGTACCTATACTTTAAAAATAAAAGCGTAAACTACATCAGCAGTCACCGTACTATTGTTTCTTTCCTGTTTTGGTCACTAAGACTATTTTTTGGCAAAATCGTCAATAACATTATATTTTTTTCCTATTTTAGTCCCTGGCCATTAAGTTTTAATGGAGATTTATAACATTGTATGGTATAAAAACAATTGTACTCCCAATATATATTTCATCAATTTGGTCCTCATTTTCTAGAGTTTAACTTATTTTGTATAACTTATTTTTTTTATATTTTTGTCCTTCCACTCTATCTTCCCTAAAAACAATCATCTCCCTTAGAGCCCAGGCTGTGTTCTTCACTAAGGGCACACGGCCACCAGAAATCAAAAGAGGCCGTATTTGGAAACCCCTTCCCCTTAGAGCTGAGAATAGTGAAAAGAAGGGCCAAGGAAAACGGATATTTAAAGGTAGATTTGATTTTCTATCTGCATTTTTAGGTACTTCAATTTCTCTCCTTTTCCCAGTTTTTCTGGTTACTTTGTTCCTCATATTGACTTTTTTGCTTGTTTTTCATTCTTGTTTTTCATTGTTATTTTTTTGGGGACTTTTTAGATCTCGGGCGTTTTGAAGCTCGAATTTGAAAGTTTTTATTTTCTCTTTAATTTTTTCGACGTTTTTATCTCTCTGAGTTGGGATATGAAGTTGTAGTGTTGAACAATGAACATTGAACACCTTAATTATCAGATCTTGGTCTATTTTTCATTTGATTCAAGCTGCCGATTGTCGGTACTTTTAGATGTATCTTTCTATGCCATAACATTAAAAAAATATTAAAAATTAAATTTTAAGTCTTAATCCTAACTTCTAAATTTTAAACCCTACACCCTACCCCAAATTCCCTAAACTCTAATCTTAAACTCTAAACTTAATTTTTAATGTGAGACATAAATAGGAACACTAAAAAGGTAGATAATTTCTATTCGTTGTTAGCAACCTTCTTCCACTCAAGAGCAAGATTTTTGACACATTTCAAATTTATGGTATGGTTTTTATGGAAAAAGATGGTTGTTTTTTAAGAGAAGTGAAAGTAAGAGGACCAAAATAAAAAAAGGTTAAAAAACAAATTGAACTTTAGAAAATGAGGACCAAATTGATGAAATATATATATATTTTGGGAGTAAAATTGTTATTATACCATGCAATGTCACAATCACTATTAAAACTTAACAGCCAGTGACCAAAACAGAAAAAAAAAACATAACATCAATGACAATTTTATCAAAAAAAATAATTCAGTGACCAAAACAAGAAATAAGCAATAATTCAGTGACTATTGCATGAGAAAATAGCTATTGCTATATGCAATCACAATTGAATAATACAGATGTAGTGCGTTTGAACAACCATCATAGAATTAAGTTTGTGGCCACTAGATTGGGAGTCTTGTTGATTTAGATGTAATTGAAGACTTTCACTTGCAATATTTACAATCATTTTCATATTTACAACGTGCGCCGTCCTGTATTGTTTCGTAGCCCCAGAAAACCATAATTTTTACTTTTTAAATTGCAAGTAAAACCAGAAACAAAAGTTGTTCATGTTTAGAAAACCACAACAGTAAACGATCCAGAGGTACCAACCATATCCTTCGTTGACAACTTGGGTTTGCAACATTTTAGCATTTCAAAATAAAGGGAAATTGAAGCAAAGTTTTACACAAACTCTTCTCACCATGACACCACAGAATCTTACAACTTATGACCCGAATAAAATTTTATAAACTATGACAAGCCAAAACCAGACCAAAAAGGGGGCTCTCACTAAAATGCCAACCGAAGCAGCACCAGGTAGCAGAACCACAACTGCAAAATCCACCAGCACATATGATCCTTCAACTTTGTGTCAAACAGCATCAACTGCTGACAAATGCATGCCCAAAATAACAAAACAATAACCCTGCGATCTAGCAATAAACCAACTGGTGAGAATGCACACCCCAAACAACATATTGCTATTGAAATTTAAACATAAAAATACTAGGAATTCATTTCTTTGGAGTTTGGAGATGGAGCAGATCTGTGGTGGATTAGAGAGAGAGCTGAAGAAACGAGATTTCCATAGATATAATGGGAAAATCTTTATCGAGGACAATTATTGACCGAGTCTTTATACGACTCTAGATATCACAATTAGGCAGGCAGCTTTCAGAAGGTCAAAACACCCAGCAATTGGATGTTCAGGTGAAGACAGGTTCCACACTATCACATATGCATACAATTCAACTCACTATAACAAAATCTCAAGCAAAGATGATGTAATAATAAGTGCAGAAAGTAACTTACTCAAACTATTTGACAATTGTATGTGGTGCAAAGCTGAAGTAATGCTGTTTGATTAGCTGGCTCAAGATTTTCATTGATGATCTGGGGGTACCTCCCTGGGGTAACTGCAGAAAGTTTTGTCAATGAAGCTACCAAGAATTGCTTTGGATCCTTCACATCAGTCAAAGGATCATCCTCTTTCTTCCCAGCATTGTAAAGTTTGACAAATGTGGCTGTATATCCTACATTTTCTGCAATATCAGGCATTTCTGGTTCTTCCTCAACTCTGTCCTGCTCGGGCCGTGAAAGAAGGGTCACAATGCTATCCAGCATCTTGCCCCAGACTCTTGCAGCTGCAGCATCCAGAAGCACAGGAGATTCACATATGAGTCTCGTAGAAGCAACTGCAGTTAACTTAAGCTCAATTGCTCCAGTAATCAGCTTAAGATTGGGAATCCAGAACTGCTCCAAAATAACCAAGAATATGTTGGCCTGGACTGCATTCATTGTGTCCACTAGATTTTGAGCCCCATGCTTTACTAAAAAGAGTGACATGAAAATCACAAGAGACTTCTGGAACTTTACAGTTCGATTGTTTTGGAGGCGCATAAAAAGAACATTCCAAATATTACCCATGTACGGAGATATGACACCATATTCAAGATTCTCAATCACAGTATTAAGAACATAGAAGCCCTGTTCATCTGTGCTACCGGATGAGACGAGCATGTTGAAAATACCAAGCACCTGGTTCAGTCTCCCCTCTTGATTGATCTCATGGGGTGCCTTCTGTAGGAAAGCCTGAAGCAGACGCACAAGAGCTGGAACATTCGAAGATCTCCTCCATGAATCAGGGGAGAGGAGAAGCACAAAAATCTGCATGTAGCTTGGAGAGATGGGTGGTTTGTTCAATTCAACAAGCTGGGCCAACAGCTGGAATGCATAAGGCAAGAACTCAGTCACATCATTGGCCAAGATGGTTTGGAGACTGGGAAAGAGGCTTGCTTCAAAAGCTGATATAAGAGAGGTATCCCTCTCACATGCCCGTCTGACAAGAATAGCCACCGACTCAAAAAGATAATGGTTAAAAATCGGATTTTTTGGATTTTTGCAAACTTCATTAAGAATAGAGGTTAACCCAACAATGCAAGGTCCAGCAATCTCACTGGAAATGTCTGCAACTGCTAGCACACGCAAGATACACTTCATTATATACTGATTCTCCTCAGACTCTGGAAACTTCAATGCATTAAAGAGGTTGTTCATCAGCACTGGCACAACAGGAGTTATATCTGCTGAAGTATATCTAGCTTTTCCCCCTTCATCCTTAACAAGCAAGAGTTTTTCTATACAGCTTGCAGCATAAGAATGAACTACATTTGATTCTGCACCCAAAAATCGAATCAAATCTGGGAACAATTGAAATGCAACAGGCTTTTGTATCAATCCACGAAACATTGTGAAAAACTTAAGAGAACCTGCCTTGAGCATTGGAAACCCGTTAACATCTTGACTTTGTAACTCGGGGACTATAACTGATAAGAAGAAGGACTGAACATCCACAAGATCAGTTGAAACAGAAGTTCCCCCGGCCTTCTTAGTTGCAAGAGAGACAACCAAATATATGGCACAGTCCTTGTCCTTCCAATTGGCAGAAGGGTTTGCAGCAAAGGAGCTCAACAAATTTTGAATCTGAACAGAAACAATATCAATCACTTGTTTCTTGTAATTAGTTGCAATCCCTTTAAGCAATTCACAAGCGATCCTTCTCCTTGTATCAAGATCACTCCCTTCCATATCCCTCCTGATAAACTCAATATAGTTCATCTCGAAAAGCTCCTCATCCTCATCCCTCAACCGCACATTTGGAATCACAATACTCTGACAGATCTGTGGTAGCACCCCTTCAGTAGCAAACAAAGTATGATGCACACTTGTACTAACAGTGGTCAAAAACTTCATTGCTGTAACAGCCAGCTTATCACGGCTTGAAGATTGAGACACATTTGTAAGCAAGCTCCAAACTGCTGATGCAAATTCATTTAAATATCCTTGAAACTCCTCCTCATTCTTTTCCATGTAAAGACTAATATTTTCACATACTGCAGCCCTAAGTTCATCGACCAATGCTAGCCCATCACTGCTACTTTCAAGTGAGGGGTAATTCGTGGTCAAATACTTCCTAAACTCACCCATCCACTCTCTCATATGATCCTCAAAGAATTCAGGCAGTTCTTGAAAGTTCAATGAAAAGAATATCCTACAACATAACCTCTGAGATTCAAAGAGAGGACGTAGGGTGGCAGGGGAGCCACCGCCAGGAGCAGCAGCCGTTGAGTCAATTAATGAAGCAGTTTTAAGAAAGATTTCTAATAAAGGGGCCGCGAAATTATCCAAACAATACTTCAAATCAAGCAAAAGGTCGTTCGTTTTATACTGATACCTAAATTTTTTGAAAATGGAATTGGCAGTTCCGAGAATACCGTTAATGGAAGCATAATCAGAGGATTGTGCAGCTTTTTGGAGACTGGAGATGAGCTCGGGAAGCAAAGTCGGCCACGATTTGGGGAAGTCATGCTTACCGATAACAGCGAGGGCTTCGCTGAGCTGGCTCTGAATGCGAGGAGTAGAAGATAGCATGAGGGAGACGATTAGGGCTTTGATCTGGTCCTTCTCAGGGTCGAGGATCGGGGAAAACGTGGAGCCGGCGTTGGGATCGTTAGAGGGAACCCAACGGGCCTTGAGATGGTTCTTGAAGTTGACAGCGGCAGCTTGACGGATCTGTTCGTCAACGGAAGGCTCCGCCACGAGACGGAGAACTGCAAGACCGTAGTTAGGACGATCGGCGGCTTCGGATAGGGAAGACTCAGCGCGGCGGCGGGGCTCCGGCTGGGGCGAGAGTGTGTGGAGGAAACATTGTGAGAGGTATTGAAGGGTTTCGGCATTCCACTCCATTTCCAAATTTGAAAAAGGAATGATTTCAGAAACGTTATTTAGGAGAAGACAATTCTAGGGTTTAGAATAAGTGGAGAGTGAGCCGCGAGGGCTTAAATAAGTTAGAAAGAGGGAAATTTGGGGGATTTTTGCATTTTAAAGAAGGGACTGTGGACGGTTATCATGGTATACAAAAGTTGATGGATGGATATTAGGGTGTACTAATTATTATTATGATGCGTTTTGTTGACGGAGAAAATGATTATTTCTGAGAATAAGATTATTAAAACGTAAGTTGTTTGGTTTATTTGGCAGGAATGTAAGATGATAATGTTTGGTTGGAAGAATATAATATTATTTAAATGTATATTTTACCAAATTTTCCTTGTAATATATATTGGCAAAATAACAGTTTTGTAATTAAATTTGAGAAAATATAACTTATTTACAACTATGTAAATATGTTGAGATTATTATATTAGAGTTAAAATTTTAAGGTTTAGGGTTTAATGTTTAATGTTTATAGTTTAGGTATTAAACGATATTAGTTTTTAAAAAGAAGTTTGAAAATAAGATGAAAATTTAAACTTTTTAATTTTTAGTGTTTAGGGTTTACGTATCAAACGATATTAATTTTTAAAAAAAAGTTTAAAAAATATGATGAAAAATTATACTTTTTAATTTTTAGGGTTTAGTGTTCATATTTTCATATTGTAGGGAAATATTAGGCTGAAATTTTCATATTTTGTGAGGGTAAATTTATCCTAAAAGGAAAGAATTATCAAATATCAAAGAAATTGGAAGGAATAGAATTCTCGATATAACGCCCAAAAAGCAAAATTGTTGGTAATATTGTATTACCCTCTAGTGAGAATCTTTAGAAATCAAAAGCGAGTTTAAAATTCTGAAATAATTTTATTCCCTTAGTAATTTTCTTTTCTGCGATCCAAATACACCCTATGTTAAAGGAGATAATGGGCTTTAAAAGAAGAATTTTTTTTAATAGCGAATAAATATTGGGCTATTTCTTTTTGGAAATCCCAACTTATATTTTTTGACGGTCCAAATTCAAAACCCTAAAATTCGGTTTTTCTTATTTCTTGTTAACGAAGGGTACAAGCATGGTTGTCCCTGAGCATGGACAGCATCGTTCGTTCATACTTATATTTTAATATTTATTACTATGATCTAATTTTTTAATATTTATTATTTTTAAAATTTAGTTATTATAATATTTATTATAAGAGTCTATTTTTTACAATAGTTGTTATTAAGAATCTTATTTTTAACGCTTGTTATTAGGAGTTTAATTTTTTTCAATATTTATTTATCAATAGTCTTTTTTTTCTTTCAAATATTTGTTATTAGACGTCCATTTTTTTTAATACTTGCTATTAGCAGACTAGTAGTGGCAGATGCAAGTGCATCCTAGAGTGGGCTCGTGCCCACCCTAAATTTTTCTAAACTTTACACATTTATTTCAATTTTCTTAATTTTTATGAGTTAGTCCTTAGATCTTTTTAATATTTATAAGTTGTGTCCACCCTAAACTTATGAGATTTCATGTGTGCTCACTCGCAAAAATATTTATGGATCTGCCACCATTTATTAGGGCCTCAATTTTTTTTTTCAATTTGTTGGGACCGCATTTTTTCAATATTTGTTATTAGGGGTTCAATTTTTTCTAATATTTGTTATCAGAGTTTACTATAAAAATTTACTTTTTCTTGATATTTTTTTGGGGTCTATTTTTTTCCAATACTTGTTATTAGGGGATTAATTTTTTTTCTAACATTTGTTTTAGGGACATATTTTTAAAATTTATTTTTTCCAATACTTGTTAATTGTTTTATGATACATGTTATTAGGGACATACTCTTAGAATTTAATATTTGAGGTCCGATTTTTTCAGAATATTTTTTATTAGGGGTTTACTCCTAAAATTTATTTTTAAATATTTTTTATTAAGGTTCCAATTTATTTTCTAGTACTCGTTATTAGAGCCTAATTTCTCCTCAATATTTATTATTAGGGACATACTCTTAAATTTTGATTTTTTAATACTTGTTATTAGAGGCATACTTTTAAAATTTAATTTTTTTAATACTTATTAACAGAGCCTATTTTTTAAATTCGCTCTAGAGCCACCTTTTTTCAGGAACATGTATAGGTATATTTTATTTCTTTTAATTTTTTGCTAGCAATATTTTTGAGATATTAATTTTGATATAGCATTTTTTGAAAAATATTTTTGGACTTGTTTGTAATTTTACAAAAATAATTCAAAGTTTATTCAACTTGAAAAGTATGTTTAATACGCTTTACAAAGTATTTTTGACTTAACTAAATATTTTCAAAGTGTTTTTAGTCAAAAACATGCATTGAGTACCGATATCCTAATCTCTGGTAACGATACTCAAACAGTCGTATCGGTACACTTTTGCACCGTACAGATACGCCTTTTGTTTCTTCAAATTTTTTAAATTCAAGTGAGTAAATAGAGTACCGGTACTGGACCCCCAATACCGATACCAGAGTCATCGTACCAATACGTACCCATGTATCGAGTACCGGTACGCCCAGCTTTATTTGGTGTAAGGACTCTTTTTTCATTGAGCATGTATCGATACCGAGACTCGCGTACTGATACCCACTGCACTAGAAGTGCATTTAATGCTGAAACTTAAGTCTCTAACGACTCTAAACCTACCCCAACGACTAGTAACGACCACAAACTCCTTAGAGAGTTTAAAAGATACAATCAAGCATCCATAAAAGACTGAAAATCATATTGCCAACATGTTTTGTATAGAGAAATTTATATTTGGTCTAAATTGTCATATTTTTGTAGAAAAATACTTATGAGCCAAATTGTTAATATTGCTCAAGTGTTTAGGTTTTTGGGTGAGAGCTTAAATGTGCAAACACTTCGCCTATAGAAGTTTTCCTTTGTTTGTAAATTTGTATTTTCTCTCTAGGAGAGAGAGAGTCTCAAAATTTTGGGTATAAACTTTAAGGGTTTTGTAAAGGTTACTCTTGATCCTTGAAAAAGAAAGATAAATTTAGTGTATTTGTGAAAAATCTTTACTTGAGAGCTAAGGTAGCGGATGTAGACTTTAGTTAAAAAGTCGAACTACTATAAATTCTTGTGCAAAATTTTTAATTTCTTATTACTTCCACCACATTTGTTTAAAGGCCGCTTCACCCTCTCTTGACGTATTCGAGGCCAATAAATAGGTTGATTTATACTTAATGATTATATCTGTTAATGCGATGAGTAGACATATTCAAGAGTTGAGTTGCTTGTTGAAGTTGGGTATATCAAATATTTTAGAGATTTGGACCAAAAAAAGTTTCACATGTCTTAAATATAGGGTGAAGTTATTGATGGTCACCGAATTTTTAGGGCGTTTTCGTTTTGGTCATTAAACTTTTAAAGTTTTTTATTGGGGTCACCCAATTTTTATTTCGCTTTCATTTTGGTCCCCCACGTTACCTTCCATTAGAAAATGCCCACCGAACTTTTAAGGCTCTTTCATTTTGGTCATCGGATTTTTAAAACTTTCATTAGGATCATTCAACTTTTATTTCTCTTTTCATGCTGACGTGGTCCGTTAGTTTTCATTTTCCTCCACAAGATAATATACTTTGAGTACTACTTTCAGCTAACTAAAAATAAATATCATCCTACATGAACCCTAAACTCTTCTTCTTCTTCTTCTTCTTCTATCAACAACAACAATCCTCCATGATTGCTTTAATTTCACCAAAACAACCTATCAATCCCACTAGTTGATATCATAGACTACATCTTCTTTTTAACCGTCCTCTATAGATTGCTTGTTAGACACTAGTAAACTGTTTGCAAAATATTTTTACTTGTTAGGTAAAATTTTGATGAGATAGTAACTCTGCAAGTTCCAGACATAAATGAGTTTATGTTGATGACATAATATAATTACTGGTTGACATATAAATTTTATAGCTTAATATTTATTTTTGTCAAGTTTTACTTATAAACTTGAGGTGAAATTGGAGTACATATTTTATATATCGGATTGTTTCAATGCTACTAATCCCTTGACTCGATTGATGGAGATATAATATGGGGTCTATGAGACGGAGAAAGTGAGCCGAAGCTAGAAACTAGAAACATACTTTTTTTTTTGCACAATTAAGGTTGTAATACTAGAAGCTAGAAGTATACATGCCTTTTTTTATTGATTGCATGATTTACTATCTTGGAAATTAGCATTTTCTTACATTTATCTGTGTAGAAAGGAGAACATAGCTTAGTAACAATGGGGATGATGCAGATACTAAAAATTATATCTTAAAATGTGAATACATAAACCTTGAGTCCTTAGCTGTGGGGTACTTTAAGCATCATTTTGTAAGTGACTCAAGTATTATTTTATTAAAGAAAACCTAACGAGTCACGTCAGCATGAAAGCGAAATAAAATATGGGTGATCCTAATGAAAATTTTAAAAGTTCGGTGACTAAAATGAAAACGCCCTAAAAGTTCGGTGACCATTTATGTAGTTTACCCTTGAAAAGAAAAACTAACGAGCCACATTAGTATTTTCTAACGGAAGATAAAGAGAGAGACCAAAATGAAAGCAAAATAAAAATTGAGGTTTAAAATAAAAGTTTGGGGACCAAAATAAAAATACCCTAAAAATTTGGTGACCACTAATGTATTTTACCCTAAAGTATGGGTCGAATTTAGACTCCAACATTCAAGGTCATGTCTGTTGTAAGTTTAAATAATATATTAGGTTAGTTTTATATGACATTAAAATAAATTTATAGTATAGAAGAATAATATAAAAATTTAAAAAGTAGGTATAAAAGAGTAATAAACAAATAAATTTAATGAAAGAGAAATTATATAAAAATAGAATAAAAAAGTAAAAAAGTAAAATAATAATGGGGTGTGTTAAAAATGAGCTTGCGTAAACCATTTTCAAATATAGTTGAGTACTTGAGTTTAGGGGTGGAAACAGGCCAGTCAAGAACGGTTTTAAATTTTTTACTTCATCCTTAACATTTGACGATATAATTTTAAAGATAATTTTTAATTTTAATTGACATTTTTAATTTTAATTTAACAATGTCAACTATCACATCAACTTGAAACTAAACTATCTTAAACTTCAAGTAAAATGAATCTTTCCCATTGTTAAATTGATCAACGGTAGTTCCATTAATCATAATTTTGGCTTTGAAAATATTTGTAAATTTGAAAAATTAAGATTCTTTTTGGGAAAGAAGACTTTAACGTGACACACCAACATTTTTTAACAAGGTCAAAGCAATGACCATAAAGAACATAAATTAAAAGTTTCGTGACTTAATGAAATTTTTTAAATTTTAGTGACCAAAGTGAAAACACCTTAAAAATTTTGTGATTATCGGTGTAGTTTACCATATTTTTTAATAGTGTGGGTCAATTGACCTACCAAGGGTGCATCCGAACATGTGTATATTAACATACTATTTTATTGGTTGATGAAATACAACATCATTGCATATTGATATTATCCAAATGAGTAACCTTTTCACAAGTACAAGTTTCAAGTTAAAAAAATTATAGATACCGCATTTATAAATTTCGATAAATTTAGGTACCAAAGTGTATACTAAGCCTTACCTAATGGGGATAAAAAGTTGAGCAGCTTCTGGTTTTTGGTTAATGAACGTAAGTTGGGAGTACAATGAAGTCATGAAGCCATAGAATTGAGCCAGGTTTTTACAATACCAAAACACTGTCCAATATGATACGACCAAAAATTACCTGCAGGAAGCAATTCTAGGTTGCAACCAAGCAACCTTGACAGCATATACAAGCTACTAAGATGCCAAGCATAGCTCCGGCAAGGACTTGCGATGGTGTGTGGCCGAGAAGTTCCTTGAGCTTTCTTTGACTGATTGGATGCCCTTGAAATAGGTCCTCAACGATCATATTAAGAACCTAACACGGGAAGACAAAATTGTTCCAATTCTCATGGGAATTTTAGGATATCGCATGTAATTATTCGAGCATGAAGTAACATTTGGGCAGGGCAGGCAATAAAGAAACTGCAGATGTAAACCTGTGAAAAACAATCTTACCTACTTTTGCATGACAGGAGAAATGGAAATTCATTCATATTGTTTATGGGATACTAATATTTGGCAGATAAGGTTGGGTTCAATCACTCCTTTAAGTCCCTATTTTGAAATAATGAAATTAAACACCCCCGGCTCCGCAACATTTTGGGTTCAACCACTCCTTTTAAGTCCCCATTAGTTTTGAAATTAAGCCTTAACCCCAACTTTTCTTGTTTAATAACTTTTCAAGTCCCCATCAGTTTTGAAACTAGACAAATTAAGGCCTAATTCCCTTTTTTAGGTTTACATAGTCCCAGTCAATTTTGAAACTAAGTAATCCCCCCAATGGTTTCATCCTAATTCTGCCCAGCATAGTGAATCAATTTCAAAGCTCCAGTCATCCGTGGGGAAAACTATGGTGGGAAATTCACTAAAAGAAGCTTAGGATGTAGCTTGTAATGCCAAATAATCAAATATACCAGGCATACCATGACCCCAACAACAAGATTTCTGAAATCCGAAATCCAATGGCATCATGTAACATGATACACCAATGAGAATATCATAACTTATCCATTAACCTAGACTTTATGCATACACAATAACTTAACTTTGGCAATCACCAAGCCACAAATTAGGTCTTATTTTTGAGTTCTGAAGATTCTGATTTCAAAGCTCAAAAGGATTATAAGCCTATCTCTCTCCAAACTCTTTCTCCTTTACTCTAAACAACCAAGGTCTAAGGTCCTGTTACTATTTCGACATATTAATGACAAAACTAACAACTTGCCTATATAATTTTTTAGAAAAAACATGTCAGCCCTCTCACTACACCAGCTTCAATAACCTATACAATGCAACATTATTAACAAAAACAACTCAATGTTACAAGCACATGGAAGATTCATCCAAAGCATAATAAAAGAGATGCGGTGCTTCTTAGTTCTTACCGCAGCTTGCATCCCGGCATGCCTTCTAACTCCAATCGCGTCGTACATAACAATCAAACTAAACCCCAAACAAACAGGAAAAAGAGAGTCCGCCACTCCATGGCAAATGGCCACCGATGTTGTCAAAGCAGTACACAAAGCCGAGTGCGAAGACGGCATCCCACCAGAAGCAAACAGTATCCGAAAATCCCATTTCCGCTCTACAAAGAAATTTAAAAACACCTTCATCGACTGAGCAATAAACCATGAAAACAAACCAGAAACGAACGTGGGATTCGCCGCCAATGTCGCCACGAATGGACTAATCCGAACTTTAGCGCTAGCCGTAACACTTAACAAAGCCACCCCAAAACCTCCACTTTGCAAGTAATTCCCATTGTATTGGTCTAAAATTCCCTCCGCTTCTGAATTGCAATCGTGCAAACTCGAAGCCCATTTTTGGGTGTGCGAAAAAGCCAAGCCTCTGATGCTTTTCAAGACCGGGACTAAAACCAATAAAGGATTAACCGAAACGTTTCGATTTTTAGATTCGGGAGATGGGTTTATGGGATTAACAGGGGATTTAAAGGAGAAAGAAACAGGGGAGGATTTGAAATTGAGGAATGAGAAGCAGGATTTGGTTTTGGGGATGACTGGGACTGGAATGAAACAGAAGGTATTTAATGAGGGTCTTAAAGTGACAGAGCCCATTAGAAAAGCAAGTTTTTTTACTCAGTCGGCATTTGAGAGGGAGAGATTTACATGGGTGCACGCACTGCGCTTCACTCGAGAGACTTGGAGAGAAGCAGCGAATGAATTAATTTTCGTGTTTCTACTAGAAGTCTGGAGTGGAATAGTATAGGTAGAAGGAAACGTGTGGAGGAGAAACAGCCCTTGGTCTTGGTTTATTTTAACGAATATGCCACTCTTTGCCCTTACTTCTGTTCAATCCCGCGACGTAAAGAATATGCCTACCAACCAATTATTAAAGTAATTTTACCAAGCACCAACCACGAGCAACCAGATGGACCAATCGGCCAAACACATATGCTAGGTTTGGCAGAAGCCCGTACAAACAAAAGTCCATTTGAAAAAATTGATTTTTTTATAACTTTGACGAAAAAAAATCAATTTCACTTAATTCTAATTTTATAAATTTGTCCCAACTCAAAAAAAATTTAAATAAAGTTTGAGTACAAAATGAATTCTTGAATAACTTAATTTTTTTAATAATCAGTGTGTTAGTTTTTAAGTAAGTAAAGCCTCTCTACTTTATCTGATATATATATATATTATGCATCAACAGTAAAAAAAAACTTGTTTTTTTGTAAGCCGTTAGTTTTTACTTTTTAGGGTTTAAATATTAAAGTTTAGTGGCAGATCCACATGACTTTCGAGTGAGTTATTGCCCCCCAATTTTGGGGGAAATTGTTTTTAATGTTAAATATCGTTTATTTTTTAATTAAGTGTGTAGAGGGGGGAAAATGAAAATCTGCATCCCTTTTTGAGAAAAAAAATATTTTGGACCTTATTTTTGAATTTTCAGATCTATTGCTATTAGAGTTTAATGGTAGGGTTTAGAGTTTGTGGTTAGGTTTTAAGGTTTGAGAATATGTTTTGTGGTTTAAAGTCTAAAATTTAAATTTTAGAATTTAACTATTAAAGTTTATTACCCCTAAAAAGACATGTGGCAACATTTGTTTGACTCATCAATCGTAATTTACTTAAAATTTGACAAAATGACAAAAGATGCCCCAACGTTTGCATGTTTTGTCATTTGGCCCCCTATTCTTTTTTTGGGTCCAAATATGCCCCCAACGTTTGCTTGTTTTGTCATTTGGCACCCTATTCTTTCTTTTGGTCCAAATATGCCCCCTAACGTTTCATTCGTAGTCCAAATATGCCCCCAACGTTTCAGTTTAGTCCAAATATGCCCCAGTTAGATGAAAACTGTCAGTCAAGTGACGTTCAACAACTGATGCTGACTAGACTTGCCACATATCAAGATCTGCTGATGCCACGTCAAAATTTTTTATAAGCCGTTGACCGTCAGTTAATTGACAGTTTACATCCAACATGGCCATATTTGGACTATGAATGAAACATTAGGGTATATTTGGACCAAAGAAAGAATAGGAGGCCAAATGACAAAATATGCAAACTTTGAGGGCATCTTTTGTCATTTTGCCTTAAAATTTTCGGTTGAGTCATTTGAACTCGATCAAATGCTCAATCCTGCGTACAAGCACAACATTCAAATTTCAGTTCGTTTCTTCATGGGCCGATTTTTTATGGTTTTGGCCCATGGAATCGTAGACCGTTATATAATCTATCCGATTTTTTCCCGGTTCCTTCGCCAACCCAAATTTCTCTTCTCCATCACGCCTTCTCTCTCATTTCAAAAAATTCTAAACCGAAGCAAACAACAAATTTTAGTGTTCTTCAAAAAAGAGCGCTAGCTTCCGAGTCGACTCATCGTTCTCCACCTTAACTCGTCTTTTATTTTTGTTTTGACTCGGTCACTACAACGTGGAGAAATTAATATTGTTGGTGAATAAGTTACAGAGAGCGTGTACGGCACTTGGTGATCATGGCGATGAAAGCGCATTGCCTACCCTTTGGGATTCCTTGCCTTCTATTGCAGTCGTCGGCGGCCAAGTATGATCTTCATCCTTATAACTATATATGTTTTTATTATCATTTCGTCGTTCCTTTCATTTTTTTTGAATTTTTATTTTTTCTTTTGTTTTTATCTGCTTTGATGCATTTAATTTGCCTTTCGATTCAACGCTATTTTGACCATAATTTATAATTTATCTTCTCCTCAAAATGCAACAACGATCTTCTTGGTCGTGCTTTCCCCCATTTTGAAGCTAGGAATTTGAATTCACTGAAATTAATCCCATAAATATGGTTGATTAATGATTCACTTTTTTTTTGTTTCCATAATAAGTTTTTGGTATAATACTTTCGTTACTACAATGGATATAGAGTTCCGGAGAGTCATCTGTGCTGGAAAGTATTGTTGGAAAAGATTTTTTACCTCGTGGCGCTGGTAAATTTTTTCTTGTTATTTTCCACCACATTTATGAATGTGAAAACATGAATATGATGCAAAAAAACTTGTTTTCAGGGATTGTTACAAAGCGGCCTCTTGTGTTGCAACTTCATAGGATCGACGAAGGCAAAGAATATGCAGAATTCATGCATCTTCCAAAAAAGAGATTCACCGATTTCGGTATGCTTTCTGTTAGTTACAACTTTTATTAGTAATTTTTTGATAGAATATGTTAGTACTACTAGTCTACTACTACTAATTAATTACTTAGCATTTTCTTTTTCAACTTCTTAAGCTAATCCAGTTATCCAACCACTATCAATTCAATTTAATGCTGCGTTCTTGTGTTACTTTTTCCAGTTTCTTTTAGTTGTTTATATCTTTGTTTGATCTAGAGCAGTAATCGTATATACACTTTCTGCAGCTGCTGTTAGGCAAGAGATTTCTGATGAGACAGATCGAGAAACCGGTCGTAGCAAACAAATCTCTAGTGTTCCAATCCATCTCAGTATCTACTCTCCTAATGGTGAGATAGAGTGGTGGTCAAGTTGTTTAATCGCTCCTCATAAATAGGTGTTATCTAAAATAAACCACTACGTCTACGTTCTTTGCACTGAAAATGAGCCTTTCAATAGTTGTTGGTATTAGTTAGAGGCTCCAATTCATCTGTGCTGTTTCTCTTGAAATTTGCTTCAATTATCACCTCCATCTTTTCAACTTCAAAACTGTTGGCTACCGCTGCATTTCTTGTACCTTTTCTTTTTTACTTACTATTTTGCTTCAATTTCCAGTGGTGAACTTAAAACTGATTGATCTCCCTGGACTAACAAAAGTAGCTATTGGTGAGTGTCTCACCTTTTCCAGGTTTTTTTATGATGGCATATTCATGTCAGTTAATTTAGCTGATATGGTAATTGACTTGTCATGTAGAGGGACAATCTGAAACAATTGTGCAAGACATCGAGAATATGGTTCGATCATATATTGAAAAGGTAAATAGATGCAGAAATTGATAGATTCTTGCTTATTCTTTGTACACTAAACCTATTTTTGAGAATGGTATTAATTATTGCTCATCTAATTTTTCTGTCCAACTTTCGTTCATAAACTTGCAAATTGCAATCATGGTAGTGTTTTATGAAGTTGATTGAGTTCAACCTTGAACAACGGGTAGCATTGATGGTATAATGTAATATCGAGGGTCTACTAATGCCTAAAATATTGTTTTTTTAATTAATTTTTAATGTCTAGAAATATATATCTTCTCAAAATAAAGAAAATGAAAATTATGCTATGCTTATTTCTCATTGCAGCCCAACTGTATCTTACTGGCAATATCTCCTGCCAATCAGGATCTTGCCACTTCGGATGCAATAAAGATCGCACGTGAGGTTGACCCAAAAGGTATAGATTTGGTCTATATTCTTTCGTGTATTAAATAACAGATATTGTTTGCTTTTAGAAAATTGATACTCCCTCCGTCCCACTTAAAATGTCTCTTTTGTGTTTTGAAACTGTCCCATATAAAATGTCTCATTGAAAAAATCAACTATTTTTACAAGTTGCATTTCCCTTTCTATCTTTTTTTTAGTTTTCCAACAAAACAAACTTCAACTTTTAAGGGTAAAATTGTCTTTTTAATTAATTCACATCACATTTTTTACATAAACTTTTTCTTCCTAAAACTACGTGAAAAGTCAAGAATGGACATTTTAAGTGGGACGGAGGGAGTAGTAGATTTGGTAATTTAATACAGCAAACGCGCGTCAGAAGAACGCGCTCCCAAAACTTTCCTCTCGTCCGAAACCTAAGGGCCTCAGACGTCCGATTCGATCCTCCGTCTCCAGTATTGTGTCGAGTGGCGTCCTGATAGTGTGGAGTCGATCCCCGTTAGTGGGTCACCATGTGCCGGAGTTTAGGGTGGACGACAACGCCTGGTGGGTTGCTCAAGGAGTTTTCGCGGCGGCTGAAGGCTTTGTGGGGATCGACCGGAGCTTCTCATCTCCTCAGTTTTCTCTTCCGTGAAGACACTATCAGTTTCGTTCCTTGCCGGCAGTTGAGAACGATTGTTGAAATGAACCAGCGCCGGTGATCCTAGGAGAGAAGACCTGTTTGTGTGGCTTATGTCCAGAGTCTGCGGGAAGTGTTTGTTCTCTGATGCCAGGAACTGCGCTGCCAGGTTCTTCGTTTTTTCCCTCTTACCCCTGAACTTTTCCTATCAACCCTTCTTCTGGTGACTATCCCCGTTCTTCCCCTGCATTGCGCCCCGCTTTCTTGTGGTTTTCCCCTTTCTTTGGAACTGGTTTTGCTTGCTGCTGGTAGTCTATTCTGTCGACTGTTCTCTGTCATCTCCCTTGTTGGTTTGCCTCTCTGTCTTGCTGCATTTGCTAGCCGTTGGAGATTAACTTTTTTCTTGTTGAATTGTTTTGATGATTTGAGGCATTTTGCATCTGGTTTTCTGTCGTAATTATCCTACTCGCATGTTTTCGGGGAATTTGTGAATCTGGGTCTACTGTTCGATGCGTCAAGCCAGTACGACTTCGTGGTGTGAATTTTGGTCGATTGTTCATTTGAGCTTGGGAAGTGCATGTTGAAGGAAATTGGTTCCTGAGCGATGTCGGTCATGGCTTGGAATGTTCGTGGCCTGGGGAATAGAGAGACAGTCAGGGCTCTCCAGAATTCGGTGTTTAAGCACAAACCATCTATAATTTTTCTCAGTGAAACGAAGCAGAGAAAACGGTATCTCGAGAAGATCAAAATGAAGATGAAAATGGAACACTCTTTCTATGTAGAACCTCAAGGATTAGCGGGCGGACTCGCTCTCTGGTGGACAAGGGAGGTAAATTGCAATATTCTGAAACATGAAAATAATTTCATTCACACGAAAGTAGTCCTACATGAAGGAGATGCATGGTTTGACACTTTTATTTACGGTCCACCGTATAGAGAGGAAAGGCCAGGATTTTGGGAAGATCTTTCAAAGCTTAGGGATTCTGCAAATGATAAATGGCTTATTATGGGAGACTCCAATATAGTTTCTAGACAGGAGGAGAAGGAAGGTGGAAACTCGGTAAATCCTAACAAAGCAAAATGGTTTGAAGACTTTGTAAATTCTTCTGGCCTTGTTCATTTGCCTATCAAGGGAGGTAATTTTACCTAGTTCAACCAAAGAAGTGGGGAACATTCCATTCTTGAAAAATTGGACCGTATCCTATGCTCTGCTGAATGGAGCTTGGCCTTTCCAAAAGCTCTGGGGATAATGGAGATTGACGTTGCTTCGGACCACTCCCCTTTAGTCCTGCTCACTGAAGGTCTTTCCAGAAAATATAAAAAGGACTTTAAATTTTAGACCAAATGGCTTCTTGATGAGGAGTGTCCCCAGACGGTCTCCGAGGGGTGGGACATTTCGCCAGGGGAAAGAGTGGTCTCTAGATTTGGGAGGAAAATCCGCAGCAACAGAACTGCCCTTATTAAATGGAATAAGGAGAAGATGAAAAAGAAAAATGAGAAGAAACAGAAGTTGACGACCAAGATCAAACAACTGCAGGGAAGAAGGCTCACGAATTCGGAACTGGAGGAATACAAAAACCTCAAAAATGAGCTTGACGCCGAATGGGAAAGCAAGGAAAGATACTGACATCAACGATCCAGGGTTAACTGGTTGAAATGGGGAGATAATACAAAGTTTTTTCATGCCACCACCATTCAACACCGCAGAACCAACTCCATTGTTAAAATAAAAAAGGAGGATAGAACTTGACTTGAGGAATCTGAAGACATTGCTTCCTATCTGCAGTATCACTTTCAGAAGGTTTTCACTAAAGATCTCTCAGTAAATTTCCTTTGTCTCAGGGATTACATCCCCAGTTTAGTATCTGAAGAGATGAATTCTGAGCTAAGCAAAGATGTAACTGAAGAGGAGATCAAGAAAGCCGTCTTTGATATGGGAGCTGCTAAAGCCCCGGGCCCTGATGGTTTTCCTGGTTGTTTCTATCAGACCTTCTGGGAAACTGTGAAAGGAGATCTAATCGGAATGGTTTCCACTTTCTTCAGGGAGGGCCTCTTGGACCCTGGTCTCAACAAGACCAATATTGTGCTCATTCCCAAAAAGACAAATCCCACTGAAGTATCACACTTCAGGCCAACCAACCTCTGCAATTTCTCTCTGAAGGTTATCACCAAAATCCTAGCGTCGAGACTGAAGACTCTCATCCCAGGCATCATTCCACAATATCACTCAGCCTTTGTGCAAGGAAGATCTATTCATGACAATATTATCTTAGCAAATGAGGCCTTCTATGCAAAAGGGATTCATGGCTCTCAAGATCGACTTGGAGAAAGCCTATGACAAAGTAGATTGAGACTTGCTACACTATGTTATGAGCAGAATGGGATTCTGTAATTGGTGGGTTGTTAGAGTTATGAGATGTGTCACGTTTGCTTCCTTTTCCTTAGTATTGAATGGTGAACGCACTGGGGAGATCAAAGCGGGAAGGGGTTTGAGGCAGGGAGATCCTTTATCCCCCTTCTTATTTACCTTCATCTCAAGCATTTTGTCTTGTATTATTGAAAAGGAAATCGAGATGGAAGGATTTGAAGGGCTGAGAATCAAGAGACGATGCCCAGTCTTGAGTCATCTTCTCTTTGCCGATGATTGCCTGGTTTTCTCAACTGCGAATGAAGAAAGCTGTGCAGCCGCTCTTCGCATCCTCCGTCTTTTCCAGAGCTCTACTGGACAGTCGGTAAATTTCCAGAAATCCTCGGTTTACTTTTCCCCAAATGTCAGCACTTGTCTCAAATCTCATTTGTCTAATTTGTTGGGATTTCGACCTTTGGAGGAGGATTCTAGATATCTTAGGCTTCATTCTTTTTGGAGACGAAGCAAAAAAGAAGCCTTGTGGTTCATTAAAGAATGAGTTCAGAATAGATTAAGGGGATGGAAAGCCAAGTTCTTGAGTATCGCTGGAAAAGAAGTCCTTATTAAGGCAGTTGCTCAGGCAATTCCTACCTATGTCATGCAATGCTTTCTTCTCCCTGTTACCTTCTGTGACGAGATCAGCTTGCTGGTTGCTAAATTCTGGTGGAACAATTGTGCAGAAAAGGAAATAAGCATTCATTGGATTAACTGGAAGGACCTTTGCCGTCCTAAGGACCAAGAGGGTCTGGGTTTTCGGGATCTTAGAGTTTTTAATAAAGCTCTTATTGCTAAAATTGCTTGGAATGTGATTAAGAATTCGACATCTCTTCTGGCTCAGATTCTCCGGGGAATATACTTCCCAAATGGCAATATATTCGAAGCACCCAAGTGCACAAATCCTTCGTAGGCCTGGACGGGTATCAGAGAAGGGATTAAGGTAATAAAGGGAGGAGCTCTTTGGAGAGTTGGTAATGGCAGAAGCATCTCAACTTGGTATGACAACTGGATCCCCAAACTCCCAAATTACCGACTTTCTTCTCAACCACCATCGAACCTTCCTTCTCCTTCAGTCAGCTGTCTCATGACTCCTGATCACAGAGCGTGGAATGAATCAAAGATAAATGGTTTGTTTCTCTCCAATTGAAGCCAAGGCAATCTTGTCCATTCCGATTGGAGGGCCTCAGGTGCAGGACTCCTTTATTTGGGCAGGAACTAAGAATGGAGAATATACGGCCAAGTCGAGGTATAGATTCATCGAGGAGACTTCTGACACTCGCTCAAGTCCTTCATCCAATGATAATCCGAATTTGAGAAAGGAGTTCCGGAGTTCTATTTGGGATCTAAAAGTGCCCTCCAAGATTCGATCTTTCCTGTGGAAACTGTGCCATAACATCGTCCCTACTAAGGGTGTCTTGGCGACCCGCTTTCATGGCAAGTTCAGGGAATCCGATTGCTATCCTCGTTGTGGAAGTAACGGGGAGTCTATCGAACACCTGTTATTTTTTTGCCCTTTTGCACAGGCAGTTTGGAAGGCATCTGAGTTTAATTACTCCCCTTCCTCTCTGGGCTTCTCGGGTTTCCCAAAATGGTGGTTTAAAGTTTCCGAATTCCGTAAACTAGGAAACTTTGATGAAGGCTGTGCACTCATTGCATTTCTTCTGTGGACTTTATGGAAATCGAGAAACGCCTTAGTTTTTTAGGGCAAGCAAGACCTACCTTGGGACGTATGGCTGAGGGCGGAACGAGCCTTTACGGAATTCCATCCTTCTTCCACGGTTGGATATTTGGAGAAGAATCAGACTTTACAGGAATCAAGGCATTGGACAGTTCCTCCTCCTGCTACGATTAAGATCAATTGCGACGCTGCGTTTGATCGCTTGTCAGGAAAAGTCTCAACAACGGCCATCGCAAGAGACGGTTCGGGATCGCTGATACTAGGAGTCTCCACACCTTTTGATGCTCCCTCTGCGGCAGCGGCGGAAGCCTTGGCTATCAGGCTGGGCTTAGAGACGGCCCTCCGAAATGACTTCAATAAGATTATTATCGAGGCGGATTGCCAAGCTGTTATTCGCAGGCTCAGCTCAGGAAATCTTACGGATTGGGTGACTTCACCCGTTGAGGAGGACATTAGGATAATGGCGAGATCCTTTGCCTCTTGTACTTTTACTTTTGTTCCTAGAGCATATAATCAAGCAGCCGACTGGCTTGCTAAGTTTGCAAAGGACCGACAGGGTCTTCTGTTTTGGGGACCTGATTCCTTCCCCCCATCTTTTGTATCCGTTATGATTCATGAAATAAAGTTATCTTTTGATCAAAAAAAAGAAAATTGATAGTAGAAAGAAATCGACTTGCTAGAACAGAAATAGGTGAAAGAAGGGAGGTGAAACAAAAATAAAAATATAGGCTTAAGTAATTTTAAATATAAATTTAAAGTTGTATCTCTACAAGTTAATTCATGCGCCCCCAGTAGCACTGACGGGACCCCCTGCTAAATATATACAAAATTATGATTCAATGGTTTATCTCAGCCCCATAGGTTAAGGTGCATTCTGCTTCAGATTTCCTCTGTAGTCTGTAGTTAAGCTAATAAGAAGAAAATTGGTTCTTTCCGAGACTCCATTACTTCTTTGAATGTGATTAACAACCGCTCTTTTACTAGTAGATAGTTCAGAGTTGTATGAGGTGAAAATAGAAGGGAAAATTGGTTGGAAGAGATTTCCATTTAAAGAAATGAAGTCCATTTCCTTGACTGATAGTTTTCTTTAGCTTTGTCTTGCCGTTACCTGCTAAGTGCTAACTGTGTATTTCCAACTACGGTTCTGTGGTATAACCAGGGATGGAGTCACGGTACTAGCACGTGTGACAAAGTGTGTTTAACAATAGAAAATGGATGGACAAAATTAAAATTAGGAGGTCTAAGTAAATATCTAACTATATTTTTTAACAATTACAAAACAGGGACAGGGCCCGACAAAGCATAGCTTCGTCCATGTTAATAGCAATAATTGGCGTTAAGCAGCTATTATTTTACATAAAACACATTTTACGGTAAGGATCCTCTTAGAGACCGGAAAAAATGTGTATAGACTGATCAAAGGGAGAATACCTATTGTTATGGCAGTAGAGTACTGTAGGGTTTCATTAGACAGTTTGATACTTTTCACCTTCTGGTTGGGGAAACAGATACAATTTATTAAAACGAGACCATTAATTTAATTTTTTTAAATGTTTATTAACTTATTATGCATGTGGTATGCTGACTTTTGAATAAAAACATGAGTATAACAAGACCTAAAATACATGAAGTACAACCTCATTTTGCTTTACTCGAATACTTTATCACTAATTCAAAACAAATCTTTTGCCTTTTCCTTGCAAGTAGACCTGGCAAACTTGACCCGAGACCCGAAACTCGAATCGAATTATCCGAATTGAGACCCGATTTTGACCCGAACATGATGATCCGAAGTTGACCAGAAACCAGAAATAAACCGAACTGAACCGAAATTTTTTGTTGAACCAAAATGGACCCGAACCGATTTGACCCGAACCGAATGCTACCCGAACCGAAAGTTGAACCGAATATCGACCCGATTTTAACCCGAAAATTAAGGTAAAATAAATAAATAATTTATTTTTAATATTATCTATTTTTAACAATATAATAAATAATAAAATGAAGTATGTTTTATTATTTTTTTGTACTATACCTTGGAAGAGACCGTTGCTCTTGTCAAAGTTGTGGTATAATAACATTTTGTCATTTTACGTTTAAATATTAATTAAATAAAACTTTTGTCCCTACTAATTTTTAAATTTAAAATTTTAATGTACTATTTTCTCTCCCAATATTTAATCTTAAGTCATAAATCCTAAACAATAAACCTTAAGCCATAGAAATTAATCTCATGAACCAATAACCTTAAATTAAACCATAAACCCTAAATCATTAACACTAAGCCCTAAAAACCTAAACTGCTAACCTTTAAGCCATAGAAATTAATCTAAAATCAATAACCCTAAACCATTAACACTAAGGCCTAAACCACAAACCATAAACTGAAATTAGAGACAATTTTTACAATCTTACCATAAAATATAGCTAAAACTGGAATTAGAGACCATTTTGACAATTTGAAAGTAGAGAAATTTGAGAGCTTGGTGACCAATTTTATAAGTTCACTATAAAATATAGCATAAAATTGAAATTGTGGACTAAATTGACAATTTGGAAGTGGAGAAATTTAAGAGTCCAATGACCAATTTCATAATTATACCATATAAATAAATAAGGGTCAATTTTGGCTAAAAATTAAATCTTAGAAATTATAATGAACAAAAATATCATTATATTAAATTAATAGACTAAATTACAAATATTAGTTAATTTTGACTAAAAGTAAATTTTTAGAGACTAAATTTCGCTACGGGGAGGGGATTTCTATATCCGAAGTCTAAACCATGGGGATACTTGTGACTAAATTAAATTAAACTAAAACTTAAAGTTTAATATTAGTACTAAAATGTAACATTTTAAATGCAACATGACCTAAAAAGTAATTAATCTTTAAATAATTGGTGGTTTATTTTCCTCCAAAAATTTGTCTTTTCCCTCTCTATTTTTACCAATTTTTTTTTCAATCTAGCTTAAATTTTTTTGATATGGATACATGAAGCTTTGATTTAAATATTTAATCAAATTCAAATGCATAGATTAACAAGTTGAATTAGAATTAATCTTATACACCAACTCTAAACTAAACCATAAATACTAAACCTCAAATCTTAAACCCAAATCAAACCGAATTTACCCGAAAATTTAAATGTTGACCCGAATCAAAAGCGACCCGAACGACCCGATTTTGACTCGAATCGAAAGCGACCGATCCGATTTTGACCCGAACCGGATCCGACTCATCACATACCCGAACCGAACCGAATCTAAATTGATTCTAAATTGACTGAAATAACCCGAACCGAACGACCCGATTGCCGCCTCTACTTGCAAGTATTTAACCTAACTCTTTTTGAACCCTTATTTTATGGGAGGCCCTTCTATTGCACGTGTACAAAACCACATATAAACGGATAGTTTTTGATGTAAACCATCAAACATATTCAGCATTAGAGCTGTTTTTAAATTATATTTTCTACTTTTCCATTTAACTTTGATCGAATTCATGTTTATTGATTGTCAAAAATCAGGAAACAGGACATTTGCGGTTTTAACGAAGATTGATCTGATGGACAAGGGTACTGATGCCGTTGATGTAAGTTTTTTTGCTTCAAATGGTTGATAATGCTGATATTGTATAATCTAATATTAGGAGCACCTTCCTTTTCTTCAAATGGTGGACATTTGGGGTTTTAAGGAAGATTGATACTGCTGATATATTAATATAATTTATATTAGATACAAATCAAGTTCAACTTCATTTTTTTCCCGTTTAAGAGGTTTTCCATTCTTATACAAAAAATATTCTTAGAGAGTGTGTGAACTTATTATTCGTTTCAATATCTTAGTGTGATTTGCTGCTAATATTCATATATTCAGTTCACTGCATTCACTATTTTTGCATTTTTTTTAGATTCTAGAAGGAAAAGCATACAAGCTACAGTTTCCATGGATTGGTGTTGTTAACCGCTCTCAAGCCGACATTAACAAGAGTGTTGATATGATTGCTGCTCGGCGCAGAGAGCGAGAATATTTTCAAAATAGTCCGGAGTATAGTCACCTTGCTCGCAGGATGGGTTCTGAGCACTTAGGAAAGGTGCTTTCTAAGGTATGCAATCATTATTTTCTTGGAATATGCAAATAAATTTGCATGATGCGTTTTGATCTATTCTGAGGCATGGAAAGAGTTTTATTATTTGATGTAAACTTCAATGGTTAAATCCAGTTACATCTAAAACAGAAAACTACTAAACTAACTAACATTTAGTTTGCCGGCTGATAGTATATTATTTTTGGGGTTCCTTGATTGATAATTTTCAGTTCAACTTATTAATGTCATTTTTACAACTGAAATTGGTTAAATTTGCAGCATTTGGAAACTGTGATAAAGTCTAGAATCCCAAGCCTCCAGTCTCTTATCAACAAGACTATTCTTGAGCTGGAGACAGAATTGAATCGTCTTGGAAAGCCTATTGCTACCGATGCCGGAGTACGTGTTTAACCTGTTTAATTCCTTTCAAATTTTACTATTAATACTTATCAGACTTTGATAGGGCGAGAATATATTCTCACCCTCTGTCTTGTTATATGTAATGAAGTTACCGTTGAGGTTATTTTATTTCTTTTATTTCTGTTATGTGGCGCCAGTAGCTGTTAATGATACGCTGCGTTTTATGGCCCTTGTTAATAGATAATACGGTGCGTTTTGGTGAATTAGGTTAAGAGAGACTCTGAGGCTTGTTCAGTCTTTATCGAATATTTGGAATGAAATTGTGGTTTTCTCTCTGTGAGAATTCTTTCTCTTCTCATCTTACTTCAATCTGCTTCTCATCTCTTTACAACTCTTCTCAGTTTGATTCTTAGTGTTACAAAGGTATCAGAGACCCAAGGTTCTGGCTATGGTGGACGGGGCTCCAATCACGCGGAATCAGTCCTGGCAACAAGAAGCGGCTAAGCTCCAAGATGAAATCGCCAAAGTGGAAACTAACATCTATTCGAAGATGGAGGCGAAATTTGTGGAATTCAGATCTCAAATCGGTGAAGACTTCAGGAAGATGTTGGAGATTGCGATGGGGAAAAGAATTGACCCAGTCACGTTTGGGGAAAATGCTCAGGTAATGGTGGGTGGATTAGTAGGGTCTTCTCCAAATGACTCAACATCGACACAAAGGGAAGAGGTCCAGATTACTGGAGAAAAGAACACCCAACCGACACAAACGACCAATCCGATTCCGACAGGGAATTTAGCCTACAAACTTCCATGCCCTAAGTTTAACGGATCTGATTTTAAGGGTTGGAAGGCGAAGATGGAACAATACTTTGAAGCCGAGGCAGTACCAGAAAACATGAAGAATCGCTTGGTTATGCTTCACCTGGAAGATAAAGCTTTGCAATGACACCAATTTTTGGGTCGCAACCATGGAGATTTGGGCCAGCTGACTTGGGATCACTATGTGGAACTGTTGAAAGACCGGTTTGCTCTAGGAAGCTTCGACGACCCTTTTGGGGATTTAATGGCGTTGAGGCAAGTCGATACAGTTGAAAGGTTTTACGAGGAATTTGTCGGCCTAGTCAACCAAGTGCAATTGCCGGACGAGTATGTGTTAAGCATGTTCAAGGAACATCTCAGGTTAGAAATCAGTCAATACCTGAAATTGCTACAGCCTAAAACTTTAATTGAAGCTTTTCATACTGCGAAACAACTAGAAAGCATGTTTTTCCCTATAGTAGGAAAACAACCTAGCAGCTCGTACAAATCTGTTGCCCCTCTGCATTACCGATTCAGACAAGGGTAATGAATTCCGGAGTTAAGAATATGTTCCATAATCATAACCTTGGTCAATCTTCCTCAGTTGTGTCTAGGAACCCTTCTCCTCTTAATATGAGTCCAACTACTGTTAAAAAGGAGAATCCAATACAAGTGAGGGGAGCTGGCAAAACTTTATCTACGACCGAGATTGAGGATCGAAGAAAAAAGGGTCTTTGTTTCTGGTGTGCAATTGTAGTGGAGGGAACAGAGGAGGAAGGTGAAACCGAAGTTTTTCTGGACTGTGAAGAGACAGGGGAATTAGAGAATCTAGAAGGACCAATGTTATCTCTAAATGCCATGTGGGGTGCTACAAACGGTGAAACTATGAAGTTAAGGATATCCATAGAAAGAACTGAATGGATAGCACTTGTGGATTCAGGCAGTACCCATAATTTCTTAGGAATGACTGTGATCAAGAGATTGGGATTGAAATGCGATCAGAGGTGCAGTTTTAAGGTGACAGTAGTTGATGGTAATTCTTTGAAGACAATGGGAAGTTGTAAGGGAATAGTGTGGCAGACTCAAGGGAAGCATTTTGAATCTGATTTTTTGGTGTTACCTATCAGAAATCGTGACATTGTTTTAGGGACTCAGTGGCTGTCTTCCTTGGGGGTGATTAAGTGGAACTTTGCTACCAGGGAAATGGAGTTTGAATATGGTGACACCATGGTTACATTAAAGGGAGTGGAACTAGGTATCATCAAGATGGTTGAACCAAGAGAATGTGATAAACTACTCAAAGGAAATCACAGTCCTTTGTCAGCATCCTTATGGATCATGGATACTCATCTAGGACTGAAGAAGGAAACCGATTTAATACCCAGAGGAATTGGGGAAATTATTGAACCAATATGAAGATGTGTTTAGGGAACCTCAAGGATTACCATCAGAAAGAGGACAGAAGC
Source organism: Hibiscus trionum (assembly GCA_030270665.1). Classification (NCBI taxonomy): domain Eukaryota; kingdom Viridiplantae; phylum Streptophyta; class Magnoliopsida; order Malvales; family Malvaceae; genus Hibiscus; species Hibiscus trionum. The sequence goes on along the minus strand of BSYR01000035.1, from coordinate 15,071,458 downwards.
ACAAGATTAATTTGATTGATGAAAGGGCAGTAATCAAGGTAACTCCTTACAGATACCCATCAAGCCAAAAAGATGAAATAGAAAGGCAAATATCCGAGATGCTTAAGGCTGGTGTGATAAGGCACATCAATAGTTCTTTTTCATCCCCTATTGTCATGGTGAAAAAGAAAGATGGTACATGGAGGATGTGTGTTGACTATAGAAGATTGAATCAAGCCACTATCAAAGATAAGTTTCCCACGCCCATCATTGAAGAATTATTAGATGAATTGGGGAAGGCAAGATATTTTTCAAAGCTGAATTTGAGGGCTGGTTACCATCAGATTAGAATGTGGGAGGCAGATGTTCATAAGACTGCATTCAAATCTCACGAGGGTCACTATGAGTTTTTAGTGATGCCATTCGGGCTCACTAATGCTCCCGCAACATTCCAAGGGCTCATGAACAAGGTGTTCAAGGAATATTTGAGGAAGTCAGTGCTGGTTTTTTTTGACGATATTTTAGTATACTCGAAAAGTTGGGAGTCTCATTTACAGCAACTAAGAGAAGTATTGGAGATCCTTAGGAAGCATCAGTTATTCGCCAAGAGCAGCAAATGTTGTTTTGGTTCTCAAGAAGTGAATTATTTGGGATATGTAATTTTTAATGGGGTGATAAGCATGGATAGGACCAAAGTAGACTGCATTTTGGATTGGCCTAGTCCAAAATCAGTTAAGGACCTTAGGGGTTTTCTAGGCTTGTCTGGATATTATAGAAGGTTTGTAAAAGGCTATGGATGCATAGCAAAACCTTTGACTGATTTGTTGAAGAAAGGAGCTTGGAAGTGGACTGAAATAGAGGAAGCAGCACTTCAGAAATTGAAAACCAGCATCAGTTCTGCTCCTGTATTGGTGTTACCAAATTTCAAGGAAGAATTTGTTATAGAGACATATGCATCTGAACTGGGCGTTGGGGCTGTGTTGAGTCAACAAGGGAGACCTATAGCGTTCTTTAGTAGGGGATTGGGAGTAAGACATCAAGGTCTCTCAGTGTATGAGAAAGAGATGCTAGCTGTTTTAATGGCAGTTAAAAAATGGTCGGCTTATCTGGTAGGAAGGCATTTTAAGATCAAAATAGACCATCAATCTTTGAGATTCCTCACAGAAAACCAGGCCATCACTCCTGCCCAACAAAAATGGGTAGCAAAAATGATGGGATACGACTATGTGGTGAGTTATAAGAAGGGGATAAACAATGTTGTAGCAGATGTACTTTCCAGGAAACCTCTAATGGAGAATAGTCAACTGATGGTTATCAATAGTGTCACCACTGATGTTATTAAAAGAGTGGCTGAAACGTGGTTTAAAGATGAAAAACTAAAGAAGATTATAGCTGCATTAGAAAGAGGATCTACACACCACTCGAAATACTCTTGCGATGGCAGATTACTCAAGAGAAAGGGGAAATTAGTTGTCGAGGAAGATCCAGGATTAAAAACAGAATTGATAAGTTACTTGCATGGGAGTGCAATAGGGGGTCATTCGGGGGTAGAGGCAACTATCAAAAGGTTGACAGGTACTTTTAATTGGAAGGGTTTGAGGAAGCAAGTTAAAAGTTGGGTAAGGGAATGTGTGGTATGTCAGAGAAACAAGGATGAGTTGAACCATTCAAAGGGGCTGCTACAACCCCTTCCCATACCAGAAACAGCATGGACTTCGGTGAGTATGGATTTTATTGAAGGGCTGCCTATTTCTAGAAAAAAAGATGTTATCATGGTGGTAGTGGACAGATTGACTAAATATAGTCACTTTGTGGCTCTTGCGCACCCATTCACCGCAAAGGATGTGGCTCAAATGTTCTTGGAGAACATCTTTAAATTGCATGGCATGCCAAATGACATTGTTTGTGATCGTGATAAGATTTTTATGAGTTTGTTTTGGAAAGAACTATTTTTGAGGTTGGGAACAAGTATAACTCCCTCGACAGCTTATCATCCTGAGACGGATGGACAAACAGAGAGGGTTAACAAGTGCCTGGAAACATATTTGAGGTGTATGACTGGAGAGACACCTCGAGATTGGGGGGAATGGTTACATTTAGCCGAATGGTGGTATAATACATCTTTTCATGCTTCGATTCAAACTACACCATTCCAGGCCTTGTATGGACAAGAACCCCCTAAACATGTTCCTTATTTAGCAGGGGAATCTTTGGTGGCTTCGGTAGACAAGAAGTTACAACATCGAGAAGCAGCGATGAAGATGCTAAAATTCTATCTGAAAAGGGCACAAGATCGCATGAAGCAACAAGTTGATAAGGGGAGAACGAACTGTGTTTTTCAAGTGGGAGAAAGGGTTTACTTGAAGCTGCAACCTTACCGTCAACACTCGGTGCAACACAGAACTTCTCAAAAATTGGCCCCGAAATGGTTCAGACCCTTTGTGATTGTTGCTCGAGTGGGAGAAGTGGCATACAAACTTCAATTACCCCAGGATTCTAGGATACATCATGTTTCCACATTTCTCAGCTGAAGAAACATGTTGGATCAGACATTGTGCACTCCAATCTACCATTGATAGGCCCAGATGAGGGAGTGAGCAAGGAACCATTAAAGATTCTGGACGGGAGAGTGGGAAAGAGGGGTAACAGGGCAGTCACGGAGATTTTGGTCGAGTGGTCAAACACTTTCCCAGAAGATGCTACATGGGAGGTCTTACATTTGCTCAAACAGCAGTTTCCTAATTTCAATCCTTGAGGACAAGGATTGTTCGAAGAAAGGAGCATTGTAATGAAGATATCTGGAAAAAAGGGAAGTTACCGTTGAGGTTATTTTATTTCTTTTATTTCTGTTATGTGGCGTCAGTAGCTGTTAATGATACGCTGCGTTTTATGACCCTTGTTAATAGATAATACAGTGCGTTTTGGTGAATTAGGTTAAGAGTCTGTCTGAGTCTTGTTCAGTCTTTATTGAATATTTGGAATGAAATTGTGGTTTTCTCTCTGTGAGAATTCTTTCTCTTCTCATCTTACTTCAATTTGCTTCTCATCTCTTTACAATTCTTCTCAGTTTGATTCTTAGTGTTACATTATACTTGGACAATGCATGATATTCACAGGTTTAGTTATAGATTGTTTTCTTTCTTTTTGCAGGGTAAGTTGTATACAACGATGGAAATCTGTCGGGCTTTTGACCAAAACTTCAAAGAACATCTTGATGGCGGGTATGTTTCTATATACCTGTGTTCTTCTATTGTCGATTTCCAATTCAACGTGCCTTAGGTTATGTTAATTTTCACAGGCGTGCTGGAGGTGAAAAAATATACGGTGTATTCGATAATCTACTCCCTGCTGCTTTGAAGAGATTGCAATTTGATAAACATCTTTCAATCGAAAATATACGGAAGTTAATTACCGAAGCAGATGGATACCATACCAACCACATCTTATAGCTCCTGAACAAGGGTACCGCCATCTAATCGAATATTGCTTGGTGTCTATCAGAGGTCCTGCTGAAGCAGCTGTTGATGGGGTACTTAATTAATTTCAATATCAATCATCAGTTCTTAACTTTTTGTGGCGTGTGGTTTGATTGAGATACATTTCATGATTCGATTTCAGGTTCATGTTCAGAAGGCTATATCCGAGACACCGCTACGTTCCTGTCCATGCTAACTTCAAAATATTGCTCATTATCTATGATCCATTGAGATGATTACGTGTTAGATTCCGTAATTACTCCCTGCATCTAAAATTATTTTTGTATTGTATGTAGGAACTAAAGCACTGCAGTACCCAACTTTGAGAGTGGAAGTAGGGAGTGCTGCAATTGAATCATTGGAAAGAATGAAGGAAGAAAGCAAGAGAGCAACTCTACAACTAGTCGATATGGAATGTGGTTATCTGACGGTTGAATTCTTCCGAAAGCTTCCTCACGATGCTGAGAAGGGTGGAAATCCTACACATTCACTCTTTCGATAGATACAACGAATCCTATCTTCAACGAGTCGGTAAGTAGTAGAAGGCGCAGACAGTCATACTGACAGTTACTGTTGGTTTATGCATATTTTCATAGAGCTAGTCCTGTCCCCTGGGAATTGAAATGGTTTTTGATCAGGTCAATTCGAGTTCTATAATTTTCATTTAGTCCAGTATGTTAATTCATGACATGTCCTGCAAATAACTAGACTGTTAAACAGGTAGCAATGTTCTACAATATGTGAATATGACTTGTGCAAACTTGAGAAACTCGATTCCAAAGTCGATTGTTTATTGTCAAGTTCGTGAGGCCAAAGGCAGCTTGCTCGACTACTTCTTCATCGAATTGGGCAAGAAAGAGGTAAGTATATATGAACCTAACTTTAAATATTTGCATTTTGCTTGCTAATGGATCAGCTTTGCAAGTGCTATATTTGCAGGCGAAGCAATTGGGCAAGTTGCTGGATGAGGATCCAGCAGTTTTGCAGCGTCGTACCAACCTTGCAAAGCGTCTGGAATTATACAGGAGCGCCCAACACGAGATTGAAGCTGTTGCTTGGTCCAAGTAGTTTTTATGAAATTGGATTTTATTTTGGACTGTTTTTTTGTTCTAATCTTTTTCTTTCCTTTGGTAGTCTGAGTTGAGATTTTCCATACCCATAGAATAAGTGTATATTATGGTATATGACCTAACTTCTTTCACTATTTATAGGGGTGGCAATCGGGTGAGGAATAACCGAAAACTGTAGTGATCCGAACTGATGGGTATGAGGAATAACCGAATTCTTCACCTATGGGGATGGGGACGGGTGAAGTTTTATTACCGAAGCTCAAATGGGGATGGGGATGGGTGAAATTTTATCATCGAAGCTCAAATGGGGATGGGGACGGGATTGCTATATCCGAACTGTGGGGATAACCGAACCGTACCCGTATAAATCACCGTGAGGATCCCTTAAAAATATCCGCAGGAATGCCCAATATTTTACAAATTTGAATGGACATAAGGGTAATTTACTCATCTTCAACAAAAATCTAATCTTCTATAACCAAAATATGGTTGTGTGGAGTAAGTTTGAAAATTTTCTGTAAATTTTATAAAAGTAATTAGAGATATACATCGTTGTAAACGTGATTCAGTCTAATTTTATTTAAAATACACAATGATCGATTTCGATATGTATTTTAAAAATGTAAACATTTAAATGTTGAAAGGTCATAAAAATTTAGCAGCATATTCTTTAGAAAGAAGTTTTAAATGACTTTGAAAAATCACAATAAATCTAAAAGATAAATCAGAAAGTGAGCTTTATATTTCTATAACCATACGGAAACCTAGATTCGTTTAAAATAAACGGTTCTTGATTTTGAGTTATGTATTAGGAGTTATTAATTTTTGAGTGAGCAAAGGTCAGAAGAAAAGACCGTAGGCTGTTTCTAAAAACAACGATGACAGTAACATTAAAAATTCATCATAAATCGAAAAAGTAAAATTATAAGAAATAATTTATATGGTTGAAAAGATTATTGAATCTAGCTCTTCTAGTTCTTCCTTTTACAACAAACGGATCATGATTTGAATCTGTAAAGTACTAGTAACATATTTTTTTAAACGTAGTGCATGTCGATATGTTTTAATAGTTAATATTTTAGTCATTGTAAAAAAATAATATTTTAGTCATTTATGTTTTTAGTTTTGGAGATTTAATGTTGAGTGTTTATTTTAATGTACTATTTTTTTTAGGTACGAGAAATAACCGAAAACTGAGTCTTAAAAAATCCCCAAAATATTTAATGGGGATTCTCCAAAGCCATACCCGCAAGTATTGGGGACGGTGTGGGTAATACAAAACCTTCCCCGAACCGCCCTATTGCCACCCCTAACTATTCATCACTGTTTAGATCACATAATGATTAAATTTTCACTTTTTTTATACATTTGGAATTCTAAACTTATTAAATACTATTTTCGAAAATATTAATAGAAATTAATCTGAAGCTTATTATTTAGGGTAAACTATACTAATGACCACCGAACTATAGGGTTTGTGTCGACTTGACCACTATATTTTCAATTGTGTTAAATATACCACATAACTATTTAATTGGTTCCAATGTAGCCACCTGCCGTTAAAAAAAACAAAAAAGTTAACGTGACTGTGAAAATAATTGGTATAATTACACATTTAGTCCCCTTTATTTATACAATCATTCAATTTAGTCCAAATTTTAATATAATAAAATAAATAATTTAACCCTTAACTTAAAACCCTAAACTAATAAACTTTAAATCCTTAAACTATTAAACATATACCTTAAACTGTATACCATTAAAAATAATGTCACCATCATCTAGTCAGGGATCAGTGAAATAAGACCGATTGAACTTAGCAGGAATCTGATAACATCTTCTTGCGTTAACCAACAGAATTCACGGCCTTTGTGCTTTAATCTCTTGTTGCTCACTTTGTTTTGATTGGTAACACAAGGTTTTGAGCTCCATCCAGCATAAGATCAATAACTTCCAACAAGCTGAAAACAGAAATCGAAAACACAACATTTATGATTAATCACTTTAAATTCAAGCATAAGCATGTATTTGCAGTCTGACAACAAACTCAAACTTCTATCCTGATATCTGAAAAAAACCCCAGAAATTATGTGTACCTGCAAGACGGTTCCACATGCAAAACAAGGCCAGAAATTTTAGGAAAAAGTGCAGAAACAGGCTGGTTCAAAGCAACAGAAGCTGACACCAAATTTTCATCTCTGCAAAGAAAACAGATCACACCCACGATGCAGATTTTGCATACACACTGACAATCATCATCATCATGGAAACCAGCCGCCGTTTTAAAGCAAGGACTGGTTTTGGGGTTATGGTCACATGTGATATATATTAAAAATTGTATCTTATAGCACAAAAAAGTGATTGGCCTAGTGGTAAGCACTTGCCCCTTGCATTCCAAGGTCTTGGGTTCAATTCCCCCTAAAAGCAATCTTCATGTTAACATTTTTTCACCACCTGATTGGAAGTAGAAAATTAATTAATAAAATAAAATAAAAATAATTAAAGACTTCCAATAAGGTGGTGACACGTGTCACCATCTTATTGAATAATTAATTTATTTTATTAGATTAAAATTAGGACTAAATTGATATATTGTATAAATATAGAGGACCAAATGTGTAATTATACCAATTTGTTTTTAACTGCCACATCATCTTTCCGTTAGGATTTAACGGCAGGTGGCTACATTGGAACCAATTAAATAGTTATGTGGTATATTTAACACAATTGAAAATATAGTGGTCAAATCGACACCAATCCTATAGTTCGGTGGTCATTAATATAGTTTACCCTATTATTTAATATAGGATCACATTTCAAGAACATAGATACTAATATTATAAGTTATTTAACAAAAATATTTGAACAAACAATATGATCATTTGAACCGATACGTTACTAACGATTTTCTACGTATGATGTAATTTAGTAAAATCATCAACCGAAGTGAAAATTAATGCATTCTCTGGCTATAAAGGATAAACTATTGCTCAAGCTCAGCCTCTGCACTGCTCACTTCTACTTTGTTTCCTTCTCATTGTAGAATTGTGCTTTAGGTCAGCACCAAAGCACTGCATTTTTAGGACTTTTTATTACTGAAATTAACCTAAAATTTTAAGTTTTTCTCCCCCTTCACCAACATCCTTCTCCGTCTTCCAACAACCACTAGCAGTCGTCGTTTGTGATGTAATTGGTATTAAATAACTTCTTTTTTTTCTTCTTCTTCAAACTATGGTATTTCTTGAAATCGACAAACTTGAAATAAAAGTTTTGACTTTATTTTAGTATGATTTGTATTTCTCTTATCTGATTAACGTGGAATTGAGATATATTGTTTTTCTCCTTCTTCTCGACCTTTTTACCATTCGGATTTGGAAGAAAAACACTCTACCGTCAAATTAACTAAAGAGGTTAAAAAATATGGGTTTGAGAGAAAAAATTTATGGGTTCAAAAATATGGGTTTGAAATGAAAGTTTTATGGGAATTTTGCATAAACATGCCAAAAAAATTAGACGGCGTTAAAGAATTAACAATCAAGTTACCTAAACGATTGAAATTCAAAAGTTTATTGATCGAATTGAAAATGTTTATAGTTAAGTGACTAAAACAGAAACACGTTAAAAATTGAATGACTAAACGTATAGTTTGCCCATAACTTTTTTATTCTCACATAAAAAATAATGTTTTGAATTCTATTTTCATTACAATTTTCCCTTAAATGTCATTCTCATTAGTGTCCTCGGGAATAATTAATAATTCTTTGAGGCTTTGTTTGACAATTAGCAGATAGCTGATTGCATTAGCTGATTGCACTAGCAGATTGTATAAAAGTGTTTGGTAAAATTAACTGATAGTTGTTTGATTATTTAAACAAGTAAAATGATATATAATGACATAATTATATTCGATACTTATTTAAATAGTTTATTAGTTATCAATATTTTGTATCTATTAATATTAATTAGATTATGAAAAATAATTTTTAATATAATATTACTAAGCAAACTTGAAGGATTTTATTATTTATATAATTATTTTTAAAACAATTTAATTAATTATTAGATTTAAATACAAATATAAATGTGTGAGGATAAAAAGAAAAAAAATAAAAAATATTAATTTACAAATGTCACAATGTAAATGCGTGAGGTTGAAGAATTAAAATAGAAATGATTAAATTTAGGTTATTTGGAAAATTTTGATAATTGTTAAGGGTAAAAGAGTTTTTATAACTATTATGTAAAAATCTCAAATATCAAAAAGCTCATATTATCAGCTTTTTCAAAATTAGAGGTTTCATCTCAATCAGCTCTTTACCAAACATCCAAATTAACGGATTTGACTGATCAAACTTATAATTCTAGCTCAATTCTCTAATTTTTCGCTCAAACCTCTCTTTACCAAACAAGGTCTAAATGCAATTAATAACAATAACGTAACATCAAAGGATGTGTATTTCCGATATCCGATTTTTGGATATCAGATTTTCGGATAGGATATCCAAATTTACCACATGATTTAAGTTTTTTTTTAATTTGACGGTCCTATCCATAAAATTTTTGAGTTTTCGAGTATAACAATCAACAAATTATTTAATATAATAAGATTTGTATTCATGAAAATTTTAAACTTTCATATATAACAAGTAAAAATGTCGAATATAACAAGATTCATATCTATAAAAAAATTGAATTTTCGGATTTTGGATAATCGCATATCCGATCTAAATGTGAAACAATTATCCCAATCCGATCCGAAATTTTCGAATATCTAATCCGAATTATCTAAAAAAATAAAAAAACAGATTAGATATCCAAAATTTCAGAGTCGGATCAGTCGATTGGATGTTCCTAATCGATTTAGAACGCATGACCTAAAGAATATGAGGTCAAAGACGGCACACACAACATTCATTACTGGTACTCAAACCCGGGTTCTAAGAAATAATAAATATCTATCTTTACCACCAGGACACAAGGGGACGAGCAGTAACATGTACATTGTTAATCACTTAACCATCGGTAAGTTTTTATTATGGTAATCAGAAAATTTACGTACAATTAAAGTTATCAAAATCTTACAAAACAATCATAAGTCTATTAAGTTAGTAAGGTCGAAGATTTAGCCCATTAAATCAACACTTCATTTGATTATGGTTAAAAATTAGTTTAATATTTTGATTATCTCAATACTTTATTCGATTCCTACCAAATTAATCAATATTTTGATTATGGTTAGAATGGAGTACATTTCATGGCCAGTCGTTTACATCTTAATAAGAGTACCAGCGGCGAGAAAATTTGTCACTGTTATCGGCAGTGGATACCATGGCTCAAACTAAAAAAAATAAAAATGTCTAAAAGTTATCTAAAAATTTGAGTTTTTTTCCCTTTGAAATGAATATTTTCAACTTTTTAAGCTATGATTTGAGTTTTCTTTTCTTAGGGCCTGTTTTTGGTTGCGTTTCGCAACCAAAAATCACTTTTTTAAGTGCTTTTAGTTAAAACAGACTGTTTTTGGTTCCTTTTAAAACTAGCTTTTCCACCCAAACCAAGAAGCTGGATTTTATAGCTTCTTGGGTGGAAAAGCTAGTTTGAAAATAAAATTACTTTTTTACCCTTATTATTTAATTATAATTTATTGTTAAAATAATGTTTATGCATACATAATTGTAAAATAATATATATTTTATAATATTTTATATTGAGAATAAAATTGTTTTATTTGTACTTTATTTTATATTTATTATTAATGTGTAAGTGGTATGTCCGTATATAATCTAGAATGTAATTTATATTTTCAAATTAAATTTTATAAAAAAATATTTTTTATTATAATTGAAATTGATTTATTTCATAAATCATAACATTAATTAAATTGAACAATCATCCAAATTTACTTTTACTTTTTAATATCATGTCTAAAATAAACTTTTTATCTCATGAAAATCACTTTTTGACTTCAATGACAAACACTAACCAGTTTTTCAAAACTACTTTTTAACCGCTAGTTTGAAAATCACTTTTTCACCACATTTTTTAAAAGCAACCATAAACTAGCCTTTAGTAAAACTTCTTCACTTTTCCACTTCTCCATTTTCTTTGAGGTGGTTACAAAATTTTTTCAAATTTTCTTCTTTATCGTTTTTTTATACCGGCAGCGACCTTTGGCCGTTTTGCTGGATCTGTACATAAATAAAATTCATCTTTTCCGATGAATGTTTCGTTTTTTCAAGTTTGTTTCTTGTTTTTCGTCTACTTTGTCGAATTCTTTTTCAAATATGCTTTTATGGCAGTTGTTTGTTTGGTGGCAGTTTTTTCGTCTGCTTTTTAGCAATTCTTGTCTATCTTCATGACAGTAGTCTGTCTTTTGACAGTTACGCGTTCGAGTAACGAGTATCAACGAGCGCTTTTCAACGAAGGAGGCCGTTTTATACATGTTATGATTCCTTTTGGTAGTTGTGCCGACATGCCAAGATCAAGCAGCGGAATAATTTTTGCTATATCAAAAAGCACTCAAGGCAAAGTATAGTTTTTCTGAATTTTTATTTCAGAAGATTTCTTCTGACAGTGTTAGGTTTGATATATTCAACGTTTTTCACACCTTTATATTTTTGTTGTTTTGTTCAGCACTGTATTTCTATTATAAAATGTGTGAGTCCTTTGTATTCTTTTCGCTGTTGAATATAGTTCAGATTCTAAAAAAAAAATTGTATTGCGCCACACTAAGGAAGAAGAGATGAAGAAGAAGAAATGCAGTTGGAAAAGTATACCAGATAAAGTAATTATATAGTTAGTAAGCACTGCCTTTTGTTTTCTCTGTTTCTATATTTGAAATCACCCTATGTATAGTATACAAAGCTTTACAATAACTTAAATTTCCACTAGGAAAAACTATTCCTCTATCTGTTTAGTTTAATGCATTATAGTATAAGATCAGAACTGTTAGTTATCTTCAGCTGTAAAATTAGGCTCCGCTGGTTTCTGAGGAAGCAGTGGTGGTCCTCTCTGAGGCAGCCTGGTGCTTCGCGAACCATTGTTCCGCAAGGTTCGCAATGCATTGGCCGCAAACTTTGATGCATAAAGAGTGGCACCGAGTCCGGGACTGTGCGATGTTCCGGACTCTTTTGCTAAAGCGTTCTGCATCTTATCCTCTGCTTCACGAAGGGATTTCATGAGTTTCCTCTTGCAGTACCGGCGCCATGCTGCTTGTATAAAAGACGCTGCCCAAGTCTGCCATTGCACCGAGTAGAACCTGAAAATAATGTTTTTACTTGATATAAGTATACAATTCAGTAATTAACAAGAATCAGTTTTTATTTCTGGACTTACTTGAAAGTGTGCTGGAACTGCTTGCTGTGAAGTCGTCGAAACTGGGAGGCGACGAACTTCAAGTCATCAGCCATTAAAGCAAAGGCTTCTACTTCGGTTAAGGCCTGCACAGTTCTAGTTGAGATAGGTAAGTTGGATGATGATTGGAGATCCAAGGCCCATGTAAGAAGATCATCTCCACAAAAATCACCAGCCTTCAGATGAACAGAATTGAAGAAGCCTGTTCTTCCACCATTGGTGGTCGTACTCATTAGATTTCCTCTTATTATAAACAGCATCTCCTCTACCGGATCCCCTTCTCGGACGATGTAACTCTTGTCGGTGTAAAGTGCCGGCTTGAGACGATCGCACATTGCATCTAGCAGTCTCTCGTCCATTTTTTCAAACATTGGAACCTGAAAAGGAAAAACAAATTAAAGCTTAATAATCTTTGACATAAATGTGCATGCTTATGCTAAGAAGGTAGAAATTGTTAGTCAAGAGCTCACTCTCTTGAGAAGATCCAAGCAAAGATGCCTCTTTATATCCCTCTTGAGATCCTTTGGAAGGTTCGAAATCAACGCCTCTTCTTCAACCCCTCTTGTTTCTTGCCATTTATACTGATCATACTTCCTAATACGTTCCCTGAGGTTATCCGGAAGCATTCGATGCGACATCCATTGTTCTGCATCTTGCCTTTTCACTCTCATTTCCTCCACTCTGACTCCGGTGGACTGCAGATATTTCTGCGAAAACGGAACAAGTAATGTTCAAGGACTATGAAAGAGTTGGCAAGATCAAGGCGACGAATTAAGAAATACCTGCATATTCCCAATAAGCAGTGAAAACAGGACCAGTCCACCAATGGAAATCACTATGGCAAAGAGTATTTCCCACACAAAAGTGCTGGTTTTGAGATTTTGACCCAGAGAACTAAAATAGGACAATAATTACAAGTTAGCAAAATATTCAATGGAATAGTTAGCCAGTGACTTAATAAGAACAAAACTAGAGGATTAGAGTTTACAAACCTTAGATTACGCAAACCCCACCAAAAGCAGTAAAAGAACTTCTTTGGAAAATCCCAGGTTTCCACCACCCCGGACTCAAGTGCATCGACGAATATACCAAAGTTGAAGGCCCCGGAACCCTTTATGTCATCAGGGTTTATAAAAGGGCATGAAGCATTCAGCAATTTCACTAATGTGGTGTTTATGGTTGTAGTGTGTTTATCACAGTACAATGCACTTTCTTCGCCTTCGCCTATGGCATCGCGCCAGCAGCTGTCTTCTCGTTCTATCGAGATCAAGTACCAAAACGCCCCAACTACCTGGAATGTCGTATTCCTTTAGAGATCGGAAAATCAGAAAATCGCTAGGTAACGATAAGGAATCGAACTTACATGACTGGCTAGCATGTAGAGGAAGAGATTCAAAGCAGCTCCAGCCCATGCTGTTTCAGCAAGTATGCCAGAAGTTCTTGTAACTTGTTTGTAAAGAGGAAAGATTCGAATGATTCTGGGAACATATTGGGCGAAAATAATGGATTCCAACCAGTCCTTGGTGACCAATGAAACCGGGCCTTTTATTTTGGGAATTATAATTAAGATTACCACCTAAGCGGAACAAACACAATCAAGATAATGTCTGAACAAGTTTGATGTGTAACATGAAACTAATTGCATTTTATACCTGTGGGAGTGGAAGAATAGCCAGAATGTCAATGATGAAGTACTTGGGCAAGTATCTCTTTGCTATTGCCCAAGGATCCTCAATCAATTCACCCCTACCAAATACCCGAGACGATGGGGCGACAAACGCAGTTCGGAACTGAAAGATCATGTGAAGTATATAAAAGGCATCGACGAAAGTTCGAAGTACACAAGCAGTAATTTCCAATCTGTGATCCAAGTTAAGGCATTTGCGACGGCCATCGACCACGGGGATGTAAAAGAACAAGGGATCCACAGCAAGAGCAATGGCACAGGAGAGAAGGAACATTTTATTCCATGTCTGAAGAAACTGTCCTTGTGGATTAAGAATCCTCTTCTTGGAACCCAATGTCTTTGCCTTGTCGGTTGTCGGATTACTTCCCGAAGAAGAACGGAAGCTTATCGGTTTCTTAAAGCTTCTAATCCTTTCGGAACCCTTCTCGAATACACTCCGGAGACCCTCCATAACCGCATTCACTGATGGTCTAACTTTGGTTTGAAATAATCCATCATCTGAATTCCAGTCTTGAAACCTGAGTTGAATCATCAAATCATTCCAGCACAAGTGGAACTGTTTAGGCGTAGAAATACAAACCTTACAAATTTCTGTCGCCGGAGTGTCATCACTTCAATCAAGTTATGTGGCGGTTCTTCTAATGCTGAAAATTAAACCTTTGGGATCAGATGTTGAACTATCCAGAGTCCAGACCCTGCCAAAATAAAAAACCAAGCTTCATGTCAGATTATTACAAAAGTCTTATATTATCAACACCCTAAAAAAAATACAGAACAAGCAATTAAATTAAACAATACATAATAATAAAATGAAAAAAAATGTTTCTTTTTCAGCGTGTAAAGGACGTTAATGATATTGTTCTTTCATATAAGTTGCAGAAGTGAAAACCATGTCTACGGCTACTTTAACTACGAAAGTAAGTTACATAAAACAGAAAACTTTTCCATGTTTGTTCAACAAAACCAAAAGAAGAAGAAGATATAAATACAGACATAAAACAGAGCAGACGCCTTTTTATATTGGGTGTGATAAAGACATAAAAGGAATGGAAAATGAAGGAGAAGTTTGGGTAAGAAAGTTGGTGGAGGGAGAGAGTCGCTAATGGCAGTTATTATCTGCAATTCTTGTATGCCTTTTTCCAAATGAAGAACTCAAAAGAGAGGGGAATGTATATATATAGTTATACACACAAGCAAAGGAAAACAGAGAAGATGTAACCACCAAAGACAAAAAAATGGAAAACAGAGTCCACAGGGGACAGAAGTCAAGCCCAAAACATTTCTACGGAAGCCTCCGAGAAATTGTCTAGTGTAGTAGCTTTAGGGGCCCACAGCCAGCTCATTAAATCATTTGATGATTCATCAATATATTTTTTATTTTAAATGTATCAAATAAACTCATAATTTGAATCACTAAAGCATTAATTCAAGTATTAAAAATCCATTTGAGGTTATGGTAGAAAAGAAAATGTCATTTCTAGAAATTTTGAGTTTAAACAATTTGTTTGTATGATGTATTTAATTAAAAAATTAAGATTAATGAACAAATACTTTATATACTTTTTTGATGGTGTTTTAATTGAGTATGATGCAATAAAAGTGACAATAAAATTGACCCGCTTGTTATTACCTCTAAAATATGTATGAAATTGTAAGAGCAAGTACATTGCAACTAATACAACGATCAAACTATAGTATAGAAAATTACAATGAAATACCTCTAATATTTGTACCTCTAATACATCGATCATTTCAAATGTTAAGATTAGTTTTATTATCAATATTTTATTTAATCTTTTTCTTTTTTTTAAATAATATAAAGGTGAAATTACAAGATAATATTTTTCATAAATATTTTTAACTCAATAAATGGTGAATGCTTATTATGTCAATGATGAATTTACTTTTAATAAACACAGTTATATAAATCGTGGATGAAAATTTTGAACAATTAGACTTATTGAAAGGGATTTCAAATTAATGATTCGGTTATAATTACTTTGTGGGGGCGGATGGAAACAAAATATGTTTTAATTTATTTTGGTCATCGTAGATTTAGCAATATGGAGTAATTTTTATTTTCTAGCTTCTACCATTCTTATATCACGTATGGTTTAAAGTATAAACATTTTAAAATAAAGTAAACTATACTAGGTACCACTAAACTATTGAGAGTGACTCGTTTACCATTAATTTTTTAATTGGTCTAAGTTTACCACCAAATTTTATTTTTCGACTCGTTTATACCACCGCTCCGTTAACTCTTTAACGTCGTGATGACTTGGATGCTAAACCAAAACGACGTTGTTTTGGTGCCGCTATTTTGATATTAAATTGCCCAAAACGGTGTCATTTTCCTAGAGAAAAATATGAAAAATTGTACATTCAATGAGATTTAAACCTGGAACCTTTAGAATCAAAAGAAACCTCCAAACTATTAGCCAAATTAATATGTCTGATTTATTTCTAGAACAAATAATATATATTCTAAACTGCAATTGAGATTAATTCAATTTATTTTATTATATAAATAATATTACTTTATATAAATAATATTAATATATTATAAAATAATATTAATATACAAATGATAATATATTAATATATATAACTAATAAATAAAATATGTATACTACATAAAAAATTATATTATCAATAATATTAAATATATAAATAAATAATATATTATTATAAAAATAAAAAATTAATTTTTCACAAACCCCCAAAATTTCCAAAAGTTAAAAAAACTAAAAATCCACCAAAATATTAAATTCTTACATATATACCCTAAATTATAAATCATAAACCCATTAATAACCAAAATGGATGGATTTGAGTTTTAAACCTCAGGAGTTTAGTGAGTTTTTGATTATTATTTTTTTTGTAAATTTTCAAAATTTTAATTTCTTTAAAATAATTTTTTAGTTTTTATTATAAAATATTATTTGTTTATATATTTTAATATTATTTGTTTATGAATAAATTTTTTGGGTTTAAGGTTTATAGTTTAGGGTTAGGGTTAGGGTTTAAGGTTTTGTTGGATTTTTGATTTTTTTTGAAAATTTTGGGTTTTAAAAATTATTCTTTTAGTTTTTATAATAATATATTTATCTATTTGTATATTTCATATTATTTATAATATATTTATATTATTTATATAGAGTAATGTTATTTATATGATAAAGTGTAGTTTGGAATATATATTATTTGTGCTGAAAACAAAACAAAGATGTCGTTTTGGGCAATTTAGTATCAAAATAGAGGCACTAAAACGACGTCGTTTTGGTCTAACATCCAAGTCATCACGCCCTTAAGGAGTTAACGACGCGATGGTATAAACAAGTCGAAAAATAAAGTTTGGTGGCAAATTTGGACCAATTAAAAGTTTGGTGGTAAAAACGGGTCACACTCAATAGTTTGGTGGTACCTGACATAGTTTACCCTTTAAAATATATATAATCAAAACAACTACACGAAATATCGTTGAACTTTAACATGTGTATAAAAAATACCACTAAACTATAAAATAGTATTATTATACCACTGAATTTTATTTTTGGCTTCAATCCAAGCACTCCGCCAATACTTGTATCGGTCCATTAAATGTAAAACAGTGTCGTTTTGGTATAGTTGCTTTGATGCTTAAGATAGGCCAAAACGATATCGTTTTGTTAGAAAAAAAAATTAAGAAAACCTTGCACTTAAAGGGGCTCAAACCAAGAACCTATTGGATGAAAGGTTGGAATCAAACCACCAAACCAACTTAAAAATTTGATATAATTTCAAAGCAAATAATCTATAACTAAAACCGCAATTGAACTTAATTTCATTTATCTCACGATATAATTTTATAATATTTATAATATAATTTTATATATATATATAACTTTATAAATAAATATTACTTATAATTTATATTACAAAAATAAAATATTATTTATAATATATAACTAAACTTCAAACCCCTTATCCCAAACTCAAATCTTAAATCCTAAACCCTAAACCATATATATAACTAAACCTCAAATTTTAAATCTCAAACCATAAACCATATATATATAACTAAATCCTAAAACTAAAATATTTTTATAATAAACCATATATATATATAACTAAATCTTAGATCCCAAACCCTATATATAACTAAATCCTAAATTCTAAATTACAACCCTAAATTTCACATCCTAAACTTTAAATCATACATAAAACCTGATTTTTTTACAAACCCACATTTTTCTTTCATCCATCTTCCTCAACCTCATTTTTTTTTTAAGTTTGAGTTAGAGTAGAGTAATATTTCAAGTAAGATTCTTCCTCTTCACATATCAAGCTTCAAAATAAGATCCATGTCTCCATATATGAGTGTTACGGAATGGCTAAGGTTTCGTTGGGGTTATGTTTGAAGACAGGTTTTGAAGGAAATTGAAAAATGATTTTGTCTTTCATAATTCCATTAATCCTTATGTATTTCTATGATGATTGTTAAATAATGAACGAAGGAGGAGAGTCTTTCAAAAGCATAGGCAAAGAGCAAGCTTAAAGAGGGGATAAATGAGCCACATTTAGGGTGTTTTGTGCAAGGTAAAACACTTTCATTACTTGTATGATGCATATGAGTCATAAAATATGAGTATTGTAGGTTAAATGTGTACTAAAGCATGTCATGTTTGATTTCATGAATCAATATTCTTGAGATGAGATTGACGTTAGAAATGCTTGCTAATGATGTTAAATGACTCATGAACAATGTTGGTGGCTTTAAGTAGTCTTAGGGACACTATGAGAAGATTAGAGTTAGATTGAGAAGCATTTTCGAGCTTAAAATAACATTTTCTGCATTTTGATATCGATATTGTTATTACAGTATCAATACCATTTAAACGAATGTAGAAATTTAGGTAAAAGTATCACGTAGTATCTGTATTGTTTTTGACAATATCTGTATTGTTCTTAACGATATATGTACTGCACTTACATATTACATATGAAATTGAGATTGACATTATACTTACACACATTTTATTTTTCAAGCCTTTTTCCATTTTAATGATATATATATATATATGTATGTATGTATGTATGTATATAATCTTTGAATTTATTGGTTTGGTTAATAAAATTTATTGAGAATTGAGATTGAATTGTTGCAAACATATTTATTTGTTTTTTTGCAGGTTGACTTATCTGATTTCTTTAACAATGTCTCTTTGTTAGACTGAGAAAGTTCATGGTTAATTTATTTCTCGGTTCAACCCTTTGTTTGATGAGGTTGTCGCTCTCTCTTAGAATTTTTTAACTTTCAAGCTTCTTCCTCCGACTTTGATCCACCACCGACATCAGATGCTTGATTGGTTTGTTTCTCTTGTATTTCATGATTTGCATCTATGTCTTTGGTTGTCATCAATGGCGGATGCACCCAACTCCGGTGGGGTGCATTCGTATCCCCATTTTTGATTTTTTTTTTTTAAAATAGGTATAATTTAGTGTTATTTTTTTGAAAAAAAATATTTTTGTTTAGTTTGTAAAGGAAAATTTCATTTTTGCATACCCATCTTAGAAAAAAAATATTTTGGACCTTCATTCTTGAATTTCTAGATCCGCCACTAGCTATCATTATGAATTTATGAATGATACTTTAGATGTTTTTTTGTTGCATTGATGTTTTTAATTTTGTAGTTTCATTTTGAATGATTTGGATCTATTTAAATATTCTACATTATGCATATATTTTAGATTATGACATTGATCTTATGTAACTATAAATATTTTGAATTACCACTTTTACTTATATTGTGTTTATCACTTTATTTGTCTATTGTCTTTCAATACTATTAATTGTACAAATTTTTTTCGTGCTTAGAACAATTGTTTCCAAGGGTTTAGAACAATTTCCCCTTTAAAGACTTTCACAAAACTTTAGTCAATAAAAATAAGTTTAAAATAATTTTTCAAGTGATTTTTAATTAAAAGCTACAAATTTATATAGGCATTGAACTAAAATGGTACAAATGCTACATAATAGTACCGGTACAATTAACATAACTACTGATACAACAAGAAAAATATCAATTCTGGAATCAAACATGCAACAAATTAGTATTTTGAACAATGTTTTTGAATTTGGTGATATGAGGTAAGAATTTGTGTTATTACATTTTTACTACTATTTCGGTAAGAATTTATGTAGATTCCGTAAGAATTTGTGTAGATACATAAATTCTTATGAGTTTCGTAACATAAGTCGGGTTGATTTTAGATTAGGAGATATGGGTAATCATTTCTGTAGTTACGTTTTTTCTTATACCTTATGTAAAGCTTTATGTAAGTATTGTAAAACATTATGTATGTATCATATTTTTTATGCGTTTTGTAACATATAGAGTAATTCATTAAGATTTTAGATAGTTACACAATTTTCTATCATAAGTTTGGTTGATTTAAGATGAGGAGCTACGGGGTAATAATTTATGTAGTTACGTTTTTTACTATAAGTTTTGTAAAGCTTTACGTAGGTATTGTGAAACATTGTGTAGGTGTCGTATTTCTCATGTGTTTCGTAACATATAGAGTAATCCTTTAAGATTTGAGGTAGTTACACAATTTTCTACCATAAGTTTGGTTGGTTTAAGATTAGGAGATATGGGGTAATAATTTCTGTAGTTACGTTTTTCACTATAAGTTATGTAAAGCTTTACGTAGGAATTGTGAAACATTGTGTAGATATCATATTTCTCATGAGTTTTGTAACATATAGAATAATCCTTTAAGATTTGAGGTAGTTATACAATTTCCTACCATAAGTTTGGTGGGGTTTAAGATTAGGAGATATTGTGTAATAATTTATGTAGTTACGTTTTTTACTATAACTTATGTAATGCTTTACGTAGGTATTTGTGAAACATTGTGTAGGTATCGTATTTTTCATGCGTTTTGTAACATATAAATTAATACTTTAAGATTTTAGGTAGTTACAGAATTTCCTACCATAAGTTTGGTAGGTCTTAGATTAAAAGATATGAGGTAGTAATTTTTGTAGTTACAGTTTTTACTATAAGTTATGTAAAGCTTTACGTATGTATTGTGAAACATTGTGCAGGTATCGTAGTTCTCATGTGTTTCGTAACATATTGAGTAATCCTTTAAGATTTGAGGTAGTTACACAATTTACTACCATAAGTTCGGTTGGTTTAAGATTAAGAAATATGGTGTAATAATTTTTATAGTAACATTTTTTACTATAATTTATGTAGGTATTGTAAAACATTGTGTAGGTATCGTATTTCTCATAAGTTTTGTAACATATAGAGTGATCCTTTAAGATTTGAGGTATTTTCTACCATAAGTTAGGTTGGTTTTAGATTAGGAAGATATGGTTTAATAATTTCTGTAGTTACGTTTTTTTACTATAAGTTATGTAAAGCTTTACGTAGGTATTGTGAAACATTATGTATGTATCGTATTTCTTATGAGTTTTGTAACATATAGAGTAATTCTTTAAGATTTGAGGTAGTTACACAATTTCCTACCATAAGTTTGGTGGTTTAAGATTAGAAGATATGTGGTAATAATTTCTGTAATTGTGTTTTTACTATAACTTATGTAAAGCGTTACGTAGGTATTGTGAAATATTCTGTAGGTATCGTATTTCTCATGCGTTTTGTAACATATAAAGTAACCTTTTAAGATTTTAGGTAGTTACACAATTTCCTACAATAAGTTTGGTTGGTTTAAGATGAGAAGATACGATGTAATAATTTATGTAGTTACGTTTTTACTATAATTTATGTAGGTATTGTAAAACATTGTGTATATATCGTATTTCTCATGCGTTTTGTAGCATATAGAGTAATCCTTTACGATTTTAGATAATTTCACAATTTCCTACCATAAGTTTGGTTGGTTTAAGATGAGGAGCTACGGTGTAATAAAATTTGTACTTACGATTTTTATAAGTTATGTAAAGCTTTATGTAGGTATTATGAAACATTGTGTAGGTGTCGTATTTCTCATGTGTTTCGTAACATATAGAGTAACCCTTTAAGATTTGAGGTAGTTACACAATTTCCTACCATAAGTTTGGTTGGTTTAAGATTATGAGATATGGGGTAATAATTTATGTAGTTACTTTTATTCTTATAAATTATGTAAAGATGTAGGTACATATTGTGAAACATTGTATATGTATCATATTTTTCAGGAGTTTTGTATCACATAGAGTAATCCTTTTAAGATTTTGTGTAGTTACACAATTTCCTACCATAAGTTTGGTTGGCTTAAGATTATGAGAAATGCGGTAATTATTTATGTTGTTACGTTTTTTGCTATAACTTATGTAAAGTTTTATATGAGTTTTGTGAAACATTGTGTATGTATCGTATTTGTCATGCGTTTCTTAACATATAGAGAAATCTTTTAAGATTTTAGGTAGTTACACAATTTCCTGCCATAAGTTTAGTTGTTCTAAGATTAGAAGATATGGGTAATAATTTATGTAGTTATGGTTTTTGCTATAACTTATGTAAAAATTTATGTAGTTTTTGTGAAACATTGTGTATGTATCGTATTTGTCATTCGTTTCGTAACATATAGAATAATCTTTTAAGATTTTAGGTAGTTACACAATTTCCTACTATAAGTTTGGTTGGTTTAAGATTAGGAGATATGGGGTAATAATTTCTGTAGTTACGTTTATTCTTATAACTCATGTAAAGATTTAGGTAGGTATTGTGAAACATTCTGTAGGTATTGTATTTTTCATGCGTTTTGTAACATATAGAGTAATTTTTTTTAAGATTTTAGGTGGTTACACAATTTCCTACCATAAGATTTTTTGGTTTAAGATGAGTAAATATGAGGTAAAAATTTTGGTAGTTATGTTTTTTCTTATAAATTATGTAAAGATTTACGTAGGTATTGTGAAACATTTTGTAGGTATCATATTTCTCATGCGTTTCGTAACACAATTTTCTACCACAGGTTTTGTTGGTTTTAGATTAGAGAATATGGGGTATAATTTTTGTAGTTACGTTTTTTCTTATAATTTTCGTCTACTATTCTGTAGGTAATGCAATACATTCTGTAGGTATGTTATTTATTATGTGTTTTATAAGAATTAATGTTATCGGGTAACACTATAAGTAATCACATGATTTCTTACCATAGTTAGTTTTTCGGTAACTATAGTTTTTCTTTACGTTCTATAACAAATTATATAATCGCATTGTAACAATTTATGTAGTTATGGTCTGTGTGTTTATTTTTGCGGTGGTAGAATTAATTTTGGATCATCTTGATTTTATAGAATTGATTTTAAAGTAACGTGATATTATGTACGAGAGTTGTTTTCTTAAAAATCACGATAACGTAAAAAAGATAATGTAAAAATCACGACAAAACGCAAAAGTTACTTCTACCTTAATTTAGCAAAATCACGTTTGAGGTTCAAAATTAATTTTAAATTTTTAGATTCAAACATATGGACACGGCGTTCAAGACACATTTTCCCATGCTTCCAAACGCCAATCCAAACACGAACCTACCGGCAAGTCGTTTCA
Organism: Hibiscus trionum; assembly: GCA_030270665.1. Lineage (NCBI taxonomy): Eukaryota > Viridiplantae > Streptophyta > Magnoliopsida > Malvales > Malvaceae > Hibiscus > Hibiscus trionum. Next base: position 15,048,342 of record BSYR01000035.1, on the reverse strand, counting down.
AATTCTCTACCCGTTAAAGTGTTGCTTGAAACACGTGTCTGGCAGGAGCTTTAACGGGAAAAGGGGCAAAACGTCTTCGTTTGAAGCAATGGCTGTTGTAGGCGTAGAGGCACGGATCTGAAAAAAATCTGAAGTTATATGAAGCGGGAAACATAACTTCAAATAGTCTCCGATTCTAGGATTTCGAGCTATTGACTGTGTTTGATTTTTGAAGAAGTAAGCAGCGTTGAAGCTAGGGTTAATCGTGACCTAAATCTCTGTTCGCCGGTCCCTTCCATGGCGAGAACCAAGCACGCCGCAGCTAAGAAACAAAGACGGAAGCCATCTGGTACTTTTCTCTCATTTTATCTTTCTCTAAACTGATGAATTTTGCTTCGGATTTTGCTGACGGGTAGTTTTCTCTCTATTAATTCGCAAAAAAGAGGCTGCCGCCGCGGCTTCACCGGCGACAGCGTCACCTCAAACCAGATCGGTAACTTTTACTTTCTCTGTTCTTATAACTGTCGTTTGAATTTGTTAACGAGAAATTGTTGGTAGAAAAGCCAGAAAATTAGGTCGTTTGTTGAGTTTTACATTATCTGGGGGGAAATTGAAGACAACGGAAATTTTCATAGTTTTGCCGAGGATTTTTTTTCCTTGGTTAAATAGAGCAAGGAAATTAAGACGAACAAATATTCAACATAGATTTGAACAATTATGCTAACTATTAGTTTTGATTAAAATTCCAAATTTACTGTTTCTTTCTCTCTCTTTTTGGATAATTGAGTTTTGTATTTATCCGAAGAAAAGCAGGAAATTAGCTCTTACATGATCATTAGCAATATTTTGCATCCCTCCAAGTCCAAGTTTACCAGAATATACATGCATTTTAAAATGTTTGAGGAAGATCCCCTTGTATTTCGAAAGGCAGTTATATCAATCACAAAGCTAAGGACTAATATCTTCTCACCACTCTCCCCTTGCATTTACCATTTTCATTTCTAAAGGAAACATAAATCTGAGCTCAGATTTGCATTTTTCTTTTGTTTCTGAAGGAAAGAGCAAGAAAAACTGGACAGGCTACATCAAGTGAGTTTTTCTCATCTGTTACTCTTCACTCCTCAGTCCTCTTCCATCTGACTATAAGTAACAAAATTCAAGCTTTATCAAAGATTAAATATTCTGCTTCTTTATTGTTTAAGCTCAAGGAACATCAAGGAAGCCTCATCGTTTTAGAGCAGGAACTAGGGCTCTTCAAGAGATTCGGAAATACCAGAAGAGCACGAATCTACTCATTCCTTCTGCCAGCTTCATCAGAGAAGTGAGCTCTCTCCTTCATCTTTTTTATGGGTGTGGTGCTTATTTGATTTATGCTGAATAGTTGTAGCCATGCATACAACTGTAATATTAATGTTAAATTCATATTGAAATAAGCTCTATTAGTTAGGATTGCATGTGTTATGTTTTTGTTTTTGTTTTTGTTTTTTGAAAGAAGGGGTCTCAAATCTGGGTATCAGGTATCTTATTAAGTTTCTAGCTTTTGTTTTGAAGCTTTACAGTTAGCTGATATTAACATCTCCCTTGTGACTTATTCAAATCATCCTGGGTTGAATTTGAATAAAGGGGGCATCTTCTTAAGTTCCTAGCTTTGACTCTGAAATTTTACAGTTAGCTGATATTAACATCTCTGTGACTTATCCAAATCACATTGTTCGTGAATTGTACAGTATCTTTCAGCTAAACTTTATTATGATTTATGAGGCGTAATCAGAAGGTACTGATATTCTATATGATTTTTTGTAGGTAAGAGCAATTAGCTACCATTTTTCTCCAGATATAAGTCGTTGGCAAGCTGAAGCCTTAGTTGCTATTCAGGAGGTACGGTAATTTATCCAACCTCCTTCAATAAAGAAAAATCATAAGGTTCAAAAAACAAATACAGATGAACACAGTCAAACACAAGCAGGCTGATTTTTGGCATATGGTTGTAGATGTTGTTGGTCTGTCATAAATCATGCTTCCTGGTTTCAATATTATCATGCAAGCATAAGTTAGATTGCCCACATTAATATGAAAGTTATTTTACCTTAGCATATCTGAATTTTGCATTCATGTGTCTAGAAAATGAACTCGCTTCTGAGTGTGGTATGAGTACGCTAAATTGCAAATATTTGCTGATTTAAACTGTATGATTGTGATGAGTTCTAGTCTGTTCAGTTTGTAATATATCATTTGAGAATAAGTGATGCAAGGCAATTTGTGGTATCAATATTTTTTTTATAATTTCTACTTTGAAAAAAGAAAATAACTTTGGATGCATTTGTAGGCAGCAGAGGATTTTTTAATACAATTGTTTGGAGATGCAATGCTCTGTGCAATTCATGCAAAGCGTGTTACACTGAGTAAGTTAAACAGCGGAGAAACTGCTGTTGTTTTTTTTTTTTCCAACTATTTTATGGTGGCCATATCTGTTCTGCATATCCAATTTCTCTAAGTTAAAACGTTGAAATAGTTCTAGTTAACTAATGGTAGTCATTAACCCATAATTAGCGTGGTGCTGTAAATTGATAACATTATGAAGTCAACTCTGATTTTATTCAAGATATTGGGAATTTGTTTTATCGAAGTTAGTTGTTTATATTGATGAAAGATCATGTACACAGAAATACAGAATGATGGGAGATCGTGTATTAGAAGTTGAGCTTATTCATCCTGTTTCTTCTGTTGAACCGCTTTCAATTTATGTAAACAATGGGAAAATTAGGACTTGCTATTTCTAATGTTTGTTCTGAATATCCAATATGTCTAGGTATATTCTTATGCATCATTTTGCTTGGCACATTATTATTAACCATGATTTATTTCATTTCAAAGGGAAAACTATTTTAATTTCCTTAATTTTTCTTGCCTCAGTGAGGAAGGATATTCAGTTGGCACGGAGACTCGGTGGGATGGGCCAACCACGGTGATATCATGCCCTATAACCAACAGTAGCGTTCACTTTAGCTATTTAGTTTTGTTTGAATGTAAAATTTGCCTTTGAATACACTCCAATCTAATGGTTCTTGAAATCTGGAATGCCTTGAGCTAACAGCTAAGTATTTCTGATTAGAATTGGAAATCAGCCAAATTGTTGGCGTCTAATGCCCTACCTAGTATCCCAAGCTTTTGAAATTAGATAGGATTCTAAGAGCTTTCAATGTTGTTTGTCTTGTACTGTTAAAGAGGTTTAATAGTATGATGTTAGCCACTTTGATCATCGCTTACAATTTACAAGAAAATTTCTAAATGACAACGTAGCCAATTTCTTGGACATGTTCTTCCTCGGACACCTATGGTAAACTAGCCCAAGTTTAAACACTGTGACACTCGCCCCTTGTTCTAATTGTTTGTTTGGTTGACGTGAATGGACCATTCAAACAGTCCCAATTCGGCGGGATCCTCAAGACATAAAGTTTGGTTGAAGTGAATGGCTATTAGCCTATTAGGGTTGTGAAAAAATTCCAATCCGTTTGTCTGATGTTTAGATCCGAATATTCGATCCGTTTTTTTAATTTTAGAATACTTTGGATTGTGTTAGTACCAGCAAACCAAAGTTACACGAACACCCAATCACGACCCTTTGCGAACATACTAGCAGGCTAAAACCATTCCTCTGCGGACTCTACATGCGAATGCTACACAGATCATGTGACGATGCACGTGATCCGCGTCAGCACCCGAATAACGGCAAACTCAACAAGACACATGTCCTCCTCGATTGACACGTGCCTTCACCCCATTCGATCCCTTATAAGAAGTCACACGTCCTCAAACAAGGATAAACTCTTAAGGATTGAGACTAGACCTCTAAGATCCAGGATCTCTACAAAAAAATGACCTGAGAACCACCATTTGTAAAGGGTTGCTCGCATAAGTGATCAACAATGGTGCAGTGAGCGTGGATCAAACACATTTTTCAGCCCGATCCTCAAGAAACAACAAAAAACGATCCCCGACAAGAAATCACGAAAGAAATGGAGGAGGAAACCCCTTCCTTCAAGCCAAAAGCGTCCAGCTAGCTGACATGCAAAGTAGGCTAGAATTTTTGGAGGAATACACTCATACCGCGTTAAAGCAACTTCGACAACAGCAAGAGCATATCAAGAAGCAGATGCAACGTTCTGTAATAGAGCATGACGAAAAGATTATAGAGGAGCCACGGATGACCACAACCGAAATGACTGAAAGAGAGTGTGTAACACCCCGAAATTCCCCCAAATTAAAAAAAAACCCTAAATTGGTTAAAATCCCTAATTCGAAACCCCAATAATTTGAGAAATTTTAATTTGAAATCCTAATTGAGTTAGTGGCTAAATTGAGAATTTTTGGGATCTCGGTGACCAATTTGCAAGTGTTGCAAAAGTTTAGTGCCACTTCGTGAACCCTAGGAAATGCGATGGCACACCTTGTAATTTACCCATTTTCTTTGTGATTTAAAATCACATTTTCAGCCTTGAACCGACTTTTCGGTTTCCCCTCTTTTTCAGCTGCTCCGTTTTCCCTCTCTCGTGCGAGACTAAACCCCAAACCACGTTTTTTTTCGATCAAGCTCCAGTGAAGCCCCTACCGTCGGCTGTTCGTCGATCTGTAACCACCATTCAACTCCCATTTCAGTCCCGATCAAAACCCAGCCTTCAACCTTCATCGTCGCCGTCCATTGGTCCAGAAACCGCTCGGAAAATCCCTCGGATCTGTCGCGCCGTCGTTTTTTTCGTTTATTCCTTGCCGTTTTTGGTGTTTGAGGTAAGGTATAGTCGAATTTTGGGGTTGGGTTTGTGTCTTGTTGTGTTTTTTGGCCATATTTGCGCGTTTGGGGTCACCAACGTGTGATTCTGGCACCGCATCGATTAAGGGTATTAACCCTAATTTTAATTTCAGTTGAAAAGAGGGAAAAAGAGTCTGAACCAGACTAAACCGGTCCGAAATAGTGAACCGAGCTGAGCTGAACGAACTAAACAAACCGGATCCTTCTCTAGAACCGAATCGGCTGACGTGTGTGATGACGCCAGCCGCTGATGTCAGCGTTGATGCAAGGGTTGACCATTGATCGTTGACTTTTTCAGTGCATGCAACAAAAATGAACCAGGGCGCCACAATAGTGAGTCCCTTTAAGAGCTTCAGTTGAAAATATACGAAACCATAACCCATAAACCCCGATAGAGAAGAGAAAGCCTACCACCATGTAAGAATAAAGGAGAATTACGAAAATAAAAAAATGATTACAACGTTTGTTAGAAAGGAAAAACGAAGAGCTAAAGTAAGGAAAATGGCCCACCAGCATGCAGAGGGTCGGGTAGGAGAACGCACTCAAAATCAACGACCGCTGCTCGAGTTTAGAACGTATCACCCTCTAGTAGAACTGCTGCCACATATCCTACATCAAGGAAAGCACCTAAGAATTCTGAAGCCCCCATCACAAATGAGGCCAAACGAAGTCAGAGAAAGATCAAATAAAAGATCCAAATTTCACAAGGCACAAGGGCACGCCACAGATGAGTGCATCCATTTAAAGGATGCAATAGAGTTCACCGTTAGAAGGGGACAATTAGAAAAGTTCATTAAAGGCAAGAAGGGAACGCACCCAGTGCGAACAAGGAAGAAGAATATAAGAAGTCCAAATGAGAGATGTAAAAGTCAGAGGGTCACAAGCGGTACGGAGGGAGCATCAGGCACAAGAAGCAGGAAGTCCGGATGATAAATGTAAGGAGCCCTTGTGGTCACATTTCTAAAAGAGAAGAAGCATTTCTTGCTGATAAAATTTGAAGTTATGAAACTTCGTAAGCAAAATTGTTCCTCTATGACCTCTTCGGTAGCCGAGACAAGTAATCACGAGTGGCGTCTAATGTAAAATTGTAGACCATTTAATATCTAAGTAAGGTAGCAAGAATGTGAGAGAATAACTAGTCACCAAGCAAAAAACGCACCAAACAAGCAGAGGTATAACCTAACTCATGTTATTCAATATGGATTTCACTTTAATTTTCTCATCCCATTTATTTGGTTTTAAGCATTCTTTTATAAAATCAAGCAAAATAGGCTATATTTGAACATATAGATAGATTCCTACAGTTAATTGTTTATGTGATTCTTTAGTTAATAAAAATGCTCTTTGCACTAATGTTTTTCCATCCTCAGTTCTGAGCTACACACCAAGATAAAAGTTCGCTAGTTACCTCCACAGTAAGTGCACATAGTAAAGCGACTTCCAAGACAAAGGTTCGCTAGCCACTTCCACAATAAGTGCACATAGTAAAGTGACCACAAAGATAAAGGTTCGTGAGAACAAGGGACTACATGGTCGCCACTTGTAAAAAGAGTCAAACCACCTCTAAGTTACACTTACCAAAAATCCAAAGAAAAGGCTAAAACCTTCGCTAGTTCCAAGTAAACACGTGACTAACAATATGTTAAGAAATGTGCGAATGAGATATATCGATCAAAACTATTTCACCCGAAGGGCAAGAATTCTTCCAATAAAAGGTTGCAAAAAAAAACAAATAATGTAGTTCAACCCAATAGAGCAACATGAAAAGAATTATCCTCATTCCAATAACCTTCAAGATAGGGGTAAACATTCGGTATCTACTTATCTTACAAGTTTTCAAATGTCAGAAGTTAATATTTATGTGTTGTCACTTTAGAAAAGAGACGATTGCGAAAACACAACATTCCCACATCAAGAGAGAAAACACAACATAACTCAACTAAGCAAGCACAAAGAAAAAACGAGCCATTTGCTCTGAGAATACAGACCTCATTCCCGATTAACAATATAAAAAATGTACGGGGCAAGCGTCTACATAATTTTTTCGAGAGAATCGAGAAATTTGTATATATGAATATTCGATTCAAAGTTTAAATACAAATGTAACGCAAAGTCATTTTATGTTTGGGGTTAACAAAACATTACAACTTTAAGCCCTTTAAGGGGAGAAAACGATTCTTGCAAATTTCTTCTAATAAAATAAGAACGTTTCAGGCGCCAATACCATTATGAGATTATTTTATTACATATTGAAAACATATACTCTTCTTTGTTTCTTAAGCCTAATCTATCCTCGTGTGAATATTTTCACTTCAATTGATTCTCGTTATAGTACTAGGCTGAACACGTGAAAATGACAAACCCTTGTTTGTTTTCTGGTTCAGTGAATCAACCCTGCAAATCATCTGGCGCAAATTGTTTGTTGCCACGGTGCCCGCCATCACTTCCACTCACAATTGACAAATGAACAACCACCTTGATAATATATATAGGGAAAACGGCCAAAGTCCTGAAAACATCATCATCTTCGATATCCAGCTCTGCAATGGATGTCTCCTGATGTAGTTCCAAACACCAACAAACAATAGTATTTAAAAAATCTTGAGATTAAGGTTTTTCAAATACACTATATGTTGGTGTTCATCCTTACAAATGGCTAATCACAGTCTTTCAAATACCATTGCTTTTCAACACGAACAACCTAAATAAACAACCAACACTCCTCCCAAATCTATAAAATGAAGTCTCCGCATACTAGTCATCGCCACCAATAAAATTCTCAATCAACACATATAATGCTGTAGAGACGAAAACTACAAAGGAAAAGACTACTAACTAATTAGGGTATGAAACTAATGACCCAAAGGACTCCTATTTATAATATAAAAAGGAATATCGAAGGCCGACATTTAAAATCCGAATCTTAGAAATCGCTAAGGCAAGCAGTTAATTTTGAAATTTTAAAACCCTAAACTGATGCCTAAAAACACACAACCTTGAAACATCCAATCAATAAATGAACCGGTAAAAGCACGCACGTGTTACAATCAATCTGAGTTTTTGTCTCTATACAACATGTTTTACATTGTCCAATTACAATGGCAACGAAATAACCACTCACTGCTATCACCGCCAAAGAAGACCAATAAACACGAAACACAAAGAGTCTGATAAATGTCTATTCACCCACATAACTACACATGTATATAACATAGCCCACCACCGTGTCAACTAGGGGTGTTCAAATGGTCGGTTAAACTGAATTAATCGACCAAACTGAACTAGTTCGGTTAAACGGTCGGCCACCGAACTTTTTTCGGTCGGGGAACGGTTAAAAAAATTTTTAAAATTCGATTATCGATTAATTCAGTTCGAAATTGGTTAATTACCCGAATTATAACAAAAATTAAATATATTATAAATATTAAGCCCATATTCATTAAAATTTTACAATTCACTCCTAACCCCAATGAAAAAAAATCCCAAACATCTAAGTCTAACAAAACTAAGGAAGCAAACCCTAAGAAATTAAACTTTCAATTGTGCTTTCCTTTTCTAATCGGACATATTAAGCATTAGTAATTCGTGTAAAATATTTAACTCTGTCAAAGAGGATATTTTTGCAATGAACAGAGGTTTATCTACTGATAATAGAGCTTATTATAAAGTACACTTTACTGCTTAAAAATTTGTTAGTTCCGCTAAACCCAAAACAATAAGAACAACTAGATAACCCCAGAAATTGGTCATGGAGTTTAACACAAGTTGTCAACTTATAATTGAATTATACGCATGGATTATGGTCTAATATTCTAATGCACCAGTATAAGTACTCTCCATTAGCATATGCAAATTTCCCAAGTTCCTCAGCATTTTCAAATTCCAACAGCAGATGCAAATTTCGGTTAATTTGAAAACCGACCGAATTAACCGAAATTTGTTTGATTCGGTTAATTTTTTTCGAAAAAAATTCGGTTCGATTAACGCATTAAAGATTTAAAAATTTTGATTAATTAAATTTTAGGTAATTCGGTTCGGCCACCGACCGAATTAACCGTTTGAACACCCCTAGTGCCAACCATATAAACCTTACGGCGAACATTAATAAATGATGACTCATTGCTCCCAAAAGTGAACACAGGAGAACAGAGCATACACAAAGTATGATAAGCAAATACTCGCTTCCTGTGAATTCAACATCTATAACTTAAATTAAAGGTAACCCATTTAAAAAACAAATGAAAAAAGGAAAAGAAAATCAAAATTTGAAGTTAAGAGTGCATATGCCCCAAAGGATTAATTTCAGCGAAAAGAAAGAAAACGCTAAATAATTTGACAAACTTTTACTCCCCTCAGTTAGGATCTTAGAACATTGATTGCATAAAAACAAAATAATAATAATAACAAAAAATTATACGGCACCTCCAAATGTGCCCGCCGCTTCAATATCATCCATCACATAATCACCAACAATATCAACAGGGTTATTCAACGATGTCGGCATACTTGATTCGAAAACAAGAGGAACCATAACCTCCTTCTAATTCGTAACAAAATTTTCACAGGAGGACCCAGAAGGATTTTTGACATCAAAATCTACGGCTACCTTGCAAAGAGCATTGAAATCCACGTCGGACACATCGAAGGGACCGTGCGCCACTTGAAAGTTGAGAACAACATTTCGTGCCTTCTCCATACCTACGATCACCAAAGCAGAGGTCGCGTTCGCAATTTCCTTAACCTTCTCAGCTACCTCCACCTCGTGGGTAGCCTTCAACATTGTCACTTGATCCTCGTATCTCATTCTCAATTTAGTCAACTCCCTTGAAAACCTAGCCGTGCTTTCGTTCGCCATATCCTCCGCATGCTCTAGCTTCTCTTTGAGTACTCGAATCTCGGTTTTCAGGATTTTCTCTACAATAACATGAGTCAAAATTTCCTTTTTGATGGTCTGATCAAAATCTTTTTCCATATGAGAAATTTGCTCAGAATGTCTCTTACTCAGCTCTTGTACCCGTGATCATGTCTCTGCTTCATGTTTTCTTTTTAATTCTGTTAAATTAGAAGCATATCTCTTCACTTGCAAACACAATTCGTCGTTCTCTTTTACAAGCGCCCTCGCATTTATCTCCATGTTATACTGGACGCAACCCAATTCTTGAATAAGACCCCAACTCCCTTTAACATAGCTCATATTGATGGTACAAAGTATAAAGGAAGTGAAGCTATTTGCGTATAATCTTGATAGCCTTTAGGAAGCAATTTCAGTATGAAACCAACTCGCTGTGTCCCTAACCCCCCTCCAAATGTAAAACACATTTCATGGAATGAAAGATGCGAGCCGTTCACTAGGAGAGGGGCCGCAAGGGGAGGACATTAGATGAACTGCCGCAGTCATGGATGAAAATGAAGTATCATTAGGTGCAATAGTGACAGACACACTCCCCGCGATATGATGCACGATAGTAGAATCAACACCAACGGTTTCTGTGAAAACATTAATAAATTAATAAGCTTATAGTCGAAAGTGAAACAACAACTTGTAAACATAAACATTACACAATTAAGCATGTCACCTGAAGGGACCAAAGATGAAGGCAGAGGAGTTGCAAGGTCAACAATAGCATGAATTCCAGCACCTTTAAACGAACACAGAAGAAGCAACACCAAAAGTAGTAGAGCCGGACAATCTGTGAACAATAGTGATTTTGAGGCAGAGAAGAATATTTTTCTCTGTTTTTCATAATGTTTTATTGATAACAACAACTCCTATTTATAGTTTACAATATACGCTAATCTAAGGAATAATTACATAAAAATCAGCAATTATATCTGCACCTATTACACAAAATCAGTAGCTACAAATTTGCTCCTATTTATTGATAAAATCCTGAATATGAGCAATTAGATATTTAGGAATAAGATTCCCTAACTTTCTGTAATTTTTACAATCTACACTCCCCCTCAAGCTGGTGAGTATACATTGTAAAGTCCCAGTTTGGATGTGAGCTCATCAAAGGTAGTTCTTGGAAGTGCCTTGGTGAGCACATCGGCTAGTTGTTTGTGAGTAGGCACAAAGTTAAGCTTGACTGTCCCATTTGTAATCTTTTCAGAGATGAAATGTCTGTCTAGCTCCACATGTTTTGTTCTTTCATGTTGGATAGGATTCTTTGCAATACTGATTGCGGATTTACTGTCATATTGCAGTTCAAAATCCTCACTCTGATTTAATTTTAGTTCTGTCAAGAGACTTTGAACCCAAATTCCTTCACAGATCCCTTGAGCTAATGCTCGAAACTCAACTTCTGCACTGCCAATTGCTACTACAGATTGTTTCTTGCTTCTCCAGGTTACCAAATTACCCCAAACTCGAGTACAATATCCACTACTGGATTTTCTGAGTGTGAGCTCTCCTGCCCAGCTTGCATCTGTGAAAACCTCCACTTTTCTACTCTTATTCTTGGTAAAAATTAGTCCATGGCCTGATGCCATCTTCAAATATCTCAAGATTCTACTCACTGCCTCTAGGTGCTCCTCTCTCGGGTCATTCATGAACTGACTTATGATGCTAACCGAGAAGGAAATATCTGGTCTTGTAAGTGATAAATAAATCAACTTACCTACCAGCCTTTGATAATGCTCCTTATCAACGGGAGTTCCTTTGTTATCAGTTATAAATTTCAAGTTATACTCCATAGGTGTCTCGGCAGGTCTACAACTCATCATTCCAGTTTCTGAAAGTAAGTCTAGAATTTACTTTCTTTGATTGATCACAATTCTTGTTCTTGATCTAGTCACTTCCATCCCTAGAAAGTATCGCAAGTAACCGAGATCTTTGGTCTCAAATTCAGTTGCCAAGAACTTCTTCAAATTTCTGATTTCCAAAGAATCATCACCAATAATGATTATATCATCAACATAGACTATTAAGATAGCCTTTTTGTTCTCGAAAGAGGTCTTGATAAACATAGTGTGGTCAGTTTGACATTGATGATAGCCAAATTTCAGAATAGCCTTAGTGAACCTGCCAAACCAAGCTCTTGGCGATTTCTTAAGTCCATAAAGAGATTTTAGTAATTTGCATACCTGACCAGAATTTGAGTTTCCATTTAGACCAGGTGGTGTTTGCATGTACACCTCCTCTTCTAAGTTTCCATTTAGGAATGCATTATTGATGTCAAGTTGATGCAATGGCCAATCCAAATTTGCAGCAATAGATAATAGAATTCTTACTGAGTTGAGCTTTGCTATTGGAGCAAATGTCTCATGGTAGTCAATTTCATAGGATTGAGTAAATTCTCTTGCCACCAGCCTAGCCTTGAACCATTCGATTCTCCCATCTGCATTGTATTTGACTGTAAATACTCATTTACAGTTCAATGCCCTCTTTTCTGGAGATAAATCAGTCATAACCCAGGTCTTGTTTGCTTCCAGTGCCTTGATTTCATCTTCTACAACCTTCTTCTACTTAAGATCTTTCAAGGCTTTATGCACAGATTGAAGAATGTACATCTTATAAAGTTTAGCAGTAAAGGTTTTGAATGAGGGTATTAGCTTCCCATAGGCCACAAATTTTTGTATTGGATGACTTGTACATTTTCTGACACATTTTCTTTGAGCAATAGGTAATTTAGATGTATTAATTAGAGGAACAATGTCGCTATTCAAAGATTCCGTACCTTCTTCATCTTTTAAGGATAATGTAATTGGTTCCAGTTCTTAAACAATCCTAGGCTGTGTAGTTTCCTGTGGAATATGCCTCATTTTCTTCCTTGTATAAACACTAAGTTCCTTTGTTCCAACTTGAGTTTTTGAAGGAAGGTTTTACGGAGTTTTAGGTATTGATTCAGGTATAAGCGACATAGGTTCAGGCTGAAGCAAAGAAGTTGAAGTTGGTATGGGAATGGAAACTGAATCTGGTATAACACTAGGTATAACACTAGAGTCATCAAGAGGAAGTTTAATGTATTGAGGTTGAGGCTGAAATTCATCCCAACTCTCCCCCTGGATTTCAGATTTTGAGAAAAAAGGTTGTAATTCATGAAAGGCAACATCCATAGATATATAGAACTTTCGAGTGACAGGAGAATAACATTTAAAGCCCTTCTTTAGAGAAGAATATCCTAGGAAAACACATTTGATGACCCTAGGATCTAATTTGCTTCGAAACTGCTTGTGAACATGAACAAAGGCAGAAGAACCAAATATTTTAACAGGCGGTGTAGAAGACATGGGTTTAAAGAAAGGAAAACTTAGAAGAAAGACTTCCTTAGGTGTTTTAAATGCCAAAACTCGACTAGGTAATCTATTGATAAGGTAGGTAGCCGTAAGTAAAGTTTCTCCCCAAAACATTTTAGGAACATTGGAAGAAAATAACAGAGATCGAGTAACCTCTAAGAGATGTTTATTTTTTCTTTCAGCCACTCCATTTTGCTGAGGAGTATCTACACAAGAACTAATGTGTATAACACTTTTTTCCTTAAGAAAATTGCCCAAAGTATTATTGAAGAATTTACTCCCATTGTCACTCTTTAGGATTCGAATTTTGCAGCAAAATTGGGTTTCAATCATCAAATATAATTTCTTAAAGATTCCCTATGTTTCAGACTTTTCCTTCATTAAATATGTCCAAATAGTTCGAGTGTGATAATCAATAAAAGAAATAAACCACCTAGATACAATAATATTCTTAACCTTAGAAGGACCCCAAATGTCACTATGGATGAGTGAAAAAGGTTGAGATGGTTTATAACAAGATGGAGGATATGGATTTTGCTTATGCTTGGAAAGTTGGCATATATCACAAGAAAATAATGTTTGATTGTTATTGGAAAAAAGTTTTGGAAACAACTTCTGAAGATAAAAGAAACTAGGATGTCTGGGATGAAAATGCCATAACATAATCTCATTAGAATTGAAATTGGGAGTGTTGGAAGATAAACACACATAATTAAAGGTGCAACTTGGTAGGACTTGTCCCTTAGGAAGAGGTTGACCGTTAATGAGATAGAGGCCACTACACAGCTCATCATTGCCAATCACCTTCCCTGAATCCATTTCCTGAAAAACACGGCCAAGGGAACTAAATTTAGTATAACACTAAAGGTCAATACACAATCTACTAAATGACACGAGATTGCATTGGAGATTAGGGACATATAGAACAGAGTGAAGCACAAGATCCTTATTAATAAAAATTGTTCCAGTCCCCTTTACTTCAACCAAATAGCCATCATCAGTTTTCACTTGTTTCTAATTATTCTGTTTTGTAAGAGTTAAAAATAAACTCTTGTTTCCTGTCATATAGTCAGTGGCACCAGAATCTACTATCCAACGTATCTTAGTAGTTGTGGAAAGAAACGAAAGACTACCATTATGACTTGTGGAGGCAGCAGATTGATCAACAGAATATGTCATTTGGCTAAGCAATTTCTGTAAATCCTCAAGTTGATGCTTACTTAAACTAGTCGAAGGCTCTGTGGTGACTACATTTACTGAATTTTCCCTCTGACGACGCAATCGTTGTGATTTCCAGTCAGCAGGTTTGCCATAAAGCTTCTAGCAAGAGTCTTTGAGATGACCAACCTTTTTATAGTGTTCACACCAAGGTCTATCAAGTCTGGGTTTACTACCATATGTTGTGGGAGTGATGAAGGCTGATTTCTCAAAGGCATGGACTGTAGAAAGCATAACATTTCTCCTACTCTCTTCTCTATGAACTTCAGAGAATGCTTCTCGAATGGAAGGGAGAGGTTTAGTGCTTAATACCCTTCATTTAACTCCATCAAGGCTTTTGTCCAAGCCATAAAAAAATTGGAATACTCTCTTTTGGGTAGTAATTTTCTTGTACTATTCTATATCAGCAACACAACTCCACTCATTAGTCTCAAATAAATCAAGGTGGTGCCAATACCTGGTCATGGTGTTGAAATATTGCGTCACACTCATGTCTCCCTGACGAAGTTTCTTGATTTTGCTACCGATGTCAAATAATTCAGCAACATTATCCTTGTTGGAATACTTTACAGCAGTCCAAATCTCACTTGTTGTGTCATAGAGAAGGAAATGTTCTCCTATTTCTGAAACCATCGAGTTTAGCAGCCAGGACATAATCATGTTGTTTTCTCGCTCCAATTTGGAGTATGATGGATCTTTGAAATCTGGTTTTGACATATCTGCAGAGATGTACGCAACTTTGCCCTTTCCAGTGATATAAATCTTCATGGAGTGAGACCATTGAAGATAATTATTGCCAACAAGTCTATGGCATGTTATTTGGGTGGAGGAAACATCATAATTTTCTGGACAAGAATTCAAAACAGTTCTAGAACTGATTTCTGATGAAGAAATGGGATGCATCTCTTTAGGATTTCTGTGGAGAATCGAAAACCTAATCTGATACCATGTGAACAGTAGTGATTTTGAGGAAGAGAAGAATGTTTTTCTCTGTTTTTCTTAATATTTTATTGATAACAACAACTCCTATTTATAGTTTACAAGATATGCTAATATAAGGAATAATTACACAAAAATCGGCAACTATATCTGCACCTATTGCACAAAATCAATAGCTAATAATATGCTCATATTTATTTGTAAAATCCTGAATACCAGCAATTAGATATTTAGGAATAAGATTCCCTAACTTTCTGCAATTTTTACAATCTACACAGTCCAATGAATTAGAGGGGGGGTCTCTTGAGATAAAGCCTGGAAATGTACACGGAAACCCACCGAAAGCCCTCGCGCTTGACATCGACATTTTGCTGAGGCTCTTAGCCTAGCCAGCCATCAAACGTCTCCGCGAGCTATATGTTTTTACCTCACTAGCCACACTTTGTCTTGCCACCTCCAATAAGTTCAGTGAGGTTGAACCTCCGACTATTATGCTCAAGGCCCCTACGGTTGGAGCAACATGAACACCAACAGAACTTGTTGGGCAAGAAACAAAAACAAACGTGCTTGTCGAAGATACCACAACAATTACAAGTGTCAACAAACCCGGTGACCTTATTTGTTCGCCAGCAGGGGCACACAAAGACGTTACCTCTTCTAAGGCATACGAACCTATTTGATCGTCAGCAAGTGTAGAAGGAGATACCTCTAATAGACTATCTCCCTCAATAGCTTGCAAAGAGGTCGCTACCTCTCCTGCGAGAAAAGGAAAACACGCGTTAAACAAATTATAAATGCGAATATAAAGAAAAATAATCACATTTTAAGATGAAACACAAACATTAATAACACTATATTACCCTCGGGAATTCACAACAAAGAGCCACATGTGTCCATACGCCTCTTTGTCTTGTGCTCTAAATTAACAGAGTCACACACTTCTTCTGAAATAGACGAAGTCGGCTAATGCAAAGATACCCGCTTTTCTCCTTACTACTCTCAGCCATAGTAACTTTCCCACCACGACCTCGGGGAACAATAGAGCCTCTAGGAGCATTAGGATCCCTTTCCCCACAAACTCCGTCTAGAGAGCATCATCTATTCGATATCACTAGGGGCGAGTGTGAACGCTGGTATGAATGCAAAAAAAAATTCTTTGGTTCTGCCTCACAACCTAGTAGAATCCTTGCCACGCGGTCATGCCCGCCGAAAGGCCAAGCTTTCGTATGAGTTGGCACGTTTGCCAAGGCCCCCCTCAGAAAACACGTTGAAGTCCGACCCATCCCAACCATTCAGACTTTTACCCTTTAAGCAATGCACCCACACATTCCTCAGAGTGCATACTCCCTCAATTGCAATTGATGACCTCTTTCCAACCTCTCAAGAAGACTCAATTCACCAGACGTCAACTAATTTAAATCAGGCATCTTGACTCTATCCTTCACCGGGCGACGCCAAATAACGAGAAAAAGGAAAATCCCCAACTTTACTCTCTACTTTAATATATTTATGTCTGTCCAAACGAAGATTGCTTGCATAGTTACTCATTGCTGGCATCATCCCGGTATATAGACTAATTGACAAAAAACCCTTCACACTTTTATCATTACCAGCCATTACGTTATAGAAATAATGGAAAACATCAACAGAAGGTTCACCCCCAATGATTTTACAATTCAAGAAATATGTCATCAAAGTCCACCAACTCATACCGACTAGCTGACCTGGGGGTTGGGGCCACATCGAACCAGTTCAACTAATCCACGAAAAATGAATGAAAAGGATAAATGGAACCCAGCTTCAAAAGCAAATAGAGGGATGAAAAACCACGATTTACCTTCACAAGAACACCCACTCAAACTATACGTTCCCTGTGGAAAACCAAACTGATAGTGGAAATAATTTACCACACGAAGACCCTTACATTCCAGAGCCTTGCTCATTTCATCCAACTCAGTACTACATTCATTTTTGTCGCTGATTGCAACTGATGAACTAGCTATTGAAACAAAATGATTGTTTTTTCGGATCATCTAAACACGCCTCACTAATAAAGGAGATTTTTATGTGATGTTTCGTATTGAACGATTCATTTTTCCAAAGGAATTGATCGGTTTACCAAAAATAAAGGTCACGCAACGATTCACATACAATAAGCTATTTTTTCAACATTTTAAAATTTCCCACAAAAAAACTCTCGCCTTCGTAAAAACCCCCAAAACTCCCCAGGTGCACCAAGGTCACTTTATAACCTTCCCTCACCTGGGGGGCAATCGGTAGTACCAGCTAACCACAGTCATGCGAACACCCAATCACGACCCTCTGCGAACATACTAGCAAGCTAAAACCATTCCTCTGTGGACTCGACATGCGAACGCTACACAGATCACGTGATGATGCATGTGATCCACGTCAACACCCGAGTCACGACAAACTCAACTCACCAAGACACTTGTCCTCCTCGATTGACACGTGCCCTCATCCCATCCAGTCCCTTATAACGAGTCACACGTCCTCAAACAAGGCAAGCTCTTAAGGATTAAGACCTAACCTTTAAGATCCAGGATCTCTACCCCCCAAAAAATAACCCGAGAATCACCATCTAAAAAAGGTTGCTCACATAAGTGATCAACATATTAGATATGTGGAAAAAATGAATAATTGGATCGGATACGAATTGCTTAAATTCTAATTTCAGATTATCTAAAAATTCGAGAAAAAAAGGATAGGTGTTTGTTGGTTCACCACACTAATTATTGATACGAGGTATGATGATAGTGGTTTGGACGGTTCAACGTTGGTGTGCAGAGAGTGGTGGATGAAAGGAAGAGACGATAGTTAGGTCAGGAGGAAGGAGATGAGATGGATATTGTTGACCGAGAAAGGTGGAATTTAGGAGGAGAATGTGTGTGACCCTGGTTTTTTGTGGTTATGTCCCTTAAAATGGATATTATCGCCTCGGAGGTAGAATCGACTGAATTTTAGCTATCAAATAAAATCGACTTGCCATTAAATCAACGTGTCGTAACTTTTCTCGGTAAATCTTAGGCATGTAAATGAATTGAACGAACACAAACGGGAATATGTTCATGTATTTTAACTGAATATATGAATAAACACGAACAACTAAACGAACATAATTTCTTGTTCGTGTTTGTTCGTATTTGTTCAAGTTCGTTCGTTAAAATAATAAACAAACGCAAAAGGAACATTGAGTATTGTTTAATTTTTTATTTCATATTTTTAATATATATTTTAAAATATTTTAAATATAATACTTTTGTTATGGAAAATAATAAATGTAAATGGACTCAAGTGACTAAATTTAAACAAAAATAAACGAACGAATTACCGAATGCTCACGAATGTAAATGAGCGAATGAACCCTTTGTTTGCATTCGTTTATTTAATTAAACTAACACAAAATCTTCTTCATCTTTATTCGTTTAATAAATAAACAAACATAAACAAATTTTCGCCAAACTATTCGTTGAATGTTTTGATTCATTTACGGCTCTAATAAATCTTTTATACACGCGTATATGTGAAGTTATATATATTGTACTTGGAGTAAAAAACATGAAAAATAAAAAATAATGGTACTTTTTTCTTTCTTATGTGAATGAAAACAAGATTTTTTCATCATGGGTTGGTTGAGATTATGATATAATGTGCAGTCTCGTTGCCCAAGAAATGCTTCCTGTTCGATCCATATCATTGAACCCACTTATAAGTTATACCTCAGTCAGTAAATTTTATAAGAAAAAACTACATATTTAGTACCTTAACTATATTCTTGTTATTATTTTAGTATTTTAATTTTTTTTATAAAATGGTACATAATATTATGTTTTTGTTCTGTTTTGGTACCCCAACCGTTAAAAACTAACATAGATGATGACGTGGCTCGGTATAATCATAGTTTTAGTCCAAAACACATATATATGATCAATTTAGTCTAAAATTCATCAATTTAAAATATCATCTTGATTTTAGGGGTAAAAGCATGAACTTAATTTTGATAGAAGTTTGTCTCATCCCTTTCCCACCCCCTCGTATTCTCGTCGGTATCCCGGTTGGGGAATTTGGGTCCTCCAATGGACCCTGCATTAGCCCCCATTGATCCTCAAATCCTAAAGTTTTGATTGTCCCTAGCATGTTTTCTAAACTCCAAAACTCAAAAAATGTTCGGCTGGAAGAAGAAGAAAAAAGAGGAATTTACGATTTTAATCTAAAAATTAAAATAATGATTAAATTGATATAATTTTAGACTAAATTGATAGATTGTATAAATTTTTGAACTAAAACTATTATTAACCCAAGCCACGTCACCATTTTTGTTAATTTTAAATTACGAAAAGGTGTCAAAACAGAAAAAAAAAACATAATATTAGGTACCATTTTACCAAAAATAATAGTTGGAGTACCAAAATAACAACGTGAGCATAGTTAGGGGTACTAAATATGTAATTTTCCCTTATAAATAAAATTGAAACCACAAAAGTAATTTACAAAAATAATATTTCAAAGAATATTTAAATCAAAACGAAAAAACACGTCAATACACCTCTTAAATCCAACATAGTCATAAGCAATAGAGGTGTTCATAGACGGTTAATCATATCGAAACGGCTTGTCGGTACTATTATTAAAAATTTCTGTTCGATATTTTGATGAATTATTATCGTCTCGTTTAAATCGGTTACCGTTTAAGCGGTTAACCGATTTATTCAGTATGATTATTCTTTTAACCATGAACAATTTTATATTTAGTATTATAAATAATATACATATTTATTATTAATTTTAATAACTTAAAAAATAACACAAAAAATTTGATTAAAGTCCTCAATTTAGTGATAGAAAAGTCAATAATTTAATACTCCATCCGTCTCATAATTTTTGTCCCTTATTGACTTTTTTTGGGCCAATTTTTTTTTTAATTTTGACTCATAATTATTTAAAATGTATCACTGATAAAAATATGAAAAAAATATATTTTAAAAACCTCTAGTCGAGTAGTTACTGAATTAGATAAACACTAAAATTACTAATTTCTCATATTTTTTTAAAACTTTAGTAAAAAGGATAAAAGTCTTATATATATATTGACGATTGTTCTGGCTAACCGTTTCATCAAAAAGCGTAATCATATTGTTTAACTGTTAAATTTATCGGTATAATTATTGTACTGTTTCGGCTGATTTTTTATTTTATTTTGTACTCTATTTATTTCAGTTTTTTAAAAAATAATTCAATATGATATATCAATTCAGTTTTTTATGAACACCCCAAATAAACATGGAATCATTACTAATATTAATAAAATCATAAAACACATCAATGCAAACAACACATTCGTAAGCTTGACAGAAAATACCAAAAAATTGAAGAATTTATTTCCAGATATATGGTTGATTACTGTAGTTAGGGGTGTTCAAAAATACCCGACTCAATTTACCTGACCCGACTACCCGAACATAAAATACCGGGTAATTACCCGATTTTTTTTTACCTGGGCTAGGTACTCAGCCCACTAAAATAAGTATTTTTTTCGGGTCGGGCTTGGGCCGTAATAATGCCCCTTATTAGGTACCTGGTGACCCGATTAAAGTTTTAAAATATATTTTATATTTTTATTATGTATATATAATTATTAAAAATTTAAGATATGTCTTAGAAACATTGTTTAAGATTTGAATTGATGCATCATTATTATTTATTAGTCAATATATTCCATTTGTCTTAAAAACATTGTTTAAGATTTAATTGATGCATTATTATTATTATTATTATTATTATTATTATTATTATTATTATTATTATTATTAGGCCTAATACACTTTTTCCCCCTTAAACTTTAACGGTTTTCTCAACTTGTCTCCTAAAGTTTATTTTGACCACTTTTTTCCCTAACGTTTTTTCTGTTACCTGTCTCATACTGTCAAAAAAATTTATATTGACCAATCAGAACATGTCACGTCATTTTTCTTATTTATTTTTAAATTTTAAAATAAAATAAAATAAATATATTAAATCATACCTAAATTTACCCAAACACTCCCGTCTTCTTCCCCAAACCCACCCCGTCTTCTCCCCCAAACCACATTTCCTATTTCATTCATCTCCAACCCTATTTCCCCAACTCAATTTTTAAGCCGCTGTGCAATGATCTAAAAACGTGTAAAAATTAAAAAGTCTTATGTTGTGTAACTGGATCGTAATGCAAACAAAAGCACCTGATGAGCTTTTGTGGATAAACACAATAATAACAGTAGACCTACTTCCATTTCCATCACAACGTGAATGCAAAGCCTTAAAACAGAGACCATGAGATTCCTCCTTAATAAACTTAAATTAGACATGTTGTGTTGTTCATTGGTTTTGCTGAGCCCTTCTTCTGTTGGCGAATGCTTTTCCATGTCTCATCATCCAAAACCTTTCTATTTCTTCAGCTTGGCGGCCTGGAATCCTACCCGCAATCAATCCCCACCTACACCAATTATTCAAGCATTAATTAGGTTAATAACTATTTGGACCAAACCACTCGACATAAAACAAAATAAATAAATGCTTTTGGTAAATAGTACTAGCTTTTTGCTAATTAAATAAGACGTCCAATGGTTCATGTACGTAAGAAAATGAATATAAATACTGCTGTACTTTCCCGGTGAGCTCATTTTCCACGTTGAATAGAAGCCATTAAATTTCTAAATGCATAAATTCATCAATAATTGATCACCACGCCAGACAGTGCATTCTTAACGAAAGAGACAGCAGTATGGAATATCACCTTGTGGTTGGGATTTTTTTTCTAACAAAACATGTAAAGAAACAAAAGATTTAAATCTCAGAAATCAGTGGTACATGTTTATTCTCTGTTTTAAGATGAAATCAAAGAGAGAGTTGTATTTGAGGTGTACTTACTTGTCCCCAACGAGCTTATACATTCTGGAAATAAGATCCACTTCTTGTTCAGACATGTTTATGAACTCCCACTCAATGCTGCTCACCTCTGCTATAAGAGAAGCAACAAGAAATCAAGAGAAATCCATGAATCATGATGTTGTTCCAGCAAAAGAAAATAAGCTACCTTCAGAGATGGAGGCACTAGTGTTTGCTTGCTTCCGGCGCCGTCTGTCCATTTCTTTTATTCTTCCCGTTGTAGCAAAAAGCGCAGAGAATTTTGGAGGAGAATGAGAGCAACCCAATACGTGAAACCAAATGATTAGTGGTTTCCAGTTTCCCTTGAAAGATATACTCCTACGTGCTATAAATTCTGTGGACTTTGAATCACCTTCTATATAAATGGGCCTACCTCTGGGAACCAACCTCAGATCCTACCAAACAAACCTATATTCTCCACGGTTAATGGGCGGAGCTCCTTTGGGCCCAAAATTTAATTATTTGTTAATTTTCGTTTAATAATAATTTGGTCCTGTAAAAAAATAATTATTTAAATTAAATAATAAAAGTTTATTAAATATATAATCAAATAGGGTTTCAACTAGAGGTGTAAGTGAACCGAGTTTGAATGGGTAAGATTTTCTTTGTGTTCGTTTATTTATATTTTGAGGTGTTTATGTTCGGTTAGTTTAAATTTTTAATATCATGTTTGTGTTTATTTAGTTAGTTTTTGTCACAGCCCAACATCCTATGGTCGGACTGCCCACACACCAAGGGGGCCACGAATGCGCACAACCCACACACCATTAGGGCCCAGTCCGCACGATGCATCTCACCAAACACCATGGGACCGAGACAAGCACCTTCCAAGCACACCAAGGGGCCACAACCAACGCCCGACCCAGCCATCACAACCTAGGGGCCGAGTCCAACACACCAAGGGCCACACAAGGGGTTCCATCCGAGGCCTTGGGCTTGTTCCACAACAATTTGCCCAAGGCTGCCCACAATCCCAATTCAACCCACATCTTGGAGAGTGCTCATCCTTTGGAGCCACACAAACATGGAAAGGAATATGCCAGCAACAATTTCCCAATCCATGGTGATTTGTCTCCCCACACACAAGGCAACTATCCTTTGTATTCATTCATTTTCATTGAGAAATAAGAGAACAAGCATTCACTCCATCCTTTCTAAATTCTTTTTTTCGTTTCCGCATTCTAACCGAGCTTTGCTTGGTTTTTTAGGCTGACTTGATCACTTATCTTTTATTTTCACGACCAAGGTCGCACGGTGCTAGCACTTCAAGACCTAGCCCTGTGACAGTTTTGATGGTGTTCGTGTTCGTTTGTTTAACGTTCATGAACATGTTCATTTAAACGTTCGTGAACATATACGTGTAATTTTCGTGAACATGTTCATTTATATGGCCGATAACATGTTCATTTATATGTTCGCCAAAATGGTAGAATTACACCACTAGTCTTTGAGCTCATTAGGCTTCATAGTTTGAACTCAAAAGTTTACCATGTGTTCAAGTTAGTCCATACATTCACAAATATTTAAAATGTAAAAAATAAAAAATAAAAAGAAAAGAAAAGAGAAACCAAGTAAATGAGCTTATAAACGATCCAATAAACGAGCTTGTTCATAAACATAAACAAATGTAATACACATATGTTCGTGTTTGTTCGTTTATTAAACGAAAATAAAAATATGTCTATGAGTTTCGAAACTTACCGTCAACCTAAAATGTTATAAAAAAGTATAACATTTTAGGTGGCAACCTGAAATGTTACCCGATTTTTTTTACAAGTTTCAGAACTTGTCTATAAGTTTCGAAAATTATCACCAACCTAAAATATTATAAAAAAATAACATTACAGATGTATAGGTAACATTTTAGATATCGTATTTTTTTAATATTTAGATTATGACATTTTTATCCATAAATTAGGTTGTGGTACTGTAGACGCACCCTTAGTTAATTCGTAAGCATTCCCGTTTTAACTTAGCAGTACACTACTTATATTTTTTTATCTCTATATTTGGTGTATCCAGCAGAATCTGCATGTTTCTTGAACATTTCCCTAATACTAGTGTTCTCTTTTCTTCTTCTGAAAGGATCTCCACTAATAGTGGTTTAGTACACCAATTACTACACGTAATGTATATTATATTAAGAGAAAATATTTTATGTATCGATAGTGAAAAATTTATTTTCTACATGTGGGTTTCATTTAAGGTTTAAAAAATTAATTTAAAATTTTGGGTCAAGTTTTAGTGTTTAAAATTATAATTCAGGATTTATGACCTTAAAATTTAAGATTAAAAATTAAAATTTTATATCATGAATTTTAAATATACATACTTGTGTAAAGAAATCATACAATCCTTACATCAACTAATTAACTCTTATATTAAACAGTATTTCTGGCAGATAAGTAACATTCTAGCACCTGATATCAATAGGGACTGTTACTAAGTTCAATTATTCTGGATTGGGTATTAAGAACTTAAAACTATTAGAGCGTGTTTGATTTATGTTGTCTAAAATTATGAGCAATGTAAGATTTCGTTTTGTTCAAGAAAACAAAGTTTTTTTTCTTAGAAAATAGAACATGCAAAAAAAATGTATTGGATTAAATATTTTGAAAATAATTTTTCAAAATGAAAATATGTGAAAATTAAAAATAAAAAAATGATTTTTATTATTTTTATTGATTTATTTTTCGTAAATTGAATAAGATGAAAGCAAATGTTTTTTAACTTAAAATATTGACCCGAGTTAAATTTATGTAAATACGGGCGTGAATTGGGTGGAGAATATCCGAAAATCGCGGGGATCTAAACCGACGGGTATGTGGAATAACCAAAATCTTTATCCACAGGGACTAGGGGTGTTCAAAAAAATCCGATCCGATTGATCCGATCCGATTATCCGTTGATCCGATCCGAAATTTCGGATATCCGATCCGTTTTTTATTTTTCGGATAATTCGGATCGGATATCCGAAAATTTCGGATCGGATACGGATAGTGGTTTTACATTCGGATCAAATATCCGATTATCCGATATCCGAAAATTCAATTTTTTATAGGTATAAATCTTATTATATTAGATATTTTTACTTGTTATATATGAAAATTTGAAATTTCTATGGATAAAAATATTGTTATATTCAATAATTTATTAATTTTTATATTGGAAAACCTAAATTTTTCATGCATAGAACCATTAAATTAAAAAAATAATCAAATAAATTCTTAAATTTCGGATATTCAGATATCCGAGTATCCGATCCGAAAATTCGGATATTCGGATTTTCGGGTATCCGGTTTTTTCGGATCGGATACGGATCGCTATTTAGGTGATCTGAATTTTTCGGATATCCGAATTTTCGGATCGGATCGGGTATCCGAAATGAACACCCCTAACAGGGACGGGGACGGAGGAAGTTTTATCACTGAAGCTTAAATGGGGATGGAGACGGAGATTGTTATATCTGAACTGTAAACGTATAAATAATCGTATGGATCCCCAGAAATATCCGCAAGGATCCCAATATTTTAAAAGATTTTTTTAAAAATACATACTATTTATTTATATACCCCTAATATATATCTTAATAAAAAAATCTTAACTATATTATTATCATTTAACTTTCTCTCAAACCTAACCACACTAAGTTTCTCAACATGTTTCTATCTTAATTTTTAGATATAATCTAAAACCCTCGTCCAAATCTTCCCCAGCACAACACCCTTTCAATCTTCATCATCTCGTAACTGCATCCAATCGAAGTATCCAAATTTTACATTTTAAAATAAATTATCATTTATTTTGGTCAATAAAATAGTAATTTTGTTTAATATTTTTGGGTATGGGAACTCCCCAAAAACCGTGGGAATCCGCGTGAGGATGATATAAGGACGAAATAATCCCGAAGCATTTAATGGAGATTCTCCGAAACCGTAACCGTAACCACAAATGTTGAAATGGAATGTGGAATGTAAAAATGTTCTCGCCCCACCCGATTTCCACCCTATATATGTAAACACCAAAATAATTTTTCAACAACTTTTATATACGAAATTTCTAACCCTAATTCAAATCCATTTAAATATAAGAATTCTATTGATTTTATTTATCATCTTTATATTGTAAGAAAATAAGCAACCAAACCTGTTTTCATATCTTTATTATTGAAAATAAATTTTTATTTTTTTTATCAAATATATTTTTTAGTTTTCAAAAAATAAAAATAAAAATATTTTTTAAAAAATAAAACAAGAAATGTTGTTAGAAACTAATAAAACCTAAAATTTTGATATAAAATCATGATGTTTAGTTTAACGTGATTACAAGGTTGTATATGTTTATACTTTTTTTAACTTTTTGATAACACATACCTTACAGACAAAGTTGTTTGAACTCAAAATTTTTAAAATGAACATCATATTTTTCTTCCACTAGAACCAATCGTTAGATTTGTATAGTGATAATCGTATATTAATTAGGGATGGGCACGGGTCGGGTCGGGTTTTTGGCCCACCCGAACCCGACCCGAAACTAATAATCCTAAAAGCGAACCCGACCCGATCCAATTCTTTAAAAAACCCGACCCGACCCGAAAATAAATATTCTAAACCCGAATCCGACCTAAAGAAAAAATAATAATTTTAGGGACCTAATTGTAAAAAAATAATTTTAAGAGGCATAATTATAAAAAATAATAAATTTAAGGACTAAATTGTAAATAAAAAATTAATTTTAAGGACCTAATTATAAAAAATATATAAAGAGGAGGTATTATTACAAATATCCCTAAAAAATTTAGGGGAAAATTACACCATTAGTCCCGGGTCGGATTTTTTCACCCTAAAACCCGACCCGGACCCGATTTTTTCATAAAAATACTCGACCCGATCAGGCCGGGTCGGGTCGAAACCCGTCGGGCCCGGGTGAAATGCCCATCCCTAATATTAATAACAATGTAAAGATTTCATAATATATAGTGTGATTTTGATATCAACTCGTAACAAGGGCATAAAACAGTGGTGAATCTGGGTCTAGGACTACTTAGGCCATGGCCCAGTACATACAAAAAACATCCTTTATTTATATAGAGAGTGAGTTTTGGGTAATTAAAAAAATATCCAATATAAAAGTTGTTTAGTTTATAAGCTTTGAATTAACTCAAAAATAAAATCCAAAGAAGATTAAAGGTAAAAAAAGAAAAAAAATGTTGTTTTAATAATTTCATTACATTTTATAAATAATATATAATTATTTAATAAACAAAATTTAAACATATTTTTTATACAAATTAATTAATTATTGTTTAAAAAAATTGGATTCTCTAAATATAGTTGGGGTTTCACTCTAATATATAATGATTATAAAATAAAAAAAATAAAAAAAAATATTTTTTTAGTAAAAGTATATAACTCATCTTCAATGTCTTTAGAATAAAATAATTTAGAAGAAGATAAAATGTAATAAATTTCTCAGATATTTTTGTTGAAACTTATGAGAGAGGCTAATATTAAAAAATAAATTTTAATTCACTTTTTTAAATTATATTTTTGACAAATTAATTAAGTTACAGGTATAATTTTAAATATTTTTAGGAAATACTTTATCTCTATTTAAATAAAGATATAGATAATAATTTTTTAAATTGAGAATGGAAATTTAAAATTTTGAAACTATATATATGATTTATGTTAAATATATTTATATTTTAATATATTTTTTTGAATGAATATTTTAATATATATTAATTCAGTCGATAATACTTTTTAAATTCGTCATTGCATACAAGGGCATATTCTAAAAAATATATTTTTTTCAATTCATGTTATTAGGGCCCAATATTTTTAATACTTGTTATTAGGGGCTAGTTTTTAAATTCATCCTTAAGCCACCAAAATCTTGTACGGGCCTGAGCATCTTCTCCGGGGTGGAGCACACTCTGGCATACCACATGTGACAAAGAACTTGGTTTCATCTCCCTCAGCTTTACCTGTAATCCAAATGGACAATATTATTAGTACAAGAGAATGGAAAAGTGGTGCATCATAAGATTTCAGACTTTCTATTTTTAAACGAAAGTTCGACTTGAATTTTGCTCCATGAAAATTAGAAAAATAACAACGTCATTTTGATATTAGTGGGTTTGTTGGAGTTAAACGGTAGGAGAGTAGCGGAGTGGAATGCTTGCATTTCGAATTTACCAAATATACAATTTTTTTGATAATTTTTTACTTTAGATTTTAATGTTAGTATATATATTAAGGTGCTTCTAAAACTTTGGTAAATAATGAAAGTAAATACAAGGCTGCGGTCTATATAGAGGCAATTTTAGCATAATAACATATTTTTAAATTATTTAATCAAATGACACATAACTCATATTGTTTACAAAATTAATATTTACTTGTATCACGTAAAGTAAAAGTGTATTATGTCAGTTTGCCTTCTGAAAAACGTATCATATCAGTTACGTTTTTTGAAAAGCGCAATACATTGATCATGTATTCTTGAGAGCATGTTATATTAATTGTGTCTTAAAGTACATTGTGCCACTAAAGGACTAAAAAAATAATAAAAATTAAAAGTTGAGATTTAGCCCCATAAATTGTAAAGGTTAGCCTCTGCTTCTTATTGATATGAGATCAAGGAGCTAAAGAATCCGCCTCTAAACTTTTTATATAATTTTGATTTTTAACTCCTAGATTTTATATCGTTAAGAAAAAAAAAACTAAAACTCCGATTAATCTATATAAATTCACACCAAAATTTACAATTTATTGAGGTAAATAATTTGTTAGTGTACTTCTTTAGTATCACTTATGACGAAGACATGAATATGTTTTCAAAAATCACAATTGATTTAACAAAAAAAAAACACTAGCTTATTAAATAATTTTAAAAAACACCCTTTAAATCTACATCTTCTTAACTTTGAGTTCTCAGCTGCTGAAAGTCTATTGAAAACAAATCTAGTATTTGAGAAACCGAGTTTAATTATAGAACCTGACCGAGTCCTTGGTAAATTCAGAAAGAAAAAAAGGAAAATAAAAACAAGACCCTACATAATTAGACCTTCTTCTCAACCCTTTCAAACTTTCCTGGACAACAACCATGAACTTTCATGGAAGTTTGTGTTGGTAAGTTACTAAGTAAATGAATTATCCCATCCATATCACGTACTGTTTCCCTCTATTAAAAGTAAAGCATTGATTGGGCATTTTAAGCCAAGCCACGTGGACCGAATGTGATGGTTGTGGTCCATAGATGTAGCGAATGAGTCGTTCGGTTCGACTCATTTTGGGTCTGACTACATTCGGTTTAATTTCAGTTCGCTTGACTTTCGATGTAGTTAATATCGGGTCGGGTCAATATCGAGTTAATAGGAGATCAGTCAGTTTCAGTAGAGCTTTCAGCCCGAGTTAAGTTTTTACACCTTATATATGACTTTATATAGCCTGTATATTTGGTTTTTTGATAAGTTGTGCGACAATTCACATCTCATTTATTTATTTATTTTAATATATATTTTTTTTATTTCGGGTTGCCTTCGATTCGGATGAAATCGGTTCGGGTCCATTTTTGGTTCAACTAAAATTCGGGTCGCTATTGGCTCGATTCGATTTATTTCAGATTTTAGATCAAATTTGAATTATCATAATAGGGTGGCATTCGAATAAATTAATTCGGGTTTCAAGTCAAATTTACCAAGTCTAGTTGTGGATGCCTTTTTCAAACCAGAGTGTGAACATCCCCATAGCAAGGGGAACTCAAGAATCCAAGGGAAAAGGAAGAAACAAAAAGGCAAACACGTGGTTGGACTTTGTGTAGGGTGTGGGGACTCTAATCTATAATGTTACATTAATTTACTTTATTTGAAATCCCTTAAAAACTTTCTTTAATTAGTTCGAACTTCTTCCAATAATAACCAAATTGTCTGATTAAAAACTAGTTTACTAAGTAATCTATCCAAAAAGGGAGAGTTAACATGCATCTGGGTGTTGTTTAATTATAATCATCCAATCTGTTTTGCATTGGGATTCTTGATTCTAACTTATATTAAAAGTCAATTAGGCTTGCTAATTAATGATACAATCCAATAAAGCCATCAGGTTCAATTAACCTGCTCGTATATTTCGCACGAAACAGTTCCAGCTAATTAAGCTTACAAGTTACAAGAGCAATTTGAAGAAAAAAATAAAACATATTGGTATGTATTAACTATTCAATACTAATAATTAAGCTATAATTATAGGGTGGGGAAAGGATAATGACGCCACAAATTTACGTGTCGTCCGTCAGCAGTCTTTATGTAAACTCTTCTTCGCCGCAACTTTAGCATATAAATGTGAATTTTAGTGAAAGCAGCAACGGGGAAAAAGATGTGAAGATTCTTGCTCCTACGAATTTAGTCTAATAGAGAAAAATGAGTTGAAAATATCGACTCATATTGAATCTTTACAAAATCTTTGGACCAATAAATCGGATATAGATGGTTAAACTGAAAAATCTTATTGTGTTTGAATTGGTCTTCACCCCAACCTTGTCTCCCTTTTCTGTACACTATAATACCACATCCCCTCCCCCATTTTGTCACTACATTTCCCCTTTGTATCTTAACGTCTTCCACGTTGTTTGCTTTTGCGTCTTTGTTTTGGTTATAGTTTAGCAGGTATTTGAGTGTATAATATTTGTCTTCTTGTTTTAATGGATTGGGAGCAAAGCACTCTTTTGAAAGAGCTAACGCAGGGGATGGAACTGACTAATCTGCTTAGGAAGCATCTCCATCCATCTTCACCACCCGAAACACGCCAAGTTTTACTTGACAAAATACTTTGCTCCTACGAGAAAGCCCTTTCAATGCTGAATTGGAGTGAGTTTATGGTCGAAACAAAACCCAAGATCAGCACTTTGGGATCCCCTGCTTCCATTGCCTGTAGCAGCCATACGTTTAAAAAGAGGTAAAATAAACCAAGTTTTTTCTTATTCTTTCCTAACACTTTTGTTTAATAGTTCCGAACTTCAGGTGTTGAGAATTGGTTCCTTTTACAGGAAAACATGTTCGGGGTGGAGTGAACGAATGAGGGTTTGCTCGGGGACGTCATTTGAGGGGCCTCTTGATGATGGATATTGCTGGCGAAAATATGGGCAGAAAGATATTCTTGGATCCAATTTTCCCAGGTGAGAAAATGTTTTACTTTCATGGAACATACACCAGCAATAACACTCCATTTCTGTTCATATTATAATGCAAATGTGTTGTAAAATTGAATTTCAGGGGATATTACCGATGCACTCATCGTTACTCCCAAGGCTGTTTAGCCGATAAGCAAGTTCAAAGATCAGACGAGGACCCCACAATCTTCGAGGTGAGATATCGAGGAACACATACCTGTAACCGAGCCTCTGATTCCGTCGCTACGAAGCTACCGTCCACAACAGAATCCGAAGCGAAAGACCATCATTCTCAGCAGCAGGAGCAACTTGAAGAGAAGCAAAAACAATCAAAGGAGATATTGTTGAGTTTTGAAACAGGGCTTAAGGTTAAAACAGAGGACTTGGACGATATATTCCCTTCATTTTCATTCCCCATTGAATCAGGAGTTGAAGATGGGCTATTTGTTAAGTCCCTGATGGAAAACCACATGGCGTTTGTGTCTCCAACCACATCTGAATCCAACTATTTCTCAGTGTCACCGTTCCACATAGGCCAAAATCTGCAGACTTCGGAATCCGTGCTGACAGAGATAATCTCTGCACCAACTTCAGTTACTAATTCGCCTATCGTCGACCTGGATATTTCTTCACTCCAGAAGTTGGAATTCGATCCCAGCTTCCCATTTGATAACCCTGAATTCTTCTATTAAAACAGTGCACTAATTTTTTTTTTTTTATGGAAATAATTTGTTTTCCCTTCATTTGCTTTTTAACCATTCACTTTCGCTTACTTTAGGAGGCTTGAGAGTGTTTATGTAACCGTGCGACAGAAAAAGAGCTCTAATCTTCATGAGTTTAATATAAGTTACAGATGTTTAGTTTAACATAACATAGCCACAAATAATTGTATTACAAAAATATATGCTTTCCGATATAAGCTCATGAATTGTGCATAAATTTCATTGAACAGAATCAGATTACTGCTGAAGATCACCTGTCCTCCTAGCGCATTTGATAGAGTCATCTATTATCATCTGTAGATCACATTTATATTCAAACCCCTTTTCGATAAGCTTGGTTGAACCCCACTTGATATCACTCTCCGGTCCATCCAAATTCCTGCAATCCATTTTCCACTAAACCCAATTACAAAATACAATCATACAACGCATAACAATCTAATAATTAACCAGACCTGATGTTTCATGTCACTGTCCATTTTAATCGTGTTTAAACATATAATATCGCATATGGAGTCGTGTTTAAGTACTTGAATAAGCCCTATACACAATTATGCAATTCCAAGAGAGAGTTCATTATAATCTGTAAACTCTACGTTTCGGGTACTTACTCTGCTTGAACATTAAATTCGGGGTAATGCGATTGAAAGCGATCAGCAAGTTCTGCTGCAGAAACAAACGAGCTAGCGATTAAGAATCTACCGCTGATGGAAGGATTCACCATGCAGAAAAATAGAGCTTCACAGACATCGTTAATGTGTACAATTGGAAGTTTCCCCAGTAGTTCTTCCGTATATTTCAAAGCCTGATATGAAAGCGCGTCATGTGTAAGTTGTGAAATGAAAGATGCCACACTTCCAGGTGTATAGGATAAAACAGTATCTCCTCCAACAATGCCACAAGCAAGGGTTACCACCTCCATCCCACCATCTTTTCCGCTGCATCCGTAGCTCAAAACTTCTTTCTCCGACAACGTCTTCACAAAGTGTAATCCTAAAAAAACTAAAATGTTATTCTAACATATGATGTTTGATTATGAATACATCTATTAATATTTTTTTGAAATAAACTAATTGGAAGTATCTGTAGATCTTGCCTTAACGAAGTCATTAGAGTAAGCAAGTGAAAGATTAAGGGGCGTCCAACAAGTTTCATCCATGGAGTCTTTGTAACCATTCCCATCATCTTTCAACGGCGACGCCGCACAAACAGAGGCGGTGTAGATTAACCGTTTGACAGTACCAGATTTTATACAAGACTCGGCGATACATTTTATTGCAGAAACTGCAGCCTCAGTTGTGTTTTTAAACTGTTCATAATTCATCAAAATTCAACAAAAGGAAAAAAAAAAGAATGATAAAGAGATGAAAAATAATATCCAGAGAAGGGAACCTGAGAAGCATCAGAGTTTTGCAAGGGAGTTGCAACATGGAAAACGAACATGCAGTCATGAATCGCTGGGTCGAACTCATTTGGATTGTTTATATCAGCTTCAAACAAAACTAATTTAGTGTCTGCATGAGGAAAGCTCTTAAGGAGTTCAACCTTTGAAAGATCAGCTGCCCATGACAAAGAAAAAGCATTAGAATTTACAAACACAATGACAGAAAGGGGAGGGAGATGAATAAACGAACCCGAATTTCGCAGCGTGGCGTGGACGGTATATCCTTTCTCCAGTAGCTTCTTGGTCAGTGAAGAACCAATGAAACCGGTGGCTCCTGTAACACATACCCTGCAGTCGGCTTTCTCCATTGCTATTTGCTGCTGCTAATTCATTCACCTATTTGACTATGGTTGGTTTGTTGTATTTTATTGACTAAGGTTATTCTTTTGTCTTTTGTTCGATGGCTAAGGTGATTACTTGATCTTCTCCGCTGCTGCTGAATCATCTCTCGTTTGTATTTATATATACATATATTATATGGTAATAATCAAATGATATATACACGCAAGTTATAGGTGAAAATAACAGTAAAAAACAAACAAATGGAGGACAAAAACTAAAGAACAAAATCCTACCTGATGCTATTATTTGACAGAAGTTAGGAACTATAGTGGTTTGTTTGTTTAATTAACAATGATATTTAATTGATGAAACTTATCTCTATATTTTTTTTTGTCAGACAAACAATCGAAAATACCAATTCAAACGTTTCTAACTCTTTGAGCTTCAAACTCAATCATGAAATACCCCAAAGAAAAATAATAATAATTAGAGTTAACTATTGAGATACTCACTTAAATTTTTCCAGTACAGAATTGATCACCGATTCTGAAAAACGAACAGTAAGATTATTTATTTTTTTGGGCGTAAACTTTTGGTCACTCAGTTGTTTGTTGATGTTAACCTTTGACGGGAGGTTGATCTGAAATAAGAAAAAAAGATAAATTATTTAGACAGTCCTTAAACTATTACATTTAATCCTCCACATTTACAATTTTTTTATTTCTTTTTCATCTAACCCAATCTCTAATTTTCTACTATATTAATCCTCAATTCACACTGTATATTATAATCAATCACCGTATATATCCATGTTTCAAATAATTTTTGTAATCCTCAACTCAAATTTTTTAATCTTTCACAAAATCTCAAAATTTTAGAAATTTTACAAATCAGTCCTCAAATCCCTAAAATTATTCAAACCCCCAAATCGTCGCCGCTTCCGCCGTGGATCGCCGCCACTGACTACACCCCTTTGGTCGCCGGAGCATGGCGGTCATTTCCCCCAATACTGCGTCACCGGAAATGGCGAACGACGTTAAACCGAACGTCGAACGCGAAATCGACGTTCGGCTGGCACGACGTTCACCATTTCTGGTGACGCTATGTTCGGGGAAATGGACGCCATACTCTGGCGACCAAAGGGTTGTGGTCAGGCGCGGCGATCGACGGCGGAAGCGGCGACGATTTGGAGGTTTGGCTAATTTTAGGGATTTGATGATTTTTTTGTAAAATTTCCAAAATTTTCATATTAAAAATATTGGGTTATTTTTTTCATTAGATTATTTTTTTAAATAGTGCCACATGTCGAGCATTGATTGGTTAATATTTTTTAACACCCTTTTAACGGTCTGGCACCTAAAATTATAACGGTTGAAACTCTGGGCACCTACTTTTACAAAAAAATACTTTAGGCACCTAAAGATAAAAAAAAGGTATGCTTTAGGCGCCTATTTTCATTTAAGCCTTTCGAATACGCTATGTAAACATTGTTGCACGTAAATTGGGATATTTTGTACTGAACCATATTAAGAATTACAAACATTATTTAAAATATATATATATATTGTGATGGATTATAATATACGGTGTAAATTGAGTATTAATATAATAGAAAATTAAAGATTGAGTTAGCTGTAGAAGAATATGGAAGATGGTGGAGGAGAGAAGAAATAAAAAATGTAAATATGGAGGATTAAATATGTATTTATACAAATTATTTTTATTTCAGTGGTCAAAATAAGAGTAAAGTAATAATTTAGGGACTAACTAGATAATTTATCTTTTTTTATTATCTCAGATCAGCCTCCCGTTAACGTTTAACGACAACAAATGATTGAGTGACAAAAAAATTACGCCCCGAAAACGTAAATGACCTTACTAGTCATTTTTCAGAATCGATGACCAACTCTGTACTGGGAGAAATATAAGTGATCACCCCAATAATTAACCCTAATAATTATTTATATCATACTCGACATTTACAAATAACCCAAGTAATTTTCATGAATTTACAGAACATTAACAACTTCTCACCTTGTTTCTTTCTCATGAAAAACTACTCCAAAAATATAATCTTTAAACTATCCGCTTCTTAATTAAGAAATCTATTCATATGTGCACTGTCTATAGATTCAAAATAACAAAGAATAATTTTCAAAAGAGAAAATATCGCACAAACGTTTTAATTTTAAGGTTTAAAGACATGATTTAGGATTTAGGGATTTGAGTATATAGGTTTAGAATTTAGGGTTTAAGGTTAGAACTTAAAGTTTATAAGTTGAACTTTAGTTTTAGGGCAATATGTTTAGAGATTTAGGTTTTAACCTATAAACTTTAAATTTTAACCATAAACTTCGTGTTCTAATAATGCCCTTAAATTTAAAACTCATACACTAAAACTCATAAACACTAAACCTTAAACCCTAAACTTTAAAATTAAAATACTTGTATAAATAAAATTTCCGCAAGCATAGAATAATTACATTTTCTATAATACGAAGGAAAGAGCAACCGAATAAAATATAAATAAAACAACAATGGCTCTTTCCTTCTTCCTGACGTTCATTATAACCAATGGAAACAAAGGTTGAAAATGATGGAAAAGCTTTCTAAAAAAATAAATCTCACTGCTGCCGATCTTGAAAAATGGAAGGAATTTTTTGACAAAAGTAAAAAAAATTTATATCGAGCGACGAATACTGATAACATCATTAACCTTAAAATAATTTGGTCTATTTGACTGCTGCGAAATGAAATCGTCTTTAATAATAAGTTGAGAGTAGATACTAGACAACTCCTCTTTTTAATCCGGCTGAGAATTGCAACCTGGATAAAAGCGAAATTTGCTGAGTGCTGCATCCATTTTGATAATATAGTCTCTGACCCTTTACTAGTAGAGAATAGAATGTTAATGAAGAAATCTGAAACTCCCTGCAACTGGGTTCCTCCACCAGTGGGATGGGTAAAATTAAATGTCGATGGGGCTATGAGACCCTCTGATGGAAAATGTGGTGTGGGGGGATTACTGCGCGATGAGGGTGGTGGCACGCTGGGGCAGTTCTCGGATCCCTCTCCTTCAGGTCCTCCTCTAATGATTGAATTGCTAGCCTT
Organism: Hibiscus trionum; assembly: GCA_030270665.1. Lineage (NCBI taxonomy): Eukaryota > Viridiplantae > Streptophyta > Magnoliopsida > Malvales > Malvaceae > Hibiscus > Hibiscus trionum. The sequence goes on along the minus strand of BSYR01000035.1, from coordinate 15,011,486 downwards.
ACGAACAGGTCTTAAATTTTTCTCTGAGTCGGCTTGGTCCAAAACTAAGAGATTAATAGTTGAATCGGATTGTAAAGCGGCCGTGGAAATGATCAAGTCTGAAATTGCTACTCCGGTTCACCTTTCACGGGTTGTCGAAGAAATCAGGTTTACAATCAGGAAGAACAACTGCCTTCTAAAATGGATACCCCGATGCTGTAATTCAAGAGCCGATGCCCTGGCAAAATCAGGTATTGGCTAAGTATGGTTGTTATGTTCTTAGTTTTGTTTATACCAGGCGGTGGATCAAGTTGATAAATGTCACTGGGAGGTAATTTAGTGAACTGGAACTCTGGTAGTATGAAATGAGTATTCAACATTGGATACATGTCTGATATTGGTTGCTGTAAAGTCCTGCTGCTGAGTTTGTGTTGTAGGGGAGGTGGAAGTCCCTAGTATCCGTGGTCGAGTCAAGGTCGGTGGCCTCCTTTGCAGGAACAAGGGCCACACTGCTACGGTATGTTTTGAATGATTAATGAGGAAAGACCGGGAGCTCCTGTGTCCGGTCGTATTGTGTGTTTGTATGGAATTGTAATTTAGAGGTGCAGGACGGACTTATGAACTGCGTCATGGCTGTATAAACATTAACGCCGTGCACTCTTTTTCCTCCATAGGCTTTAGGATGATTTTTTAATGAGACCAACGTTAATATTTTTTATTAATAAAATTTCTACTTTTCAAGAAAAAACATTGTATTATGTGTCATTTTTTTAATCAAAAATAATTTTAATAAAAGTTAATGTTCTCCTTATTATAAAAAAAAATTGAAACTAAACACCACAACCAAAAATGTCATGGTTGCTGCAAAACTGTAAAGAAGAAGGAGAAGAAATCGATTAAAGGAAATTTTGAAGATTAAAGAGAAAGATAAGGCACAAGAAATATTTGGTAATATTTCTTTTCTTTTTTTTTAAAAATCAAAGGCATTAAAATGGATGATTTGGACAGTGCTTATGTGTGAGTATGATATGGAAAAAAAATATGATGTGTATTAATTTAATTGGTTGGGACCATATTCTAAGTGGTGAGAAGGGTCTATATAATAATTTCTCCTATTGAACAGGTTTAAGAAAAATTAAGTCGGGTTTTTTTGGAAAGAATTAAACCGATTTTATTTTGGAAAGAAAAACACACACGAGTAATTAATTTGGGATGGTGTAGGTAAGTGTGTGATTATACTGATAGGTCCCGACTCAAATGAATGATCATCCAAGTTTTTCATTTCATTTAACTCTCAAAGTTATACCTTCTCTAAATTTGTTTAGGGTATAGGTTTAAGAGTTTAAGGGTTTAAGGTTTAATAGTTTAGGGTTTTAGGTTGAGAGTTAAGGGTTAAATTATTTTTTATAAAGAATAGGGTCAAATTAAAATAATATTTAAATAATGAGGGTTTAATAGAAATACGAAAATAGGTGAGGTACTAAATATATAGTTTACCCTTATTAAAAAAATAAAATTTTAATATATATAAAATAATTTAATTGAATTTTTTAAAGTAATTATTAATTATTTGATGGGTCCTTAAAATTTTAAATCTTTATTAATTAATTTAATAGTGTTCAACAATGTTTATCATTAGTGGTGTTCAGCGATGTTCGTCGCATGTGGTAGACTCATCTCAAAAATAATAGTGGTTCTGGTTCCCTTTTATTATATTCGGTCAACCCTAGGAGTAAGAAAATAAAAGCAATAAAATTTTCAAAAGTTTCCTTTTTCCTTTGGTCGTTTCTGTCGGGTTTGTTTTTTTAAGGATAAAGTATATAAATGGTCATCATACTATTGGAAAAGTCTTGATTTGACCGTCTTATTTTTTTTCTAAGTAATTAACTACTATACTATTAAATTCGATGCAATTTGACCACCAACCGTTAGAAGTTAACAACAGAGTGACGTGGCTGTTAAAAAATAGAGGTATAATTACACATTTGATTCTCATTACTTATACACTCTATCAATTTGGTCCTAATTTTAATTTAATAAAATAAATTAATTAGTTAATTAGGTGATGGCATGTGTCACCTGATTGTAGGATGAAAATAAATGAAAGCAAGCTACTGGGTATAGGGGGAATCAAACTTGGACATCCTTGGAAATTATAAGCGTGTCTAAGCCACTGGGCCAAAGGTACTTTTGTGATACAAAATACAAATAATTAATATAAGTCATAGTTTGTTCTTTATGCCAGGAAAAAGTAAATAAATGTAGATTTACAATATTCGAACATGACACTTTTGAGATGCATAAAAACATCTAAATCGCTGAAATAAATCCAATTTAAATTATGTCCGTGAGTTTAGATTCGTTAAATAAAATTTTAATATTATTTTAAAATAAATTTTTAATATCAATTCATTTAAATTATGTTCGTGAGTTTAGATTCGTTAAATAAATTTAATTTTTTTTAATATAATCATAAAATTATATCAATTCATTTAAATTATGTTCGTGAGTTTAGATTCGTTAAATAAATTTTTAGTATAATTTTAAAATTTTAATTTTTAATATAATAATTTAATTAAAATTTAAATTATTAATAATTTAATTATTAGATTTATTTCAATGGTTCAGATGTTTTTATGCATCTCAAAAGTGTCATATTCGAGTCTCTTTAATTCATATATATTTTCTTTTTCTGGCATGAGCAATAAACTAAGATATATATTAGGTTTTGTACCATACATCATGAAAATTAACTTGACCTAGTGGTAAGCGCGCATGTCTCCATTTAGGGCAATCTTGGTTTGAATCCCACCATGAGCAAAATGCACCTTTTTTTTAATTTTCTTCTTCCAATATGGTGACACATGTCACCAGATGATTGGAGGAGAAAAGTTAATTTATTTTATTAAATTAAAATTAGGACTAAATTGATATAGTGTATAAGTAATGAGGACCAAATGTGTAATTAAACCCTTATTTTTTAACTGCCACGTCACCCTGTTGTTAACCTCTAACGACTGGTGGTCAAATTGTATCCAATTTAATAGCATGATAGTTTAACTGCTTAGAAAAAAGTAAGGTGGTCAAATCACGACTTTTCTAATAGTATGGTGGTCATTTATATAGTTTACCATTGTATTATAACAATACATAACTCGGACACTTAAGCATAAAGATGGTGCTGGGAGCCAAATCGATAGAACGGCTTGGGACGCAGGAAGATGGTGAAGGTCAGTCAATCAGTTTGCAAGGAAAAGAAGATGGAGCAGGAAGTAGGAAGCTAGCAGAAGGTAGCAGTTTCAGTTCGAATTTGAATCCTGAGAAAGTAAGCCAATGAACTATTTTTGTTGACAACCTGAACAAGAGAGTCTCAAGAGCGGCGTTGAAGGAGTTGTGCAGTCATCACGGCAAAGTTGATCGAGTATTCATTCCGATAATCAACAAGCGGTCCAGGTACAAGGACACGACTTTTGCCTTCGTTTCCGTGGGAAGCCAGAAAGATATGGAAAAGCTTATCCAGAAACTTAACAACACCCTGGTTGATGGCAAAACCATACGGGTTTCAAAGGAGAAGTACCCAAAAAGAGTAGGGTCTCGGAAGCAATCTCCGTCAGGCTTCAAACCTAAGTCAACCCCGGTAAAACCTACTAGCAAGTTTGATAGTCAGAGGAATAAGATGGTTTGCTCCGGTAATGAAAGACGATCAGGAGTATCGTATAGAGAAGCACTGCTGAATAACATACCAGTGAGCAAGACTAGGGCAGATTTCGGATTCCTAAGTTCGTCTGTAATCCAGAAAGAAAATGGTAACCTTCAAACTGATTTTTCTTTTGATGCTGAAGACACAGACTGGATGCAGAGTTGTTTGGTTGGGATCATTAAAAACTCCTATGATGATAACCTGGTACAGCAAGGGATTACTCACGATGGCATTAAAGCGAGAATTATAAAATGAAATGATACCCAAAACGTCTTCATTATGAAGTTTGATTCTGTAGAGGTTCTAAAATCAACCTGGTCTACGAAGAAAGAAGAAATGATGTTCTGGTTCGATCATCTGGATCATCTCCTGATTAATGGAATTCCATATGGGTATTATAAAATCAAACTTTTAGGGAACCGTTGGGGCGACCACATTTGTACGGATGAAGCAACCCTAAAGAAGATTCGTCTAGACATGGCCAGCATGGTGGTTAGGGCGGTGAGCCCAAATGACATCCCGAAGACTCTAAAAGTTCGTTCTTTGGGGATGTCCTTTGAGGTTTCTATCACGATGGGTGTGTCCTTTGAACCCTTGTCCGATCTCGAGTTTGAAGATGGTGAAGTAAACTACGCAGACGTATGGCCACATGATCCAAAATAGACATGATTCTAAACGTAAGTAACCAGAATAATCTTTTTTGAATTCTGGTGACTAAAATAGAACAAATCCCAAACGAAAGGGACCACAGGTGAAGATTACTCAAAAAAATACACATGATAGTAGGTAAAAAAACCCATAAAATAAAAACAACGTAAAAACTAACCAACACCCTATACAAGAAAACAACACAAATCCTACTTAGCCATCACCCACTCTCGGCCAAATATGCCCCTGGCCTCCCCCAGAATGTCCCTGCACCAGCACCACTATAGCAGCAACAAGATCCCCATGAAAAGCATCCAAGATCGAAACAGGGGCATAGAAAATACCCTCAAACCGCCCCCATCCCTCGAATAAGACGTAAATTTATTTTTATATAACAGCTCGGTTAGAATATATAAATGGTCACTAAATTTATAGGATGTTTTCATTTTTCATCACTAAATTTTTAAAATTTGTGTTATAATCACCAAATTTTTAGTTTGTTTTCAGTACGATCCCTTCCATTAGAAGCTGATGTTAAATTTTATTTTTCCTAAATAAAATAAAGGATAAACTACAATATTCATCACTCAACTTTTTTCTCACTCTTATTTTGGTCACTAAACTTTAAAATTTTCAATTTAATAACTTAACTTTTTGAACTGTTCCTATTCAGGTCATTCTCAAATGACATGATTGTAAAAATCCTAAATTTTGATTTAAGTACAGATTTTTAAAATAAATTATTTTGATTCGATTACGGTTCACAGTTTTAAGCAAAATTTATTAACTGATGTGATACGCTATATGCAATATTTGTAAATTTTATGCATTAAAATATCTTATAGTTTAGTGATTTTGATACACTTATGATTTTTAAAAGACGTTTTGACTCTGGGTAGGATTACTAGGTGTGAACTCTCAATTTTTTTTTACTTTATTGTTCTTTACACACTTGTCACAACCGAACAATTATTAAATTTACTATATTATCATAGTTGATATTTTAATAAGCAAAATAAAAAAAATCATCACCTGAATCAAATATTTTAATTAATTGATTATTTGATTTAATTGATGCAATAAAGATTGAGAATTGAATAATCTGAATTTACCAATTAACCAAAATATTTTTTAAGCATTAATAAAAAATTTCAATTTGTATAATACTGTCATTCGAGAGTGTGACCAAAATAAGAACAACTCGTAAGTTGTAAATTAAAAAAATTTAAATTCTAGTGACTAAAATAGGAGTTAAAAGAAAGTTTGGTGATGAATGGTGTAGTTTATCTATTATTTTATTCAATGAAAATGAAACATGACGTCAACTTCTAATGGGAGGGGCCACACTAAAAATAAATTAAAAGTTTGGTGACTATAACACGTTTTAAAAGGTTGGTGACCATTTATGTAGTTTACCCAAAAATTATTTACAAGAAATATGCATTTTGATAACTGCACCTTTCAGAGATTTTGATTTTTTTTACCGTAATCTTAAACAACAACAAAAATAGTAATCGACCTATGGCATTATAATATTAGAGAATTAAGAAAATTTGGGGATAAAATTTTTTTAGGATGGAGGAATTGTGATGACCTGAATTATTTTAGAGTAAATTTGGAAGTTAACTCAAATCTTAGACAACTCATTTCTTAAGGTAGGGTAATATTCGCTCGCGGTCTCTTTCGTTTGGGTTGTTCTATTATAGTTATCAAAATTTAAAAAAAATATTATGATCACTTATGTTTAGAATCGTGTCTATTTTTATCATTGGGACGTTAGTCTTCGCTAATAAAAAATAATTTTTAATTTAACCCCAAACTTTTAAAATTTTATTTTTCATCATCTTCTCCAAAACAATTTCGAATCCGATTGGATAATTCGAATCATACGAGCTATCACAGCTGAAAGATGCATCGATGACACCATTAGGGCCGTTCGGTATTGATCTATGAGATAGATTATCTACCTGTAACACCCGAGTTTAGGGGTCGGGTGAAAATAATATTTTAATATTATTTCGGGTTCGGTTTTGCAATTTAAATAATAAAATATTTTTATGGGCCTCGGGATTTCAAAATGTTTAAGGCTATGTTGGGCCTATCTCTTAAGTCCAAATTCATGGGCTTTAAGAGATGTGGGTTTGGCCATTCATTAATGGCATTTTAGTAAATAGTTGGTCTTCCAACTAAAACCCATTTTAATTCTAATTCCCTACTATTCAAATAAACAAAAATCCCATCTTCTTCCCCAAAAGCATCAAAATTCAACGACAACTTCTCCCTTTCCATGGCTTTCACTATTCCATCTCCTCTCTCCCTCATTTTGGCTCGGTTTTGAAAGGTAAACACCTTCTCATCTTGCTCTCATCCTTCTCTACTTGAAAGTACAAATAGATTTCATTTTCATCAATGTTTTAGAAATTGGGTTTTTCAAAGTTTTGGTTAAAGGTTGTGACTTTATGAGTTTTTATCAAGGCTTTCGGTTTATTTATGTTAGATATGTTGTCTATGAACCATAAGGTCCAACATATGTGATTTTTTAGATTGTTTTAAAGGGATTCCCGAAATTGGGTTTTGGTGGGGTTTTAGGAGGGTTTTTAGTTGAGTTTTGTGTATGGTTTGTGTTGGAAATTGAAGGTTGATGATAGGGTAGTGGTTGGGGGTTGTTTTGGAAGCTTTTGGAGGTGTTAAATGTGTTGAAATCACAAGTTTTGGGCTGGGTACAAGGGCTGCTCGGGTTTGGTGATTTTGGGGTTGTTCATGGCTTGAATTGTTGTGTTTGATACTTGATTTGTGTTCCGAGTTTGCTACGGTGATCGGTGGATTGATTTGAGGTTGTTTTAATTGTGTTGAGGTGATTAGAAGCGAGATTTTGTGTTGATGAAGCATCGGGAACAAATCCGGAAACTTGAAGACCTTGGTTGCTTGGTAATTGAGCTTGGAGGTGGAGGTGAGTGGTTAAATATTTTTAAATGGTTTTCAAGTGTTGGTTCAAGCATGTGAACTAGGTTGGGATTGGTAGACCCACCTAGAGTTGGGATTAGGGTGGTGGCCTAATCCCAAACTTTAGTTAGAGACCTTGGTTGATCTTTAAAGTGTTGAATTATGCCTCATGTTTAATCATGCTTATGATGGTTATGGTTATGTTGTTATACATGTATGTGGAGGCATGGCTTAATGCATTGTTACATGCATGTTGATGATAAATGTGATAGAGATATACAAATGTATGAAATATGATGTGATATTTGTGTTATTGAGATGATGTAGTGTTGACATGTGTAATGATGTTATGAGGTGATTGTATGATCCGAGGATCATGGTGAGTACATGCTAGGCATGGAAATGTGGTTTGTGCATGACGGTGAGTACGTGCTAAGCACGGAAGTTGTTATGGATCGATATTGTGATAGGTTAATGAAATGTGTAGTATTGGCACTAGTATGCTGGGGTACAAATGATCGATCATTAGGATGTCTAGTGTGCACACGTGAGTCGAAATGCGCGCGTGGTCTTGATGATGGTAGTCATCAAGATGGAGTACGGGTTCGCCCGGAAATCTTCATATATATATATTAGTCGGTGATGAGTGGAATCCCATCGACGGGCGTGAGGATGAGTGGAATCCCCTCCGCGTGAAATGAGGCGTGAGGATGAGTGGAATCCCCTCCGCGTGAACGGTGATGAGTGTAATCCCACCGTCAGGTAATGGTTGTGTTGTTGGATGTGAGTTCCAACGGTTATCCGCGTATTCGAGTCATAGCTAGGTGCCAGTACGGATTGTGGTTTATGTTGCCAATATGTGATTAATTGTGAACCAATGTGATTTGGGATGTGTTGCTAACATGGTTAAATATATGTGATTTCATATGTTGTGGATTTAAACATGTTGAGCATGACATGATATTGAATATATGTTCATGCATCATTTATAATTATGGCTCGTGTGGATCGGAGGTAAGATCATGCATTTTATCTTGGTTGTAGCTCGTGCTTGGACCCTGCATTGTCGAAGGTTTGATTTATGAGCTTACCCTCACTAAGCTTTCATGCTTACGCTCTCTTTTGTTCGACAATGCAGATAAATAGCTTGTGGGTGGCAAGGGCGAGGAAAGGCCTCCAAGTGTTGCTTTGGTGAGCTCAATGTATGAATTTTAAGTGATAGAATGTAATAGTTAAGCAATGGGATAGGTATTGTTGTTTGAGTTTGGGTGTATGTTGATGTTCTGATTTGGCCTTGGTTTGTAAAACATGTTATGCTTTGATGTATGCTTGTGTGTGGTGGCATGTCTATAGACGTTTAGGTTGCCTTGTTTTAGTGCAAACCTCTTTATGCTTATCATATGCCTTTTAAGGCCTTTGAGCACCATGTATGACCTTAAATGTTGAAATGTCTTTTGTTGGAATGCTATGCTTGAAAGCTTATGTTGCTTGTATGGTTTGTGTATCATCTAGCGTTGGATTGTGCCTTTGTTTTCAAGTTAAAGCATGCTTTTATGTTTGATTTGCCTTAGGATTGATGTTAGTGTGTTGGTTGGGGTTTTAGAGGGATTTAAGGGCCTCCTTGTGCCTTAAATCAGCTCAAACCTGCAAGTTCGTAGCAGGGGTATCGATACGGTTGGTACGGTATCGATACCACCTTCTTGTTTCAGGCCTCGGGTATCGATACACTTGAGGGGTGTATCGATACCATTTTGATCACTGGAGCTACTGTCCATTTCGGTATCGATACCGGCCTCTGGTGTATCGATATCGTCATCTTAGCGTTGACCGTAGGAAGTCAACCGTTGGGGAGGGTATCGATACACTCCTTGGGTGTATCGATACGGTCTCTACGGGTTGACTTTGACCAGTTGACCTAGTCAAGGGGTATCGATACACCCCTTAAGGGTATCGATACCGCCTGCAGTTAAAGCTTAAACCTAGTCAAGGGGTATCGATACACCCCTTAAGGGTATCGATACCGCCTATAGTTAAAGCTTAAAATTGGGCTGTAAGATGTTGGGCTGAGTTCGTTTGTTTGCCTCGTGAATGTTGTTCCGCTGTATGATCACATAGGATTAAATACTCATCTAGACAAGATTTAAAATGAAAAAAAAATAAGGTTGCTAACCGAGGAGGAATTCCTTAGGGAGTTTTCACTCGGTTTTCCCCGTGTGGCCCACTCGGACCGGTCATCCGGCCAGGCCGGGACGAGGGGGTTACACTACCCAAAGCTAAAAATAAAATAAAAACATAACCTTTAAAGTTCCTGGATAACTTAAAAATGTAAACTTTTGTTTGCTTAAAACGCGAACTTTGAATTGAGAAAATGCAAAGAAAAGAAATACAAGCTTCATTTATATATACATAATCTTTATAAAGAAAAAACCCATCATAAAGAAATAAAATTGAAATAGGCCAGAGCCAAATTTACATTATCATAGAACAGGAAAAAATGCAGGAGAAGGTGATATTTTTCAAGAAATAGAAAAGTCCAGAAATTATAGTTTGGGGAGATTTTGCGTTGTTTCAGTGTTCTCTCTACGAAAGAAACTGCTTAAGATCTGATTCAAACAAGAAAAAAGGAAAGAAAAAAAATCAAAAAACAAATGCTAATAACTTTGTTTTAGTAAACGTAAATTAGTTTTGTAAATGGAAGTTGATGTTCTCTGTTATTTTTTCGTCGTTTTTTGAAAGAAAATTAAGGGGGGAAATAAATAAATAAATAAATAAGGGATAGAACAACATTGAGTCCCTCAACTTCTTAGCTTTATTTAACTTAGTCCTTGAATTCTTTTTACCCACTTAATCCCGAAGCTTAATAACTTTTTTTTTCCAATAGAGTTCAGAATTATTTTAGGGGAAGATGGTGAAAAATAAATTATTGAAAGTTTGGGGGTTAAATTAAAAATTAATTTTTTTATTAACAAAGACTAACGTCCCAGTGACCAAAATAGACACGATTCTAAACGTACGTGACCTGAATAATCTTTTGTGAATTCTGGTGACCAAAATAGAGCAAACACCAAACAAAAGGGACCACGGGTGAAGATTACCCTTAAGTGTATTGAGCTTGTTAGGCCAAGTATTTAAACTGAATTGGATCGGATTTCGACCAAAAGACAATAAAAATGATATTTTTAAATTATTTTACATAGTTGAAGGACTAATAGGAGAATTCGACCTTAAGAGTAAAAATTGATTGAAATTGATTTTTCTTAGGTGGGAATTTTAAGAGAATAGTTAAACCATTTTCTTTCTACTTCAACTCATTTGTCTTTTATTTGTTTTCCTTCGTAGTAATTTTCTTTCTGTTGAAGTTTTTTTCTCTTATGCTTCAGGATAGTCACGTTTAGAAATTATACCACCCATCAAGTATATTCAAGAAAAAGTCATTCATCGCTTCATCACTTTAAATATAAACTCTTAAACTCTAAAAAATAGTTTAAATTTGTGTTTGAAAAAATTTTGAGAGAGAAAAAAAGTTTTTCAACTCATTCTTCATTCTTTTATGTAATCTAGTGATTGTTTTTATGTAATCTAGTGAATGTGTAAGTATTGAGAATTAAATGTGTTGTCATACAAATTTTTGTAACTGTCATGTCATCTAGTTAACAACAGTTAACGACTCAGTGACTATTTTGTAACAAAAATAAAGTTTAATGCCCATTATATAAATTTTGAAAGTTTAGTGACCATTTTATATTTTTTGAAATAGTCTAGTGACCGTTTGTGTACTTTATCCTTGTTTTTATCATTCTAGCCAGAAAGATGTCACTTTCCCCTTTTCTTTCCTGGTTTAAGATTCCAAGAAGATTAGAGAGACCTCCAAATGTGGGGGGAAGAAAATTTGTTGGATCATTAGTTTGAGCCTTTTATCTTTTTGTGAAATGTAGGTAATACACTCATACTTTTCTATACTCCATGTAGGTTTTTTTTACCATACACTATTTTAGGGGCGGAATATAGAGAGTTTCTTTGTGTGCGTGGCCGTTGTCAATTTTTTTCAATGATAATGGTATTTTTTTTAAATAATTTTATTATGATCCTTTCAACATTTTAAATCTCGTTAGTCTCCTTTATAAATTTTTAGTTCCGCCATGCTCCATGTAGTTGTTAATGTGATTGTTTGGTTGTTTATATTGATGTTTAGTATGTTATGGTAGCTTAGCACGACTTATGTTGCGCTATTAACGTCATGTGTTATTTAGGTGTGCTTAAAATGTGCTCGAAGATTCTAAAATGCGTGTTTGATGTGTTAGAAGTAGGATTGTACAAAAATATTCGATCCGAGTGGTTCAATTTGATTATTCGTTGATTCGATTCGGAAATTCAAATATCCTATTCTATTATTATTTTCGAATCTAATCTGATTTAAAGCTCTTGAGATAGAGATTTCGATCATACAACCTTAATTCTGACAATAACTTTTAAGAATGACAAAGACTCAATCTTTATCTTGACTTTGAGGAAGAAAAGAAGAGAGAAGAGGTGTCTTTATGAAGATAATGGAAGCATGTCTTCCTTTGCCATGCCCCAACATAGGGGTATTTAAAGGTTATCAAACTTTAGTTCAAAATATGGTTAAATTACCATATAAGACCCTCCACAACCCTCTTTGTTCCCATCTAAGCCACCAACTAAGCACAATAGTGAAGTACGAAGCTCACTCAAAGTTCCCTAAGCACCAAACAGACCCAAAATACACCCAAGGCCCAAAGCTCGAGTGAAGCTAACTCGTGGATTCAAAATCCGGATTGTTACAAACATCATTGGGAGAGTTTCAGTGGACTGTGCAGAGTACAATTGATTTTAATGTAATAGACCTTGCCGTTAAATTACAATGTAGTCATTGATAACAGAGTAGCTGATGTGTTAAATTTTTAATTGATATAATTAAACAACTAGTACGGACTTTTCTAGTATGCGGCCGCCTAATTTACGGCTAAGAAACGGCGTTACTGGAAACATTATAAGATATATAATGTATCTGGTAAAGCGCTACCGGATATATTGATATGAAATGATGTATCCGGTAAAAAACATGAAAAAAATGAAAAAAAAAATGGTAACCGGCAAATTTAAGTTATCGGTCAAAGATAACAAAATCGGTAAAATTACCTATTTTATTGATCCGAATATCAATATATTCGGTAGCGCTTACCTATTTTGTTATTAAAGTTTAAGCTGATGGGGCCTTCGAAAGTATTTATACTTTTTTAAAAGTATCCATACTTTTTTAAAAAAGATAACAAAATCGGTAAAATTATCTATTTTATTGATCCAAATATCAATATATTCGGTAGCGCTTACCTATTTTGTCATTAAAGTTTAAGCTGATGGGCCTTCGAAAGTATCTATACTTTTTTAAAAGTATTCATACTTATTTTGTTGATAAGAGTATCAACATATTCGGTAGTATTAAAGTATCTATACTTTTTGTTGATACTTTTTTAAAAGTATCGATACTTTCGAGCCACATTGCAACCGGTTACATTGTTTTTTAAAAAAGTATCGATACTTTTAAAAAATTATGGATACTTTCGAAGTATCAACAAAATAGGTAAGCGCTACCGAATATATTGATATTCGGATCAATAAAATAGGTAATTTTACCGATTTTGCTATCTTTTTTAAAAAAGTATGGATACTTTTAAAAAAGTATAGATACTTTCGAAGGCCCCATCAGCTTAGACTTTAATAACAAAATAGGTAAGCGCTACTGGAAACATTATAAGATAAATAATGTATCCGGTAAAGCGCTACAATTTTACCGAATATATTATGTTTACCGGTCACCTTTCTAACCGGTTACGCCGTATATTAGCCGTATATTAACCGCCTTACCGCAGAACTACCCAATTAGTACTCGACACTTAAAAAATCTATCAGTTTGATCCTAATTCTAAATAATTGAATAAAATTTAACCCTTTCATTTACAAATTCTATCAATTCACCCCCACTTACAAAACCTATCAAATTGGTCCTGATCCTAAAAAATCAAAAGTATAAAAATCCTAATCCTAAAATGTAGTCAATCCACTCCCCTCCAAAGTTCAAGACTACCATCAACCAAATAGCTTTATTGATAAACAAAAATAAAACCAGAACATAATCTAATAGATGTTTTAAAACATCCTAAAGAAGCAGGCAGATTTTATAATTTGAAACATGAATTGCTTGTTGAATAATACCAGTTCTGGTTGTTTTATAATTTGCTTTAGTAAGTTGAACGATTGTATCCGAGAAAGAAATGAATGCAAAGAAACAATCTGACATGGTTACAGTTAAAGTTACAGGACAGGAAAATGAATGCCACCACTTGTTCCTCGTGACATTAAGGCTGGGAGCCAGAGTAACTAGGCATGTTCCACCTTCACCAAGCAAGTACTTTTGCTTTTGCTGATGTTAAGGTTTCAATGGTGAAGGTAGAATTGAGGAAAATTTACATAAATACATACAAATGCATCTTACAGATTGATAATTTTAGAATGCATATGTTGTATACAACTAGAGAAATTATCAAATTATTCAGAATCCTCATCGCTATTTATCAAGGGATTAACAAACCATCCAACATCAGCCATCGCACCAGTTCTGCAACGATGATTATTTCTGCATTTGGTTTTAGAAGGAATCAAAACTTTTTGTACCCACGAATTCATTGCGCAGCAGCTCTTGGAACTTTCATGCCAAAACCACGCTTCGCTTTCTCAACACTGTTTCAAAATCACATTAACAATGTGAGAGTGTAAGGAGATGAACCGAAAACTCGAAAGAAGAAAAACAAAAGACAAAAGTAGCACATACGTTGGGGCAAGTTTGCCAAGTCTATGTAGCTCTTCACCAGTATCCTCATCCAATACTTTGCCTGATATCTCAATTATGTAGAATCTATCTCTATCAGTTGGAAGCCCTCTACTAGCAAGCACGCCCAAGTCCTTCTGATGGAGCTCTCGCCCATTTACGAAAACACCGGTCCTCCCACCAGCGCAATTTTCTGGCATCGGATAGTTAAATTCTTCGATAAATGGCTGCAACACAAATTTATATGAAACCAAACAACAACAAAGATGCTTGTCTGTTAAAATCTAAGCAAGGATTATTTAATCTTACATGAATTATGCCAAGACAAGGTCCGCCCATAACACCCCAGAATCCAGATCGGAAATCATACCTGATTTATGCATTTGCAACACAAGAATGTAAATTATTAAAATGCATGAGGAACTACAGGCTAAAGAAGCAGATTAAGATCAGGTAATATCAGTACTAGGTTTTATTTCAGGTTGATTAAATCATCATCCTTAGAATTTATTCCTTTACATGTGAACGCACACAATTATCATGGTCGACATGCCATAACTATTGAAAGGAATAGAAAAGCAGACCGGAAAGAAAATCAATGTACGCTTACCAATAGTTTCCCGGACGAACTGGTCCAGCCATCTTTTCAGCTTTTTTAACCACGCGTTCAGGTAGAGGATGCCCGTTAACTGAAACATTACTTTCCCCATGTTCCTCTGTTTGATTAAATTTTGAGGAATCCTTAAAATTCTTGTTAACAATATTTGCTAAACAAGTTTCACCTCCTTTTGCCATTTTCAATTGATCATATTCTCTGGTTGCATCCCCAGAATCTTGAGAAATCCCAGTATTAGAGTACTCATTGGATGGCACCTCCATCTCGGTAGGTAATGATGCTTCATTGAAACAACTTTGCCGTGTGGTAGCCTTGCTGGACAAGATATTTTCTTGATCAGACTGACTACTATGATTTCCCTTCCCGAATCGGTTGACAGCAAGATTGTTAGTAGAGTAATCAAAGTGCTCTTGAAGAGGTGAGCCTGCAGGCGGGGGAGGCAAAATGGATTTGATCGGCTGCTGAACAGAATTAACTTCCTCTCTTGAAGCAAGTAAAATGTATGGACTGTTTTCATCCTCAGAGATGCTTGGAGATGAAGAATGAATGCTTTGCATTTCCTGAGGTCCGACTGAGTTCAAAGCCTGATCCGTTGGCAGTGCAACCGGTTCTCTGTCCATTGACTGAAACTCATAACCTGAATGATCATAGTCAGCAGACGAGAAGTTAGCAGAAATTCGGTTCTTATGGCCGTGGAAATGAGAGGAACAATCATTCACAACTTCATTAGAGATATCATCAGCCTCCATAGAAATCCCCTTCATTTTTGCATAATCATGAAGAACATGACTCTTGTTGGTGATATTAAAATTTATCACAATAGAACAGGCTCCACAGCGAAATTTATATTCGTTTTTCACTACTAGCTGCATTTTCCTGGGAATTTGTAGTAACTCAAAGCAATTATAACACGTTAAAAACGGAGCACCACCAGCTATAGGACAAACATGACGTCCACCTCTGGCTAAAACCATCCTCTGTGGACGACCCCAAACAAATCCACCAATTTTTGAGCTAGTATCTTCTGGCAATCTAGCATGTGCCTGTGTACCATGTACATCCAACGGAGGAGGCATTGCAGTCCTAGAACCGAAAGTCCCAGGGTTTTCAATACGGTACATTGGATTGCTAGGCATATCAGGGAATCTTTTATTGCCAAATGCACTGGGTGGAACAGGAGCTGGAACTTGTTGATGTTTTTCGTAACAATGAAAACAAGAACAAGAAGCATGGTGCAACACCGAACTTTGCGGATATGGCATGAATGGGTCATGATTACCTTCAATGTTCTCTCTAGGAAAGTATGGATGAGGTGGTTGTTGTTGGTATGCCCCAGGCAACTGATGAGAAGTTCTTCCAAGCACTTGGGGTCCAAATGCAGAAGCATAATTTGGATTATGCAATGGAGGATACAATCCATGTCGAGTCATTTCGTTTCCAACAGGATAAGCAAATGGTTCTGGAAAATGACTAAAGTAAGAGGGATCTGCCCTAGCAGCATGTTTATTAAGCTCATAGAAAGGTAATGGGGGCTTTTGTGATCCGGAAGAACCATTTGGAAACCAGGAATCAGCACCAACATATGACTCTGGAGGAGCAACCATCCTGTCAACTGGAACCTTCTCTTTTGGTTTATCAATCACAACACAAGACCGACTGAGTTGCTCCTTTAGTTCATCTAGCTTCCTCAGAAGCATAGCTCGATCTTCTTCGAGGAGAATTCTACCAGAACCGTCCTGGTCTGTTTGAGCCTGCAATGATTCTCTATACCCATACGAAGAATCCAAATGACCGTTTGATGGGCCTTCATCTGAATTTTTTGAAGTTGAAAATCTCACATCTTCGGCAACAGTTCTTGGGATTCTCAGAAAACCATCCATCTCTTCTTGCTTCCCAGCGTGCCAATCCGATATCTGCCCCCGTCTTTGTGATCCACTAGCATGTCCAAAAGAGGAATTGGAATCCTCGTGTTCTCGCCCCATCAAACTTGCTATTTTATCCTTATCCATGCTAATCTTATTACCCTTCACAACAGAACATGTATCAGCAGCAATTTTAAGTTCTTTCCTACTTATGTGAGTGCAGTCAATATCTGTATCCCTTTCATCACACCTTAAAGAGCCAACATTTGATTTACCATCTGCAACAGAGGTGTCACTCGAGTCTACTATATCCTTATCCGGCAAAATTTGTGACTTAGTCGAAATTCTGCCGAGCCTATCTTCTTCCGACTTTCCTGGTTCACGATTCCTAATTTTTGCTGTTGAACAAACAACATTCCACCATCAAAATTAGAAAAGACTATAAATATGGAAGAAACTATGCTCATCTAATTGCAAAAGATCAAAAGAAAAAGGTTCAAAGAACAACAGGAAACTGAAATCATTATTTGATTTCAACAAAATTAAGCCAGAGAGTTGTGTTATAACACACAATTCATTCATTTTCTTATAAAATACAAAACCATCCATACGAATTTATAGTACGGCGTAAATGAAAGAACAAAAACCCAACTTTGAATTTCCAAGAATGAATCCTGCCATTGCTGACAAATACAAAACAAGCAACTAGCA
Organism: Hibiscus trionum; assembly: GCA_030270665.1. Lineage (NCBI taxonomy): Eukaryota > Viridiplantae > Streptophyta > Magnoliopsida > Malvales > Malvaceae > Hibiscus > Hibiscus trionum. Next base: position 14,994,180 of record BSYR01000035.1, on the reverse strand, counting down.
ATTAGATCCTAATCATTTTTAATTGCCATAAAATCCATACCTTCACTATGGTATAACCAATTAGTTAACACAGATCCCAGATTCGCAAAAAGTTTATTTCTCTCGTCTTCAACAACTTTCTCAGCTACCAAACAAACAACTAGGTAAAAGAGGAGAAAGGATAAGTACCTGGAAGGACAGCACCGCAGCCTCCACATTGGTAAGTAGAATAGTCAGCAATTTCTGGGAGAAGGTTTTCACACTTTGGACAGCGAACCAACCTTACTTTGGTTGACTCCGTCATTTTTTAGTCACGAAAAAAACAAGAAAACGACGTTACGCCAAAAGCTATATCGTTCCCAGACCATGTTTTCTTAAGAGCTTGAAAGAAAATCCCCTTATGCTCTTGCAAGTTTCTCTGTTGGTTTTCTCAGATATCAAACGGGGAAGAGGAAGTTGGGGAAATTGTTAAGATAATTTAGCAGGGAAAGTGAAAACACTCGGAAATTTGAATTTCCAGTCTAAAGATAATTGTTTGTTTTGTTCTGAAGAAATCTGGGTTTATACTCAAAACGAATGAAAAATCCCAAATTGAATACAAGCAACTGGCAAGAAAGAGAGAGACACAAAGAAACCAACTTCACGTTATCTTTTACCCCATGTCGTGGGAAAATAAAGAAAACCACTTAAAAAGTTAGTTTCAGAGTTTCCGACCCCAATCATATCGATATCTATTATCTAATGATGTAGTTTTGGCAAATAATTAGGGGTGGGAAAAAAAAACCGATTACCCGGTCTCGGATTCGGTCGGACTCGGTGAATTTTTACTCGGTATTGCTTCCGGTAGAATCGGGACTGGATCCAAAATTTAAGTCCCGATTGCAACCGGCACCGGGACTGGATCCTGTTTTTTTAGACCCGGTACCCGGTGGGTACCCAATGGGACCGGGACCTGTACCAGGTACCCGGTACTGATCTGGTACCGAATGGCGTTGAAGAGGTTGAAAGCAACTGAAGACGCTCCTTTATTTCTCTTTGTGTATGAATATTATGAGTATGACTCGTTTTAAGACATCAACCTTTAAGCCTACAATATTCTGACTTTGTTATTTAATATTATTATTGATGGTTGAATTTTTTCCCCTGCTGCTCAAATTTTATTAGTAATAGACTAATTGACCGAGTAGCCGGTATTGATACCGGTTCCCACTAGTACCGGGACCGGTTCCTGAAATCTTGGACCCGGTCTAACCAGGACTGGTTCTAATTTTCAGGAACCAGTGGTTACCGAAACCGGGACCAATTCTAGACAAATTGGTCGGGTACCCGGTCTTGCCCACCCCTACAAATAATTAGTGGTTGTTATATCTTAAAATTTGTAGATTCAAATGTGATTAAATATATTTAAAAATTAAGATCTTTTATTAATTAAATAGTAATAGTTAAATATTTATTTCTCAATTTATATGAATTCAAATTTTGATGTCGGCATAAAAATTTAAATATGTGCTAAACAATATATGTAGGAATTTTAAAATTGAATTCTTCAAATATTAAAATAAAATGAAATCAAAAGTTATAATACTGTTTTTGAAATGTTTGAACAAATTTTCATTTTTAATACCTCAATTTCAAAATTATAAAGGAATAAGTCAATTTTTTAACAATTCGATTTTAATTTTAAAACGTGAGTTGAGCTATATTTCATTATACCATAATGGTAAAGAGCAATTCTTTAAGTTTAATTTAATTTTCTATTCAAAAAAAAGTTTAATTTAATTTTGCCTTTTTCTTGCAGAAATTTAATTTTGCCTTTAGAAATGGTTTTTAGGACACAATATGCGACCATCGAGAGAAAGCCGTAATTTGTCGGTTGTGGAATTAGGTAAAAACGGCTTTCATTGCCTCGGCCAAACTTCGAGAATATCTTCAACTCTGACGTGGTTTCATTCTCGTTTGTCGTTTTCATTTTCACTGATATATCTAATATATAAGGATAAACCACACAATAATTACTCGATTATTGATTTTTTAATTATCTGGCTTTAAAATACTTATAGATTAATAATTTATTTATTTAAAGAAATTTTTGTAATTCAACAAACCTCTACTAATGAAGGCATTCATGAATTTGATACCATGATTAATGGTTTTGGGCTCCGCAACAAAATGGATGTCAATAGGATTACTTCAGGTTAAAATGATACATGTTCAGATCTAAAGTTTAGAAAAAATTGTAGTTAGTGTTATTGAAAATCCTATTGAGGATGAAATTGAATATGATACAATACATATGCAACCAATTACGCAGAAGGAAGCACTCATAGCGGCAACAACTCTTCACAATATTTTGTTGCAGTATGAGAACGCAACACCGGAACTTTTGGATGCAGTAAGGAAAGTTAGAGATGAAATACATCTAGATTTAAAATTTAAGAATAAGCAAACAACAATAGAATCATATTTTACTAAGTTGTCCTAGTTATATTTGTAATTTTATAGAATTATTAATTTATAATATTGAAGGGACCATAAATTTATATAAGGTCTTCCGAAAAATTATTATCTTATTAATTTATCGAAGTTATTAATTTAGATATTAGGCGGAAGTCAGGACCGAAAAAATTATTAATTTATCGAGTATTAATTTATAGAGATTCTACCGTAATCAACCCACGTTGTTTCATTAAAAATAAATAATAAAACATATGTTTTGTTTTCATACCATAAATGATCTCTTTGTTTATAGTTTATAGTAATTGGATTCCTTTATACCATAATAAAACAATGCAGAGACATCAAACGTCAAACTGATAACCTCCACACTAATAATAGATACAAACATTTGAATATGTCCTAACCTCTTATGATGTTGATTTTAATGTAATACAAATAAAATCAATGGACCTATTTCAATAGACTTGTCACATTTAAGGTGACTTGTTAGTTGTTAGCAAATCATGGGGTTTTTTTTATATATAAGAAAATGAAAGATTACAGTTTGACAACTTCAAATAAAATAATAGTTTGCTTCATTTGATTTTATCTTTAAAAGAGAAAGGTACAAGTTCAAGTCTAGGGATGGCAATTTAATCCGAATCCGATCCGAATCCGATTCGATCCGAAGAAATTTATCCGATCCATATCCGATTGAAAAAAATCCGAATCCGAATCCGAGGAAAATGTCCGAGTCCTAATAGGAGATGGGTTGGATATGGATCATGCCAAGATCCGATCCGAATACGATCCGAATCCGATCCAAATCTATGTCCGATCCGAATCCGACGCATCCGATCCATATCTGTCTGAATCAAAACATTTAAGACTTTTAATTCCTTAATACAAAATATCATATATAATATTTACATTAAAACAAAAATACAACATAAATAAAGTAAAAGGTTAAACTAAATACATTAACTTTATTTTTATATATATATATATATTAAAAGTAATAATAAAAATATAAATGCCTTAAGAATGTAAGTTAAATAATAATAATATTTATTATGATCTATATATATTAATTAACTTTAATATAATGTAATATATTTATTTATACCATATGCATGTATAAATAAATATGAAAAAATAAATGCAAGATCAAGTCATAGATAAACAAACGATAAAATAAATACAATAGGGAAACAAATAAATGTAAATATCAATGAATTACTAAAACTTAAGGAAGTTGGTGAATGAAATAGTAAGTAATATGCAATCGATAGATAAAGTTATGATATATTATACTAAAATTATGAATTAAAATAGAAATCAAATTAAAAGCATAAACAATAAACACAAAAAATAAAATGTAGTCAACAAATAAGGGATAAAAATGAACAAGTGTAGAATTAAATAACATAAATTAAATGTGTAAGAAATTAAATATACAAAATTATGAACTTGATTGCACTAAAATAAAATTATTAAAGGCGCAAAACACAATATACCCTAAAGACGCTAACATTCGCGAATCTACCCCTTAGATTTGGGTCAAGACTAGAGATGACAATTTAATCTAACTAAAAAAACTCTAATCTAAATGCGATTGAAACAAATCCGAATCCGATCCGAAAAAATCCGATCCAAAAACAATCCGATCCAAATCCGTTTGAAAAAAATCCGAATCCAAATCCGAAAAAATATCCGAGTCCGATTGTAACGGATTCGGACTTGGATTTTATACAATCCGATCCAAATCCGATCCATTGCCATCCCTAAGTTCAACCGTTGCGACTATTCTATTAATTAAGATTTAAGGTTTATTAATGGATGTTTGCAGGGATGGATGTAGGTTAGTGGTTGGGGCTGTGCCACCTGAATTTTTAAAATTTATACATTTGATTTTTTTTTTATGAATTAATCATTAATTTTTTTTTGACTTGTGTCCAAACTAAAATTTTAATTATGTCCACCCTCAATAATATTTATGGATCCACCACTAGATATTTAGTAGGCAATCAAATATTAAGGTAGGTCAAAGGCTAAGGCTGCCCTGAGGGAGATTGTTGTAAGAAATTTCCCGGTCAGAAAGGGGTTGCTAAATATTAAGTACACAAATACTTAAAGAAAAGTCAATGAGTTGAATATAGGATGTAAACAAACCGAACGTTCAACGAACTGTTCGTGAACCGTTTGGCGGGAAATTTGTTTATGTTCATTTATTTATTAAACGAACGAACATGAACAAGATTTTTTATTCGTTTAATTAAATGAACAAACACGAAAAAAGGTCTTGTTCGTTCATTTATGTTCGTGAACGTTCAGTAATTCGTTCGTTTATGTTCATTTATGTTCGTTCGTTTATGTTCGTTTATGTTCTTTCGTTTATGTTCGTTTAAATTTATTCACTTATGTCTAGGGGTGTTCATTATTCGGTTAAACCGAATTAACCGACCGAACCAAAACAAAATTGGTTAATCTATTAGATAATTTTATGTTTCGACTAATGATTAAGAGTTTTTTCAATTTTCAATTATCAATTAATTCAGTTTAAAATCAGTTAATTAACTGAATTAATCGAACTAACCAAAAATATTAAATATTTAACAAATTATATATGTTTGTTTATGTTCGTTTACCATTTAAACGAACGAACATAAACGAACACGAACAAGCTACATTCCTTAATGAACGAACACGAACAAGAATTTTTGTGTTCATTTATGTTCGTGTTCGTTCATTTGTTCGATTAAAGTTAAACGAACGAACATGAACACACCCTCGTTTGTGTTCGTTCGGTTCGTTTACATACCTAAATTTCAATACATTGCGTTTAATTGTCTAAGACAATCTTAGCAAGAACATTCATAGAGAAACCCTAAGGAGGAGCTTGGAACCGGCAGGAGAAATTCTAGACGTGTACGTTGCCTACAACAATCCCAAAAGGAGGAATAGGCCGACGACGTTCGCTTTCATTAGATTCAGGGATGAAAGTTCTGCTAGGAGGGCAATCAGTGATAATAATGGAAGATGGATGGACCGGCATAAAATTAAGGTGTTTCTAGCTGAACCGCGTGCCCCAGCAAACCTGGTGGGAGCAAAGAAAAAACAAAGGCGTTCAGTCAGTGGCCCTTCCCACGGTTTCCCGGCAGCCATGAGAGATCATAGGTCGTTCAAAGAGGTACTGTTGGGGATCAATAAGCAAGCCCGTGGCCATGCGGATGGGTGTACGAAATTGAAGGAAATGGATCCGCTGGTGGAGGGTTTTAATGGAGTCATAAGAGTGGATATTGGGGAGGAGGACCACGTGGTATCAAGTGGTAATGAAATGGGCAGCACCATTAAGGTCCGAAATAACTACCAGGACTGGAAAAACATGGCCCTAGTTGGCATGATCAAGGAAGCTTATAATCCGAGTCTAATTCAGGATGTTCTAAGATCAGAAGGAATATCGGCGGTTGTGTGTCCGTGGTATGGTCGCCTCGTTGTAATCCGTTTCAACACTAGCGATGACAAAGAGAAATGCTGGTCACGAAGGGATTACTACACGGAGTTGTGGTTCAATGAACTGGAACACTTGGAAGGGTTTGACGGCAAAAGAAAGATAAAAGTTTGGGTTATTCTCAAAGAGGTTCCTTTACAAGTCTGGAGCCAATCTTTTTTCATGGGGCTAGGTGGCCGATGGGGTCAGGTATTGGAGCTGGATGAGGAAACTAAAGGTATGTCCAGGTTCGACGAGGCGAGGATGGTAATCTCAGTAAATAAACTCTCAGTCATCCCCTCTGTAGCTCGGATTAATGTTAATGGAGTAGTCTCGAAAATTCTCATTGAAACAAAGGAATACGAGGATGATGCTCAGTTCCTGGATGGTGGCCGGCCGGCGAATGGTGTTGGTTACGGGCTGGATGAACAAATGTTTGACCCTGAGATCGAGGAGGCATTGATGGAAGGCGGCGGGCATGATTGGAATACTAACTGCCAGCATGTGGGACAAGCTGATAGTATGGCAGGCACTCAACCGGTTCCCAAGGAAAAGCCCGTTGACATTAATGCTGAGAAGAGGAACAGTCAAGATACACAGAATATGTCAAGTAATGCCAAACTGGTGGAGGTCCCTATTGGATCGGATAATGGGTTACAAGTCTTGGGCCTAGCGTGTTTGGGTCGCGAGAACATGTGTTCGGGGCAGATTGCTGATAATGTGAGAGGGGTAGAAGGAGGGCCTGATATGCTGGCGTCCAGGGCTAGTTCGGCAGGCTGGCCCGTATCTAACGAATCCAACCTCCATGAGGTCCAAGTGGCCCTAGCCACGGCTGATATTGGGGATCCACTCTCCACCCCACACCAAGGAACTTTCCCAAACGGTGATCAAGAAGTGATCTCCTGCTATCGGGGGGAGAGGACGGCGAAATCAAAGGGTACTGGATCGGAAGCAAACATGCTTGGTGTGGTAAACAAAACCCGAAAGATAGGCGCGAATAGGAGGAATCGAACGAAGAAAAACACAAAGAGAAGCACATTGGAGCAGATCGGTGACGAACTTGACCTTGTTAGAGGGTTTCGGATTTCTACTCAAAATAAGGGAGTTGGTGCGGTTGAAGCAAGAAGAGTGCTAGAAGTGGGGAAGAAAATTGGGTATCAGTTTCATGGAGATGAGGAGGAGCTGGTGCAGCATCTCGAGAGCTTGGATGTAGAGGGGGGTAAGTAAGCTTTGTCCAGATTCATGTAGGTTAGTGCGTGTGTGGGGGGAATTAATCTTATGTCTACGGTGGTAATGTCATGGAATGTGAGGGGCCTTGGTAAACTTGAAAAGGTCCGGTCGGTCAGTAAAGTCTTAATTACTAATAAACCAAGGATGGTGATGCTTCAAGAAACAAAAATGCAGGAAGTCAGGCCAAGTTTGGAGAAGCGGTTGAAAGGTCGGCTGTTTGACAGCATAGAATCCTCTCCATCGGTAGGGGCTTCGGGTGGCTTGATTTGTATGTGGGACTCGAGTTTCTTCAAAAGCGAGGCGGTATCTACTTACTCGAGAGCTATTGCGTTAGTGGGCGTGATCACAGAGTGGAATCTAAGATGTCTAATTATAAATGTATATGGGCCAAACAATCACGGTGAGAGAATGGGGTTTTTCGAAGAAATTTCAGGGATTATCACGGTTCATAATCTGCCGGTAATCATTGGAGGCGACTTTAATGCAGTTCTAAGAGATGATGAAAAAACGGGTGAGGGTTCTCGGGATGGATCGGTTAGCTTGATGGCCAAATTTGTGCAGGATAATAGCCTTATTGATCTGCCACTATCGGGTGGACCATTTACGTGGTGTCGCAGTGGTCAGAAACCAGCTGCTAGCAGATTAGATAGGTTTGTTATGTCACCGGAAGAATTGCTATGCTTCAACACATGTGAGCAGAAAACCCTCCCCCGTAGTCTTTCGGATCATAAGCCTGTGCTGCTAGTTGATGGAGTTAGGGGAAGCGGAAATCGGCCTTTCAAATGGTTTAATCATTGGGGGGATGATGCCGATTATGTAAAATTTATTGAGGACAAATGTGCGGGCGATATTGGCAAAGGTGCGGTGAGGATCTTGAAACAGGCTAAGCAGGCTTCGAAAGATTGGGCAATGAAGCATAAGGCTATCCCAACGACCGCGATGGAAAAGAACATCGAGGCGCTGGAGGATGAATTGGTGCGTGATCAGCACAACTCTAGACTGGCTAATGAGATCCAAGCCTTAAGGTCAGATTTGTGGAAGAAATACAGAGTCGAAGAACGCGAGTGGCTTCAGAAATCAAGGTTGAGGTGGTTTACCGAAGGAGATAGAAATACCAAATTTTTTCATCTATCCGCTTCGTTGAGGAACAAAGGCAACAAGATAGAGAGAGTTCGTGTTGGGGATTGCTACAAAGATGGTGATGCGGCAGTGTCTGAAGCGTTTCTTAAGTACTTTAGCAAGGCATACAATAAGTGTGATACCCGACCTTTAAAGCACTTTAATTTAAACTTCAAGCAGCTCAGCAGCGAGGCGGTCAGAAATTTAGAAGCACCCTTTTCCGAGTATGAAGTATGGGCAGCAATCAGGGATGCAGATGGAAACCGGGCACCTGGACCGGACGGGTTCAATCTAAATTTCTATAAGAAATTTTGGAACATTTTAAAAGGTGATGTGATGACAATGCTAAATTCGCTGCATAAAGGTAAAAATCTTGATTGCATTGTGAATCATTCTTTTATAACCTTGATTCCCAAAAAGGAGTGTCCCGAAGTGGTCGAGGACTTCAGACCAATTTCGCTAGTGGGAAGCCTGTATAAGATCGTCGCACGCGTTCTTTCTAAAAGACTCTCTAAATGTATACAAGAAGTAGTTGGGGAACTGCAATTTGCGTTTACTGCAGGTAAGCAAGCTGCAGATTGTGCGTTGCTAGCTAATGAAATATTGGAGGAGGTGACAAGGAAGAAATCCGAAGCAATTATTTTTAAAGCTGATTTCCAGAAGGCGTATGATTCTGTAGATTGGCAGTTTCTGGATCTTGTGATGAAGAGCATGGGATTCGGGGACAAATGGCGATTCTGGATTAATCAATGTGTGTCGACTGCATCGATTTCCATCCTGATTAATGGAAAGCCTACAAGAAAGTTCAACATTAAGAGAGGCCTAAGGTAAGGATGCCCCCTCTCACCTCTCCTATTTAATCTGATAGGAGAGGCGTTGAGTCAATCATTGAAAAAAGCGGAAGAGGTCGGGCTGATCAAGGGGATTGCTGTGGGATGTAACGGACTGTCGGTAACCCACCTTCAGTTTGCTGATGATTTGGTGGTTTTTCTTGAAGCTAAGGAGGAGTATGTTCGCAATACCAAGAGGGTACTCAGAGCATTTGAATTGGCAGCGGGTTTAAGGCTGAATATGTCTAAAACCAAGCTATTCGGTGTTGGTTTGGGGAACGATCGTGTGCAGTCTTGGGCAGATTTGATTCACTGTGGGCATGATGTTTTACCATCGACGTACCTGGGGCTCCCGCTAGGCAACACTAGGAATTGTGTTTCGCTTTGGAATCCAGTAGTAGAAAAAGTACAGAAGCGATTAGGCAATTGGAAAGGTAAATTGTTATCCTTTGGTGGAAGACTTACTCTCTTGAAATCGGTTCTTATGAGCCTTCCTATGTACTACCTATCCTTGTTTAGAATGCCCAAAACAGTGGCTGCTAAACTGAACAGCATTATGGCGCAATTCCTGTGGGGATGGCCAAAGTTGAAAGCGATACACTGGGTAAAATGGAAGGATTGTTGTAAGCCGAAGTGTATGGGAGGGCTGGGCATCGTTGACATGGAAATAAAAAATAGGTCCCTGTTGAATAAATGGATATGGAGGTTTAGTAGTGAGGTTGATCAATTGTGGAGGAGATTTATCAGTGAGAAGTATGATTACAATGAATTAACTCCATTGTCGCGTCCAGTATCGAGAAGAGACGGCTCATGGATATGGAGAGAAATACTGCAGCCCCTATCAAGTTCGGAAGATTCTTTGACAAAAAACTTCTGGTGGAAGTTGGGTGATGGGAAGAGCATCGAATTTTGGGAGGACGTTTGGGCTAAGGATAAGTCCATGAAGTGCTATTTTCCAAGAATTTTCCTACTGACAGTTAAAAAAACGGGGAAAGTTGCAGAGTTCGGTACCCCAGTCGATAATGGATGGGAATGGAGGGTGGAGATTAGGAGACCGTTATTTGCGTGGGAATGGGAAATGTGGGAGGATTTTTTGAATACTCTTAACAGTGTGCCTTGCTCTTCCATTTCAGCCGACAAACTAGTTTGGAGGGGCTCGCCTACTGGGACCTATACGGCTAAATCTTTTTGTGAGCTTGCGTCGAGGCGTGAAGAGTGCAGGGACAGTTTATGGGAGGGCGTCTGGGCTAATATCGCTCCACCTAAAGTGGAGTTCTTTGTGTGGAGAACGACTCTTGGAAGAACCCCAACGTTCTCAGCCCTTACCAAAAGAGGTATTGCATCGTGTCTTAACAAAAAATGTGTCTTTTGCTTGAAGGAAAGTGAAACTGTTGATCACTTACATTGTGAGTGCTATGATATTTGGCTAATTTGGCAAAAGTGGTGGAGGCTCTGGAAAATGAATCTAATAATTCCTAAGAGTTTTAGGTCCCTGGTACAGCTGTGGAATGAACAAAAGCTTATGAAGGTGAAGAAACCAATTTGGAAGATGGCGTTGTTTGGAATATCATGGACGATATGGCTGTGTAGGAACGAAAGAGTGTTTAATAACAAGTTCCTAAATTCTGATCAAATCTTCGATCTAGCCTTGGTTCGAATTGGGCACTGGGCGCAAGGTAAATGGCCTAAATCGATCATTTCGATAGCTGACTTCATAAGGATGCCATCTGAAGCCACGGTTCGATAGCGTACCTGGATTGCTAATATCCGGACGCAAGGTTTCCAGGGTTGAATGTGCAAAGTCTATCCAGTAGCAGCGAGTATGCACCACGGCGCCTTTAGGTGCTGGATGTTGAGTGGTGCTGCGTTTCTCTCTAAGTCATTGGTGTACCTATGCTGGTGTGTTTCAATCGGATAATCGGGAATTCAATGGAGCTGCAGACGCAGGTAGTATCGGCTGTGTTGGCTGCCAACGGGGGCGAAACTACTGAGTTTGTAGAGCTGCAATTGGCCTCCCCTGGAGTGTAGCATGGAGGCAGAGTGTGGGAGTATAAATTTTTAGTGAGTAAATTGCAACGGTCTGTAAAAGTCATTTCAGAAATTAACATTGAGTGGTGTATGTAATGTAATCTGTTGGGTTGTAATAAACTCAAAGGCACTCTTTTCCCCTATTTAGGATTTAGAGGGGTTTTTAACGAGACCTTACCTTTTAAAAAAAAAATTGTCTAAGACCTAGCAATTTGTGGGTCACAACGAAAATTACAGAAAACAGAATTTTTTTTATCCATATTTATTTCTTCTTACTAAAAAATAAATTTAGAAATTAAAATTAGAGTTAAAATTTAGTTTTTAAAATTTATATTTTTAAAATTAGGGTTAGACTTAAGGTTTAGTTTGTTAATATTGGAGCACTGCATAAAAAAAAGGATAGATAATTTTTGTTCAATTACATAATGGCAAAATTCTCTATTAAAAAAAACACTTAGCTTATCAAATTGAAGCTTAAATAGAGTAGTGCCCCACATGATTAGTTGACTCATTCGCTAGCGGATTCCAAAGGAACAATTGGCTATCTGGACATCGTTACTAATGTAAAGAAAAAATCTTAACAAATTAATTTTGAAAATTCAAATCAAGCAGCTGATGATATTGAAATTTTTTTAGTAACCATTTTCGTCTTATTCCATCTGTTTTTCTTTGCTTCTTCCTTTTTCTGAAAAGAGCAAAACTCTTTGAATTCGGGCGTACCTCTCTCGGTGTACGGATTAAGAGTATTGTGTTTATCTGTTTTCAATTACTTTTTTTTGTTCAAAGGATAACGGACTTCAATTAAAAAGAAAGGGGCCCGACCCCATGCACATAGTGTGCAGGAAACAAAGAAGAAATAACAAACATAAAGTGCGAGGTACACAAGCGATAAAAACCAGTATTCATGCAAAGATAAAACAGTACAAAGGGATTACAAAACAACATAGGCACGGAGCCTATCCAGACCGGGGCATCAAGGCCCACACGGCAAAGAGAACGCCTATCAAGGCAAGTGAGATTCTCACCACTAGAAGACCTCGGATCAGAAGGGGCATAAGAAAAATTTCGGTTCTGGGAGAGCTCCATCCGGAGGCAGGCTTCCAATCCCATAAAAAGATTGAGTCTTGTCACCAAAATCGCGAAAAGACCAGACTCCAACTGATCTGGCTGCACTAAAAAGTTTGTCAATCTTGATCCCGACGATCTTGCAAAGAAAAAGTGACGACATACATAATGCATCACATATAAATACTACACTTAAACTTATCTCTTTTGTACAGTAACATGAACATATCACAACTTCAAGAAGTGCAATCCGGTAGGGTTGTGCAAAAAAACTCGATAAACTGAAATTGAAAATAAAATTCGAAAAAAATCAATCTGAAAATACGGTTAACCAAACCGAAAAATAAGTTTCGGTAAGTTTTTTTTAAAATATTATTTCAGTTCGAATACAATTTATAGTTTTTAAAAGAATAGGTAACCGAACCGACCGGTTATATAATATACAAAATATGTATATTTATACAATTATATTAGCAAAATTTTAGGGTTATTTTTTATTTATTCCCTTCCTAAATATTTACATTTTTTTATTATTCTAAGAGTAGAAAGTCAATAATTAAACGTAATTTTTTAATATATTTTCTTCCGCAAAATATTAATTTGGAAAGTATCCTACCATAACTCTATTTCCCCTTCCTAGATTCCCCAAATCACTATGTTTTACACTTTAAAGTTTTCAATATCAAAACCCTAGCTTCCCTCCCGAACTAGTTAACTACCATTGATTCTATTAGATATTAACTTTTGATATCCTGTTCTATGAAAAAACCAGGTACGTATTCACTCCATTTCACTGTTTTTAAAGGATTTAGAGTTTTTAATTGATTTCATTAGATTTTTTTAATATCATTAGGCCTAGTTTTTGCATATACTACAATTATGTTTTATTAAATTTGTTTTAGTATTGAGAAGATATTAGCATTTTGTGTCAAAATTTTGAAAGGTATATTTTCTTTGATTATGTTATTAAATTTTATATTTTTAATAAGGAAAGTAAAAAAAAATAACATTATCTGACTGAACCGAATATTTTGGTTAAACGGTTAATCAATTTAATGGTTATGGGTTAGGGTCAAGAATTGAGCAACCTGAATTTATCGGTTATCCGAAATAATTTGTTAACGGTTAACCGAACCCGATTTTGCACACCTCTACAATTAGGGACGGACGCAAGCTTTAAATTAAGGGGGCGAACCTATAAATTTCTAGGGAAGGCAAAAATAAATTTTTAATAAAAAATACATACAAATTTTCTAACTCATAAAATTTTTAAAATTTTAAAGGGCAACCGCTCCCACTAGCTCCTCGGTCCATCCCACACCCATGTTAAGAAAATTGGTAACCGAATAATACTTGCGTCATCTAGGCGAACTTGTATAAAATACGGGTGCCATCTAGGCGATTGCCCCACCCAAATTTTTTTTTACCATTTTCTACATATAATTTTTAAAAAGCTAAATTATTTATGAATTTAATTTTACTTTTAAATATTTATATTTTGTCTTATAATCTCAAATTCAGATTTCGTCCATGAATCTCACCGAGATGATAGTGTAATATACTGACGCCACACAAGTGAAAATACAAAAGACTTATTTTTACCATGTCCTCTCTAAGGCACAACAACCGACATAACCATTAAGTCACTTAAAAAAAAAACATAGCCGTCAAGGCACATTAAACAACATACCTATCAAGGTACATCAAATCATAATGGTCCATCAAGACACATCAAACAACATATTTTAAGCCTATTTTTTAATATATAATCACTATTCACTAAGCCCAAAACCAAGAGTTAACAAACACTAAGGCTCGTTACACGTCCATTAACTATTTATTACCAATAAGGTTCATTTATAAGCCTAAGTTTTATCAAGGAAACTCACACCATTTAGTCTTTGGGTCATTTCAAGATTATTGACTATTTAGGCCCAATTAGGGTATTAAACTCGCTCTTATTTATTTTAGGAGTATTTTAGTCATTCATCAATTTAGGGTTTATAGCTCAACTACTTAGCACTAAAGGGCATTTCAGTTATTTCATCACACAAAGGTGTTTTTGTTATTTTAACACATTTAGTCATTTCAATCATTTTAGCTCATAAGGGCATTTCAGGCATTTCAACACACAAAACATTTGATCTTAGTAAATGCTCTTAATAATTTCATAGCCACGATCTAGATGATTTATATTGAGTTAAACTTGATAGAATCATATATGTATATTTGATGGATTAATCACTTTCTATGAAAAATATTAAGTTGTATTTCTAAAACACTTATGAGCATCTCGAGGCATGTTGGCTAAATTATTGAACTCTTACTCAAATAGATGTGAGATAGTCCTGTGTTTTGAGTTAACTCTTATTTTAACATGTATCTTTAGATATATTGACTAAATCGTTGAAATATTATGAACTCAAATAGATATAAATTAATGGTGTTGTTTCGAGTTAATTTTTATTTTAATAAATTTAAGAATCGTTTACTTGTTAAAAGAAAAATTACGCATCAAATTACTAACTACTTAAAATATAACAAATACTAGTACTTAAGAGTTAATTTAGTTGTTGCTCTTTTCTCATTTCTTTAAAAATCACAGTTTCTTTGCAGCAATATTTTATTAACATAAATGGAACAAATAAGGACACCTATAGGCTATAAGCAAAAAAAGAGAGGATACCATAATTATCCCTAATTAATTCAACGTAATCCTTACTCTATTCTTGTCACTCTGATCTTTTCAAGTAACACAATAGAGTAAATCAGCTAGTAAGGATTTATAGTTATGAGCAAAACTCATTCTTTTTCGGGTACTTTTATGTATGTTTAAACATTAAAAATTAAACTTTATGGCTCTAATTTTAAATATGAAACTCTAATTTTAAAGTCAATTTTTAATATTAAAGCATAAATAAAGATACTACAAAAGGTATAGGATTTCCATTCTTATAGATACAATGCAAATTGCAATATTAGATCATCAGTCCGTAATTAATTCTATCAGATTTTTTATGTTAAGGATCTACCAAAGTACAATAATAGATAAGTCATGTCATTGTTCAGTATTAAGTGAATAATGGATTTCATACGAGGAACCGAGACAGTTTGAATACTCCTCTTTGTAGAGATGAGCAAAACTCATCTCGATTTGAAAAATCGATTTTTTTTAACTCGACATGAAAAATTTCAAATAAAATTTGAGTTATAAATTAGAAATTCTAATAACTCAATTTTTTTAGTAATTAGTGGATTGATTTTCAAGTTTGAGTCGAGTCTCTTTCATTATTCTTGATATCACATGAAAAATGTGAAATACATATATATATATATATATATTGCATATGGTTATAGAAAGACGTTTAAACTAAAAACAAATTAGTATGATAATATTATAAATGTTTATTACAATCGCAAGAGAAAGGGGGCAGCAGCTAGGGGTGAGCGTTCGAGCGAGTCGAGTCAAAAAATTTTGAGTTATTCGAGTTGACGCGTCATATTTTACGACTTGAACTTAATTTGAAATTTTTTCGATTCGAGTAGAGTTTATGAAATTCGAGTCGAGTTCGAGTCGAGTTTTCGAGTTTCTATACAAATTTAATTGTAATTATTTACCATGTTATAGTACGATTTGATTCCAATTTAAACGACTTTCTCTATTCATATAAGATATGCATATATATATATATATATATATATATCTTCATATTATTTTTCACATGCATAAGTAAGATTTGTAATGTTATTTAATAAAAAAATATCATCTAAACTTCTAAAATATATTTATAATATTATTTTTAAATAAGGAACTTTTGAGGATAAAGTACTGATGGGGGTATAAATGAGTCAATGAATTGATGTAAAGAAAAAAATTACAAAAAATTCAGTTGAATGATCAAATTGAATAAAATATAAAGTTAAAGGGCTAAATTAAAAAAAAGAATAAATTTGTTAAAAATATGAATTGAAGTTATATAGATATTATATAGTGTTAGTGAATCATGTGGTTTAATTTTGGTAAAAAAATAGACTTAAAACGAAAGAGAAATTAAAGAAATGGGAAACATTCAAAGTTGAGGGGCTAAATTACAAAAGTAGGAAATTTAATTTAAAAATATGAATTGATGCTAAATAGGTATTCTAGTTTCTACATTGGTTTATGAGCATGTGGTTCAATTTTGGTTAAAATTGACTTAAAACGAAGGAGATATTGAAGAAATGAGGAAATCATACAAAGTTAAGGGGCTGAATTGAAAAAATATAAAATTTATTTTCAAAAATATAAATTGAAGATAAATACGTATTCTACGATGGTTTAGGAATACGCGGTTCAAATTTGGTCAAAAATGGACTTAAAATGAAGGAGGAATTGAAGAAAAATGAAATCATTGACTAAATTGTAAAACTGTAAAATTCGGTTTTTCGATTTGGGCAAATTCCAAACCGACTCGAAATCGAAATTTTTTCGAGTCGAGTCGAGTTTTGCTCACCCCTAGCAGCAGCTAGCTAGCATATATAGTATCACAACAATCGTTTGTAAATCCAGGCACCGTGGTCATTGATTTATTTTGGGTGACTTTGGGGTTTTGTTAATTATCACATGATAGGAGTTATTGGTTTAGGGAGCTGTAGCTTTGTTTTGAATACTGCTTTTATTTTGTTTCTGAGTCGGGTTTTAACCGGTGATGCTTTTGTTAAGGTTGGTATGCAGCGTGTTATTGGATTGTATTTTCATTTTTGACAACTTTTTATCGTTTACATTTTGATTTTTGTTTTACACATAGTTAATCAACAAAATAAAACCATGAAATAAACATTAGACATAGAGTGAAGGTGTATGGTAAGTAAACAAAGAATGGACATGTGATTCTTGAAAACCATGAATTCAGAAATGAAAATTAGACAAAACCCCCCGATATTGGGTCTCCTTTTAATATCATCTATCTCTTGCAAAAGCAACAGCTTGTCCCTCCTTTGAACAAACCTTTCTTCTCTTCCAAATCTTACTCACCAGAAATTTCCCCAATCTTCTTCTTAGAGAAGAAGATTCCTTGGCTCTGCCATTATCTGCAGGGGTGGCTGGGGTGACATCAGACCGATGGGGATTCCTGTTTGAGCCGCCTAGAGAAGGCAATGTCATTAGATGCCTCTCGATTTTATGACTGAGTGATACCAATTCATATGAATCATATAAAGGGCTGCCACAATCCCATATATCCAATGCTGCTCCAGCTTCTTCGCTTTCCGATGCTGTTTTCATGTTTTGAGCATGAAACAACTTGTGGGATTTGCTAGATGGGTTTAAGAAGAGCAAATCTACATTGAAATGGTCGATTTATTACATCTAAATAGATAGATTTTCTCAAGCCATATGAATTTTAAATTTAAGGTATAGCCTGTATCATTCTTTCTTTCCTTTAATTATCTTAATTACCTTATATATACAAACAATAAAAAAGGGAAAAGAGTTGTCCAAAGGTGGGTGGAGAATATGACACTAAAGAAATAGGGTTTCAAGTTTCAACGTTAAGCAATTAGATTATAGCATCTGACTCAACATGCATTTTTGAACAAAAATCATATATCCATTGATAATGTAGATTTCTATTCCCTAACATTAAAAAAAATTTAACCTATAACTTTAAATCTTAAACCCTAAAAATTATACTCTACCTATAATTCTCTAAACCCTAATTCTAAACACTAACCATATTTTTTTAGTGTGGAGCATATATAGTGCCTACGGGCACCAAAAAGGAAAAAAAAAGATTTCTATTCGTATTTTATAGGAAAAGTTATTAGATGAGTCTGACTCACCACGTCATCCATGGTCCTATCCAATAACATTTTTTCATGTCATTTTTTTCTAAGGTGAATCTTCACCTCTTTCTTACATGTAAAGAAAAAATAGATAGTTATTTGGAAGTTAAAATGAGGTGGATGGACCTTATTGATTGAGACCACGAATGACGAGTTGAGCCGAGTCTATCTAATAATTTTTTTTTCGTATTTTAGACAGCAAACCAATCAAAAAAATAATTAGCAATTTAAGAATGCATTTAACCAATTCATTTGAAGTAACATGGGTTTGCCTCAAGAATGCTTATTAGTCAATAATTCGTTGCACGCACGTCTGCTATTGGTAGTTGGCTTTGTCTTGATGTGGATGCTGAACTTTTTTTTTCTTTCATCAATAAAGTCAAAAATTCAAATTGCAGCATTATGAATGAAATAATTTGATTAAAAATATTATTTTAATAAAAAATTTACGTGATACTCGATATAAATAATTATACCAAAAATAATATTAAAGTTCCAATAGGCTAACGCTCCATGGTGAAATTAACTCCGGTGAGATTAAAAATATGATAACAATGAGATTAATTATTAAAACAACAAAACTAGATATTATAACGATGATATTTAAAATTACATTAAGATATGTGTTTGCATGATGAGGGAGGCCATGAAGATTCCCCTGATAGTGTTCCAGATTTTACTGGTGATTGATTAGCGCTTTCACTGTCTGGTCCTTTTAGTGTCCTCTTGTATTTTGCTTTGTTGTTTATGGTGCCTTGTTGCCGTAGTGGTTAATTTCGATATCTTTTTTTAACGCTATTAGGTATTTTTTTCATTTGTTAAATTTAGAGAGATTTTTAACGAGGCCTATAATAATATTTTAAAGATATTATATTAAAATTAGATATAATAGATTTTTTAATAACATGTCGATTGCATTTTATTAAAAATTAAAATAGAAAAATAGTCCAAAAAATGAAATTGTAGCAGAAAAACAAAAAACGCAATAAATCTAAATTGAAAAAAAAAATAAAAACGAAACATCAGTCAAACCAACAAAACACTTCCAGTAGGATGCAAAACAATGATAAAGATGAAATACCGAAGAAATAGAAGCAGAGAGCAATGCTTCTTGTTTCTATCCACCTACACGCTTTAGGCTTGAAGTAGAAGTGGTGAACAAAACTAGCAATCTTGGAGGCTGCTTCATAAAACAGATCTGATTGTATCAACAAACGAACCACTGGATATTATAGACTTTTTAAATTATTTAAATTTTATGGATCTATTAAAACATGTCAAATTATAATTCTATAGATAAAGTAACAATATGTAATAGAGTACGGAAAATACTTTGATACACAAGCTTTTCAGTTTAGGATGTTAGGGTTAGGGATTGAGGTTTTAGATTTTAAAATTTTTAGTTTAAATATGAATGGTTGTGTTCTTTTACACAGCGTGTGTATCAAAATATAACGCATATAATATTTGTTTCTTATTCGTGTTGACACGTAATTATTTACTATTTAATTAAAAAAATAATTCAATCTTCTAATTCTAAACATAACTATCAAACTTTCAATTATGTCATTTTCTTTGACCAAATCAACATTTGGCTTAATATGATTATCATTTCTCCATTATGTCACCTAGTTCGACCAAATTAATATTTGACTAAACATAATTATCATTTCTTATTCTAGATTTCTGCGCTAAATTATATGGTAGCTCAGCTTATGATCATCATTGAATATTAGATATTGGACATAGTTAATGAATAATGCACCAAGTAGGTTACCAAAAAAGAGGGACATTATATAAGAAACTCTCAAATATTGTCGGTTTGGTTTTAGAAAATATTTTCTCTTTTTGTTTTCTATTTTCATTTTCAAAAAATAATTTTTATTTCCAATTTTCTAAAAATAGAAAACATGCTTGGCTAATAGGATGGAAACTTGTTTTAAAAAATAAAAATAGGGAAAATATATTTGGTATCTAGCTTTTCAAAATAAAAATGAAAAATAAATATTAAATAATTAAAATAAAAATATAGTTAGAAAAATATTAGTATAATAATAAATAAAGTATGAGTAAATAAACCAAAATTTTAAAAATGACATTCGAAGGATTCTAACACGGGTTAAAATGAAGTTAAAATTAAAAAAATTGTGTTTTCATATTTTCCACCCTCCTAAAGCATTTTCAATGAAAACATCTTTTTTTGAAGTAAAAGCCATTTGTCTTTATTGAAATATTAGAAAAAAAAAGTCATAGGACAAATAAACCAACAACTCAAGTAAAGTAAAGACAACAAACGACAAATCTCCCAAGCGAACTATGATGAACAATGAAGAGCAAGCCGGGGAAAGAAATTGGGAGAGTCAGAGTAAATGAAATTAAACCCTAGTCAAAGAGATTCAGAGGAATATAATGCCTACGACGGCTCCAAGCATCTTCGATTAGCAGCCACCAACGCTCGGGCAACCACCGAAACTTCTTCAATCCAGAAACAATCCTCTTGCAAAAATAAACCCTACTTTTGTGATTGTATGCGCGACCTGGTTACTGCCTCTAGGGCTGAATTGGAAATGGCATTCGGTGAAAGATTTGGAGAGACATTGAATATCCCAAATAATGTTGCGAATAGCTGACCGATCATCTTCTTCAAAGAGTAATTTCTTAATGACGGACCTTGAATCACTCTCAAGAAGGACTCTGGAGAGACCCAGATCCTTCGCGAATTGGAGACCATCTAGGGCAGTAAAGGCTTCAGCCGAGAAAACCGTGGTGAACCCGGGTTGCACCTTGCAGCATGCTTCTAGCACTAGTCCATGTTCATCGCGAACAACAACCCTTGAGGATGCCTTCCTCAAAAAAAAGAGAGTAGTTGTTGCGTGTGTAAAGTGCCCCGCAATTGTGCAAGTGTACATGTCTCAAGTAATAAAGTGATAAGTATTGAATATCGTCTCCACAGGGATTGGTGAAACCTTCAATTTTTATCGCCTCGCACTGAAAAGGAAATAAAAGTAAAAACACAAGTGATTGATTAGGATTTTGAGAATAATCTAAAGAACAGAAAATAAAATAAGCCAGAAATTAAAAAGTAGAGTAATCAAGATGAGAGAATGGGCTGGATTAGATTGCGTTATAGTGTGGAAACCAAATGGACTTGTCTCGGTCTTTGAATGCAACGAACACCAAACTACCCCGACAATGACCTAAGTCCCTGCCGCGGCAATAAGTTGCACTACCTCGGCAATCCCTTGCTTGTCGGAAAACGATGTCAAGGTTCGGTAAAGCGTCCTTTGATGGCTCCTCCTTATCCCTAAGTCGAAACATTGTTGATGAATGAGCCTTGATAATACCTCCCGGCATGAACCAAGGCTGAACACCAACCAATCTCACGCTTCTTTTAGCCTTTGAAACTCTAACTTATCTCTAAGTCGAGTTAGTTTTCACCGTTGGGATAAAAACTATGCTTATTCGTTTCTTGAGTTTAATTCTCCCGATATCAAATAAATGGATAACCTCACAATACTCTTTCCCGATGAGATTGCAAGAATAAAATTAACACCAAGAATAAGCAAACCTTGAACTAAATTGCATTAGCAAAACCTTAAACAAAGTACAATTGTTTTCTCACAACTACTAAACAAAACAATCCTAACCCTAAGAGAATTTAGAACATGATGAACATGGAAAACACACAAGTAATCCTAATCTCAAGCTCTCAATAATCGACTTCCTTCAATTGGTGGCTTGGCCATCTTTAAATAAGAATAGGCTTAGGGCAAAGTCCTTCTTGGATAGGAAGTTAAGTTGGAATTGGACATGTCTTCATTAAAGAGGTGAATCTCTTCAATTTATTACATTTTATCCTCTTGGCTGAATTCCATCTTTACCCTTCCTTCCATGCTTTCGTCATCTTTCCGAACTTCGATTGACATGCAAAGTATGTAGAAAAATTCAGCGTTTTATGCTCTTCAAATTGACTACCACTTTGCATGTTTTGCCCTCCGGCAAGTTGATTTGTGCACTGCCTCGGCGATGGCTAACTGCTGCCTTGGCAGAGATCTGTCAACTGATTCTGCTCCATAAGGCTTTATCTTCATGATCCAGCTTCCTTCAGTAGAAACTGTCATTTTTGGCTTGGCTTGATCTGGAAGTATCTAGAGCTCGTTCTGCACCACCTGCCCCGATAGTGAGTAAATCTGCGCAAGCACCAAACATGCATTAAAACAACAACTTTTTCATTAGATAAACCAAATATAAGGATCAAAGATAAAAACAATGTAATTAATGCGTGAAGGGCCATAATGCAGCTCAACTGGATGTAGGTTAAGCAATAATTGCCACGTAAAAGGGGTGAAAACATAGTACTTTTAGACACTTATCAGTAGCCAGCATGAACATTAATTTTTGTCACGACCGGAAGAGAAAGAGCCCACGGCTTCATAGGGGTACAACTATAAAAGTTCTATCAGAGGGCAAATTCCCAAATTCCTGACCAAAACCAAGAACAAAGGTAACAATCGTATTTACAGTCTGAAATTTCCTCTCATAAATTAATTTATCCCGTGCATACCAAAGGCACCAAATTGCAATTGCTATAGTTTCCAATTGATTAGGAGCATAGTTTTAAAATAGCCATGATAGCAATTCTGTGATGCTGATATTAGAAGTTAACATAGGCCATTGTATACCTAGTTTACTACATACCTATTTCGCCAATGGGCACTCTCGAATCACATGTTGAAATGTCTTCTAGAGGAGCTTTGCATCGCGGACAACTAGAATCATATACTATCCGTTTGATACATAGATTATGGAAAGTTGGGACAGAGTTCCGTAGGCACTTCCACACTAGAATACAAATTTTAAGAGAGCATTTTAGCTTCTAGAGTTTTTGATAGATTACAGACTCCTTATCATCTAACATCATTGGATCAAGTAGATGCTTGTAACCACTACGAACGGAATATATGCCAGATAACTCACTATACCAAACCAATTTATCTGCCTGCGGGATCAAAGGAAGAGGAATGCTTAGAATAACATTTTCCTCCTCCAACGAGAAGATAGGGAGATAAGATCCCGGTTCCATTGGTGGTGATTAGGGATAATTAGATCACTGACCTTATCCAGATAAAGAACTCGAGGAGAAAAAATTAATTGCTGATTTGAGTTAGGCAACCAATAATCTGACCAAATAGAGACATTGAAGCATGTCCCTATTCGCCATCTCAGCCCAGCTTTAAGTAGCCTCTTCGCACTCCAAACACTTCTTCACACCATGGAGGGATTACTACCAAGAGGGGAGTCAAGGAAAGTAGAATCTCTATAATACCTGGCTCGTAATTTTTTTTTTGCTATCAACGATTCTGGCTTCTTAACAAGATGCCAACCCTATTTTTCCAATAATGCAATATTAAACTTGGACATGTCTCTAAATCCCATGCCCCTATTCTCTTTGAGCATACTTAGAGTCGACCAGCTACACCAATGAATCCCCATCTTCTCCGGTGATTTTTACCACAAGAACCTGGCCATCAGTGCCTCCAATTCCTTACAAAAGGTACTCGACAAGAGGAAGCATTACATAGCGTACGTAAGGAGAACTTGGAGAACAAACTTGATCAAAACTTCACGACCACCTATGGATAAATACATGTTGCTCCAGTTATTAGTCTTCTTTAAATACCTCTCTTTAATTTCACGAACGGCTTATTTCTTGTTTCGTCCAATAACTCTTGGTAATCCGATGTATTTTTCAGCATTTAAGCTCTGTCTGACCCCAATAACCCAACACACCTCTCTTTTAGTATGATGCTAAACATTCGCCCCAAAAAAGCCCCAGACTTGTCATAGTTTACAAGTTGCCCAGAGTAGGAGGAATAAAAGGCAAGCAGATTTTTAATTCCTTGTGCACTAGTTGATGAAGCTTCTCCATAAATAATACAATCGTCAGTGAAAAGGAGGTGTGTAACCATAGGACCATATATGTTGATATGTACTCCTTTTAAACTACCAGCTGTTGAAGCTTCTCTAATCAACGAAGATAATCCTTCACTACAAATTAAGAACATGTACAGACTCAACGAGTCACCTTGGTGGAGGCCTCGAGAGGGCTGAAACTGTTGGCTAACAATACCATTAATGAACATGGAGTAAGAAACAAATTTGATACACCGCATAACAGACTGAACCCATTGTGAAGAAAAACTGAGTCGTGGGAGCATTACTTCGATAAATCGCCACTCAACCCGATCATACGCCTTACTCATGTCCAACTTGAGCGCAAATGAGCCCACATTCCTAGTACGTTTATTCTTTAAATAATGGAGAGTCTTGTATGCTGCCAAAACATTTTCAGTTATCAAACGTCCATGGATGAATGCGCTTTGAGCCTCATCAATACAGAGGTGTAGTGTGGACTGAAATATGTTGGCCACCATCTTAGAGATTATTTTATATAAAACATTGCACAATGAGATAGTTCGGAACTGACTCATTTGGACCGAATTGTTCACCTTCAAAATTAACACAATTCGAGTCTGATTAATCTTAGCAATATCTCCCTCACCATTTAAAACTGTAATACAGTATGCTGAAATTTTCAGACCTACGATATACCAAAAGCGCTGGTAAAAATAACACCTAAACCGTCTTCACCCGAGGCCTTTAGGGGGCATATTGATTTCAAGGCTTATGAAATCTCCTCCGACGAATAAGGGCTCAACATGGCATTATTAATAGACTCTGTAATGCAAGGTCGTACATTGTGAAGAATATCCTCAAAAGAGTTGGGGTTACTCGAGGAAAAAAGAGAGACAAAATAATTATTAGCAGTGTCTAGCATATCCTCAATATCAGAGTAAGAAACTCTATTATCCCCAATCAAAGTAACAATCTGGTTCTTCTTCTTTCGATATGAAACAAACCTGTGAAAAAAAATTATGTTTTTATCTTCGTCCTTAATCTAGTTTGTACGTGCCCGCTGTTCCCAGAAGAGCTTATCTTTGTCTGCTTCAATGTTCATTGCTAGTTTCACATCAATAATGTCACCAAGAACCTCTTACGAAGGGAAAACGTTATTCAGATCAGATAAACGTTGCTCAAGATCAGTACGTGTGATTTTCTTGTGTTTTCGAATCTCTAAAAATCGAGAATTTAAACCAACACAAACTAATTTTAGTTTCATGGGAACAAAACCCCCAGCTAGGTTCCACAATCAGGAGACCTCGTCTTCGCAAGATGATTTCAAGAGTCGGGATGTCTCAAACTTAAAATGTCATTCGCGGACATGTATTAACAAAGAGTGGGCAGTGATCAGAAAATAAATGAATCAGATGCTCCAATTTAAAAGTGGGAAACAGGTTTCGCCACCCCTCTATCCAGACGCTCCCTGATATTGTTTGCTTGGGATCGCCCATTCTCCCAAGTAAACCACTGACCTGTGTAGTCTAGATCAATTAAGTGACAGTCGATAAGTGCTTCTCTAAAGTGTCACATTTGTCTTTCACTACGATCCAGACCAGCCCTCTTCTCGGTTGAGTAAAGAAATTCATTAAAATCCCCGATGACGATCCAAAGAACATTAGGGCAGTCATCAAGATTTTGCAATAAATTCCACGATTCTTCTTGCAATCGTTTCTTTGGCGCTCCATAAAAATCAGTGCATCTCCAAGCCAAGCCTTCAAAATCATCATTTAAAAGAATGTCGATGTGCCGTCGGGAATAAGAACGAAGTGATATACAACAACTCTCTTTCCATCCAATAAAAAGGCTACCACTGCGACCATCCGAATCCACATCAATACCATACGGGAACCCACACATCCTACGAACTCTTTCTTGAACTGTGCAACTTAGTTTCAATCAAAAACATCACCCCAAACATCTTATATATATATTCTAGAATCAAATAAACCCTATTTTTCCTATAACCAATCACATAAATATACTTTCACATTATCACATTTCTTCCCAACAAACAACTATGAAGTCTGTCATATACAAATCCTCTCTTCTTTTTATTTTTTTTTTCGTTTTTTTTTTCTCAAAATATTATTTCAAAGTCGTAACCTATTCTAATTATAAATAATAAATAAAACATCAGAAATTTTATTTATACTCTTAAAAATTTACATAATTCAAAGATTTTGATTTAACTTAAAATATTGGATCAAAATTAGTCTAGGCCCAATCTATATTATTTTACTATATTAAATGTTCAGTTCATTAGAATCTAATTTTTAAGACTCGCTGTACACAAATCATAAAAGCGTGAAATTTTAGATATTATTATTATTATTATTATTATTATTATTATTATTATTATTATTATTTTACTCAATATACTAGTATAGAAAATTTAATATTTTTTATTGTTCAAAAATATATATATATTTATGCTTTATAATTAGAAAAGAAAATATTAAAATAAACACACACAAAAATAATATTATATATTGGTAACTTCGAGATATGAACAACGCAACCGCAGTAAGAGGTGCACGAGCAGCATCACGACAATGATGGCAACAATAGCATCGACGATAGTCGTTGTTAGGAGGTTGTAGGTATTTTTAGTTCGGAGAGGTATCAAGTAAATATCTTTAAGATTGTCGTAAAACTATTTGATTGAACTGAGATGGTGGTTAGAAATAAATTTGCTTGAGACATGCACAAGATATTTTTTTAAGAATATATTACGGTGAAACACATCCTTCATAATTTAACAAGTAAAAGTGTTGAGACACGCAACAAAAAAAACGAAGAATCAATGAATACTTAACTTCAAAATGTATTGTAAACGCAAGAAAAGAAGAGAAAGCTAGTAGATAACTCTACGTTGATATGATTTAAAAGGTAAAGAATGCATAGTATTTGTATAGAATCATGTAAGCCTAAAATAGTTAATTGTTGTATGGTGAAAAGTGATTTTAGGAATTATTTTAACTAAATAAAAATAAAATTAAAAAATAATGAAAAACAAAAAATGAACTATATTTTCTTTTACAAATTATAATTCTAATTCTACCTAAAAGGAAGGAGAAGGAGAAATTTTAGGGAAGGAAGGCGGTACTCCTAGTACGTCTAGAATCCAAGACCTAAGAGAATATAAAGGAACAAAAATAGACAATTTA
This sequence comes from Hibiscus trionum, assembly GCA_030270665.1. Lineage (NCBI taxonomy): Eukaryota > Viridiplantae > Streptophyta > Magnoliopsida > Malvales > Malvaceae > Hibiscus > Hibiscus trionum. Next base: position 14,967,052 of record BSYR01000035.1, on the reverse strand, counting down.
ATCAACCGACCAAATATATTTGTTCATGAACTATATTCTTTCATTTACACTAATTTATAATTAGTAATTCTGAATATAAATTCATGCATGAAAAGCCACGTAATATTTTTTTCTTATAAATCCAACAACAATAATTTGCATTAAAACAAAAATCAACAGATGTGAAATTTATGGCATTCTTGTAAAATGTTAACATATTTTTGCAACAATTTAGTTGTTCTTTGGAATCTTTATAAAGATATTATTCCGTTTGATGAATTATACTACTCATTTATTTAAAAAAATTAGGGGGCAATTAGTATAACAATTACTCACATCACAGGATCCAATTAATATAATATAAATTAGGGGTTGTCAAGCAATTAAGAAGATAAGAATGTGGAATCGAAGCTCATCCATGACAGCGAATAAACACATCCGATTTATTATATGCTGAAACATGGTGAGAAGATTAGTTTAATGTGGGAAATATTTAACAGCTAGAAAGCAGTACTGAAGCAGCTCTTGGCCACATTGTCGCACAAGATTTGCAACACTTTATGGTTCATAGGCCCTACGCATCGTGGTGTTTTAAACTGGCTAACTGCAGCACCTAATCCTAAGTAATGGTCCAGTATCTTTTGAAACGTTCCCCTCCGGAGAACTCGGAGTTCGAGCGGACCAATCGCATTCACCTTCCGGGAACTAACATAGCCTGCATCGACAAACGAACGATCCAAACAATTGCAGCATTCTTTCAGCACTTGGTCACTTACTTCCCCGCTAATTTCCCAGAATATCACATAGTGACCGGGGTCCGTCCACAAGTCGACATGGCTAGAGAAATCAATCACTTCAAGCTTTTCCTCGGCAATCAACTTGGCCGCTTCTTCCACGGCTAGCTGCAAATCTTTCTCGGTGTTTTTGTCGATGTTTACGGTGAGCATCAGATTCCTTCTGCAGATAAATTTCAGTTCCGGGGTCGAGTTATGGAACCCCATAACTTTGACAACATCCCCTAGCCGATACCTGTACAAACCTGTGGTTTGCAGTTGAAAGGGTATTAACATGGCAAGTAGGTGGCTAGGTGTGAATGAGTGGTGCAATATTTCTAAGAAAAGGACAACCAACAAGTTACACTAACATGCCAATGTCTCAAAATAGGTCGATTATTAATACCAATGAACATGTATACATTTAAGACTTATATTACAAATAAGTACCTAAAGTATACTAACTTTTCATTCAGGTATCTAAAGTATTTTTTGTGAAAATAAATACCTAAAATATACTTTTTGGTTAATACCTAAAATAGGTATTTAAAGTATATATTCATCTAAGTTCCTAAAAGTTGTCATGTGACATTGATTGAAATATACATTAGGTACATATTTAAATAAAAAATATGCTTTAAGTACTTATTTTAAAAAATATATATACTTTAGGTACATACTTTGATGAAAAAATATTTTAAGTACCTATTTTGACCAAAAAAATTACTTTAGGTACCTAATTTAACCAAAAAATATACCTCAAATACTTATTATGACCAAAAAATATTTTAAGTACTTAAATAAAAAATTTAGTATACTTTAAATACTTATTTGTGCCTACATTTAAATACTGAAAACCATTGCCAAATGCAATATTTGAAGGGGAGGAAAAAGAAGGTGCAGACAGGGTCAACAATCCAGAATAGAAAAACTTCCATTTGCTGATAAGGATTCGGCAGCCAATGAGTAAAATACAAGAAGTACCCAGTTTCCACTAAACATCTTTTTTAAAAACATTATTATATTTGTGTGTGAGATGAACGTGATCATTGTTAATTGTCCCATAACCTAGGCAGTTTTGTTTTACATGATCCTATACTTTTCCAGCACGATACACAAAAACCTATGACATAAAAAATGGCCCCCCTTTGTCATGTTAATTATTAAAAATTATCTAAATTGTTTGTTTAACACAGACCATTGACCATTAAGCCCCCCTTCCTTTTCAAAACACATCATTAATTTGTAAGTTTTGTACTTAATTCCTCATAGATGAGAAAACATTGACCTCTTCCCCTACATTTATGCCTCTAGGCTACTCTGAAAGGATTTTCTGTTGTGCTTACTGATTTACAGAAAACTTGTAATAACAAAAACAGAACCTATGATTCCAAAGAATGTACATATGGTAAGAATAAGAAGTAGACTAAAAGATTCTAGATCCTATCTATAAAAAAAAGCAAGGCTTGGACCATAAATAGCATTTATGTCATGGTTGGGTCATTTTATCAACAAATAAACAACTTGTAGACACTGTAACATGCAATAGGGACTAACTATAATGGTCATTTGAACGTGGTTTAGGTATGGAGTGGAAATGGAGATTATAGAATGCATGCAAATCTCCTCAAATCTTGTAAATTAATTGTAGGAAATGCAGAAAAAGAAACAATTTAGTACCTGCAACACTTGTGACAATAACCTCGTACTCTTCGCCGACCTTAACTTCAGTCAGACCTACTGGTTTGGGCTCCACGGAGATGAAACTAGCACCAACTTTGTCTTGGACTTGCTCTTCAGCATTCTCTTTCAGGGGAATGAACTCAAAATACCCAATATTTGGAAGAACTGCATATGTAGTCGACTCAGGAGGCACTTTTGGATTCACATTTGCCCCGATCCATCCCTCGGAAGAACCATAATCAGCACTTAAAAGAGGCACATCTCCTGCATAGTGCCTCAATTTCTTCAGATAAGGCTCCATGGACCCGGTCATGATACCGTAGATGTATTTCACATTAGGGAAAAGCTCCGGTATCAATCCGTACCAATTACTCAATCCAGAACATTTCCTATGAATCGAGTCAGCCAATTCAGGATTCGGCTTCAGCAATTTGGCCATAGCCGATCGAACCGAAGAGAAGGTGATCCGACTCGTGAGGACACCTTCTCTAATATCAGCACAAAGCTCTTCCCACACTTGTTCAAAAGTCCGGAATGCGTGAACAATACTATGTGCAAAGGTAGAGGAAACCAATTGAATCTCCTCGCGGAAAACCAGTCCACATAAAAGATGGCAGTACAAGGATTGGTGGAAATCCGGAGCAAATATCACCTCATCAGGGCTGCAACACTGAGATTGCATCGCTTTCATTGCGTTTTTAAACTGCGAATTGCGGAACACATTGGTCGTCGCAGTTCCGGCAAACAAACCCCCTTTGGTTTTAGTCTGTTTGCTACTGTAAATGAACTGCAAAGCCTTCCCGTTCTGAATAGGGAATTCCCTGTACATCAACAATACAAACTGATTAACAAACAGATCAAAGAAATTTGTCAAGTAGCTGGCAAAGCACATGTGTTTCAGAACCGGTCAATATCCAACAACATACTTGGAAGAAAAAGGTGTGGACAAGAAAAAACCTTGGGGGGACAAGAAAGGTTAAGAGATATTCAATTATATACCTGTTTCTAAAAGCATAAGAAGTACGGAATATCTGCAAAGTAGTTTCCATTAATTCGTCATTGAAAGGCACGAACTTGGGTTTTCCTTGAGTTGTGCCGGAGCTGCAAATTTGCAACAAAGATTTAGCATTCGATTTGAAACGGAAAAGAAAGGGAAGATTAATGTTTAAAAGGTAAAAGAGTACCTGAGAGATATGTTGGGGATTGGTTTTCCGGTGAGAATCGGGGCAGAAGGTCCGTCGGCAATTCTTTGAATGTAAGGCTCCAAGTCCGTGTGAGTAACGAGAGGAACACAAGCCTTGAAGCTTTCAGGGTCAGTTCTGCCGTCGAGACCCAGGTTCTGTAAATACTCGGAGCTTCCATTTTCTTCTAAAATTTTCTTTAAAGTCTGCTTTTGAACATTCTCGGCATCTTTGGTCATCGCTTCGAACTCTTTTATCACTTTTTCAGCGTCCAGAATTTCCATCTTTTCTAACATAGTTACTGAATCTATAAAAAAAAACAAGGAAAACGAAATGATGACTACTATTGACCTGTTGTTTATGGGGGGAAATAGCAGATTTGAAAGCAGAATTGGTTTATCTTTGGTATTAATAAATGCAAGAAAAAGGAACTGCTAACAAAATCTAGAAAAAACAAGCTTCTGTGCTGTGCTCACGAGCAATCTGAAAAACCAAGACGATTTTGAATTTTTCATTTCTCGACGGACAGTCAACCCACACGAAATTTGCAGGAAACTTGAATTTCCCTCTAGAAAGTAGAAAACAGAGATTAAAAGTTTTTTAAAAAAAACAAAATAATGAAATTGAAACCCAAAACTTGAATAATCAAATGAACAAAATTAACAGCAAAAAAATCAAAGGAATAGAATCAAGCTACCCGCAAAAAATGAAGTGAAAAAAGTCAACCCAAAAAATTTCCAATAAAACAGAATCAAAGTGAGGGTGTAAAAAGTAGTAAGTAATTGGATAAAGAGTAGTGCGAAATTCGGTGAAAATGATTTTGGAGAGAAAGGAAATTCAGTTACCTGAAGAAGCTGAGTGTCGTTTTACTAAAACAGTGAGACAGAGATGATAAGGCGAGCTGGTTTGGGTCAGAACTTCCAGAGTTATCCAATTTTTATAGGGAAAGAAGAGAGATTTGGTGAAAAAAGTTAGGGATTTCTTTGTTTTTTTCACCCATTTCGATGCATGATTTCTCGTTTTTCTGAAAGTGATTATCTCTGCCTACTTTTTCTGTAAATGAAATCTCCAAAAGAAAAGGGGAAAAGGCAATTTGCTCTGTGTTTGTTTGGCTATGGAGGATAGCGAGACAGAGGAGATTCTTCGGCTAAATTTATAGGCGTTTTTTATTTTTTTGGATCTCGTTAATTAATTTCCAATTTCCAATTTTATTTTCAAAATGTTTTTCGATCCCGGTTTTGCCCATGGTGTAAGGTTTGAATTCCAGAAATGCCGGCTTGTGTGAAACTGCTGGATTTTCATATGGCTGTTATGGGCTTGGGGATTATTTTTGCACTCTCATCCCTTCAATTTTCCTACTTCCTCTATCGGATCATGTTTGACCCAGAGAGATTGAACCACAAAACACTGGCGAGGTCCCAACAACTGACCGAGGGATTCGTGCTGCTATCGGGAAGAAGCGAGAAAGTTCAAGAGATATTATTTTGATTTTGGACAAGAGGGTCATTAGACTTGAAGAATTTGTGAGTGAAGTCTAGGAGGCCCAAGAGGAAGTGGAGCCACACTTCGAGAAAATGGATTCCCTCAAGGATGAAGGAATGGAGGAGGTTCAAAGACTTCTCGACACCACGTATGACAAGTTGAACCAGCAAGAAAATTCTCTTCAGGCCGCAATGGTGGCTACGAAAGCAGAATTGATAGAGGAGGTGAAGAAGCTCAGTGTCGGACTATTCCTCTACAAGAATGCCAGGTTGGCTAGCATGATGGCTAAAGCGACAAAGCCCAAGCCCAGGATCGATGTCCCAAATCCAAATGAATTCAAAGGGGAAAAGACACCTTAAGATGTGAAGATTTTTGTTTGAGGTTTGGAATAGTACTTTCGAATCATAGGCATCGAGGATGATACCACAAAGTTAAACACCGCTTTCGATTATTTGACTGATGCCGCTCTTTTGTGGTGGCGACACAGATACTCTGAGGCGAAGGATGGGGATGTTCCCATCGGGACGTGCAAAAATTTTGAGTTTGAGTTCAAAGAGCACTTTTACCCAATGAATGCTCAAGAGGAAGCTCGAGAGAAACTACATCAACTCAAACATGATGGCTCGATCCGAGAATATGCCAAGCGATTCACCGAACTCAAGCTCCAAATCAAGGACTTGAGTGAATCGGAAGGCCTCTTTGCCTTTAAGAATGGGCTTCAGCGTTGGGCAAAAATGGAGCTGAAATGAATGAGGGTCCAAGAACTTTTCAAATCATGTCTCGCAACCGACTCCATTGTAGAATTTGAACACAAGAAGACAAAGTCTACAAATCCAAAGCCAAAACACAAAGGCAGTGGTGGAGGAGACAAAGATAAATCAACCAAGAATGTGTTCGAGAAGCCATCTGGTGGAGGCTTTAAACTCTACAATCCGTGGGAGAAGAACCATAAAGCTTTCAAGTGTTACACTTGTGGAGGTAAACACTTGGTGAGGAACTGTCCCCCAAAAGTGAAGGTTTCTGCTATCCAAGATAAGGGTGTCAAAGAGGAGACTCTCAAACTTAACTCCATAATTAGTTTCATGGAAGTTAAGAAGGGTTTCAAAAAGAAGGGGTTGGCGTTTGTGGACATTATCGTGGAAGGCCAAATGATGAGCGCGCTAATAGACACCCGTGCCTCAGAATTATTCGTGTCCAAACGGGCTACCAAGAGACTCGAGCTTCGTGTTGAGAAGGCAAGTGGATTCATTAAAATCGTCAATTCTGAAGAGGGTCAAATTGCGGGGGTAGAAAAATGAGTCAAGCTTGAAATTGGTTGATGGATCGGTAAGGAAACTATCAAGTTAATCCCTCTTGATGATTTTGAATTTGTTATTGGTCTTAGCTTTCTTGACCGGATTAATGCGTTTCTTTTTTTTTGTTTTCCAATTGTTTGTGCATACTTGAACCGAAATATCAATGCATCGTCCCGGTGAATCGAGAGACGGTAGTTAGGGCCAAGATGTTGTATGCCATTCAGTTCAGCAAGGGGGTGCGCAAAGAATAATCAACCTATTCAGCATTGTTGGTGGATGATGAGCCGACCATGTCTGATGAAGTCCCGATAGAGGTGGGACAAGTTTTGGCAGAATTTTGTGATGTGATGTCTGCTGAGTTACCCAAGAACCTCCCACCGAAGAGGGAGGTAGACTACAAGATTGGACTTGTGCCGAATGCAGAGCCACCCACTAGAGCCCTTTAAAGAATGGCTCCGCTCGAGTTAGAGGAGTTGCACAAACAATTGAAAAAACTCCTAGATGCGAGGTATATCCGACCATCTAAGGCACCCTATGGTGCGCTGGCTATTTCAAAAGAAGCAAGATGGAACGCTCCGAATATGCATCGACTATCAAGCTTTAAACAAGTTCACCTTGAAGAACAAGTACTTGAACCCACTCATATAATTTATAAACATGTTTTGGCTCGAGGGGGACTTGTTTTATGCTCGAGGACACCGCCTCTACGTGCTTTCGTTTGGGAAGTTGCGTAAGGGACTCAGGAGGGAGTGTCATGATTCCAAGTGGGTTGGACATCCAGGAATGAACCAGACATATGCATTGATTGTCGAGCACTAGTACTGGTTGCACATGGGTGAAGATGTTGAAGCCTATGTGAAGACTTGTCTTGTGTGCCAACAACACAAGAAAGAGATGAAGAAACCAGAGGGACTGTTGCAACCATTGCCCTTTCCCGAGCGACCATAGGAAAGTATTTCCATGGACATTATTTTTGGTTTACCCAACACTAACGGCTTGTTAAGTATAATGGTTATTGTTGACAGGCTTTCCAAGTATGAGACGTTCGTTCTAGTGTCTAAAGTGTTCCCAGCCAAAGAGGTAGCTCGTCTTTTCCTCAAGCACGTGGTGAAGTATTGGAGAATGCCAAAGACAATAATTAGTGACCGAGATACATAGTTCACGGGCAAGTTCTAGACCAAATTGTTCAAGCAAATGAGATCAAGCTTGAACTTCTCGACCAATTTTCATCCACAAGCTAACGGGCAAACCGAACGAGTGAATGTACTATTAGAGATCTATTTGAGGCACTATGTGAGTGCCACACAGCGCAACTGGCCGAAGTTGTTAGATGTGGCTCAATTTTCTTAATATTTGCAGCAGAACGAGGCCACAAACCAAAGTTTGTTCGAGATCGTGACCGAGCAACAACCAATTATACCAACACGATTGTTACTAGGTATGAGGGGCCCAATCCAGCAGTACACAAATTTTCCAAGAAGTGACAAAAGCGTCATGACTTAGTTTGAGATTGTTTACACAAGACAGGAAAGCGGACCAAGAAGCGGGCGGATCGAAAGTGCAGGGACGTGAATTTACAAGTTGGTGATCTGGTCCTTGCTAAGTTGATTAGGGTCTTGCGCAACCCAAACTTGCACAAATGGCTTGTGCGAAGATACGAGGGTCTATTCTGAGTTGTGAAGCGAGTAGGCGCCATGACCTACCGATTAGAGTTGCCATTGACTATTGGAGCTCATCTAGTGTTTCACATCAATCTACTCAAGCCATACCATCAAGATGAGTCAGATCTGGATCGAAGCAAGTCACACCGAGCGCCAGTCAGAGTGATGGTCTCCTATTAGAATGAAGTTCGAGAGATCCAAGCAGAGATAGTCATTCGACGTCCAAGTTACCGATAGAGGCACGAATACTTTGTTCAATAAAAGGGACTTCCTGACAGTAAGGGCAGTTGGGAATCAATCGAAGCCCTATGACAATTCAAAGACCAAGTGGACATGTTCCATACTAGCCGGGCAACAAGAGTATCGCCAGATTCAGTGAGGGAAAATATCACGGACCGCACACCAGGTCCCAAGAATAGTGCACATCAGGCTATTGAGAAAACATTCCACTGCATCATGGGCCTATCACCACTCATCTGATTTGGCCCATAACTTGGGATTAAAGAGCCTTACACATTGGATATGGCAAGTGGCACATTGAATACAACATATTCCCTTTGATTTCTTTCTATATTCATTGTAATCTATTATCTATGAAATGTTTGACCATATTTCCTTAAATTAGAGGATATCATAGATTAGGATGAAACTTGACCGTCGATGTACTTTATTCTTAGCCGCTGGATGTAGGAGGCTTTAATTACAAATATAGGCTTACCTCACCTCATTTCTTCAATTTAGTTTTGAAGAATGCAACATAGCATTCACTCAATACTCCTAGCTTTCTTTTGTGAGCCATTTACTTTCTGTTGTTCTTTTTCTTCAACAAGAATCTTAGCATTCTCATCATTTTTGATATTTTTAAGAAGTATTTTTTTCTCTCATATTCCTTTTTTTATATTTTTAATTTATATTTTTTATTGTCTAATTTTTTATTTTATTCTTCACTAATTTTCCCCTTTCGCTTGCTTTGTTTGGTTTCTCCGAGATTCTTGCTTCCTCTGCTTATGTCAATTATATATCTCATACTCTCTTAACTATATTAGCTTGATTAATCATCTCAAAAAACACCTTAGGCTGGTTAGTCTACAACTACATATGTATCTCTTGGTGTAACCACCGAGAAATCTCTTGCACCTCAAACCCTCAATGGCCAATACCTCTGGGACATATATGTTCGGTCACAAGAAGCTTGCTCATACTGAAACATTGATTTATCTTCTTAAGCTAAATGCATAAATTGTACTCTCGGATCTTTTATGTATGCCTTTAATATACTTATTCTTGAACTTCTACAATAAATAGTTCTATGTGGACTACTCCGTCTACAAGGCCATCTCAATTATCTCCACTAGTTGTATATGTCACCCTTTAGAAAAGTGACAGTGCTATAGGTTGTCCTCCAGCTTTCTATGAAGTTGTCTTAGTACCTTCTAAGTGTCCCTCAACCATTGGTCTGTTGCTATCAGATTGTCATCCCTAATTTTGTGGAACTCAATAGTTTTGTATCTTTATAGCCTTTCAGTCAATGTCTCTTGAGGTGCTATAGACTAAGCATTCTGAATTAGACAATCTAACAAAGAGTAGAGATCGGATCTTTGAAGAAAGTTGCCTCCTTGATCGTAACATCCTTTTGTACCCCTAGGTCCTTAATATCTCAAATGAAGTTGTCCATATCATCATCGGTGTGAGAGGCATGACTCTCTTCCTATAACGACCCAAATTTTAGAATCTGTGGGCCAGTTCACCTGAGTCGTAGGCCTTGCGTGTTAGACCAAGATATTGGGCCCTTTGGGTGCTTAAAGACACCTTAGCAAGCTTCCTACTTGTTGTTGGGCTTGAGCTTTGGCTTGATATGTGTGATGGGAAAAAGAGGGGAGAGATATGAGGTAATTTACTTTCTTAAAGAAAAAGAGGTGTGTGATAACACCCATTTGTCTTCTACCTTATTCTCCCCCCCCCCCCCCCCCCCACACTTCACCTTATTGGCTCCCACACAAGAGAAAGGTCTTATTTTTTTTTCCTTGTGAGTGGTATTTTTGATTAAAGGTTGAAGGTTTTGAAATCAACATTCAAGGATCTACACATTGATGTAAGAATCAACATTTTTTGTAGAGAGAAGAAAATATAGGTTTTGTGGGGGTTTGATTGGAAATGGGTTAAGAGGGATTTAATCTCGTTTTTTAATTTAGAGAGTAAGTTCCAGTTACCCTTTCATCTCCTACAAGGGCTATAATTTGATTTACAACTTCCTTGTGTAGTGAAAGTGGTTGGGAATCTTCCAAAGAGCAAGAGAAGGAGAAGGTTTGAAGATTCGAGAAAAGATATGTGTTTTCAACTTTGAGGAGAAAGGTTAGTACACCTCTAACTCCTTTACCTTTATGAGCATCATTAATATGATGCCTTGTATGCTTGAATTTTTGTTTTGGTAATTTTGGGTGTTGTATGGAAAATTGACTAGTTCAAATGATTAATCTGGTAAAGGCTGTTAAAATGGTGTAAAAATGGTAATAAACCACATAATTTAGCTTCCATAACTTGTAGGTTAGTTTTAGGGTTTTACTTTAAGTGTTTAGGGGCGTTGGAAGTGATTTTTTAGCCCCATAAAATGAATTCTAGGCTCGAGTACTGTGAGGGGTATTTGTCGGTATCATGTGTTTAATCTGATGAACTAAAAGGGGAGTACTGATACGGGCTTTAGCAAGTATCGGTACGATGTTCAAGTCGTACTGTTATAGGTCGCCTCGTATCAGTACTCACTATTGCATTAAAATTCAAGCGAGTAAAGTTTGTACTGGTACGCGTGGGAGCGTATCAATACTGAGTAGGTTGTACTGATACTCTGATCAAGTACCGATACAAATGGGCTGTTGTTTTCCCCTTTGTAATGCCCATGTATCGATACCCGAAGGGCGAGTACCGGTACGTGAGTTCTAGTATCGATACTGCTTGGGCAATCTGCCCGAAAAATATGAATTTGAGTTCGAGTGATTGAAAATTGTGGATAATGGTCCAATACACTCCTAATGAGATGAAGTGACTTATAAAATTGAGAAATTGAGATTTAACTCTCGTATACAAGAATAATGTGTAACAACTTAATAAACTAAATTGGGTGACTTTACTATTAGAAACCATAGAGTTATGGTAATCATGATGATGTTGTGTGTTGTGTGGATATTTGTTCGGTCAAGTCACATTTGGTTGATGGGATCCATATACCCATAAAGTGTGTTGCAACACCATGAGATAAGAAACCAAAAGTATAATCCCGAGGCTGTGTGACACCGGGCCTCATTCGAAAATACACAATGAGAGATTTCAAGTATTAGTGTATGTTCCCGAGGCTATGTGACACTGGGCCTCACTCCAAGTTTGCGGCATGATGCATATGCTTGTTTTGTGAGGTTTGACGCGTTTGTTGCTTGCTATGTGTTTAGGTGACTAGTTGTAGCGTCGCATGTTGTTATAGTGTCATGTCATCATCTCTAGCTACATGTTCATGTTTATGATTTGTATGAAGCATGGTAGAGTATAAGTGTACCACTGAGCTTTATAAGCTCAACGTTCGAAAAATGTTGTTTTTGTTCGTAGGTTAGTAGGTTGGCACGTTGCACTGGAAGAGCACCATCAATGTAGGATTTCAATACATTGACTTGTTCATAATACAATACTTAGATTTGTTTGGGTCATGTATTCGTAGGACCCTATCATTTGTATTGTAACTCGTATTTTAGATTTTAAATGTGAGTCGAATGCTTCTATATTTTAATTTTAAATGGATCTCCCTTGTAAACGTTTTTAAACACTTATTTATGTTTTAAATATTTGGACTAAATGAATTTTATGAAAATTGGACTATGGATTGGGCTAAACTAGGTCAAAATTTTATGGTTGCGGGTTGAACTTGAGACCCAAATTTGACACCGAATTTAGGGTGTTACACTTCTCGATCATCCAAGCTCTGACTCGAATCCTCTAGCATCTCAAACTTATCATTTAAAATATATGAAGGGTAAACGACATCAAAATTCTAGTCTTATAAGAGTACATTCATAACTTAAGGGCATATATTCGTTGACAACTGAATGGGTTGACCTAAAACCGCCTAAACTTAGATTCTGATATTACTATGTGTAACACCTTAAATCTGACTTGAATTATCATTCAGGTCTGTGATATCACATATCATGTCCCTAGAGTACCCAAATTTAAAATTTTCATTTCTACTTTAATCAAATAAATTCATAAACCAAAGAAAGGTGAAATCATAAACATTTTAGTTAAAAAATAATTTAATACAAAATCAGAGTTCCAATATTAAAACAATGTTATGAATATAAGAGTAAGGTAAAGATTAAAGAAATACAGAACATTTAAAAAATATATGTGTGTGTGAAAATTCACGGTTTTTTTCAAAAAAAATTATGAAAACATTTTTAAGATTATAGTTTTGTGAAAATTTTTAAAATAGAATTTACAAATGAAAAGTATGAAACCATGATTGATGATGCAAATTTCAAGTATGAAACCATGATTGATGATGTAAAATCAGTATTGAATATAATCATGTTTTTACATGTTATTTTGTCTATCAGTTATTATTAAATTTTATTAAATATTTTTATACAATCAACTAATGCAATCCGCTAGTTAAATCAGTTAATGCTATCAGCTATTAGCTAATATAATTTACGTTATCAGTTGTCCTCTAATTACCAAATGGAGTCATTGGTCTTCTTAAAAATAACGTTGAACAGTCCAAGAATGAATTTGAGAATGTCAAAACTACGTGGGAACAAAAAGATTGTGTAAAAAAATTCGGGAGAAGAAAAGTCCTCATGTGGAAAAGGAAATTAATAGGCTGGCAAATTTACTGAGACAGTCCGAGAAAATTTACTGTCTCAGCTAACTCCTTTGATTGTTTTTCATTTGTAAACCATAATCACGTAAAAATGGGAGAGCAAAAACTAGAAATGTCAAAGCAGTGATGGAGTCGAATTCACTCATGAAGAGAAAAGTTGTTTAATTTTGAAACAAATTTGGTTTTGAAAAACAATTAAATTAAAAAATCAAAAGGAGTTAAGATTTTATTTTAATAATTTTAAAATTAAAAAAACTTAAAAAGTAATTAAACTAAAAATTTAGGAGCCAATACCAAGTCCTTCCCACATTAAACGTATATCCATCCCTGTGTGAAAGCATTAGAATGTACCGGATGCATGCTATAACTGTTAAAAACGACTTTGTAATGGTTTGTTTAATTTTGACACGGTTTTATTTGCTTAATTTTTTTTGTCATTTTTTTATTATTTTCTTTATTCTTTTATTAATAAAGTGGTGACATATATCACCACCTTACAGGAAAGGTCGGCCCTAAGAGTAAACAGGAGGAGCGTCCGTTCAGCGCTCACTACCTACTCAGAGACCACTATTTATATTTTTCTAATTATATATATAATTTTCAAATTTAAATATTTATTAATGGAGTCCACAATCCCTAATTAAAAATTTTATTTCTAAACATTAATAGGTTAGTGTATAGTTGAAATTTGAATAATAGTTTAGTTTTTTTTTCTAATATTTGTTATTAAGGGTTCATTTTTTTTCAATACTTATTGTATGTAGCTCATTTTTTTAATACTTGTTATTAGATGCTTAAATTTTTTCTCAATATTTGTTAATAGGGTCTACTCTTATTTTTTTTATTTTTTGTTATTGTGGGTCAGATTTTTTTTAATACTTGTTATTTGAGGTCCAATTTGTTTTAAATACTTGTTATTAGAGGCTCATTTTTTCCTGATATTTGTTATTAGGACCTACTCTTAAAATTTACTTTTTCAATATTTGTTATTAGGAGACTGCTCTTAAATTTTTTTCTCAATATTTGTTATTATGGATCTAAATTGTTTGATACTCATTGTTTGCGGTCTAAATATTTTTAATACTTGTTATTTAAGGTTCAAAATATTTAATACTTGATCATTAGAAGCTCTCTTTTTTAATATTTGATATTAGGGGCATACTCTTAAAATTTATTTTTCAATATTTTTTTATTGTGGGCCAAATTTTTTCAATAATTATTATTAGATGCTCAATTTTCCTAATATTTATTATTAGGGGCTTATTTTTAAAATTTTAAAATATTTGTTATTATAGGTGTACTCTTAAATTTTATTATTTTTCAATATTTATTTATTAAAGACATACTCTTATAATTCAATTTTTTTTTTCAACACTTATTATAGGAGTCTAATTTTTCGATTTGCCCCGAGCCTCCAAAATCTCAGAATGGGCCCTACTTACCGGACAAAGAAAACCAAAGAAAAAAATACAAAGGTTCTCGTTGCAGGCTTGCAGCTGGACCAGTAAACTATTTTCCTTTATTTTTTTGTAATTTTATAATATTTCTTTCAGAGAAAATACTTTAATCAATGAAAAATTTGATTAGTTGACAGAACTTAGATTTTTTTTTTGTAAATCATCTTACCTTTTGAAATGTAAAAAGAAAAAAAAGAATTATGTCCGGTTAATTGTATGGCATCTCATGTTTGTGTCCATTGTTTCTGCAGTATGCGTTTGTATAAAGTATATCAATTGTCAAATGAAGGTCCCCTCCCTACCATGCAATTCCAGAAAATATTAATATCACGTGATAAGGTTAAAATACATTGTACAAAACCTAGCTGGATTTACAGAAAACAATATAATTTTATAAACAACATCTTAAATTTTATACCATAAAATTATTGATGCATTAAAATCAAATTACACAGATATTAAACTGTGAGACACAACGTTGGAAACCGTAAAATCCATATCGTGTTATGTTGGCTTGGGGACCCCGTCAAGGTTTTGCACGCCATGTTTTTTTTTATATTATAATATTTATGATGTAATTAAAAAGTAATATAAATATATTTAAAATAATATAATTCAAACTCATATAGTAGTTTTAGTGGAAAATGAAGCATAGATATCCTAAAAAATTCGGTTATAGCAATTTGTCTGTATTCTGTGCGGTATGTGTACAGATTTTTTTAGACAATGAAAACTAAACTTTATTAATAATTATGAAAAATATCTAAAATACAACGTATTTAGAAGAGAGAATAATGAGGATTAGTCTATCAAAATTCATACAAAACTCAAAGGTGCAAAGAAAATTAAATACTTACATAGATATTAACATATAGAAAAATTCAAAAGTCTTCATGAATCTCCTTGTCTCTATCCAAACGAGACACTTTACCGGGTGAAAAAGAGTGGTGAGAGAACCAAACTATCAGACAGATTGCTCCGCTACCCAAGTATGATTACATCGGCAAAGAACCATCAATCGAGTGGGATCTATCTTTCTATGATCACCAACATAATTAAAATCAGAAACTAGCATCGTGAAGATCTCTGTACGAGCACCAAACGGCCGCTAAAGTATGCTGAAATCATGCCAAAACGATAGAAAAAACAAACCACAAAAATAAAAATAAAAAAACGTGACACAAAGAAAGAGAAATCACGTGCCAAAAGGATAGAAATTTTTATTAAAAAAATATGAAAACAATAAATTATGGTAGTCGACAACTAATATTAAAACTGATTGCCGGTCAAAAAACAAATAATGTTGTGGCGCTGGGGCAAGAAAAAGCTAAGAGAAAAACCTAAATGGACCAACGAGTTGAAAAGTATGTGTACAGATTTTTAAAAGAGTAAGAGTAAAAGACAAATGATATATAATCACATCAGCATGGACGGTTTAAAGATTTAACATGTACAATTTATTAAAATGGACCCTTATTTTATAATATGAAATATGAATTAGTTATTTTTCAAATAATGTTCATTTAATACAAAAAATGTTAGATTACTGTTTTGAGCAACATAAAAATGACTTACAAACATTTAAAGTATAATATTTTCACTTAAAAAGTGTTGTTATTCTTGCATACTTTGAAACAAAATCATCTACAACACCACTAAAATATTTTAAAATTAATGACATTTGTTCTAGATGACTAGCATTAGGAGTACAATCCAACACCACATAAAAGTATTTTGATTCTTTATTTTTCTAATAATATTAGATCTAATTCTAGAAGAAAGTAAAAGAACTAACTCGTTCAACATGCTCTTTCATCACATGATCAAACTTTATCAACACCTCTATTAGCCCCAATAAATTTTCATTATTATTTTGATATAATTTTTCTTTTTCCGCGAAAAGTCAAGTTATGTTTAGGGAGATACTTTACATTTTTTGGATATATGTGTTTGTCTATTATCCAAGAAAAAACAAAAAAGCGGCTACAAGTCACCTATACACGCACTTGGGCATCCCACTAGAGAATTCTTCAGCTGCACAAATATTCTTATTTATAGAATCAATTCGAATACTTCTAGTTTGAGTTCTAATGTTAACTACATTATGCATATAGTCTAATATTTCCTCCTATTTCGTAATGTTCTTCTAAACTGCACAAAGATATTTTACAACTGCAATAATTCTAATAATCAAATTTTAAGGTCTCTTTTTTTTGACAGATTGTAATTTTAATCTTAATCTTATATAGAGGGGGAGAAAATGAGACTTTAGGAGAAAGAATGATGTGCTTCTAATGAGTCTAAAACTCATGACTTATGAGAATGTGAGAGAACAAAAATAAGCATCTTGGCCAACCGGCCAAATATGCTTGCTCAACTTTAGAGTCTCTATTTTTAAAGAACTTTGTACGATTGCATGTATTAAACATGTCCAAAACCATTGTTGCACATTATAATGTTAAAAAAAAAATATACTTCAAACTTCCGATGAGATACGATACATTGTACACCGAATGTGTAAAGTAAGTATAAAAGCAAATTAAAGAAAAAAATAAATGGGCAATTAATGGTGGCCAGGAGTGGGGAAATTTTGAATGAATAATTCCTTTTAAATTATTATTTGGGAAAATGGCTCCCAAAAAATATTATTTGGCAAAATGACTCCCAAACTTGCCACGTCGGTGAACCTCGCGTTGTGTAGGACGCGAGGTCTGATATCGCGTTCTGCACAACGCGATTTTAGTCTACCTGGCCTTGTTGTTTGTGTTAACGTGTATTCATCTTTTAAAAAACCCCACGACCTCGCGTCCTGTAGAACGCGATATCAAACATCGCGTCCTACACAACGCGAGGTTCACCGACGTGGCAAATTTGGAGGACATTTTATCAAATAATATTTTTTGAGAGTCATTTTCTCAAATAATAATTTAAAAGAGATTATTCTTTAAAAATTGCCCAGGAGTGGCAAGGGGAAATGGTGGGCACTAGGAATGCTGGATGTGACGAGTTGCCAAAATGGTGGCGCACCCCCCCCCTCCCCCCATCCCCCCCCAAAAAAAAAACTCCAAAACACATGTCGGCATACAAAACGTTCCATTGTGTTTCTTGTATGATTGTATCCACGAAAAGTTTGCCACTGGTAAATAAATATTAATTTAAAATATCAAGTACATAATTTATGAATGTGTAACCACAATTTTTTGTTTTACTGAGGCTACGTTCAGTACAGTTTCTCCTACTATTATTGAAATGTCAATTGTTGAAATGCCAAACAAAATAACAGTATTGAACATAGGGGCGGTTAACCAAAATACTATAACGGTTAACCTATAAGTTATGTTCTTAGTGCAAAAGTTATATGTTCCTAATATAATTAGAGGGAAAATGCATAGAGAATGTATCTAAGAATGCATAGAAAATTAAGGGCTCATTCTTAATGGTTAACCAACGGTTGGTTAACCATGAACACCCCTTGAACATGGTACTAATGTGCGACGTTATTTCTGTTTTTTTCTTGATTTTACGCCTTAAACGGCGTTTTTTCACAGCCCATTTTTCTAGCTTATCGAAAACAGCCGATTAGTTAGGAATTTTAAAACGCAAAATTCCTATTGGACGAGCCCTAAAATTACGAAACCTTGGGTTAATTTTGCCTCTACCGGGAAACAAAGGCAGCTCCCTCACTGATGTTGGAGTTACAATTTTGCCGGGTAAAAGCTACATGAATGGATGGCGGTAACTAATGATTTGTGGTTGAAAGAAGCTTCTTCCGAACCCAAATGTTATTAATATAATACATACCAAAAAGGTAATCAACAGTCCTTTCTAGTTTAAAGGGAATAGAGTGGCTTTTTTATCCCAGTATCGATAAAAAAAATATTTCTGAATCTAACCTCCATTTTGATTGGTAATTCTTAAAATGACATTTTCGTTGACTTGACATGTAAAAGGACATTTAAATATCGTTAGAAGTTTGGTATGTCGTAAATAACCCGAGTAATAACAACCTAACAATAAAATAAGAGATCCAAGAGACGAGATTTAATGTGGTTCAGCTTTGTCTACCTTCACGGATAAGAAAAATGAATAATCCACTATTAACGTAGAGAACACAAAAAATACAAATACATAATATCTCATGTAATTACATTACCTAGTATATATATCCCAAAGTTCGGTGTAACTAAAATACTCTTCTCAACATCTCTACAATAGTCATCTCTACAACATAGCCGCTATTGTGGAGATCCTAAAAGTGATTACACCTCTCCAGAGTAATTCTCTCTATCTCTTATAATTATAAAGGTTAAATCTAGTCTATATTTATAGACTTAAATACTTGATCACCGAGAAACATTGTTCAATAAAATCTCTTACCTAATATAAATATTTACTCCTTAAAGTAAACCTTAATTACCAAATAATCTCAACCACTAAAACTACAATAAAACTCAACTTAATTACCAATTGAAAATTGAGTTAAAATACAAAAAAATATTGAATAATATTTGTCTCGATGTCGTATTGCATGTGTAATTTGATAATATAGACGAACCAAGAAATAATTCCCCAACATACATGTACTAAGAGAAGGTGAACCAATCCGAAGAACCTCCACCGCCTCTAAACAATCTATTTCAAGAATTACCTGACGATGTCCGGCTTCCCATGCGCAACACAAACCCAAATATGCACCCCCAAAGCCCCGCTTTTAACACCGAGCAAATATCGACAAACTTACCCGATCATATTTTTTAATTTTAGTTTCTTATTATTTAAAATTTATTATTGATAAAAATATTAAAAATATATTTTAAAAACATTCATTCAAATAATTTTTAAATATATATTTTATAAAATTTAATGAACTAAAATATTTTAAAAAATGATAGTTAAGGTTGAAAAAATTGATTGCAAAAATATTAGCATGTGACCGTTTAGTGAGACAGAGTAAGTACATAGAATTACATGCATAACCATGAATACAAGATTAATATTTATTTATAAAAGACTTGCACCGTTAAAAGTACTTTTAATAGTGTTACTGTTGGTCAAACTGATCATCTTTGTTTCTTCATTTTCTTTAAGTCATGAGTTGTAGACTCACTAGAACACTTTTCTTTTCCTTCAAGAGTCTTTTTTTCCCCCTTTAGATAGGATCAAAATTAGAATTAGAATTTAATAAAAAAACACTTTTACAAAACTTAACCGAACGTGTTCTTCACGCACGTGACTTGTTCATTCAACTAAAAGTTTCATTCTAACAATGAATCATTTTTATGACGACAATTAGGTAAAAAGAGGAATTAGAAAATGACGGAAAACAACGTACCAAACAGCTGACACCAACTAAAACCGTGGTGATTCCTTTTTTTTCATGGAGTTCGAGTCATCCTGGGGATATGGTTGTTGCCATTTGCCTTTGGGTCATGTATTGTGATTGGTGGGGTTGAATCGGTGACGGATCTAAAAATTTAAGAATGAAATTTAAAATATTATTATTTTTAAATAGATATTTAAAAAATAAATTTTTTCTTTACAAACTAAATAAAATTATTTTTTTCAAAAAAATAACACTAAATAAACCTATTTTATAAAAAAAATAAAAATAAGGATGCAAATGCACCCCACCGAGGCTGAGTGCACCCGCCATTGGGTTGAATATATAATATATTAGCTATGAAGTCATCAACTACGACATTGATTTGTTAGTTCAACGAGCTCTTTCCATATTGTTTCTATCTTGTTGCTCAGTTTGATAATGACAAATCACTATTAGGGTTGCAAGGGCTGATCAAACAAAGTTTCCATACACTTCAGTATCAGATTTGACTTGTTCCAACCTTGCCAAAGCAGATCATGAAAAGAAAACAAAAGTAGTAACTCTGGATTCTCTAAAGGTTTTGATATAAAAAAAAGATTTTCTACATTTACTGCATTGGTGCCGGTCCCTCCCAATAGGCTATTTTACACCAAAAATTCATTTTAATTAATTATCTAGAAAAATAGCCCACACATACTATTTTACAATAAAAGTGTTGCCACGTATGAAGAATTCGCGTTTCTGGGGTCGCGAGATACGTACTCGCGCTACGCAGAAAGTGAGTTTCGCATACGTAGCAACACTTTTCAGAATAACGAACTTTACGAAAACTCGCGTTTCCCCGAGAATTTCAAAAGGCGGCTGAATTTATCGCGGGGAACTCGCTTTCTGTAGAAAGCAAGTTTTTTGCAAATCTGGGTGGAAGAACAAGCTTCGATAGGCATGTTCGAGCATTATTTCGGGCTTATTAATCGAATATTTTTGGTAAACATTCAGTTTGGGTTCGTAGTACTGGAACATGTCTTTCATTTGACACCAATTTAGCCCAGTTCGGTCCGTTCTAAACCTAGTAAAATCCGCATCGAAAATGGTATCGTAGCTTGTTTTGTGAATGTATGAAAGTATAAGATGGCCTCATAGGCTCTTTCTGCAAGAACGACAAGCCGAAAAAAAAAATTTAAAACGAATAAGACAAAATTTTAAAAAGAATAAGACTTACTTAATACGAGGGCCCGAGCGATTATGACACTTGTTCTTTGTGTGTCTAGGATTTTTACATATACTGTAATGTTTTTTTGTCCGATTTTTTCTATGTTCGACCAGATCCTCGGCACAGTAAATTCGTGTCGATCGTAGACGTCATTTTTCTCTTATTAGTGTTGGATCTGGGCGTATGGTCAGTTCAATATCAACGGCATAAGGATCGATTTCATTTCCGATGGGAGGAAACTCTTTTTTCGTAAACCTTGAATACCGTTTCGAGTAAGTATATCGGATCAAACAGTCTCATGTAGTTTATCCGTTGGTTTGAACAAGTAGCAATGGCGTGTGAGCACGGGTATTTGAATGTTTGGAATACTCCGCAGTCGCAGGTTCTTTTCCTAAGATCTACCACGTACGCGTTGTGATGTATGCCTTCCAACGGCCTGGAAAATTCTGAAACACGGAACAAATGCCCTTCTCGCGAGAAGAGAGTTGCAGTCATCTCATTTGAACGGCGCACTTCAATTTGCAATTTTTCGCAAAAGTCTAGGTGGACTTTGTGGCCACCTGCCATGTACTCAGTTGCTTGCCTTCCCAAGGTTACAAATAGGGTAGCCAAACGATAGTAGGTCGCTTTGACAACGGAAGTGATAGGCAAATGTCGCACTCCCTTGAGTGCTGAGTTGACCGCCTCAGCCAAGTTCATTGTCATGTGACCATATCGTTTACCCTCGCCATATGATCTAAGCCATTTTCCCTCAGGATTTTTGTCAAGGTAGTCCGCGACATATCTTATCGTCCCTTGCCCGTGTATATTTCTCGTACAACCATGTACTGTCGATTTGAACCATCGGTTTGCAGTGCTTGAATGCATTAATGCACTGAGGGAATGTCCAAAATAGCCGGTGGAAATGATAAGCATCTCGAACGACACGATCATTTTCGTATGTCGGAACCGTATAAAGTTCGACAACCGTTCTGGGTATGTGTTTCTGCATCAGATTTAGCCACAGACACAACTCATTGTAAGATTCCTCCCATTGGCCAAACAGTTTTTCTACGGCCCAGTTCTTTACATACCATGATTTATGGTATTCAGGATAGTAGATGTGGACCTGTTGAGCTTTAGCCTGATAGACGCGAACCGTGACGCGGGGATTTGCTTTTACCAGTGGCATAAAGGTTTTGCAGAGGACGTGCAAATCGAGGTTCTTGTGATCCTGACTTACGCTAGTAACGGTGCATGTATGGGGCCCTTCCAGTTTTGTGATTCTCCACAGGCTGCCCGCCTTCTTCAATTGAGATACACGAATTTTCTACTTACATCCTTGATTCTTCTTATGGGCGCACACTGCCTTGTAGAAACTCGCTTGTGTTTTCTCCACATTCGTCGTAACGGCGCGATGAATGTTGTACTGCTTAATTACGGCCACCACCAGTTCTTTTGTAAGGAACGTCATCCCAATGGCCAGTTCACCATCAGCACGATTGATTCTGTCGTCAATTGTTTGGTATTAGAATTGTGAAAATTCTGGAACGTCCAACGCATCCATATCAACCATATGATACAAGGGTGTTGTTGAAGAAATCAACTTTCCTCGTTCATTCACGGATCTAGGATAGTAGCACGTATTTTCTCTGCAATAGAAACAAACCTAGATTTTTATATAGGTGTCAAAAATAAAGAAAATAAGAAAATAAATCAGAAATGAGAAAAAGAAGAAAATTGCTGAAATAATTTAAGGATGAAGATGATATCTTCAAACATTCAACAATAGCAGCAACGTTCTTGGACTTGACACGACGAACTCGAAAGAACCTGCATAATCTGTTATGCAAACCCGAATCGAATCTGTTCTTCGTAGTCGATAGATGAACAAATTCCAAGGAAGAACTCGAACAATCTGTTGAACGAACCCGAACCTTATCTTGAATTTATTCGAATAAAGTACTTGGACCCGTCAATTATCTAACAATTGGGAACCCGAAGTATCAAGGAAAATAGTTCTAAAAAAATTTAGAATTATATATATATATATATACGAAAATTCAAAAAAAAAAGAAAAGAAAAAGAGTGATGAGTTGTGAAGACTAAAAAAAAAAAACAACATTTTGATGAATAAAAACTTTGTGAGATTTTATCTCAATTTTAGTTCTTTTTAGAACTATTTTCCTTGATACTTCGGGTTCCCAATTGTTAGATAATTGACGGGTCCAAGTACTTTATTCGAATAAATTCAAGATAAGGTTCGGGTTCGTTCAACAGATTGTTCGAGTTCTTCCTTGGAATTTGTTCATCTATCGACTACGAAGAACAGATTCGATTCGGGTTTGCATAACAGATTATGCAGGTTCTTTCGAGTTCGTCGTGTCAAGACCAAGAACGTTGCTGCTATTGTTGAATGTTTGAAGATATCATCTTCATCTTTAAATTATTTCAGCAATTTTCTTCTTTTCCTAATTTCTAAATTATTTTCTTATTTTCTTTATTTTTGACACCTATATAAAAATCTATGTTTGTTTCTATTGCAGAGAAAATACGTGCTATTATCCTAGATCCGTGAATGAACGAGGAAAGTTGATTTCTTCAGCAACACCCTTGTATCATATGGTATCAGAGCTTTGGTCGGATTCTAGCACCTTCTGCACTACCAGACAAAAAAAATATATATATATATATATATATCTATCCAAAAGACAAAAAAAAAGTCAAAAAAAAATTTAGAATTATATATATATACGAAAATTCAAAAAAAAAGAAAAGAAAAAGAGTGATGAGTTGTGAAGACTAAAAAAAAACAACATTTTGATGAATAAAAACTTTGTGAGATTTTATCTCAATTTTAGTTCTTTTTAGAACTATTTTCCTTGATACTTCGGGTTCCCAATTGTTAGATAATTGACGGGTCCAAGTACTTTATTCGAATAAATTCAAGATAAGGTTCGGGTTCGTTCAACAGATTGTTCGAGTTCTTCCTTGGAATTTGTTCATCTATCGACTACGAAGAACATATTCGATTCGGGTTTGCATAACAGATTATGCAGGTTCTTTCGAGTTCGTCGTGTCAAGACCAAGAACGTTGCTGCTATTGTTGAATGTTTGAAGATATCATCTTCATCTTTAAATTATTTCAGCAATTTTCTTCTTTTCCTCATTTCTGAATTATTTTCTTATTTTCTTTATTTTTGACACCTATATAAAAATCTAGGTTTGTTTCTATTGCAGAGAAAATACATGCTATTATCCTAGATCCGTGAATGAACGAGGAAAGTTGATTTCTTCAGCAACACCCTTGTATCATATGGCATCGTCTGTGGGAATCAAAGCTTTGGTCGGATTCTAGCACCTTCTGCACTACCAGACAAATATATATATATATATATATATATCTATCCAAAAGTCAAAAAAAAATTTCAGAATTATATATATATATATATATATATACGAAAATTCAAAAAAAAAGGAAAACAAAAAAGAGTGATGAGTTGTGTAGAATAAAAAAAATAACATTGTTGAAAAGCTTGGATATGTTGAAGAATGTATCTATCTTACCTTGAAATGCTTTGTAATCACCCGAAATCAACTTTTCTTGTTTGTTCCGGAGATAAGATGGTGGTAAGCATTTCTACTGCGTAAGTTGCTAAATTCTTGTTCTTTTAGCATCCTTTCTTTCATTTCATATTGTTAATTTTTTTTATTTCAGCCCAATTCTCAACTTTCATTTTTATTATTATTATTTTTTATTTTCATCTACTATAAATATGTAATGCATGTTCATTTGAAAAGAAACACAAGACTTTGATGAATGAAAATTTGTGAGATTTTATCTCAATTTTAGTTCTTTTTAGAACTATTTTCCTTGATACTTCGGGTTCCCAATTGTTAGATAATTGACGGGTCCAAGTACTTTATTCGAATAAATTCAAGATAAGGTTCGGGTTCGTTCAACAGATTGTTCGAGTTCTTCCTTGGAGTTTATTCATCTGCAAGCCTTAGAGCGTATGATGCAACGAGTGATGGCAAATGTATTGAAACCTATACATTCTAAATTGGATAGATTAGATGGGGGTGGTTCCCATTCTGTCCATGAAGAGATAAGTGATGACGATGTACAGACATTTGCTGAAATAGTAGCACGTATTTTCTCTGCAATAGAAACAAACCTAGATTTTTATATAGGTGTCAAAAATAAAGAAAATAAGAAAATAAATCAGAAATGAGAAAAAGAAGAAAAATGCTGAAATAATTTAAGGATGAAGATGATATCTTCAAACATTCAACAATAGCAGCAACGTTCTTGGACTTGACACGACGAACTCGAAAGAACCTGCATAATCTGTTATGCAAACCCGAATCGAATCTGTTCTTCGTAGTCGATAGATGAACAAATTCCAAGGAAGAACTCGAACAATCTGTTGAACGAACCCGAACCTTATCTTGAATTTATTCGAATAAAGTACTTGGACCCGTCAATTATCTAACAATTGGGAACCCGAAGTATCAAGGAAAATAGTTCTAAAAAGAACTAAAATTGAGATAAAATCTCACAAAGTTTTTATTAATTAAAATGTTGTTTTTTTCAAATGAAATTACATCACATATTTATAGTAAAAGTTCATGGATGATTCGGCAGCAATTGGAGACTTGAGTGGGTATTATTTTACAATCAACATGGGATGGCAATTTGGATTCCTCCACTAGCCGTGCAATTGGTCTTCAACGTGCAGCATTTGATTTATAAATTCAGGCATGAAAATGAGGATTGAATTTTAAAATTCAATAGTCAAATGGTGGGTGGGAGCATGGGGACGACAAGTGGTTGTTGGTTGGTGGATTGGCCCGCCATTGTGTTTCCATTTCATAGCCGTGTGAGTGGACAATTTGAGTTGGCCAATTGATTTTGAAATTCAAATGGAGTTTATCCACAATGCCGAAATGTATGACTGCACACATATATAAAGAAATATTATTAAAGGCATGAACATACGTAAGTGGGCTGCACAGTCCTTAAGAAAATAAACATTATTCCAAACATTTTTAAACACATACTTAAATATACCTAATACGTAATATAACCTAAACATGTCACATAATTATATGTAACACATTAAATGTCCTATCGTCTAAGGCACAAGTATTATCAAATGATTCAGAAATATTAGCACAAGTAAGGAAAAGAGCTTCCCTGAAACGTTGCGCCTTAGATCGAGTAATTGGTCCTAACGGTAAGACCTCCGGATCAGCAACATGTGCTGGTGAAGATGTGCTCACATCATCCCCCCTTCTTGAAAAGGATTTGTCCTCAAATCTGTAAAATCACCATAAGGGGTTAAGTCAGAAACATTAAATGTGGCACTTACATTGTATTCTCCAGGTAGATCTAACTTGTAGGCGTTGTCATTTACTTTCTCCAACACCTGAAAAGGACCATCTCCTCGCGGTAACAGCTTGGACCGCCTTTGGGCTGGAAATCTTTCCTTCCGGAAATGAACCCAAACCCAGTCTCCAACTTCGAAGGTGACTCGCTTTCTTCCCTTGTTTGCTTGCTTTTCATATTGCTGAGTCCTTCGCTCAAGATTCTCCTTTACTTGCTGATGCAACTTCTTGACATATTCTGCTTTCGCTTGACCGTCCCTGTTCGTCACCTGTTCCTGTGGCAGAGGTAACAAATCTAGAGGCGTAATGGGGTTAAAACCATAAACAACCTCAAATGGTGACATCTTAGTAGCAGAATGAATGGCATGATTATATGCAAATTCAACATGTGGCAAACAATCCTCCCAAGTTCTAATGTTC
Source organism: Hibiscus trionum (assembly GCA_030270665.1). NCBI lineage: Eukaryota > Viridiplantae > Streptophyta > Magnoliopsida > Malvales > Malvaceae > Hibiscus > Hibiscus trionum. The sequence continues at coordinate 14,940,354 of BSYR01000035.1, read as the reverse complement.
TTTTTAATGATGGAACGAAGTAAAGTAGATAAAACACGATTAACAACCTCAGTTTGTCCATCAGTTTGGGGATGGCAAGTAGTAGAAAACATAAGTTTCGTACCTAGTTTGCTCCAAAGAGTCCTCCAGAAGTGACTCAAAAACTTTACATCCCTGTCAGAAACAATTGACCTAGGAATACCATGCAAACGAACAATTTCTCTAAAGAACAAGTTAGCCACATTAACATCATCATCAGTCTTATGGCATGCAATGAAATGTGCCATCTTAGAGAACCTATCAACCACAACAAATACACTATCTCTACCATTTCTAGTTCGAGGCAATCCCAAAACAAAATCCATCGAAATATCA